>JAMXBD010000027.1:0-1457088 GCA_024138025.1 Combretum micranthum
AATAAAATCAAGTATTGAAGTCTTAGCTTTTTCAAAGCTCCCGGGACTAAGAAAAACTAATCCCATAATGAAATAAAATGAAAGAAGAAAAGCTTGTTTTGACTTGATGAGGACAAGTCTAAGACTAGAGACTAGTCTTAATTTTAACAAGGAATGAATAAATAAATTGCAATGGAAAGGTAAATAAATTGCTTTGCATGAACTAAATAAATTGCAAGTGAGCTTATATGCTCTAAAGAATATGTATATAGTTATCTAGATATAGTAGATAGTTATGAACATAAGAAAAACATAATGAATATATAGAGGAAACATGAACATAAAGGAATTGTGGTTATGAACAAAAATAAAGTATGAACCTATTGTTGCTTTCTTAACCTTCATGGTTTTAGAAAACATACACTAAGCTCATACTAAGTAGATGAACATGGAGACTTCTTGAAGAACTTTTACCTAAGGAAGATGAGCTTAAAGAGAACTTCTTGGAGAGAAATTCTAGAGAGATTTGAGAGAGTAATTTTAGTGTAGAAGTGGTGTGAAAGAAGTGGAAGAGAAGGGGGGTATTTATAGGAAAATGTGGAGTGATTTTGTGTGATTTAAAATAAATGCAAAATTGGAAAAAATTGAGGGCAAGAGAGAGAGGGGCGCCGGCCATTGCATGGGGAGGGCATTTGATTTAATTTTTTGACTTTTTGGAAAGATAAAAGATGTAATATGTAAGGTAGATGTGATATAAAGTTATGGGAAAGGTAAAAAGTTAAGATAATAGGTTATATAGAGTGTAAGAGTAGGTGTAAGAAAAAGTAGAGATAAAAGAATAGTGTAGAATAGTAATGAATAGTGTAATGTAAAGTAGATATGACAATTAAAGTACCGGTAGTAAGAAAATACGCGTATAATAGCTATATCTGTTATTTTTACTTACCGAAAAATTATGAAACTGATATTTTTGGAAAAATTATATTTTTATGAGTCTAACGGTGTATTCGGAATATTTTTACTATTCCGGGCCTCCAGACACGTTTTTCGATAACTGTGCCCGATCGGGTTCAAAGGACATCCGAAATTCGCGAAACCGAAACTTTTATAAAACCTATGGTTATTACGAACTATTCTAGCTAATTATCCCAACTTCGTTTTTCCGGGCCAAAGAAAACGGCAATGCCGGATTTAAATTGATACGGTAAACTAGGGTTTTATTGACCTTGAGGGTTTCGTTTGTCTTCCGGTTAGGGTTTTGTGCTAAACCGATTCCGAAAATTTTAGGGGTTTACATAAAGTGGATGTGTGAAAGAATGAAGGAGGAAGGGGATATTTATAGAATTTTTGGAGTGAAATTTTGATGTAATAAAATAAATTGAAAAAGAAAAATAATTGAGAAAGAGAGAGGAAGGCCGGCGTAATAAGGAGAGAGAAAGGGAGGATTTTTGTTTGTTTTGTAATTTTTTGTAAAGAAAAGAAATAATGTGTAATGTTTGATGTGAATAAAGTTGTATTGGAAATGTAAAAAGTAAGAAAATAGGTATGTAGGTAGTAAAAAATAGGTGTAAGAAAAAGTAGAGATAGTAAAATAGTAATGAATAGTAGAAATAGTACTATGAATAGTAGACTAGACATATAAAATACTGGTAGTAATAAAAATATGCGTAAACGAGCTATATCTATTATTTTTAGTTACCGAAAAATTGTGAAATTGATATTTTTGAAATCCTTGTTTAATTATGAGTCTTTAAGTGTTATTGGAATATTTTTTATTATTCCAAGCTCCAGGACACGATTTTCGAGAATTGACCCCATTTGAGTCCGAAGGACACTCGAAATTCGCAAATCTGATATTTTTATATTACCATATATTATTACGAACTATTATAAGCCATTAACTCGATTTCGTTTTCTAGGGTTTGAGAAACGGGATTGTCGAAGTTGAAATTGTTTGATTATCTTTATCTTTGTTGACTTTTGAAACTCCGGTTTGACTAGGGTTAGGGTTTAATCCAACTTTACCCTAGAAATTGAGGGGTTTATATCATGGATCGAATAGGTGGTCCTTCTCATGTTCGGGTTTTCGAATCGAACGATTATTGAACTTTCTCTTTTTGTTTTTGAAGATTCTCTTATGAAACCCCGTGATATAAATTGATTAAGGTTCGTTTCAACTTGGATCAGACTTTAGGGTTTCGATTTGGTATTCCAAAATTATTCTCGAAAAATTCAGGGGTTTAGAGTAACAAAATTTTCGACTAAAACAAACCTACCATGAGATGATAGTTTATGCTTTGTCAAATTTTTTTTAAAGAAAATCATGATTCATCTAAGAAAATCATGACTTGTCTTTTAAACTAAAGGAGGATTATTTAACTTTGATAACCTCTTTTCATAAATAAGTTTTTCTTAAAAATATACTTTATGAAAATTTATAATCACTAAGAACTCACAAGTTTTTAAACCTAGATAACATGAGATTTAATAGATTTAGTAAAAAAGGTCAAATGTGAGAATAGTTTTGAAAGAAAGATCTAAGGATCATTTTGTAATCATCATAAAGGTAAAGGAATGAGAATAAAAATGAAATATTTTAAGATGAATCCACATTCTAAACTATATTTCAAAAACTTTTCAAAGTAGAAAACATGATTTTTCCAACCATCAAGGGACATTGTCTTGATAAAAATTAAAAATTAGACAATAACACTTGAATCATGTGTTTAATAAGTTTACTTATGTAGAAATAAAGTTTCTCAAACTATATTGATAACTAAGTATTTATCAAAAGGTTTTGAATGAGGAAAGCTTCGAAATTATTTGTTTTGAAGATTGGAATATTTGTAAGGATTCTGTGATATTTCGGTTTTCATCCAAAATGACCATATATCATGAAAACAACCTTAGAAATGGATAGATCTTTTCGAATAAGTAGAAATCGGTATACAATATGCGAAATTCCGAGTTAAAATGAGAAAATTATGGACATTTTAAGTTGGAATATCCTTCAATACGAAATTTGACGAACTTAGCAAATTAGTTGACAAATTTCTTTAGAACTTCCAAGAAATACTCATTGTGGGTATTTCTTTTGTTTAGGTAACGAGGAAGACAAATTTCCATACCGGAGGAGTACTTTGATTAAGGAGATTCGCCATGGCTGAGTGAATTCATTATTTAAAATTTGTACTTATGATTTTGTTTGTAAAATAGTGGCATTAAACTTAGGAAAAGATAAAATTGGAAATGTGCATGTGAATTATCCTTCGATGAACGAATGTTAAGTACATCGAAATGGGAATTGAGTATAATTTATGATTGTTTAGCTAAATTTTGATGTGTCTGCAATTGCTATGATCACTTCAATAAATCAACTAATACATCATGATATTACAAATAAACTATACATCATACCATGATTGTGTCACATTGCATTGGTTACTATACGTTTGGTGGGATAAATATATAATAACTAGGCCGTAGTGCCCGTAATTTTGTTTGGAGGTGAAGTAGGCATCAATATTAACTACAATTTTTATGGTGGTATAGGCACTTGAAATAACTATAAAGGTTTGATTTTAAAACTATGGTCGTATGGGCCTGTAACACCTAACCCTGAATGGAGGGCATAAATCCATTCAACATATAATCCCCGAAAATCATATGAATTGTTTGCTCACGTGCTTGTGCATTTCATATGCTTACCTAAATAACTTGTTATGCTTTGAATTTGTTGAGTACTTGTTTTTAGTAATGAATCTCACTAAGCCCGTTAGCTTACCCCCTTATAGTTACCTTTTGCAGCACACTTACCTGTGGCTTCAACCACGGGTTATTTTACTCAAGTACTACTTTTCGGGATAATAAGCTATTTGGAGAAGATAGATCTTAGTTGTAGGCATCAGCTTCTAGTTGAATTCTCCTTATGTGTATTTATTAAAGACATTACTACCGGACTGTAGAAATCTTATTTTGACGGGGGTATACCCCTTAGAATTATGTAAAAACTTAAAACTATATTTATCTTTGTGATTTCCATTCTTAATTGTTTATGTATGCCTTCTTAAGCAACTCGTTGCAAAGATTGGTCCTCTATATTGGTGAAAGTATGCCTTACAAATGACTAAGGTTGTCATACTTAAGTTTAAATATTGAACGTGACGAACTATCACGCTTAGGATACCCTTTTAGGCATGACAATATGAGCAAAGCATAATAACAATATAAAAATATAGAAATAGATGTTCATGAACAAGAACAATACATGAACATAGTGTAGCTTCCATAACAACAAGTTTAGCAAACTCACACCATGGTCATGTAAAGTTATATGACATGGTAGTAAAATTATGAAAAGTTTTACCTAAAGAGAGGATGTAAGTAGTATGTGTGAATAGGTATTGTGTGTAAAGAAAAGGAATGCTTGGAAGTATTTTAGGTGAGTAATTGGGGAGAGTATTTGAGGGGAAATTTTGAGAGAGTTTTTTGTAGTGAATTTATGAGTAGAAGATGTGTGAATGAATTGAAAGAGGAGGGAGATAATTATAAGAAAATGAGAAGTGAAATTTGTGCAATTAAATTAAATAAAAATTTGAGGGGGAGGGGGGGGAAGGGGGGGTTTGGAAGATAGATGTGATATAAAGTGTATGGGAAAGGTAAAAAGTAAGAAAAATAGGTATATAGAGTGTAAAAGTATGTGGTGGAAAAAGTAGAGATAGATGAATAGTATATAATAGTAATGAATAGTGTAATGTAAAGTAGATGTGACTAATAAAATACCGGTAGTAAGAAAATACACGTATTAGTGCGATATCTAATATTTTTAGTTACCAAAAAATTATAAAACTAATATTTTTAAAAACCTTATATTTTTACAAGTCTAATGGTTTATCCGGAATATTTTACTATTCCGAACCCCAAGACACGTTTTTCAAAAATTATATCGGATAGGGTTAAAAAGAAATTGTGGTTGGACTAATATGGTATTTTTAATCTCTCTTATGTTATTACGAACTATTCTATATATTAATCTCTTACTTACTCTCTTAGGGTTATGAACATGGGATTGCCGGATTTAAACTGTTACGTTTAACTAGGGTTTTGTTAATTTTAAGGCTTCTGGTTGACCTTCTAATTAGGGTTTGAGCTTAACCGATCGTAAAACTCTGGAGGTTTAGAACTCTAAAATATTAAGGATTAGACAAGTTTTGTAAAATCATTAAGAAAGTTTCTCTTCTAGAAATAAATTTTCTTAGGGAATAAAATTAGTAAACAACTTGGGAAATCATTGTTATTTATTAAAGTAAAATTAACTTTACGAAAAACTAAGAATATGTAAACTTTAAGAAATTTTAACCACTATCAAGGAATACTTAGAAACCCCTAGAAATGAAGTTGTAAGTATCTTATAAAAAAAACTAAAATTATTTTAGGAAAAATTTAATTATTTCCAAAGGTTTAGAAATAAAATTATAAGGAGGAAATACTCACTTATAATGATTCAAGAAATTTTTGTAGCAAACTAAAGTGAAAAATTTCAAAGTTTTGCTTTTCCAACTTTTAGGACATCTTGTTTTACAGAAATCATTGTTGAGACAACATCACTAAATTCATGCATACAATATGAGTCTCTCTATATATATATATATTCAAAGATTTTTTCCAACTATACTAATATCTACATTTTGGTACAAGGATTTTTGGATAAAGAAAAGTTTGCAAACTTGTCTTTTGAAAACTGGAATTTTTGTAATTAATATGTACCTCGCTGTTTTGGGACCCAAAAAATTTAAAAATAACCTTAGAAATTGACATGTCTTTTCAAGTAGTATAAAATTATCATACCCCAGAAGGTACCCTAAACGTGGCAATCTACCACACATAATATTAAAGCTAATGAATGACAATCTTAGTCATGCAGGAGCTTCGATATTACATGCAAGGTATGCTTCCAAGATAGTAGGAGGCTCAAAGGGCTATTACATTTAAGCAGATAATAAAAGCATGCAAGAACTTATGAAGGTAAACATGTAATAATCATTAAGATAAAAGTTTCTTACAACTTCTTAGGGGCATTCCCTCGTACTAAAATCCCTGCTCCAACTAAGC
Source organism: Combretum micranthum (assembly GCA_024138025.1). Lineage (NCBI taxonomy): Eukaryota > Viridiplantae > Streptophyta > Magnoliopsida > Myrtales > Combretaceae > Combretum > Combretum micranthum. The sequence goes on from JAMXBD010000027.1 coordinate 6,091, forward strand.
CATCTTAAAAACATACATGAATATATCAAAAGTTTACTATAGAGATTTCTCTTAGAAGTTTACACTAAAGCATGTAAAATTTTTCCAAAAACTCCTAGTAACTTTGGTTCATACCTGACAAAAGGGGCTCCTTTGTGCCAACCATAGGTAATCAAACTGTAACAAAATGCTATAAGGGTATAAGTAAAACTAGCTTAGTGAGATAACTCCTTTCTTTAAAGCACTTCCATAGAACTTACAAGTATTTAACAATCATATGAGAACGCATCAATCACATGAGCAAACAAAATACACATGATTAACCAAAAACCATGTATAGCATGGATTTTACGCCCTCCATGTCGAGGGTTGGGAGGTTACTGGCCCATACGACCATCAATAATTACAGACTTACCGGCTCCTACTTGCCCATGTAGACTTTCCGGCTCCTCCTAGCCCATGTAGACTTTCTAACTCCTACTAGCCACCACCACGACTCCTCATTTCCCCACACGAAATATAGTAGCGAAAAATAAATGTGACTCACAATATGTTATGCATAAATTATTCTTAATATTGGTTTATTTAATTATTATTGATTTTGTCATGCCCTAATGGGTACCCTAAATATGACAGTCCATCACACTCAATATCTAAACGCGTGTATGACAACTTTAGTCATTCCAAGTTTAAACACTGAGTGTAAGGCTCACGTTCAAAATATAGGAGACTATACTTTGAATCGGTTTAGCTTAAGAAGATATACATCGCCATAAGAAAGCAGACCATAACAGTTATAGCTAGGTTCATCTATTACATGAGCTAAGGGGCATACCCCCGCCAAAATATTAAGAGTTCTTGAGTACTCAAAAGTCTTTTACAACAACCATATATACATATCAATTTAGGAGATTCAACTAGAAGTCTATGCCTATATCTAGGTCCCGACTTCTTCAAAAAGCTTCTTAAGCTCCAAAAGCTGTACCTGAGGAAAGTGGCCTCTCCGGGATAGCCATAAATATTCACACCGCAACAGGAAACTATTGAGGTATAAGCTTACGAGCTTAGTGAGTTCTGTCACGCCCTGAGGGGTACCTTAAATGTAGCAATCCTCCATACACAATATTAAAGCCTAGGAATGACTACCTCAGTCACGTAAAAGCTTCCATATCATGTACAAGGCGTACATCACAACCAAGGGAACGCATCGGAGTAACACAATTTATGTTGATAATAAATAAGTAACAAGGCAAAGAGAATACTTATCGTAAAACATAAACATATTAAATTACAATTCTTAGGGGTATATCCCTCTATTGTCTTCAAATAAATATTCATCTGAGAATCTCCAAAATACTAGCATAGAATTTATTATATATAAAGAACCTTACAAAATTACTTCATCTTATGTTTCCATTTCCTTCATAGAAGCTTAGCGTCCTTCTATGACTTCCTTAATGTCATGATCTTCAATTTAAGCCACGGGTATACCTGTTTCAACAAAATCTATCGGGGTATAAGCTACAACTAGCTTAGTGAGATATTCCTTTTTATTCGCACCATGTTTTCAAGCAAGTTCATTTAGATTTTCACACATATGCTATGCGTATAATGCAACAGTCACGTGATTACGTAAATATATATATATAGTTATCTGGAAACCATATATACAATGGATTTACCACTCCGTATGAAGGTTAGGATCCGGTGATGAAGATCCTCGATCTTCTACTACTAGTCCCCAGGTCCCCACCCAAAGCATTCGGTTGGCTCGGCTCCGAACCTAGAGTCGCATTCTTTGGGCAATTTGGATTCTCTAGGAAGGAACATGGCCCGTGTCACAGCACTATAATAGCCAATCCAGCTCTACGCATAGGAATAGCAGCCTTCCGAAAGAAATGTGACTCGATGGATGCTATGCGTGAGCGTTTTATTTTTCTTAAGACAAACCTCATTAAGGTTTATTCAGGGGCAATCAATCAATTTAGCAAATAATAAGCAATCATAAGTAGGTAAACAAAAATATTTAAACAGGCAGTTTGAAGTTGCAATATTCTTAATTCTCATTTCACGCATAAACATAAAGTCACATATATATACATAACCCCGAATTCCCCAAATATATGTAATCCCCATACTTTTACGTAACCTAATTTTAACAAATACTAAAACTGTAATAAATAATTATATAGAACATTTGGGATAAATAGCAAAAATCACTCCAAATTTTTTTCGATTTAAAAATGTTAAAGTGTGAATAATTTTATTATAGCTAGGAGAATAAAACCCTTATCAATAAAATTTCGAAATGCAAAACGTGACTTCTATAATCTTGGACAATCGATGATAGACAATAAATCGATTGTTACGAATCTAATAATTTGAGGAATATAAGGAATCAATTTGCCTATCCCTTAAACATAAACACGTTATATAGGATTATCTATATATATGTATATATAACAGTAGATTTCTTAATGCCAAAAGGAATAATAATTAAATAATTAAAAAAAAGGGAAAAAAAAATCCTACCAACACATCAATAAGGCATACGGAACACTTATCCACTTTATGGATAAACAACGCACATCCAAATAACTGTGTCTTTGACTTTGTGAACAACCCTTAACTTATAAAGTCGTTTACTAGTAGAAAACTTCCCCAATAAGGAATCCACTTTGCTAAACTATAAAATAGACAAACAATAATTCTTTTCTCACATGATTCTCGGAAAAATTCAAGTAAACTTGTTATTTAATAATAAAAATAATAATGTTTTCAGCAAATTGAGTACAAAAATTTAAAAAGTGAATATAAAATTGCCTAAAACACACTCCATTATTTATTTAGTTAATTATTTATTTTGAATTAGAAACAACGACATGAAATTAGCATGATTGTGACTTGATAAAATATTTACTGTAATTAGTAGAATTCGTAAATATAATAGAGTGATTTGAATACCAAATATAGATATCAAAATATATATAATTAAATACAATAATTAGTTTAAATGCACTTTGAATTTTTCATGATGTTCAGACAACATATAACAATTTTTATGCTATAACTCAAAAAAATAAATAATAATAATAACATCAATAGAGCCCCATAGACGATTTGAACACTACAAGTAATATTTGGATACAAAAACTTCTGTGAAAAAAAAAATAATAATAAAATTAACGCGCATTTTGAAAGCCTTAAAATATAAGTAAATAAATAACAACTTTACAACATATAGGTGCAAGATTTTATATTATACCCTCGGTACATCGTATGTTTATATCAAACTAAATAGAGCATTTGAATTATTATTGCTATTACCTTTATATTATCACTTTAAGTAATATTCTATGGATATGGTTATGAACAACAAGAAAGAAAACTTAATTAATACAATAGTGCATATAAAATGGATTAAAATTAATTTATTTATGATCTCAGATGCCCGATTAAGTTTTAATGAAAATTAAAGTGACTCAACAATATAAACTTGTTGGATTTTATGGACCTTCGTATGAATATTAAAGAATTCTAGCGTACTCTTCTATGTATAAATTATTAAAAGAAATGGATTATCACATGAATTCTCTTCTTGGGATATTCTGGAATGTCTCTTCCGTGTCGTAGAGGAGGTAAAACAAACAAATTTCAAGAGCAAGCATCTTCATGATGACAGTTGTTATGACATCATACACTTCTTCAAGAAGTAGAAATGATAATTATAAAACCAAACCCATTTCTTCCCTCTTAAGTAGTCTAGCTCCTTTTTCCTTTCATCTTTCTTTGATTTTCCCTTCCTTTCTTTCGACCTGACCAGCCAACGTGACAACAACAACAACTACCTCAACCGCCAACATCTCAAAACGCAAGCCACCATTTGTTACACAAACTTACCTTCAAACCCAGCACGACAAGAATCATCTTTTCACTCTCCCTTGTCCTCTTCGATTTGCTCGATGCGCCAATAACATCGACTCTGTTTTGTCACTTGCAATTAATCCCTGTTTTTATACCATGGATTTTTCACTCTTCACACATCCTTTTGATTTTTCCAGTTACCCATGAAGTGATCCTCCATAACAGTAAGCCTCAACACCCAATTGAGATACATTGAAAAATCACTTTAACTCCCCTCTTCATTTTCTCTTCCATTGATGCCGGCATAGAATGAAGCTGATACTATCACAACATACCCTCGTTCCGATTAAATCTACGCATAAGAAGATCGAGTAACACACAAGCTAAGGTAAGGTTTAGCCTAGCTTCTCAAATCCAATTTAAATTCATATATATTTTCCTTCCCCTTTTATGCTTAAAGAAGCTCCTGTTTTGCTATATAGAGGGTTCCACCGCAAACATGGTTAAGGAAAATCTTCACTTATCATATTCTAATGTTGAAAAATTTATTTGTTACTTAAAAGAAAACTGAAAAATTATCCAATAATAGACTTACTGTTTTTAAGGAAATAAGGATTTATCGTGTATAATTCATTCAAGATCATTATATATAAATAATATTCTTGATAGATTATAACTGCATATTAAAGATTAAATTAGGATAAATCGAGGACCTTCCTCTAAGACCTCGTAACTAGCTAAAGGATATAAACACATCAACTTAAAGATTTTTAAGTATAGAAATTCAAATCTTAGAAAGGAAAAAAAACCAAAACCACACTTAAACTACAACAAAACTAAGTTGAAATTTAGATGACTTATGTGTATACCTAGGAAGAATGAATAAACTATATTGATGTATTTGTTTTAAGCCAAAAACTACCCCACCAATGGAAAGAACACGAAAAATCCTATGAAATCGACTATTTATTTGTTAAAAACGGATAAGAAACGAATTAGATATTGCAAAAACAAGAATTAGATTACTACTGCCATAATTATACGAATAGAACGGGATGTTCTTGTCTTTTTCGTCCCCTTAATGACTTTGTTTGATAAAACTAAAACCACTAATGGATTGTACTCGGAAAATACTCTGAAAACGACTATTTATTCGTTAAAAATGGATTAGAAATGAGCTAGATATGATCAAAACAAGCTTTGACTACAATTGTTAGGATTCACTTGAAATCTATGCATGTATTTCATAAATTTAAAAATTGTACAAGTCTCTTTTCTTGAAAATGATTTCACTACTACAAAGTACTCTTCAAGTACTACCAAATCGACTATTTATACAATGAAATCGGATTTAAAACGAATAAGAAATCGCAAATAGAAATTCACTCAATTTTCAGTCTTAATAAACCAATACTAAGGTTACTGCTGTTTCTATTGATATAGTTTGGTTATTACCATTATTATTACTACTATTTATAGTATTCCGTATTATTGATATCTTCATTAGAATTAAGAATACTGTATTTATTTACGTTAAGGTACTAAACTTATATTGTCATCAATTCTATCACCATTTTTGTCACTAATAACATTATTTACTAAATGTCCGGAAATTATTGTTATTAATATACTTGTTTTTAATACTAATACTGATATTGATCTTTCAAAACTAATATTACTGCTAATATTATAGTATTAAACTTAGCGTGTTTTACAATAAGAATAAAACTGAAGTATAAATAAGAATTTGATATATCTAAACTCCATAAATATACATTTTTGGTAAAATAATTTTGAAAGATATAGATATTAGAATATACCCTTAAATAAATAAAAATACCAATTTAAGAGACAGATAAGGTTGACAGGCAAAGAATTATTAAATAAAAATCTTCTACTAAAAGCAGTAGAACTTAAGAAAAGACAAACCCCTCGAATAAAAATATAGATAGCAATTAATAAAAACTGTACCAAGTACCGATACGGAATAAATACATCTATGAGGAATCAATTAAATTATTTAACGATACAATAATTAATATGACGGTCTTAATCTAATATCCGACGATAGAGATCAACACCTTTAAATTATAAGAAGACTTCTCTTACAGAAATAAGCCAATAATAAATCTTTGTTATTTCCTTTCATAGGAAAATAGATCAATTTCAGGATTATCAATAGCTTATACAACAATTTAGCGAGGACCATAGGTGAGTTACTTGACTTTATCACATTGATTGTGCTTGTAGTATAGTTGCATTTGGAATAACATATATATTCAATTGATATGCATGCGGGATTAGGAATAACGCATGATGCGTGGTGTATGATTGAATGCCAAATTATCATAATATAAGTGATAATCCTATTGTATGATAAATATTGTATGAAATATGCTGATGATTGTCTGTAAATTGTATGATCGCCTTAAACTTGATTAACAACTGTCGGTACTATAAATGAAACGGATATGCATTGCATGATTTGCATAAACTGCATTTGGAGATGTGGCAGCCTACTACGTGTTAGTATTTCGGCCCTCTGATAATGCTTGGTTGACCTAGGCTAAAAGCTATTAGATCAACGCAAGGTTACCTTTGAGCTGTCGATACTATAGGAACTAAATGGTAAATGAAGGACACCGCTTATGGTATCGCTTTGAAAGGACTAACACTTAGTGGAGTTTTAAGGCAGAAAACAGGAAATGAGAGATTTAAGATATGGTTAACTTAAAGAGATAATTAAAGTGAGTATTGCTGTATTCCTGTATGCTTAGTCTCTCCTAGGTAGGTGGGCCATAGCATTGTGATCCTTCAACCCCGATGAAGAGGGCGTAAATCTTCATCCTGTTTTGGATTCTAGATCATCCAAGCTTGTAATGTGCATATGATTGATTGTTGCATTACATATGATTGATAATTATACTTGGTTGCTATTGTTTGGTGTGTGGTCTGGTCAGGTTATCTCACTGAGCCCGTGGTTCGCTCACCCCCCAACAGTTTTTGTGCAGGATTATTACTAGCTGGATTGGGCTAGGAGTGTGTGAAGAGAGCTTCTCCAACGAACTCTATTGAAGATAGAGATATAGGATATGGTAAACTTAGAATGTAAACTAGATAAATTTTATATTGTTGAAATTTGTAAGTTGTAGTTTGGAAACCCATTTTCACTATTTGGTAGGGGATACCGATTCTCTGCGATCTTGGAAAATCGGATTCCATAGTTGAAATCCTGTAATATATTATATCATTTATATTATAATCACTTATAAATAAATAAAGTCTTTACACTCTAACTTACAAGACGGCTCTCATATGATGGGTGCACAAGTGATGATAGCTTTAGATAAATCCTACTAGGCCCCATTTGGAGTCGTGACAATATATATCCATTTTTATCTTTTCTTAGTATACTAGTGCTACTACTTTACAAGCACAAGCAAGGTAACAAAATTAAGAGGAATAACTCACTCGTCCATTTCGCGATCTTCTTAGTCTTAGTAATCCTCAAGAAAAGTAATCTCATATCCTTCATTACCTAGACAAAAGAAATACTCAGGATGAGTATTTCATAGAAATTCTACTTGAACTTTCTAATTTTATTTCACTATGTTCGTCAAACTCGTATAGAATAAAATTCCAATTTAAAATGGCCATAACTTGCTCATTTTAACTTGGAATTCCGTATATAATATATCGTTTTTTACCTATTCGAAAAGATCTATCCATTTTTAAGGTTATCTTTGTCATATAAGGTCATTTGGGTTCCGAAAACGTTGGGTACAAATTTAAAACAAATATTTCTAAATTTTTGCAAAAAACCATTTTCTAACTCAACTTCATTAAAAAGTCCTTTAGTAAAAATATAGATATATATATGTATATACACACACATATTGATAGATCCCTTGAGTACATAAATAAGCTCACTTTATAAAAAATTCTAATGGTAGTGTCTCAACAATTTATTTCATAAAACAATTCTCTTTAAAGTGTTAAAACTTATCTTGATAAATTTTTTTTCAAGTATTTGGAAGAAACTTTATATTTTTATATGTTATTATAAATGAGTATATTCTTATTTTATTTTCTTCATTCTTTTTCCAAAAACAAGTAAATTTTTCCTTTAACCTTAGTCTTTCATAAATTTTACTTCTAGTGATAAAAGATCAAAGTTATCAAAGCGTATTAAGTTGTTGAAAACTTATTTATGAATTTGTATTTAGAATGGTTTTAGAAAATTAGTCTTTTCTTCACATATTTCTTGTTTAAAATACAAGTTCTTGTTTTTCAAAATTTGATATTTCATTTCCTCTATTTTATTTGGAAGGAATCCTTTTTATTGATAAAAATCCTTTGTTTTTTATCTTACCATACTTTGTATTCTTTGGAAATAAGTTGCTTTTTTAGATACTTGAAAATCATTAATTTTCTAAGTGGGTTTATAACTTTATGAGTTGATTTTTATCTTAACTTTGAAAACTAGTTTATTCCTTGGTTTTGTCATGGAGTTGAAAAGAGTTTTAATCTTTAAGCTTTTTGTGAAAACTTTGAAAACTAACAAATTATTTTACTAAAACTTAGGTTACCATGATATACAAAGAAAATATTTATTTCTTATGTTTCTTGGTAAAACTATCTTTGCTATTTAAGAAAACTCTATTTCTATGTTGTTGATAATAGCTCCATTATTTTGTGATAAGTCACATAATAGAAAATTTAGTTTTAAGTTCCTTTAATAAAGTAAAATTCTTCTTTTAAATTAGTTGAGACAATATCATTTTGTGAGCATATAAAATAATAAGAACATGAGAAAATACTAGAAACAAATAATAATAAGCAAGATAATAAAATAGCAAGTATTGGGAATCTTAGCTTCATCAAGGTATCTCGGTCAAGTATTAGGAGCCTTAGCTTCATCAAGGCATCCCGGACTAAGAATAGACTAGTCCCAAAAGAATAAAGAAAATAAATAAAAGGTTGTTTTGACTTGATATGGACAAGTCTAAGACTAGAAAGACTAGTCTTAAAGAAATAGCATGAAATAAATAAATTGCAAAGCATGAAATTAAATAAATAACAAGTGAGCTTATATGCTCTAAAAATTTATATCTATAAATACATAAATATATTTAGTTAGATATGAATAAGGAATTAGCATTATAACAACAATAAAATCAACATAATATAATAAAATAGGAAGTTCATGTACAAGAACAAAACATGAACATGTTGTTGCTTTTACTACTCATATGAGTTTCAAAACAACACCATAGTCATGTTAAGTTTCATGACATGAGTAAATAAATGGTTGGAAGAAATCTTTACTAAAAGTGTTTATATGGTTATTGAGAAATGGTAGCTGTAAAGAGAAATTTTATGAGTATTTGGTGAAAGAGAATTTTGGTAAAAGAAAATGTTGTGGAGAGAGTTTATGTAGTAAATTTGAGAGAGTTTTGGTAGTAGAATGAATTGTGTGAAAGAATAAAGGAGAAATGGGGTATTTATAGAATTTTGGAATGAAAATTAGATGTAATTAAATTAATTGAAAAAGAAATTAAACGGGGATGAAGAGAGAGGGGAAGTGGACGGCAATTGCTTGTAGGAGAGAGAAGTTTGACTAAAAAATTAATTTTAGAAGAAAAGTGTAAGAGAAGTTTAGTAATATGTGGTGTAGAATTTTTATGGGAAAAGAAAATTGTAAGAGATAGATATATAGGTGTAAGAATAGGTAGTAAGAAAAAGTAGAGATAGAGGAATAGTAATGAATAGTAGAAAAGTACTATGAATAGTAAACTAGACAATTAAAATACCGGTAGTAATAAAAATACTAGTATAAATGCGATATCTGTAATTTTTAGCTACCGAAAAATTCCAAAACTGTTATTTTTGGAAACCTTATATTTTTACGGGCCTATTGGTATTTACGGAATATTTTTTCCATCCGGTGTACTAGGGCATGATTTTTGAAAATTGATCCCGTTTGGATCCGAAAGACGCTAGAAATTTACGAATCTGATATTTTTAAACTTCGCTATATTATTACGAACTATTATCAACAATCATTTTCATTTCGTTGTTTAGGGTTTAAGAGAGCGGGATTGTCGGATCTTAAACACTAGGTTTGTTTGTAAGCTTTGTTGACTTTTAGAGTTCCGGTTTGACTTATGGTTTCGTTGAGTTATTCGTAAGATCGTATAATTTTGGAGTTTGGACCGTTTTATATTTTTAGCTCAATATCTATGGTTATCTTATTTTATTTGTGATTATTTAATAGTTTTTAGTTTTCAGGATCGTTTAACCAAGTCTAGGGTTATGTGTAAACCCTCGAAGTTTTGTAATCAAATTAAAGTCCTAAACCCTAATCAGAAGTCAACCGGATTCTTAAGTCAACCAAAACCCTAGTTTACCGTAACCGCTTAACTTCGGCATTGCCGTTTTCTTTAGCCCTAAAAAATGAAGTTGGAATAATTAGCTATAATAGTTCGTAATAGCTATAGGTTTTATAAAAAATATCAGTTTTGCAAAATATAAGTGTCTTTTAAACCCGATCGATACGACTCTTGAAAAATGTGTCCGAGAGCTCGGAATAGGAAAATATTCCGAATAAATCGTTAGACTCGTAAAAATATGAGATTTCCAAAAATATCAATTTCGTAATTTTTCGGTAGCTAAAAATATCAGATATCGCTTTTATACGCGTATTTTCTTACTACCGGCATTAAATTATCATGTCTACTTTTACATTACACTATTTTCTACTATTTTACACTATTCATCTATTTCTACTTTTTCTTACAACCTACTCTTACTAACCATACACCTATTTCTTACACATTTTCATTTCCAATACAATTTCACATCCTTCATTTCTTACTTTTAATTAACAAAATAACAAAAATTAAAATTTCCCTTCCCCCCATGCATGGAGTAGCGCCGGCCCCTTCTTTTTCTTTCCCAATTTGTTTTGTTTTTCACTTATTTAATTAACACAAATTATCTCCCACATTTTCCTATAAATATCCCTCATACCTTCACTTCTTTCACACCACTTCTTTACTAAAGTTACTCTCTCAAAATCTCTCAAGAATTTCTCCAAGAAGTCTTACAAGAAAGCTCTCTTTAGTTTCTTCTTTTAGGTAAACTTTCTTCAAGAAATTTCTATGTTATCTACTTAGTATGAACTTAGTATGTGTTTTCTAAAACCATGAAGGTTAAGAACAATAGGTTCATACTTTGTTTTTGTTCATAATCACAATTCCTTTATGTTCCTTTATGTCTCTTTTATGTTCACAACTATCTAATATATCTATATAGCTATATATATTATTTAGAGCATATAAGCTCATTGTCTTGCAATTTATTTATTTCAAGTTGTTTTTAAGACTAGTCATTCTAGTCTTAGACTTGTCCTTATCAAGTCAAAACAATTTCTTTTTCTTTTCTTTTCGGGACTAGTCTTTTCTTAGTCCCGGGGTACCTTGATGAAGCTAAGGTCCCAATACTTGATTTACTTTCTTATTTGCTTAATCTTTCAAGTTATTATGTTCCTTTATATTTCTATAGTTTATGATTCATATTCATGCATGAACATAATGTTTTTGTCTCAATAAAAAAATAAATGAGGAAGTGTTTTCATAAACTAAAGGTTCTTGTTAAATAAAAGTAAGAAATAGATTTCTTAAAAAACTCATGAACATATTTGGAAATGATTTTTCTTAAATAAACAAAAGGTTTTATAAAAACTTATTTTCATCAAAAACTCTTTTAAGAATCATTACAAGAAACAAAAATATCATTTTATTACTTTTAAAAATTGTTGGAATCTAAGTTTAGAAATTAAAACCACTCCTTAGGAAATTAAAGTAGTTGCAAGAAATTACTTTTAGAAAAAGAAACATTCATCTCAAATAACCCAAGAATCCTTTCAAAAGTAAAATGAATGTTCCAATAAAATCTCAAGTTCAAAGTCTTTTAAAACCTTACTTTTCATAAGTTGAGACAACTTCATTTACTTCATACATTGGTTATGAGTCATTACATATATGTATATACCTTTCAAAAGTTTACAAAATACTTGAAATATTTATCTTTTCAAATGAGCTTTGTTTAAAATAAGGAAAACAAGTTTTTGCAAATTCGTGGCAAATCTGGTCGTTGTCTTTTCGGAACCCAAACGACCTAGTTTTATGAAAATAAGCTTAGAAATGCGTAGATCTTTTCGAGTAGGTAGAAAACGATATATTATACGCGAAATTTCGAGTTAAAATGAGCAAGTTATGGCCATTTTAAGTTGGAATTTCCCCTTATACGATTTTACCGCGATTTTAAGAGAAGCTTAAGATCTTCAAGAATAGAAGTTTTATGAAAGACTCATTTTGGGTATTTCATCTTGTTTAGGTGACGAGGGACCCGAGATCATCTATCCGGAGGACTATTTTGATTAGATCTACCGATATGGAGTGAGTTAATTCTTTCCTAAGTTACATTTCTTTGTTTGTATGCTTGTAATGAGTGGCACTAGAAATTTAGGAAAAGATAAATGAACAATTGTTATGAAATAATTGTTGAATGAAATTTAAGTATATCGAAAGACGATATGTTAAATAAAAGTGTGACTCTTGTATTGATATGATGAAATTATGGTTGATCACCTTTAACATGAATTCAACTTATATGGTTAAATGTTTAATTTAAATTTATTCATGCATATCATACTTGTGAGTCACATTTATTTCACTACTATTCTTCATGTGGAGAAACGAGGAAGTGGTAGTGGTGGCTAGTAGGAGCCGGTAAGTCTACATGGGCCAGTAGGAGCCAGGAAGTCTACAGGGCAAGCAGAAGCCGGCAAATCTGCAAATATTGAGTCGTATGGGCCTGTAACCACCCAACCCTTGTCATGGAGGGCGTTAAATCCATGCTGCACTTGATTTCCGGTTAATCTGTGTATTTGGTTGTTCATGTGATTAGTACATTACATATGCTTGAATTAAATAACTTGGTTATCATATGGAAATGTTATATAGTCAGGAATTATCTCATTAAGCTAGATTTGCTTATACCCTTATAGTTTTCTATTATAGTATGATTATCTATGGTTGGCCCCGAGGAGCCCAGTATGCCAGGTATGAGCTTATGCTACTAGGAGTTTTTGGAAGAAGTTTATGTATTTTTAGTTTTGAACATAGACTTTTAGGAAAAATCTCTATAGTAAACTTATGTGGTAGTTATGTTTATTTTGTTATTAGTATAGTTGAACAAAGACTTTAAGGCGGGGAATGCCCTTAAGATGATGTACGAACTTGTTATCGAATGAAGATCTTATGTTTATCTATTTAAGTTCATGCTTGCTTTTGCTATATATTTAAACGTAATACCCCTGTGAGTCTCCTACTATCTTGGAAGCACGCCTTGTATATGATATCGAAGCTCCTGCATGACTACGGGTTGTCATTCATTAGCTTTAATATTATATGCGGCGGACTGCCACGTTTAGGGTACCCTCCTGGGCATGACATTATGAGTTGATTCAGTTTGACTTTTGGTGAAAATTGAAATTTATGATTCTAAAATCCACTGAGGGTTTTAAGATCTTAGCATTTCGTTGCCGAGCGTTTATTTGAATATATTGTTTTGATTTGCGTTTTAGGAATCGGATAGGTGATTTGATTGATGTACAGATGTTGATTCAACCGATAGTTGGATTTTCTTATTTTATTTTTGAGGGTTTTCTTTTTCTCAAATTAAGAAATCTCGTTTTTGATCTTTTTAAGTTTTAAGTTTTAACTTGGTTCGATTTTTAGGGTTTCAATTCCGGTGTTTGACTCTTAGATTATTTTCTAAGAATTATGAAATTTTCAGGGGTTTACAAGTTCCACTTCCAAAATTAAATGCTCAATAAGTAATATATAAAACAGATAAGTTATATTAACAATCATATGAATGCACAAATATGTAAGCATACAATACATAAGACCATCCGAAAGTCTTATGCTGAATGGATTTACGCCCTCCATTCGAGATTAGGCGTTTCAGGCCCATACGACCAACAATTTCAATTTTTCTCATTTTTTATTGTGTTGATACGGATACCCACCCACACACATTTTTAATTTATATTATGGTTGATACAGGTGCCCACCCACACACATTTTCAATTCCGGCCCATATGCCAACATTCGAGTTTACAGGCCTCTCATTGCCTAGCTATTATGCCTTCTTCCCACAAAGGTATAACAACCTATGCAATGTGACTCGCATATGGTATGTATGGCCATTTGATTATAAGATCATGGCATATTAACTTAACAACTTATGGGTGATCATAGATATTTCAGACATATCAATTCTATGCTAGGGCATACAAATATTTACAACAAGCTCATTTCGATATTCTTATCGTCAATTCACCAATGCAAAAATCATATACATACAGTCAATTTTATCTTGTCCTAATTCTAATGCCACTAATATTACAAGCACAAGTACAAGCATAAAATTTAAAGATAGTGAACTCACTTTGCCATAGCGAAAATTCACTTAATCGTAATAGTTTCGGAAAGGTCTAGTCCGTCTCCCAAGTCTCCTAATTAAAAGAAATAACTCTAATGAATATTTCTATGAAGTTTGAATGAACTTATAATTTATATTCTAACAAGTTCGTCAAAATTCGTCTAAGAGGAAATTTCAAATTAAAACGGCCATAACTTGGCCATTTTAACTCGGAATTTCACATATTATATACCGATTTCTACCTATTCGACTAGAGCTATCTATTTCTAGAGTTATTTCCTACAAACAAGATCGTTTGGTCCATGAACAGTAGGATACAGAATACTACACCAATTTCCTATTCCACAATTTAACTTCTAATTTCAAACCAAGCATGATACTAAAGCTTTGATAGATACTTAGCTATCATTATATCTTGTAAGACTCTATTGTATACATATATAACTCATTATCATGCATGATTCATGGGTGTTGAAATTCTAATTTCTCATGTACTTAGATAATATCAAATGGGATGTCTAGGACATTATTTTTCTAACTTTGCTTCTACAAAGTGCATCATGTATATATGCAATACCTACAAGCTATTGTCATGAAGGTTATGAGATAAACTATCTATATGTATATTCTTAATGATATAGTACCAAGAATTCCGTTTGAAAAGCTTTTGCTTTGTAAAACTTAAGAAAAATAGTTTTTCTTCTTGTAAAATCACACTTGCTTTTGTCAAAACTCAACCTTTATGACCTATATAGCCAACACCTTCATTATCTTAATAAAAACCTTCATTTTGGGATTAGAAAATAGATGTTTAAATAGGTGGTTTACCTAATTACGAATTTTACAAAATTTTAGAGAATGAAAACATTGTTTAATCTAATCTTGGAAACCATTCCTTGCTCTAGGATTATACTTTGATAAACCTCTCTTATCCTTGTGAAAATTTGGTCTTTATTACATGTATTCCCTAGGACTTCCATTTTTCCATAAAAATAATCATTTTGGCATTTGGAAATAAATGTTTAAACAATGACCATTTTCAAATCGGAATCTTGAAAGTTTCATTTGAGGTCGTTGTCTTTATAAAACTCACGTAGTCATTCAAAAACCATTTCCTAATCAAACCTACTCCTTACGGCTTCCATTTCTTTAATAAAAATCTTGTTTTGGAGTTGAAAAATGGTGTTTACATTTCAAGCTTCCTTTATTACGAATTTTAAAACTTGTTATTGAGATTGAAACATAACTTTTGTAAACTTTTCCTTGTTTTAAAAATATTCCTTAGTAGATCTAAGCTTTACTCATCAAGATCACTAATTTATGATATCTGTTTGTTAAGCCCTTCATTTTTAATGTAAAACACACATTTTGAAGTTGAAAAATAGGTTTCTAAATATGGTTCCTTTTTTATCCGAATTTTCAAAAGTTATTTTTATTGAAACTAAAATAGATCTTGAGCTTTCTATATATTTTCTACTCTCATCATGCCATTACAAGTCATTTATATGCATAAAAAAAAAAGTCTAAGGCATTTATGAACTCAAAACAATTAGATCTAGTTTACTATACTAGTCATAAATGTAGGAACACTATGATGGTTATGTGAATATGAATAGACGATGAGTATATGCACAAATCATTAATAATAATAACATAACTTGATAATAAAACAAGATAATAGCAAAATAACTCAAATAACAAGATCTATAACATTGTGATGGCAAGATCTCATGTTCAAGTGTTAGCTCATGGGGATTTTTGAATGGAATCACACATGAATATCTTGCCATTACATATTTTTAAGGATGTATAGTATAGGTCTATTACTTATTGGATGTTTGGAACAAGAAACTTGAAAAAAAATATGTGAGTGTGTTATGTATGTGTGTTACGGTTTTGGCAAGGGAGAGGAAGAGGGAAAGAAAATTTTTTGCAAGAGTTTAGTTTAGTGGATAGTGAAAAAGTGAAGTAAAGTTGGTATAAAGGGATATATATATATATATATATATATAGTCAAATGGATTAGGGTTTGTTGTTAAATAAAATGAGTAAATAAATTAAATGGAGAGAGGATAGAGGGAGAGGAATTGCGTCGGCCCCTTGAGAGAGAGAGAGAGAGAGAGAGAGAGAGGTGTTGTGTTGTGTAAGTTTCAACATTAATTAAGTAATTTAAGTAGTAAAAGTTATATTGAAAAGTAAATTGTAAGGAAAGTGATGAAATTATAAGAATAGGATGTAAGAATGTAAGAAATAGTTATGGGTATTGTACTTGTGAATAGTGTAGAAGAATTCAAAAAGTAGATTAGACATTTATAGTATCGATAATGAAAAAACGATAAAAGGCTATAACTGTAACTTTTATAACCAGAAAAATTATATAACTTATATATTTGGAAATATCATGAAATTATGAGTCTAACGTATTAATATCATATATTTAATATCTCGAGCCCCAAGACATGCTTTTCAAATCTGTATCTGATCGGGTTCGAAATAGATCGAAAATTTGCTAATCTTATCTTTTTAAGTATCCTAGTATTATTATGAACCAAACCACATACTTCACTCATAATTCGATTCCTTGTTTAGGAACACGGGTTTACCGAATCTAAACTACTAGGGTTTCCTGGGAATTTGTTGACTTAAGGTCTCCTTTTCACTTTCTGGTTTAGGGTTTGAACTTGTTATTATCCTAAAAAATAGGGGCTTACAACCTTCCCCCCTTAAAGAAGGTTTTTTCCTCAAAACTTAAGACGCGTACCTAATTCCTCAAACAATTTGGGGTATTTCTGTCGCATCTCGTTTTCGGCATCCCAAGTTGCCTCCTCATATGAGTGATTCCTCCAAAGAACCTTAACATATTTGATTTGTTATTCCTCAACCTTTGAACCTTTCGATCTATAATCTATACCGGGTGTCTTCATAAGTGAGGCTTTCTTTTAACAATACCAGTTCCAATTCCATAACTTGATCTGGGTCAGCTATATGCTTTCGAATAACAAAGACATGAAAAACATTGTGTACTCCAAACAAGTTTGGTGATAAAGCAAGGCGGTATGCCAATTATTAACTCGCTCAAGTATTTCAAATGGACCAATATACTGGGGTTCAACTTCCCTTGTGAGCAGATCGGTGGATACTCTTGATAGGATTTACCTTTAAGTACACATGATCTCCTATCTGGAACTCAAGAACTCTCCTTTTTAGATCCGCCCAACTCTTTTGTCGGCCTTGAGCCTCCTTCATTCGTTGTTGAATAACTCGTACCTTATCAGCGGCATCTTGTATAAGATTCGGTCCAAGAACCAATTTCTCCACATCATCCCAAAATAATGGGGATCTATTCTTTCATCCATATAAAGCTTCATAAAGTGGCATTTTAATCGTCGAATGATAACTGTTGTTGTAAGCAAACTCCACTAAGGGTAAGTGTGCTTCCCAACTTCCTTTAAACTCCATCACACGTGCTCGAAGCATATCTTCTAGGTTTTGTATGTTAGACTGTCCATCGGTTTGAGGATGATTTATTGTACTAAAGTGCAACTTAGTCCCCATACACTTTTGCATGCTTCCCCAAAACTTGGACACAAACCTTGGGTCTCAATTTGATACAATCCCAGCTGGTACTCCATGCAGACGAACGATTTCCTTAATGTGGAGCTTTGCCAATTTATCCATAGAATAATTCATACTTATTGGTAGAAAGTGAGCGAACTTGGTTAACCGATCCACTATAACCCATACAGCATCGTGCCCTGTTAGCGTTTTCAGCAATCCACACATGGAAATCTAATCCCACTTCTATTCCGATATCGGCAAAGGTATCAACAATCCTCTCGGCCTTTGATGCTCTACTTTCACTTGCTGGCAAATCGAACACTTCATCATAAATTCAGCTACGTCTTGTTTTATTCCGTTCCACCAGTAATGTCCTTTCAAATCTCGGTACATTTTTATTCCTTCCGGGTGTACCGTATACCCAGAATTGTGAGCTTCACTCATGATCTCCTTTTGTATCTCCTCATCATTTGGTACACAAAGTTGTCCCTTCATTCTTATCACATCTTCGTCATCTACCATGAAGTTAGTATATTTTCCTTCTTGAATTCTCTCTTTATTCTTTGTATTATCTCAACGTAATGCTGAGCTTCCTTCATTCTTTCCACTGAAGTGGGTTCCATCACCAAATTTGCTATTTCCATCTCAGTATCTCCTCCCATGAACTCAATACTTAACCTTTCAAACTCCTTTGCTAATTTCTTTTGATCAGTGAGCAAGGCTGCTACTTCTTCGTGATTCTTACGACTTCAAGCATCAGCAACCGCATTCACTTTACCAAGGCAATAATTAATCCCTATATCGTAATCCTTGATTAACTCGAGCTATCTCCTTTGTCTCATGTTCAACTCCTTTTGTGTGAACAAATACTTAAGGCTATTGTGATCAGTATAGATCTCGCACATTTGCCCATAAAGGTAGTGTCGCCATATCTTTAAATCAAATACCACTGCGGCTAGTTCCAAATCATGTGTAGGATAATTCTCTTCGTGTGGCCTTAGCTGTCTTGAAGTGTAGGCAATCACCTTCCCCTCTTGTATGAGTACACATCCGAGATCATTTCTCGATGCACCACTATGAACTATGTAGGGCTTCTCGGGATTTGGTAGTACCAAGATTGGAGTGGAAACAAGTTTTTGCTTAAGTTCTTGAAAGCTTTGGTCTCTCTTTTCTATCCATATATACTTTTCATTCCTTTGGGTTAATTGGGCCAACTGTTTAGCTATCTTGGAAAACTCCTTAACAAACTTCCTATAATACCCGGCCAAACCCAAAAAGCTTCTTACTTCTATTACTGTCTTAGGTGGTTTCCAATCCATTACGGCTTTTGTCTTTTTAGGGTCCATAGATATACCCTCTCCTGATACCACATCTCCCAAGAATGAAATCTTATCTAACCAAAAATCACACTTGGAAAACTTGGCATATAACTTGTGCTGTCTTAAGGTTTATAATGCCATGCGCAAGTGTTCTTCATGTTGCTTATGCGTTTTCGAGTAGATAAGGATATCATCAACAAAAACTATAACACATTGCTTATACACTCGGTTCATCAAATCCATAAATGCAATAGTAGCATTCGTCAACCCAAATGACATCACCAAGAATTCATAATGCTCATATCGAGTCCGAAAAGCCGTTTTAGGTACATCTTTCGGCTTAACCCTTAGCTGATGGTATCCCGATCAAAGATCAATCCATGAAAACACACTTGCTCTTTGTAGTTGGTCAAACAGATCATCAATCCTAGGAAGTGGATACCTATTCTTGATTGTAACTTTATTTAACTCCCTGTAGTCCATACATAACCTCATCTATCCATCTTTCTTCTTAACAAACATAATCGGTGCACCCCATGGTGACACACTTGGCCTTACAAATCCTTGATCCAAAAGTTCTTGTTATTGTTTCTTTAACTCCTTTAACTCAACAGGAGCCATGCGGTAAGGTGCTTTAGATATCGGTTAGGTGTTCGGTGCCAAATCAATCTCAAAGTCGATCTCTCACTTTGGGGGTAACCCTGGTAGTTCATTAGGGAAAACATCTGGAAACTCATCAACAACTTATATATCCTTAACTCAAGGCAACTCTTCCTTATTTTCCATTGCACCAAAAGAACTTTCCTTTTTTGTCTCGACCTCCTCATCTACAAGTAGTTCAAACGAACTCAACTCAATTCCTCCTGAAATTGTTGTCTTTCCTTTAAATTCGACATCTTTTCCATCCAAGTCCTTAAACTCCACTTTCTTCCATCTACAATCTACAAAAGCTTTAGGAATAGTCAACCAACTCATACCCAAAATCACTTCATACTAACTCATTTCTAAAATAATCAAATCACTTATTGTGTGATGTCCTTGAATCACTAGTGGGCATTCTTTCAACACCTCATTAGTTGTTACTACATTTCCAGTTGGAGTCTTCATACGAAAGCCAAAGGTGGCAGTGGCTATGGTAATCCGACTTGTTTCACCAGACTGGTGGTGATAAAGGAGTGTGTGGCTCCAGTATCAAACAAGGTATAAGCAGTCGCCTTATTCACTATTATGCATCTTATATTTAACATGACTAATCACTATCCCAAACCACTCTAGTTCATTCCTAACTTTATCTTAGATCACGATACTTACTTCTGTAAACCCCGGAAATTTTTCACATTAGTACACTACTCTAAAGTAGAATGTATGAACTAGTTAGCAAACTTAGAGTCCAATAAAAACCTAAGAATAGATCAATACATTGAATTTGGCTAGATAAGGATCTAGAAGTTGAATAAAGAGCTTCTTTAACTCTAATTAATACCAAAAACGAGATTTTGTATCTTGAACGGACAATTCAAGATATAATTAAAGGAAATCTAAATTTTCAAACTCGAAACTTATTACACAAATAGATTAAATAGGAAAATATATATATATATATATAGAGATTAAATGACTACTTTTGAATTCAACAAAGATTTGAGATTAGAACAATGAGTATTAATGAGCCTATGCATGGATTTAAACCCTAAATTCAAGATTCCTAAATAGTGTTAAACGCTATTAATAAGATTTCTTAATAGGTATCAACAACCAAAGATATATAGATAATTTAGCTTCTATATCAAATGCAATATTAAGTAGTTAATCAACTACGCTTATAGACAGCAAACGATAACCTAAAGATAAACCGTTAGGATTATAAATATACAATAAAAACATAAACTGATGTATAACTCAAGATCTAAACTTCAAATAAATAATTAAATCACACCATTGTTCTAATTAGGATTTTCTTAAGTTATTGGAGCCTAAAACAAAAATTGACCTAATGAGCTTAGGAAACCCTAATCGCGGGAGATAAAATTCTAAAAATAATTAATCATGTAAGTTTAAAACTTAAAGTTGTATTGTTCGATAATCCAAGTATTTTGTAGAATCGTATAAAAATATTTTTGTATAAAAACTCTCAAAAATTAGCTAATTTGTACTCGTATAACTTATTAAGCTATCCTAAAACTAAGTTAATTAACTAACTAATGTTGATATATATAATAGTTGTTGTGTTTTTCTGCTGCAACTTGTAGATTAGATGGCTTGGATTACATTAAGAAAGGAGAATCGAAATTGCAACATAAGGTCAACAAAATCAACTCTTGAAGCCAATCAAAGTTTGCCAAATCAACTCCTCATTAATAACAATAAAACAACAAACTAAAACAGTGTAAATTTTGGAGAAAATGGATGCAAAATGCAAAGGAAAACCGTCTCCTTTTCTCCTCTATATACATATATTTATAGCTCTTAATGAAGAAACAAACAAACACTAAACACTCTCAAAATTTTACAGAACAAACCTACTCGTAATCAATAGCCAAAAAGACCTACAAATAGAAATCAACTCATCCAAACAATCCAATTCGAATAAGGAAAAATACAATACGAAAAACACTTGAAACAAGCTCGAGGTGAGTTAATGTAATTCGAATGGTTTTCTTTTAAAATTAAGGATTGGAACTGACTTTTGATAATCATAGAAACATAATCAACACGAAAACAAGCTTCGAATTCCATCGGACTGGCTCAACCAAGGTAAGATTTGAAAACCCTAGTTACACTATACTAGAATCGAAATTTAAGAATATATGCTTGTAGAAGCGTTAGGAGTTGTTGTATATATATACAATATATAGAAACACTTATGAATGGTTTAGGAATGCTTTTGACGTAGAAAATTCAAGGAATATAAACTGTTTCATCGGTGAGATGATGAACAGTGTTAACACTATCCATAAGCTGGCAGTGTAAACACCCAAAGCCGGCGGCTACAAGGGTAGGTCGAGCTACCGGTGTAGAGACGGCTTACACTGGAATAGAAGTTACGTAAAACTTATTTTCATGATACATGAACGAACGCCGGCTATCTGGGATTTTACGTCGGTGGCGTATAGTCCGGCGTACCTAGGAGCACTGGCAGCCTACAAGCCAGTGCACCCGATATGAAATTTTATTTAAAACAAAAGAACACTGGCACCTGGGTTTCAACGCTGGCAGCGTTTGAGCCGGCGTACACCTACGTTTCTTCTACGGGAAGTTTGTATTACATGAACATAATATATATATATATACAATAAATACTACTAATATTATATATATATGTCAACATAGAATTTACTAAGTAGATAACTAAATAAAAACATTTAGAATAAATTTAAGTAATATTTGATAAGTCTTAAAACTCTAAAATTAGAGAAAAATATTAAGTGTTAATAACAACTATAAATAATCAAATATTTGTTCTTTGCAAATAAAATAGGTAAGAATGGAAATTGAAATAAGCTAAATTTATGAATAATGTGACTTCTAAAAATGACAAAATAGTTATACAAAGTAAATTAGGAGAAACACGACGACACTAAGCAATAATAAACAAATATGATTTACTATATTGAGTCAGGTATAAAATAACATAAAATTAGTATTAATCACTACGAAACTTGATAAATATCAGTTTAGGACACTAGACACGTATAGGAATTTAACAATCAAGGTGATTTTGATACCCTAGAAGATCTTCCAGCAGATTATTACAATTAAGTCACCATGAGCAGGTGAGTAATTTAGTCATATTATACTATTTGTGCTTATAAATAGCTGAACATGTAATACAAGACAATCAAATGAATGTTTTGTTGGAAATATGTTGTGATTTGATTGTATGATTGTCAATCTACCATTCCAAAAGTGATAATATAATGATTTGATGTTGTGAAGTAATATGGTGATGATTGTGTGTAATGTATGATCACCATGAAATTGATTAAGAACTATTGACTTATTAAAATAATCTGGTCATACATTGCATATATAAACGGGTGACAGCCTGCTACATATTAATATTTCGGTTCTCTATTAACGCTTGGTTTTTCTAAAGTATTAGTTGTTCCAAAGTTTTCTTTGTTCCATTGGTTCTACGGGAACTAAATGGTAATGAAAAACGCCACCCGTAGTATCACTTTGAAATGATTAATACTTAGGGAGTTTCTAAGGATGGATACAGGAAATGGTCAGTTAAAACTATTATATTTAAAGTGATAATCTTAAAACGAGAAATCGTTGATTTTTCTGTAAACTTAGTCTCTCCTGGGCAGGCGGATCATAAAGTAAATGTTCTTCAACCCTATAAAGAGGGCGTAGATCTTTTTCTTGTTTGGATTCTAGATCATCCAAGCTTGTATCTTAGCATATGATTGAGTGATTGCATTACATATGATTTGTTAATAACTTGTTTGATTGTGTAATATGTCTGGTTATTCACTGAGTTGTGGTTTCGCTCATACTCCAACAGTCTTTTCAGGTTTATACTTCGACCCTGATTAGTCCCTTCCAGGAATATGGCTCCGGTAAGAGCTTAAGAGCTGGAAGTCTATGGTTCTACTTGGGATTAATGGTTATGTTTCCTAGAATAGATTAGCTAATGTTATTTTATCAGTTATAAACTATAAGAAAACTACATGGTTTGTAATAGTTCGGTGATACTTTATGATTAAGATAGCAGTAATTTACTAATTTTTTTCTTACATGTATTTATCATTTCTTATCAAAACAACCAAAAGCTCCTGTTGTTTTGAAAAACCTGTCACTCTCTGAAGGTAATCTAGTGATAGTATTCAAGTGTGACTTGTCTACTTCTACTAGGGTACCCTCGGGCCGTGACAACTTCTCCTTTTATAGCCTTTGGATCCTAAGCAATTTATAATCATTTGAAAAACAGAGATAAAGATTGGAAGACTAACTTGTTACAAGTCCAAAATCTTGGCCATCGTCTTCCTTTAAGGCAGCCAATTCATATCCTTCGTCATCAGCTTCCTCACAAACCCATTGTCCCTCTAGATTATATATCCCCATGCCATGCATAGCCGATCCAGAATGACAGCTAGGGTTTCTACTATTCCCATTTTCGAGTTTTATTGAAGATGATCCTCCAAATGTCCTGACTGGGGCACCCGTTCTCTATGGGCACTCATTGGCAAAGTGTCCAACTTGCTTACGGATAAAATAAGTAGTGGCAACCTTCTTAGGGCACTCGGAGATCTTGTGACTTGCCTCCCCACAGATATAGCACTTATCTCTTAATTGCGGACACCTCCTAGGGTAGTGCTCTCCCTTGCACTTCCAACAACTTAAGGTTTTAGGGATGTTCTTTCCTCCATTTCCCCCACTTGTATTTCCTTTGAAGCCATAGAGCGGCTTGAACCTCTTATAGGGATACCTAGAGCTTGACCCCCCATAAAACTTCCTTCCAAATACAGAGGGTATTCTATCTACGGTCTTTGTTTTTCTCTTTTTAGCCCCTTCAACGATCTGGGCTCTTTCAACCACTTCCCTAAAAGTCCTGATATCGAAATCCTTAAGTCTCACTCTCATATCCTCATCCAAGCCATTCAGAAAATATAGTTCCTCACTATATTTGTATGAGTCAAGGGCATACTAGAGAAACCTACTAAACTCGGTCTCATATTGTTCCATCGTGTGGCCTCTTTGTGATATGTGTAGAAAATCCGCACTGTACTGTACCCGGAAACTTCCAAGAAAGTAATGCTCAAGGAATTCGTAGCGGAACATTTCCCATGTAACAGGTGGCACGAGTTCTCTTCTCTTAGATTCCCACCATACCCTTGCATTCAGCCTTAGCAAGTATGTTCCATAATTAACTCTTAAGTGGTGGGGTACTTCGAATGCATCAAATGACCGTTCTATTTGGGCCAACAAATCTTCGGCCTCATCAGGTCTTCCAAAGGCTCCCTCATAGTATCTATTACTCCTTATGAACTCGGGCAAAGAGCTCTTATACTGCCTTGGGGGTGGTGGTGGAGGTAAGGGTACGGTGTGAGATTACGTATTTCCAAGCATTAGCATAGCTACAGATGCCTGTTGCGTTAAGGGTGGTGGAGTAGGTGTTGGAGCAGGAGCTGGAACAAGAATAGGAGCAGGAGCAGTCATAGTTTGTCGAATGGCCTCAAGCACTTGTGCCAGTTGCCCTAAAGTTGCTTGTAAAGCGGCTTGAGCATCGGCCATTGGTGGGTTTGGCGGCGATGCCGCTTGTTGCTCTCCCCCATATTTGGTTCATTTGACGCGCTTTGCTCTCGGCGTCTCCTTCCTCTACCATGGCTGTGTTACGTTTTAATTAACTTAGTTAAGTAATCTTCCACTAACATTATTAACATCTTCTATCGAGATTCGGAAATGTCGGAAATTCTTATATAAGCGAGCAAAGTATAATTTAAGGAACTTAAATAAAGAAATCTCAACTTCATAAAACATAACATAATTTTTTCATTAAAACTTCAACTACAGGTATAAAGACCTTTACATTGGAATTGAAATCAAAACATACTGGTTCAAAGCATCATAACAAACAACAACCATAGACAACATCCAGAACAACAAAAGCTACCATGACCTATTTTTCAAGGTCGCAACTACAAAATTCAACTTAGACTTGTGTGTCAAAACATAAGTATCGCTTCCTTCCTTGAATTCTCATATTTTCTTTTTGTAAACTACTTCTTCTCGTTCTTCGTCCTTATTTCCATCAGATGGGGTAAAAACCTCATCGTCTATCCCATCCACTTCTTCCTCATGTGTTTGGTACTCAATTTCACTTAGTGGAGGTGGTTGGGCCATGTTGGTGGGTGGAGGTAATACTTCCTCATACACTCTCCACCAAAAGAAGTGACTTTGAGCATCCGCTTAAAGCCAATCAGTGTGATCCCCCAACAAGTCATGGGCATAAACAAATAGATATCCAATTGGGTTCTAAGTTTGAAAATCGGGAAAGGTTGGTTTCCCTTCATTCCTTAACACAAAAGTAGCTTCTTGCAACATGGGTTCCCCAACTTATAAACAGCAATCGTTTCCAATGCATAAATCACTTCAAGCTCCAACCAACATTTCTTCCTTTTAAGAGCAATACTGTCACGCCCTAGAGGATACCCTAAACGTGGCAGTCAGCTGCATATAATATTAAAGCTAATGAATGACAATCCGTAGTCATACAAGAGCTTCGATATCATATGCAAGGTGTGCTTCCAAGATAGTAGGAGACTCATAGGGGTATTATGTTTAAATAGATAGCAAAAGCAAGCATGAACTTAAATAGATAAACATAAGATCTTCATTTAATAACAATTTAGTACATCATCTTAGGGGCATTCCCCCGCCTTAAAGTCTTTGTTCAACGATACTAATATCAAAATAAACATAACTACCACATAAGCCTAATATAGAGATTTTTCCTAGAAGTCTATATTCAAAACTAAAAATACATAAACTTCTTCCAAAAACTCCTAGTAGCTTATACTCGTACCTGGCATTCGGGGCTTCTTGGGGCCAGCCATAGATAATCATATTGTAATAGAAAAACTATAAGGGTATAAGCAAAACTAGCTTAGTGAGATAATTCCAACTATAAGCCATTTTCATAAATCAACCAAGTATTTAATCAAAAACATATGAAAATGCACAAATCATACGAACAAGCAAGATACACATGATCAACCGGAAATCAAGTGTAGCATGGATTTAACGCCCTCCATGACAAGGGTTGGGAGGTTTATAGGCTCATACGACCATCAATATCTACAGATTTACCGGCTCCTGCTTGCCCTATAGACTTTCCGGCTCCTACTAGCCACCATGTAGACTTCCTGGCTCCTACCAGTCACCACTACCATTTCCTTGTTTCCCCACACGAAGAAAAGTAGTGAAACAAATGTGACCCATGTATATGATATGCATGAATTAATTCCAATATAAATTTAACCAAAAATATTTAGTTCAAGTTAGAGGTGATCAACACAATTCTAATCATATCAATACAAGAATCACAAATTATTTATCAAACCAAATTCCGATATTCTTAGTTTACATTCAAGCAATCATAATCACAAGTCACATGACAATAGTTCATTTTATTTTTTTCTTAATTTCTAGTGCTTCTATTTACATACACAAAACAAGGAAATGTAACTAGATGAGAGGAATAACTCACTCCATAGTGGTAGGTCTAATCAAATAGTCCTCCGGATAGATGAGCTCGGGTCCTTCGTCACCTAAACAAGATGAAATACCCAAAATGAGTCTTTCATAAAACTTCTATTCTTGAAGATTCTAATCTTTTCTTAAAATCGCGGTAAAATCATATAAAGGGAAATTCCAACTTAAAATGGCCATAACTTGCTCATTTTAACTCGGAATTTCACGTATAATATATCGTTTTCTACCTACTTGAAAAGATCTACGCATTTCTAAGCTTATTTTTATAAAACTAAGTCATTTGGGTTCTGAAAAAGCAGCGACCAGATTTGCCACGAATTTGCAAAGTCTTGTTTTCCTTCTTGTAATTAAAGCTCATTTGAAAAGATGAATATTTCAAGTATTTTGTAAATTTTTTGAATGGTATATACATATATGTAATGACTCATAACAAATGTATGAAGTAAATGAAGTTGTCTCAACTTATGAAAAGTAAGGTTTTAAAAGACTTTGAACTTGAGATTTGAGATGAATGTTTCTTTTTCTAAGATTAAATTTAATTTCTTGCAATTACTTTAATTTCCTAAGGAGTAGTTTTATTTCCTAAACTTGGATTCTAACAACTTTTAAAAGTAATAAAATGATATTTTTGTTTCTTGTAATGATTCCAAAAGAATTTCTATTTCTTGATGAAAGATAAGTTTTCATAAAACCTTTTGTTTATTTAAGAAAAAATCATTTCCAAGCATGTTCATGAGTTTTTAAGAAATCTATGTTCTACATTTATTTAAAAAGAACCTTTAGTTTAAGAAAACACTTCCTCCTTTATTTTTCTTGAGACAAAAACATTATGTTCATGCATGATTATGAATCATAAACTATAGAAATATAAAGGAACATAATAACTTGAAAGATTAAGAAAATAAGAAAGTAAATCAAGTATTGGGACCTTAGCTTTATCAAGGTACCCCGGGACTAACAAAAGACTAGTCCCAAAAAGAAAGAAAAATGTTTTGACTTGATGAGGATAAGTCTAAGACTAGAATGACTAGTTTTAAAACAACTTGAAACAAATAAATTGCAATGAAGTAAGCATGAAAGTAAATAAATTGCAAGACAATGAGCTTATATGCTCTAAATAATATATATAGCTATATAGATATTTAGATAGTTATGAACATAAAGGTACATAAAGGAATTGTGATTATGAACAAAAACAAAGTATGAACCTATTGTTGCTTTCTTAACCTTCATGGTTTTAAAAACACACACTAAGTTCATACTAAGTAAATGAACATGGGAAATTCTTGAAGGCATATTACCTAAAAGAAAGAAGAAGAGAGGAACTTCTTGTAAGAGACTTCTTGGAGAGAATTCTTGAGAGATTTTGAGAGAGTAACTTTAGTGAATAAGTGGTGTGAAAGAAGTGAAGGTATGAGGGGGTATTTATAGGAAAATGTGGGAGATAATTTGTGTTAGTTAAATAAGTGAAAAATAAAACAAATTGGGCATCATGGAGGGGTGGCCGGCGCTACTTTCATGCATGGGGAAGAGGAAATTTTAATTTTTTGTTATTTTGTTAATTAAAAGTAAGAAATGAAAGATGTGAAATTGTATTGGAAATGAAAATGTGTAAGAAATAGGTGTATGGTTTGTAAGAGTAGGTTGTAAGAAAAAGTAGAGATAGATGAATAGTGTAGAATAGTAGAAAATAGTATAATGTAAAAGTAGACATGACAATTTAATGCCAGTAATAAGAAAATACGCGTATAAAAGCGATATCTGATATTTTTAGCTACCGAAAAATTACGAAATTGATATTTTTGAAAATCTTATATTTTTACTAGTCTAACGGTATATTCGGAATAATTTTACTATTCCGGACCCTCGGACACATTTTTCAAAAACTATATCCGATCGGGTTCAAAGGATACTCGAATTCCTCCAATCTGATATTTTTATATAACCTATAGCTATTACGAACTATTATAGCTAACTTTTCCAACTTCGTTTTCTAAGGCTTAAGAAAACGGTAATGCCGGACTTAAGTGGTTACGGTAAACTAGGGTTTTGTTGACTCTGAAAATCCGGTTGACTTTCGATTAGGGTTTAAGGCTTAATTCAGATCCAAAAATTCGGGGATTTACAAATACTCTATGTTGGTCACTACTTTATGCCACTCAGTGTAAACCCCCGAAAATTTCATAATTCTTAAAAAAAATAATCTTAGAAGCCTAATATCGAAATACAAATCCCGAAAATCAACTCAAGATAAAAACCAAATTCCAGACCAAGTCAAAATACTGGAAACAAAACCCTAAAAAATCGAATCAAGTTAAAACTTAATTCCAAATAAGATAAAGAACGAGCTTTCTGGATCTTGAGAAAACGAGAACCCTTGAAATAAAATATAAAGTCTAACTACCGGTATAATCAACGTCCGTACGCCGATTAAATAATCTATCCAATTCCTAAAACGCGAATCAAAACGATAAATCCAAATACCGCTTAACAACAAGATGATAAAATCCTAAATCCTTCGGTAAAATTTTAGAATCACAAATTCCAAATTTTCACCAAAAGTCAAACTGAGTCAACTCATAACCCTAGACTCGGTTAAACGATCCCGAGAACTAAAAACTATTAAATAATCACAAATAAAATAAGATAAACCATAGACGTCAAGCTTAAAATATAAAATGATCAAAACTCGAAAATTATATGATCTTACAAATATCTCAACAAAAATCGGAAGTCAAACTGGAACCCTAAATCAACAAAGCTTATAACGAACCCTAGTGTTTAAGATCCGACAATCCCACAATCTTAAACCCTAGAAAACAAATTTAAGCCAATAGCTTAAAATAGTTCGTAATAATATAAGGTAACATAAAAATATCATATTCGCGAATTTCAAGTGTCCTTCGGACTCAAACGGGACCGGTTCTCGAAAATCGTGTCCCGAAGCTCAGAATATTAAAAATATTCCGTTTATACCAATAGACTCGTAAAAATATAAGGATTCCAAAAATAGCAATTTTAGAATTTTTCAGTAGCTAAAAATTATATATATCACCTTATTACGCGTATTTTTATTACTACCGGTACTTTAATTATCTAGTCTACTATTCATAGTACTTTTCTACTATTCATTACTATTTCACTATCTCTATTTTTTCTTACACCTAAATATCTATTTTCTTACTTTTTTTCATTTCCAATACAACTTTATTCACATCAACTTTACACATTACTTCTTTATTACACAAAACAAATTAAAATAAATCAATTTCTTCCTCTCCAATGCACAAAACCGGCGCCTCCCCCCTCTACTTGCATCCATTTATTTTTCTTTCTCAAATTTTTTATTACATCCAAAATTCACTCCAAAAAATTCTATAAATACCCCCTTCCTCTTCCATTCTTTCACACAATTTATTTTACTACCAAACTCTCTCAAAATCTCTCCACAAAAACTCTCTCAAAAACTCAACACCAAAACTCACAAACCATTCCTCACAATCATCCTCAACATAAACTATCTATCACATATCACTACTCACATAAACCCATTTTATCTACCATCTTCATACCTCTTACATACTTTAGATAAATATTCTTCCATCTATTATTCATCCATGTCATGTAACTTAACATGACTATGGTTGTTTTTGAACACAAATGAGTAGTAAAAACAACAACATGTTCATGTTTGTTCTTGCACATAAACTTCCTATTTTATTATGTTGTTATTATTATTGTGATTATTTGCTTCTAATCTAACATATATATATAGTACTATGTATATATGTATATATAATTATTTAGAGCATATAAGCTCATTTGTTATTTATTTACTTTCAAGTTATGCAATTTATTTATTTTATGTTGTTATTAAGACTAGTCTTTCTAGTCTTGGACTTGTCCATATCAAGTCAAAACAACCTTTCGTTTATTTTCTTTAAATTTTCGAGACTAGTCCATTCTTAGTCTCGCGATGCCTTGATGAAGCTGGCTCCAATACTTGATCGGGATTCCTTGATGAAGCTAAGGATCCCAATGCTTGATAGTTTATTTTCTTGTTTTTTTTTTTTTTGTTTCTAGTATTTTCTTATGTTCTTATTATTTTATATGCTCATGATATTTGCATCTACATAATGTTAATGTCTCAACTAATTCAAAAATAGAATTTTATTTTATTAAAAGAACTTAAAGATAAAATTTTCTATTATGTGATTTGTCATAAAATAATGAAGTTATTATCAAACAACATGGAAATAGATTAATACAAGTTTTCTCAAAATTTTTCTTAAGTATCAAAGATAGTTTTACCAAGAAAACGTAAGAAATAAATACTTTCATTACGGGGACCTAAGCTCTGGCAAATTAATTGGTTAGTTTTCAAAGTCCTTACAAAAAGCTTAAAGATTAAATTCTTTTAAAACTCCATAACCAAAACTAAGAAACAAACTAGTTTTCAAAGTTAAGATAAAAATCAACTCATAAACCCACTTAGGAAAAATGATTTTCAAATTTCTAAAAGAAGGAACTCATTTTCAAAAGAATAGAAATAAAGTAAGATTAATAATAATGGATTTTATAAAGATGATTCTTTTCAAAAGAAATGAAAGAACAAGTTTTGAAAAGCAAAAGCTTATATTTTAGAAATGAATATAAGAAAATAAGATTTATTTTCTAAAACTATCCTAAATACAAAATTATAAAAAGGTTTTTCAACAACCTAATATACTTTTTGATAAAAATTGATCTTTTATCACTAGAAGTGAAATTTATGAAAAACTAAGGTTAAAGAAAAATTTACTTGTTTTGGAAAAAGGAAGGAAGGAAATAAACCAAGAATAGACTCATTTATAATAAAAATATAAAGTTCCTTCCAAAGACTTGAAAAGGAATTTATCAAGATAAGTTTTAAACACTTTAAAAAGAATTGTTTTATGAAATAAATTATTGAGACACTACCATTAGAAATTTTGCATATAAAGTGAGCTATCGATATATTCAAATGTTTATCAAAAATATTTCTATGTATATACTTATATTGTTACAAAAGGATTTTCTTTAAAAAGGAGTTGAGTTAGAAAATGGATTTTTGCAAAAGTTTAGAAAATTCGTTTTAAATCTGTACCTGACGTTTCCGGAACCCAAATGACCTTTTATGACAAAGATAACCTTAGAAATGAATAGATCTTTTCGAATAGGTAGAAAACGGTATATTATATGCGAAATTCTGAGTTAAAATGAGCAAGTTATGGCCATTTTAAGTTGAAATTTCTCTTATACGATTTTACCGCGATTTAAGAAAAGTTTAGAAAATCCAAGAATAGAAATTTCATGAAGACTTATCCCGGGTATTTCTTTTTCTAGGTGATGAAGGACACAAGAATACCCTATCCGAGGGTTACTACAACTAAGAAGATAGCAAAATGTACGAGTGAGTTATTCCTCCTAATTTCGTTACCTTGCTTGTACTTGTAAAGTAGCGGCATTAGTATACTAAGAAAAGATAAAAATAGATATATATATATATATATATGGGGAAATCGGGATTATGTATGTATGATTCTATGTTTATGTATGAAATGAGAATTAAGAATATCGCAACTTCGAACTGCTTGTTTAATAATTTTGTTTACTGGTATGATTGTTTATTATTTGCTAAGTTGATTGATCGCCCCTAATAAACCTTAATAAGGTTTGGCTTAAGAAAAATTAAAACGCTCACGCATAGCATCCGTCGAGTCACATCTTTTCAGAAGGCTGCTACTCCTACACGTAGAGTTGAATTGGCTGTGATCGTGCGGTGCCATGAGCCATGTTCCTTCCTGGAGAATCCAAATCGCTTGGGGAAAGCGACTCTAGGTTCGGAGCCGAGCCAACCAAACGCTGTGGGTGAAGACCTGGGGACTAGCAGTAGAAGGTCGATGACCTTCAACCCCGATTCCCTAACCTTTGATACGGAGGGGTAAATCCATTCTATATATGATTTCTGGATAACTATATATATATTTTGCGTAATCACGTGGTTGTTGCATTGTATGCATAGCATATGTGTGATTAAATAAATAAACTTGTTTGAAAATATGGTGCGAATGAAAAGGAATATCTCACTAAGATAGTTGTAGCTTATACCCCTATAGATTTTGTGGAAACAGGTATATCCGTGGCTTAAATTGAGGAAATCATGGAAGGATGGTTAAGCTTCTATGAAGGAATTAGAATCATAAGATAAGTAATTTTGTAAGGTTCTTTACATATAGTGACTTATATGAATAGTGATGTATATTTATTTGAAGATAATAGATGGACATGCTCCTAAGAATTGCAATGCAATATGTTTATGTTTTACTATAAGTATTCTCTTTGCTTTGTTACTTATTTATTATCAATATAAATTGCGCTACTCCGATGTGTTCCCTTGGTTGTGATGTACGCCTTGTACATGATATGGAAGTCTTTGCGTGACTGAGGTAGTCATTCCTAGGCTTTAGTATTGTGTACGGTGGACTGCCACGTTTAGGGTACCCCTCGGGGCGTGACACTCAGTGTTCATCAACTCCCTTTCCACAAATTAAACATCACTCGGATTGACCTAGGACAGCCAACTAAAGCAAAGTCTTCGCACAAGACCCTAATTCTTAAACGATACTCAACCAAAGACTCATCGGGTTGCTTACGCATTTGCCTTGCCGCTATGCAGGCTTCACTAATAGTAAGCTATTCAAAAAAGAAGAAAGGATTAGAATTGTAAAACCCATACTACCCATGCTATTCTTATCAAAGCCTTTTTTATTTTATGCTTACCCTATCTTAGTCTTTTCCTTTCATTTTTCCTTACGTCTATTAATTAAAGCTATGATTGTAGATTCTAAACTGTTATACCCTAAAGGGTACCCTAAACGCGACAGTCCGGCACACTCATATCTAAACTCGTGTATGACTACCTTAGTCATTCCATAAGTTTAAACACTGAGTGTAAGGCTCATGTTCAACAAATAGGGGACCATACTTTGAATCGCTTTAGCTTAAGAAGATATACATTGCCATAAGAAAGTAAACCATAACAGTTATAGCTAGGTTCATTTATTACATGAGGGCATACCCCTACCAAAATAATAAGAGTTCTTGAGTACTCAAAAGTCTTTTACAGCAACCATATATACTTATCAATTTAGGAGATTCAACTAGAAGTCCATGCCTATATCTAGGTCCTGACTTCTTCAAAAAGCTCCTTAAGTTCCAAAAGTTGTACCTAAGGAAAGTGGCCTCTCGGGGATAGCCATAAATATTCATACTGCAACAATAAACTATTGGGGTATAAGCTTACAAGCTTAGTGAGTTCCACTTCCAAAATTAAATGCTCAATAAGTAATATATAAAACAGACAAATTATATTAACAATCATATGAATGCACAAACACGTGAGCATACAATACATAAGACCGTCCGGAAGTCTTATGTTGAATGGATTTACGCCCTCCATTTGGGGTTAGGTGTTTTAGGCCCATACGACCAACGATTTCAATTTTTCTCACTTTTTATTGTGGTTGATACAGGTGCCCACCCACACACATTTTCAATTCCGGCCCATACGCCAACATTCGAGTTTATAGGCCCCTCGTTGCCTAGCTATTATACCTTCTTCCCACAAAGGTATAACAACCTATGCAATGTGACTTCCATATGGTATGCATGGCCAGTTTGATTATAAGATCATGGCATATTAACTTAACAACTTATGGCTGATTATAGATATTTGAGACATATCAGTTCTATGCTGGGGCACACAAATATTTACAATAAGCTCATTTCGATATTCTTATCGTCAATTCACCCATGTATAAATTATATACATACAGTCAATTTTATCTTGTCCTAATTCTAATGCCACTAATATTACAAGCACAAGCACAAGCACAAACATAAGCATAAAATTTAAAGATAGTGAACTCACTTTGCCATAGCGAAAATCCACTTAATCGTAATAGTCTTCGGAAAGGTCTAGTCCGTCTCCCAAGTCTCCTAATCAAAAGAAATAACTCTAATGAATATTTCTATGAAATTTGAAGGAACTTATAATTTCTATTCTAACAAGTTCATCAAAATTCGTCTAAGAGGAAATTCCAACTTAAAACGGCCATAACTTGATCATTTTAACTCGAATTTCGCATATTATATATCGATTTCTACCTTTTCGATGAGCTATCTATTTCTAGAGTTATTTCCTACAAACAAGGTCGTTTGGTCCATGAAAAGTAGGATACAGAATACTAGACGAATTTCCTATTCCACAATTCAACTTCTAATTCCAAACCAAGCATGATACTAAAGCTTTGATAGATACTTGGCTATCATTATATCTTGTAAGATTATTGTATACATATATAACTCATTATCAAGCATGATTCATGGGTTTTGAAAATTCTAATTTCTCATGTACTTAGATAATATCAAATAGGATGTCTAGGACATTATTTTTCTAACTTTGTTTCTACCAAGTGCATCATATATATATGCAATACCTACAAGCTATTGTCATGAAGGTTATGAGATGAACTATCTATATGTATATTCATAATGATATAGTACCAAGAATTCCGTTTGAAAAACTTTTCTCTGTAAAACTTTTGGAATTTACTAGACTTAAGAAAAATAGTTTTTCTTCTTGTAAAATCACACTTGCTTTTGTCAAAACTCAACCTTTATGACCTATATAGCCAACACCTTCATTATCTTAATAAAATCCTTCATTTTGGAGTTAGAAAAAAGATGTTGAAATAGGTGGTTTACCTAATTACGAATTTTACAAAATTTTAGAGAATGAAAACATTGTTTAATCTATTCTTGGAAACCATTCCTTGTTCTAGGATTATACTTTGATAAACCTCTCTTATCTTTGTCAAAATTTGGTCTTTATTACATGTATTCCCTAGGACTTCCATTTTTCCATAAAAATCATCATTTTGGCATTTGGAAATAGGTGTTTAAACAATGCCATTTTCAAATCCAAATTTTGAAAGTTTCATTTGAGGTCGTTTTCTTTATAAAACTCATGTAGTCTTTCAAAAATCATTTCCTAACCAAACCTACTCTTGAAGACTTCTATTTCTTTAATAAAAATCTTGTTTTTGAGTTGAAAAATGGGTGTTTACATTTCAAGTTTCCTTTATTACGAATTTTAAACTTGTTATTGAGTTTGAAACATAACTTTTGTAAACTTTTCCTTGTTTTGAAAATATTCCTTAGTAGATCTAAGCTTTACTCATCAAGATCACTCATTTATGATATCTATTTGCTAAGTCCTTCATTTTTAATGCAAAATACAAATTTTGAAGTTGAAAAATAGGTTTTCTAAATATGGTTCCTTTTTTATCCGAATTTTCAAAAGTTATTTTTGTTGAAACTAAAGTAAATCTTGAGCTTTATAATATTTTCCTACTCTCATCATGCCATTACAAGTCATTTATATACATAAAACAAAAGTCTAAGGCATTTATGAACTCAAAACAATTAGATCTAGTTTACTATACTAGTCATAAATGAATGAACACTATGATGGTTATGTGAATATGAATAGATGATGAATATATGCACAAATCATTAATAATAATAACATAACTTGATAATAAAACAAGATAATAGCAAAATAACTCAAATAACAAGATCCATAATATTGTGATGGTAAGGATCTCATGTTCAAGTGTTTCCACAACCCTAGCTTGAAACTCATGGGGATTTTTTATTGGAATCACACATGAATAATCTTGCCATTACATATTTTTAGGATTGTATAGTATAGATCTATTACCTATTGGATGTTTGGAACAAGAAACTTGAAGAAAAATATGTGAGTGTGGTGTGTATGTGTGTTATGATTTTGGCAAGGGAGAGGAAGAGGGAAAGAAAAATTTTTGCAAGAGTTTAGTTTAGTGGATAGTGAAAAGTGAAGTGAAGTTGGTATAAAGAGATATATATATATATATATATATAGACAAATGGATTAGGGTTTGTTGTTAAATGAAAATGAGTAAATAAATTAAATGGAAAGAGGATAGAGGGAGAGGAGTTACGTCGGCCCCTTGGAGAGAGAGAGAGAGAGAGAGAGAGGTGTTGTGTTGTGTAAGTTTCAATATTAATTAAGTAATTTAAGTAGTAAAAGTTATATTGGAAAAGTAAATTGTAAGGAAAATGATGAAATTGTAAGAATAGGATCTAAGGATGTAAGAAATAGGTTATGGGTAGTTGTACTTGCAAGCCCCTAGATTTTTCGATAATATAAGCAAACCCTAAAAACTGGAAGTCAAAACGAAACCCTAAAATTAACCTAGCTCTATGATTAGTCTAGTGAATCTAGATCCAAAAATCCCGTGTTCTTAAACCCTAGAAAAAGAAATTAAGATAATTGTGAATTATGGTTCGTAATAATATAGGAAAGTTTAAAATATATATTCGTAATTTTCAAGTGTCATTCGGATCCAAATGGGATCAGTTTTCGAAAACCGTGCCCTGATGTACTGGATAGTGAAAATATTCTGACAACACCAATAGATTCGTAAAAATATAAGGATTTCAAAAATATCAGTTTTAGAATTTTTCGGTAACTAAAAATATCAAATATAAGCCATGTACGTGTATTTTATTTACTACCGGTATTTAATTATCTAATCTACTATTCATAGTACTTTTCTACTATTCATCTATTTCTACTTTTTCTTACATTCTATTCTTACACACTACCATACTTATACCTTACAATTTACCTTCCCCATACAACTTTAATCACATCACACTTTACACATTACTTCTTTTATTACAAAACAAACAAAATAAATCAATTTCCCCCTCCTATATCAAGCAAAACCGACGCCTATCCCTCTCTCATCCATCTCTATTTATTTTCTTTTTCATTTTATTTAATTACATCTAATTTCCACTCCAAAAATCTATAAATGCCCCTTTCCTCCTTCATTCTTTCACACAACACAATTCATAATAAAAACTCTCCCAAAATCACTACATAAAACCTCTCTCTCAAAATCTCTCTCAAGTTCTCTCTTTTCTTTAGGAAACCCATTCCCACATATCACATTCTTCTTCAACAAACACATAAACCTTAGGTAAATTTTTCTTATTCACTCATCATGTTCATACAACTTAACATGAGTTTAGTGTATGTTTCTTAGACTCTGAGAGTTAAAGAAGCAACAATTTATTCATGTTTTGTTTTTGTTCATGTTTCTATTTTTCTTTATGTTGCTATTATTGTTATTATTTGTTTCTAATCTAACTTATATAAAGTATTACGTATATTATGTATATATATTTATTTAGAGCATATTAGCTCATTTGTTATTTATTTACTTTCAATTTATGCAATTTATTTATTTCATGTTATTATTAAGACTAGTCTTAGACTTGTCTATATCAAGTCAAAATAATTTTCTTTCTTTTCTTTTTCTTTCCTTTGAGGACTAGTCTATTCTTAGTCCCGAGATACCTTGA
Source organism: Combretum micranthum (assembly GCA_024138025.1). Taxonomy (NCBI): domain Eukaryota; kingdom Viridiplantae; phylum Streptophyta; class Magnoliopsida; order Myrtales; family Combretaceae; genus Combretum; species Combretum micranthum. The sequence continues at coordinate 45,045 of JAMXBD010000027.1, forward strand.
TGAAGCTAAGGTTCCCAATACTTGACTTTACTTTACTTTTATGCTCTTATTACATTTATCTTATTATGTTATTTTTATTATATTTCTCATAGTTGCATATTCTCATTCATGCATGAACATGTTGTTATTGTTTCAACCATAATGAAAATGAGTTTTCTTAAGTAATAAAAATAAACTCTCTTTAAAAATAAATTTTGTCACATAAGAAATTATTATCTTAAACATTTTCTAAAGTTAGCTCAAGTTTTAGTAATAATACTATATAGTATTTTATCAATAAAAATAAAGTTATCACAAACTCTCTTTTAAACCAATAAAATAAGAAAGTTTCTTTAAACTTAATTCTTGATTTTAACCAAGAGTTTTTTTTAAACACATTTATCAAAGTTTCCTACCAACACTCTAAAATACTAAAGTCTATATAAGTTTTTCAAAATAAACATATAAATCATTGATATTATTCTTTTAAAGTGGATCTAACTTTAGAAAAACTTTAGAACATATAACCATGAAATATTTAGAAAAATTATGTTTTCTAAACCACTAGAAATAAATTTATAGGAATCTTAAAAGATTAAAATTTCTTTTTGAAGACGTAATTATTCTCAAAACTGAGAAATGGAGTTAAAAGAAGGAGGTACTTACTAATAAATTTTCCAAACAAAGCTAAAACGAATATTTTCAAGTCTTAGTTTCTCTCACTTTCAAGATACATTGTTTTACAAGACCATTGTTGAGACAACACCACTAAATTCATGCATATGGTTTGAGTATATATAGATGTATTCAAAGGATTTTTCAACCATACAATATATCTATATTTTTGTACAAAAGCTCTTGAGTGAAGAAAAGTTTGAAACATAAGTTTTAAATTTGAAATTTTCGTATCAGAGACTCAAATAACTTCTTTTGATAAAAATAACCTTGGAAATAGATAGATCTTTTCAAGTAGGTAGAAATCGGTATATAATATGCGAAATTCCGAGTTAAAATGAGCCAGTTATGGCCATTCTAAGTTGGGATTTCCATTCATACGATTTTTGATGAATTCAATAAGATAGAATTAGAGAGTTTGATTAGATCTTGATGAAATACTCATGTCGGGTATTTCTTTTGTTTAGGTATCGAGGACCAAGATCTTCTCTTCCCCGATGATTACTTCAACTCCTAGAAGAACGCTATGGACGAGTGAGTTTCCTTTACGCTTATGTATTCGTGCATGTGCTTATAGAATAGAGCACTAGATGATAGGAAAAGATAAAATTGTTATGCATGTGGGATATCATGGGAATTATGTATGTGAATCATTGTGTGCGATCAACGAACAATAAGTATATCAAAACCCGATTTGTGATTGATATAAATGTTTCCATGTATGTATTGTTATGTGTGTAAATATTGTTTGATCGTTTTAAATGATTTAATGTCATATTGAAATCTCCATATAATAAATTGCTCATGCATATCATTTAGAATATCATTTCGAAATTTTGCTACTACTCCTCAGCGTGGGACCGGAAAGGTAAGCTTCCTTGCTACAACCCTGAGAGTTTAGGACGTTCGGGGAATACGGTCTCAAGTTGTAGCCGAGCCGGATCGATCGCTTTGGGTAAGGAAAACCCAGGGACTAGTAATACGGTTCATTGGTGTCACGCCCCGAAGGGTACCCTAAACGTGGTAGTCCGCCGTACACAATATTAAAGCCTAGGAATGACCGCCTCAGTCACACGAAGGCTTTCATACTATGTACAAGGAATCTAACACATGGATGAGACACATCGGAGTGATACATTTTATGTTGATACAACTTAAGTAACAATGTAAAGGAATTTCAATTTACTATACTCCAAATACAAAACATTATACTTCAATTACAATCATCAAAAGATTCTACTACATAAAACTATTACAAAGCAAATCATAAAACCTAGCTAATAACTTCAAGCATTCTTATATCTTGTCGGAATCCCGAAGTCATTCTCGGCTCCAACCATCACGGTCCCCACTTAGCATTCTTGAGATAACCTGTTCATTTAAACAACTATTGGGGTATAAGCTACACTAGCTTAGTGAGAATTCTCTTAATTCTGTACCATAACAAGTAAGTTATAATCATCCTTATGCTATGCATGAACAAACACATGAGTAAACAATTATGTATGGGTATCCGGAACCCATACTCAGAATGGATTTACGCCCTCCGTATCTTGGGTTAGGGATGGTATTGAAGTCTACACGACCGCTGCTAGTTCCCAAGCCATCGGCTCATAGCACTCGACTCGGCTAGGCTCACACATAGAATGCATCCCCGATGCGCCTTAGTTCCCATGAATGAGCTCTGATACCGACCTCGTTATCCAAACGAGTCATTATCGGACCATACCGATCGACCTGCATAGGAGTAGCATGCTACCAAATGCAATATGTCCGATGCGATGCATGACCAATTTAATTTTTGCTTAGGTCAAAATATTCATACATTTTTTAGAGTGATCAACCAATATCATACACATAATAGAAATAATATGAACAGTGCAGTTATCCAATCGAATCGTGGTTTCGATATGATTTAGTATTCTTTGGCATACATTCATCACAGTCTCATCATATATCTCATCCCCATTCATATCGATTTTTATCTTATTCCTATAATTCTAATGCAACTAACTACAAGCACAAACAAGGTAACAAAATAAGAAGAAGACTCACTCGGCCATTGGATCACCGGTCTCTTAGTAAAAGTAATCCGGTGGTAGGAAATCGTCGATTTTGGGATCACCTAAAAAGGAAGAAATACTCTAATAAGTATTTCATCACTTAACTAATCCAAACTATCTCATACAAACTATCAAATTCGTAATTCTCGTCCTAAGCAGGAATTCCAACTTAAAACGTCCATAACTTGGTCGTTTTAACTCAGAATTTCGCAAATTATATATCGATTTCTATCTACTTCGAAAGATCTATCTAATTCTAATATTATATTTAAGTTTTGAAAGCTTTGAAGCTTTGAAAAAGTCGGATCAGATCAGAACAGTAGCAAACTTCAATTCTGAAAAAATAGTTTTGTAATTGCTTGAAATGTTCCTATTTAAAAATTCAAGAATACATGAAACATGAATGATTTCCTAACATGAATGACATGAGATGAGCTTAATATATGCATGATCTTGATGATTTTTTCTAAAAGAAAATTTTATAACTTTTTATTTTGCAAGACCATAATAACTACTACCTATGAAAAATCTAGTTTTCTAACTTTGATCATTTCTATTTGTTTTGGATTTATTTCTCAATAAAATATAATTATCCTTGCTAAAATTGAGTCTTCATTATATCTATTACTTATGACCTTCATTTCTACATAAAAATTTCTATTTTACACTTTGTAAACATGTCTTTAAGTAGAGTTGATTCCAAAATCCGAATTTTGTAAAATTTAGTTTTTGAGTGATTTCTTTAAGTAAAAATCATTTGATATTTAGAAAATTAAGTCTCAACCATACATAGGCACTAAGGACTTCATTTTTACATAAAAAATTGCATTTTACACTTTGTAAATATGTTTTCAATTAGGATTTACTCAAAAATCCGAATTTTTAGAAATCCACATTTTAAATGATTCATTTGGAAAAACTTGTGTAATGCATGAAAATCTAAGACTTTATGATACCTATTACTTAAGGACTTCATTTAATACATAAAACTTTTATTTTGAACTTGGATAATAGGTGTTTTCATGGGCATCATCCAAAGTTACGAATTTTACAAGTTGACTACTAACTCCAAATTTTCCATCTTGATTCTACTTCTTGTTTTACACCTTAATCTCATCAAAACACATTTCAACTTGTAAAAATCACTACTTAATGATACATATTACCTATACCCTTCATTCTTCACATAAAACATGAGTTTCGGAGTTGATAAATGGGTTTTCAAAATTGGTCTTGGTTGAGATCCGAATTTACCAAATTTATTTTTAGACCTATCTTTTATAAAATCTATCTAAAGTTATGAAAATTCATTCCTTACATATCATATCTTAAGAGCCTTTCATATCTTGAATAAGAACTTTTTTTGTTGGAAAAACATGTTTTTAAAATATGCCTTGGCCAAAATCCGAAAATGAGATTTTTATTTTGAAAATAACTTTTGAAAATCACCTTTGATTTTTGTAAAAAGAAGTCTTGATGATATACATACATCAAGCCTTCATTGTCTTAAGTAAAAATTTTATTTTGACACTTGGAAAGTGGTTTTTAAATAGGGGTCTTGCCAAAATACTAATTTCACTATTTTTGTTTCAGTTCAAAACCAAGATCTATACTTAATATGAACATAAATCTAAAAGATACCCATGGTAGTGAACTATAAACTCATAGATCTACACTTTACTCATCAAAATCATTCATTTATGTTGTCTATACCCTAAGCCCTTCATTTTAAATGAAAAATACACATTTTGAAGTTGAAAAACAACTTTTCTAAATATGGTTCATTTTTCATCCGAATTTTCAAAAGTAATTTTTGTTGAAAATAAAATAGATTTTGAGCTTTCTAAAACTTTTCTAGTATCATCATACTACTACAAGTTATTTAAGAGCATAAAACAAAAGTCTAATGCATTTATGAACTCAAAACACTAGATCTAGTTTACTATACTAGTTTTGAATGCATGAACACTAAGATAGTTATGTGAATGATGAATATATGCATAAATTGTCACGCCTTAGCGGATACCCTAAACGTGACAGCCCATCATACGCAATATTAAAACTTAAGAATGACTACCTCAGTCACTCAAAAGCTCCATATCGGTACAAGGCGTACATTCACACCAAAGGGAGACCGGTGAAGTAATGCATTTTAAGATATTAGCAGCGGAACACACAAAATATCACTTAATATAATTCATAGAATCATAAAGTCTTACAACTTCTAAGCATTGCCCCGATAATATCATAACATACGGTCTTGCTAACAAAAGCTAGAAGATTTTAGAAGAAATATACTAAGACTACAAAATAGAATTCCTCCAAAAGCTTCTCAACATAAAGATTCTACCCGGGGGTCAAGATGGTCTCGGGTGCAAAAAGATAAACCTGCAAGTCACAAGTCTGTAGGAGTATAAGCATTACTAGCTTAGTGAGATATTCTTTACGCAAAAGTACTCATAACAGACAATCAACCAAGTTTATTAATCAAGCATATGAATGCAACAACCATATGATCAAACATTACAAACAACTATCCGGTTTCGTATGTTTGATGGATTTACCCCTCCATCGGTGGTTAGGGAATGCTTTGAACTGGGTCCCGAACGACCACCTGAAAGTTGCGCGCGTCTTGGGGTTCCAACGAACCGTACTACTAGTCTCCGGGCTTTCTATACCTAAAGCGATCGATCCGGCTCGGCTACACCTTGAAGCCGTATTCCCCGAACGTCCTAACCCTCAAGATGTAGTTAAGCAGCTTACATTTCTGGTCCCACGCTGAGGAGTAGTGGCAAACTTCGAAATGATATTCTAAGTGATATGCATGGGCAATTTATTATATAGGGATTTCAATATAACATTAAATCATTTTAAAGCGATCAAACAATATTTGCACACATAACAATTCATACATAGAAACATTTATATCAATCACAAATCGGATTCCGATATGCTTATTGTTCATTGATCGCACATAACAATTCACATACATAATTCCCATAATATCTCACATGCATATCAATTTTATCTTTTCCTAACATCTAGTGCTCTATTCTACAAGCATGCGCGAATACGTAAACGTAAAGGAAACTCACTCGTCTATAGCTTTCTTCTAGGAGTCGAAGTAATCCTCTGGGAAGGGAAGATCTTCGTCCTCGACACCTAAACCAAAAGAAATACCCAACATGAGTATTTCATCCAAGATCTATTCAAATTCTATCTTAGAGAATTCGTAAAAATCGTATGATATGTGAAATTCCAACTTAAAATGGCCATAACTTGCTCATTTTAACTTGAAATTTCGCATATTATATATCGATTTCTACCTACTCGAAAAGATCTATCTATTTCTAAGGTCATTCTTATCAAATGAAGTTATTTGGGTTCTTGGAATAGTAGCGTACAGATTTGATACGAATTTAAAAAAAAATAGAGTTTTCAAATTTTTCTTTATTCAAGAGCTTTTGTACAAAAATATAGATATATTGTATGGTTGAAAAAAGTCCTTTGAATATATATATACTCAACCATATGCACGAATTTAGTGGTGTTGTCTAACAGTGATCTTGTAAAACAATTGTGTCTTAAAAGTGAGATAAGCTTAAGACTTGTAAAGAAATTAATTTTGTTTTTGGAAAATTTCCTAAATTATCATAAGTGAGTATTTCTTCTTTAATTCCATTTCTTAGTTATTGAGAATAATTAAATTTTCAAAAAAAGAAATCTTAATCTTTTAGGATTCCCATAACTTTATTTCTAGTGGTTTGGAAAACATAGTTTTTTCTAAATATTTCATGGTTATATGTTTTGAAGTATTCCTAAGGTTAGATACTTTAAAAGAATAATATCAATAATGTTATAAGTTATTTATTATTTTTATTTCCTAAGTAAAGCTTATCCATAGAAAGTTATTCCTTGATTATCTTGTAAAACTTATTTAAATCTTTGATGAAAGCTTTACATATGAGTTTAAGAAAACCTTTGTTTAAGTTAAAGGAATTTTTCTTTATTTCATTGGTCTAAAAGAGAGTTTGATAACTTTTTTTTTATTGATAAAATACCATATAGTATTTTTACTAAAACTTGAACTAATCTTATCAAATTTTAGAAAGTATTTCTTAAGATAAAACTTTAAGTCTTTAAGGAAAAATAATTTCTTACGTGACAAAATTTATATTTAAAGAGAGTTTTTTTTATTACTTAAGAAAACTCATTTTCATCATGGTTGAGACAATATCAACATGTTCTTGCATGAATGAGAATATGTAACTATAAAAACAACATAAATAAGATAAATAAGAATAAGAGCATGAAAATAAAGTCAAGTATTGGGAACCTTAGCTTCATCAAGGTATCTCGGGACTAAGAATAGACTAGTCCTCAAAAGAAAAAGAAAAGCAAAGGAATAAAATTGTTTTGACTTGATATGGACAAGTCTAAGACTAAAAAGACTAGTCTTAATAATTGCATAAAATAAATAAATTGCATAACTTGAAAGTAAATAAATAACAAATGAGCTTATATGCTCTAAATAATTATATATACATAATATACATAATACTTATATAAGTTAGGTTATAAACAAATAATAATAACAATAACAGTAACAACATAATAATAACATAAAAAAAAAAAAGAATAGAACATGAACAAAAACAAAATATGAATAAATTGTTGCTTCTTTAACTCAATGAGTCTAAGAAACATACTCTAAACTCATGTTAAGTTATATGAACATGATGAGTATATGAAAGAAACCTTTACCTAAGGTTGATGTGTTGGTTGAAGAAGAAAAGAAATGGGTTGTAGTAATATGGGAATGGGTTTTCTAAAGAAAAGAAGAAACTTGAGAGAGATCTTTAGGGAGTGACTTTGTGGAGTGATTTTGAGAGAGTTTTAGTATGAATTGTGTTGTGTGAAAGAATGAAAGAAGGAGGAGGCATTTATAGATTTTTGGAGTGGAAATTAGATGTAATTAAATAAAATGGAAAAGAAAATAAAATGTGATGGAAGAGGAGAGATGGGACGCCGGTTTTGGTACTTGTAGGGGGAAAAAATTAATTTGTTTTGTTTGTTTTGCAATAAAAGAAGTAATGTGTAAAGTGTGATGTGATTAAAGTTGTATGGGGAAGGTAAATTGTAAGGTATAGGTATGGCAGAGTGTAAGAATAGAGTGTAAGAAAAGTAGAGATATGTGAATAGTAATGAATAGTAGAAAATACTATGAATAGTAGACTAGACAATTAAAATACCGGTAGTAAAGAAAATACGCGTAAAAGGCCTATATCTGTTATTTTTAGTTACCAAAAAATTCTAAAACTAATATTTTTGAAAACCTTATATTTTTACAAATCTATTGGTGTTGTCGGAATATTTTTGCTATCCGGTGCTCCGGGGCACGGTTTTCGAAAACTGATCTCGTTTAGATCTGAAGGATACTAGAAAATTATGAATCTGATATTTTTAAGCCTTCCTATATTATTACGAACCATAATCCATAATTACTTCAATTTCGTTTTCTAGGGTATAAGAACACGTGATTGCCGGATTTAGATTCATAGAACTAGGTTAATTTTAGGGTTTCGTTTTGACTTCCGGTTCTTAGAGTTTGCTAATATAATCGAAAAATCTAGGGGCTTACATAAATCATAAGCAATAACAAAAATAATAACTCAAATAACAAAATCTAGGGCATAAATGAAAATCAAAGCTATAAAAAGTTAGATCTACAAAATATAACTACTTTTAACAAGAAAATAAGAATGATACAAGAGAATAATCATAGAGAAGAGGAGTGTTTCATTTTTGGCATCATCATCATCCTTAGCTTTTAAGCTTATGGAAGGTCATTTGATGCATGAAACTCTCACTATACTTTACCTATATCACCTATGGAAGCTTTGAGAAGAAAGTTTGCTTAAAAATCTTCAAGAATGAAGTGTAGAAGCAAGAAATTGGAATGGGGACAGCTTGTTTTTCATGTAAGAACAAGAGGAAATGAAGAAAGAAAGAGAGGAAAAAGAGATAGAGAAAGATAAGGAATGGTAAAGGGTAAAAGGAGTAAATGAAAGAGAGAGAGAAGGAATGTATTAAATGAAAGAAAGAAGAAAAAAATAAAACAAGGTAGATTTTAGGGGAGGAGGCTGCACGTGAATGAGAGGGAGAGAGAGAGAGGGAATTTGTTGAATTTTGACTTGAAATTGAAATGTGTAATAAATGTGTATGTGTTGCTTCTTTAAGAAGAAGTGGAATATATTTATTTTAGTCAAAATAGGAGTAAATTAAAGGACAATGGCAACCAAAAGAAGGGAAAAAATCTGCCATGAAGTGTGGGATAAAGTGTAGAAAGATTGAAGTGAAAAGGAAGTGATATGTGTAAGGTGTACTTGAAGTATGGGTTGGAAAAAGTGCTTTTTATTAAGAAAAATAAAAAACAAAGTTAGGAAAAATATTTTTAAATAAGTGGCAGAATTTTCATAAACAAAATTGAATAATTATTTGAATTATTTTAGTATTTTAACAAATATGTTACCGGCATGATCAAAATATGCGAATATGGGCTATAAATGATATTTTTATAACCCGAAAATTCTAAAAAATTATTTTATGAAATAGAAATATTTTTCAAATATTTTTCAATTATTAAATTAATTTATTTTATTTTTAGTATCGGGTCTTAAACAGAATTTGATCCCGTATAAGCCCGAAACGAACTAAATTTTAGAAAAACAAAATTTTCTATAATATATAAAATATATCTAAAAATATAAGGGTTTATAAGAATAATAAAATTGTGTAATGAAATAAAGTGAATAGTGCAAAAAACTAATTAGTTACCGGTAGTAATGGAAATACGACAAAAAGGTTATAACTGTAACTTTTATAACCCGAAAAATTATATAACTAATATATTTGGAAATCTTATGAAATTACGAGTCTAACAGTACTAATGGTATATTTTTGATATCTTGAGCCCCAGGACACACTTTTCAAAGTCTGTATCCGAATGGGTTCAAAATAGGTCAAAAATTTATCAATCTGATATTTTTAAGCGAACTGATATTACTACTAGCTATTCTATACATTTAAACTACACCTCGGCCTCTAGGGTTAAGGGCGTTAGATTGCCGGACTTAAACTATTGTATTCCACTTAGGGTTTCCGAGTGATTTTCCGGTTTAAATCTTTGTCAATTTGGAAACTGATATTTTTCGTTTATACAACATATTTAGTTTGAGAAAAATTATTTTAAATTTTATTTTTGTAAGTATTTAATATCTCTCGACGTTTTCGAAATTCTTTTAATTGAGTTTTATTTCCGAAGGTTAATCATTATTTACTTTTCAATCATTTGTTTTTGGGCTTCATATTACCCGATTCTATAAGTCGGAGTTACATATAGAATTTATCGTACGTAGTGGTTTTGGAATTGAAGTATGTTAAGTTCTTATTTTGTTTTTAAGAATTCTTATTTTCCTCAAGATTAAGAGATTTCTAGATTCATTCGTGATTTAAGACTTGTCAAAGTTCGATTTTAATTTGGAGTGATTTTTAGGGTTTATTTTCAAAGTTCATCTTGGAATTATTTACTGAAATTTTCCGGGGCTTACAGTTGGAACCCCAAGACGCGCGTAACTTTAAGGAGGTCGTTTAGGACCCAGTGCAAAGCATTCCCTAACCACTGATGGAGGGGTAAATCCATCATACATACGAAACTGGATAGTCGTATGTAATGTTTGATCATATGGTTGTTGCATTTCATATGCTTGATTAATAAACTTGGTTGATTGCCTGTTATAAGTACTTTTGCGTAAGGAATATCTCACTAAGCAAGTTATGCTTATACTCCTACAGACTTTTGACATTGCAGGATTATCCTTTTTGCACCTGAGACCATCCTGACCACCCGGGTAGAATCTTTATTTTGAGAAGCTTTTGGAGGAATTCTATTTTGAAGTCATAGAGTAGATTTCTTCTAAAATCTTCTAGCTTTAGTTATTTTATCTTTAGTAGAACCATGTTGTTATGGAATTTATCGAGAGAATGCCCCATAGAAGTTGTAAGACTTTATGTTTCTATGAATTATATTAAGTGTTATTTTGTATGTTCTGCTGCCAATATCTTAAAATGCATTACTTCACCGATCTCCCTTTGATGTGAATGTACGTCTTATACCGATATGGAAGCTTTTGAGTGACTGAGGTAGTCATTCTTAAGTTTTAATATTGCGTATGGCGGGCTGTCATGTTTAGGGTACCCGTTAGGGCGTGACAGTACTTATGAATAATGTAGAAAAATTCAAAAAGTAGATTAGACATTTAAAGTACCTGTAGTAATGAAAATACGATAAAAAGGCTATAACTGTAACTTTTATAACCCGAAAAATTATATAATTGATATATTTGGAAATCTCATGAAATTACGAGTCCAACAATATTAATATCATATATTTAATATCTCGAGTTCCGGGACACGCTTTTCAAAGTCTATATCCGATCGGGTTCGAAATAGATCGAAAATTCGCTAATCTTATCTTTTTAAGCATCCTAGTATTATTATGAACCAAACCACACTCTTCACTCATAATTCGACTCCTTGGCTTAGGAATATGGGTTTGTCAGATCTAAACTACTAGGGTTTCCTGGGAATTTGTTGACTTAAGGTCTCCTATTCACTTTTCTGTTTAAGGTTTAAACTTGTTATTACCCTAAAAACTAGGGGCTTACAGATTTCAAGTTAAAGGTGACCAAAACAATATTCATCATACCTATTGCAAGAAAACATAAATTATTCATTAATTCTTCTTTCGATATACTTAGCTTTCATTCAACAACTACATCATTCAATCATGAATCCAATTCACATAACATTTATTCATTTATCCTTTTCCTTACTTTCTATTGCTACTATTTCAAGCATAATCAAGGAAATGTAATTAGTAAGGGATTAACTCACTCCATGACGATCGCTCCTAGTCGAAATAATCTTCCAGGAAGGCGATATCAGCTCCTTCTTCAACTAAACAATATGAAATACCCAAAATGAGTCTTTCATAGAATTTCTAGTTTAAAGATTCTAAGTCTATCTCGAAATTGCGGTAAATTTGGTTTGATAGAAGTTCCAACTTAAAATGGCTATAACTTGCTCATTTTAACTCGAAATTTTGCATATTATATGTTGTTTTCTACTTACTCGAAAAGATCTATCCATTTGTAAGGTTATTTTTACTATAAAAGGTCATTTAGGTCTCGATTTAGGAGGGTACAGATCTAATACGAAAATTCATTTCTTGAAAAACAACATTTTCTAATCCTTCCTTTACTAAGGCTTGTTTAAGTAAAACTCAAATATGTATATATTTGGAAAGAATTCCTTATGTATATAAATAGACTTATAATTTATGCATGATGCTATAGGTGTTGTCTTATTTAATTAATTTCCTTAAAACATCATTTTCTAGTGTTTTGGAAATTTTGATTTGTTAAACTTTTCTTTATATGGTTGAAGTTGTAAGCCCCAGAAAATTTCAATAAATAATCCCAAAATAAATATCGAAGATAAACTCTAAAAATGACTCCAAATTAAAACCAAACTTCGATTAGCCCTAAATCACAAACGTATCTAGAAATTTTGTTAATCTTGAGAAAATGAGAATCCTTAAACATAAAATAAGAACTCAACAGCCTATAAATTCAAAACCACTATGTATGACAAATTCTATACTTAACTCTGACTTGTAAAATCAGGTAATATATAACCTAAAAACAAATTATTAAAAAATAAATAACGATAAACCTTCAGAAATAAAACTCAATTCAAGAATTCTGAAAACGTTAAGAGATATTAAATACTTACAAAAAAAAAATTTCTCAAATTAAATATGTTGTATAAACATAAAACATCAGTTTCCAAATTGGCAAAGATCTAAACCGGAAAATCACCGAGGAACCTTAAGTGGAATATAGTAGTTTAAGTCGGGCAATCTTGCGCTCTTAGCCCTAAAGGCTGAGGTGTAGTTTAAGTGTGTAGAGTATATCGTAGTTGTAAACCCCTAGTTTTTAGTGTAATATCAAGTTCAAACCCTAAACAGGAAAGTCAACCAGAAACTTAAGTCAACAAATTCCCAAGAAATCCTAGTAGTTTAGATCCGGCAATCCTGTATTCCTAAACCAAGGAGTCGGATTATGAGTAAAGCGTGTAGTTTGGTTCGTAATAATACTAGGATGCTTTAAAAAGATGAGATTAGCGAATTTTCGATCTATTTCGAACCCGATCAGGTATCGACTTCGAAAAGCGTGTCCCGGGGCTCAAAATATTAAATATTTGATATTGGTACCATTAGACTCATAATTTCATAAGATCTCCAAATATATCAGTTATATAATTTTTCGAGTTATAAAAATTACAGTTATAACCTTTTTATCGTATTTTCATTACTACCGGTACTTTAAATGCCTAATTTACTTTTTGATTTCTTCTACACTATTCATAAGTACGACTACTCATAACCTATTTCTTACATCCTTACATCCTACTCTTACAATTTCATCATTTTTCTTATAATTTACTTTTTCAATACAACTTTTATTACTTCAATTACTTTAATTAATTCCAAAACATACACAACACAACTTATTCTCTCTCTCTCTCTCTCTAAGGGGGCCGATGCTACTCCTCTCCCTTTTTCCTCTCTCAAATTGTTTTATTTAATTTCTTTTATACAACAAACCTTAATCTAATTGCTATATATACCTCCTTATACCCACTTCATTTCATTTTCTCTCTTTCTTCCTTTTTACTTTAGAAGAATTTTTGCAAAACTCTCTCTCCCTCTCCTCATGAAACTGTGAGCTCCCCCTCCCTCTATACACACACACACTTTGTTTTTCTTTCAAGTTTCTTACTCCACACAACCAATAGGTAATAGATCTATACCTTAGTATCTTAAAAACATGTAATGGCAAGTTCATTCATGTGTGATTCCACATAAAAATCCCCATGAGCTTCAAGCTAGGGATGTGAAAACACTTGAACATGAGATCCTTACTATCTCAATGTTATAGATCTTGTTATTTGAGTTATTTTGCTAGTATCTTGTTTTATTATTAAGTTGTGTTATTATTATTAATGATTTGTGCATATGATCATCATCTATTTATATTCACATAACCATCATAGTGTTCATGCATTTATAACTAGTATAGTAGACTAGATCTAGTTGTTTTAAGTTCATAAATCATTAGACTTTTGTTTTATGTTCATAAATAACTTGTAATAGCATGAAGATAGTAAGAAAGTTTTAGAAAGCCCGAGATCTATTTTATTTTCAACAAAAATCATTTTTGAAAATTTGGATAAAAAAGGAACCATTTTTGAAAAGCTATTTTTCAACTTCAAAATGTGTATTTTTATTTAAAATGAAGGGCTTAGGGAATAGATATCATAAATGAATGATTTATGAGTAAAGTTTAGATCTTTAAGTTTATAGTTTACTACCATGGATTTCTTCTATATTTATGTTCATAGTAGATGTAGATCTTGGTTTTGAACTTAAACAACAATGGTGAAATTCGTATCTAGGCAAGACCCATATTTAAAAACCACTTTCCAAGTGTCAAAATGGAAGTTTTACTTGAATTAATGAAGGATTAATGGGTATATATCATGAAGACTTCATTTTATATGGTTCAAAGGTGATTTTCAAAGATTATTTTCAAAACAAAATTCTATTTTCGAATCTAAACAAAGGCATAACTTAAAAACATGTTTTCCAACTCAAAAATGAAGTTTTTATTCAAGATATGAAGGCTCTTAAGATAGGATATGTAAGGGATGAATTTTCATAAGTTTAGATAGATTTTATCAAAAGATATGTCCAAAAACAAATTTTGTAAATTCGGATCTCAACCAAGACCAATTTTGGAACCCATTTTTCAACACCAAAATGAAGGATTTGTTTAAAAAATGAAAGGCTATGGAATAAGTATCTATAGGAGATGTTTTTTATAAGTAAATGGTAGATCTACTGATAGATATTCTCAAAATAGGAAGAGATTACAAAGCATAAAATTTGAGTTTTATTCTAACCTTGTGAAATTCGGATGGTTTTAAAACTATGCCTTGAAAACCCTTTTATCAACTCCAAAACTTGTGTTTTATATGAAAAATGAAGAGTATAGGCCATAGATATCATCAAGTAAAGATTTTTATAAGTTAAGATGGGATTTGCTAAGAAAAACATATAGAACAAGGAGTAGAAATAAAGTAAGAAAATTTGAGTTGTTTGTCATTTTAAGAAATTCATAATAATGGAGTAATGGTATGAAAACCCCTATTTTTCAAACTCAAAATGAAAGTTTTATTAAAGAAATGAAGTCCTTCGTGGCTAGGTATGGCTGAGCCTTAATTTTCTGAGTATCAAATGAGTTTACTTAAAGAAATCACCACAAAAACAATTTTTACAAAATTCGGATTTTGGGATGATCCATATTTAAAAACATGTTTACAAAGTGTAAAATAGAAATTTTTGTTGAAAAATAAAGGCCTTAAGGAATATACATAATGATGACTTAATTTTAACAAGAATAAATAAATTTTATCAAGGAATTTTTCTAAACACAAGTGGGAATTGTAAGACTACAAGACTAGCCTTTCTAGGATGATTTTTCATAAAGTCTTACAAGGAAAAAGTTTTCTAAAAAATTTCTTTTATTAAATATCATCAAGAACTTGTACATATATATCTCATGACATATCATTTTGATAGTAACTTTTTCATATTGCATGTATACTTGCTTTGGATAGTAGAAACTTCATGAACTTTCACAAAATCAATCTAAAATTGTTTTCGCTATTGATCTGAATGATCAAATCTTTTCAAAGCCTCAAAGTTTTCAAAACTTAATTATGATATTATAATTAGATAGATCTTTCGATGTAAATAGAAACCAGTATATAATTTGCTAAATTCTGAGTTAAAATGACTGAGTTATGGCTGTTTTAAGTTGGAATTCCCGCTTAGGACGAGAATTACGAACTTTGTAGTTTGTATGAGATAGAATGGATTAGTTTTGAGTTGAATATTCATTTGGGTATTTCTTTCCTTAGGTGTCTTTGCTTCGAGGATTCGTTGCCACCTGGCTATTACGATTAAAAGACCGGAGTCCAATGGACATGTGAGTTTTCCTCTTATTTTGATGCCTTGATTGTGCTTCTCAAAAAGTAACGGACTATCAAATCGACAGGTTTAGGGACAGGTCGTGTCACTTGAGCATGTCTAGCCGTTTTCCTCTATGTAAAAATTGACATGGCTGGGGATATGGATTGTCCCAGAGTCGTGTCATTTGCTATGGTCTTTTCAAAACTTAAGATTTAGATCTTGATTGTGCTTTTTTCTTGACTTTGTTGTGTTAACCATTTTTTGGTCCAAACTTTGCATTTTTTAATCCGTTTTTCCTTCTTTTCATAAAATATCTCCTTTAAAGACCTGAAAGCATAAATTAATATTTTTAAGTTCCAAATTCATAGATTTATCAATAAGATGATCAATCAAAGTCTATTTTGGCATTCATAAAATAGAATAATTTTGGTTTATCAAATTCCCCCACACTTGAGTATTTACTTGTCCTCAAGCAAACAATAAGGACAATAAAAATCTATCATCAAATATACTCAAAATTTTTCACAAGTTAAGACTCGCATGGCAGTTCATTTTGGATCATAGCGACTTGCTTTTGTACCTAATGCTTAAATCTATTATGCAAATGTAATTAGCATACCATAATCAAAATTCTAAGGCTAATCCAGGTAAGTCAAACTTTACCCTTACCATTAACAGTAGATTCCAAAGTCATAAAATAAAAGCAAAGTCAATCAATAGTAAAATAGATCCGGTTACATTTCACCACCAATTAGTATGTATATAAGCCTTCAACCATTTCTCTAAACTCCACAACCTAGAGTGAAAGTATTTGATATCCATCATTCCCCTAGATTTTTCCTTTTTGAACAATTTTTATATATATATATATATATGTATATTTTTTTTCTTTTTCGTTAAGAATAAAAAAATTCTCTCAATAGCCTTCAGAGGGATTTCCTCTGGATGGGGTGGCCCGTATCTTTTCAGCTCTATTTGCCTATTCATCTTCTTGTTATAGGAATTGATAAGATCATATTTTATACAACTTATTGATGATCACAACAGCCAGAATGGATACTTGTTTTGATTGAATTTTATGTTTTAGGACTAATTTGGATAAAGAAATCAAAACAAGAGAATTTGAATCAAAAATAGGAAAAATTGAAGTCAAGGCCGGCATTTCTACATTCAAAGCCGCCGGTGTTCAGACGGCGTAAAACTCAAGGCCGCTGCAGCACTGCCAGCTTTGCCAAGCATATGTCTCCACTACATTGTAAGCCGCCTCAAAGCTGCTAGCGTAGAAGATGAAGAAGCCAGCGTACTTGGGCAGCTCAAAATTGGAAAGTCACCAGCACACAAGGAGTTACAGCATACGCCGGCTCCTAAGCCACCGGCGTTGAGGCAGTGTAAGACAAAGATCTGAAGAGACATGAAGACATCAAACGCTTGGAGGAAACTGAAGCAAAAAATCTGTTGGAATGCTTACACCGGTGTATAAGCCGCCGGCTTTGGGACGGCGTTCGTTATAAATCAGCCCAACGCTTCATTTCTGATCACATACGCCGACTAGATCTACATCTAAACCGCCGGCGTAGAAGCGGCCTACAGGTGTAACCGATATTGAAGGCTGCCAGTGCACTGCCTGCGCAAAGGATAATTCGAAGATACGCCTGTAAGCCGCCGCCGTAGGATCCATAACTATCGCGAACAAAGTGAAACAGCAAAGTTCATTTAATGTTTTGCACGAAATTTTTCCTATAAATAGGGGGTCTTCTCCTCACTTTGAGATAACCCCAAGTAGCTCTAAATCATACTATAATATATAGATTAGAACAAGCATTCCATAGAGACTTTTGAAGAGAAATTGAAGTTGTTCAAGAATTTGCAAGTGAAGCTTTGATATTTTGAATTGGTGATATCTGATCTTTTTCCTTTTATGCAATTCATATATCTGAATATTTTAATCATAATGAAATCATTTGCAATTTCTTATCTGATTTTTTAATCATCATCCATGAGTAGCTAAATTCTTTTTGTGGGAAGATTGATGAAGCTTTAAACATGCTAAAATGATCTTTGAAACCATGTTATAAGATAGTTAGAATCATGAAATATTCATATTGAATTCTGATTATTCATCATATTTTTGGTGTATAAGAATTCAAATAACTCGGAAGGGAAATTAGGGTTCATATGAATTCATAAATTGAGATTAAATTGCAATTGCGGAAGCGGCGGAGTTTAATCTAGTTTAGAAATTGTCCATGAATATTAATGCAATATTTTATGTTGATTTCTCACTAAGGAATTAGGGGATGTTAATATAAAGTATTAGTCAATTATAGAATCGGATGGTTTATAATTGTAATTTTGGTTCCACTAATAATTTATTTAGCGGAAGCTATTGAATTGTTTTTGTGGTTTAAAAGGTTTTTAAACTCTGTTTTTAAATCTTGACAATTTCTTATGAATATCCATGAATCTAATTATCATTATAACATGACTTCAAGTTGATTAGCAATAGCTTAAAGTGAATTCTGCTTCTTCCCACATTTTTCTAATATATCACTTTCTTCAAAAGCTCATTGCATTCATATAGATACTTAATTAGGTAATCTAATCATTTGAAAAGATCAATTGCCTAGATATTAGTATTAGTTGATAACTGTCTGGTAGTTAATAGATCTCCGTGGGATCGACACTTGACTCATGCTATATTACAATAGAAGGCCAGTACGCTTGCTGGATTAGATGTTTTGAAAATTCACTATTAATTATAGAACATCAGTGAGATCCTTGAGTTGGCACATCCCGGGCTCATCACCTAAGTGACCAGGTTTTAAAGGTTCCCCAATGAACTTTCATTAACTCTAACTTTCAGATTCAATACGCTTAACTCACTTATCTGAGTTAGCGGAGTAAAGGCTATGATTGTATTTTTCTTTTTTTTCATCAATTGTCTATAGGAAGCTTTTATAGTCAATAGCAGGGTCAGACTTCACTCTTCTGAGGGACCAAAACCTGCCCATATCAACTAAGCTTTTAATTTTAGTTAAGCACAACAATTGATTAATTTTCAAAAAGAATCATTAAGTGATTGATTTCACATACCCCTTTCATAAAAAGTTGAAGGAGATCTCAAAATGTTTGAATGAAGAATATACAAGCTAATAGGCTTAGAAATATGACCGTTTAAATTTCAACTAAGGACTTCACTTAATTTTTACACTCTAGAGTCCATTCCTAAATAGCAAGTAAGTTTACCCCACCTAGATTTCATCCTATAATTTCAACTAAGTATACTAATCACAAAATAGATGAGTAAGGCACTATAAGTCGCTTTTTAATATGAATGCTAATAAACAACAGAGTATATTTTCAAGATTTATTCAATTAAGCACATTAGTAAAGTGTAAATGGGGAATTTTGATAAATTTCAAAATCAAGCTCAAAATAATGTGATCATGAAAAGCATAGAGAAACCAATTATTCCTTTCAAGAATATCCCTCCCCCACGTTTAATTGGGACATTGTCCCCAATGTCAAAATATGTGCAAAAAGTGAGGAAAGGAAAAAGAAAATGAACTTCCCTATTTAAGTACCAAAATTCAGCTGCAAGATAGTCATATTTTCAGTAAATTTGAGTACTAGGATTTTCTGCCTTATTTCCTCCAAAATTCCTATTCTTCAATTAAGAACAACACTTAACCATCAACAAATAGTGGAAATAGTTACGATCATGAGTTTAAAAATAAAAATAAAATAAAAAGTTAGACATGGGTTACCTCCCAAGAAGCGCACTTTTTTAATATCGTTGGCTCGACTTATTAACAAAAATGATACTCTCATCCACCAGGATCCCAAACAAATTTTTCCTAGACACAAGTTTTTACCAAAATTAGTAGAAATTTGCTTCTCATCCTGGTTTTCTTTTTAAGCACAAGACTCAGCAAAAATTTCAGAAATTTTTCATGGGGAGAGGGTATTGGAAAATTAGTTCTATCTCAAAATCAATGATATATCCAATAGGCTCATGATCTCCCAAACATCCAATGATCTCAGATGGAGAGAAATTAATATCTTCAACTGCTATCTCTTGTTCCATCTCTCCAAACATCTTTTCTTTTGGGGTAACTCGAGGAATGTCCTCCAGATGTGTGTTCTCAAGAATTGGAGTACTAGGAAAAGGACTAAGATACAACACCTTAATCTCCTAAGAATCATCTTTTTCCTTAATAGACTCCAACTTATCTTCATGATTGTTTAGATCTACCCTATGATCTTCAATTTCATTTTTCTTCTCTGCCATTTCATCCCTCAATTTTGATTACACCTCAAGTTGTATATTTGGATCATTTTCTCCTGATGCATCAAAAGGACTTGTAATTATCTCCACATGTACTTCCTCATGTCTCCCAAGAGTTTCTAAAGATTCAATCAACCTACATACCCACTCTTGAGATGGTCCTAGAAGAGTGGTCAATTCTTCTAAACTTATGAGTTTGTAAATTCAAGAGCGCAAGATTGCCATGAGTCTGCTTCAAAAAGCGCTTGCATTGTCCTAACAAACAAATCCACATTATCATTTCTTGAATCAATTATCCGTTCTAAAATAGATTTTTCTTGAGGATCTTTTTCAGTATGGCTCAAGGAGGAAGATGGTGTGTTTAATGTAGCTAGAGCATGGTCATGATGTGAATGTGGAGAAAAATGTGAGAAAGGTCTCCCACTTTGACATTCAAAAGTCCAATGTCTTCCACCACACTCCTTGCAAATCATATCATTAAGAGTCATAAGTTCAGTATCTAGAAAGTGTTGATAAGCATCAATAGAGGATAATGCATTCGTATAACATGAGTTAGGAGGATGACAATATGGATTAGGGCATTTATAAGACTCATGATCACCTCCACAATACAAACACAAAAATCCGATGAAATTCATAGTTCACACAATCATGAAATATCAAGAACACCTTCACTCAAAACGAATTACCCCAAAAAGCATAAAAAAAAAATGGTTACAGTATTAGATACTAAAGCTTTTCCTAGTAGTGGCTTACCAGATCCCCGGCAACGGCGCCAAAAAATTGATAATTGCCTTCAAGCGTAGTTTTAAATTTATAAAGGCCCGTTCTTAATTCACTATAAAGGCAATAGGCAGTGTACCTATCAATTGCATAATAGAATTAATACGGATGTCATCCTCTAGGATCTAGATATTAAGTACTAGTATTACCGTTTCTCTACTATGTAACTAAAATTTTTTGATGTTTTACTATTTTATCTAATTTACCTTGAACAATATTAACACATATCCAACAACGAACAACGAACAAGCAAGATTCAATAAGAGCAAATGATCCAGGTTTTGTTGTCACGCCCCAATGGGTACCCTAAACGTGACAGTCCGCCACACTCAATATTAAAGCTTAAGTATGACAACCTTAGTCATTTCCAAAAGCTTTTATATTAAGTGTAAGGCTTACTTTCACAATTTTAGAGGACCATATATGGAATAATGAAGCTTAAGGAGATATAAAAACATATTAAGAAAAGAAGAATCACAATAATTATTTGTTCATGGCAAATACTTTACAAACTTAGGGACAACTCCCTAAATTACTAATCTATCATATACATATTAACTTGCTAATACTAAGCCATACTTTATCCAGATTTCTAATGTTCAAAAAGGAATTACCTGCCCGCATGGTCCACGTGGCCTTAACCATAAGTACGGGAACTGCAAAAGATATCTATTGGGGTGTAAGCTAAAGGCTTAGTGAGAACTATTTCCATAAATAACTTCTTGTAACAAGTTTCAAACAAGTTGGTTAATCACACATATGTAATGCATCAGACACGTGGACAAACAATCATATAGCTTTCCGAGAACTATATGTTGAATGGATTTACGCCTTCTATTCAGGGTTTGGTGATACTTATCCTCAAAACAAGTAGTTTTAATAACAGAAAATTTAAGCTTGCGAGCACTCATCGCCAAGCATTCATTAAAAAGTTTTAAACTTGCGAGCACTCATCGCCAAGTATTCCGAATCTACTTGATTTGACCTTGCTTTCGGATCAACCGCCAAGCATATTTATTAAGCCGCCAAGCAATCGCTTTCGGATCTTCCGCCAAGTGTTGCTTTCGACATGAGCCTACTATCCTTCTCACCCAAGGATAATAACCCAACCATGCAATGTGACTCACTTCGTGGTATGCATGAGTTCATTAATTTATGAAGTCATAATATAATTATTCTCAACTTTATGGCGATCAAGGAATTTCACACAAATCAATATTAAACTAAAACAATCACTTAGAACAATTCCGGCTTCGATATTCTTAGGATTCTTTCAAGGAATTATTTTACATGCATATCGGTTTATCTTTTCCTAACTCTAGTGCAACTAATTTACAAGCACAACAAGTGTAGCATTTAATGGAAATAAACTCACGATGCCATTGTCGTCTATTCCTCTAAGCGATGAGTCGTTCACACACTCCACTTAATCGTAATAATTCTCGGGTAAAGGAATCCTTCCTCGGGGTCACCTATCCAAAGAAAATACCCACAATGAGTTTTTCTTGATGATTTTCTTGAATTTTGACAAAACAATGTCAAAGAACGTCAAAGTTCGTATGAAAGGATGTTCCAACTTAAAATGGCCATAACTTGGTCATTTTAACTCGGAATTGCGCATATAATATACCGATTTCTATCTATCGAAAAGATCTACCCATTTCTAAAATTATTTCCAACAAACAAAGCCATATAGGCTCCGAAAAAGTGGCGACAAATTCACCACGGATTTCCAAGTAAAAACAACTTTGGTTCAAGAAATCAAAATTTGTTTGATAAATACTTAGTTATCTATATAGTTGAAAAATTCTCTTTTTATAACTATATAACTCATATTTAAGCATGCTCAAGTGTCTTGTTGTCCAATTATTTTTCTTAGGTAAAACAATGTCGGGTTGAAGCTTCTCGGAAATTGTTTTTGTAAATTTCTTTGAAATGAAAACCTTGTTTTCTTTATTTTCTAAAAACGTTTTATGTTGGTTTCATTTATCTTTTTCTAAGTGAACTTTGAAAATAAAATTTTCTACTTTCTAAGTTACATTA
The DNA here is from genome assembly GCA_024138025.1 of Combretum micranthum. Classification (NCBI taxonomy): domain Eukaryota; kingdom Viridiplantae; phylum Streptophyta; class Magnoliopsida; order Myrtales; family Combretaceae; genus Combretum; species Combretum micranthum. The sequence goes on from JAMXBD010000027.1 coordinate 68,035, forward strand.
ATACTATATTTGAAGTTTTCTAGGAAATATGCTATTCTTCATTTTTCTTGTGTAAATTCCTTTGTTTACTTGTTTTGCAAAAATTCTTACTTGACATTTCTCATTCTTTTTCTCATGTCTCATATTTTTCAAAAATAATCATCCATGCATGAAAATTTGTTTTCTTCATAAAAACAACATGGAACAATCAAGGACTTTTTGTAGAAAAACTAATTTCTATAATCTTATTAACTTCTTCTTGTAACTTGAAAAGAAATAACTTTATTATTTTCAAACCATAAATTCTTCTTTGCCTATTTGTTTGCAAAGGTCTTTACTTAAAAAATTTCCTTAGTCATCCATCTTATTTTCTTTCTTTATGAAAAGAACCATTTTTGTCAACAAAATATTTTCTTTTGAAAATCAAGGTGAAATAATGAGGATCTAAGTGGCTTTTAAAGTAAAAGTAGTTTATAAAATTATAGTGAGTTCTTTTGGTAACATGAAAAGGAATGAGTTTACTTTGTGTTGCTTTATAGATTTTATACTTTACATAAACTTATTTCTAAGTGACAAAATTCTTCTTTTTGTTTAAATAAAATTATGGATAACAATCTAAATGAACATGATTATGAGAATAATAATAATCAAAATAAAGCATAATAATAAAGTCAAGTATTGGAGTCTTAGCCTTTTCAAGGCTCCCGGGACTAAGAAGTAAACTAGTCCCATAATAAAATAAAATGAAAGAAAGAAAAACTTGTTTTGACTTGATGAGGACAAGTCTAAGACTAGAGACTAGTCTTAAAAACAACTTGGAATAAATAAAATGCATTGAAGTAAATAAATTGCATGAAAAGTAAATAAATTGCAAGATTATGAGCTTATATGCTCTAAATAGTATATATAGCTATATAGATATAATAGATAGTTATGAACATAAAAGAGACATAAATGAACATAAGAGAAACATAAATGAGTATAAAAGAAACATGAACATAAAGGAATTGTGGTTATGAACAAAAACAAAGTATGAACCTATTGTTGCTTTCTTAACCTTCATGGTTTTAGAAAACACACACTAAGCTCATACTAAGTAGATGAACATGAAGAAATCTTGAGAAATTTCTTACCTAAAGAAAGCTAAACTAAGAAGACTTCTTGAAAAGAACTCTTGAGAGAAATTGGAGAGAAATTTTTGTAGAGTAACTTTAGAGAAGAAGAGGTGTGAAAAAGTGAAGGTAATGAGGGGGTATTTATAGGAATTTAAGGAGTGATTTTTGTGTGATTAAAATAAAGTAAATTAAAACAAATTGAGGGCATTAGAGAGTGGGGGGCGCCGGCCATGCATGGGGGAAGGGGATTTGTTTTATTTTTTTGACTTTTTGGAAAGATAAAAGATGTAATATGTAAGGTAGATGTGATATAAAGTTATGGGAAAGGTAAAAAGTTAAGATTAGGTTACGTAGGTGTAAGAATAGGTATAAGAAAAAATAGAGATAAAAGAATAGTATAGAATAGTAATGAATAGTGTAATGTAAAGTAGATATGACAATTAAAGTACTAGTAGTAAGAAAATACGCGTATAATAGCTATATATGTTATTTTACTTGCCGAAAAATTACGAAACTGATATTTTTGGAAAACTTATATTTTTACGAGTCTAAACGTGTATTCTGAATATTTACTAGTCGGGCTTGGACCGTTTTCGAGAATGTGTCGATCAGGTTCGAAGGATACCGAATTTTGCGAAACTGAAACTTTTATAAACTATGGTTATTACGAGCTATTCGAGTAATTATCCCAACTTCGTTTTTCAGGGCCAAAGAAAACAGCAATGCGGATTTAGTTTGATACGGTAAACTAGGGTTTTGTTCCCTTTAGGGTTTGTTTGACTTCGGTTAGGGTTTTGTGCAACGATTCCAAAATTTAGGGGTTTACATTTTTTGCCTCCAATTTATCGTGTGAATCTTGATAACTCATACCAGATATTTAAGATTTAGTTCTAAAGCTATAGAGTTCCTTAAGCAAAATGTCAATTCTTTCAATCTAACATTTTTTCTAAACCCGGTTAATTAATTAGGATGTCTCCTCAATCAATAGCACCCAATTTGCATTAATAACATGAACTCAATTTCATTTCATAATAGAAGATTCTTGCTATTCTATGTCTGAATTACAAAGAAATCTCTTCAATTGATAGATCAATTCATAAAGTAATCTTTCAATTAACTTAATGAAATCAGTCATAAATGTATTTTCGGACATACAAACTTAAGAACAAATTAAAAGCTGCAATTGAACAAAAGAACTTCAATCTTTATTGAACTCAAAGCTCATCGCATGATAGACATGGAGTTAACAAACCCAGATCTGCAATTTCACTCTTCCATAGTGTCTAATGATAATACATGAATTCAAAACAGAAATTCGAATCATGATACCAGGAAAAGAATAAAGTTAAAAAATTTTGGATCTTCGATCCGTGATAATCTTGACTTGTTGTTGGAATTCTGAAGAACTCGTGTATAATTTCTATATTTGCTCTCTCTCTTGCTTTTTCTTTCTTTTTTTTTTTTTTTTTTTTTGCTAATTCTTCCACCATCTTCAATTTATAATGAATCTTACATAAATGGAATTGAATGCTAATTATGGAGGAAATGAGAAGTTACGGGAGTTACAGGTCTTTGGCTTTCCAAAGTCTCACATAAATGGAATTGAATGCTCATTATGGAGGAAATGGGAAGTTACGGGAGTAATGGATCTCTTGGTTTTCCAAAGTCTCACAATTGAATGCTCATTATGGAGGAAATGGGAAGTTACGGGAGTTACGGGTCTTTTGGCTTTTCAAAGTAACACCCTTTTAATGTCCAATAGACGTTTCTTTAATAATAAGGGGTTACTATTCAATAAAAAGTCGTTTCTTAAAAAGTAAGGACTATCAAATCGACAGGATTAGGGACGGTTGTGTCACTTGAGTGTCTAGCGTTTTCCAATGTAAAAATTGACGGATGGGGACACGGGCTTGTCCTAGAGTCGTGTCTTTTGCTGTGGTCTTTTTTTCTTCACTGAGACTTGGGACACGGCTTGTAGAATGTCCCTTGCAAAGTTAATTTTCCAGATTGACATGGTTTGGGACAAGTCATGTCGCTGCTGTGTCTTTTCAAAACTTAAGATTTAGACCTTGATTGTGCTTTTCCTTGACATGGTTGAAAGACATAGCATGTTTTTGTTGTGTTAACCACTTTTTGGTCCAAACTTTGCATTTTTGACCCATTTTTCCTTCTTTTTATAAAATATCTCCTTTAAGGACCTAAAAGCATACATTAATATTTTTAAGTACCAAATTCATAAATTTATCAATAAAATGATCAATAAAAGTCCATTTTGGCATTCATAAAATAGGAATAATTTTGGTATATCAAATTTAAAAACTTGATAGATTCAATAGACCAAGTTTTTAATTTATAAATTTTCTAAATCGTTTTAACTATGGTCTTATAGGGCAAGCACACCCATCAAATGTAGCATAGAGAAATGATCTAGGTCATATTCCTAGGAAACATTGATGACTGCTTCTACTCACTCTTTTCCTATTATCAAGCCGAAAAAATCAAATTTGGTTTTTTTTATATACATAGAAACTAAACTAAGTCTAATATTCACAGATTTCACAGCAAGCATACAAAAGGATAAATCAATGACAAGGTTGCTTGGGTCATGCTTCACCTAAGATCTATTCATATGACTCAAGAATTTTCTCAAAAAGTAGTATTGATTATTGAACCATCGGATTCACTAAATTATGCTTAGGCTAATCTCAAAGTCAAAAGCACCTAAACTTAAGCCAAATTGTTGGAATGTCTTCCTGACTATTAGCAACTTAAATTCGCATAAAGAACAAGAATCCTTAGTTTTAAAACCAAACTGATGAATTTCAAAACAAGTGATAGAAGATTTTACCATCCTTATCTCTAGGTGATTATGAGCAATCTCATCAATAGCTTTGGATCTATTCATTAAATCAACCTCTCGGTCTATTTTTAACAAAAATCAAACATGAATCCAATAGGATGCACCATCCAATTAGACTCATTCTTTAGGCGCAAGCTATTGAATACAATAAAATCAACATGTTTTGAAATTAAGAACAAAGGAATCACATGAAATCAATCAAGGATCCACAATACCCAAGCAATATTAAACTACTCCTCCATAGATAAAACAAAAATATAAAGCAACAACAAGGAGAAATAGAAAGGATCTAAAATTAGATTAGCAATACAAACAATGTTCCTTGATGGATTGATATGCTCAAGCACAAATGCTGCTGGGAAAGTACACAAAAGTGTGTTTTCTCTTGCCTCTGTCTCTCTTTGTTTTCTTGTTCTTCTCCTTTTTTGATTCTTCCCTCCATATTCATTTTATAATGATCTTTGCATAAATGGAATTGAATGCTTATTAATGGAGGAAATGGGAAGTTACGGGAGTTACAGGTCTTTTGGCTTTTCAAAGTAACACCCCTTTAATGTCCAATAGACGTTTCTTTAATAATAGAGGATTACTATTCAATAAAAAAGTCGTTTCTTAAAAAGTAACGGACTATCAAATCGACAGGTTTAGGGACAGGTCGTGTCACTTGAGCATGTCTGGCCGTTTTTCACTATGTAAAAATTGACATAGCTGGGGACACGGCTTGTCCTAGAGTCGTGTCTTTTGTTGTGGTCTTTTTTTCTTCACTGGCATGACTTGGGACACGGCTTGTCCCAGAAATGTCCCTTGCAAAGTTAATTTTCTAGATTGATACGGTTTGGGACAAGTCATGTCGTTGCTGTGTCTTTTCAAAACTTAAGATTTAGACCTTGATTGTGCTCTTCCTTGACAATGTTGAAAGACATAGCATGTTTTTGTTGTGTTAACCACTTTTTAGTCCAAACTTTGCATTTTTACCTGTTTTTCCTTCTTTTTATAAAATATCTCCTTTAAGGACTTGAAAGCATACATTAATATTTTTAAGTACCAAATTCATAAATTTATCAATAAAATGATCAATAAAAGTCCATTTTTGTATTCATAAAATAGGAATAATTTTGGTTTATCAAATTCCCCCACACTTGAGTGTCTGCTTGTCCTCAAGCAAACAATTAAGGACAATGAAAATCTATCATCAAATATACTGAAAAATTTCCACAAGTTAAATCATAGTATTTATTTTGGATCATAGCAACTTGCTTTTGTACCTACTAGTCAAATCTATTATTTAAATGTAATTAGCATACCTTATCCAGGTGAGTCAAACTTTACCCTAACCATTTAATAACAGATTCCAAAGTCACAAAATAGAACCAAAGTCAATCAATAGTAAAATAGACCCGGTTACATTTCACCACCAAATAGCAGGTATATAAGCCTTCAACCATTTCTCTAAACTCAGCAACCTAGAATGAAAGTATTTGGTATCCATCATTCCCCTAGATTTTTCCTTTTTAGAAAAAAATTATTTATATATATATATATGTATATTTTTTTTCTTTTTCATTAAGAACAAAAAATTCTCTTAATAGCCTTTAGAGGGATTTCCTCTAGATGGGGTGTAGCCCGCATCTTTTCAGCTTTATTTGCCTATTCATCTTCTTGTTATAGTGAGATCCTTGAGTTAGCACATCCCACGCTCATCACCCAAGTGACTAGGTTTTAAAGGGACCCCAATATACTCTTACTCACTCTAACTTTTAGATTTTATACTCTTAACTTACTTACCTAAGTTAGCGGAGTAAAGGCTATGATTTTTTTTTTATCAATGGTCTATAGAAAGCTTATATAGTCAATAGTGGGGTCAGAATTTGCTCTTCTGAGGGACTAAAGCCCACCCATATCAACTAAGCTTTTAATTTTAGTTAAGCATAACAATTGATTAATTTTCAAAAAGAATCATTAGGTGATTGATTTCACATACCCCTTCCATAAAAAGTTAAAGGAGCTCTCAAAATGTTTAAAAGAAGAATATACAAGCTAATAGGCTTAGAAATATAACCGTTTAAATTTCAACTAAGGACTTCACTTCATTTCTAGACTCTAAATTCCATTCCTAAATAGTAAGTAAGTTTACCCCACCTAGATTTCATTGTACAATTTCAACTAAGTATACTAATCACAAAATAGATGAGTGAGGTACTATAAGTCACTTTTTAAAATGAATACTAATAAACAAGAGAGTATATTTTCAAGATTTATTCAATTAAAGCACATTTGCAAAGTGTAAATGGGAACTTTGACAAAATTCAAAATCAAACTCAAAATAATGTGATCATGAAGATCATAGAGAAACCAACTATTCCTTTCAAGAATATCCCTCCCCCACACTTAATTGGGACATTATCCCCAATTTCAAAATATATGCGGAAAGTGAGGAAAGGAAAAGAAAATGAACTTCCCTGTTTAAGTACCAACATTCAGCTGCAAGATAGTCATATTTTTAGCAAAATTGAGCAGCTGTGAGAACGAGTCATATCAAAGTGCATCTGGGCTGCAAGACAAAAGACAAAACAAAACAAAGCAAAAGTTAGCACTCATGATCCTACTAGTGAGCCCTAAAGAGTCTAACGCAAAGCTAGGTGCTCAATAATACAATCATCCAAAAAACAGAATCATCAAAAATCAGTAGAAATCATCAAAACAGCAACAAATCAAGGAATCAATCTCCTTGATAGTCAGATCATCTTCATCCTCATCCTTATCCTTTCTCTATTTCTTCTTCTTTGGTGGTGTAGGTGTTGGTGAGTCCTCTTCTTCCTCTTCAGATCCATCATCTTCCTCTTCGTCCTCCTCCTCTTCATCAATTTCTTCATCCTCAAATACTTCTTCAGTAATTTATTCCTTGGAGGCTCGAATCTATGCATCAACTTCTCCATCATCACATCCTCCAGAAGTGTGTGAAGAGAATCTACCTGAACATCATCCGGTGATGATGGAAAGCTCTTAGATGGGCCAGCTTGAGGTGGAGAAAATTCCACATTATTGTGAGCTGCAATTCCTTTCAAACAGGAATAAATGGCCTCCTGGTGTCGTGTCTGATGTTTTGTGATACGAATGAGAGCTTTGAATAATGACTTCATCTTTTGCAATATGTGGCGATTCTTTTCAACTTTCTTAGTCAACACTTCATAGGTAGATTTACTAGGAGAAGAAGACCTTGAAGTGGAAGGTCCCAGCTTCTTGAACCATTTCTGTAGAGTAGAAGTTTCAATGATGTGTGAACAAGCCACTACATCCTTTGGCTCCTCCACAGGGAAGATTTTGAGACCTTTTAGCAAGCGAGTGATATAAGCTCCACAAAAAATAGTTCCCTTAGCCTTGTTGGTCTTGGCTTGCCGATGAAAAATAAAACCAACATCACCCCTAAATTCAAAGGATGTCGCTCAATAATGCTATGCAGATATAGCAATTCATAAGTCCCAACAACTCCAGTACTTTTCCCCTTCCCATTAATTGAGTGAGTGATTATCCAGTGAATCACCCTATGATTGGCATCTCTAAGGGTAGAAGCTTTTGTCCCCTTGGCTTTATATGGAGTAGTTGGACTTAACTTTCCCTAATACAAATAATTGAACTCCCTTGGTAGCTAACCAATTGGTAGACGCACAAATTCATCTGTTTCAGAAATTCATCAGTATAAAACCCCATGACCCTGCAAATTTCTTTAATAGAAACCGTTCTTTCTTGGCCATTCACTCTGAAACTGATACTGTTATTGATCCTTGAATGCTTGGCTTGACTTCCAATCTTGAATGTAGAAAGAAATTCGAGTGTGATTTATCGGTAAACCGTTTCATTCACACTGAACTAATTGTCCCATCCACGATGACTTATCAAAGCTTGAATCTCCTTATCTTTGTTGAATTTTGCCAAACCCTTCCAATTGAATAACATATTTCTAGCTAATGGTCTTTCCAAGAAAACATTGTATTTTTCTTGTTCCGTTCTTGACATTGGTTGGGTAGGTCTTGGGGGATCTTGAGCGCGTCTAAGAGTAGAGTGTTGCTAAGACGAATGCTTTCTTGCTACTTGCTTTTGCCTCATCCTGAAATCAATTAATCGACAATTTAGATTACAATTGAGACATTAAAAGAAAGCAAATAAGATCTAAGCTTGTTAATCTAAGTATGACCTTGCAAGAACACACAAAAGTCATATTAACAAGTCATCTTATTGAACTTCAAATAGGTTTTTGAATAAAAATTTTGGAAAAGAAAAATTTCCAGCACGACTCGACCAAGTGACACGGCTTATCACGGTCGTGTCTTTTTTTTGAAAGCCCCATATCGTCTTCCCCAAACTTACAGTTTGAAACTCACACTTTAAATTCAACGTTTCCTTTGATTTCTACTTCACAACATCCCAACAACCCAACTAGATTGAATCAAAACGCACCATTCATCTTTCATCCCTTAGATCACACAAGCATTCGGCCAAATTCACACACAAGTAAGTAGTTCATTGTCCCCAATTTTCAGATCTACACTCACACTATGGAGTATAAAAAGATAGATCAGGCATGGATCAAACATTTATATGCATTTCTCATCATCAACAATGGATTAAACTCACATGCAACAAGTTTCAGGACTCCTAAAGCTTCAACTAAATCCTTCCATGAACAATATGAGCTTATAGTGAGAGAAAGAAGAGAGAAGATAAGAAAAAACTTACCTTAAGTCCTTGGATTTTCTCTTGAAATGGTGTGGATGAGTGAGAACGAGTGGTAGTGTTCTTTGCAAATTTTGGAAAGCGCAGAAACTGTAAGCCCTATTTTTTCTTCAAAAACTTAAAGTATGTTTATATAGGGCTTAGGACATGAGTAAAGGACATGACTTGTCCTTTGCATGTCTCATTTGAGACATCACGACAGCAAGTTACATGCCTTAAGGATAAGTCGTGTCCCTAAGCGTGTCATATATAGTCGCACGCGAGCAACAAGGTACACAGCTGAGTGACAAGCCGTGTCCTTGGGCGTGTCATATATCGTTGCACACAAGCATCAAGGTACACAGTTGAGTGACAAGCCGTTTAAAATTTAAAACGTGGCCTTTTGAATCTATCAACTAGCTTTTCCGCCCAATCCTTCCTATGGTGTTCCACTGACTTTTCCAAAATTCTTTTCAAATCACGATTAGAAACTTCGACTTGCCCACTGGTTTGGGCATGATATGGTGTTGCAATTCTATGAGTTACCCCGTACCGTCTTAAAACCTTCTCAAGTTGATAATTACAAAAATGTATTCCCCTATCACTTATGATAGCTCTAGGGGCTCCAAACCTTGAGAACAATTTCTTTAAGAACTTGGTAACTACCCGAGCATCATTGGTGGGCATTGCTTGGGCTTCTACCCACTTTGAGACATAGTCCACTGCCACCAAGATATACTTATTTGCAAAAGAAGTTGGAAATGGTCCCATGAAATCGATGCCCCAAATATCGAAAATTTCGCATTCCAAAATATAATTATGTGGCATCTCATCTTGTCGCGACATATTTCCGACTCTTTGACATCTATCACAAACACGAATAAGTTGATGGGCGTCCTTAAAGATGATGGGCCAGTAGAATCCAACCTCCAAAACCTTTTGAGTTGTCCTATTCACATTGTAATGACCTCCTATAGGACCGGAATGGCAAGCTTGCAAAATTTCCAGCCTTCCAATTGAGAGACGCAGCGACGGATCATTTGATCTGCGCAAGCACGAAAATAGGAATAATTTTGGTTTATCAATATCCTCTTCACCTGTATCAAAAATTTAAAAGCATGAGCGGCGATACCCAATACAAAAACTCTAATCCAAAAACAAATGCATATGCACATACAACAGACAAATAATTCATGCAACATAAGCTAATGTAAACAATCATATTATTATCTTTCTTAAGCCCACAAAACAACACAGTCCAGTATTAGGTATACTCTAATCCCGAACTCGGAGTTACTCAGACCCCTTAAAAATCAAACAACCCTTTGAAAATAACAATCATATACATATATGGATGAGAGGGTACTCCCTAAGCACCCTGAATCCAAAACACCTAATTTTACCGGAATCATCTCAATGCACGAGTCCACTAAGAACAACCTCACACAAAGTTCATCAGGGTGCCACACCAATATTACTATCTGCCGAGTCTTTACTGGTCAGAGCCAATCACACCCAGCAAACAAGTTATTGAGCCAATTATAATTAGATTCATTATGAGTCTATTTCTTACAACCAAACACACAATACTAACTTACAAGCACAAACAGCAAACAAGGATTGGTCGTACCTTTCTCAATTTTAGGAATACAATTTAAATCCTCAAACCCAGTATCAACAACAACAAAGACAACCCGAACTCTACAAACTTCTATATCAACACCAACAACAATTCCACAAACTCCAAATATCCTGTTACAATATATATATACATCAACAGATATGAACACATTATCAATATATCCTAACAGACATGAATTCTCCAAAAACCCTAACCTGAGAAGAAATCTCCGCTATCTGCACCGTCTACTCCGATCAAACTCCACAATTATCCTCAAGAAAAACAATAAACCGCACAAAACTCCACAAACACCAAATATTTCACCAAAACCCTAATTTGTATAACATAAAGAATCGTATAAGGATTATTTAACTCATATTTTGTTTGAATCCATCATAGAGGAGATAAACTTACTGATTTGAATCGCTAAAACCTAACTTGCATTCACCAATCACGGATCTCAACACATGCTAGGGTTTCCTCACAAGAACCTTCATGAAAAATCCAACCAAACCCTAAGAAAACTTATACAAATTCGTATACAACACATAGAAGAAAGTTAAGATCATTACTTTAGATCAAAAACACACTCTTGATGATTCTACATCCCTAGAACTCCAAGAACGCTCCAAAACTTTCTTTACGAAGGAAAAATATAAAAAAAAAAACTTTTCTGCCGAAAACCATTTTCTCGCGTCTCGTATATATAGAATTTGCTCATACGCTGACGGCATACATATTATTTTGTCGGTATACACCCTACGTTGGCAAAAATAACACGAACGTTCATTGAAGCGTTGACTTCCTAGAATTTCGATCCAACAACATACGCCGGCAAATCCAAGATTAACGCCGGCGCCATTTCGCCCAGCATTAAAAGAAATGCTACCGTTTCCTTCCTACGCCATCTCTACGCCGGCAATGTAGATTCTCCAGATGGCGGTGCAGTATCTGTCAAAAATTGCAAAAATCCAAACTTCAATATTCATTCCCTAATCAAACTTAAACTTTGACAACTTACTTGTTTTGACCTTAAACTCATCCTATATCATCTTATGATTCATAATCAATTATATTTTCATCTTCATATTTTCGTATATTACAAGAGTCTTAGATTTATGTTAACGCTCCCCAGACTTAGATTATGGATAAGTCCAAAAAGAAAGAAAAAAAAAATTATTTTGACTCAATGAGGACAGGTCCAAGACTAGAAATTGACGTGTCTTATTTATTTGCATGAAATAAATAAATAAGCAAGGAAATAAAAGCATAAATAAAATGTTTGGTCAGTGAACATTAGGCTCTAAAATATATATATATATATATTTAGTAACATATATAAAGTTAAGGTTAGAAACAATAACATAACATAACATGACATAAATGAAATTATAGAGTTGAACAAGACATAAACAATATGTTGTTTCTACATTTCCATTTCCTAGCATATGCTCATGTAGATTTGGAAACCAAACACACATATTTTCATGTTATTGTAACATGAATAGAAGAGATGGTTTAGTGTTTTACCTAAAGGAAGATGAAGATGTATGGTTAGGAGAGGGAGGATGTTTTGATGAAAATTTGTGAACAGAAAATTTAGAGTGAAAAGTTGTGGAGAAAAGTTGATAAAGTTTTGTTATGGTTGAAGAAAAATATGTAAGAAGTAATGGAGGGAAGGGGTATTTATTGTGGGAAAAATGAGGGAAAAAATGTAATGGTTGTGCTATGGGTGTATTGGGAAGGCTTATATGCATGTAAAAAGGTTTGGGTGTAAGTCATGTGGGCTTCCCAGCGTTACCACTTCACAGTAGCATCGCCCTCATCTGTAAACCGGAATTCCTACGGGAGGACTCTCTCGCTCACAGCCTTTTGGGGACCACTGCTACGCATGGCGTGAAGGATTATCCCACATGGGTTTGGCTAAACCTTTTTACATGCATATAAGCCTTCCCAATACACCCATAGCACAACCATTACATAAAATATGTAAAAATAAATGAAAAAAAAAAAATTGGAGGGAAAATAAAAAGGGGACAGCAGCTACCATTGAAAGAAAGAAGGAAAAAAAATTAATTTAAGTAGAAAAAGTGTAATGAAGTATAAGAAAAGTTAAGTAAAAAGTGTAGTTACGTTTTATGGAAAAGGAAAGTTGTAAGAGATGTAAGAGATAGGTGTAAGAAAAAGTAGAGAGAAGTGAATAGTAATGAATATTAAAAATAGTACAACGAATAGTAAATAAAACAAATAAATTATCGATATAAAAAAAAAAAAAATTTGCACAAACGGGTTATATATGATATTTTTAGATATCGAAAAATTACGAAACTAATATTTTATGAATCATCATATTATTATGAGTCTAAATACGTTATCGGAATATTTTTACCATTTTGCATGTCAGGACCCCGATTTTGAAATCTAATCCCGTTTGGGACTTAAACGAGTGAATTTTTTATGAATATGATTTTTTTAGGTTGTGTCACATTATATCAAACTAGAATCTAAGTTATCTTATTTTTATTGTTTTAGTGTTTCGCGTGCGAGATTTCCAGATCTAAGTTCATTAAAGCTTGTAGTTGATTTAGTTGACTTTTAAGGTTCTTGTCTCAATTGCATTTCACGATTTACTCATACAATTTTAAAATATAGGGGTTTGTGTCATACTTATATTTTCGGTTCAAAATTTATGTTTTACTTTATTTTTGTGGTTTATTTAATATTTTGCAATTCTCAAATTGATTCATCAAGTCTAAGGTTATGTGTTGACTCGGGTTGAATTTTATTTTTTAAAAAATTCATCAAACGTTTTAAGGTTTTATAATTTTATCATTAAATAATATTTGGGCATATTATCTCGGTTTATGTTTTAGAAATCAGATAGATGAATTGTTAGCATACGGGTTTGAATCGAACGATTATTGGATTTTCCATTTTGTTTTTAAAGGTTCTTATTCTCTTAAGGTTAAGAAATTTCGTATTTGATCTTATTTATATGTCAGCTTTAATTTGGATCAGTTTTTAGGGTTTCGATTTCATTATTTAACTCTAAAACTATTTTCTAAGAGTACAAAAATTTAATGGGTTTACAACCTACCCCCTTTAAAAGAAAGTTTTGTTCTCAAAATTTGTTACGCATACATAGTTTGTTGAACTTGATGAGAAATCTTGGGTCATAATTATCATGCCCCAAAGGATACCCTAGATGTGGCAGTCCATCACATATAGTATTAAAGCTTAAGAATGACTTTCCGAAGCCATATGAAAGCTTTGACACCATATGTAAGGCGTCTATCACAACAGTAGGAGACACCGATAGGACATGTAGTTCGAGAAAGTAAATATAGCATACAAGAAATCTACATAAATATTTAACTTCAAAATTGTAGGAATATGGTCTTTACATCTTAGGGGCATTCCCCCGATAAATCTCCAAAGATCATAATATATTCTTAGTCTTACACAAAAAGAAACAATAGTAGAACCAAAAGATTTTAAAGGAAATTTATTCTTAGATCTTCAAAAGGATTTCCCCCAAAAGCTTCCCGAAACATAATTCCACCCAGATATATGGAGTCCTTGGGCAAAAGAGATATCGGTCCTGTTTCAACAAAAGCCTATTGGGGTATAAGCTCAATTGGCTTAATGAGAATATTCCTGGATTGACATACTCATATCAAGAAAATCAAACAAGTTATTAGACATGCATATGAAATGCATTAAACACGTGAGTAAGCAATACGTATGATCTAATCATATGATTTAATGGGTTTACCCTTCCATCCGGGGTTAGGTGTTTCAGACTCTTTAAAACCCATCTTTGAAATCTGATGATGCAGTTTATTTCGGGCTTCTTACTCCATCCTGATATAGTTCTTTTGGGCTCCTATTCGCCCATTCTTACAGACTTGCAGGTTCCCACGAATCCCACTACTATGCCCTTGTCCCATTGAGTATAGTAGCTAATGTAATGTGACTCACTGCGTGATATGTATAAATCAATTAATATAACTCTTAATATGTGATTAAGGTAATTTAAAGACGATAATAGAATTTGCAAACACTCCATTATGATAATAAATATTGTACTTTCATTTGTTCAATATTACGTGGTTTCGTTTCTTTATCCCATTTATTTAATATTTCTTGTTATTTTCATTTTCATGAAAAAGTACTAGGATTTATTATTATTGTTTTGTATAAATGGTTATCATTCATCATTTATTTCTTAACTCGACAATTTTGAGAATTTTTCATATTCCTTTAACTCTTGTGTAATTGATACTCCATGTAATACAACATCTATAAATCAATAATATTTGGCTTAGCGATTTCAACCTTTACTTACTCGACTTTTGGAGAAGACTCAGACTCAACCAAGACGACAGATGATTGACACTTGACTCGACCCAACTCTAAACTAACGACGACTCATAATGACACAATATGGCCACACAACAAAAGAATGTTGTAAATTTGCTTTGCCATTCTTATGTGAATATATATACATTGTGCATATAAAATATGTTGTGTTCATATTCTTTTCTTTATTAAAGATATCAGTGTTGTATAACTTTTATTTGTGTGATCATCTTGACAATGTTGAAGTCAAGATGTCTCATTATGTTGTTGATTGTGAAAATTATGTGGAATTGTATTTTGAATTTTTGTTAATAACAGTTCTGACTTTTAGACAACACTTAAAATATTCAAGCTTTTAATGTTCGTCGTTTTGGGTGTTGTTAGTGTCAACAAGGTGGATGAGGTTTGATTCGGTTTCTATGTTTGTTACGCACTAAACTTTTAACGATTTTATATTTACCCATTCTATATTAGGTTAGGACGATTATTTATCCTGCTGGAGTTATTAACCCATGAACCATTCTCTTAGCTTTAGCAAGGTATAAGGATATTCAAATCATCTAAAGGTATGAAGCTAATCTGATGTCGAATTGCATCCATGATTATCATCTTGTTTTATAGCAGCGAGTTCTATTTCCTCATCACTGGCTTCCTCGCAAACCCACTATCCTTGTAGGTCGTATGTACGTATTCTTTGTGGAGGTGTTTCCGAGCATCTCCCATTTTTGTTACCATTGTCATTCCCATTCTTAATGTCCTTTATTCTTCCTCTAGATCAACGTGGTGTCCGGGCTAGTGTGCTTTTCCTTTTGAGGCACCTTTTAGCGATATGTCTCGGTTTCTTATAGATGAGGCAAACAGTAGTGGTCCTCTTTGGACAACCTTAGACCCTATGGTTCGGGCTTCCACAGTAGTAGCATTTATGTTGTAACTTTGAACATTGTTTCGAATGATGTCCCCCTTTATCCTTCCAACATCGGATGTCTGCCGTCTTTTTATTTTTCTTTCTACTTTGATTGCTTAAAGGTTCGATCTCCTTGGTCTTGGGGCTTGAACTGGGTCTACTTATAGGCTCCTCCTCAAATACCATAATATTATTTTCGATCATTCTTCTTTTCCTGACATTTTCCACAATTCAAACTCTTTCTACTAATCCTTGAAAACTTCTGATGTCAAACTCTTCCAACTTGATATGAAGGTCTTCGTCTAATCCTCCTAAGAACACTTGTCTCTTAAGTTCCTTACTTTATTTATATGACTCAGGGGTATATCGCAGCAGTCTACTAAATTCAATGACATATTGCTCGATGCTATGGCCTTTTTATGAGATATATAGGAAGTCTGCACTATATTGAACTCTCAAGCTTCGGGGGAAAAAGTTTTTCAAGAATTTGTGTCTAAATGTCTCCCATGTGATTTTTGATAGCAGCTCTCTACTATCGGATTCCTATTATATCCTTGCATTGAATGTTAGCATATATGTGCCATAAACAAGCCTAAGGTGATGTGGTATTTCAAAAGTGCTAAAAGATCGTTCTATTTGTGCTAACTAATCCTCAACCTCATCCGACTTTCCAAAAGCTCTGTCAAAATACTGATTGCACGTAATGAAGTTGAGCAACATACTTTGATAGGGCCTGGGTGATAGCAATGCAACTGGTGCTAACGTAATAGGTGGCACTGGAACTTCTGGTGCTACTTCTTGCACATGCATTGTCACGCCCCAAAGGGTACCCTAAACATGACAGTCCACCACACTCAATATTAAAGCTTAAGTATGACAACCTTAGCCACTGCCAAAAGCTTTGATATTAAGTGTAAGGCGTGCTCTTACAATTTTAGAGGATCGTACATGGAATTATGAAGCTTAAGAAGATATAATAACATATTAAGAAAAGAGGATTCATAATAAACATTTATTCATATCAATGGTTTTACAAACTTAGGGACATTTCCCATGATCACTATTCTATTACAAGATATTTGTAAATTATTTCTAATACTAAACTTCATCTAGAATTTCCTTTATACAAAAAGAAATTACCTGCCCGCAGGTCATCGTGGCCTTAACCATAAATAGGGAAACTGCAAAAGATATCTATGGGGGTATAAGCTAACAGACTTAGTGAGAATTATTTCCATAAATAACTTCTTGTAACAAAGTTTCAAACAAGTTAATTAAGCAAACAAATGGGATGCAACATACACGTGGGCATACAAAGCATATAGTTTTCCGGGAACTATATGTTGAATGGATTTGCGCCCTCCATTCGGGGTTTGGTGATACATATCCTCAAATCAAGTAGTTTTAGTCAAAAAGTTTTATGCTCGCGAGCACTCATCGCCAAGCATTCTGAATCTACTCGAGTTGACCTTGCTTTTGGATTTCCCGATTTCTCTTAAGCCGCCAAGCAATCGCTTTCGAATCTTCCGCCAAGTGTTGCTTTCAACATGAGTTTACTATCCTTCTCACCCAAAGATAATAACCCAAAATGCAATGTGACTCACTTCGTGGTATGCATGAATCTATTTATTTATAATGTCATAACATTATTATTATCAAGTTTAAGGCGATCAAGGCATTTTATACAAAGCAAGTGTTATACTAAAACAAGCATTTTAAATCAATTCCGACTTCGATATTCTTAGGATTCTTTCAAAGAATTAATTAACATACATATCCATTTTCTTTTTCCTAACTCTAATGCAACTAAATTACAAGCACAACAAGTATAGCATTTAACGGAAATAAACTCACGATGCCATGTCAACTATTCCTCTATGTAGATGAGTCGTTCACACACTCCACTTAATCGAAATAATCTTCGGGGTAAAGGAATCCTTCCTTGGGGTCACCTAGCCAAAGAAAATACCCACAATGAGCATTCCTTGATGATTTTCTTGAATTTTGACAAAACAATGTCAAAAGAACATTAAAGTTCGTATAAAAGAAAGTTTCAATTTAAAATGGCCATAACTTGGTCATTTTAACTCGGAATCGCGCATATAATATACCGATTTCTACCTACTCGAAAAGATCTATCCATTTCTAAAACTATTTTTGTCAAACTAAACCATTTAAGTCCCGAAACAGTGGTGACAAAATTCACCACGGATTTTCCCAATACAAAACAACTTTGGTTCAAGAAATCAAGATTTGTCTGATAAATACTTAGTTATCTATATAGTTGAAAAAATCTTTTTATAACTCATATTTAAGCATGCTCAAGTGTTTTGTTGTCCAATTATATTTCTTGAGTAAAACAATGTTGGTTTGAAGTTTTAGAAAACATAGTTTACAAGAATTTATTTTGTAACTTTCTTGGAATGAATATTTGTTTCCCTTTGTTTTCCCGAATTGCTTTATGTTGGTTTTATTTATTTTCCCAAATAACTTTTTGAAAATAAAATTTTCTATTTTCTAAGTTCTCTTATATTAGTACTACTTTTCCTATTTATTTTTCCTATACAATTTTCTTTGCCTATTTGTTTTGTAAAGGTTTTTATTTGAAAATTCCTTAGCTTTTCATTTGTTTATCTTTTTCATACAAAATATTTTTGTACCGACAATTATTTTCTTTTGAAAAATAAAGTGGAATAATAGAGGATTTAAGAAACTTTTCATAGTAAAAGTAGTTTCTAACATTTGTAGTGGGTTCTTTTTGTAACTTGAAAAGAGATAACTTTATTTTTTTTTTCAAACCATAGATTTTCTACTTTATATAAACTTGTTTTCTAAGTGTCTAAATCTCCTTTTTGTCAATTTATTTTTAGAACTCGAAACTTTGGACAACAATTTAAATGAACATGAATTATGAGAAAATAATAGCAAGTAAAATAACATAAGTAATAAAGTCAAGTATTGGAGTCTTAGCTTTTTCAAGGCTCACGGGACTAAGAAGTAGAATAGTCCCAAAAATAAAAATAAAATGAAAGAAAGAAAAATTTGTTTTGACTTGATGAGGACAAGTCAAGACTAGAGACTAGTCTTATTTTAACAAGGAATAAATAAATAAATTGCAATTGAGTAATAAATAAATTGCATTGCTTAAAGTAAATAAATTGCAAATGAGCTTATATGCTCTAAAGAATATGTATATGTATATAGATAGATAATATTACTTAGATATAGTAACAATAATATAAACAAAATAATAACATGAACATAAATAGATTTTTCATGAAGATGAACAATACATGAACATAATGAGCTTCCATAACTTGTAGTCTTTGGAAACTCATACTATGGTCATGTAAAGTTACATGACATGAAGAAGAAAATAATATGAAGTGGTTACCTAAAGAAGACTTTGGTATTGTTATGTGGTTATGGGTTTTAGTTGTTGGTAGAAGTTATTTTAAGAGAGTTTTGGGATGGTATTTTGAGAGAGTTTTGAGATGAGAATTTGAGAGAGTTTTAGTATAGAATTTGTGGGTAGTGAATGTGTGAAAGAAGTGAAAGAGGAGGGGGTATTTATAGAAAAATATGGAGGGATTTTTGTATGATTAAAAAAAAAGAAAATAAAACAAATTGAGGGGGTGTAGAGGGGAGGGGGCGCCGGCCATGTGAGATAAGAGGGGAGAACGATTTTATTTTTTTGATTTTTGTTAAATAAAAGATGTAATATGTAAGGTATATGTGAAATAAAGTCATGGGAAAGATAAAAAGTAAAGGTTATAGGTTATGGAGTGTGTAAGAGTAGGTGTAAGAAAAAGTAGAGAGAAAAGAATAGTGTAAAATAGTAATAAATAGTGTAATGTAAAATAGATATGACTAATAAAGTACCGGTAGTAAGAAAATACACATATAATAGCTATATTTGTTATTTTTACTTACCGAAAATTCTTAAAATTGATATTTTTGAAAATCTTATATTTTTACCAGTCTAACGGTATATTCGGAATATTTTTACTATTTCGGATCCCGGGACACTTTTTTCAAGAACTGTGTCCGATCGGGTTCAAAGGACATCCGAAATTCGCAAAACTGATATTTTTATATAACCTATAGTTATTATGAACTATTCTAGCTAATTATTCCAACTTCATTTTCTAGGGCCAAAGAAAACGGCAATGCCGGACTTAAGCGGTTATGGTAAACTAGGGTCTTATTGACTTTGAAATCCGGTTGACTTCTGGTTTAGGGTTTTAAGCTAAACCGATTCAAAAATTTAGGGTTTTACATGCATAGCTGGCACAGGTGCTGGCATGGCACGAGCTTGTTACATGTAATCTCTTATTAGGCTGGCAAGTTATTCGATATCAAGCAGGACTTCTCCTAGTCAATTTGGTTGTTAGGGTCCTTCTCAGTTCTTAGGTTCAATAAAGGGTATTTTAGGTTCACGTTGTGTATGGGTGCATCCGCTACACAATTATAGTTTTATTAGGTTTTGCGTAAGATTCCCAAATTTTATCAAGTTTCAAGCATCCGGACAAATTTTAAAGAGGCATGTAAAATTAATCAAACACGGAAACGCGCAAATACACATGGAAACATCAAAAACTTGTTGAAATCATAGCAATGAAAAAGGAAATTCATAGCATTAAAGCAAACACATAAAAGAGGTAGGCTTAAATCTTTTATTTACAAAAGTTCAAAGAAAGGATTGAAAACATGCTTATAACTTATCCTATTGTATCCAATGACTAATTAGGTAGTTGACAAAGCATCTTTTAAGCATTCTAGATTTCTTAACAAAAGGACTAATCATAACTAATGCTACACGAGAGCTTTATTTTCCATCGTCATGGTCTTTCTTGGGAGTTTGGTCCCCTCTAAATTGGTGTGATGACTTGGCAATCCTTTTTTTTTTTATCCTTTTTGGACATTCCTTAGCAAAGTGTCCTAGTTGTTGGCAAGTGTAGTAGGGGGTGGTCTTCTTCTTTGGTCAATTCGACATCTTGTATTCAAGATCCCCATCGAAGTATCATTATGCTATAGTTATGGGCATCGTTTTGCATAGTGTGTCCCCTTGTGTTTCCAACATCGGATCTCAAACCTTCTAAAAGTCTCCTCTTTGTTAGAATGTTCATTTGTCTTAAGTCCTTTGGCTCTATGATTTGAACCAGTTGCAGTGGAGAGACTTTGGGCTCTTTGTGTTGCCTCCATCCAGGGCTCCATGATTGGGATAGGCACAAGTATCGTAGGCACTTGTTGCATGTATTCTCCTATCATATCTTCTAGGCATCTCAAAGCGATTAGGACTTCTTGAGTTTAATCTTGTGGTTAGGGTGCTTCTTGTTCTTGTAGTTCCTTAGGAGGGATGTTTGATCGCAGCATGATCTCTTTGGGTGGCCTCCCAAAAACAAAACACAATGGTCACATCAGCTATCTTTTTATCTCGGTTATGTTTAATGCAAAAGTTACTTATCTTTTAGTGAAAAAGAGTGCAGCCAAATATTTTATTACTTGTTTTCATTTGTTCGCTAAAAGGGTTAGCGAAGACACCTGAATGGTATTATTCACCTAATAGTCTTATTGATAAAAGGTATTATACTATATTTCATTCCGGCTAGGAGTCGAGTAGGGTTGCTATACATCGAATCTTATGGGAGATGCTAAGGTAGACTTAATCTATTCATCCAATATCTCAATCCTTGTTTCCTTCCTGTTTTTCTCACATCACTTTGCTAAGATCCTTCTCTAGTTATTGTTACTTTCTCCAAATTAGGAGTTGAAAAACAACATTTAAACAACAAAAGCACAAAATTCATAGGAATTTATCAAAAATGCATCCTAAATTCATATGAACAGAATAGAGTAAAATAGACTTATTAGTTATGCGATATAAGTATTAATATATATGTATGTATCGCCAGTTGGTTATGTGATACACTTAGGCTACATACGCTGGCATTAAAGAATGGGTATGTCACTTGTTGGTTATGTGATGCTTGTATTAATATATATGTATCGTCATTTAGTTATGCGATACACATGTGCTTCATGCACTGGCAATAAGTTATGTGATACATATTATTGATGTTGTTTTGCTCCAAATCTGATCAAAACACTTTGTTTCCTCTTTTTTTTTTCATTTTAGGAGTTGAAAAACAACATTTAGACAATAAACGCACAAGATTCATAGGAATTTATCAAAAATGCATCCTAAATTCATATGAATAAAATAGAGTAAAATAGACTTATTAGTAATATGATATAAGTATTAATATATATGTATGTATCGTCAGTTGGTTATGCGATACAATTGGGCTTCATATGCTTGCATTAAAGAATGGGTATGACGCTTGTTGGTTATTTGATGCATGTATTAATATATATGTATCGTCATTTAGTTATGCGATAGACATGTGCTTCATACACTGGCAATAAGTTATGTGATACACATTATTATATATGTATCGCCTTTCTAAAATGCGATACAAGGGTTAATAAATGTAAATCCCCAAAGTTTTACGATCGATTAAGCTTAAACCCTAATTAGAAGGTCAACCGGAAACCTTAAAGTCAACAAAACCCTATAAGTCCGGCAATCCCGTGTTCATAACCCTAAGTGAGTAAGTAAGAGATTAACATGTAGAATAGTTCGTAATAATATAAAAGAGCTTAGAAATATCATATTAGTTAAACTGCAATTCGTTTGGACCCGATCTGATGTAGTTTTCGAAAAGTGTCCTAGGACTCGAGATAGTAAAAACATTCCAAATATACTGTTAGACTCGTAAAAATATAAGGTTTCCAAAAATATCAGTTTTAGAATTTTTCGATAACTAAAAATATCAGATATGGCCTTTTTACGTGTATTTTTATTACTACTGGTAATTTAATTGTCTTGTTTACTATTTATTACTATTCTCTACTATTCATCTATCTCTACTTTTCCTTACAACCTATTCTTACTACCTATACACCTATTTGCTTACAATTTTCATTTCCAATACAACTTCACATCTCTCACATCTTACTTTTCATTAACGAAAATACGAAAAGATTAAAATCTCTCTCTCTCTCCCCTATAGGTGCCGATCCCCTCCCTGTTTCATTCATAAATATTTTAATTTTTACTTATTTGATTAACACAAATTATCCTCTACTTTTTCCTATAAATACCACTCATTTCTTCCATTTCTTTCACACTTTTCTTACACTATCAAAACTCTCACAAATTATCTCCAAAAGTTCTTTCTATTTTTCTCTTCTTCCGTAGGTAATAATCTAAGCTTTCTATATTTTCATTTGCTTAGTATGAACATAGTGTGTGTTTTCTAAACCTATGGAGGTTAGAAAAGCAACAATATGTTCATACTTTGTTCTTGTTCATGAATCTATTTTCAATTATGTTGTTGTAAACCCCGGTTTTCCTAATAAACAAGTAAACTTCGAAAATTGGAAACCAAAACCTTAAACCGAATAGTTAAGCTTGAGAGAGAAACCTATGACCCCTAGATCCGGCTTTCTTTCAGTTTCAAATTAAAAGAACTTTTGTA
Source organism: Combretum micranthum (assembly GCA_024138025.1). NCBI lineage: Eukaryota > Viridiplantae > Streptophyta > Magnoliopsida > Myrtales > Combretaceae > Combretum > Combretum micranthum. Next base: position 91,130 of record JAMXBD010000027.1, read on the forward strand.
AAATAATTTAATGTGGAATATTATTTTAAAGTATATTTCAAACCATAAAAAATTATGATTTCGAAAAATTCTCTATTCCGAGCCTTCCGAGATCCATTACGGAAAAACGAGCCTCGGAACTAAAAACTTGGAAAAATATTTTGAAATACTCTTTAGAACCAAAATTTAATAAGGATTTCAAAGATATAAGTTTTATAATTTTTCGTTTTATAAAAATTACAGATATAGCATTTTCTCGTATTTTCTTTACTACCGGTAAAGTAATTATCTTGTTTATTATTCTTTACTATTCACAAGTACAACATACTACACTCACAAGCCATACCCTAGTCTTACATCCTTACAAACACTCAATTATATTTTCTTTTTCAAGAAATTTTTGTCTCTTAACAAATTAAGACTTTTATTACATAAATTATAAAATAAAACAATTTCAACTCTCCCTCTCTCCCCCCTACATTCAAACCGCGCAACACCCCCCCCCCCCCCCCCCCCCCCCCCCCCCCCCTCTTTATGCCCTCACTTGTAATTCTTTTTATCTAACTTATTAAGCCAATAACCTTAATTTACTCCATATATATACTCATTTATACTCTCTCTCCTCATTTCTACTCTTTTAATTTTTCACTCAAAGTAAAAATCCTCTCTATTTTCTCCTCTTGGTTGTGAGCCTCCACACACCACACACACACACACAAGCTTATTTCTTCTTCATTTTCCTCTTGATTCAAGCCTTAGGTGATGAATCCTAACCCTTTCCTACATTAAATCTTGTAATGGTAAGATTATTCATGAGTGTTTTCATGTTAAAGTCCCCATGAGCACTTGTTAGAGACAAGAAAATGCAACTACATGAATATCAAGCCATCACAAGAGTAGATCTTGTGTTTAAATGAGTTTTGATTGGATTATCTCATGTTCATGCATATAATAGTAGAGTAAAGTAGAAATCTTGCAGAAAAATCCATATTCATGCTTTCAAACTTCATTTCATGCATCATAAGTAGTAGATCTAGCATTTAGATGTTCATGTTATACTTGACATTTATGATCTCATGAATATTTTGTGTTTTAATGCATTAATGCTCATAAAGGTTTTGTCTTGTATATATAAATATGGTAGTTAGTAGATCTTTAGTTAGATGAGACAAGAAACTTAAAAAGGAAAACTTTTGTTGAAATGTGCAAATGAAAAATTCGTATGACTTCAAAACCATGTTTTAAAAACTCTTTTATCAACTCTAAAACTTATGTTTTATATGAAAAATGAACGGTATAGGTAATAGATATCATTAAGTAATGATAAGTTGAAATGATATTTGATAAGAAAAATATGCAAAACAAAGAGTAGAAATAATATAGAAAATTTTGAGTTACTACTCAACTTAAGAAATTCGTAATTTTGGATTAAGGTCATAGAAACACCTATTTTCCAAACTCAAAATGAAAGTTTTAATTAAGAAATGAAGTCCTTAGGGGATAGGTATAATAAAGCCTTAAATTTTAATACATTAAATAAGTTTTTCTTAAAGAAAACATTCAAAAACTAAATTTCCAAAAATTCGGATTTTGGACTAAACCCTATTAGAAAACATGTTTACAAAGTATAAAATGGGAATTTTATATAGAAATGAAGGTCTTAAGTAATAGACATCATGAAGACTCAATTCTAGCAAAGATAACTAGAAATACCTAAGCAATAATTCCAAAACAAAAGAGATTATCAAAGTTAGGAAACTAGTTTTCTTAAAAGAAAATATTCTTGGAGTCTTGCAAGATAAAAAGTCTCTAAAAAATTCCTTTTAATAAATATTGTCAAGAGTATGCATGCATTAAACTCATAACATGCCATTCATGATAGGAAATCATTAATATTGCATGTATAATTAATTTATAAAGTAGAAACATTTCAAACATTTACAAAACTATTTTCGGATTTGAAAAATTGTTACTGATCAGAACTAATCCTACTATTTCGTGACCCCTAACATTTTCAAAACTTGAAAATAATATTAGAATTAGGTAGATATTTCGAAGCAGATAGAAATCAATATATAATTTGCGAAATTCCGAGTTAAAATGACCAAGTTATGGCCGTTTTAAGTCAGGATTTCCGCAAATGACGAGAATTACAAATTTACTAAGTTTTGATATATAGTTTGGACTAGTTAAGTGATGAAATACTTATTAGGGTATTTTTCCCTTTTTAGGTGACCTCGAAACCAACGAATTTCTACCGCCAGATTATTATTACTAAAAGACCGATGACCCTTGGCCGAATGAGTATTACTTCCGATTACATTTATTATGTGTGATTGTAATGATAGTTGCATTAGATATTTAGTAAAGATAAAATGGATATGCATTTGGGGATGAATGGGAGTTATGGTTGTTGTTGATGTGAGAAATTGAATACAAGAATATCAAAGCTGGGTGATTAACCATTGCTTATATAGATGAATTAGGATTGACTATCTACGATTATTGATTGATCACTTAAAGAATTAGTTTAATTGACTATTCGACATTGAAAATAAATATGGACTCATTCATATCATAATAGGGATGGAGCATTAGCATTGGTTGGTTGCCCATGATCCTAAACGGTGTAAAAGTTGGTTAATCATGATCCATAAACAAATTAATGAGTTGGTTAATCGTGATCCACAAACGAATTTATAAGTTAGTTGATTGTGATCCTAAACGGCATATTTGAGTAGTACTGCAGTATTCATTAATCCGCTAACCCAGGATGGAGGGTGCAAGTCCATCCACATATAATTTCTGGCTGGTCATATATTTGTTGATTCCATATGTTTGATGCATATCACTTGTTTAGCTAATCACTTGTTTGTATGATGTGTTATAAATGTGATCTTAGAAGTTCTCACTCATGAAGCTAGTGTAGCTTACGTCCCTATAGTTTTTATTTGTTGCAGCACGAATTCATATGGCTTAGAACGACACAACTTACAACTCAGGTACAGGAGCTAGGCGTTTCCTCTAGAAGTTGTATTCAGATTTGTTTAGACTTCCATAGGAAACCAAGAAACTCTGGATGACTGTAATAGATCTCTAATTAATATTCTTTTGCGGGCGAATGCCCTTAGATTTTGTAACTAATTATATATGTGTTTTGATTTATTTTCTAATGCTATTGAATATCAAATTAAACACTCTAACTCCATCGGTTCGAGTATTCTATTATCGTAAAGTGACGCCTTACATGTATACAAGACTCCCGAAGGACTTGGGTAGTTATTCATGAGTCTTATATGGCATGTGGTGGACTGTTACGTTTAGGGTACCCTTTGGGGCATGGCGGTTGTTCATATTTATATCTAACTAAATATATCTATGTAGTTATATATATATCTTTTAGAGCATATAAGCTCACTTGTTGTTGCAATTTATTTATTTTCATTGCAATTTATTTATTTCATTGCAATTTATTTACTTTCAGTATTTTAAGACTCTTTCTAGTCTTAGACTTGTCCTCATCAAGTAAAACAATTTTTTTTTTCTTTTGGGACTAGTTTATTCTTAGTCCCGGGAAGCCTTGAAGAAGCTAAGGCTCCCAATACTTGACAATTATTATTATTATGCTTATTTGTTTCTTATATTCTTTATTATCTTATCTTGTAATATTCTTATCTTTTTATAAACTACATAATCATATTCATGCATGGCTAATAAGTTGTTGTCCAAATAAAAAGAGATTTTTTAATGAAAGACTAAACTCTTAAAATTTTATCACTTAATAAATGTTTTTCACGAAGACTTAGAAGGATTTTTTCAAATCAATTCCTTTTTAAAAGTTTATATAAGCTCATCATGAAATTTCAAAGGAAATTTTGATATATAGATGATAACTTGATACTAGAACAAAATTTTTACCAACTTTCTAAACTAAGAGCTAAACAAGTTTTCAAGAAAATCAACTGACAAGTCTTAAGAAACCCACTTAGAAAAATGAAATTTGTCAACAATCTAAGAAAAAAAATTTTCAAAGAATAAATTTATTAAGTATTACTAAAGAAAACTTTTGAAATTCTATTTTTCAATTCCTAGAAATAAAATTGGATAACTTAAAAAGACCAAACTTTATTCCAAATCACTTTTGATAAACTAAAGAATGAAAATATAGAACGCTAAATTATGATCACCCAAGAATTTATAAGTTATTTCAACCACGTAAAGAAAAGTTTAACAAAACCAATTTTTCAAAACTTAGGAAAGGTTGTTTTATAGAAATTAATTAAATGAGACAACACCTATAGCATCATGCATAAATTATAAGTCTATTTATATACCAAAGGAATTCTTTTCAAGTATATATCTATTGGAGTTTTGCTTAACAAGCTTTGGTGAAGGAAGGATTAGAAAATGTTGTTTTTAAAAGAGAGAATTTTCATGGTAAATCTGTACCCCTCTGATCCGTGACCCAAAAGACTTCTTAAAGTAAAAATAACCATAAAAATGAATAAATCTTTTTGAGTAGATAGAAAACGACATATAATAGGAGAAATTCAAAGTTAAAATGAGCAAGTTATGGCAATTTGAAGTTAGAATTTCCACCAATCCGATTTTTATCGTAATTAGAAGATAGAATTAGAATCTTTAAGTAGAAATTCTATGAAAGACTCATTTTGGGTATTTCATCTTGTTTAGGTGATGGAAAAACCGATATCACTTTTCTGGAGGACTATTTCAACTAGGAGCGATCACTATGGAGTAAGTTAATCCCTTAATAATTACATTTTCTTGAATGTGTTTGTAAGTAGTGGCACTATAGATTAAGGAAAGATAAAAGAATAAATATTGTGTGAATTAGATGCATGTTAAATGAAGTGGATGTTAAATAAGAAGCTAAGTATATCGAAAGAAGGTTTGATGAATAATTTATGTTCTCTTGCAATGGTATGATGAATATTGTTTGGTCATCTTTAACTTGAAATTGACAATAATTAGATAGATCAATATTAAAAACAATTCATGCATGACATATTGAATCACATTTATTTTTTGCTAATATTCTTCGTATGGGGAAATGACGAGTTATAGTGGTGGCTAATAATAGCCAGAAAGTTTACATGGGCAAGTAGGAGCCGGTAAGTCTGCAAATATTGATAGTCGTATGGGCCGGTAATCACCTAACTCCCGACATGGAGGGCATAAAATCCATGCTACACATGGTTTCTGGTTAATCGTGTATATTTTGTTTGCTCATTTGATTTTTGCATCCACATATGATTGTCTAAAATATTTTATGTTATATGGAAATGTTTTGAAGAGAGGAGTTATCTCACTAAGCTAGTTTGCTTATACACCTATAGCTTTTTGTTTCAGTTTGATTACTTATAGTTGGCACCAAGAAGCTCCTTTTGTCAAATATGAGCCAAAGTTACTAAGAGTTTTTGGAAGAAGTTTGCATATTTAGTTTTTGGGTGTAGACTTCTAAGAAAAATCTCTATAGTAGGCTTTTAATGTATTTATGTATGTTTTTAAGTTGACTAGAATAGTAAGGCTTTAAGTACGGAGGAATGCCCTAAGAAGTTGTAAGAATTTTGAACTTAATGATTATTATATGTCCACCTTTATAAATTATTGCATGCTTTTATTATCTGCTTAAACATAATACCTATTTGCGTCTCCTACTATCTTGATCTTGAAGCACACCTTGCACGTAATATCAAAGCTCTTACGTGACTAAGATTGTCATTTTTCAGCTTTAATATTATGTGCGACGAATTGCCATGTTTATGGTACCCTTCGGAGCGTGACAATAAATGTATCACATTGCGATACAACTTTGTGTCTCTACTCATAAATGTGATACTGCCTTAACAAAAATTTGCCATAATACATTGCTATATTGCAAGTTGGACGTGCGATACTTGTGGAAAACTTTGTATCATATCTTCAACATGACTTGGTAATGGTAATTTGGTATTTTTTTTTTTAATTTGTATATTTTAAAATTTTTTTACTGAAATTGTAAACTTGCTTTTCACCCAAAATGAATATATAGTTGTATGTAATCATATAAAGATATCATTTTTATATTTTTCACATAGCTTACATTTTTACTTAACCTTTTATTTTATAAATATGATTATATAATAAATAAGTTCAAATGATAGAATGTACTTTTATTTAGAAAAATGCACGTAAAGTTGTTATGAAATTAATATTTGTATTGTTTATTCTAATGAATAACTTGGTATAATATACCATTAGTTATTATCATATAACCCAATGTCAGAGAATTAAGATTTGTTATGAACGAAGGAATTTAAATCTTTAATTTGGGTGAAACACACATCTACCATTTCTAAAAAAAGAAAATCACACAAATACAAGCCAAAAATAGTTATCTACGTAACATTACTATATCGAATCTTGAACATGAGATACACAATTTTACATGTGTATCACAAATCTAAAATGCAATACAACAATTTAATCAAATTGTATCACATTATAGCATATGTATCACATGTTGTAAGTGCAATACACATTATTTATACATGTATCACATATCCGATATAGATACCAAAAAAAAAAAAAAATTCAATATGACACCTTAGACATGTAATACAATGATAATATTTAAGTAATTAATTTTGTTGAAATTGTATGTTAAATATTTTTTTTTTTTTTTTCAAATTGATGGGTAAACAAGAGTTAATCTCTTTAATTTATATGGTACATTTTAAGTGGACGGCCCACCATAGTAACACAATCTTCAAATATGTAAAATGACTTTTTCTCATGGAAGTAAAATGTTTCTCTTATTTCCATAAGGTTAATTTTAGTATTATCAAGATTTGTGGTCCGTTCATTTTATTAAAAGTTTAGCCTCATCCAAGTCTTAGAAGTTACCTAACTTTAACACAATATCAAATATTTGTTAAAATTCATTTGTCGTTGCATACCACTGTAATTCAAGTGGCAGGATGATGTTTTTATAATTAAATAGAAACAGCTAGTGTTGTGATTGCAGAGAAACTTGGAGCAGCGATGTCAGCTCAATATGAAACTATGAACTAGCCATTATTCCGTTTCTGTAACTCCTCTTTTGGCCAGACAGCGGCCAGATTAACAGAAACCAAAGCAAACGATCAAACTCTTCCATCTCCAATTCTCACGTAACAACTATTATGACTATAAACATGTTGTAACAATGCAACAGGCTATGAAAGTTGTGAGCAATCAATCATACAGCACGATCACCTACTATGACAAGCCCCTTTAGAACAAATCACCACCAGAGTCTGTTCACCTAATACAAACAAATGTGAGAACTACAATGAAGAGCGAAGAACCTGCCACCACGATGGTTTTCCTCCGGATTGCCAGTAAAAGATGCACTTCGCGTCCTAGAGGATTGCTGTGCCATAGAATGTTAATTCTGATTTGGAGTAAGTATTATCCAATCCTTCTCTGAAAATTAACTGGCCCCTCAACATTCTAAGAAGGATCCATTTGATGATGCTCAAGATTGCGGAGGACTATTCTAGCAAAAATTTTAGCTTCAAGCGGTGCAGTTGCAGAAGCTGCTGTTGCGCAGTACACGTGCAGCTCCAGCATTTTGCATAAGTTTTGCATGGTGCATAGCATGCCGACCACCGGGTACCGTGAACTGCCATAGACAAAGGACTAGAAAAGATTAAAGACACCTCCTTACCAGCACATAAGTTATCAGCTGATCAGAAATAATGCAGATGTACACATTTTTACACAGCTTAACTTATTTCAGTCTATGGACCTTTCAAATATTACTGATGGAGACATAAACAGTAGGAACAGAGGGCGCTCAGGCCAACCTATGCCTGTGCTGCCCTGAGATCCAGGTCTATGAGCTCCATACAGAAGCAACCCAGCCTTATGGTATTAAACAAATGAGTTTTGCTCAATTGTAGAGATGCCCATCACTGGCATCCAAAATCAACTTAAATCATCATTGAATTTACATCACATAGACATGATTGCTGGAAGTTTTTAACTCCTATATTTTGATCAATTGATGAACAACTACATAATCCAAATATAAAAAAGCAAGTGAGAAATGACAAAACTGAAAAATAATGTTAAGAATGATGATATAGGTAAAGATGAAAATTAATCAATGCTCCATGTCCAAGGTTTTGTGCTAGATCCCAAAACATCGGACTGACAAAAGTATCACATGAAAGTGGGATAAAAGACAATAATAGATCATAAATTAACACAGCGAGATTAAGCAACTTTGATTTAGCTCAACACAGGCCAAACTGGAAGAAAGCCATAATTGCATGTCAGGCCTTTCTACATATTGTCAGGTCTGCCACAAATATTAGCTTTTTGTTGCCAATGCATACTGTGGAAAAATAGTCCACCATATCATGCAGAAAAAAAATCTTAAACGCAAGGGTGGCAATAATGACTACCAAGCCATCAAGAATTACCTGTAGCAAAGCAAATGCAGCACATGCCTTGAGCACAGACGGATTTTTTAGCATAGCGATAAATCTTCCAATTTCAGCTCCACTAAGAAGTCGTTAAAGCAGGAGAGGAGCCCAAGAAACACAAAAATGTTAAAATTTGCAAATATTTGAGAACCATAAGTATAAATACTCATTCATCCATGCAGTGTTAAAAATTTTTGTTTCAATTTATTTTTTAAGTTCCTTTATTGGCTTATGATTACTCATGCATGACATTAGCAAAATAATTGCCAGATAAGAATTACTTATGAGCCTCAAATCTTGACAAAATAACCAATCTAATTACCTAAAGCTGGACTATAAGCACAGAGAACTAAGAACTTAGTGAATGAGCTGCCATACAAATTTATGACATATTTTGACTATTCATAAATCAAGACAACTAACAGTATCAGAAAATATTGTTGGCTTACTTCCATTATGGCAAGAAGAAATCAATAATAAAAGACACTCGACAATAGAAGAGGTGGAATAAGAAGATCAAAATGTGGTATGACTGCATAAACATTTTTATAATTTACTAGGATAAGAATAGGGCTAAGACCTGCATCTAAGATGTCCTGCTTCTTGAATACGAGCTCCTTCTGTCACTTCAGCCAAAGCTGCAGGAGCTGAGGATGCAGCTGCAGCTGCAAATGCTTGACGATCAGAGAACATGAGAATAAAATCTTCAATATGCTTTAATGCCATCCTTCTAGAACCATCTAAGTTCACAATCTTCGAGGAGCTTTCTGCTGAAGTCCCAACTAGAGCATATAAATCCATTCTGCATATGATTGGCACCTTAGAGCATAAGACCTCTGACATGCCATCTTTGAATAAGAATATAAGAATCAAAAACATAATCATTCATCTCTTGCAAAAATAATTACTAATGTCTTTTCAGCAACTTTTTTTCACAAAAAAAGATAACAGCCTCTTCCCTTCACCAAATGTGTAACACCAAATTTAGAACAAGGTTAACCCAAACCTATCCACATCACTGGAAGAGCCATCCATGCTCATCTGCAGGGTAAATAATTCCTTCCCCCACCCCCCCCCCCCCCCCCCCAGCAACACCAGATGGTTGAGGTAGATTTTGAAAATCTTTCAGGTTAAACTCATCTCCCGCTCACATTGAAATTTCATCATAGTGAATACTGGTAAACCAACCCTTGAAACTTTAAATTCTGTGGCACCAGTAGCTCACAAATTTAAGGGATCCCATTCCTTACTCTCTGTGGCTGATCATAAGTGGATTGTTGATATGGCAGCATTTGACAATATGGCAGGTGCGTTATGCAATATTGAGAACTATAATGAATACAAAGAACAACCTAAGATAAGGGAAGCTACTAATAATAATGTTGCATGTAAATAAGGAGAAAAAACTGTTAATATGCTAATTTGAAAATAGATTCCAGTCTTTATGTACCTAAACTCAAATACAATTGATATCTATGAGCAAATTAACAAGGGACATGAATTGTTATGTTACATTTTGCCCTCATTCATCTGAATTTTAAAACCTTGCTTTAAGAAGACAATAGTCAGTCTAAAGAAAAAAATGGACAATTCTCTTATCACTGGAAAGCTGATTTCTTCAGGTCCAAAGTCATCTGGACTTAATTCCACTATCATTTGTCTCTCTTAGCTGCAGTCCTGATATTTTGTTATGATACATGAAATTAGGTCACCAAAGTTTTTAGCATCTTGAAAAATTGTATCCAACTCTCATGAAAAATAAGATGCCAGAGTCACTTCATTGTTAATCTTGAAAAATGATTAAATTCCCTAAAAATGCTAATCTTGTACATTCATACCCTCCATTTTAACTCTCCACATAATGCCATGTAATATATGGGGTCCCTTTTTGAACCACAAATATGCCTGGAACAAAATGATATATTTGTGCTGGATGTACCCCCTGAACATAATAATTCATTAGATTGCACAACATTAAAAATTTTTCACAATCAAATAAATAATGCGTTCCGAGTTTCCACTCAAATATATAGGACCAACACATTTCTCAAATGAATTTAAAACCTATTTGGCAAAACAAGAGATTTTTAACCAAAATTCTTGTGCCTATACTCCAACGGAATGGCATGGCAAAAATAAGAAGGAAAGAAAAAGTACACTTGAGGTTGAAACATTACTAAAGTTTTGCAATTTTGCTCTAAGGAAAGATGTTTTAATGGCTGCATATTTTCCATACACTACTCCAAAAGCATAAGTCCTCCTAACAGTCCTTCAGAAATCAAGAAGTCTCATCACCTCGAGAGGTAATAGTCTACTCATCAAATCATTAAACTAAAGTACGGCCACCATTTACCTTTGAGAAAGAGAAAAATTCAAGGAAGGAAAAAATATAATCTTGCAGAAGAAATGAACAGAGGGATGCAGATGGAGAGTAGGATGGATCAGAATTGGCAATGGCACTCTAGAAAAGTAAAAGAACATGTGCTAAGTGTTAGAAAGCTGGCTAGTTTCCCGAATTCTGTGATTAAGTAGGAAATTAGAGAATAATCAAGTCTCAAATTTTTGTAATTGACCAGGACCCTCTATATTTGGATTGTTTCTTTTCTTTTTTTTTTTTTTTGGGCTGATTCTTAGGTTGATATGTAAAGCTTTGTTACCAAAAATATCTCATATCTAAGTATATATATTTTGTACCTGATGAAAGATGAGAACAAAAAAAATATTATTCTTTTCAAGATTATTCCATGAGTATCGTTCTCTCTATTTTTAGTTTCATGGTATCAAAGCCAGCACAATCCTGTCGGCCCTAAAAGTCAAAAACTCCAACCATAGAAGAATTGTCGTCCAGTATGTCTTCAACGAGTCAGTCCAATCAAACGTTATTCCCTTCAACAAATGTGAATCATTTACCGCAAATTCCCCAGCATAAATTAAATGGGTCTAATTCCCATGGATGGTTTCAATCTGTATTATTAGTTGTTAAAGGAAAGGGAAAAGAAGGACACCTTACCAATGAAGCCGCTACCCTAGAAAGAACTGACGCCAATTACAAGACTTGGGAGGCCGAAAATTCCATAGTCATGGCTTGGTTAATTAATTCGATGGAACCACAACTTGGTCATACGTATCTATTCTACAAGACAAATCACGAAATTTGGAAGGCAGCCCAAGAGATGTATTCAGACTTCAAAAACACCCTCAATGTTTTGAAACTTAATCTACTCTTCGAAACACCATGCAAGGGACTAAAATTGTGATGAAATATTTCAACAAATTGGTGGAACTATGGCAAGAGATGGTTTTGTTCTACATGATTCCATGGAAGTGCACTAATGACGGTGTTTTATAGGCTCAAGCACTTGAAAAGACCAAGTGTTCAATTTTCTTCGAAGACTAAACCAAGAATTAGATTAAGTGCGGGGTAGAATCCAAGGGTCTCTACATTCTAGACACAAAGGTACCACATTCTATTGCTTACTCTAGAATTGTATCCCCTTTTGATGCACATTGCCAATTAGGTCATCCATCTCTCTTTGTTAAAGAAACTCTATCCTCAGTTTCACAATTTGGAATCATTACATTGTGAGTCTTGTGAGTATCCGAAACATCATCAAATTAGTTTAAGTCCTAGAGTTAATAAACGAACGAATGCTCCTATCGAGTTAGTCCATTCAGATGTATGGGATCCATGTCTACTGACGTCTAAAACTGAATTTAGGTATTTTGTCACTTTTTTTTTATGGTTACTCTTACGTGGCTTGGTTATATTTAATGAAGAATCGCTCTAAGCTGTTCTCTCACTTTTGTTCTTTTTGTGCCAAAATTAAGACTCGGTTTAATGTTTTAGTACAACTGTTGCGAAGTGATAATGCCAAAGAATGCTTATCTAAATCCTTTCAATCTTATATGATTAAAAACGGCATTATTCATCAAACTTCTTGTATAGATACAACATCTCAAAATGGTGTCATTGAGAGAAAGAATAGGCATTTGCTTGAAACTACCAAGGCTTTATGATTTCAAATGCATGTCCTTAAACATTTTTGGACCGACGCTGTGTCTACAGCTTGTTTTTCAATTACTTGTATGCCTTCAATTGTTCTAAATGGTGAGACTCATTATCATACACTTTTTCTAAATAAATCTTTGTTTCTCATTGAACCAAAAATATTTTGTTGTACTTGTTTTGTTCAGGACGTGCATCCTCAGGTTACAAAACTTGATCCTAGATCATTAAAATGTATTTTTCTTGAATATTCTCGTGTTCAAAAGGGATACAGGTACTATTTTCCTACGCTTGATAAGTACCTAGTGTCGGTTAATGTTCTAATATCTTTTCTCCTACTACTAAATTAACATCTATTAGGTTATTTATTTCCATGGCGGGAATGCATCACTACCCTATACATCACATAGATATCAAGAACGCCTTTTCACATAGAGATCTACAAAAGGAAGTATATATGGAGCAACCTCATGGGTTTGTTGCTCAAGAGGAGTCAGGAAAAGTTTGTCATCTTCGCAAGTCACTGTATAGCTTGAAACAAAGCCCTCGTGCTTGATTTGGAAAATTTAACCAAGTAGTTGAGAGATTTGGGATGCAAAAAGCAAATCTGATCGCTTTGTGTTCTACAAACGGTTTGCAGCTGGTATTATTTTGTTAGCGGTCTATGTGGATGATATTGTCATTACTTGTAGTGATACTACAGGTATTTCATCTCTCAAATCATTTCTTCATAGTCAATTTCAAACAAAAGATTTGAGGATGTTGAAATATTTTTTGAGTGTTGAGGTAATGAGTAAGGAAATTTTTCTCTCTCAAAGAAAATATGAACTTGATTTATTATCTAAAACGGGAAAATTAGGTGTTAAACCATATAGTACACCAATGTTCCTAATTTGCAGCTGATAAGGGAAGGTGGGTTATTTGAGGATCCTAAAAGATATAGACAATTGTTTAGGAAATTGAATTATTTTACTGTAACCTATCCAAATGTTGCATATTCAATCAGTGTTGTGGGTCAGTACATGTCATCTCCAACTGTTGATTGTTGGGCCACTATAAAGCAAATCTCATGCTATTTAAAGGGAACACATAGACATGGTATCTTGTATAATGTTGAAATAAAATATTTATGAAAATAATTCTTTTCTATATTATATTGTACATACATACACATATATATACACTGAACATGTGACTGTTGACATATCCTACCTACTACAATATTAATAATGTTACATAGGAAACATAACACTATAACATAGAAACATAATACTTTAACACTCCCCCTCAAGCTGAGGCATAGATATCTATCATGCCCAGCTTGTTACACAAACATCTAACTCGACTTCCATTTAGTGCTTTTGTGAAAAGGTCTCCAAGTTGCTCCAGTCTTCACATATCCTGTAGAGATTTAAGTTTTGCTGTATCTTTTGATGAACAAAGTGGCAATCAATTTTAATATGTTTGGTTCTTTCATGGAATATCGATTAGATGCAATATGAAGAGCAGCTTGGTTATCACACCATAGTTTTGCTAGTAAAGGAACTTTAAATCCAATCTCAGCCAAAATTTGGTATATCCATATCACCTCACATGTAAATTGAGCCATAGCTCTGTATTCTGATTCTGCACTAGATCGTGATACATCATTCTGTTTCTTACTTTTCCATGAGATCAGATTTCCTCCCAAGAAAACACAATAGCCTGTAATGGATTTTCTATCTTCTTTGGAACCACCCCAATCAGCATCAGAAAAACATTCTATACAAGAATTACCATGATTTTGGTATAGTATACCTTGTCCGGGAGCACTTTTCAAATAGCATAAAATTTGTTCCACAGTAGTCCAATGATGAATTGTTGGAGAAGACATGAACTGACTCACAATACTGACAGAATACGCAATATCAGGACGAGTTACTGTGAGGTAATTTAGCTTCCATCCAACCTCCTGTATCTTCCAGGATCTTCAAATAATTCTCCATCTCTAGTGAGCTGTATATTAGGTGTCATTGGAGTATTACATGGTTTTGCTCCTAGCTTTCCTGTTTCAAACAACAGGTCGAGTACATACTTTCTTTGAGACAAGAAAATACCTTTCTTGTTCCTTATTACTTCAATACAGAAAATATTTCAATGACCCTAAGTCCTTTGTCTGAAATTGGCTATGAAGAGATTCTTTCAGAGCGTATATTCCTTTTTCATCATTTCCAGTAATAATTATATCATCTACATAAACAAGAAGAAGAATAATCCCACATGAAGAATTTCTATAAATCACCGAGTGATCAGACTAACTTTTGATCATCCCGAACTTTTCAACTGCTTTACTAAATTTCCCAAACCATGCACGAGGACTCTGCTTTAAACCATATAAGGATTTATGAAGACGACAAACTTTTCCTTCCTCCTCCTGAGCAACAAACCCAGGTGGTTGCTCCATATAGACTTCCTCCTGAAGATTTCCATGTAAAAAGGCATTTTTAATATCCAATTGATGTAAAGGCCAATCATAACTAGCAGCCAATGAGATAAATAGTCGAACTGATGTTAATTTAGCTACTGGAGAAAAAGTGTCAAAATAGTCTATGCCATAGGTTTAAGCGTAACCCTTAGCCACAAGACGAGCTTTGAGGCGAGCAATAGATCCATCTGGATTGACCTTAATGGCAAATACCCATTTGCAACCAATAGCCTTTTTTTACCTGCAGGCAAGCTTACCAAATCTCATATACCATTTGCATCTAAAGCATTAATCTCATCTATCATTGCAGTATACCAACCAGGATGGGACAAAACCTCGTGAAGAGTACGAGGAGAGGATACATTATCAAGGGAGGCAACAAAGGAAGATGATGAAGATGATAGATGGTCATATGACAAAAAGGAGGAGATAGGGTAAGTACATTGTCTTTTACCTTTACGAAGTGCTATTGGAAGATCAAGATCACTTGAGGTTGGATCTGTTGAAGAATAAGAGATTGGTGCAGGACATGAAGCTGGTGGTGCTCGTCTTCAAGAATACACATGTTGAATTGGAGGCCATGAGGTTGACAGCAGTGGCGGTGGTGATTGTGATGTAGTACCTGAAGACTGATATGAAAGCTCATATAGTAGTATATTGTCCTCCTCTTCATGTGTTGAGGGCTCAAGGGATGAAAAGAATGGAGTGTTTTCTGCAAAAGCAACATCAATTGATACAATGTACTTATCAAGTTGAGGACAAAAACATCGGTATCCCTTTTGAACCCATGAATATCCCAAAAAGATACATTTAAGAGATTTAGAGTCAAGTTTTGTGACTTGTGGACGAATATCTCGAACAAAACATGTACTACCAAATATCCTAGGTTCAGTAGGAAATAATGGCTTGGTAGGGAACAACACTTTATAAGGAATTTCTCCCTTAAGAACAGATGAAGGGAGACGATTAATCAAAAAACAGGCAATAGAGACTGCATCAGCCCAAAACTATTTAGGTACTTTCATTTGAAATAAAAGAGATCTGGCAGTCTCAAGAAGATGTCTGTTTTTCCTTTCAGCTACTCCATTCTGAGAAGGAGTATCTACACAAGAAGATTGATGAAGAATGCCATTTTGGAGCATGAATATCTGAAATGAATGAGAAAGATATTCCTTGGCGTTATCACTTCTTAATGTACGTACAGAGACATTGAAATGTGTTTTTATTTCAGCACAGAAAGCAGAAAAATGAGAAAACACTTCTGAACGATTTTTCATAAGATAAAGCCAAGTCATGCGAGAATAATCATCCACAAAAGTAACAAAATAACGAAAACCTGTCTTAGAGACAACGAGACATGATCCCCATACATCTGAATGAACTAATTCAAAGGGTTGACTAGCTCTTTTATTGATTCGAGATAAACTTGACAAACAATGATGTTTAGCAAAATAACACGACTCACAATCTAAATTAGAAACTTGAGAAAATTGAGGATAAAGTTTCTGTAACAAAGATAAAGAAGGTGTCCAAGATGGCAATGAGCTTTAAAAGGTGTTAAGACACTTGAGCATGCAACAGAACTTGGCACTTGTGTATCTAGTATATAGAGACCACCTGATTCATGTCCTCTACCAATAATCTTCTTCGTCATGAGATCCTGAAATAGACAATGATCAGGATAAAATGAGATACAACAATTCATTGTTCGAGTAATTTGACTTACTGACAATAAGTTAAACGAAAATTGAGGTAAACTTAACACAGAAGATAAGAAAATGAAAGAAGTTGGATTAATTGAGCTAGATCCAAGAACATGTGATTTAGAGCCATCTGCAAGAGTGACATTCATAGGAGATGTGTATGGTTGGTATGTGGAGAAGAGATTTGGGTTACCTGTCATATGATCTGTAGCACCTGAATCGATGACCCACTTGGATGATGAGGAAAGAAGACACTGAGTTGGATTACCTGATTCAGCACTAGCAAACAAATGATGAGAGAAAGCTTTCAAAGTCTCTTGATACTGGGAAAATTTGGCAAACTCATCAGCGGAAACTGTAATTGTCCTCTCAAAATTTGGGATAACCTCGATAGAAGCAATATGTGCGGATGGTCTCTTCTGAGTACGATTCTGCAACTTCTTGCAAGTACACTTTATGTGTCCTAGTTCATGACAGTAATAACACACTACTCCCCTTAAATTTTGACTTCGAACATTATCTCCTCATTTTCCATGAGTGAAGGAACGACTATTTTGACCAACAAGAGCACTATTAGAGTGTGATGATGTAACAAGTATATGCTTTTCTGTACGAAAACCCTAGTAAAGGTTTCTTGAAGAGATGAAATCTCAAAACTAGAGAGAATTTGGATTTTGACACCATCAAATTCAGGATGAATGCCAGCTAAAAGACTCATTACTGCCATCTGTTCCCGTTGAGTTTGCTAAACTCTCACATCGGGACTAAAGGGTAGTAATACATTTAATTCCTCATATATCTTCTTGAAGTTCATAAAATAGCTGGTAAGAGATTCATCCAGCTGTTCAGCACGATAAAAACCCTTACATATATCATATATTTGGGAAATATTTCCTCTTCCTAAATACATAAACTCCAAATAATCCATTAACTCCTTCACATACTCACAATGATCAACCAAAGGTATAATCTCAGTATCAATAGAATTTCTTAATTACAAAAATATCCTAGCATCATCACGTAACCATGCTTGTTTCTTATTATCTTCTGGAGGATTTTTAGTAAGGTGATCTTCTTTTTCAATACTCCGCAAATATACCCGTATAGTTTTACTCCACGCAATGAAATTATTTCCATTCAACTTGTGTTCAGTAATTTTGGTGGATACTGGAATCATATCAATGATAGACTTATTATCTACGGGATCCATTTTCACCAATATATATATATAATACCCAAACCAAATTGAATAACACCAACGGAATCCAAATACACAATAAAATTACCATAATCCCAGAAACCAAATCCACATCCTCACAAGTCCACCCAACCAATAAAATCACAATAATCCCAACAGCCACAGTCAACAACGGTGATTTTTTTTTTTTTCACCAAACAGCTTCCGATAAGAACGAATAAGATAGAATCAACCTTACCAAGACAGTTCGACGCTTCCAGACGACGGAAGAGTGCTTCACGCGCCTCTACGGAATTGGAATGCCGAAATCCTTGAGAGGCGCGTGAGACTCACATGCCACGCTTCTGGTTGCCGGACTTCGGGAGTGAGTTAGTCGGCGGGTCCTCCTTAGACAGGTGGCGACAAAAAAAAAAAAAACTTCCTAAACTCGCTCACTCTCAAGATGCTCGTTGCACCGTAGGGCAACTTCAACGTGATGAAAAAAAAAAAAAAGACAACTGTTGCTCACTGGGCAACAAAAAAGAAAAGAAAAAAAAAACTTAAAGTTTCAAAGGATTATAATGGCTCTAATACCATGTTGAAACAAAATTTTTGTGAAAATAATTCTTTTCTATATCATATTGTACATACCATATATATACACTGAACATGTGACTGTTGACATATCCTATCTACAACAATATTAATTATGTTATATAAGAAACATAACACTATAACATAGGAAACATAATACTTTAACATATAAGAATCATGATCATACTAATATTAAGTGTTTTACAGATGCTGATTAGGCAGAATGTAAGAAAGACAAGAAATCTACTTCAAGTTATTGCGTTTTTATTGGTAGAAACTTGGTCTCGTGGAAAAATAATAAACAGAATGTTGCATCTCGATCAAGTATGAAATCAAAATTTAGAGCTAGGGCACTGTCACTGTGTAAAGTAACATGTATATACCAGCTCTTAAATAAAGTAGGACTCAACATCTCACTTCCTGTAAAATTGTGGTGTGATAACCAAGCCGCTTTCCATATTGCATCAAATCCAATGTTCCACGAACAAGCTAAGCATATTGAGATTGATTGTCATTTTGTTTGTGAGAAAATTCAACAAGGGTTAATTTCTACAAGGGTTGTGAAAACTGAAGAACAATTAGGAGTCCTATTTACAAAGACTCTAAATGGGGTTCAAGTTGATTATCTTTATAACAAGTTGGGTATGATTAATATCCATGCTTCAACTTAAGGGGGAGTGTTAGAGCTGTAAATATATGTAAAATTAGTATAAAAGATTATCTAGATATTCATTGTACATGAGAAAGGTCTTACTAGATATTCATAGTACATAAATAGGGTTTTAGTTTCTTTTTTTGGTTTCTTAAAATCTTATATATATATATATAACCTTATAAATCAATGAGACAAAATACAATTTTCCCATCACTCTTGATTACAATGGTCATATAAGCTGTATTTGAATCGACAGTGCTTTTATCAAGCCTGAAGTTGGAGTCAAGTTGAAGTATATTTCTATACAAAACCAAGAGGCATATATTTTGACCAAGTCAATAGCCCAGCATCCACTACAAGGGATCTTAAGCATGATAAGATTTATATATCTTATGTTATTTACTATTGGATTTATTTTACTGCTTGAACTTAAGAAGCTATTAGTCGACCTCTTATTTTTGGATTCATGGAGAATGAAGTATCTAATTTTTCCATGTATCGTGTGTGTGTGTGTATAAGCTATGTTTGGTTCATTAGCTTGCTGATAGCATGCCATTGTTTCAGTTCAGACTGTTTGTTAATAAATGAATACAGATGAAAAACAAATACTAGTACTCATAAACAAATTAGATAGACTAGATACAAATCAGATACGAATAACATACATATGTAGATCAGGTAGGATACAAATAAAAATCAAGCAATCAAAATAGACTTATATTCTTTCCAGTGATCTATGAATAAGGCTATTGAGCATATCTCAATAAAATTTGTAAAATGAAAAAGAGAGAATAAAAAATATGTATTTCGTATTTAATTATATGTACATAGATAGAGATATATATACAATGTTCTTGTGACTGTTAGAATACTTATCTACCACTATATTAATTATATTGTATAGAAAATATAATACTAATAAATACAACATACAAATTAATACTCCCCCTCAAGCTAGAGCATACAAATCATATGCACCAAGTTTGTTACAAATATATTCAATATGAGAACCCCTTAACGATTTGGTTAGTATATCAGCAAACTGATCATTTGAATTAACATGACTAGTGAAGATGCAGCCAGATAAGATCTTTTCTTGAATGAAATGACGATCAATTTCTATGTGCTTAGTTCTCTCATGGAATACAGGATTGGAAGCTATAAGTAATGCAGTCTAATTATCACAAATTAGCTCCATTTGTGAAATTTCACAAAATGTTATCTCCTCAAGTAACTGTTTCAACCAAATCAATTCACAAGTTGCCAAAGCCATGGCACAATATTCTGCTTCCATACTTGACCTAGCAATAACATCTTGCTTCTTACTTTTCCAAGATACTAGGTTTCCTCCAACAAAAATACAATACCCAGAAATAGATCATCTATCAGATGGAGAACCTGCCCAATCAGCATCAGAATATCCAATTATTTTGGAGTGACCATGATCTTCATATGGTACACCTCTACCTGTAGCACGTTTCACATATCTAAGAATCCTGACCACTGCATTCCAATGACTAGTATAAGGAGATTGGAGAAACTGATTGACAACACTAACTACAAATGATATATCAAGTCGAGTGATACTAAGATAATTGAGTCTTCCTACCAAACGACGATATCTCCCTGGATCTTTAAAAGACTCCCCACTGGTAACAATTTCACATTGGGATCCATAGGAGACTCCACAGGCTTGCAATTAAGCATACCAGTTTCTTCCCGTATATCTAAAACATATTTTCTTCGAAAAAGTATTATACCAGAACAGGAATGAGCAACTTCTATGTGAAGGAAGTATCGCAACAAGCCAAGGTCCTTGGTCTGGAAATGTTTGAAAAGATGTGTCTTCAATTGAGTAATGTCATCCTGATCATTACCAATTATGACAATGTTATCTACATATGCTATTAAGTAAATACATTGTCCCTCAGATGTATGCTTATAGAAAACTGAATGATCAGATGTACTACAAATCATACCAAACTCCATTACAACAGTCCTGAACCAGCTAAACCAGGCACGTGGAGATTGTTTCAAACCATAAAGTGAACGACGAAGTCGACATACCAGATTAAACTCCCCCTGAGCAACAAAGCCTAGCGGTTGCTCCATATAAATCTCCTCCTAGAGTTCACCATGAAGAAATGCATTTTTAATGTCCAATTGATACAAAAGCCAATGTCCCATAGCTGCTATGAAGATAAACAAGTGAACAGAGGACATTTTAGCTACAAGAGAGAATGTATCAACATAATCCAAACCATACACCTGAGTATAACCCTTGGCAACCAAGCGAACCTTAAGCCGATCAACTGTACCATCAGGGCTCACTTTTATAGCATAAACCTATCGACACCCAACAAGAGATTTACCAGGCGATAATGGTACCAAATCCTAAGTACCACTGGCATGCAAAGCAGTCATCTCCTCAACTATAGCCTGTGTCCATCCTGGATCTGAAAGAGCCTCACGCACATTATTTGGAACAAAAATGGAAGATAGAGAGGAAACAATGGTGCAATAGGATGGAGATAACCGATGATAGCTAAGATAATTATAAATGGGTTGAGGATTACGAGTAGAACAAATACCTTTTCTGAGGGCTATAGAGAGGTCAGCCTCAGACAGGGCCTCGGGTGGAGACGTTGGATCAGAAGGTGAGTCAACCGAAGCTTCCAAAATATGTGATGTGTCTAATGAAGGCAGATGTCGAGAGCATCAATGGTAAACCTATAATGGAGAAGGGGAAGGCGAAATAGAATCAGAAGTAACAAGAACAGTCTCAGGAAGAGTTAACTGAGACAAGATAGGTGAAACCTCTGACATAGGACTATCAGAGGAGGATGAATAAAAAAAAGAAGATTCAAAGAACGTAACATCAAAAGACAGATAGTAGCAACGAGTAATGGGCGAATAACACTTGTAAACTTTTTTATGTTTGGAGAAACTAAGAAAAACAGACTTAATGGAGCGCGCTGATAATTTATCTCGACCTGGAGACATATCATGAACAAAACATGTGCAACCAAATACGCATAATAAAAGTGCATATAATGGTTGATCAGGAAGTAAGATGGCGTGAGGAATTTTGTGCTGAAGTACAGAATAAGGCATTCTATTAATGAGATAACAGGCAATGAGAACAACATCAGCCCAAAATTGAGTAGGTACATGATGATGTAAAAGTAGTATTCGAGCAGTTTTAATTAGATATCTATTTTTATGCTCAGCAACTCCATTCTGTTGAGGTGTATAAGCACAGGAGAATTGATGTAAAATGCCATGAGATGACAAAAATTTAGTAAATGGAGTAGAAAAGTATTTTGGTGCATTGTCACTATGCAAAATGTGTACAGATGTATTAAATTGTGTTTTAACTTCAGCACAAAATGATTTGAAAATTGAAAATAATTCAGAACGACTTTTCATCAAATATAGCCAAGTACAACGCGAATAGTCATCAATAAATGTTACAAAGTACTGAAATCCCAAAATAGACACAACGCAACTAGGGCCCCAAATATCAGAGTGAATAGCAGCAAAAGGAGAGGTAACCCGATTATTGATTCGCTTAGGAAATGAAGTTCTAGACTGTTTCCCAAGTTGACAAGACTCACTCTAGGAAAGACAAATGAGATAAATGAGGAACTATCTTTTGAAGCTTGGAGAGACTGGGATGACCAAAACGATTGTGGAGAAGAGTTGAAGACACAAAAGCTGAACAGGCAGTAGAAGAACCTGGAGGATTTATGAGGGAGTAAAGGCCCTGTGACTCACATCCTGTGCCAATCGTCCGTCCCACACTGAGGTTCTGAAAAATAACAGAATGAGGATCAAATTTAATAGAACAGTTTAGAGCACGAGTGACCTTACTAACAGAGATAAGATTAAAGGGACAATATGGAATATAGAGAACATGATCCAAATTCAAGGATGGTAAAGGTTGTGCACTACCCACAGCTTTAGCTACTGCGTTTGAACCATTTGCTACAGTCACATAAGGTAATGATACAGATTTTGAAAAGTGAGAGAAAAGATGAGGATCACCAGAAATATGCTCAGAAGCACCAGAATCAACCACCCAATGACCTAATGAGCAAGTTTGAGTGAGACATGCAACAAAATTACCAGTATGGGCGAGAGAAGCAGTAGAAGATGATGACTGCTGTGAAGCCTAATACTAAAAATAATTCTCAAGATCAGCTCTAGTGAGTAGTAGAGAATCCTAATGTTGTCCTCCAATTGTTGCAGAATTAGTACTCCGGATGATATTACCACGTAGAGGACGTCCATGTAACTTGTAGCATTTATCTTTAGTATGCCCCCATCGATGACAGTAGGTGCACCTAGGACGATATCCATGATTACCTCCACGATCACCTCCACGATCTCCACCTTGTCCTTCTCTTGGATTTATTCGAACTCTGGGAGCCACATGAGAAGCCAAAGCTGAATTATCCACAGGAGGAAAACCATGTGAAGATACATTAGGAATTGATGAGACACGAAGGAGGCGAGAAAAAACTTCATCCATGGATGGTATAATAGAACTAGCCAATATCTAATCTCGAATTGAAGCAAGATCAGGACCAAGAGTACTAAGAATGCAAACCATAAAAAATCTCTCTCTCTCAGCCAAATCATCCTTAAGAGACTAATCGGGAGGAAGTAGAGAGTTATACTCAACCTTAATAGATGCCCATCTGCCAAGAAAATCAATAATAGACATACCAGATTGTCTCAAGTTAAGCAAGTTAGAAATAACTGAATACAGACGCTGAATATCATTAGTATAAAGAGTCTTTACTTGAACCCATACATCATAGCATGTCCTATAATGATTATAAATTGGATAAAGGGATGGATCAATAAATTGCCATAACAAACTCAATAGCAAAGCATTAGTTCTTATCTAATTATCTTTGTTCTCCTACTGCACATCATCTAATTTAGTGGTCAAATGATCCTGTAAACCTTGACCCATACACCACAACTCCACTACTCTGGACCAAGACAAATAATTAGAACTACCCAATAATTGTTGCAATAGTCGGAGTTGGTGACGGGACTTGCAAAAGGACCAGATTTTGAAGATGTAACATCAGTACCCATGTTAAAAAGAACATACAACCCTTAAGAAGAGTGAATAAACTGTCAAGAGACAATTGATCGGCAGCAGCAGTGGTGTGCAGCGGTGGATTATTGCGGCTAGCGGTGAAAGAGCTGACTTTCGTGGATTTTGATGGCCGAAACCCAATAAAGAATAGAAGTCAGCGCGTGTCAAGAGAAAAGGCCAAGAAACGGCTGCAAAAGAAGATCCAGCAGTGACGACGGCAATGGCACGTGGCAAAGATTCCAGTAACAAGATTCATGGGTTATGACGCCGGAGAAGAGAGGAACACAGTGATGTAAAAAATATTTTTAATCCAACACCAAAAAGATGGACAACACGCCTTTGATAGCCACGGAAATTAGGGTTAGGGTTTGTGTTTGAGTAAATTAGGGCTAGAGTTTAGATGGTCTAAGGCTCTTATACCATGTAAAATAAAAAAGAATAAAAAATATGTATTTTTTATTAAATTGTTTGTACATACATAGAGATATATATACAATGTTCTTGTGACTGTTAGAATACCTTATCTACCACTATATTAATTATATTGTATAGAAAATATAATACAAATAAATACAACATATAACTTAACAAATTTTATACCTATAATGACAAATAAACAACCTCAGCACACATAAAGACTGGCTGAGCATGCATTCGAGGAAATAGGTTAAACCCAGCATATGCACTCTACAAGTACAAGTGGTAAACAAAAGTGCAGTAGCCGTCCCAAGAAGCAGGGCAAGAACAAAATACCTTCCATCGAACATGTAGGCCAAAGCCAGTGCAGCCATGAAACGTGCCATTTTTGAGACTGATGAAGAACACAAATGTACTAGAGCAGGCACGCCTCCTTCCTCCACTATGCGGAGAGCATTACCAGGATTAAAAGCTAGATTCCACAGAGCTCCTGCAGCAGTTTCATGAACATCCTGGAGAAAAGAACATTTACCATGCTCAATCAAATTTCCACTAATAATAGTTTAAGATCTTTAACTCAACTAGCAACTCCATAATCCAGTGACCAAAGTAAATAGTCTTTCTTATTTATTTATTTAATTAGACAATTTAATCATCTACTAATAGACAAATCTCATGTTCCAACTAGGAGAATATTACATGTATAATATAATTTTTTAAAAAAATTACGCATAACCAAATTGTGGAAAAAAAAATTACATGAATAGTGTCGCTGTATCGCATCTTCAAAGTGTATCGCTTATTGAAAGTGCGATACAATTTTTTTTTTAAATTACACTAGTGTGGCATGTTCAACATGCGACACTCATGTAATTATTAAATGTGTATCGCATTAGACTTATATCTCATGCTAGTTATGCAATACACCTATTTTCATAAGTTTGCCTGAGTAGGTCACTATATCGCATGTTAAAAATGCAATATTTGTGTAAATTCTTGTGTTCCATCTTCAACATGCAACATAAAAATAGTAGTATTGTAATTTTTTTATTCCAATTTATATTTGTGTAATTTTTTTTTCTTAAAAACATTAGACATGTCTTTCACCATTCAAACTAGTGACCTCTTTTAATCTAAGGACACTGAAGCCTACAACTTTAAGGAAATGGAAATTCTACAACTAAACCATCTAATGGCTACATAAAAAATAATATTCACTGAAATCAAAAGTAATGTTCAGCATTCCAGATTTGTCCTTTCTGCATTGCATACTTGCAACTATTTCAAAGCCCAAATAATAATAATAAGGGGAAAGCAGCACTTCTGTAGCAGGGTAATACCCACTTAATTTTTTATTGCTCACTGTCCATAGAAAATCAATCCACAAGAAAAGAATCAAGTAAAATCCATAATGTTAAAAAAAACAAAAGTCACCCCTTCAGGTATGAACATGGGCATCAAGCCTTTGAGCTTAAGTAGAGTCAGCATAAGCATATTTTTCCTCAAGTGGATTTCATATAATGCAAAATCCACAGGCGGAGACCACTCACAATTCATATACCTAGCCACCACAAAAGACACAAATTATGCCTAACCTACTTTGGTTGGACAAACCATCAAAGCTGAAGGTTTTTTCTAATATATATGCATGCGTGTGTGTGTGCTTTTTTTTTTTTTTTTTTTTTCAATTGAGTTCAATTTTTATGGGTTGAAGAATGCAAAGGAAAGCTCTTTATGGACACAAATATAATAACTATTTTGACATTATAATAATAACATGATGAGAATATCCTAGAAAACAGGATTCTCATTATCTGAAATACAATTTATTTTCTGTTGACACTTCCCCTCAAGCTGGCTTGTAAGCATCATCTAGAGACAACTAGCCAATCAAATGGTTGATTTGATTGGAATATTAATTTCCTCTGCCAATATGTCAGCTGTTTGCTCCTTGGTTGCTGTATAATCAATATCAATAATTCCAGTCTCAATTTTTCACTTAATGAAATGCTTATCTACTTTCACCTGCTTGGTCCTATAATCTGAAATTGGGTTACCAGCTATGCAATAGCGGCTCTACCATCACTATAAAGTCCAATATCTTCAAATTTCAGCTCATTCAACAATCCATTAGAACTTCACAAATCCCATGAGCCATAGATTTAAACGCAGCATCTGCATTATTCTAAGCAACCTCATTTTGTTTCTTCCTATTACATATCAGAAGCTTTCCACAGTATCCAGATGATTTTGGTCCATAATGCTTCCAGCACAGTCAGTATCAGTGCAGGCTTCAATTTTTAAGTGCCCTTGCTTCCAGAATAGTAAACCCCTTCCTAGACTACCCTTCGGATATTTGAGAATCCTGTTTACTGCATCAAAATATTGTTTGCCAGGAGAATGCACAAATCAACTAACTCTACTAACTACATATGCAATGTCAATATGTGTGTGATAAGTAGATCAGATGTCCAAGTAGGTGCTGATATCGACCCACATCTTCAATATCTCCAGCCTCAGCATTCTCCAACTTCGACAATCGGACCTTTTTGGGGTTTGTATGGAAATATTACGTACCGAATAAATATTCCATATTTATGAACCCAAAATTTTACAAAGGAGACGCATTTTTTTTATTTTATTTTTTTAATTGGGTGCATCAACATTTTTTTTTTTCTAATAACCACGCTACACCAGAAATGTGTCCATATGCCTTATACATTTCTATATCACTCATCGCACTCACTCTCACTTAATTGCCCTCGCTCACACTTCATCACTCTCTCTCGTCCCAAACTACTCCAACCCAAATCCTTTCTTTTTTTTTTTTTCCCCAAACTTTTTAACCCAAGACACTTCCAAAGCTTCAAAGTATCATCCTCTAGTAAAATCAACTCGATATCTTTCTATATGTGTTTTTTTTTTAATAATTTTTTGCATGTTGTGATATGAAACCTTAATCATGAAATTAGCGTGATTTATTGTGTAATCGTAGTGCATGCTGTGATATGTTGCTCCATTGTTGTTGCCTTGTAATGTATGAGGACAACGTAGTGTTTTTGCAACCTTAAACATGTTATTTGAACCATGCATGCCATGTGTTTAGTGAAATGTTTCAAAGAAAAATTTCTTAGCGTTCAGTCCTTTTAAGTCTAAGTTGAAGAAAAATTTCCAATGTTTGATCAACACCACATTCTACCTAGGCTTAAGTATCGAATCCTACAAATACGATGTGAATAGGTTTGAACATGTCGGAGTTTATTTGGTTCATTGCAGATGGAAAGTATGGACTAGAGTATGACAGATTTCTAATTAAGATGGTGCAACTGAGACTGATGCTGACTTTTCTCATTTAATGATTAAGATATGTGGCAGTGTCAAGGTAAATCCAAATATGGGAGGGGTTCGAATAGTCCACAAACACACTTATTACATGCCTAATGGGCCGTCTTTCATGCTAGTGTTTATTGTAGATGGCGAAGGCATTGAGGATTTGATTGCTCGTGTTAAGGAACTAGGGGCAGGTTTATTACAAGAGCTGTTTGTGCAGACACATGAGCAGACTAGTGTTCAAACGGATTTCATCCAAACACAATTGGACTAATCAATGGTTCCAAATGTAGATCACCAACGGAACACATCGCATACAATACTCTTGGGGTCACAAGCGTACCAAACTCCACACCATCAGTTGGAAACGCCCTATGATACTAATCAATAGCATCAAGGTGTGATGAGTTATTCTCCAATGAATGCTGAAGAGTACGAGCCTATTCCGATGAAGGAACGAATGTCGGAACTTGAAATGAGAATCTAACAAGTAGTAGTCCTGATTCTAAACCTAAGAGCTATAGATGAAAACCAGAATGGCCATTACTATGTGGATGAGATTGGGGATCCAATAGAATAAAAGTGGTAGCGAAGACGATGATGCTGTTGAACAAGTGGAGGAACCACACGAAAATATTGTGACTAGATTAACTACACAACAAGCTTCTGGTTCAACAGGAACTCCTGCACATAAAGATGCTTCTCAGAGTGATATGAGGGATAAAGTCCCATTTTTCAATATTGGTGGTGACAACAAGTACATCACCTTCGAGCGAAGCTTGACCATAATGATACTGACCTGCAGGGTAAGTTCGACTCCAACTGGGAACATTTGCACATGGCATATATCAAGTTATGGTAGCATTGTCATGCCCATCTTGCCCCTATAATGCAGGGACCTGGGGTTGATCCAAAGTATATGGCTTAGTATTGGTGAACCACACACAAATACATCTCCTATAATGGTGCATTGATTGAAACCTGGTAAGTACTCTCTCCCACCTTCCATCTACAATACATGAGTTTCCATAGACTTATACCATAATAAGTGTTTTCCTCTGCACTTAGCTCAACACTAGGGGATTGATACGGCATAGCCAGCACCTAGGCTCAACAAAACCTCTCCGTGTTCTATGGGATTGATACAGTATAACCAGAACCTAGGCCCAACAAAACCTCTCCGTGTTCTATGGGATTGATACAGTATAACCAGAACCTAGGCCGTACACACACTCTTGCTGATGCATCCATCACTTCAGCTGAAGAACATGGAGAGGTTGTACTGTAACCACAAGCAACAAGAGGTAAAAGTACAACAGGATTTAGAAGAAGAGCCTATAGTTGAGCCACCGCACCCATGGCACCAGTGATCAGGTAGGCCATCAGATAGGTGCAGGAGCACCCCATCTGTCCCGACATGCCAAGAGTTACTACACAAGTGAAATTATAGGTTGTTTAATTTTGAGAGACTGAAGTCCTAATTGGTTTACATCCCAATTTATCTATCTCCTTTTATAAATGAGGAATATCATTCCTTTGACTAATAAAATCCCTTTTCTGCACATTGTTACTTCCATTCCCAGAAAACATCTTAATTGACCAAGTTCTTTAATCTCAAACTCTTCTTTGGATTTTCTTTACAAATGAGCAAATTTCTAAACCCATCGTTACCCATGATAATAATATCATATACATATACAATTAGAATTGAATTTAACCCATTTTTTCCCACTTTGACAAATAGTGTATGTTCAGCTTAACCCTGTTTGTAACCCACTAAACCAAAGTATCACTAAATTTCTTAATCCAAGCCCTAGGGAATTGTTTCAAACCTACAATGACTTGCTCAACTTACACACTTTCCACTATTATCTTCTAAAGTGAATCCTGATGGTATTTACATATTTTGACATCCCAATTCTCAATTAAGAAAGCATTTTTTACTTCCATTTGATGTAGTGGTTGATCCAAATTAGCAACAAGAGATAGATTAAATTAATGGAGTTCAATTTGGCTATTGAAGCAAAGGTTTCATCATAATCAATATTGTACGTTTTAGTGCGGCCTAAAGAAACCAAGTGTGCCTTATGACTTATGTCACTAAACACTTCCATCCAAATTGTGTTTTGCACTAAACACTCATACTCCCAATAAATTCTTTTTATTGGCAAATCAACTATCTCCCTTGTATTATTCTAATACAAGGCTCTCAATATTTTTGACAATAGCTACTTTTGATCTTTGTTTTCCCAAGGCTTCAGGAATATTCCCAACAATCACTTCATCAATTTGTATTGTAGTAGCCTTGTACCACGATGACAGATTTGTATAAGTCAAATAACTTGAAATAGGATATTTTTCACCTGTCTTCCTCTTTTTCCTCAGGCAATAGGTAAATCTGTCTCAACCTCCTTCTATTCCTCTGACCTGAACTAATTTCAAGCCTCTAGTAAGACCAAGACCTTCCAGTTAGGCAATTAACCATGCAGAGAAAATTTTGCCTTCTTGTGTAAACATGAATTTCTGAAGTATATGGAATTGCTTCAAAATTTATAGAATACTCATCCAGGTGGCCCTAACTACAAAGATTAACATGACTTTGACAACAACCTATTACTGATGCAGAATGCATTGAACTGGGACTTGACCATCTAGACAATAAAGAGTTGTAACATCAAAAGGACTCAATAAACTAAAGAGACTCAACTTTGTTGAAATAGGCTTGATAATTCAAGAAAACAATATCCTGCCTTGATACATAGTGTTTGGTTGAAAATGATGTGGAGCAAATAGCTAATGAGTTCTTGGGACGAGTTGAACAGAAGAAGCAAGAAAATAGGTCCAAGAAATCAAAAAAAGAAAGCAGAATAATGTGAAAAGTGATTATGGTTATATTCCTTTGGAAATAAGGAGAATAATTTACTTTCCTTTTCAGTGAGTTTATATTTTAGGAAAGTATTAAGTTTCCTTTTTTAATGTGATTTTATCCAGTTTCCTTCTTTTCTTAGAATTGTGGTTGGTAGCAACTTCCCAATAAATATGTCCCTTTTTTTTAATTTGGAACTCAAGAAATAATAATAACAATTCTCTTCCAAACTTGTCTTGCATTTCTAGCTTGAAACTTTGAGAATTAAACCTGACTCATTATGCTAACTCGTTGCATAATTTCAAGCAAATGTTTGTTCTTACATTTAAAAACCCCGTTCTATTGAGTAGTTGCAAGAACTCTGATGAGCAATGCCATTTCAACAAGATTATGTCCAAATCAGATTAGAACTTCATCCCATTGTCAGTGTAAAGTATTTGAATTTTTTGTTTGAGACACTGAATATCAGTTTGTGAAACTGTCAAAATACATTCCATATATACATTTTTCCTTAAGAAAAAATATCCAGCAAACACTGAGAATATTTGAGAAGGCCCACAAATATCATTATATTAAATGAAATGATTAGGATGGTTTGTAAGGTTGCATATGATAGGAATTTTTCAAGAATACAGCCATGATGTGGTGTTCACAATTGAAGTTGCTCGAGTCTTTATTTTTACCCGACTTATTTATAATAGAATTTTATGCCATAAACTCTAAGACTTGATTTCAAACCTAAAATTTATTCTACAGAGATATTATAGGCCATTTTGACCCTAAGCATTGCTAGTAATCCTCCACAAAGATTGATCGTGTAACGCACAAGTTAGAAAGTATGTCACCCGACAATTCATATCTTAAGCCAATTAATAGACTATTAACGAGTTGGATGGTAATTCTTGGGCAAATAAAGCTTCTTTCAACTTCATTTTAGTTACATGTGCAATTTCCTTCCCTTTAGCTGTTGCATATTTACCATAAGCCACCCATATTTTTGTTTAAATTGTCACAAGCCTTAAACAAGTCAAAGTAGTGTTAAGAGTTAGACATATGATATAATGCTCCAATATCAATTATCCAACTTTCATGTCTTATACTTCAAAAGAAAGACAAGTACCACTTTTGGCAATAGCTACAGCAAGAGAGGACTCATCGGCTTTATCCATTGCCAAGTGAGTTTAGCTAAATCTGTTGGAGGGGGCAATCTCATATGGAGTAAATTTGTGTTCATCTTTAGCACCTAAGCAGTTTTGCTCTGATTTTCCATAAAACTCCCAGCAAGTTTCTCTAGTGTGGTTGAGCATACACCAATGATCACACCACAGTTTGTTTTTGTTATATAAAATAAAGATAATAGCCCATACCATATCTTAAGTTTTCAAAAAAGATGGTTATGATACTAACTTAACATGGTATTAGACTATAGGTAAAATTTCAAACCCCTTGCACACTCTTTAAAAACCCCTTTGAAAAATTAAGTCATCCTCTTGATGGACCTTAGTTAAAATCAAAAGTTCTGACCCTACAAGTGAAGAAGAGTGATATATAAAATAAAGTTAATAGCCCATACCATATCTACAAGTTTAAACTTTCAGATAAGATGGTTATGGTGCCAACCTTAACAGTTTTGTACTTATGGTTCTCGAGTCATCTTCCTCCTTGCAACTAGAGGCTGAACTAGAGTATTTGTTCAGGTGATTGTGTAGCTATCATCATGTGTCTTTGACTCTCACCCTCTAACTTCATCTAGTGCATCTAGGATCCAATCTTAAGTTTGTAACTAGACAATGTTTCTTGGGTTTTTCAGTAAAGTCACTCATATTTGGTTACATCCTGTCAATAAGGAATGAATAAAGCTCTGATTCCATGAAAAAATATTATTTAGAATCTTTATTTTTTCTCATACAAACAATTGTACATAAGAGGGCCCATTTACAAAGAGCCCTATTATGATATGTAAATTAATGTCGATTATTGACCAATTAATCCAGATTATTGATCAGCTAGGCATATGATTAAGTCAGGATTTTCATTCCTAGTTTAGCCTCCTCAAACATGTATATAAATCAATCCCCATATATAAGTAAAATCATCAGAAAAATTATCTCTCTCTCACTATTTCATGGAATGAGAGTAGAGCAACTTTGATTTATTTCTCTCTTCTTACCCACGTATAGTTCATTTAGGTCTTCTTTTAGTGCCAAACAGTCCATTCAAGTCCCCCTTGTAGGTGTATTTTTTTTTTTTTTTTTTTTTTTGTCACTGCCTATTTAGGCAGAAGGACCACCAGCCGAGCAGTCTCTGCATAAACTCCAGCCACCATAATGCACACATGTGATCACCCTTCTTAAAGTCACAATGATTGCATAATCTGTCTTGGTAATCATTCCACCCAGTGTGTCAAGTACCTAGAAATTTCCTTGTGGTTTGGCTGTAATACATTTTTGTAATAACATTTGGGGTTTACATTTGTTTTTACTCGTTAGCTTTATATCTTTTGGATCAGGTAGATTTAGGTTTGTTATGTTGAAAAGATTTAGATTGCCATGGTACATTAATTTATAAGATAGCTGATAATAAATCCCCACCTACGATTAATATGATTCCTGTGGTGTCAAAAATCACGGAACATAAACTTAATGAAAATTTTGGCCCAAAAAATAAAAATAAAAAACTTAATGGAAATAATTATATTGCATGGAATAAGGCTGTCCAAGTATATTTAAAAAATACTGAAATAGGCAAACACCTCACCAAAGAGCCAACCACACTGATTATACAATACAGGTATGGTTGTGGGATATTCCCGAATATTTTTGCAGTTTAAAATTCTATTCATGCTAAGATAATTAATTTAATGGATCACTATGAATACATTAAAGAACTAATTGCTTATTTAGATTTTATATACTAAGGACTAGTGAATATTGCTCATAATTACTTTGCACAGAGAATAATGCATCTATCACTTCTTATTAGCTTAATAGTGCTGTTGTCAATCAGAGTAATGAACATTCCTTCACTAGTAGAAGAGAAGGAGATAATATTAGCAATGGTAATTGCAGGCAGGGTTCAAGAGGAGTTGCGTGCCATTACTATCATGAGTAGGGATTCACCAAGCGCACCAATATTAACTGTAGAATAGCAACCAGAAAAACAAAATCAACAACTGATATTTCTTCAAGTGGTGCACCCAACTCGTCCCTTGAGAAGACCATTACAGTTAATGTAGATGAGTCACAAAATCAAATCTTATATGACACAGCAAGGCATTATTCATCAAACTTCATGTGTTGATACACCATCTCAAAATAGTGCATCTAAAAGGGAAAATAGGCATCTTCTTCAAACAGCCGGAGCACTCTTGTTTCAAAATCATGTTCCCAAACAGTTTTTGGCAAAAGTTATCTCAACAGCTTGTTTCTTGATTGTTAGAATATTAAATATGTTAGTGTAAGGGAATTTATGTATTTTCATGTTAACAATATATTATAAAATACCATGATGGGGTTTACAAAAACCCTAACACCTTTTTACCAAAATAACATGTTATCAGAGCCTCCTTTGCCAAAATTAGAACCCTAAATACCCAAAATTGAAAGCCTTTCGACAAGATAGTATGTGGAACTCTTCACAGTCTCCTTTGCTGACCAATCAATAGCTAATTGTTATTATAGTCCTTTCTTCCTCGATCGATCATTGTCCTAAATTAAATAAAGATCAAATCTTTTCATCCAAGTCTTTTGATTCTGTTGTCAAATCTCATAAAAAAAAAAAAAAAAAAAAAAAAAGCTATGGAGAGCGAACTATATGCATTTATGTTTGCATATTCCCGTCCTGGATTATGATCCGTATCAAGTAGTTTATGTATTGGAGCATCTTCGAACTCTTCAACATCGACATTTTGGAAAATGAAGATTTGAAATTGTGTTGGAGGGTTTTGACTCTAGGGTTTGAAGTATGATTTGACATTAACATTTTGGAAAATGTGATTTGGAATTGTGTTGAAGGGTTTTGACTTTGGGTTTGGAATATGATTTGAAGAACATAGAGAGAATAAAGAGAATGAGCATGATCAGGGCTTATGACATGAATATGGATGGACAGCTTGATTTTCAAAAGAAAACCCAATCATGTATAGTCACTTTATCAAGGAAAGAATATGACAGACTCTTAAGATTTCAATATATTCCGTAGTCATCTACTTCCCTCTCTTTAGCCCAGTCAAGTATCCTCCTGTCTATATTACTCAAGGTTCTCCAAAGTCTTGGGTAATTGATTCAAGAGCTACCGATCATATGTCTAGTATACTTAATTGTTTTTCTCAAATTACACTCTTCCACTTTGCCAAATGTCACTCTTGCCAATAGATCCACTTCACCTGTGAGCAGTATTGGCACAGCCACACCCTGTTACATCATTTCCTTTAAAATTAGTTCTATACATACCTCAATTATCTTTTAACTTACTATCTATTAGTAAACTCACCACCTCCTATGATTGCTCCATCACGTTCTTTCTTTCTTCTTTTGTGATACAAGATTTGAGTTCAGGGAAGACAATTAGTGGACATGAGTCAAGTGGGCTATACTATATGGATTCAGCACCTTCTACTACTATCTGCTATATTATTCAACCAAACCTTATGGAAATGCATTATCAATTTGGTCATCCATCTTTAAAAATACTTCGTCTAATGTGTCTTAATCTACAGTCTTGTCCTAGTCTCCAATGCCAGTCCTGTCAATTAAGCAAATAGAGTCATGTTTCGTTCAGTCCAAAAGTCAACAAATAGGCTACTGCTCATTTTCGTTTGGTTCATTCAAATGTATGGGGGTGCTGTCGTATTACTTCTCGTTTGGGTTTTAGATATTTTGTCACATTTATCGATGACTATTCCAGAATAACGTGGTTATATTTAATGAAGAGTTGTTCTGAATTATTAGATATCTTTTGTGCATTTCATTCTGAAATTCAAAATCAGTTTAATTCCTCTATTCGTGTGTTTTGAACTGATAATGCCAAGGAATACATGTCTAATTCTTTCCAGTCATATATGAAGAAGCATGGTATTGTTCATCGAACCTCATGTGCGTATACTCCACAACAAAATAGAGTTGCCGAGCGTGAAAGCCGTCATCTCATTGAGATTGCTAGGAATTAATGATCCACATGAACATACCTAAGCATTTTTGGGCCGGTGCAGTTCTCACTGCATGCTTTATCATAAACAAAATGCCGTCTACTGTGCATAACAAGGTCCCTTTGCATCTTCTTCTCCCTAGTCAATCGCTTTTTCCTTTACCTCCTCGCGTCTTTGGTTATTTGTGTTTTATCCGTCAACTGTCTCCAGGTATCGACGAGTTTGATCCTCGATCAATTCATTGCATTTCCTTGGCTACTCTCGTAGTCAAAAGGAGTATTGTTGATATTCACCTGAACATAATAAGTTTTATTTTTGTCCCGATGTGTCTTTCTTCGAGTCAACTCCATGATTTTCCACTCAGTCTCCACCTTTTAGGGATGAGTCGGCTCTATCACCTTCGTCATCTTTTCATGATTTACTTCCAATTGATCAGGGCACTTCTATAACTTCACCACCTTCACAAGGATTCCCTCATTTTAATCAGCCAGATATGCAAGTTGATGTTCATAGACAGGTGCTAGCCTACATGACTATACATCTCCACCAAGTCCTCTAACAAACTCAAATCCTCCTCCTCTATCCGATCTTGATCTTCCCATTGCATTGAGAAAGGCTAAACGAGATATTCGTCCCTCTATACGTCATCCACTTTCAAATGTCATTACATACACTTTTCTTGCACCTTCTTATGCTTCCTTTGTTGCACCATTATCTGCTATTCCTGCTCCAAACTCTGTTTCAAAAGCTTTAGCTTATCCTGGCTGGCTTACCGCTATGCAAGAAGAAATGTCTGCTCTTGATCATAATAATACATAGGATCTTGTGCATCTTCCTAATGGTAAATCCACAATTGACTATCAATGGGTATTCTCAGTGAAAGTCTTACCTGATGATACAGTTGATCGATTGAAAGCCCGTTTAGTTGCTAAAGGCTATGCTCAAATATATGATGTTGATTATTGAGATATCATTTCACCGGTGGCTAAGATAACTTTAATACGCCTTCTAAATTCTATTGCTGCAACTCATCATTGGCCTCTACATCAATTACATATTAAAAATGCTTTTCTCCATGTTGATCTTGAAGAAGTGTATATGGAACAACCACCAAGTTTTGTTCTTCAAGGGGAGACGGGATTAGTTTGTCGTCTAAAAAAATCTTTATATGAGCTTAAACAATCTCCACGTGCTTGGTTTGGTAAATTTAGTCCAGTTGTGATGGAATTTGGTCTTTCTAGATGTAATTCAGATCATTCTATATTTTATCGACAGTATGATGGTAAGAAAATTACATTAGTTGTGTATGTTGATGACATTGTGATTTCAAGAGATGACCATGAGGGGATTAAGAAACCGGAGGATTTTCTATACCAAAAATTTCAAACTAAGGACATGGGTAATCTGAAGTATTTTCTTGGAATTGAAGTTGCCCGATCTAAACAAGGTATATATCTGTCTCAGCGGAAATATGTGCTTGACTTACTATCTGAAACTGGTGAAGCAAAACCAATTGATTCACCTATGGATCCTAATGTTAAGCTCTACACATAGCATCAAGTGTTTCATGAACAAACAAAATATATTGAAATTGATTGTTACGTTGTTCGTGAAAAGTTGTTGAATAAGGAGATTAATATAACCTATAGGAGATGTCCAAATCAACCCGTCCATAACCTTAAAAAATGTTCTTCATGTTCCTAAATTATTCACCAATCTTGTCTCTATACAGAAACTTACACAAGATTTACTTTGCAAAGTGATTTTTTACAATGATTATTGTGTATTTCAGAAAAGAATTCGGGGAGGACGATTGGACTTGCTAAAGAACAGGATGGTCTCTATTGTCTTAAGGTGTCAACTGGATCGAACGGTTTCAAAAGCAGATTACCTCACTCATTAATGTCTGAATCCATATTGTCTAATAAAGAAAGAGCATTTCTTCATCATTGTCGGTTGGGTCATCCATCTTTCAGAATTGTTAAAGTTCTATTCCCTTTATTATTTTCTAAACTTGATGTTGAGAGTCTTCATTGTGAGGTGTGTGAGCTTGCTAAACACAAGCGTGTACCTTTTCCAATCAGTAATAAAAGAAGCACTTTTCCTTTTTATCTTGTCCATACTGACATTTGGGGTCCCTCTATTATTCCCAATGTTTCTGGGGCACGATGGTTTGTGACTTTCATTGATGACTGTACTCGAGTCACTTGGGTTTTCTTGCTCAAACATAAATCCGATGTTAGTTCTGTGTTCCCTAATTTGTTTCAATGATAAAAAATCAGTTTGGTGTGAGTATTAAACGATTAAGATCTGATAATGCTCGAGATTATTTTAATCAAATCCTCACTCCTTACTGTCAAAAAGAGGGAATAATTCATGAGTCTTCATGTGTCAAAACACCACAACAAAATGGAGTGGCCGAGCGGAAAAATGGCCATCTTTTAGATCAAACCCGAGCATTGTTGTTTCAGAAATTTGTTCCAAAACAGTTTTGGGGGAAGCGGTTCTCACAGCCACATACCTTATTAATAGACTTCCTACTAGAGTCTTAGGATTCAAAAGCCCAATGGAAGCGCTTTCCTCCTTCTATCCAAATCTGTCCACCACCAACAATCTTGCACCTCGCATTTTTGGGTGTGTATCCTTTGTTCATGTCCACAATCAAGATAGAGGAAAACTTGATCCTCGAGCATTAAAGTGTGTCTTCTTGGGATATTCCTCCACTCAGAAAGGGTATAAGTGCTATCATCCTCCATCCAAGAAATTTTTTGTGTCTAGAGATGTCACTTTTAGTGAACAAGAGGCATATTTTACCCAACCTTATCTTCAGGGGGAGAGCTTTAGGGAAGATAAGGCAAAGAGTTCAGACAGTTTTCTTCTTGAATTGAGTGATCTTTCTGTATTGCCTACACATGTTGAGTCCCCAGCAGCACCTGCTGATCTTTCTGTATTGCCTACACATGTTGAGTCCCCAGCACCTGCTGAGTCCCCATCTAATCTAATTCCAAGTCCACATGTTGCTGACCTGGAAAAATCTGCTTTTGAAGACGTGCGATTTGGTAAAAACTTGGTGTACTCAAGACAAAAAAAGGACACTCACATTCCAGGATCTGTGCAAGTTCAAGAGTCTGATCCGAGTTCTCTAAATGAGGTAACAATTTCTGACTTTCCAGCCTTGCAAAGTGAAACTGAACCCCAAAATGATTGTGATGATCAAGACCTTCCAATTGCCCTTAGGAAAGAAAAGAGAGAATGCACAAAAAGGCCACTTTACCCCTTGTCACACTACCTTTCTTTTAAAAAATTCTCACCTACCTATAGAGCCTTCCTTGTCAACCTTAACACTATCACCATTCCCACCACCCTATCTGAGGCATTGTCTGATGAAAAGTGGAAGCAAGCCATGGACAGTGAAATGAAGGCACTTGAAAAGAACAAGACTTGGGAATTGGTCAGATTGCCAACAGGGAAGAAGTTAGTAGGTTGTAAATGGGTCTATACAGTAAAATATAAGGCTGATGGGTCAATTGAGAGATATAAGGCAAGGTTGGTAGCAAAGGGATATACGCAAACTTATGGAATTGACTATTTGGAGACGTTTGCACCAGTTGCCAAGATGAACACTGTAAGAGTCATTTTGTCCCTAGCTGCTAACCTTGGGTGGAA
Organism: Combretum micranthum; assembly: GCA_024138025.1. Lineage (NCBI taxonomy): Eukaryota > Viridiplantae > Streptophyta > Magnoliopsida > Myrtales > Combretaceae > Combretum > Combretum micranthum. The sequence goes on from JAMXBD010000027.1 coordinate 130,723, forward strand.
GTTACAACAGTTTGATGTAAAAAATGCATTTCTACATGGAGAACTAGAGGAGGAGATCTATATGGAGGTCCCACCTGGTTATGGAAAAAACATGGATACTGGCACAGTGTGTAAACTGAACAAGGCTTTATATGGTTTGAAGCAATCTCCTCGGGCATGGTTTGGGAGATTTGCTAGAGTTATGTTGGAGACAGGATACAAACAGAGTCAAGGGGATCATACCTTATTCATCAAACACTCAGCGTCAGGGGGAGTGACAGCCTTACTAGTGTATGTAGATGACATCATTTTGACTGGAAATGATGAAAAAGAGCAACAGTTTTTGAGTCAATGCCTAGCTAAAGAATTCGATATCAAGACTTTGGGGAGATTGAAGTATTTCTTAGGAATTGAAGTTTCTCATTCAAAGAAGGGGATTTTTATATCTCAACAGAAATATGTGACTGATTTGCTCAAGGAAACAGGTCAAGCTGCATGCAAACCAGCAAGTACCCCTATAGACCCGAATCACAAACTAGGGAATGCAGAGGAAGATGCCATGGTGAATAGGGAAATGTACCAACGTCTTGTTGGACGGCTCATTTACTTGTCTCATACCAGACCTGACATAGCTTATGCAGTAAGCTTGATAAGTCAATTCATGCATAGCCCAAGAGAGACTCATTTGCGAGCTGCATATAGGATTCTGCAGTACCTCAAAGGAACACCAGGAAGGGGGATTTTGTTTGAAAGAAATAAGGATGTAACTCTTGAAGCCTATACTGATGCAGACTATGCAGGATCTACTGTTGACAGGAGATCAACAACAGGGTACTGCACTTTTCTTGGAGGAAATCTAGTGACATGGAGAAGCAAGAAACAAAGTGTGGTTGCACGATCTAGTGCTGAGGCTGAATTTCGTGCAATGGCTCAAGGCATATGTGAGTTACTATGGTTGAAAATCATCCTTGAAGACCTAAAAATTAACTGGACTAGACCAATGAAGCTCTATTGTGACAATAAGTCCGCGATCAGCATAGCTCACAACCCAGTTCAACATGATCGAACTAAACATATCGAGATTGATAGGCATTTCATCAAGGAAAAATTGGACAGTGGCCTAATATGCACTCCATATGTATCAACACATGGACAGCTTGCAGACATTCTCACCAAGGGGCTGAGTAGTTCAACTTTTGAGAGGATTGTGTCCAAGCTGGGAATGGGAAGTCCCTATTCACCAGCTTGAGGGGGAGTGTGGAAAAATACATGTATTCTATTTTTAGATATTGTAATTATAGAATCATACTAAATTAGGGGTCTTTGACCCATTAACTTGTTTGACCCATTAAATGACCCATTAATGAGCCATTAAATGTTTGACTCATTAAATTAGGAGATTTTGCTATTAGTTGCCTTTTTTATCCTTTAGACAACTTGTATATATTTGATTCATTGTAAACCTAAAAATAATATACAAGAATTCTCTTTCAATGTTTTACGACAAAAACATAAGAATGTCTCAAAGCAGAATGCCCTCCAAGAATCTACCGCAGATAAAGGTAATTCCTTTTCTCCTAAAATGACTGATAAGATTTTGCCTACAAATATTGATAATTCTCTTGAGAAAGGGACTCAACGTCTCATTGATCGCTTTATTTCATATGATCATGTTTCTTATCAGTATAAAAATTTTCACCACGCTTGATTCAATTAGAATTCCAGAGAATTTTCAAGAAGCATTAAAGGATGTGTGCAATGATGGAAGAGATGGGTGCTTTAAAAAAAAATGGAACATGGAAAATAGTTGATCGTCCTCTCAAGACGAAGACAATTGGATGCAAATTGGTAGATACCTTAATGTATAACACGGTAGCACTTTTAGAGTGATATATAGTGAGATTAATGGCTAAGGGATATGCACAAACATATGGAGTTGACCACAGAAACCTTTTTCCCAATGGCAAAAATGACTACCGTAAGGGTCCTTCTTTCTCTTACAGCTAATCTAAATTGGAATTTGCAGCAATTTAATATGAAGACTGTATTTCTACAAAGTGACCTAGAAGAGCAAGTATATATGGAACTTCCACCCAAATTCGGAGAAAAATTTGGCCAGGACAAAGTATGTAAGCTAAAAAGGCACTTTATGGCCCGAAATAGTCACCAGATACATGGTTTGGAAGATTCACAAAAATAATGTTACAAACAGATTACAAGCAATGTCAAGGTGACTATACTCTATTTGAGAAACATCCAGATAAAGGTCAGCTTACTGCACTACTCATCTATGTAGATATAATTATTACTAGGAATGATATTGTTGAACAAAGAAATATCAAGGATCATCTAGCTAGAGAATTTGAAATTAACAATTTGGGAACGTTGAGGTACATTTTAGAGATAGAAGTAGCTTATTGAAAGAAAGTGTAATCCCCAGGTTTTAGCCATAATAGGAGTTAAAAATTTAAAAAGAATTAAAATCTAAATCCAATTTTATATCTTGAAAAATAATAAATGTTTTGGCAGTATATTAATTAATATTTTCTAGTCATATAATGTGTTGTTTTGCATATATTAAAAAAGCTGTGATTTTTTATATTTTATAATTAAACATTTTCCAAAAGTACCAGGAATTTATTGCAAACTGTCACAATAAGTTTTAAAACATGAACATACTGTCGTTTCCAAAAGTACATATAAATAGGAAGTAGCATACAGATGAACACATAGTCACATACAAGTAACAAGTCAAGAACTTACTTCAGCCTCAGAACGTGCCAAAGCAATCAGAGGAGCAACACCACCTTCCCGCCCAATAGCAATGCTGATAAGATTTAAAACAATGTTGAATATGTCAGAGAAAACAAAGACAAATGATTGAAAATGAAATAGGATTCCCAAAATGCAGTTAAAGAGCATGATAGAAAGATTAAAATGTCAGCCCGATATATCAAGAAAGCCACTAAGAGCATCTCCAGGCAATCATTCAGTTCATAGAGTGAGAATGCAGCATTCTCTACCATTATTATGACAAACTCCAACCTACCATCCTAAGAATATTGTCCTGATTAAATCAAGTCACGTTTAATTTCTTAAATTCATGTCCCTCGTAATTTAATCCTAAAATATGAAGAAAATTAACATTCAAAATAATTTAAGGAAATTAATTAAGCCACAATCCTAATTGCTAACTCATAAAATCTTCCCAAGCACATAAATTCAGTTATTAGGAAAGCCAATCCTATTCAATAGATGATGAAATGTAAAGTATCAAAAAGAATTCAAGAAGAGGGTATGGTAAGAAGATATTCAAGGAGCCTTCAAAGTAACAGATGCCAAAGAAAAACTTTACTTTCAATTCCATGATAACATATAGGTATGTGTAATGTTAAAGAAAATAAAAAAAGCAGTTCAATTTTGGAAAAGTAAGACAAATGAATCTACAAATTATAACATTTCTAATACTCTAAACAGCATTTACTTGATAACAAGAAGAGCAGAGCTGTTGAGACTTGAATTCACAGGCCTGTGATTCTTTTGAATAAAAAATAATGTAAACACATCAACCAATTTAAAAGCATCAACAAATCATCAAAAGAACAGTGTTTTTAGTTTGTGTGTAAGTTTTCTAAAGCAAAAACTAATGCACCATATGTGAAGTAACTCACAAACACATGAGCAATATCATCTTAAAATATCAATCCATAAGAAGATGAGAAATGCAAAAAAGGATGGAAATAAACGTTTACCTGTTGGCTTCTGAAACTGACAATCCCCAGAGAGCACCAGCAGCCCTCTCTTGAAGACCTGGGGAGGCATTTGCACAGGATTGTGCAAGAACAACCTAGAATCCAAAGACAAAACAAAAGTCAAAACTCTAGAATATCCCAGCAACCCATTAGATGATTCTTCCAATTCCAGCTTTGGGAAAATTTTCGACTTTATACATTTTCCACAAATCTTTGGAAAAGTTAAACAGCCTAATAGCATCACTAAATGTTCAAAATATCCACATGTAATAGGGAAGATGGGCAATGTGCCACAACAAAACTGAGAAACCATACCAAAGCCTCAACACCACCAGCAGTTGCAATTGCCTCACGATTTCTATCATCAAATGACAGATTCCACAATGCACCAGCAGCCTCTTGCCTGGTCAAATATAAATAGCAACCCTATCACATGTGCACCACAACCTAAAAGTTTATTTTCATTTAATGTTGCATTTGGTATGTAGAAATAGTCTAGAATGGAATAGAGAACGGAATGATAAATACATTCTTATATATGGTATCGTCTACAGCATAGCTGATTCCATTCATGCATTATAGATGTATGTGTCAAAAATGCCCTTAATTCATGGGTGAAATAATTATGCATTATATATTAAAGCCTATTTTTGTAATTTTTAGTAATAAGGATAGAATGGAATCAATTTTGCCCTCTTAAAGGAATAATATGATTTCCTCGAAAAGCCAGAATCACCAATTCTTGATTTTTTTAAAAGGCTTCCAACATACAAAAGCAAATGGAATCTAAAATTGCAGTTCCATTCTGAGTTCATTCACTTTCCTGTGTTGAAAGATGAAAACTTCCACTTTTGAATAGGTCTATTAGTTCCTAGGGACACTATTAGGAACCCTTTTATTAAAGGGACCAGCTATCGTGACATTCAACTTACAGTTATAATTGTGTTTTCAATTGATGTAAACATTAACTAAAATCAAAATTGTTCCAAATTAAGGAACAAGACAAAGATAAAGACCTGACTCTCTCCAATATTCTACATTGGTGTTATAAGCATGTCACTCATGAAATACAAGAGTTACGAACTTTTCCCCTAACCCATTTTCATTTTTTTTTTTGTCAATACATAAAGGTCCATGGTACATAAAGCCTACAACCAAAGCCTAGTCTATTTCAAAAAAATGTTCTAGAACTATCTAAATATTTTAACGTTGGTAGGTGGAGGCTGGTAGAGTGGTTTAGGAATGACTATATTAAATAGTGGAGTGGTATAGGTAACCATTATAGATTAGAATAATTTAGGCAATCCATTTGTGGAAGCTCTTGTGTATAAAGTTCTCTCCTCATTTGTAAACCACAAAATACAATTGAATTACATTATCTCTCATTAGAGTTTCTCTCTCTAGATTAATGTGAGCTGACATATCCTTTTAACAGTAGACTCAAAGAGTTTTGAGTGTTACATATGCAAAGTGTTGAGAACACCCCGCATGTTACAAGTGGCATCAAGGATGTCTCAAGTTGGAAAAAAATGGCACATAAGATTCTGTTGCACAAATATAATATTCCAACCATATCACTAAGTTGATTTTAGAGCAACATGTTTCCAGTATAAAATGTGATGACAAAAAAGGAAGCTATACTAGCGATAACAGTAATTCCACAGGGATGAAATACCTGACACCTTCATGTGGAGAACGTGTCAGTTGAACAAGGGCTTCTAGAGCTCCAACTTCTTGCCCTACTGCAGCATTGTTGGTGTTGCTATCTCCATGAGCAGCTAAATTGGCCAAAGCACGAGCAGCCTAGTAATAAGCCAGATATAATAACCCACTTCTAGATTAAAAAAAAGGAGGCAATGGCGACTGAGATGATGAAACAAAATTACTTCAATTAACACAGCTTTTAAAAAAAAAAAAAAGCCTGCTCTGGTGAAGTGCCTGTGCATAGTCATTTAGGAGACTGTGTTTGGGACATCTGCTTCCACATCTTGCATATTAAAACATTGAATTAGAGAAGAATAAAAAAAGTTGCAGGACCAGTATAAAGTATCAGATTATCTGACATCTCACAAGACACCATAGGCAGACTCAACAACCGTTTAAGAAGTCCTTACAGGAAAATTCAACGACCATATGCCTAATAGAAATAGGTACAACCTGCTCCTGCACTCCCTCAGATTTACAGTTGCGGGCAAGCATAACCAAAGCATGAACACCACCAGCCAATGCTACCTCCATGCTACACTTGTCATCAGCTGCCAAATTTGCTAAGGCACCAGCAGCACGTTCCTAAACAAAAGAAAAGCCCTTCAGATTTCAAAGTATCCAATAGCCATAATTAATATAGAAATAAATTACAGACAAGTGCAACACCAAAGAAAAGTGCAAATTATCTGTACCAGGACACCATCACCACCAGAGGACCACTTAAATATAAGATCAACTAACGCTTTAACTCCACCAGCTGAAGCAATGGCACCCTATAAAGAAGTTAAATAAATTTACAATTTTAAAAGGAGAACATGATATTTGTTAGCTCATAAAATCTACGAAACAAAATAAAGGAACCTTGTGCTCTTCACCAACAGAAAGGTTCCATAAACCTCCAGCAGCTTCTTCTGCAACCAACCTATTCATGGACCTTGCTAAACCAGCAAGTATTTCAATTCCTCCTTCTTCTGCAACAGCTTTCGCCACATTGACATTTACAGACAAATTTGCTATAGCCTACAAATCAAGCAGAGATGATACTTAGAAAGACACGGATAGGCTTATGTATCATGATTGCCAGATACTCATTGCTATTACCCTACACATTTGAAACTTATTGGTTAATAATTCAAAAAGGTAAATAACATGCACAATAAAATAAAGTAGAAGGACCCAGTGAAGCTTTCACCTTTGCAGCTTCAGATTGCAGTCCTTCTCGCCATGACTTGGCAAGGTCTAAGAGAAAGCGGATGCCACCATCTCTCATAACTGCTTCAGCCCTTCCGCGGTCTATGCTAGCATTTTCTTCATCGATAACCACAAAAGTAGCAAGCCCAGTGGCTGCTCTTTCTTGAACGTCTTCTTGTGAACTCTGCATTAAGCTAAGCAACAATCGTGCACCTTGCTTGAGCCAGAAGTCATCCAGACCTTGAGGATTGCTCTCTGCAGTCCTCAGAAGTGTATGAGATAATATCCACTCGAGCCAAGTCATGATCTCATCCATGCTCTTATGAACTTTTACTAATTTCTTCCACTCCAAAAATATATTCTTTCCTTTACATGTGATATCTCCAAATAAGGACGCAATTCCCTCAAAAATGTCAGTTGAAAGTGCAAGTAACGTTTTTCCTTTTATTTTGGGAGGAGTAAAATCAGCATCTTCTTCTAGAAACAGACAATGCAAGGCACATAGGACTTTCAAGCTCTGCGATGAAATCAGTAACCTTGAAATTGCTGCTGGACCAACATCAGTTCTTGAGACATCCAACCCAATTAAGTTAGGCAGCTTATGCCATATGTGGGAAACCACACCCCAATTCACATTTGATGTTCCTGCAACTGACAGGAATCTTAAAGAAACTATATTTCCTAGTGCCATCTCATCAATTTTAACGCAATCTAAGAATCCAACGTCTGACAAATTGGAACAGTATTTGCCCAGTGCATTGATTGCATCACCTTGAACATCCTTAACACCTGACATTCGAAGCTTCCTTAATCTAGGACAGCAGAGGGCTATTGCTTTAATGGCATCGCTGGTGATCCTCTCACAAAAGTCAGGCCCAAGCTGAAGACACTCAAGTGCCTCGTGCCGAGCAACAATGACAGAGAGAGTTGCATCAGTTATTTTCCTACAATAATCGCCACTTATTTCCTGCAAGTTCCTAGCTTGCAAGTGTATTATAGCATCAGCAGATTCTGCTCCACGAAACCGAAGCCTTTGCAGGTTGGTGCACCGTGAGGCAAGTAAAGATGCCATCGAGCTATGAAACTTATGAGCACGGATATCCAGTGAGTTCCATAAGCAAGGAGAAGCACTCAGTGCCCTCCATGTCTTACAGGTTGAAGCCAAGCTTGCCCGATCGCGGTAATTCATACACGAGAACAGCTGAATCACTGTGTCATCGGGCAAGCATGTCCAATCAACATCCCCATTCCTCTCTGAAGTCGAAGCCTCATCTTCAACTTCAGGATAACAAGTTTCAACCGCCTTCCCCTTTCCCTTCTTCAATACCTTTCTCCGCAATCTCCGATTCATGTATGATTATACAACAAAGACACCAAATTGCAAGAGTGTCAACTTCAGCACATTAAATCTTTACACAACCCCAAACCCATTATCTAAAATATGCACTCATACTACAACACCAGAAAATAAAAATAATAAAAAATCAAAAACCCGAAGGAAAATCTTTTCTACAATTTCAATTCATTCGCTTCTAAACCATTGAGACCAAGCTCAATTCGACCCAGAAGCCAAAACCCTTCTGCATAAAGAAACCCCCTCCCGAACAACCATCGAATCCAATCCTTTCAGCCACAGAAATTAAATGCCTACACAATCAATCAACAACAAATTAAACCCAGAATCGTGTACACCGAATGGACCTCCTAATAGATAACAAGAGGACAAGACGTTAAGACAATTTATCACCAGTAGAGAATGAATGTAATACACAACATGGAATCGCCTCTATTACTTTAATCATCATTATTGTGCTGTGCCGGAGGAAGATTCAGAATGCAGAGAAGGAACTTGTGTGCGTGGGTGTGTGTAAAAGGGCAAATAAAAGAAGACAAATGGGAAAATGGGAAATGTAACTTCGAGGGGAAGAACGGCAATGACTATAGTTAGTTTTGGCCATGTAGGTGTTTTACAGAAAACAAAAGGAGCATCCCATCTGGCTACAAAAGCATTTTACATGTGAGAGTTTCTCTCTTAAGCATAATCCTGTTTTTTCTTGCACTATAGCAGGGTGAATCAAAACAAAAAGGTATTAATATTTTGGGTAAAGTATAGGATATAATGGGGAAAAGGAATAAAATATTAATATTTTTAAAAATAATTATGAAAATACCATCGAAAAAAATTATTCTTGATTTTAGACAATAATCTCGTCTTTCATAAGTGACTGATCTCGTTTCTCGAAAGGACAATATCTCATTACTCTAATGACCTCGTCTCTCAGAGAGACAATTTGCTTCGCATGGTGATTAACCTCGTCTCTTCAAGAGACGAGGTCAGTAGACTTAAATCTCTGCGCACGTCTTCTTCTTCCTCATTTTCTCCATTGATCGTCGGAACCCTAATCGAAAATTACAGTCGAAATCCACAAAATTTCCGCGCGTGTACCGATTTCTTGCGGTCAAAATCCACAAATCAATCATAATCGCTCATCCCCATTTGTCCAAAGTTGATTGTATTGCGATTTGTTGGGTAAGAGGAGCAAAAGGAGGAGATTCGTAGCGAAACCATCGGCGACGAACAGAGAACGGTGAACGTTGAGGTTGGATTTTTGCGTATTTTCGTATTTTTTTCAATTATTCATGTTGCATTGTTGAATGTAGATTGTATGTGTTGTTAGAATAATTTTGTAGCATGATTCCAACACCGACGTTTTTTTTTTTTTTCTTGTATGTTGTATAGATATGTATATGCATAATATTTGCTTTGGAAAAAATCAAGTCTAAGTAGTTGTCGTTGGATAATTATTTTAGGAATTTGAGTGTGCGAAAAAAAATAAAAAATAATTTCAATTGTCGTTAACGGGGTGTATTTATACTTTAGCATTGGTATAACGATTTGATATGGCATGGAAATATGCGATGAAAAAAGCAAATATTTGTAAGAAAGCATAGTAGATTACAAAATTAAATTTCAACTTTGAAAGTGGAGGTGTAGGTTTAGGAATTATGTTAAATGTTACAAGAATACAATTCATAAGTGTGATTTTGTGAATTTGATGCGTGGAAGCTAATTTTGATAAGATGGTAGGATTTGTGAGGAAATGGATAAGGGGAAGTTCATACTGTACGCTCATGGTAATATTGTGCAAGAGGATGATGGTTTTGGTTATGATAAGCGGCCTGTTGCTATGGTCAGTATTAGTAGGAATTCAACATATGAGCAGATAGTAGAGATTATTTACAATAGACTAAAGGTAAATAGGTGTACACATCGGGTGGAGCTATATCATAAGGTAGCTATTGAGATAGTACGCTACGTTATGATATTATTCAGTGACCGATGATGATGCGGCACAAAAGATATTGGTATACATAGGGGTCGGGGACGAGCTCCAGCACCAGGTATACAGATCCGAGAAGAGCCTGAGCTGTCCGATCTACCTTCACTTGATGAGCCCGGTCCTTCCCAGGTCATTCAGGACGAGGTTGGCCCGTGATCGACATCTTACTATATGGGGGACACCCCCATGCCAGACCCATCATACTCTGAGTTTCATACCCCCTTAGCTCCACAGAAGAGACGACCATCACCATCACATGATATGGGGAGGGGCTCATACAGGTCGAGCCAGACCCTATCCCATTCCATCAGTATAGTGCTACTACTGGACATGAGGATGCTATAGTTATAGATATTGTTCCATCTACACAACATCCTCATCTGCGTACCCCGTTACCCAGGACGTACGTAAGGCGGGGTAGAGGCCGAGGACAAGGGAGGAGGGACACACATCAGCAGCAGTAGTAGATGATAGATTTTTTTTATTTTGATTGTTGCATATAGCTTCTTATTTTTTCGTATTGTTCATGTATGTATATTGTACTCCTTTTCTCTTGTACATTTTAATAGAACAATCAATCAGTATTTCGTTTCATATTATTTGTTATGAGCCTACAAATTCTCATGTTTTCATTATATTGTGCTGACAAACAATCACAATACCACTGTGATTGAATGATTCAAATTGGGATTGAGCATGTATTTTTAGGCGAAATGGCATTAGCTATGTTGAATTTGGTTAATGGCTCATATAGCCATTTTATATTTCTACTTGACAGGTTTTATACGTAATTTTTGGGTTTCTCAAGTAATAAATTGAATTTGGTGGAGGAATACCTGATCTCGTCTCTTGAAGAGACGAGGTCCCTCGTCTCTTCAAGAGACCAGGTCACATACGGAGCAACCTAGTCTCTTCAAGAGACGAGGTCATTAGAGTAATGAGACCTCGTCTCTCGAGGCCATGTTACCTAAAATCGGGAATAATTTTTTTCCAATGGCATTTTCGTAATTATTTTCAAAATATAATATTTTATTCCTTTCCCCGGATAAATTGAAAATATTAGATGTATAATATAATTTTTAAAAGAAATTATACAAAATCAAATTGTGAGAAAAATTACATGAATAGTATTATAGTAGCGCATATTAAAAGTGCGATATAATTTTTTTTTTAAATTACACGAGTGTCGCATGTAAATATTAAATGTGTATCTCATGACCAACATGTGATGCACAATTAGACTTATATCGCATGTTAGTCATGCGATACATCTATTTTTATAAGTTTACTCGAATAGATCACTACATCGCGTTTAGAAATGTGATATTGATGTAAATTCTCGTATCTCACCTTCAACGTGTGACATAGCAATAGTAGTTTTGTAGTTTTTTTTTCTTCTAATTTGTATTTATGTAATTTTTTTCCCCAAAAAATATTAAACATGTGGTTCACCCGATAAATTCAAGGTATTAAGATTTGGAATAATATTAGGGGGTAAGGTCTTAATATTGAATTAGTGGTTTAATTTGGGTCGCTAAAGAATAAGAAAAAATATTTAATTAAATCTTAGGAGATTATTCTCTTGTTAACATGTATCATTGGGACTTGAATTGATCAATTTCTTCAAATATTGAGACTTTAAATATACTTACTCCCAAAAGTCGAGACTTTCTTTAACCATTCAATTACTATTATCATATATTAAGATCTACTAGTATCTACTAGTGCAATATATCCCAATATAATATAGTCTTAAATTGTATCTTCTTCTTTTTAATGTGATTTTTATTGAACATTACATTTATAAAATAACATGCCATCTTTCCTAAGTATCATTTTCATAAAAATAATGAGGATATAGTGTAAGCAAATCCATTTGTGGTCTTATGATATCATCACTCTTATCGCTATTTTTAAAACTTCCTTACCTATTGTAATACTGGAAAAAAAAAAAAACTACAGCATAACAAGAAAAATTTAGCATAATCCATTAAGATTTTAAAAATTGTTGAACAAATGCTTCAATCCATATTGCATATTTAATTAAACAATTATAATATTTAACTAGCTTTTGTTATAAACATGTCGATAATTATGATAGTTTAGTGATACGAGTGACTTAATAGGATCAATCACTAGCATCTTAGGATACGTTGAGGGGAACAATTGTTGTCACTTCAACTCAAGAAGTTAGAGTATTCTTACTCTTACTAAAAACTAAAGCATGTACCCATAATTAAAGCTGTGAAGTCTAATCATTTAAATGACTTTGTCACAAGGCATCAACATAATGTTGGAACAAAATCTTAGATGAGAAGAAAGATTAACTTCCTTCTAATCTCATTTAAACACCATATCAAACCTGGTGCATCACCTCTAAATGCCTCTCATATTTTTCAACAGAGTGACCTCATCCAACTTTCATTATAAAATCAAACCATGCCTCTTTACCTCCTCTATACTTATATTGTGTCTTTTATACATGTACTTTTACTAATACAGCCTTTCATGAGTCAAAGTTTCAAGGCTAATCTTTTGTGGATTTTCTTTTGCTAATCCAACTCTTAATGAACTTTTCCCAACTCTATGTTCGTATAAATCTTGATTATATATCATATGGTACCAAAAAGTTCCAAAGTTGTATAAGTGATAGGGCTTAATTATATTGTTTTATTTATTGATTTTTGTATGCTTTTATATATTTTATGAGTGATTTTGGTAATTGATTAGTTGATATTTTAATTCCAAGGTTTAAGAGCCTACTTAGAGTTAAAGGAAGTGATTGGATCAAGTTTTGTGTGCTTTTGAAGTTCATTTAATGAGGAACTAAGAGTTTATATGTTTCGTTGGCATGCATATGGCACATGAACATTTTTAAATAAATTGTTTGTCAAGAAATAAATATAGATGAAAAATATATATTTTTACCCATAAATAAATTAAACAAACTAGATACAAATAAGATACAAATGCATATCAGATACAGATACAGATGAAAAACAAACAATCCAAACAGACTATAAAGATAATGATTTTCAAGTTTATAAATGATAAACCTATTTTCAAAAATAAATAATAATAATAATAATAATAATAATAATAATAATAATAATAATAATAATAATAATAGTAGAAATATGATGAGTTCAAAAACAATGGATTTTATCAACAACTTAAGAAGATGATTTCTTTTCAAATAAAATCGGTAAAGGAAATTAAAAGACCAAGTTTTAGAATAAAATTTATTCTTAAAGAAGTTAATAAATAAAAATATAAGGGGAAAGAGACTTATTTATCAAAATCATTTAAAGGAAAATATATGTAACTCAAAATCATTATAGGTTATCAACAAGTTAATGAAAATTTTGGAACTTTATTTTATCACCAGAAGCAAAATTGTAAAGGACCAAAGTGAAGGGAAAAATTTAGTTTGCTTTAGAAAAGGAATTAAAAAAAAATAAGAATATACTCATTTACAATAACCTAAGAAAATATAAAGTTCCTTCAAAACACTTAAAAAAGTAATTGGTTAAGATTCAAGTTTTTAACACCATAAAACAAATTGTTTTACGAAAAATAATCGTTGAGATAACACCATTAGAATTTTTGTATATAATATGAGTCTGCACTCAAAGGATTTTTTAATCATATACATATCTATATTTTTGCTAAAGGGTTTTGGAATAAAGATGAGTTTAGAAAATTGTTTTACAAAGGCTGAGATTTTCATGTTGAATCTATACTGTGACTTTTAGAAAACCAAATGACCTTTTATGAAAGAAAATAACCTTAAAAATGGATAGATCTTTTCGAGTAGGTAGAAAACGGTATATATTATGCGAAATTCCGAGTTAAAATAAGCAAGTTATGACCATTTTAAGTTAGAATTTCTCTCTATATGAATTTTGACGAACTTAGTAGAATAGAGTTGCAAGTTTAAGTAGAACTTTCAAGAAGCACTCATTTTGAGTATTTCTCTTATATAGATGACATGGAGTCCGAACTACCTTACCCGGAATATTACTTTGATTAAAAGCTTCTACTACTATAGCCGAGTGAGTTTATTTTCTATATTCTTGTACTTATGCTTTTGCTTGTAGTTTAGTAGAACTAGACTTTAGGCAAAGATAAAAATATGATAGTGCATGTGTTTTACTTACATGATTGAAATTGTGTTAAGTATATCGAGACGAGAATTGTTAATTAAACATTGTATGATTTAGTATAGGGATGATTATCTGCAAATTCTATAATCACGTATAAATTGTTTAATATTATGCCATGACTGCTTAAATGAAAATCATCCATGCATGACATGTAGTGAGTCACATTGCATTCATTACTATACCTTTGGTGGGACAAAAGCATAGTAATGAAGCTAAGGAACCCAAAATTCTACTCCATGGCTTTGATTGCCTATAATTAAATAGTGAATGGGTACCTTAATTAATTACATTTTAACCATTAGTAGGAATCTATATAAAACTACAAAAGTATCATTTGCGAACTATGGCCTCGTTACCGGAACACCTAACCACCGAATGGAGGGATAAATTATTAAAACATATGATTCCTGGAAAATCATATGCATTGTTTGTTCACTTATTTGATTACATCTCATATGTTTGCTAAACAACTTGATTGATTATTGATTATGATTTGTGAGTACTTTACCTATGGATTTAATTATCACTAAGTAAGAAGCTTACCCCCTTATAGATACCTTTTGCAGTTTCCTTATTTATGATTTAAGCCCTGGGGTCATTTCTCACAAGTATTACATTTTGACTTAAGGAGTTTTTTGAAGAAGTCAAAAACTAGATATAGACTTAGACTTCTAAGCAAATCTCCACGTAATTATTTTGATTGGGCTTCAATAGACCTTGATGGACTATATCTTTTGATGGGGGAATGCCCCTTTGTTATTTGTGAGACCTTTATATTTTTCTTTATTTTAGATATTATGTTTTGATTTCCATTCTTAAACTACTATATGAATGCTTCTTAAACAACTTGTTCAAAGTTGGTCCTCTATGATCGTGAATGTATGCTTTACACCCGGCATCGAAGCTTATGAGATGACTAAGCTTGTCATACTTAAGCTTTAATATTGAGTGTGGCAGACTGTTGCATTTAGGGTACCCTTTGAGGCATGACACGTGTACTATAACCTGGTCGATTTGATTTAACCTTAAAACCAAGAAACCCTATAATCGATCTAAACCAATCACAGGTCTAGGGAACCTTAAACAATGCAAGATAAGACAAGTAACCCTTGTCGAGCCTGGATTTTTCAATCATCTGGTTCATTTCTCCTAACCCGATTCATATTAAACCCGAACCCATTTAACATGAATCCTCGACTATGGGTTAAAAGAAATTTTAATTTTTGAAAACTTTTTAGAGTTGCCACCCGATATAAATCGGGAAAAAATAAAAGCTAGGATCAATGGGTCGGTTGATCCTAACTTAGCTACAAGTCTGCGAAAATTTGATTTAAAAACCAAACTTTTAAAACCAGATATCATGGATTCGGGGGCTAACCTATTAAAACCAAATGGTTACCACTTTTGGAATTTTAAATTTATAATCTATCCTTTATATGCTCAAAAATTCAAATAAAACATTATAACAGAAATATTTACAAGTCAAATTATTCATTTTTATTTTTTATGTGCTTTTCTTCATTTTTATTTTTTTATTTTTAGAATATGAATATCAAAAATATATTTTATATTTACAAAATATTTATTCACAAAAAAAAAACATTTTTTCATTTTTTAATGTCGCCCTGCAGGTGCCTACGTACTCGCTAATCGAGATCAGACAAAACGTAGTTCTTTTAAAAAGAACTTTAATTTGTTGATCAATTTTATATTTTTGAACTTTTCTCACTTTAAGTTTATTAAATTTTGAATTTTTATAAAAATCATTTTTGATGATCCTATGATTTAATCAATTGGTTTTTCATTTCATAAAAAACATATTTTTCTAAGTCCAAAAATCATTTTTTATTTTTTTATTTTTTTAGAATCATCACATAAATTCATAACATATTCAAAATATTTTACAATATATTAAAATTATTTTTCATGCATTAAATATGCATTTCTAAAAGCAATTTATATATAAATACATATTGAAAATATTCAAAAATGTTCAAAAATATAAAACAAAAAAATAAATTTTTATAAAAAATAATTATTTTGATTTTTCTGGATTTTTCTGAATTTTTTTGAATTTTTCTGAATTTTTCTATGAATTTTTTTGCTATTTTCTAAAATTAATTATATAATAAACTAATAATAAAATAATGCAGATTGACCTGGGCCGTTGGATGGAGCGGATCAGATCTGGAGCGTCGGATCTGAAGACCAATCTTAGCCGTCTGATTTCGTTGACTCGATCTGGGGCGTTAATCTGCTTGATGAATAATCTGGGCCGTCTGATCTGCTTGATCAAATCTGGACCGTCTGATTGCTTGATCAAATCTGGACCGTCTGATCTGGATGATTGAATCTGAGCCGCTGATCTGCTTGATCAAATCTGGACCGTCTGATCTGGATGATTGAATCTGGGCCACTGATATGCTTGATCAAATCTGGACCGTCTGATCTGGGTGATTGAATCTGGGCCGTCTGATCTGGGCTGATCGTTGATCGTTGACCGGTGGGCTGGTTGGACTTCGGATTTTCGGGTCAAATTTCGGGTTGGATCCGACCCGATCGGGCGAAGAAGACAATTACGCGGCCTTTCGAGCGTTCCTCGGCCGTCCCTGGTGGTTGTTGGCCTCCACAAGCTTGTCGGCCCGACTCCTTTGGTGGTTGCACGTCCGCTGGTAGTGGTGGTTCGCGCCCAGAACCACCGTGGACGGCGGTTCGAGGTGGTGGTCGCCGGCGGTCGTTTTTTAAAAAAATAAAAAGAAAATTTGCAGAGATGATTTTGATTAATTTGATCAAATCCAAGCACACTAAAACAATCAAAACTCGTTTCTAACACTAATAAAACACTCAATTTGATCCAAATCTGATCAAATCATTTCGAATTTGAAAAATTCGAATCCTAAACTCTAAATTCGAAAATCTCGAATTGAACTTATTGTATGTGTGTTTCTTCAAATTCAGTTGTGCCTTTTGATCCTAGTACCCCCTATTTATAGGTTGCAAGCTCAATTTTACGTTTCGTACTGTTTCAGAAATGAATCGACTTTTGCCTCTTTGTTTGCACGAATTTAATTCAATGATTCGTGTTTAATTTGTTTCAAACTGATGAATTGATTATTGATCTTTCATATTCTTCATCAAATCATTCAATGTGGGTAGATGAATCATCCAATTTTATCAATTCTTGTAACTCCTCATTTATGTGCAATTGAATGCTTTATAAATTGTATTTATTTTTTTTTCCAATTTTTTAGCACGAATTTTGTGACTTTTGGGTTGTTTTTACACATGAATTGTGTATTGATCTTTCATATTCCATGTCTACTTTGCAATTGCATCATCAATTTCAACAATTAATGATGTTTTGTCAGTTAAAAATTGATGCAAAGTAAGGCAAAAAGTTACTTTGAGAAGGCAAAAATATGAGATGATAAAAAGGCAAAAATTTGCCTTTGCTAGGGTTCGAACTTGGGTCCTTGAGCTTGGGTGTGTGTTTGGGTCAATGTGTTTAACCAACAGGCCATTTGGCCTGTGCCTTGATCATTTAGCCAACTTCATCAATACTTAATTAAGGCTTTTGGAAAAATGAGTTTAATTAAACAAAAGTGAAGATTTTGTTTATAAATTTTATAAATTTTAGCCTTAATTAATTGGGCAAAAATTGGGTGTCTACAGCTGCCCCTCTTTGTGGTAAAGTTTGAACAAAACTTTTGCCACAAAGACAAAAAGATAACCAATTTTTGCTTAGCTTCTCCTCCCAAATTTATTTTCAACAAAGAGATTTTTATCTTGTGTTGAACCATCTGTCGAGTTTAGACTTTGAGATTTGCTAGGTCAACTGTCGGACCTAGACTTAGAAAAATGATAGACCATCTGTCGGGTCTAGATTTTGAAAAATGATAGGCCATCTGTCGGGCCTAGACTGATAGACCGTCTATCGGGTCTAGATTCGCTAGGTCAACTGTCGGACCTAGACTTAGAAAACTGATAGACCATCTGTCGGGTCTAGATTCGCTAGGTCAACTGTCGGACCTAGACTTAGAAAACTGATAGACCATCTGTCGGGTCTAGATTTTAGAAAAATGATAGGCCATCTGTCGGGCCTAGACTGATAGACCGTCTGTCGGGTCTAGATTTTAGAAAAATGATAGGCCATCTGTCGGGCCTAGACTAAAAAACTGATAGACCGTCTGTCGGGTCTAGATTTTAGAATACTGCTAGGTCATCTGTCGGACCTATGGGCTTTAATTTAGTCATTTGCCGGACCTATGGGCTTTGGTTTGGTCATTTGGTCTTGGTCACCATCTGGAATAGATGGATTTCTAAATTTGATCTTGATCATCATGGGTTTATGAATTTTGTCTTGATTACCCTCTTGGATGGATAGGTTTCTGAATTCTGTCTTGATCACCATCTCGAAAAGATGGATTTCTGAATTCTGTCTTGATCATCATCTCGAGAATAAGGATTTTGAATGGTCTTAATCACCATCTTAAATGAATGGGTCTCTGAATTTTGTCTTGACCACCATCTTGAGAAGAAGGATTTTGAATTTGGTCTTGATCACCATCTTGAATGAATGGGTTTCTGAATTTTGTCTTGATCACCATCTTGAGAAGAAGGATTTTGAATTTGGTCTCCATCTCGAAAGGATGGATTTTGAATTTGGTCACCATCTCTAAAGGATGGATTTTGAATTTGGTCACCATCTCGAAAGGATGGATTTTGTATTTGGTCACCATCTCTAAAGGATGGATTTTTGAATTTGGTCACCATCTCTAAAGGATGGATTTTGTATTTGGTCACCATCTCTAAAGGATGGATTTTGTATTTGGTCACCATCTCTAAAGGATGGATTTTTGGATTTGGTCAGTACTAGACTATCTGTCGAGTCTAGACTGAGGGGTACTTGTGAATTTTTAGTCCATGGGAGTTTTTTTATGATAATTTTGGTTCCATATCCAACATTGATGATAAAAAGCATGCTTCAATTTTCTATCAAAATTAGTTATCCTTGCAGTAATATTTTCTTTTAAAATAAGAACAATCAAGAGACCAAACTGTATAAACGCATTTATTCAGCATTATAAGATGATCAAATTTCTTTTGTCTGATGATTTAAATGGTGTTTGGTTGTGAATTTATTTGGAAGAATTTTATCGGTCAGGTTTTGATCCGACTTCAGAGAATTTCAGGGATATCAACTTTGCTTATAATTAATTAAAATAAAATCAATTGATCATTCGAAATGACAAATTTTATTAATCAAGGATAATACAACTTTACAGCATCTGAGTTCACAAGATCCTTTAAATCGGGTCCATCTATTTGGGAAAGGATTAATGCTCCTCCCGACAAGACCTTCTTCACTATGTATGGTCCTTCATAATTTGGTGTGAACTTTCCCCTGAATCTTGCACATTTGGTAGTACTTTTCTCAGAACCAAATCACCTTCTTTGGAAATTTCTTGGCTTGACTTTCTTATTAAATGCTCTAGCCATCCTTTGTTGATATAATTGTCCATGACACATGGCAGTCAATCTTTTTTCATCTAAAAGATTTAACTGTTCAACCCTTTGTCTAACCCATTCAGCTTCTTCGAGCTCTGTTTCAGCCAATACTCGGAGTGAAGGAATCTCAACTTCTACTGGTAAAACAGCTTCAATCCCATATACCAGGGAATAGGGCGTTGCCCAGTTGACACTCTTACAGAAGTTCGATATGCCATCAATGCTAATGGGAGCATTTCATGCCAATCCTGTATGCAATTGTCATCTTCTCATGATTCTCTTGATGTTTTTGTTGGCGGCTTCTACTGCTCCATTCATCTGTGGGCGATATGGAGTGGAATTTCGGTGTTTTAATGTGAATTGCTGACATAAATCAGTCATTGCATTGTTGTTCAGGTTTGTACCATTATCGGTAACGATACTTTCTGGAGTTCCATATCGAGCAATGATATCTCTTTTGATGAATCGCACCACAACGACTTTTGTCACACTGGTGTATGAAGCGGCTTCAACCCACTTGGTAAAGTAATCGATTGCAACTAGTATGAATCGATGACCATTTAAGGCTTTCGGCAAAATTGGCCCAATTACATCTATTCCCCACATTGAGAAAGGCCACGGTGTCGATATTGACTGTAATTCCTTCGGAGGAGCATTTATCTTGTTTGCATAAATTTGACATAAATGACAAGATCTCACATGTTTGATACAGTCCGATTCCATGGTTAACCAGAAATATCCTAGCCTCATAATCTTTTTAGCTAGCATATATCCGTTCATATGAGGTCCACATACTCCCTCATAAACTTCTTCCATTAATTTTGAGCTTCTTTTTCATCTACACATCTCAATAGGTTGTATCTGAACGACCTTCTGTATAAGTTATCTCCACTTAACAAGAAATGACTTGCCAGACGCCTCAATGATTTCTGATCCTTTTTTGTAGCACACTCAGGATAGCTACCTGTTTGCAAGAAATTTTGATATCTTGAAACCATGGTTCACTTGACTCAATCACAGCACAGAATGCGGGTTCACTTCTTATTCGGACTTGCAAAGGTTGTATTCTTGCTCCTTCAGTGAATTGGATCAAAGAGGCCAGAGTAGCCAATGCATCAGCAAATTGATTCTGAGTTCTCGGCACATAAGTGAAGGAAATTTCTTTGAATCTTCCTGCTAACTCAGCCAAGTGATTATGATAAGGAATCAACTTGGGATCCTTAGTTTTGAACTCGCCTCGAGTTTGGAAAATGATAAGTGATGAATCTCCAAACACTTCGAGCTCCTCGATATTCATTTGAATTGCCATTTCTAATCCCATGATGCATGCCTCGTATTCCGCTACATTATTTGTGTAAGGAAACATTAATCTGGCTGATGCCGGGAACTGTTCTTCTTTTGGTGAGATGAGGACTGCCCTATTCCACACCCGTATACATTGGCTGCTCCATCGAAATACAACTTCCAACTGTTGCTTTCGCTTCTGTTTCTGCTATCCTGATACCTTCATCTGGAAACTGATCTTGTTCCTTAATTCTTCATCATCAACTGGGCTTTCTGCAAGTTGATCAGCTAAAACTTGTCCTTTGACTGAACTTTGACTTACATAAGTGATATCAAATTCAGAAAGCAGCATCTGCCATTTCGAGATTCGACCAACCAAAGCCGGTTTGCTTGCCAAGTATCGCAATGGATCATGCTTCGTAATCAACTCGATCGAGTAAAGAGCGTATACTGCCTAAGTCTGTGCATAACCCATACTAATGCACAGCAGGTCTTTTCTATCTCTGAATACTTTTGTTCTCCATTTGAGAATTTCTTGCTTAAATATAAACAGCTCTTTCTTTTCCTTCCTCATCTTTTTGCCCGAGCACACAACCCATGGATTCAGGAAGAATCGTCAATACAAGAACAACGGTTTCCCCGGTTTTGGAGTAACCAGTACTGGTGGATTCGTCAGATATTGCTTTATCCGATTAAAGGCTTTTTCACATTCGTCATTCCATTCAATTAGGGCATTCTTCTTCAGCAGTTTAAACAGCGGTTGGCACTTATCAGTCAACTGTGATATGAATCGAGCAATGTAATTCAATCTTCCCAAGAGGCCTCTGATTTCTTTTAATGTTTTTGGTGGAGGTAAATCCTGAATTGCCTTGACTTATCAGGATCGATTTCTATCCCTTTTTGGCTAACCATGAATCCTAATAATTTTCCAGATGTCACTCCGAAAGTGCATTTTTCTGGATTCAATTTCAACTGAAACTTCCTTAATCTTTCAAAAAGCTTCCTTAACACCACTACATGATCCTCTCCTTCCTTTGTCTTGGCGATCATGTCATCTACATATACTTCCACCTCTTTGTGCATCATATCATGAAGTATAGCAAGCATTGCTCGTTGATAAGTTGCCCCGGCATTCTTGAGACCAAAAGGCATGACTTTGTAACAAAAGGTTCCCCAGGCTGTAACGAATGTGGTTTTGACCTTATCTTCTTCGGCCATTAATATCTGATTATACCCTGAAAATCCATCCATGAATGAAAATAGATGATTTCCAGCGGTATTGTCCACTAAAACATCAATGTGAGGCAACGGGAAATTATCTTTCGGGGTTGCTTTGTTTAGATCTCTGAAATCCACACAGATTTACTTTCCCGTTTTTCTTAAGTACTGGCACTATATTTGATACCCAATCCGAATAATCAGAAACCTCAATGAATCCTACTTCAAGCAACTTTTTTACTTCATCCTTGATTTGGAGGAGTAAATCTGGCCTAAATCGCCTTAATTTTTGCTTTTTAGGTTTAAAATCCTCCTTTTGGCAATTTGTGAACCACAATGGATGGGTCTAAACCGGGCATATCGCTATACGACCATGCAAAAACATCCAAGTATTCGGCTAGTAACTTGGTTAAATCTTGTGCCGTGCTCTCAGGCAATTTTCCCCCTATCCTCAGATTCCTAGGGTTTTCGCTTGTTCCCAAATTAATCACTTCAATGGTTTCGGGAATTTCAATCCTTCCTTGTTCAAAATTTTGCCAAATTTCTTGTGTTCTAAATTGATAATCAATATCATCTTCAACGTCTAACCCAGTAGAGTTAGAGGTGATATTGATATTTTCATTAATTATACGCGCGAGATATCCCTGAACTTCATCACAATTGTCGAATCTGGTTGAATATGAATGAGGAATGTATGAGAATATGTGAAAGCACAAACAGAAATAAATTTCATTAAACTGGGACGGTGTTTAAGTACACTTATTTGAGCATCACATAATACTGAAAAACACAAAACACAATCTAGTCTTAGATAAGTTCTTACTTAAAAGACTTAATACTAGCGCAAGGCACAGAGAACCAATTTCTCAAGATCATTTCTTTGGATGAAGCATCTTCTTTGATATCATCTGGCTGCTGGATATGATGTGGCTTTGGAAAGGAATGGCTGATGTGAGGGATTTTTAATGGATCATACTCCTTGTCGAGCTTCCTCCTTCTCATTTGGTTTTTCATTTCTGCCACTTCAGCACAAGTGGGGGAATAACCCAGTCCAAAGGTTCCCACCTGAGCTTCTTTTCATCATTCATCATACAGACTTCGTCAAACATTTGGAGCCCGAAGTCTTCTTCTCCTTCTTTTCCAATGTAAGGGACAGCCGTTCTTTGTAAATGGCATAATCCTGTTCTCCCATAACAGTGATGAGTTGACCATTGGCTATGAACTTAACCTTCTGGTGCAGGCTTGATGGTATTGCCCTGGCAGCATGGATCCATGGTCTTCCCAACAGCAGATTGAATGTTCTGGGGATATCAATTACTTGGAAAGGAATAATGAAAGTTTGAGGCCCGATGGTGACTTCTAACTCCACTTCACCTATTATATCCTTTTTGACCCATCAAAAGCACGAACCACAGTAGAGCTTGGTTTGATGTCTGACGGTTCAATCCCCAATAGGCTCAAAGTGGCTAAGGGGCATACATTCAAAGAGGACCGTTGTCAACTAATACTCGAGAGATGATCTTTCCACAGCTTTTGACTACAATGAAGAGGGCTTTGTTATGTTGATCCCCTTCCTCTCCCAGTTCTTCAGATGAGAAATGATTTGCTCATTTGCAAAGATTGAGTTGATTATATGCCCCAAGGCTTCTTCTGATACACCTCTGGAACTTTCACTTCTTCTAAGGCTTTGAAAAGAGCCTCACGGTGTACATTAGAGCTAATCAGCAGACTCATGAGCGATATTTGGGCAGGTGTTTTGGCCAACTGCTCGACAACTTTGTATTCACTTGCTTTCATCAGTTTTGCCAATGCTGACTTCTCTTCATCTTTCTTCCCTTCTTCATTTTGCTGCTGTGGCATATTCACAGTTGCATTTTCCGGTCGACTCATAAACTCTTCCTGAGCGAGTAAGGCCACCAACCATGGCCATTGAAGCATGATTTACCGCTTTATAATCAAATGGAGCGGCTTTATAATCACTCACAGCAAGGGGTATCTGAAAGGTATAGCTCTTAGGCTTTGATGAAGTTGATCCATCTTCACTGCCTTTGCCTATCTCGATTTTGATGGATCTAGGTCCACCTTCGATCATGCACACAAGCTCTTCTGGATCCGGAATTCAGCGGTAATCATATTGATAACGGTCCATGGTTTGGCAATGGGTTAGTAGAGACATTTGGAGCTTCAATGAAATCCAACTGGATGACTTTTGCATCAATAAGATCTTGGATTTTATGCCTAAGCCTCCAGCAGCTGTCTGTTGAGTGCCCGATTTGCCCCATGTGATATTCACACTTCAGCTCAGGATTGTAATTTTTAGGCCTGTAGTCTTCTCTAGGCGCTTCGGTTGATCAGATTATCGGCCCTTAGTTTAGCTAATACTTGGCTAAGGGGAACCGGAATTCGAGTGAAGTTCGCCTGTTGAACCTTGATTGTTGATTTGGGACTGCACTTTGTTGAGTCTGATCCTTATTCTGATTTTGATTCTGATTTGTTGACAACACGAATGACTTAGTGGGGCCAGTTGCACCCGAAGTGTTGACCATGCTGACGGTTGAATCTTTCCTTTGTATGGGACATTTCTTGGTGCAGTATATTTCTTTTCTTGTTGCAATTTTCCTGCTGAAATTGCATTCTCAATCCTGCATCCAGCTATCACCACTTCTGAGAAACTTGCTGATGCATGCCCAACCAGATGGAAAGGGAAGGTTCCTCTAATGTTCCCCACCCCCCCCCCCCCTGTTGATAAAAGTGAAAGTGAGGTCCTTTTCAGGCATGGGGTGGTGATCCTTGCAGCCATGCTCTCCAGCGCTGAGCATACTCCTTGAAAGTCTCTTCTTTCTTCTTTCTTCAGATTGCTTAAATCCATACCGAGGGCGCCATCTCAATGTTTAAACTTATACTGATTAAAAATGCCCTAGCCAACTTGTCCCAAGTATCAATTTTTGGTGGTCTAATTGGGCGTACCAGGCCAAAGCAGCACCAGTAAGACTGTCCTGGAAGGTTTGCACCATCAGCTTGTCAAATTTAGCATATTGCCCCATTCGTCGTACATACAATCTGGTATGCATATTAGGACAACCTGTCCCGTCATATTTTTCAAATTCGGGTGCCTTAAATTTCTCAGGGAAGGCACCTTCCTCATATTAAGGCAAATTCAGGATCGCGGTTTGATCAAAACCATCGAACGTCTTCATTTTCTGAAGCAGTTTTCTCTCCATCTCTTTAGCCTGAGCTTCCAGTTCTTTCTTCAACTCAACCGCATTAAACTCATTTGGTGACTCCTCTTGCTGAATAAGCTGTCCCTCAATTTCTTTTCCTTTCTGTGTCCCTGAGGATTCTTCAGAAGTTGTGGGGGTCTTAAGTTGTGCAAGACTTTGTGTTAAAGCCTGCATCTGTCCAGCAATTCCAAGGAGGGTTTGTTCCACGGTGTTGAGTCTTTGCTCCGTGGTCTGGTCTGTGGGGTTGCTCCCGGTGTTAGACATCTTAACTCGGGATCTGGTAACAATAGGGCTCCTAACCGGCTTGGGCGCTATCTTTCAAGTTTTTGACTTAAACTCGAATTTGCTAGACCTGGACATTTATTTTTTATTAATATAATTTAAAGAATGAATGAATTAATATATGTATATGGAAAATGTAGATATGCTATCACACAGATGCAAATGGGGATATTGACCAATGATTTAAAAAAAAAAACATTCAATGGAATTGTATTAAAAGATAATGTTTGACATAACGGAAACTTCTAATGGTTTAGAAACCTTATTTCCTAGTGATTGAATCAAAACTACTCTCTAATGGTTTCAAAGAACCTTGATTCCTAAGGACTAAACCTAAACCAACTAAACCAGTCTTCTTGTCTTAGTGGGGCAAACAATCTTGTCTTCAAAGGCTAGAATTTTCTTTCGAGCTGCCTTCAACTCGGCCTCTAAGAATGCAATTCTGCTTCCAGCACTTTGCAGGCGATCCACCATTTCCCTCTCTCTTTCTTGGAAATCTCGGTGACATACTTCCAAGCGAGCCGAAACAGCTTCCATGTAAGCATTTGTTTCAGGGTCAGGTTCCGATGGGGCTGGTTGAAGGACATCGGGAGCTTCATATTGGATATCCTTATTCTTCTTCATTTGGCTAGCCACATACCACTGGTTGCTCTATACTTCTTGGTTTCCTTACTTTCTGGCTTGATTTCGAAAACTGGCTTCACCTCTCTATTTTCCCATATGGCTCGGATTTGATTCAACTTGAATTCTTTAGCTGGTAGGATATTGGTTGGATCCAGATAATCAAGAGTGACTTGCTCCAAATTAGGCTTGACAGTAATATCTTGCAACATATCATACTGTCTGATAACACTTGAGGGGTAATAACCAGTACAGCCGGTGAGTCCAATTAGGGGCACTGCCATGTATTCCTTGCAACTTAGGATGGCAATAGGACTTTTGAACCAGCGAGCTTGCCACATCATGTCTTCAGGTGGCATGTCTTCAAGAATAGCAATTATATCCCATAGAGGATGATCATCTTCCATGTGAACCCTTTCGGTAAAAGATTGGATGAGATCTATTTCAGACTGATGAGGGATCTATTAGCCAATTCTTTTCCATAGTGCTTAATGTGGCTAGCAAACCAAAACCATCAGTAAATGCATGCTTGCTTTGAACTTGCCTTGTCCTTTAGACTTGATGTGATTCAGACTACGGACTTGTTCGGCTAGAATAGCGGGAACATAGGATTTGCTAGCTAAATATTGAGAAACCAGCTCTATGACCCGGAAGTGGATGAACAGGTTGCCATTAGGGAAGAGAATGGTTGCAAAAGCAGCTACTATGAAGGCATTAACCCGGTTTTCTTCCCAAACTTCAAGTGGTATACTGAAAGTGGCTTGGTTGCTTTTAAAGTATTCAGGGGTTCCAAACCAGTCCATCAGTGTGGTTAGCCGAATGCAACATTCATTGCAATCATTGATAGCTTCAATAATCGGTCCCCTCTTGATCCCAAAGAATTCTGATATGATACGGACCGGGCTATGCTTGAAATTCGGAGCATAGATACCCTCAGAGGTTGGAGGTGCTTGGAGTAGTCTAGTATACTCCTCAATGGTCGGGCTAAGTACATGCTGACCCAAACGGAAGACAATTTCTTCAGGTTCCCATAGATGAGTGAAGGCTCGGAACATGGTGAATGGAACATGGATCTTTAGTAGGCTGAAGATTGGGCCTAATCTATCCTCGATGAATGACTTTTGGACCGGATTAAAACTGACAAACCATCGGTCTAGTAGGAGCATTGGATCTTTGAAAGGTTCCACTCGATTTTCTCTAATAAGGCGAGCCCATAAGCTATCGCTACTGTCGGTTGAAGACATCATTTTCTGGAAAATTTTTTAGAAGGTATAAGCTAATATTTACAAATTTTTGAATTTTTTGATAGCTTTTATATTTTTTGGATTTTTTTTTTAAGTATTTACATATGTACATTTATATTTCAACTCCATTTTTTTTAGAAAAAGTTGGTCATATCCCATGCTAATGAATGCATGATTTGGTAGGGTTCTATAGGTTCCTCGATTTAGTGGTACTAAACCGGAGTGGGAGGACATTTCTTGATCTAGAGGGTGGAAAGCCACAGCCCCCGGACCTTACTTCGTCCTCCTCGCTTAGGCTCTTAAGACGACCCTGGTACGATCGTATCTAGCACACAATCATGCTAATGCAAATGCAAATGCAAACAAAAAAATCAAGCTTTTGCTTTCTATTTTACATACTTGCAAGGTTTATATATATTTACAAAACAATTATTCAATATAATATACAAATAGATATATATTCACATGGTAATTTACAAAAAATAAGCAAGGACAAATGCAAAATTTATAATTCCTAAGTGGCTAGCCCTCTCTTTTTTTTAAAAAAAAAATTTTAAAAACTCCGTAGTGGAGTCGCCAATCTGTCGAGCCTGGATTTTTCAATCATCTGGTTCATTTCTCCTAACCCGATTCATATTAAACCCGAACCCATTTAACATGAATCCTCGACTAGGGGTTAAAAGAAATTTTAATTTTTGAAAACGTATTAGAGTCGCCACCCGATATAAATCGGAAAAAATAAAAGCTAGGATCAATGGGTCGGTTGATCCTAACTTAGCTACAAGTCTGCGAAAATTTAATTTAAAAACCAAACTTTTAAAACCAGATATCATGGATTCGGGGGCAAACCTATTAAAACCAAATGGTTACCACTTTAGAATTTTAAATTTTATAATCTATCCTTTATATGCTCAAAATTCAATAAAACATTATAACAGAAATATTTACAAGTCAAATTATTCATTTTTATTTTTTATGTGCTTTTCTCATTTTTATTTTTTTATTTTTTAGAATATGAATATCAACAAATATATTTTATATTTACAAAATATTTATTCACAAAAAAAAAAAACATTTTTTCATTTTTTAATGTCGCCCCGCAGGTGCCTACGTACTCGCTAATCGAGATCAGACAAAACGTAGTTCTTTTAAAAAGAACTTTAATTTGTTGATCAATTTTATATTTTTGAACTTTTCTCACTTTAAGTTCATTAAATTTTGAATTTTTATAAAAATTATTTTTGATGATCCTATGATTTAATCAATTGGTTTTTCATTTCATGAAAACATATTTTTCTAAGTCCAAAAATCATTTTTTACTTTTTATTTTTATTTTTTTAGAATCATCACATAAATTCATAACATATTCAAAATATTTTACAATATATTAAAATTATTTTTCATGCATTAAATATGCATTTCTAAAAGCAATTTATATATAAATACATATTGAAAATATTCAAAAATGTTCAAAAATATCAAAAAAATAAATTTTTATTAAAAAATAATTATTTTGATTTTTCTGAATTTTTTCTGAATTTTTTACTATTTTTTGCTATTCTCTAAAATTAATTATATAGTAAACTAATAATAAAATAATGCAGATTGACCTGGGCCGTTGGATGGAGCGGATCAGATCTGGAGCGTCGGATCTGAAGACCAATCTTAGCCGTCTGATTTCGTTGACTCGATCTGGGGCGTTAATCTGCTTGATGTAATCTGGGCCGTCTGATCTGCTTGATCAAATCTGGACCGTCTGATCTGCTTGATCAAATCTGGACCGTCTGAGCTGGATGATTGAATCTGAGCCGCTGATCTGCTTGATCAAATCTGGACCGTCTGATCTGGATGATTGAATCTGGGCCACTGATATGCTTGATCAAATCTGGACCGTCTGATCTAGGTGATTGAATCTGGGCCGTCTGATCTGGGCTGATCGTTGACCGTTGACCGGTGGGCGGGTTGGACTTCGGATTTTCGGTCAAATTTCGGGTTGGATCCGACCCAATCGAGCGAAGAAGACGATTACGCGGCCTTTCGAGCGTTCCTCGGCCGTCCCTGGTGGTTATTGGCCTCCACAAGCTTGTCGGCCCGAACTCCTTTGGTGGTTGCACGTCCGCTGGTAGTGGTGGTTCGCGCCTAGAACCACGTGGACGGCGGTTCGAGGTGGTGGTCCGCCGGCGGTCGTTTTTTAAAAAATAAAAAAGAAAATTTGCAGAGATGATTTTGATTAATTTGATCAAATCCAAGCACACTAAACAATCAAAACTCGTTTCTAACACTAATAAAACACTCAATTTTGATCCAAATCTGATCAAATCATTTCGAATTTGAAAAATTCGAATCCTAAACTCTAAATTCGAAAATCTCGAATTGAACTTATTGTATGTGTGTTTCTTCAAATTCAGTTGTGCCTTTTGATCCTAGTACCCCTATTTATAGGTTGCAAGCTCAATTTTACGTTTCGTACTGTTTCAGAAATGAATCGATTTTGCCTCTTTGTTTGTACGAATTTAATTCAATGATTCGTGTTTAATTTGTTTCAAACTGATGAATTGATTATTGATCTTTCATATTCTTCATCAAATCATTCAATGTGGGTAGATGAATCATCCAATTTTATCAATTCTTGTAACTCCTCATTTATGTGCAATTGAATGCTTTATAAATTATTTTTTTTTTTTTTTCCAATTTTTTAGCACGAATTTTGTGACTTTTGGGTTTGTTTTTACACATGAATTGTGTATTGATCTTTCATATTCCATGTCTACTTTGCAATTGCATCATCAATTTCAACAATTAATGATGTTTTGTCAGTTAAAAATTGATGCAAAGTAAGGCAAAAAGTCACTTTGAGAAGGCAAAAATATGAGATGATAAAAAGGCAAAAATTTGCCTTTGCTAGGGTTTGAACCTGGGTCCTTGCACTTGGGTGTGTGTTTGGGTCAATGTGTTTAACCAACAGGCCATTTGGCCTGTGCCTTGATCATTTAGCCAACTTCATCAATACTTAATTAAGGCTTTTGGAAAAATGAGTTTAATTAAACAAAAATGAAGATTTTGTTTATAAATTTTATAAATTTAAGCCTTAATTAATTGGGCAAAAATTGGGTGTCTACAACCCTAAATGTCAAATGAGTATAAGGAGAATAGGAAATCCTAAATACAGAACCCTAAGAAAATAAATACCTTTGAAAACAAGATAAAAATCCAATGATCATTCGACTTGGAAACTCTATGCTAAATGATTCATCTATCTGATCTCTAGCACAAAAATTGAGACAATATATCCAAACAATATCTAATAATAAAATAATAAGAAATAAGTTCCTATAATTGTAAACCCCTAAAATTTTACTGTAATCTTATAGGTAAAACCTTGGAGTCGAGAATAGAATTGGAACCCTAAAGTCAAACTAAGTCAACCCTATAAATCCTAGACTCGGTCAAACAGCTTCTAAAACCCTAAAATACTGAATAAATTAGGAAGATAGTGTGAAATCAAAATATGAACCGAATATATAGTATATGCCCTAAAATGATCAGATTCATCAAAACTTCAATCGTTTTAAGTCTTTTTAGGATAAGCTCTTATATCTAGACACTGACATGCAAAACGAGGAAAAATATTTCGACAAACAATATATACTAGGAAAATACTAAATTATCCATATAACATCAAATAAAAAATTCTCAAGTCAAAATTTCATCAGTTCAAACTACACTTTATCCATACCTAATCGTTAGCACACAAATCAAAATTTCATCGGTCTCGGGGAGCCTTGTCTAAAATTTGAGACTTTCACTTTATTTTATTTCATTTTGTTCCTTTTTATTTATTTTCTTGGTGATTATATTATTTCAAGTCCTAGGAGCCTTGAATATAAGCTAAGACTCTCATGTTTTATTTAGTCATCTTTCTCTTTTATTTTATACATGCAATATTTTTAAGTTTAAGCTTTAGGTTCTTATGTATAAAGGGCTCATAGTAATGTCATTATACTGTCAAAATAAGTTTTGAACTTAAAATGCAATGATGACAAAAAAATCTTCAAGTTTAAAGTGAGAACAAAATGATAATCTTGAGATTGCCATTATACTTATTTACTAATTTAGAAAGCTTAGCATAATATGGGAGATTCATAAAGTTATGAGACTCTACATATTAATACTAATTTTTTATGTAAAATATTTTCTAAAATTAATTTTTAATACATGGGAATAATTTACCAAAAGAGAAATTGGAGAACAAAACCTAACCCCTAAATTCTTCTACTAATGTTTGACAAGTAACAAGTAAATGGGATGTGGAATTTTGATTTTTATCAAACCAACATGATTTTAATGTTTATAAATGACAAAACCAAGAGAGAAACCTTACTTTTAATTTTCCTTAAAATGCCAAGAACTTAGATATGATTTTTGAAATTTTCACAACGTGAAATTCTTTTCTTAAAAGCATATATGAATCAATGTTTTGCAAAAATAACCTTCCAAATGAAAATTTTATAAGAGAGTCGGAAATTTCAAAGAATAAAAACTCTTTATCAAGTTTTAAATATCCATTAGAAAAGTTCTAAGAAACAATAATTCACCACAAGACTCAAAGATACTATTCATGAACCTAAGATTTCTAACTTCTTTATAAAGGTTACTTTGGTAAAAATTCCATTTTGAGCAACATCACTAGAATCATGCATGTACTATGAATTATTAAATTTATATCATGTTTAAATATAGAAATAATATATATACATGCCTTAGAGAGTCTATATAAGATAAAACTTGCGAAAAGTGTTAAAATGAACTTAATTATAAGTCTGGGTGTAATGTGACCCTTGTAGTTCCGAGACCTAAATGACTTTAAATGTTTGAAATAACCTTAGAAATGAATAGAGCATTCAAATTAGGTACAAATTGACTACTCATATGCGAAATTTGGAGTTTAAATGAGCAAATTATAACCAATTTAAGTTACAACTTTTGTAACTAAGGAAAAAATACTGCGAATAGAAGTGATAGAGTTAGAAATTTGAGTAAGACCTAATACAAAATACTCACTTCGGATATTTCTTTATTCAGATAACAAAGATTACGAGATTCCTTTCCCCTGAGATTATTTCAACTAGGGATTGCTCTAATGGACGAGTGTGTTTATCTTCTTAATTTTGTTACATTGTATGTGCTTATAAAGTAAAGCACGGGAACATAGGGAAAATATAAAAATGGTTTTGTATGTGGGTTATCATAGGAATATGCTTGTGATTCATGAGTGGTTGCTCAATAAATGTTAAGTAAATTGAAATCTTAATAAGGTTGAGTAATGCTTTATGCTCATTTTATTATGTTGTGGAGTGTGTGAGTATCTTGTTCATCACTCCTAAATGGAAATTAACACTATTAGAGTTGAGTAATAAGTTGATCATGCATAGCACGTCATAGAATTACATGATTGCAAGTTGTTACTCCTATGTGAAGAGCCGAACGACCTAGGAGTTCCTGTCACGAGCATAAATCTACTCCCTCTTGATGAAATTATAGACGTTCAGGGAATGCGTCCTTAGGGAGAAACCAATCATAGTGAGCAAGAGCTCAAGGACTAGCAGTAGAGGATGCGAAAAACCTCAATTTAAATTCCTTAACCCTTCATGAAGGGGTAAATCAATTATATGTATGGTTTTCGAACAACCATACATATTTGTGCGTTTCATGTAGTTGTTGTATAATATATGCTTGGCTAATAAACTCGTCTGTTTATGACTATTGGTGTGAACTGAGAAGTATCTCACTAAACATGTTGTAAGTTTGCACCTTCATAGATTGTTATCGAAACACGAATACTTGATACATTACTCGTGGACTAGATAACTGTAAACCCTAGATTTAACGATAATTTTAAGCTTAAATCGGGAAGTCAACCAGGAACCCTAAGTCAACAATTCCCTATTAAAATGTAACAATTTAGATTCGGCATTCCCGTATTTTTCAACCCTAGAAGAATAAATAGGAGTTATGTGTGTGGCATAGTGTATAATTATATAAGAAAATTTTAAAATATCAGATTAGATAAAATTCGATTTATTTCGAGCCTAATTGGATACGATCCTCGAAAAGCATGTCTCGGGGCTCGAGAATTTAAAAATATTTTATTAATACCATTAGATTCGTAATTTTATAAGGATTTCAAAAATATCAATTTTATATTTTTTCGATAACTAAAAATATCTGATATTGCAATTATACGCAAATTTTTTTACTACTGGCATTAATTTTTGTCTCCTACATGATTTTATACTATTCATTGTATAATTCTACTCTACATTATTTAATGCCTATACTTTATTACCATTGGACCTTATTTTTTACCATTCATCTATTTTTACTTTTTTACATTTTTCATATCTCTTTTCTTACATCAACCACTCATATTACACCTCTTAATCATCAAAACAATTAAAGAAATAAATTTTTTCCCTTTTCTTTTACAATGGCCGGCTACACATATATATATATATTATATTCTTTTTGATTTAATTTAATTTAATTCCACACCAACTTCACTTCCATTCTTCTATAAATATCACCTCCTCCCTTTATTTCTTACACCACTCTTCCAACATAAAGTTACCATGCCAAAATACTCTCTCAAACACTCTCTCTAAATTCTATCTTTTACTACCAACAAATCCTCTTCAAACACTATCTACTTTACCAAAATTACAACATTTCTTCTCCATTTCTCTTACAAATTTTTTAAGGTAATATTCTTATTTCTTTCATACAACCATGTCATGTAACTTAATATGACCATGGTGGTGTTTCCTAAACTTCAATGTTATGGAAATAACACTATGTTCATGTTTTGTTCTTGTTTATGGAGATATCTTTTCTATCTTATTATATTATGTTGTTTTATGTCGTTGTTTATTTGCTACTCTTGTTATTTTTTTTATAATCGGGATGGAATTTATTCTTTGTCCCGAGAGCCTTGACTCCTAATACATGACAATAGTTGACTATATTGTTGATCTTGTTTAAATTGTGATTTTCGCTTTCGTTTTAATTTATAATTGGGACGGAATCTATTCTTTGTCCTAGGAGCCTTGATAAAGCTAAGACTCCCAATACTTGATTTTATTATTGTAATTTCTTTTATTTGTTATTTTGTGTGTACTATGTTATGATATATGAGTGTACTTATATTATTGCAAGATTCATAGTGTTGATCGAATAATAAGAGATGATGTCTTATTTTACAAAGAACAAAACAAATATTATCATCAAGAAAAAGGAATACTAAACTTAAAAGTTTTTCCTTAACAAGTAACAAATTTTCGACTAAAACAAACCTACCATGAGATGATTGTTTATGCCTTGTCAAATTTTTTTTTTTTAAAAGAAAATCATGATTCATCTAAGAAAATCATGACTTGTGTTTTAAAATAAAGGAGGATTATTTAACTTTGATAACCTCTTTTCATAACTAAGTTTTTCTTAAAAATATACTTTATGAAAATTTATAATCACTAAGAACTCACAAGTTTTTAAAACCTAGATAAAAAGGGATTTAATAAATTTAGTAAAAAGGTCTAAATGTGAGAATAGTTTTGAAAGAAAGATCTAAGGATCATTTTGTAATCATCATAAAGGTAAAGGAATGAGAATAAAAATGAAATCTTTTAAGATGAATCTACATTCTAAACTATATTTTAAAAACTTTTCAAAGTAGAAAACATGATTTTTCCAACCATCAAGGGACATTGTCTTGATAAAAATTAAAAATTAGATAATAACACTTGAATCTTGTGTTTAATATGAGTTTACTTATGTAGAAATAAAGTTTCTCAAACTATATTGATAACCAAGAATTTATCGAAAGGTTTTGAATGAGGAAAGCTTTGAAATTGTTTGTTTTGAAGATTGGAATTTAACAACCATATATGATGAAAACAATCTT
Organism: Combretum micranthum; assembly: GCA_024138025.1. Classification (NCBI taxonomy): domain Eukaryota; kingdom Viridiplantae; phylum Streptophyta; class Magnoliopsida; order Myrtales; family Combretaceae; genus Combretum; species Combretum micranthum. The sequence continues at coordinate 166,194 of JAMXBD010000027.1, forward strand.
AGAAATGGATAGATATTTTTGAATAGATAGAAATCGATATATAATATGTGAAATTCCTAGTTAAAATGAGAAAGTTATTGACATTTTAAGTTGGAATATCCTTTAATACGAAATTTGGCGAACTTAGCAAATTAGTTGACAAATTTCTTTAGAACTTCCAAGAAATACTCATTGTGGGTATTTTTTTGTTTAGGTAACGAGGAAGACGAATTTCCATACCCCGAGGACTACTTTGACTAAGGAGATTCGCCATGGCCGAGTGAGTTTATTATTTAAAATTTGTGCTTATGATTTTATTTGTAAAATAGTGACATTAAACTTAGGAAAAGATAAAATTGGAAATGTGCATGTGAATTATTCTTCGATGAATGAATGTTAGGTATATTGAAATGAGAATTGAGCATAATTTATAATTGTTTAGCTAAATTTTGATGTATCTGAAATTGCTATGATCACCTTCAATGAATCAACTAATATGTCATGATATTATAAATAAACTGTACATGCATACCATGATTGTGTCACATTGAATTGGTTATTATATGTTTGGTGGGACAAATATATAATAACTAGGCTGTAGTGCCCGTAATTCTATTTGGAGGTGGAGTAGGCACTAGTATTAACTACAATTTTTATGTTGGTTTAGGCACCTGAAATAACTATAAAGGTTTGATTTTAAAACTATGGTCATATGGGCCTGTAACACCTAACCCTGAGTGAAGGGCACAAATCTATTCGATATATGATCCTTGGAAAATCACATGAATTGTTTGCTTACGTGCTTGTGCATTTCATATGCTTACCTAAATAACTTGTTATGCTTTGAAATTGTTGAGTACTTGTTTTTGGTAATGAATCTCACTAAGCCCATTAGCTTACCCCCTTATTGTAGAAAGAACTACAAGATGGATGATAAAGATGGGTTTTAAAGAGTCAAAAATACCTAATCCCAAATGGAGGGCTTAAATCGATTCAAACATATGATTTCCGATAGACCATATGTATTGTTTGCTCACTTGTTTGATGCATTTTATATGCTTGTTTAATAACTTGTTTGAATTTATTGATACAAGTATGCTAATTCAAGAATATTCTCACTAAGCTTATACCCCAATAGATTTTTGTTGACGCAGGACCAATATCTCTTATACTCGAGGCTATCGATTATCTGGATAAGCTTACACTTTTGGAAAGCTTTTGGGGGAAATCCTTTTGAAGAATCTTAGAATAGATTTACTTTACAATCTTTGTAGTTATAGTTATTATATGTAAGATTCAAAATATATTTTGGATATTGGAGAATTATTAGGGGAATGCCCTTAAGTTTACGTAAAGACATTATTATAATTAATCTGGTGGATATATGTTTAATAGCTCTTGTGTGCTTTATATTATTGCTTAAATCACATATCCCACCGATGTTTCCTATTACTGCGTTAGACGCCTTACATAAAATATCGAGACTTTTGCATGACTAAGATAGTCTTAAGTCTTAATATTGTATGTGGCGGACTGCAACACTTAAGGTACTCTTTGGGGTGTGACAGTTTAAGTGATATCTTCAACGTCTCAATGGTTTGGACAAGATCTTCCCACAAAAGTCTTGTATGATATCTTGACTTGAATTCAAAAGATAACATATACATTGTATACTGGATAAGATGTTTTGTAATTGAATTGCCGTTGATGTTTTTCTTCCTTCTTTTCAAAAACTGATGGAGAAACAAATAATTTCCATGCCATAAAAAAATCTTGCAAGAATAGAAGGAGTGGAATAGTTATCTTCTTATCTTCTTCCATAACGTAAACAATCTTTATGTTGAAACTTCATATCTGCCTATACTTCAATAATTCAAAAAGCTAGTACAAAAATAATCTTGATTTAACCCCGTGGATATTGACCAACTTTAATGGAAAAAATGAGTATATTACCCAAGTACACCCATTTTCATAGAGCTAGGTCTTCAATATATTCATTTGAACTGATCTGAAAGGAATTTGTTCAGAACTGAACTGATGAACAGTGAATTTCATGAAACTATTCTGCTATAAAAAATTATAGTAAACCAGTGGTGTTCTGATTGAGTGACCAAGTTTTAAATTTATAATCATATAATTCCTTTTTCTAAACACGATCAAAGCCAGGTAAGTGCATCTGTCATTATGTAGTCTATGATTAAGTATAGCATTATCTTTGTCTCCTACAAGGAATGAATTAAGCACTAGTACTAACCTTCTTCTCTAGCCTAAAATAAATAAGGTATTAATAATTGTATTGAATTACTAATTACACTATTAATTACATAAGGATGCAAATACAAATATTAATAAATAACAAAGAAATGCAATGCAAACATAACACATATGCCTAGAAACCATGATTAACATGTAATTTCACACTAACAATATATTGTTATTAGTCTTAACTGCGGAATTCAACATACTCTTTTAAAGTCTTTCTCAAGATCAGAAAGGCCTAATCCTGATTTTAGCTACACTTAATGATTTCTCAATCTATCCAAGTGAAATCTGGCAAAAATCCTTGTTGTGCACCACATAAACTAATGCTAAATTATATGCTACTACTAAAATTAAGAAGTTTAATAGCAATTATGAATTCAACGCACTTCTACATAGGAAATCATGAAATTTGCAGAATACATAATAAACCAACATGAAGCAAAACAAAATAAGAGTGAGATGAAAGATAGAAAGACAACACCTGTTTCTTCCATTGCTGAAACTATCTGAGAATTGTCTATGACAACACATTGAAGATCTAGCACTAGCCTCTCTCAAGTTCAATGGATGAATCAGCACAAATACAACACTTACACATCACAATGCACTCACATACAAACTCATACATACACACTCACTCCCTTTGTAGGGAGGAGAAGATGTCTACATTGTTCCTACACTAATTGGTGGAAAATCTCTAGATCCCTCCTTGTTTTTTGAATGGGTATGTTATATTTTATGCCTAAGTCCCTTCCCTAAAAGTTACAAATGAATAGATGCGACTATTCACATGTGACACCCACTAATTACATTGTTTAAATAAAATTTGGAAAAGGGCATTTTCAAATTACTCTGATTTGTACACCTTTACAATCCTTTGGCGCACTTGTAAGGTCTCCTGTACCCCTCTACAATCACGCTTACAGGGCTCTAGTCATGATTTTTTCCCCCTGATCTCTAAACCAACCCATGCAGGGGGCTTTAGTGGCATCTGGAATCAAGTTTTTTCTCCTTTGTTTAGAATCACAGCCGTACAATGCATTCTTCATCATGCTTTTTGTTCCTTTGCTTTGTTTTTTATTAAACTCTCCTCAAATTCCTTCTATTACTTCCAATGTGCTCCTATTTGACTTGAATGAATATAAATACCAATTAAGCATCAATTCTACTATGAATCATGTCATTAAATCATAAATTGGACTTAATTAGGTGTTTAGAACAAGGATGAATCATGCCTATCATGAACCTTCTATAAAACCTTCTAGATAAAATTTTGAGTATTCAAGTAAGGTTTTGTAGAATCTTCTAGTTTGCTTTTCTTTATTCAAACAACATTCTATAAAAGTCTTTAGATAACCTGATGCTTAATCATCTCAAAACTACACACTTAAATAATTTGATTAGTTTTCTTAAACTATTTTGTTATCATCAAAACTTAACTTATAGAGAATAATAAATTTAATCTCAGCCAAGTTGATTAAGCTCAATTAATCTAGTTCATTTTAGTTCATTTAGATTTATTAAGACAAAATGAGCTTGGATTATTAACTAAGTTCATTTAGATTGGATATGTTGTAGTTTGAATCAAATATATTTTAGATCTTTATGCTTTTAAAATTTCCAAAAACTTACAACATGAAAGTTATAGATCTCTTTTTAGGTTTTTGTACGATTTTGAATCATCTCAATTTGAATTCGGATGAGAAAGTTATGATCAAACTGATTTAAGTCGATAAGGAAAAGAAGGACAAGATGGGCCCTGGTTCCATATGCGGCGTTGTCACGCCCCAAAAGTACCCTAAACATGGCAGTCCTTCACATACAGTATTAAAACTTAAGAATGACTTCTCGAAGTCATGCAAAAGTTTTAAATACCATATGTAAGGCGTCTATCACAACAATAGGAGACACCAGTGGGATGTATAGTTTGAGATAGCAAATACAGCACACAAGAATCTAAATAAACATCTCAGGGGTTTTCCCTTATAATTTTCCAAACAATCATAATAACAACTTAATCTTTCTCACAACCAAATAATACTAACATCATAAGACATCGAAGGATGATTAACCTAAGATCTTCAAAAGATTTCCAAAGCTCCTTAAATCATAATTCCATCCGGGTATATGTAGTCATTGTTCATGAAAGATATTGGTCCTGTACAACAAAGGTCTATCGGGGTATAAGCATAACTAGCTTAGTGAGAATATTCCTGAATCAACGTACTTGTATAAATAATTTCAAACAAGTTATTAAACAAGCAGATGAATGCATCAAACAAGTGATCAAGCAATACATATGATCTACCAGAAATCATATGTTTGAATGGATTTACCCCTTCATTCAGGGTTAGGTGTTCCAGGCTCTTTAAAACCCATTTTTAAATCCAACTCATGTAGTTTATTTCAAGCACCTACTCACCCATCTCAAAATAGTTCTTTCAGGCTCCTAATCACTCATCTCGTAGATTTCTAGCTACTACACACCCGGCTACTAAACTCTTGTCCCATCGAGAATAGAAGCTCATGCAATGAAACTAACTACGTGATATGCATGAATCAATTAATATAATTCGTAGTATATGTTTAAAGTAATTTAAAGGTGATCACAGAATTTTGCACACACTCCAACGGAATAATAGTAAAACATAAGTTAATTAACAACGATTCATGCCTCGGTATGCTTAACATTCTTTCAACCAATATTATCATGCCTAATTCATTTTCATCTTTTCCTACTTCTAGTGCCTCTAGCTACAAGCACAACCAAGTACGTAAAAGGTAGGAAATAAACTCACTTGGCTATGATGATCTATCTTTCTTATGGATGAATCGATCGGTAAATCCACTAATAAAAATAATCCTCCGGGTAGGAATACTCCACCTCTGGATCATCCAATCAAGAAGAATACCCATAATCAGTATTTCTTATTGATTCTATGGTACTTATCAAAAACTATGACATAAGATCGTTAAAATTCGTATAGAAGGTAATTTCAACTTAAAATGATTATAACTTGGTCATTTTAACTCGGAATTGCGCATATAATATACCGTTTTCTACCTACTCAAAAAGATCTATCCATTTCTAAGGTTATTTTTGCCATAGAAAGCCATTTTGGTTGGAAAATACTACGGTACAAAATAGTTACGAATTTATCGTTCACAAAATATGATTTTTTCAAACTTTACTTTACTCAAAAAACCTTAAGCAAAATATTTGGGTATATATATAGTTAAAAAATCCTTTGAACATATATTTATACTCATATGTATGCATAATTTTGATAGTGTTGTCTCAATATTGATATTTCATAAACAATTTGTCTTTGATGGTTTTTAAATGATAAAACTTTTGAGAATTTCTCCTTTTTGAATTGTTGAAGGAAAACAAAAATATATTTGAGTTGTTATGAGTAAATGTTTTCCTATTATAATTTCATTTTCTCACTTTTCAAAAGTAAATTCATTTTCAAAAATTTTGGTTCTTTAAGTTATCTACTAAATTTACTTCTAATGATTGAAAAATAAGTTTTTTAAAATATTCTTTAAGTTTTTTATTTGGTCAAATATTTGAAGTTGTGTTAAATGTATGTTTTCCTTTATATCGTTTCTCTTTCTTAGAAAATAGATATACCTTTAAAACTTTACTTTCTTGGCAAATTTTATTTTTTCTAAGTTGGTTTTCAAATTAGTGAGTTGACTTTATCTCGGTTTGAAAAACTTGTTTTATTCTTAATATTTGTTAAATGGTAGAATAATTCTCTTAGACAATTTTATAAGAAAAGCTTTCTTAATAAAGAATGGTTAACATTAGAACTTAGCAAAATTTTCATTTTAATTTTGAAAGGAGAAAATCAATATAAAATTTTAAGTTTTGAAGAACTTTCTTAGTAAGTGACTTCCAAAGTCTATAGTGAACCTATTTAAGTTTTATAAAAGGTATGGTTGAGTTAAAATCTTTTAAAGCTAAATATTCTTTCTTTATGGAGTATTTAGTTTGGTTTATAAAAGAAATGAGTTTCTTTATTTTGAAGAAATCTACGTTACTTCTTAGCTTATCATTCGAAAAGAGTTTAAAAAAAAAAAAAACTTAGATCTTTTGTTTAAAAATTCATTTTGTTAAGAAATCTAGTTTACTTTTCTTTATTTAAGAAAGAACCCATTTTTATTATTATTTAAGACAACAACATTATTAATCATGCATGAATATGTAGTAATGTAAAAGTAAAGATAATACATGATAAGGTAAAAAGAATTGCTTGTAAGTAAATAAACATAATAAAATAGTCAAGCATTGGGAACCTTAGCTTCATCAAGATATCTCGATCATGTATTGGGAGCCTTAGTTTCATCAAGGCAACCCGGGACTAAGAATAGACTAGTCCCGAAAGAAAAGAAAAGAAAGAAAGCAAATTGTTTTGACTTGATATGGATAAGTCTAAGACTAGAAAGACTAGTCTTAATAAATTGCATAAAACTAGTAAATAAATAAATTGCAAGACATGAAAATAAATAAATAACAAATGAGCTTATATGCTCTAAATAAATATATATACATAGTATACATAATATTATATAAGTTAGATTAGAGCAAAAATAATAACAATAATAACAACAACATAATAATATAATGTAAAATATGAATCATGAACAAAAACAAAACATGAACATATTGTTGCTTCTTTAACTCATATGAGCCTAAGAAACATACACTAAGCTCATGCTAAGTTGTATGAACATGATGAAGAATGTAGGTAGGATTTTTACCTAAGGTTTAATGGAGGATTTTAAAAGAGATGAATGGTTTTTGTTATTTTTCTTGAAGAATAGAAATTGGTAGAGAGTATTTTGAGAGGGAATGGTTGGAGAGAGATTTTGAGAGAGTATTTTGATAGAGTTTTGTTATGTAAAATAGATGTGTGAAAGAATGAAGGAGGAAGGGGGCATTTATAGAATTTTTGGAGTGAAATTTAGATGTAATAAAATAATTGAAAAAGAAAAATAATTTAGAGAAGTATAATATACAAATAAATAAATCATAATGAAGGGTAAAATAGTAATATAATGGTTTATTAAAGAAGAGAGTTATTAGGCCAACCCTAATAAATGAGATATAATAATCATCTCTCACATTAATGACAGTCAATAATAGTAAATCTTCATTAATTTATGACGTAGGGTTACGTTTTCCTAAGCCATCTTCCTCTATAAATAGGCCTTAGACCCCATAAGTTTTCCCACATTTCTTCTCAGCCAAAATTAAGGTATGTGGGTCTAAACTCTCTCTTTTTCAATTCCTTTCCTTTAGATAGATAGTCTAATTCCAGTTTTATATATCGATTAAAGGAGATTCAAAATCTAGAAGCGTAACACTAGAGTGGTTTTGGAGAATATCAGATTCAAATCCAATTGAAGGTAAGATCTCTAACCTAATTTTTGTAATTCATAGATTATAAGGAAACATGTCATGATGATGGTATTAATTGTGATAGGAGAAAGATTTAAAGAATTATGGTTTTTGATTTTAATCAAGTTCTGCAAATTATAGGTATGTATGAATTTGCTCTATCTCTATAGATTCAAAGTTATAAACTTTTATAAGGGATCTATTCATAGAAGATTATATATATATGTATGTTGTGAAGGATTGTGGAGATCAAGGAAGATTTGAGGAGAAATTGATGTTAGGGTTTCTATGAAGTAAAAACAAAATTAACAGGTGAGTTAAGATTTGGTTAGGTTATGGTATTAGGGTTAGGGTTTGACATCATGATTACAATTGAATTTTAATTGCGATATATATTGATATACATGAGTATTGTGAGATTAGGGTTCCATTTCAATTAAAGTTTCTATTGAGTAGATTTGGATTGGAAGCAAATCCAGGTACGTCCTTACTTTGCTTGCTGCTAGTGCGTAATAGGTTTAGAATTTATAACCTGATTAACGAATATACGACCTTAATTGAAATTGAGTGTTGGTTGTGAGTGGTTTTGATTAGAGTAGAACTCATGGCGAGGCCATGGTTATAATGGTTGTGCTATGGGTGTATTGGGAAGGCTTATATGCATGTAAAAAAGGTTGGGTGTAAGTCATGTGGGCTTCCCCAGCGTTACCACTTCACAGTAGCATCGCCCTCATCTGTAAACCCCGGAATTCCTACCGGGAGGACTCTCTCGCTCACAGCCTTTTGGGGACCACTGCTACGCATGGCGTGAAGGATTGTCCCACATGGGTTTGGCTCAACCCTTTTTACATGCATATAAGCCTTCCCAATACACCCATAGCACAATCCCAATACACCCATAGCACAAAATTGTGCTATGGGTGTATTGGGAAGGCTTATATGCATGTAAAAAGGGTTGAGCCAAACCCATGTGGGACAATCCTTCACGCCATGCGTAACAGTGGTCCCCAAAAGGCTGTGAGCGAGAGAGTCCTCCCGGTAGGAATTCCGGGGTTTACAGATGAGGGCGATGCTACTGTGAAGTGGTAACGCTGGGGAAGCCCACATGACTTACACCCAAACCTTTTTACATGCATATAAGCATTCCCAATACACCCATAGCACAACCATTACAATGGTGGAGGGTGATCTCTAGTAAGACAACCTGATGATACTTGTGTAAGGTTGTCCTGAGTGGACTGGTGCTTGGAGATGATTCTGGTAGATTAGGAGTCGTGCTTTTGAGCTTTGGCTGGGCTTGCAAAATGTATAAATGTATATATATTATAATATATGTTTCGAGATCTGAGTTATTCCGGGTTTGGGTTTATATCATGAGTTTTCCTAAACTGTGTTGGTTGCAGGCTAATGAAAAGATAAATTAATTGTGCTTGTTGCATTAGAAATTATAAGTTGTATGTGATATTGTGTTATGTATGATCATGTGCATGTGCTTGTGGTTTGGATGTACTGGGCCTTTGTGCTCAATCCTTTATTTTTACAGGTGCAGGTGATGATCCTATTATATATGATTTGTCGGGATATGACATATATGTTGATGACGGGGAGCACGATAGTACAGATGACCATCCAGCTGATCATTAGGGATTTGGATGGAGACGTTTATGAGTACTTTTATTTTAGTAGAGACTTTATTTTGATGGATTAGTTTCATTGGAAGTTTTATTTGTAAAGACTTTTTATGTTCTTATGTTTTTAGATATCTTTAGTTATCGGATTATGTAGTGGAACAACTTTTATGAAATTTTATATTGAAGATGTTTATTTTAGAGAGTTTTGATGATGTTCTATCTTTTGTGGTTAGTAATAGCCTTAGCGTATGCCTTTGAAGAGAGGACACGTGGCGGGTTGTAGACGCCTTTGATTTAGGGGCGTTACAAGAAGAAAGAGGGGGGCCAGCGCATGTAGTAAAGAGAGAGAGAGGGTTTTTTATTTGTTTTGTGATTTTTTGTAAAGAAAAGAAATAATATGTAAGGTTTGATGTGAATAAGGTTGTATTGGAAATGTAAAAAGTAAAAAATGGTATGTAGATAGTAAGAAATAGGTGTAAGAAAATATAGAGATAGTGAAATAGTAATGAATAGTAGGAATAGTACTACGAATATTAGACTAGAAATATAAAATCCGGTAGTAATAAAAATACGCGTAAACAAGCTATATCTGTTATTTCTAGTTACCGAAAAATTCTAAAACTGATATTTTTGAAATCCTTGTTTAATTACGAGTCTTTTGGTATTATTGGAATATTTTTTATTATTCTGAGCTCCGGGACATGCTTTTCGAGAACTAATCTCGTTTGAGTCCGAAGAATACTCAAAATTCATGAATCTAATATGTTTATGTCACCCTATATTATTACGAACTATTTTAAGCCATTAACTTAATTTCGTTTTCTAGGGTTTGAGAACGCGGGATTGCCGGAGTTGAAATTGTTTGATTGTCTTGACCTTTGTTGACTTTGGAACTCTGGTTTGACTAGGGTTAGGGTTTAATACAACTTTACCCTAAAAATTGAGGAGTGTATATCCAGGATCGGATAGGTGGATCTTTTCATGTTAGGGTTTTCGAATCGAATGATCATTGAACTTTCTATTTTTGTTTTTGAAAATTCTCTTATGAAATCCCATGATCGAAATTGATTAAGGTTCGGTTTCAACTTAGGTCAAACTGTAGGGTATCAATTCGATATTCCAAAACCATTATCAAAAAATTCAGGGGCTTACAGGCGTGGCAAGGTGGTAGGGGCACATAGACTACTATACCCCTTACCAGCCCTATGGCAGAGGGTATGCCAACCTAGATCGCGTGGATATAGGGGCTAACACTCCCCATGCTAGGGGGTATGCTAACCTAGACGACATGCGCTATTTTCTTTACTTCATTTTAGCAACTTGTCTTTATCCTACTTCAACTACAACATCATGAAAGTAATATACAAACTCATTTTCATCACTTTCAACACTTTTATACTCATATTACTTCATCAAACATCTCCAACCCACTTCATCAAACTCTTTCTCCATAAATGCATAATCAACTAGCTTTTAGTTACATGCACATATATATCTCATTCATCAACTATATCACAAACCCAACTCATTTCTAACTCTCATTCATCATATTTATGAATACAAAACAATCAAGATAAAGAAAACAACTCAACTTACTTGTTTAATATGCACAAGGAACATGTTCTTCCTATTACTCATTCTTTCTTAGTTGTTGAAGCTTCTACTAGAATACCCCCCACCTCCTATCTTCTTTTCTAACTTCAATCTCTCTAATGATCATCTCAAGATTGAGATTTGGAGGTAAAATTTGAGAGAAAAGAAGAAAATAAGAAGAAGGAGAAAAGGAAAGAAAGAAAACCATAAAGGAAAAGAAATAAGAAGGGAAAAGTGGAAGCTTAGAAAGGAAAAGGAGAAAATAGATATATATTAAAAGATTTTATGAGTATTTACGGGTAGGAGTTTTGACTTAAGCTTTCTAGATCATTGTTTTAAGTATTAAAAACAACTAGGAGGAAATTTCAGAATGTATAGAAGTAAAATTAATAGCTTGAATTGGAAATCCAATTTAGAAATTAAGTTGGTAAAAACTTCATATTAAGTTCGGGTTTAGGTTTAAGAACCGATATTTATAAACAAGTAGTTGATTACAAAATTTATGGAAATTAAGAAAATAGTAGCTAAGTTAAAATGACTAGATAGAACCTTTTTGTGAAATTCAAATACTTGAATTTTTGAAATTTGATTTATTTGATGATTGAAAGAAAAGGGGTTCTAATTAAAATTGATTGAGATAATAGTGAAATTTGATTTGTTGGATAATACTTGAAGTAAATAGATAAATTGAAGAAGGTAGAGTTCAAATTTGGTAATCAGAAAGATTTAAGAAATTTGATTGATGAAATTGATAATTGAAGTATAAATGAACGGAAAGGAGTATTTGAAATATCAATTATAACCTATAATCTAATTTGCTTCGTTTAATTAAACTATCTATGCTTAATTATTAAATTATATTCTAAACAAAATTTAAGATTAATCATCTATTGGTAGTTGACATTATATATTAACTTTAAATTTTATAAATCAAAGGCTTTTGATCGTTTTAAGGTTTATCCTTTCATTTATGCTTCTACTGTGCTACTATGATCAATTTGGATTAAAATTTGATATTATGTTTCACTTCCATTGTAATTTTGAATTATTTGATAATCTATTATTTATTGAATTTATCTATCACATATATGTATTATTTATTATGTTTGCTTGATATTTCTCGATGTTTTTCATTGTTGTAAGGCGGTTTGAGAGTCAGTATTATTTACAATTGTTTCCATGTTTCATGTTTGTTTATTGCATATATTATATGATTACATTGTTTTATTCTCTTATTATATTGATTTGGTATTTCTTACCAATTTTATTTTTATGAAATATCTTGAGATTTGAATCATCAGATTAAACATAATTTCTTTATAATTATTTATTTATTCATCATTTATTTGTTTAATTATTATTACTATCATCTATGTAATATAAAGTTAAATAAGTTATAATAAAGGGTAAAAGTGTCAATTGATAAAAAATCATAAGGTTATATGGTCAAGGACTAAGTATAATTGTCTTGTGATCACCTGGCAGGGACATGATTTGAAATGGAAATTTGGCAGCTGTATACTGGCCTCAACGCCACCAACGTAGGATCCACGTCGCCAGCATACGTTGCTGTGGCTCAGGCAACATAATGCTGGTGTTGTTTTGTGAGAAATGGTCAGAATCGAGTACGCCGTCAAATTTAAGTTTACACCGCTAGCGTATGTACCAGTGTACTCGTGAAGAAAAATGACCCGAGAGCTCACATTGCTTTAACACCACTAGCTTTACCGTTTACGCCATTTGCCTTCAATCCATAATGCCGGTGTACATTTTGAAAACTGCCAGCGTATGTGAAGCAAAGGAGATAAAAGGGTACAAGTTTCCTATATGTTTTCCTCTTTGTTCTCTTTTCCAACATAACCCTAAACCTAGCAGACATCCTCTGAGTGCTCTTTGCCATTAAGAAGATTCGGTAGTCTGGATTAGGTAATTGAATCATCATCTTTGCTTTAGATTTCATATGTTTATTAGATTTCCTTAGGGTTTATTTTGTTTTGAAGGAGAAATTGGAGGAATTTTTTGTTTTTCCTAGAGATTAAGAGATTTAATTGGAGTTCAGATCAAGTATTGGTAAGTGATAAATGTTTAGATCTTTACAATGTTATAGTTAAGAGTTTTGTTAATTTCTGATTTATTTGGAATGAATTGAGCTCTAGGGGTTTAGAGATCGGTTGAGGAGATTCGTTATTCTAGGATTTGATCAGTTGTCGAGTGGATTGTTTCTGTTGGAGGATTGTTGGGTTGAAATCAAGGAGTAAGGTGTGATTTTGTAATTCTTTGGAGATTAGGGTTTCAGAATATATTTGGATTAAAATCAGTATATGAAAGACATGTAATGAAATCTATCTTGTTTTTATGATCAGGATAGTTGTGGAATTAGAGTCCTATTCCTTGAGATTGATACAACTACGACCTTACCTTGTTTTCTATATGTGCTTATAGGTTTAGATTTGATTTATGTGATGTAGGATCATAATTCTAAATTGATTTAATTCTATAAGACAGTAAGAAATTATGTTTGCTGCTTGTGTTTGGCTTTGGTTAGTAAAGACTACACAGCATGTGATACTAACAAGGTACCCTGATGATCTATGTGTGAGGTTGTCCTGAGTGGATTCGTGCATAGAGGTGATTCTGGTAGTTTAGGAGTAGTACGAGTACAACACCCTGGGTGTGTGGGAGATTCTTAACACCATATATGTATGCATTACTTATTTTATATATTTCATGTTTTATGGAGTCATGAGTTACTCTAGATTTGGAACTAGATGCGATGGTTTTGAATTATGTCGCTTGCTGGCTAAATCATAGATAATTATTGGAATTAGATGCATTAGAAATAAGGACATGAAAATATATATGTTGTGTATACATATGCATTTGTATGTGGTTTGGCGTACCTATAAACCCTTGAAATTTTGTTAAGTTTATGCTTAAATCTTAGAATTAAAGGTCAACCAGAAACCCTAAAAGTCAACAAAAGACTAGAACATACCCTAATGTTTAGATCCGACAATCCCGTTCTTAAACCTTAAACAACGGAATTGAATTAATTATAGATAAGAGTTCAAAATAATATAAGAAAGTTTAAAAATATTAGATTTGCTAATTTTTAGTGTATTTTGGATTCGAACGGGATCAGCTCTCGAAAAGCGTGTCCTAGGCCTTGGAATAGTGTAAATATTCCAATAAAACTGTTAGGTCCGTAATAATACAAGGATTTCAAAAATATCAGTTTCGTAATTTTTCAGTAGTTAAAAATAACATATATCATATTTAGATGCGTATTTTCTTTACCATCGGTATATTGTCAGTTTTGTTTACTATTCATTGTCATATTCTACTATTCATATATCTCTACTTTATCTTACCACCTATACACCTATTTTCTATATTTTTACATTTCCAATACAACTTTATATCTATCATACTTCACATTTTAATTACTTTTTATTACAAAACAAAAAAATAAAATAAATCTCTCTCTCTCCTTCCCTCTCATGCGCTGGCCAACCCTTCCCCTCTCATCTCTATTTTATTTTTCTTTTTTAATTTATTATATTACATCTAATTTGCCTCCACAAAATTCTATAAAAACCCCTTATCTCCATTTTTTTCACATACTTATTTTATATAACAAAACTCTCCCAAAATTTCTCCTCAAATTCTCTTTACTAAAACTCTCTTTTATCAATTTTTCCAAAATTCTTCTCTACACATAAACCATCTAACACCCATTACTACGTACATAATACCACTACTCATCATCTCCCTCCTTTAACAAAAACACTTTTAGGTAAAAACTTTCTATTAGTATTATTTCCATGTCATGTAACTTAGCATGACCATGGTGTTATTTCTTGAAACTCACATGAGTTATAGAAGCAACAACATATTCATGTTTTATTCTTGCATATGCCAAGAATTCGATTTTGTTATTTTGACATTATGATATCATGTTGTTATTATTGTTATTATGCTCCTAATCTAATCCCATATATATTATTAAATATATGTATACCTATATATTTTTAGAGCTTAAATGCTCATTAACATCCTCTAACTTGCTCTTATTATTATCAATGCTTTTTCTTTTTCTTTTTCTTTTGGGACTAGTCTATTCTTAGTCTCGGGTTGCCTTGATAAAACTAATGCTCCCAATATTTGATCGGGTTACCTTGATGAAACTAAGGTTCCCAATACTTGATCTTAATATTAAGCTCTTATTGATTCTTATATATACCTTATCTTATTATGATATATTATTCTATTTCTCATGACTACATATTCATGTTCATGCATGAGCATATTGATATTATCCCAACAAAAATGAAAAGGGAATTTTCTTAAATAAAGGAAGATGAGAACTCTTTTCAAAAAATAAACTTTTGTCACTTAAGAAATGATTTTCCATAAAAACTTGGAGTTCTATCTTAACAAAACTTTTCTAAAATCTAGATAAGCCCATCACAAGTTTTTAGTAATAATGGTATATTAGAATTTTTGCAGATGATACATAAAGTAGATAGATCGCACATACTCTTTCCAAAACAATAAAATGGAAAAGTTTTTTTTTTTAGAACTTAAGATTTCAAATTCTTTATTGGCAAAAGTTTCCTTAAACTTCCTTGTGAAAGTCTTACTAATACTCTAAAATATTAAGGATTAGACAAGTTTTGTAAAATCATTAAGAAAATTCTCTTCCATAAATAAAATTTTCTTAGGGAACAAGATTAATAAACAAATTGGGAAATCATTGTTATTTATTAAAGTAAAATTAACTTAGGAAAAACTAAGAATATGTAAACTTTAATAAATTTTGACCTCTATCAAGGAATACTTAGGAGCTACATTTTCAACCCCTTGAAATGAAGTTGTAAGAATCTTAAAAAGACTAAAATTATTTTGGGAAAAATTTAATTATTTCCAAAGGTTAAGAAATAAAATTACAAGGAGGAAATACTTACTTATAATGATTCAAGAAATTTTTACAAGAAACTAAAGTAAAACTTTTCAAAGTTTTGCTTTTCCAATATTTTAACAAAAATCATTGTTGAGATAACATCACTAAATTCATGCATACAATATTAATCTATATATATATATATATATTCAATGGATTTTTCCAACTATACTAATATCTATATTTTTGTATGAGGATTTTTGGATGAAGAAAATTTTGAAAACTTGTGTCTTGGAAACTAGAATTTTCATGATGAATCTACCTTGTTGTTTTGGAATCCAAACAATTTTTTATGACTACAATAACCTTAGAAATGGATAGATCTTTTCGAGTAGGTGGAAAACAGTATATAATATATGAAATTCTAAGTTAAAATGAGCAAGTTATGGTTATTCTAAATTGGAACTTCCACCCATATGAATTTTACCGCAACTAGAAAATAGAATTAGAAATTTTGGCTAGAAATTTCATGGAATACTCATTTTGGGTATTTCCTTTGTTTAGGGAACGAGAAGGACGCCGTGTACTATCTTAAAGACTATTTCAACTAAGGAAGTATCGTCAAGCCATGGCCGAGTGAGTCTACTTTCTTTATTTTCATACTTATGATTGTGCTTATAGTGTAGTAGCACTAGATATAGAAGAAAAAGATAAAATGGAAAATGCATGTAACTTACAATGTTGGTGAAAGAACTTTAAGCGTATCAAGCTATGGATTGCTTATAATAAATTGTATGTTTACTTACAGGTTGAAGTGTCTAAAATTGGTTGATCACTTACAAGAAATTAAAATCTAATGGCTAGACTTTAAATAATATTGGATGCATGTACTTCACAAGTTGAGTCACATTGCATTTGCTATTATACAATTGGTGGGACAAGTGTATGATAGTGGTGATAGGCATAAGTGGTATAATATGTATATGGCTAGTAGTAGCTGGTGAGAGCTACATAAATTGATGGCGAGTAGGAGTCAGTAATATCTATATATTTTTGGTGGCGTATAGTAGTCGGAAAGAACTATGAAAAATTAATGTTATAAATTGTTGGATGTAATTGGGCAGAATACCTAACCCTGCATGAAGCACATAAATTCATTCAACATAAGGTTCCCAGAAAATCATATATCTTGTATGCTCATGTGGTTGTTGCATTCATTCGCTTGTATAATAAAACTTGGTTGTTATTTTCATTTCAAGTATGTAAATTGGGAATGTACTCACTAAACTTGTAAAGCTTGCACCCCTATAGATTTTTTTATACGCAGGACCATTTGTTCTTATACCCGATGTCTCACCATATCCATGTAAGTCTTCTTTTTGGGAAGCTTTTGGGGGAAAATCAACTCGAAAACTAGAATAGACTTCCTTTAACATCTTTTGATGAAGTGTTTAAGTTATTTGTAAAGATTAGTAACTTTATTCTATCCTTGGAGAATTAGTGGGGGTATGCCTCTAAGATTCATGTAATAGACTCTTAATTGTTATTATGAGTTATCTTTATTTCTAGATTCTTATATGTTCATTATTATTTGCTTAAACCACACTTCCCAATACGTCTCTTATTACCGTGATGTACGCCTTACATGTAATATCAAGACTTTTGCGTGACTAAGGTAGTCATTCTTAAGTCTTGATATTATATGTGGCAGACTGCCACATTTAGGGTACCCTTCGGAGGCGTGATAGTACTGGGTGAGTTTCGCTTACTCCTTTCATTTTTCAGGAACAGGTGCAGATCCAGTTTATTATGATCTATTTGGTTTTGATATATTTGTGGATGATGGGGGAGACGATAGTAGACTGGACATTCCTCCAGATATTTAGACCACTTGGATTGACATGAGAATTAAGTTGATGGCTTATTATACTTTCTATGTTTTATAAGAGATTTCTTATTTATGAGTTTAAGACTAAGTTATGAAGTTTTCCTTTTTATTTTAAGTTTGTTTTAAAGTTGGCTTCAGTTTATGCCAACATGATATTTTTCTTTAAAGAATTTATGTTTGTAGAGATGTTTTAAACAGTTACCCCTATAATAGTAATGAAGTTCTATATTTTGAATCTATTTATCGTTTAGAATTTTTATAGCCTTAGCGTTTCCTCTCTTAGCGGGCTGTAATGCTATCAAGTTAAGGTGTTACAACTTAATTAGTATAAGAGTAATAGGATTTGATCTTATTAGATTTAAGTTATGACTCCTTAGGACAATGAGCATTGATGAGTGGAGTAGCATATGGGTTAGGCTTGCTTAGTATATATGTTATGATCTTATATATGCTGATGTACTGATTCTTAAAGGATGTTATATTCTTATTCTTTGGTTTCTATGTTTAACTCGTTAGTATGCCTCCAAGACAAAGAGCACTTGATGTGGGTTCCTGCGGAGCTGGCGAGAAGGAATTAATGAAACACCACTTGTTGATCAATCACTTGAAAACCTTCCATCTTTAAACCAGTTGCCTCAAGATTTACCACCTCCACCTATAGGATAATAAGCACCTCTACCTGCAGGACAATAGACACTTATAGATGTTTTATAGTTGATGCAAGCAGTGAATACTTTGTTAGGAGTGGTGGCACAGCAGCATCAGACCATGAGGCATGATGTGGATCTGATACAGGCTAATGATTAAGATTGGAGACAAGAAAATCAAAGAAATAATGGAAATGGACTAGATAAGCAAATGTGTTGAGCCTAAACAAGTTTGTAAATTTGGTCTATAAGTTTGAGCAAACACCAGGGGAGCCTCTTGATGCTTAACTTCGGATGGAGGAAGTGGAGAAGACATTTGTTGCACCAGGAAGCCTCTTGATGCTTAACTTTAGATGGAGGAAGTGGAGAAGACATTTGTTGCTCTGGATATTCCAGAGAATAAGAAGGTTGAGTATGCGTCCTACTTTTTGATTGGGAGAGCTAACAATTGGTGGATAAGCACTAAACGACACATGGCTGAGGTGATTACAAGGCCGATGTTCCCATAGGCTTTCTACATGGAGTTCTTTCCTGATAGTGTTAAGCAGAAAATGTTACAAGAATATTACACTCTGCAGCAAGGAAGGACTACTGTAGAGGAATATGAAGTTGAACTATACCGATTGATGAGATTCCTTTATGATTCTTTGAAGGAAAGTGAAGACGCTAAAGTGAGCAGGTTCATTACTAGATTGGAGCCTGAGATCCAGTATCAGGTTAATTTGATGGAATTGACTAACTATTCTGCCATGTCAATAAAGCTAAGACTGTGGAGCAAGGATTGAACCAGATAAAAAGTCATAGAGGGGATAGATCTTTTTGGGAAAAGGCCATCTACCAGTGTGCTTACCTAGGATAAGGGAAAAAGGCCTATCACACAGCAATTTAGACCAGCAAATTGGAATTATGATAAGAAATGATTCAAATGACAAGGACCTCATGAAGTCAAGGATTGTAAAGTGGCCCGAGAATACTTGTTTCAATTGTGGGAACCTTGGCCATAGTCACAAATTTTGCACTGAGAAAGCTGTGATTCCACAAGTGTTCTGCTTTAAATGTGGACGAAGAGGACACAAGGCCATAGAATGTAAGGAGTCTTGAAGGCAGATAGTTTATGGAGCTCAGATTGGTAGAATTCAAGGTAGTTAAGGACAAAAGGCTAAAGTGTATGCTCTCCAGCAGACACTGTAAGCTCGTAGATTTTTCGGTAATATAAATAAACCCTAGAACCGGAAGTCAAACCGGAACCCTAATGTTAACCTAGTTCTATGTTTAGACTAGTGAATCTAGATCCGGCAATCCTATGTTCTTAAACCATAGACAACGAAATTGAGATAATTGTGGAAAATGGTTCTTAATAATATAGGAAAGCTTAAAAATATTAGATTCATAATTTCTAGTATCTTTCGGATCCAAACGGGATCAGTTTTTGAAAACCGTACGCCGGTGCACCTGATAGTGAAAATATCCCAACAATACCATTAAACTTGTAAAAATATAAGGATTTCAAAAATATCAGTTTTAGAATTTTTTGGTAACTAAAAATATCAGATGTAGCTTATTTACGCGTATTTTTTTTACTACCGGTATTTAAATTGTCTAGTCTACTATTCATAGTACTTTTCTACTATTCATTACTATTCATCTATCTCTACTTTTTCTACTACCTATTCTTACAACCTATATACCTATTTCTTACAATTTTTTTCCCCATAAAAATTCTACACCACATATTACTAAACTTCTCTTACACTTTTCTTCTAAAATTAATTTTTAATTACTCTTTCTTCCATGCCATCAATTTTCTTTTTTTTTTTTCATTTATTTAATTAACTATAATTTCTCTTCAACTTTTTCTATAAATACCCCCTCTTCTTTCATTTCTTTTACACTTCATCTACCCACAAATTCACTACCAAAACTCTCCAAAATCCTGCTTTCAAAACTTTCTTCAAATACTCTCTCAAATTCCTTTCTACATACCCCCAAAATTCTCTCAAACACCACCACTTTTCTCTACCATCAAATATCTTTTAGGTAATAAACTTTCTTTATATTACTTCTACCATGTCATGTAACTTTACATGACCATGGTGTGAGTTTCCTAAACTTATTATTATGTAAGTTACACTATGTTCATGTATTGTTTTTGTTCATGAATATCCATTTCTATATTTCTATTGTTGTTAATATGTATTGCTCATATCATTAATGTTATTATGTTAACTTCTTATTTATATCTAACTAAATATACTTATGTAACTATATATATTCTTTAAGCATATAAGCTCACTTGTTATTTATTTATTTATATGTTTTGCAATTTATTTATTTACTTGTTTTATGCAAATTATTAAGACTAGTCTTTCTATTCTTAGACTTGTCCATATCAAGTCAAAACAATTTTCTTTCTTTTTTTTTTTCTTTTTGGGACTAGTCTATTATTAGTCTCGGGATACCTTGATGAAGCTAAGATTCTCAATACTTGATCTTATTATTTTTCTCTTATTTTTGTATATATCTTATCTTATTATTTAATATTATTATATTTCACATAGTTACATATTCTTATTCATGCATGAACATGTTGATATTGTCTCAACAATTATGAAAAAGAGTTTTCTTAAGTAAAGAAAAATAAGAACTCTCTTTAAAAATAAATTTTTGTCATATAAAAATGATTTTTCCACAAAAACATAAAGTTTTATCTTAACAAATCTTTTCCAAAGTTAGAAAAGTTTATCACAAGTTTCTAATAATAATAGTACATAGGATTTCATCCAAGTATATATAAAGTAAAGTTATCACATACTCTCTTTTTCAACCAATAAAATAAGAAAGTTTTTTTGAAAATTAATATTGCAAAATCATTGTTTAACAAAGGTTTTTCTTAAACTCATTTATCGAAGTTTTCTACTAACACTCTAAAACGTTAAAGTCTAGAACAAGTTTTATAAAATTATCAAAGAATAACCTTTTTAAAGATAAGCCTTACTTAGGAAATAAAGTTAGTAAATGACTTAAAAGATCATTAATATTATTTATTTAGAGTGGAACTAACTTTAAGAAACTTTAGTCACTACCAAGAAACATTTAGAAAACTACATTTTTCAACTACTAGGATGGAGTTGTAGGAATCTTAAAAAGACTGAAATTATTTTTAGAAATTTTAAAGTATTCTCAAAGATTAAAAAAATGAGGTTAAAATAAGAAAACACTCACTTATAATAATTTAAGAAATTTTCCAACGAAACTAAAAAGGAATTTTTCAAGTCTTGGCATTTTCCCGCTTTTAAGACACATCATTTTACAAAAATCATTGTTGAGACAACACCACTAAATTCATGCATATAATTTAAGTCTACATATATATATATATATATATATTCAAAGGATTTTTCAACTATACAAATATCTATATTTTGGTACAAGAATTTTTGGATGAGGAAAATCTTGGAAAATTATATTTTTGAAAACTGAAATTTCGTAACAGTTCTATATGTCACCGTTCCGAGACCCACATGGATTCTTTTGATAAAAATAACCTTAGAAATAGATAGATCTTTTCGAGTAGACAGAAATCGGTATATAATATGTGAAATTTAGAGTTAAAATAAGCAAGATATTGCCATTTTAAATTGGAATTTCCATTCATGCGAATTTTGATGAATTCAATAAATAGAATTAGAGAATTTGAGTCAAATCTTGGATGAAATACTCATTTCGGGTATTTCTTGCTTAGGTATTGAGGACCAAGATCTTCTCTTCCCCGAGGATTACTTTAACCGAGAGAAGATCGCTATGGACAAGTGAGTTTCCTTTACGTTTATGTATTCGCACATGTGCTTGTAGAATAGAGCACTAGATGTTAGGAAATGATAAAATTGATATGCATGTGGGATATCATGGGAATTATGTATGTGAATTGTTATGTACGATTAATGAACGATAAGCATATCGGAACCCAGTCTATGATTGATATAATTATTTCTATGTATGTATTGCTATGTGTGCAATTATTGCTTGATCGCTTTAAATGAATTAATATTGGATTGGAAATTACCTTAAACTAAATTGCTCATGCATATCACTTAAAATATCATTTTGAAATTTTTGCTACTACTCCTTAGTGTAGGACCGGAAACGTAAGCTGCCTAGCTACATCTTGAGAATTTAAGACGTTCGGGGAATACGGCCTTAAGTTGTAGCCGAGCTGGATCGATCACTTTGGGTATGGGAAGCCCAAGGACTAGTAGTATGGTTCGTTGGAACCCCAAGACGCATGCAACTTTTAAGGAAGTCGTTTGGGGCCCAGTTCAAATTATTCCTTAACCACCGTTGGAGGGGTAAATCCATCATACATACGAGACTGAATAGTCGTATGTACTGTTTGATCATATGGTTATTGTATCCATATGCTTGTTTAATGAACTTGGTTGAATGCCTGTTATGAGTACTTTTGCATAAGGAATATCCTCAAGCTAGTTATGCTTGTACCCCAATAGACTTTTGAGGTCGAGGACCCGAAATAATCATCTATGACTTCAATTGTCTGTAATTATATGGTGTGTAGGCACTTGAATCAACTATATTTTCGCAATTTGTAGGAATCTATACAAAACTACAAAATATATTTTTTGCAAACATGGCTTCATTGCCCGGAACACCTAACCACCGAATGGAGGGGTAAATCCATTCAAAAATATGATTCCCAGAAAATCATATGTATTGTTTGCTCACGTGATTGCTTGCATTTCATATGAATGATTAAATAACTTGGGTGATCATTGATTGATTGAGTACTTTACTTGTGGATTTAATTCTCACTAAGCGAAGAAGCTTATCCCCTTATTGATATCTCTTGCAGTTTCCCATTTATGGTTGAAGCCCCGGGAGTATTTTCTTAGTATTACCTTTTGGCTTAAGAAGTTATTGGAAGGAGTTAAAGACTAGATATAGACTTAGTCTTCTAAGTAAATCTCTTTGTAATTATTTTGTTTAGCCTTCTCTAGACTATGATGAGCTATATCTTTTAGCGGGGGAATGCCCCTTTGATGTTTACAAGACCTTTATATAAATTCCTATTGCAAGTGTTATGCCATGATTTCCATTTTTAAACTACTATATGAATGTCTTCTTAAACAACTTGTTTCAAAGTTGGTCCATCGTGATCGTGAACATACGCCTTACACGCAGTATCGAAGCTTATGGGATGACGGAGGTAGTCATACTTAAGCTTTAATATTGAGTGTGGCGGACTGTCGCATTTAGGGTACTCTTTGGGACGTGACAGTCATCTATTTACGCAAAAGAAAGGGAAAATCAACAAACTTATTCTACCCATACTAACCTTTCTATTTTGGTTCTACCCTAAACATGATAGCCCGCCACACTAAATATCAAGACTTAAGTATGACAACCTTAGTCATCACAAAGTTTTCGATATCGGGTGTAATGCATACTTTCACAATCGTAGCGAACCAAATTTTTGATCAAGCCGTTTAAGCAGTTATACATAATAGCAATTTAAGAAAGTAAATCATAACAACATAACCAAAGTTCCAAAATATAGAAAGAGTCTTACAAACCTTAAGGGGCGTTCCCTGTATAAAAACAACTAATTCTATCAAAGTCCATTTTCGAATAATTATATTTTTGAGTTTCTATTCGGAGATCTATATCTGTTTCTAATTCTTGACTTCTAGCCAAAACCTATTGGCTCCAAAAAGGTATTACTTGGGTGAAGTACTCCTTGGGCTCCAACCAAAGATATGAGTACTGCAAGAGATATCTAAGAGGGTATAAGCTACGCACTTAGTGAGAATTATTTCCACAATTAAACACCCAACCACCAATAATCAAAACAAGTTTATTTAAACAACCATATGAAATGCATAAACACGTGAGCAAACAATACATACGATTTTTCGGGAATCATATGTTGAATGGATTTGCCCCTCCATTCGGGGTTAGTTGTTACAGGCCGAATAGACCGATTTTCATAATTACAAATCCTTTGTAGGTTTGTTCAAGCTACTACCCAGCTGTAAAAACATAATTTCTTTTAGGTGTTTATGCACCGTAATTTAATTCGGGCGATCTTTTCCGTTTTATAGATCTTACGGGCTCTATGAAACTCCTTACTATGCCTTTGTCCCACCAAGGGTATAATAATAAGTGTAATGAACTCACCCAATGATATGCATGAATCAGTTTAATTAAATACCCATGGCATGATTAAATATTTTATGGATGATCATAGAAATTGCAGACAATCATTCCTATACTAGATCAAACATTCATTATGAACAATTCCCGCTTTGATATACTTAAACATAATTCCAAACATATATGTAAAGCACATGCACCTTTCCATTTTATCTTTTCCTAATTCTATTGACACTAATTTTACAAGCAAAAGCATAGTGCAAAAATGTAAGAAATAAACTCACTCAGCTATTTGCGTAGAAACTTTTAGTCAAAGTAATCCTCGAGATATGAGAACTTAGTCTCCACATCAGCTATACAAGATAAATACCCAAAATGAGTATTTCTTGGAAGTTATACTTAAACTTGCTAATTCTATTAATTAAGTTTGTCAAAAATTGTATAGAGGGAAATTCTAACTTAAAATGGCCATAACTTGCTCATTTTAACTCAGAATTTCGCATATTATACACCGTTTTCTACCTACTCGAAAAGATCTATCTATTTCTAAGGTTATTTTTGTCATAAAAAGTCTTTTGGATCATGAAAAAGATTAGTACAGATTTACCACGAAAATCCACAGCCCTTGAAACACAATTTTTCAAACTTTTCTTGATCAAAAAATCCTTTAGCAAAAATATGGATATTTATATTGTTGAAAAATCCTTTGAATACATATATATAGGCTCATATTGTATGTAAAATTTAATGGTGTTGTCTCAACGATTATCTTTCTTAAAATAATTTATCTTACGATGTTGAAACTCCCCTTCTTGATTATTTAATTGGGACCAACAATGTACAGTAGTATTTTGAGACCTAAATGACCTTAAGGACTTGAAATAACCATAGAAATGAATAGAACATTCAATGTAGGTAGAAATCAACTACTAATACACGAAAATCGGAGTTTGTAAACCCCTGAAATTTCATAATTCTTAGAAAATAATCCTAAGAGTAAAAAACCGGAAACAAAACCCTAAAAAGCGAGCCAAGTTAAAACCTAATTCTAAATAAGATAAAAAATGAGATTTCTTAATATGAGAAAGAGATAAAAATATCCAATTATCAGTTGAATCAACATCTGTACATCAATTAAATCACCTAACTGTTCCTTAACACACAAATCAAGACAATATATCCAAATAATGCTCGACAACGAAATGGTAAGATCTTAAATCCCTCGGTAAACTTCAGAATCAGAAATTTCAATTTTCACCAAAAGTCAAACCGAGTCAACTCATAACCCTAGACTTGGTTAAACGATCCCG
Source organism: Combretum micranthum (assembly GCA_024138025.1). Classification (NCBI taxonomy): domain Eukaryota; kingdom Viridiplantae; phylum Streptophyta; class Magnoliopsida; order Myrtales; family Combretaceae; genus Combretum; species Combretum micranthum. Next base: position 191,985 of record JAMXBD010000027.1, read on the forward strand.
AGAACTAAAAACTATTAAATAAAAACAAATAAAATAAAATAAACCATAGATATCGAGCTAAAAATATAAAACGGTCAAAACTCCAAAATTATATGATCTTACGAATAACTCAACAAAACCAGAAGTCAAACCAGAACCCTAAAAGTCAACAAAGCTTATAACAAACCCTAGTGTTTAAGATCCGGCAATCCCACGCTCTTAAACCCTAGACAACGAAATGAAAATAATTGTTGATAATAGTTCGTAATAATATAGGGAAAGCTTAAAGATATCAGATTCGCAAAATTCAAATGTCCTTCGGATCCAAACGGGATCAGTTTTCAAAAATCGTTCCCTGATACACCGGATGGTAAAAATATTCCGTTAATACCAATAGATTTGTAAAAATATAAGGTTTTCAAAAATATCAGTTTTAGAATTTTTCGGTAGCTAAAAATTACAGATATTGCATTATTATGCGTATTTTTTTACTACCGGTACTTTAATTGTCTAGTTTACTATTTATAGTACTTTTATACTATTCATTACTATTCCTCTATCTCTACTTTTTCGTACTGCCTATTCTTACACCTACATATCTATTTCTTACAATTTTCTTTTCCCATAAAAATTCTAACACCATATGTTATCAAACTTCTCTTACACTTTTTTCTCTAAAATAATTTTTAATCAAATTTTCTCTCTCCCTCCCAAATTGCTGTCCACTCCCCCCTCTCTTCCTTCTCATTATTTTCTTTTCAATTGATTTAATTTCATCCAATTTTCACTCCAAAATTCTATAAATACCCCATTCTTCTTCATTTTTTCACACAATTCATTTCACTACCAAAACTCTCTCAAAATCTCTTCATAAATCCTCTCTTCAAGAATTCTCTCTACCAAAACCCCTTAAACCAATTCCTCACAAAAATCATTCCTTATACATAAACTATCTATCACATATCACTACTCACAAAATACCCCTTTCATCTACCATCTTCATACCACATAAACACTTTAGTGTAAACTTCTTCCAACCATTTATTTACTCATGTCGTATAACTTAACATGACTATGGTATTGTTTTGAAACTCATATGAGTAGTAAAAAACAACATGTTCATGTTTTATTCTTGCACATGAACTTCCTATTTTATTATGTTGTTATGTTGATTTTATTATTCATATTAACTAAATATATTTATGTATATAATATATATAATCTTTAAAGCATATAAGCTCACTTGTTATTTATTTATTTCATGCTATTTCTTTAAGACTAGTCTTTAGTCTCTAGTCTTAGACTTGTCCATATCAAGTCAAAACAATCTTTTATTTATTTTCTTTAATCTTTTGGGACTAGTCCATTCTTAGTCTCGGGATGCCTTGATGAAGCCAAGGCTCCCAATACTTGACTAGGATACCTTGATGAAGTTAAGGTTCTCAATACTTGATATTTTATTTTCTTGCTTATTATTTGTTTCTAATATCTTCTTATGTTCTCATTATTTTATATGCTCATAATACTTGCATTTACATAATGATATTGTCTCAACTAATTTAAAAGTAGAATTTTACTTTATTAAAGGAACTTAAAACTAAATTTTCTATTATGTAATTTATCACAAAATAATGGAGTTATTATAACAAAGATAGTTTACCAAGAAAACATAAGAAATAAGTATTTTCTTCGTATATTATGATAACCTAAGTTTTAGTAAAATAATTTGCTAATATTAAAAGCTTTTACAAAAAGCTTAAGATTTAAACTCTTTTTAACTCCATAACAAAACTAAGAAACAAACTAATTTTCATAGTTAAGATGAATTCAACCAATAAAATTATAAACCCACCTAGGAAAATAATGATTTTCAAGCTTCTAAAGATGAAAACTTATTATCAAAGAATATGAATAGGGTAAGATTAAAAACAAAGGATTTTATCAATAAAAAGGATTCTTTCCAAAAGAAATAAAAGAACAAGTTTTAGAAAACAAAAACTTATATAATAAATATAAGAAGACAAGACTCAATCTCTAAAACCATTCCAAATACAAATTCATAGAAAGGTTTTCAACAACTTAATACACTTTTGATAAGTTTGATCTTTTATCACTATAAGTAAAATTTATGCAAGACTAAAGGTTAAAGGAAAATTTACTTGTTTTTGGAAAAGGAATGAAGAAAACAAAATAAGAATATACCCATTTATAATAACCTATGAAAATGTAACGCCCTAAACTAAAGCATTACAACCTGTCACGTGTCCTTCTCTTAAAAGAGACACGCAAAGGCTCTAAATCTCAATACCACAAAATATAAACATGTAAAAATCTCCATGAACCCACATTTAAGGGTACTCCAGAAGGAACAAAACCCATGAAATCTGTAATTTATGACTTTGAAATATCTCCTGTAATATAAACTAAATCCGAGTTGGCAAAACCAAAGCCAACAATTGTCACGCCCCGAAGGGTACCCTAAACGTGGCAGTCTGCCGTACATAATACTAAAGCCTAGGAATGACTACCTTAGTCACGCAAAGGCTTCCATATTATATACAAGGCGTACATCACAACCAAGGGGACGCATCGGAGTAGCGCAATTTATATTGATAATAAATAAGTAACAAGGTAAAGAGAATACTTAATATAAAACATAAACATATCACATTTCAATTCTTAAGGGCATATTCTTCTATTATCTTCAAATAAATATACGTCACTAATCATATAGGTTGGCACATATAAAGAACCTTACAAAATTTCTTCATCGTATGTTTCCATATCCTTAATCATCCTTCCATGACTTCCTTAATGTCATGATCCTCAAATTTAATCCACGAATATACCTGTTTCAATCAAATCTATAGGGGTATAAGCTACAACTAGCTTAGTGAGATATTCCTTTTCATTCGCACCGTATATTCAAACAAGTTTATTTATATCTTCACACATATGCTATGCATACAATGCAACAATCACATGATTACGCAAATATATATAGTCATCCGGGAACTATATATAGAACGGATTTACCCCCCCCCCCCCCCCCCCCCCCCCCCCTGTATCAAAGGTTAGGGAATCGGGGTTGAAGGTTCTCGACCTTCTACTGCTAGTCCCCAGGTCAGGTCCTCACCCACAGCGTTCGGTTGGCTCGGCTTCGAACCTAGAGTCGCTTTCCTCGAGCGATTTGGATTCTCCAGGAAGGAACATGGCCCGTGGCACCGCACGATCACAGCCAATCCAACTCTACGCGTAAGAGTAGCAGTCTTCCGAAATAGATGTGACTCGATGGATGCTATGCGTGAGCGTTTTGTTTTTCTTACGCCAAACCTTATTAAGGTTTATTAGGGGCGATCAATCAATTTAGCAAGCAATAAACAGACATACAAGTAAGTAAACAAAATTATTTAAATAAGCAGATCGAAGTTGCGATACTCTTAATTCTCATTTCACACATAAACATAGAATCATATATATACACATAATCCCGAAATCCCCAAATATATTCGTTTTTATCTTTTCTTAGTATACTAAGGCCACTACTTTACAAGCACAAGCAAGGTAACGAAATTAGAAGAAATAACTCACTCGTCCATTTTGCTATCTTCTTAGTCGTAGAAATCCTCGGTAAGGTATTGTCGTGTCCTTCGTCACCTAGACAAAAGAAATACCCGGGATAAGTCTTTCATGAAATTCCTATCCTTGGATGTTCTAAACTTTTCTTAAAATCGCGGTAAAATCGTATAGGAGGAAATTCCAATTTAAAATGGCCATAACTTGCTCATTTTAACTCGGAATTTCGCATATAATATACCGTTTTCTACCTATTCGAAAAGATCTATCCTTTTCTAAGGTTATCTTTGTCATATAAGGTCATTTGGGTTCCGAAAACATTGGGTACAAATTTAAAACGAATTTTTCTAAACTTTTGCAAAAATCTATTTTCTAACTCAACTCCATTTTAAAGAAAATCTTTTTGTAACAATATGTATGTATATATATATATATATAATTGATAAATCCTTTGAGTATATAGATAAGCTCACTTTATATGCAAGATTTCCAATGGTAGTGTCTCAACAATCTATTTCATAAAACAATTCCTTTTTAAAGTGTTAAAACTTATCTTGATAAGTTCCTTTCCAAGTTTTTGGAAGAAACTTTATAGTTTCATTATAATGAGTATATTTTTATTTTATTTCCTTCATTCTTTTTTCCAAAACAAGCAAGTTTTCCTTTAACCTTAGTCTTTCATAAATTTCTCTTCTAGTGATAAAAGATCAATTTATCAAAAGTATATTAAGTTGTCGAAAACCTTTTCATAATTTGTTTATTTAGGATGGTCTTAGAAAATGAGTCTTGTTTTCTTATATTCCTTTCTAAAATATAAGCTTTTACTTTCCAAAACTTGTTCTTTCATCTCTTTTGAAAAGAATCATCTTTTATTGATAAAATCCATTACTGATTAATCTATTTATATTCTTTTGAAAATGAGTTCCTTCTTTTTAGAAATTTGAAAATCATTATTTTTCCTAAGTGGGTTCATCACCTTATGAGTTTATCTTAACTTTGAAAACTAGTTTGTTTTCTTAGTTTTATTTCGAAGTTTAAAAGAGTTTAAATCTTAAGCTTTTTGTAAAAACTTTTAATATTAATAAATTATATTACTAAAAGCTTAGGTTAACATAATATACAAAGAAAATATTTACTTCTTATGATTCCTTGGAAATCTATCTTTGTTATTTATGAAAACGTTGAGAAAACTCCATTTCTATGTTGTTGATAATAACTTCATGATTTTGTAATAAATCATATAATTGAAAACTTAGTTTTGAGTTCATTAAGTAAAGTAAAATTCTATTTTTAGATTAGTTGAGACATTAGCATTATGTAAATGCAAGTATCATTAGAGGTGTTCACGGTTCGGTTAACCGGTCCGTAGCTTTATTTTTTTATCCTAACCGTAATAATCGGATTTTCAATATCCTGATCCTAAACCGATCCATTATGAACAGTTAACCGCCTTAACGGTTAAACCTTTTTTGCGGTTAATTTTTTCGGTTTTCGGTTTTTAACCGTTTGACATAATGGTTATGCAAATTTTGCAATTAACCATACTTTTCAATATGTCCGTAAAAATAATTAGAGTATTTTTTTGTATAATTATATTAAAAACTATAAATGAAGAATGTAAGACGTATAAAATAGTTGTTAATATATATTGGTGTCATCAAGATAATCATCATAATAGCTTTTTACTCATGTGTTCTTATTAACCTTGATCAATTAAGCTCAATACAAAATCTCAATCAAATACCACCATTCTAATTTTCAAACATATATGCATTTGTTTCTTTTTATCTGAATCATTCACTTTAACATAATTCATATTGATAATACTAAAAAAATAATTATATGGGTATATTATAAATTATATATATTTATAATTACGGATCGGTTAACCGAATCCATCGGTTTCTAGAATCTAAAAACCGAAACCGAAACCGAGAACCGAAAAAATTAAAAATGCTAATCCTAAACCGAAACCGATGGATCGGTTAACCGCTTTTTTAGGATTGGTTTCTCGGTTTCGGTTCGGTTATCCTAAACATTCGGTTTTTTTTTGCATACCCTAAGTATCATGAGCATATAAAGAAATAAGAACATAAGAAAATACTAGAAATAAATAATAAGCAAGAAAAATAAGATATCAAGTATTGAGAACCTTAGCTTCATCAAGGAATCCCGGTCAAGTATTGGAGCCTTAGCTTCATCAAGGCATCCCGAGACTAAGAATGGACTAGTCCCGAAAGATTAAAGAAAATAAATAAAAGATTGTTTTGACTTGATATGGATAAGTCTAAGACTAGAAAGACTAATCTTAATAACAACATGAAATAAATAAATTGCATGACTTGAAAGTAAATAATTAACAAATGAGCTTATATGCTCTAAATAAATATATATACATAATACTATATATATAAGTTAGATTAGAAGCAAATAATAACAATAATAATAACAACATAATAAAATAGAAAGCTTATGTACAAGAACAAAACATGAACATGTTGTTGCTTTTACTACTCATATGAGTTTCAAAACAACACCATAGTCATGTTAAGTTACATGACATGGATGAATAATAGATGGAAGAAATATTTACCTAAATTATGTAAGAGGTATGAAGATGGTAGATGAAATGGGTATTATGTGAGTAGTGATATGTGGTAGATAGTTTATGTATGAGGAATGATTTTTGTGAGGAATTGGTTTGAGAGAGTTTTGGTAGGAAAATTCTTGAAGAGAGAATTTGTGGAGAGATTTTGAGAGAGTTTTGGTAGTGAAAGAAATTGTGTGAAAGAATGAAAGAGGAAGGGGGTATTTATAGAATTTTTGGAGTGAATTTTGGATGTAATAAAATAATTTGAAAAAGAAAATTAAATTGTTGGAAGAGACATAGGGGGGGCGCCAGTTTGCTTCATTAGAGGGGGAAATTGATTTTATTTTATTTTATTGTGTAATAAAGAAGTAATGTGTAAAGTTGATGTGAATAAAGTTGTATTGGAAATGAAAAAAGTAAGAAAATAGGTATGTAGGTGTAAGAAAAAATAGAGATAGTGAAATAGTAATGAATAGTAGAAAAGTACTATGAATAGTAGACTAGACAATTAAAGTACCGGTAATAATAAAGATACGCGTAATAATGCGATATCTGTAATTTTTAGTTACCGAAAAATTGTAAAACTGATATTTTTGGAATTCTTGTATTTTTACGAGTCTATTGGTATAAATGGAATATTTTTAATATTCCGAGCTCAGGACACAATTTTCAAGAACCGATCCCGTTTGAGTCCGAAGGACACTGAAATTTGCGAATCTGATATTTTTATGTTACCCTATGTTATTATGAACTATTTTAAGCTATTAACTTAATTTCGTTTTCTAGGGTTTGAAAACGCGGATTGCCGAATCTTAAACATTATGGTTCGTTATAGGCTTTGTTGTCCTTACGGCCCGTTTACTTCAACTTTGGAAACAGGCAAGAAATAGAAAAGTTATTCCTTGAGAATGATATTACCGGTAATAGTAGGAATGTTTATTTCTATGTTTACTTTGTCTAAAGTTTTATTACGGGGAATACACATTCTATTGTTTACTTCAACTTATTAATTCTAGCATTAAACTGCTAATAAAGCTAAAAATACCATTATGCCCTTATTGTGGTATTAATTCTAGCATTTAATTAAGGGTAATTTGGACAGGGTATTTAATTTTTTATTGCTTCTGGAGTGGGAATAGAAAAGGAATAAAAAGTTCCACCTGTTAGATGGAACTTTTTATTCCCTCTATAGAAGGAATAAAAAGTGCATGGGAATATTTGTTACTGCTCATTTAATGCAAGTAAACAAAGTAATAGAGGCATTCCAGCAATAGAAATTCTATTCCTCCTCTATTACCTCCAAGTAAACAGGCCGTTAGGGTTCCGGTTTGATTTCCGGTTTCGTCGAGATATTCGTAAGATCGTATAATTTTTGAGTTTTGATCGTTTTATATTTTTAGCTCGACATTTATGTTTTATCTTATTTTGTTTGTGATTATTTTTAGTTCTCGGGATCGTTTAACCAAGTCTAGGGTTATGAGTTGACTCAGTTTAACTTTTGGCGAAAATTGAAATTTCCGATTCCGAAATTATCGAGGGTTTTAGGATTTTGTTGTTGATCGTCACTTGGATATATTGTCTTGATTTGCGTGTTAGAAAATGGGTAGGTGATTTGATTGATGTACGAATGTTGTTTCAACCGATAGTTGGATTTTTTTATTTTTTTTTATTTTTGAGGGTTCCCTATTTCTCAAATTAAGAAAACTTGTTTTTTATTTTTATTTAGAATTAGGTTTTAACTTGGTTCGCGTTTTAGGGTTTCGTTTTGGCGTTTGTCTTGATTTAGAATTTGGTTTTAACTTGAGTCGATTTTTTGGATTTCAATTTTAAACTTTTAGAATTATTTTCTATGAATTATGAAAATTTTTGGGGGTTTACAACAATAATCCAAAAAAGATCTAACTTCCAATTAAAAACATATAATCCTGTTTAATAAACCATTACATAAAAACCAATACTTCAAATCCTCAAAAAGATAAATAATCAAAATATTGTCTCAAAAATCTTCAATTACTCAAGAAATCTTTTTTTTTTTTATATGTCCTGTATAACATCCTATTCCTCTGCAGTGTAGTCAGATCCACTATCGTCATCCCCATGATCAAAATACAAGTCATAACCAGACAAATCATTAACAATATCTCCATCACTTGTACCTGAAAAAGAAAGGAATGAGGAAAACGCCCAGTACGCCAGTCCATAAACAATATGCAAGTATACAAACAACATGTATAGATACGTGCAACTAACTAAATGCAAACAACATGATTATTATCTTCATTAAGTTTACAAAACAACACAGTTCAGAATTATAGATCTCTGATCCCAAACTTGGAGTTACTCAGACTCCTGAAAAACTAGCATATATCGAAAATAAATAATTATATACATATACTGGTGAATGGGTACTCCCCAAACACCCATGGCCATACTACCAATAAACCTATATCTACTGGAATCATCTTCAAGTGCAACTCCACTAGGAACAACGACACACGAGGATCATCAGGGTGCCTCAAAAGTATCACTGTCTGCTAGGTCTTTACTGGTCAAAGCCAATGACATCCAGAAAAACAAATTAAGCTAAATAGAATTAAGTTCATTTATATATCTATTCCTACAGGCAACAATCAGAAAACTAAACCTGCAAGCAAATGCAACAAACAAGGAAAGGTTGTACCTTTTCCAATTCCAGGAACAATCTCTCCAAATCCACAAATTCTTAAAAACAACAAGAAATCTCCCAATCTCCTCTTAAGAAATCACAACTGCAGAATCTCTTCGATCAATTCCCTGAAAACCCAAATCTCCACAAAACCCTAATTGCATAAATCAACAAATACAAACAAATCTATCATTCTAATTTGATCTTTTAATGAATCTATTATTTAGAGGATGAAAACTTACTTTGATTTGACTCTAAATCCAAAAAATTGCCGAAAACCATAAAGAAACCGTAACCCTAGAACATCCCCAATCATGAACGAACAAAACCCTAAACCAGAAATCATTTCAATAAAATCTACATATGTAATTAAGGGATTTAATTACCTTGAATGGATCTCAAATTCCTAATCGTTCTCCTTGAGATTCAGATCTGATCTTCAATCTTCCTTAAACACCCACTCTTCTGATCTGCAAGAAAATTAGAACCGTTTCTCCAATTCTTCTTAAAAACAAAAGAAAATCCTAAGGTAATTCATAGATTGAAAGACTTTAAAGGAAAGATATGATTTTGATTACCTGAATCCAATCTTCCAAGATCTCCTTTGGCCAATAGAATCAAATCTCCAAACCTGATACGTATGTTTTCCAATTCTATCACAAATTCAATAATCAAACCCTGAGAAATCTAATAATCCATAATATCTTAAAACCAAAAAAGTGATTCAGTTACTTCTAAATCCTTTGGCGGCTATAAACTCTCAAAGGATAAAAATCTAGGTTTAGGGTTTTGTTGGAGAAAAGACAAAAAAAGAATATATAAAGATTTGTGACTTTTGATCTTCTGTCACGTGTTTGTCATGTGACCAAAATTATATTAAAATTAGATTTTTGTTGACAAAGAAAGAATATATAAGCCGGCAGTTTTCAACCATCTTAAACGTACTCCAAATCTCTTAGGGTTTTAACTGAGGAATGGTGTAACAAACTCATAGGTTAAGAGTAGATTTAAAGAGGTTTGTTGTTTAGGAAAAACCCTAGGTTCATATCCAATTTAGGCTGCCAAAATCCATTCTTAATCAAGTTTTTCCTATGTGAACATAATAAAATTATATTTCAACTTTGATCATAAAACCTTCTTATTTAATATCCTTTGACTCTTTGACCCTTCTTAATAATCCCTTTTATATACTTTAGGATTGACCATAAAACCCTCTTATTTTATATCAAATGACAAATTTTTCCTTTTTTATAATTTATTTATCTTTATATTACAGAAAATATAAAAGTTTCTTCAAAAAACTTGAAAAGAAATTATCAAAGTTAAAGTTTTAATAACTCAAAATGAATTGTTGTATGAAATAAATTGTTGAGACACTACTATTAGAAATTTTGCATATAAAGTGAGCTTATCTATATACTCAAAGGATTTATCAATTATATATACATATATATATACTATATTTTTATTAAAGGATTTTTGAATGAAGTTGAGTTAGAAAATGGATTTACAAAAGTTCATAAATATTCGTTTTAAATCTGTACCTAACGTTTTCGGAACCCAAATGACCTTATATGACAAAGATAACCTTAGAAATTGATAGATCTTTTCGAATAGGTAGAAAACGGTATATTATATGCGAAATTCCGAGTTAAAATGAGCAAGTTATGGCCATTTTAAATTGGAATTTCATTCTATACGAATTTGACGGACATAGTGAAATAGAATTAGAAAGTTCAAGTAGAATTTCTATGAAATACTTATCCCGGGTATTTCTTTTGTCTAGGTGACGAAAGATACGAGATTACCTTTCTTGAGGATTACTACGACTAAGAAGATTGCGAAATGGATGAGTGAGTTATTCTTCTTAATTTTGTTACCTTGCTTGTGCTTGTAAAGTAGTAACATTAGTATACTAAGAGAAGATAAAAATGGATATATACTTGGGATTTCGGGATTATGAGTATATATGTGATTCTATGTTTATGCATGAAATGAGAATTAAGAATATCGCAACTTCAAATTGTTTGTTTAAATAATTTTGTTTACTTACTTGTATGACTGCTTATTAATTGCTAAATTGATTGATCCCCCCTAATAAACCTTAATAAGGTTTGGCTTAAGAAAAATGAAATACTCACGCATAGCATCCATCGAGTCACATCTCTTTCGGAAGGCTGCTACTCCTACGCGTAGAGTTGGATTGGCTGTGATCGTGCGGTGACACGGGCCATGTTCCTTCCTAGAGGATTCAAATCGCCTGGGGAATGCGACTCTAGGTTCAGAGCCGAGCCAACCGAACGCTATGGGTGAAGACCTGAGGACTAGCAGTAGAAGATCGAGGATCTTCAACCCCGATTCCCTAACCTTTGATACGGAGGGGTAAATCCATTCTATATATGGTTTCCGGATAGCTATATATATTTGCGTAATCACATGATTGTTGCATTGTATGCATAGCATATGTGTGAAAGTCTAAATGAACTTGTTTGAAAATATGGTGCGAATGAAAAGGAATATCTCATTAAACTAGTTGTGGCTTAAACCCCTATAGATTTTGTTGAAACAGGTATACCCGTGGTTTAAATTGAGGATCATGACATTAAGGAAGTCATGGAAGGATGTTAAGCTTCTATGAAGGAAATGGGAACATAAAATGAAGTAATTTTGTAAGGTTCTTTATATGCAATGACTTATATGATTAGTGATGTATGTTTATTTGAAGACAATAGAAGGATATGCCCCTAAGAATTATAATTTAATATTTGTATGTTTTATGATAAGTATTCTCTTTGCTTTGTTACTTATTTATTATCAATATAAATTACGCTACTCCGATGCGTTCCTTTGGTTGTGATGTACGCTTTGTACATGATATGGAAGCATTTGCATGACTGAGGTAGTCATTCCTCGATTTTAGTATTGTGTGCAGCGAACTACCACGTTTAGGGTACCCCTCGGGGCATGACAGAGTTACCAATGAGTTAGTTATAACCGTTTTAAGTTAGAAACTTAGTAACCAGGAATTTTACCCATAACTAGTTTACTAGAGTAAAACATTAGATAAGTTTGGTATGAAATATCACTCTAGGTATTTCTTTTGTTCAAGTGACGATGATATCAACATTCCCTTTTTAGAAGATTATTTTGATTAGGAGTCTTCACTATAGCCAAGTGAGTTTTTTCCCAACACTTTACAGATTCTTGTATGTGTTTATAGAATAGAGCATTCCAATGAAAGGAAAAGATAAAAAACAAAATTGCATTCGGGATATTATGGGAATCATGCTTGTGTTTTGTTATCCTTAATGAATAAAACATAAGTATATCAGAACTTGAATGATTAAAGTAATGCTATTGTACCTTTAACATGATGATATGTGTATATGAGTAATTAGATGGACACCCTTAAAATGGATAATAATATGGTTGCAAGTTTAATTAATAAAAAGGTTATGCTTGCATTCCGTTGAGTCTCATATCATTATTTTCACTACTACTCCTGTGTGTGGGACTGGAAAGGTAGGGTACCTCGCTACAACATGAGGAGCCAAGTCATTAATACGGCCTTATGAAGGAGCCATGCTTGATTAATTACTTTGGACGAGAAGCTCGGGGACTAGTAGTTGTGGTGGTTGTTTAGAACCCAAATTATTATCAGAGTTTTTGTGGTCAAATGGACCCATTCAAAGCATTCCCTTATCCTTCACATGGATGGTGTAAATGCATTTTACATATGATTTTTCGTTAACTATATATGTATTTGTTTGATCATATGAATGGTACATCTCATATGTTTGATGAACAAACTCGTTTGTTGTGAATATGTGATGTGGGAATTTATATTATTAAGCTAGTTATGCTTATACCCTAATAGATTTTTGTTGTAGAATGAATACTTGTGGCTTTACTCCACAGGCAATAACCAAGGAATACGGGGTTTTTGGAAGAAGTTTGCAAGAAGATTTTGAAGTAGACTTCTATAAAAATCTTCTTACTTAGTAATTTTTCTTTGACGATAGATTTGTTTACTATTAAAGAGACATGATGTTTTGTATTATTTTAGAACTTTATTGAGGGAATGCCTCCTTGAGTTTTTAAAACTATAATCCTTTAAGGTAATGCAACTATGTTCATAATTTCTTGTATGCCAATGTATTTTTATCTTCTTAAATCACATTGCCCCATCGGCGTCTCCAATTGTTGTAAAAGTATACCTTGCTTAAGATATCGAAGCTTTTGCGTGACTAAGGTAGTCATCCCTAAGCTTTAGTATTGCGTGCGATTGATTGTCACGTTTAGGGTACCATCTAGGGCATGACAAACATCAATAAGATCATAAGCATGTAATGAATCATCTTGCATATTTTATATATATTTGAATATAGGAAAGATAAATACATGCATAAAGGAGCTTTTTGTAGTATGAAGTGCTTAGATGTACCAAAACAAAGTTAAAATAAAATCTAGAAGCAATCTAACCCTACTAATTTTGAGACTAAGCTTAGAAATGCATAAAGCATTTGAAGTAAGTAGAAAATGACTACTCATATGTGAAAATTAGAGTTAAAATGGCTTCGTTATGACTGTTTTAAGGTTTAATCTAGGTAAACCTGAAAAAGCAACGAAAATAGAAATTATGGAAGTGAAAACTTAAACATGATTACTTATTTAGGGTATTTCTTTATTCAGGAGACGAGGAAGACAACCTCACCTCTCTTAAAGATTACTTTGACTGAGCAAGTGCTTCAATGGCTGAGTGAGTTGTCTCTTACCTATTCTTGTATGTGCTTGTACTTAGTGGTACTAGAATACTAGGTACAAGATAAAATAGTTATGAATGGGGATTCATGGGATATGCTTGTGAATGTATGTTTGTGTGACAAAAAAATGCCTAGTATGTCGAAACCGATGAATGGTTATTTAAGTGACCATTTTTATTATTATTTGGCTTATATGTATGGGATAAATGTTTGATCGCCTTTAATATTGTTTAAATTATATTTGGCTTGATATAATAAACTGGACATTCATAGCTTCTGGCAAGTCACATTTACAAAAGAGAACTGCTCCTACACAAAGGCTCGAAGGAGATTGCAAACTGTACAAAATGCACACATGTACTATAGACCCCACTCTAACATGAGGTGCTAAAAACGTTTGGGAATACGGCCCTATAGAAGAGTCGCACCGGCTTCGTTCGCTTTAGGCAAGTGCTTGATGACTTATCACGCCCCAAAAGGTACCCTAAATGTGGTAGTCCGCCAGATGCAATATTAAGACTAAAGAATAACTATATTAGTCAGGCGAAGGTTTCGATATTATATGTAAGGCATCTAACACAACAATAGGAGATATCGGTAGGATATGTAGTTTAAGCAGTAATATAGAACATATAAGAACTAATAAATATATATCCACCAGATTAAACATAATAAGGACTCTACATAAACTTTAGGGCATTCCCTTGATAAATTTCCCAATGATCCACAATACAATTTAAGTCTTACATACATAAACTTCTATAGCCAAAAGATTTTGAGGGAGTTTCTATCTAAAGTCTTCGATTGAATTTCCCCAAAAAGCTTCCCAAAAGTGAGGTCTTACCTATATAAAAGGTGACCTTGGGTAGAACAAAAGATGTTCCTATGGAAAGAAAAATCTGTAGGGGTGTAAACTTTACTAGCTTAATGAGAATACTTACTGGTTATTATGCTCAAAGCAAACGTCAAACAACTTATAATTAAACAAACGTATGATATGCATCAAACATGTGAGCAAACAAGACATATGGTTTTTTGGGAACCATATGTTGAATGACTTTGCACCTTTCCTTTGGGGTTAGGTATATCAGCTAATTACGGCAAAAAATTTCACAAATAGATTTTATAGTTCTTACCGGCTACTACTCGCCATAAAAAATATGAAGGTCCTACCACTACTACTCGCAACTTTGTAGATCATCCTAACTATTACTCGCCACATGTAGATATTACCGGCTATTCCAACCACTACTATTATGCGCTTGTCCCACCAAATATATAATACCGAATGCAATGAGACTATGTACGTGAAGTGCATGAATTAATTTCATTAAGCTTTTGGCATATAATTATAATGTCTTAAGAGTAATCATACAATTTCAGACACTCCAACGTGGTAATAAAGCATCCATTTGATTATAGGTTATTCAAGAATCGATATGCTTAGTATAAATTCATCAAAATAATAAATCACATGCACTTCCCATTTTTATCTTTTCTTATTTCTACTGCCACTAATCTACAAGCACAATCATGAGTATGAAAGATATAAGAAGTAAACTCACTCAGCCATGTCTCGGGAGTAGCTCGCCTAATCAAAATAGTCTTCTGGATATAAAGTATCGTCCTCCTCATTACCTAAGCAAAAGAAATACCCAAAATGACTGTACCATGGAATTTCTACTTAAATTTGCTAATTCTATTTCTAGTTGCGGTAAAAATCGGATTTATGGAAATTCCAAATTAAAATAGTCATAACTTGCTCATTTTAACTCGAATTTCGCATATAAGATGTCGTTTTCTACCTATTAAAAAAGATCTATCTATTTCTAAGGTTATTTTTGAAATTTAAGCCCTTTTGGGTTAAAAATGATTTGGTATAGATTTGGCACGAAAATTCTAGCCTTTAAATTGTGATTTTCTAACTTTTGTTTCATCCAAAAATTTCATAGCAAACACATAGATATTTATATAGTTGAAAAATCCTTTGATATATACATATAGGCTCATATTATATGCATGATTTTAGTGATGTTGTCTCAACAATGAATTTCACAGAACACTTTATTGTAGATGTTGGAAAAATGAAGTTTTACAAAGTTTTTCTCTAAGTTGTTAGAAGGAACTAATATTTTGAGTGTTTTCCTATTATAATTATATTTTCCTAACTTCATAAAATAAGCTTAAAATTTAAAAACTTGATTCTTTAGGTTATTGGCAAATTTTTATTTTCTAAGTGGGATTTTAAACTAGTGATTTTATTTTAACTTAACTTGAATAATTTGTTCTATTCTTAGTGTAACACCCTAACTCAAAGACATTACAACCTACCACGCACCTTCTCTTTATAAGAACATGCCAAGGCTATGAATTACTAAATCCAAAAATTATATCAAAATATACATCACCAATAACTCACATAAAAAGATTACTTTAAAACATCATAAATAAAAAAAATATTCTCTTTAAAAAAAATAAGCTGATATTAACCAAAAACTACATATATAAAAACCAAATAAAGCATAATAAACTAGTCTCATAAAATCTTCCAAAACTAATAACAGTCTCAAATAAAACTTTATTAATCTTTAAATCTTCTTTCCTATTTCCAAAATCCAAAATCTACTGGTCCTTAGTAGAAAAGTCGAGTCCACTATTGCCATCCCCATGATCAACATATATGTCATACCTAAATAAGTCATAAACTACCTCATCTTCACTTGTACTGAAAAATAAAGGAATGAGCGAAAACACCTAATACTCCATACCACAAACAAATACGCATGAATATGCCACATATAATTTAGAATTAATTGTCATGCCAAAAAGGTACTCTAGACGTGGCAGTCCACCACATACGGTATTAAAACCTAAGAATGACTCCTCGAAGTCATGCGAAAGCTTCAACACCATATGTAAGGCATCTATCACAACAATAGGAGATACCGGTGGGATATTATGTTTGGGATAGTAAATACAGTATACAAGAAATCTAGATAACCATCTAATTTATACATTATAAGAATATCATCCTTACATCATCTTAGGGCTTTCCCATAAATCTCCAAACAATCAAAATATCAGCTTAGTCTTTCACACAAGGAAACAATACTAACACCAAAAGATATTAAGGATATTTAGCCTAAGATCTTCAAAGGATCCCACTCGAGTATATGAAGTCCTCAGGCATAAGAGATATTGGTCCTGCTACAACAAAAGTCTATTGGAGTATAAACATAACTAGCTTAGTGAGAATATTACGAAATTAACGTACTAGTATCACAAATTTCAAACAAGTTATTAAACAAGCATATGAATGCATCAAGCTAGTGAACAAGCAATACATATGATTTATCGGAAATCATATGTTTTGAATGGATTTACCCCTCCATTCAATGGTTAGGTGTTTTAGGCTCTTTAAAACCCATATTTGAAATCCAACTTATGTAGTTTATTTCTGGCTCCTACTCGCCCATCCTGAAATAGTTCTTTCTAGCTCTTATTCACCCATCTTGCGGACTTATGGCTCCGGCAAAACCCTACTACTATACTCTTGTTGTAAGCCCCAAAAAATTTTAGTAAATAATTCCAAAAAACTCTAAAAATGACTCCAAATTAAAACCAAACTTCGACTAGCCATAAATCATGAACGAATCTAGAAATTCTTAATATTGAGAAAATGAGAATTCTTAAATAAAATAAAATAAGAACTTAACAGACTATAAATTCAAAACCACTACGTATGACAAATTCTATACATAACCCTGAATTATAAAATTGGGTAATATAAAACCTAAAAACAAATTATTAAAAAGTAGATAACAATTAACCTTCAGAAATAAAACCCAATTTAAGAATTCCGAAAATATTAAGAGATATTAAATACTTACAAAAATAAAATTTAAAATAAAATTCTCAAACTAAATGTATTGTATGAACATAAACACTCAGTTTCCAAATTGACAAAGATCTAAACAGGAAAATCACCCGGGAACCCTAAGTGAAATATAATAGTTCATGGAAACCCCTAATTTTTAGGGTAATATCAAGTTCAAACCCTAAACCGAAAAGTCAATCGGAAAACCTAAGTCAACAATTACCAAGAAACCCTAGTAGTTTAGATCCGTCAATTCCGTATTCCTAAACCAAGGAGTCGGAATATGAGTAAACGGTATAGTTTAATTCGTAATAATACTGGAATGCTTTAAAAAATAAGATTAGCAAATTTTCGATCTATTTCGAACCCGATCGGGTACAGACTTCGAAAAGCGTATCCCAGGACTCGAAATATTAAATATATGATATTAGTACCGTTAGACTCATAATTTTATAAGATTTTCAAATATATCAGTTATATGATTTTTCAGGTTATAAAAGTTATAGTTATAATATTTTTATCGTATTTTCATTACTGCCAGTACTTTAAATGTCTAATCTATTTTTTGAATTCTTCTACACTATTCACAAATACAACTACCAATAACCTATTTCTTATCCTTGCACCCTACTCTTACAATTATATCATTTTTCTTACAATTTACCTTTCCATTATAACTTTATTACTTAAATTACTTATTTAATTTCAAAACTTACACAACACAACTCTATTCTCTCTCTCACCCCTCTAAAACTGGCACAACTCCCTCCCTCTTTCCCTCTCTCCAATTTGTTTTATTTTATTTTCTTTTATTACACAAACCCTAATCCACAAGTCTATATACACTCCCTTATACCAACTTTCTCTCACTTTCTCACTTTTCACAAAGCAAAACACTTGCAAAATTTTCTTTCTCTCTTCCTCTTCCTTGCCAAAACCGTAATCCACATGCACACACTCACATATTTTTCTTCAAGTTTCTTGTTCCAATCTTCCAATAGGTAATAGATGTACACTTTATGATCTTAAAACATGAAATGGCAAGTTCATTCATGTGTGATTCCACACAAAATCCCCATGAGCTTCAAGCTAGGGATGTGGAAACACTTGAACATGAGATTCTCACCATCACAATGTTATAGATCTTGTTATTGGAAGCTATTTTGCTATTATCTTGTTTTATTTTCAAGTTATGTTGTTATTGCTAATGATTTGTGCATATATTCATCATTCACATAACCATCATAGTGTTCATGCATTTATAACTAGTATAGTAAACTAGATATAGTGTTTTAAGTTCATAAATGCATTAGAATTTTGTTTTATATTCATAAATAACTTGTAGTAGCATGATGATAGTAGGAAAGTATTAGAAAGCTCAAGATCTATTTTATTTTCAACAAAAATCATTTTTGAAAATTCGGATAAAAAGGGAACCATATTTAGAAAAGCTATTTTTCAACTTCAAAATGTGTATTTTTCATTTAAAATGAAGGGCTTAGGGAATAGATATCATGAATGAATGATCTTGATGAGTAAAGTTTAGATCTATGAGTTTATAGTTTACTACCATGGATTTCTTTTATATTTATGCTCATAGAAGGTGTAGATCTTGGTTTTGAACTTAAACAAAAATGGTGAAATTCGTATCTAGGCAAGAGCCATTTTTAAAAACCACTTTGCAAGTGTCAAAATGAAATTTTTACTTGAGATAATGAAGGCTTAATGTATATATATCATCAAGACTTCATTTTATATGGTTCAAAGGTGATTTTCAAAGATTATTTTTCAAAACAAAATTCTATTTTCGGATTTAGGCCAATGCCTAGTTTAAAAACATGTTTTCCAACTCAAAAATAAAGTTTTTATTCAATATATAGAAGGCTCTTAAGATAGGATATGTAAAGGATGATTTTTCATAAGTTTAGATGGATTTTATCAAAAGATATGTCCAAAAAAAAATTTTGTAAATTCGAATCTCAACCAAGACCAGTTTTTAAAACCCATTTTTAAACACCAAAATGAAGGATTTGTTTAAAAAATGAAAGGCTTATGGAATAGGTATCAATAGGAGATGTTTTTTATAAGTAAATGGTAGATCTACTAATAGAGATTCTCAAAATAGGAAGAGATTACGAAGTATAAAATTGAGTTTTATTCTAACTTTATGAAATTCGGATGGTTTCAAGACCATGCCTTAAAAGCCCTTTTATCAACTCCAAAACTTGTGTTTTACATGAAAAATGAAGAGTATAGATCATAAATATCATCAAGTAATGATTTTTATAATTTGAGATAGGATTTGCTAAGAAAAATATGTAGAACAAGGAGTAGAAATAAAGTAGGAAAATTTGAGTTGTTTGTCATTTTAAGAAATTCGTAATGATGGAGTAATGGCATGAAAACACTAACTTTGCAAACTCAAAATAGAAGTTTTATTAAAGAAATGAAGTCCTTAGTGGCTAGGTACGGTTGAGCCTTAATTTTCTAAGTGTCAAATGATTTTTACTTAAAGGAATCACCACAAAAACAATTATTACAAAATTCGGATTTTGGGATGACCCATATTTAAAAACAAGTTTACAAAGTGTAAAATGAAAATTTTTGTTGAAAAATAAAGGCCTTAAGGAATATACATAATTAAGGCTTAATTTTTACAAGAATAAATAAATTTTCTTCAAGGAATTTTTCTAAAACAAGTGGGAATTGTCAAGAATACAAGATTAGCCTTTCTAAGTTGATTTTTCATAAAGTCTTACAAGGAAAAAGTTTTTTAAAAATTTCTTTTACTAAATATCATCAAGAACATATACATATATATCTTATGACATATCATTTATGATAGAAACTTGTTCATGTTGCATATATACTTGCTTTAAATAGTAGAAACTTCATGAACTTTCACAAAATCAATTTTCTAAATCGGTTTTCGCTACTATTTTGATTTGATAAAATCTTTTTGAAGCTTCAAAGTTTTCAAAACTTAAATATGATATTAGAATTAGATATATCTTTCGAAGTAGATAGAAATCGGTATATAATTTGTAAAATTTCGAGTTAAAACGACCAAGTTATGACCGTTTTAAGTTAGAATTCTCGCGTAGGACAAGAATTACGAATTTGATAGTTTGTATGAGATAGAATGGATTAGTTTTGAGTTGAATTAATCATTTGGGTATTTCTTCCTTTTTTAAGTGACCCCGAAATCAATGATTCCCTACCACCGGATTACTTTTACTAAGAGATTGATGATCCAATGGCCGAGTGAGTTTTCCTTTTATTTCGTTACCTTACTTGTGCTTATAGCTAGTTGCACTAGAATTAGGAAAAGATAAAGTTGTGATGAGTTGTGGTATAATCTTGGTTGAATGAATGATAAGTATATCGAGGCGAGACTTGTTGTAAAATCATTGTATGAGTTAGCATAGACTTGAATTGTCTAAAATTCTCTATGATTGCTCTTAACCTACATAATTAACATGCCACGATTATATGAATAAACTGTACATGTATATCACGTTTTGAGTCACATTGCATTAGCTAATATACCTTTGGTGGGACAAAAGTATATTAGCGGAGGCGAGGGGGCCTGTGTTAACATTAAGGATGTGAGATCGCTTAAGTTAATGGAAGTGGGGTAGGCACTTAAAACTACCACAATAAAACGCAGAGGTTGTATAATTAAGAGAACGAGATCGGGATTATGGTTGCATGACTTATGGACCATCCCACTTAAGATTGGAATCATGGTTGCATTACTTATGAACCACCCTAATCCCGAATGGAGGGCGTAAATCCATTCACATATGGCTACCGGAAAGTCATATGCTTGTCTGCTCATGTGTTTTTTCATGCATAGCATATTCATGAATTATAATTTGCTTGTTATGGTACGAAATTAAGGGAAGTCTCACTAAGCTAGTGTAACTTATACCCCAATAGATGTTTGAATAAACAGCTTGACATAAGAATGCAACCTGGGGACCGAGATGTCTAGAGCCGAATATGACTTCGGAATTCCGGCAGGAAGTAAACAATACTTGAAGATATTAGCTAGGTTTTGTGAATTGGCTTGTAATAGTTTGTGTAGTAAATTTGTGGATGAATTGTAATTGAAGTATAGTGAATTGTATTTCCTTTACATTGTTACTCAAGTTGTATCAGTATAAAAGGTATCACTCCGATGTGTCTCTTCCATGTTTTAGACGCCTTATACATAGTATGGAAGCCTTCGTGTGACTGAGGTGGTCATTCCTAGGCTTTATATTGTGTACGGCGAACTGCCACGTTTAGGATACCCTTCGAGGCATGACACTTGTCCCATCTAGTATAGTAGCTAATGAAATGAAACTAACTATGTGATATGCATAAATCAATTAATATATATAACTTGAAATATGTAATTAAGGTACTTTAAAGCGATCATAGAATTGCAGACATTCCAGCATGGTAATAATAAAACACAATTTGATTTAACAACAATTCATGTCTCGATATGCTTAGTATTCTTTCAATCAATGTTATCATACAAAATTCATTTTTATCTTTTCCTACTTCTAGTGCCTCTAGCCACAAGCAGAAATAAATACGTAAAAGGTAGGAAATAAACTCACTCGGCCATCCTTGCTAAAAATCCTTACTCGTAATTGTCCTCAGAATAGGGATCCTCCTAAACTTCGTTACCTAAATGAAAGAAATACCCGAAATGAGTATTTCATGGAATCTCTTCTTGAACTTTCTAATTCTATTCTAGCATTTGTGTCAAAATTCGGATAAAAGGAAATTCCAACTTAAAACGGCCATAACTAGCTCATTTTAACTCGGAATTTTGCATATTATATACCGTTTCCTACTTATTCAGAAAGATCTATCCATTTCTGAGTTTATATTTATCATAAAAAGCCATATGGGTTGCAAATTACTACGATACAGAATAGTTACGAATTTCATAGTCCACAAAATATGATTTTCCAAACTTCTCTTTACTCAAAAATCTTTAAGCAAAATATATGGATATTTATACAATTGAAAAATCCTTTGAACATATATTTATACTCATATCGTATGCATGATTTTTATAGTGTTGTCTCAATATTGATGTTTCACAAACAATTTTGTCTTTAAGAGTTTTAAAAGATGAAACTTTGAAAATTTTTCCTTTTTAAATTGCTAAAAGGAAACTTAAAAATTCATGAGTTGTTATAAGCGAGTGTTTTTCCTATTATAATTCTATTTCCTATCTTTTCAAAAGTAAATTAATTCCCAAAAATTTGGTTCTTTAAGTTATCTACCAACTTTATTTCTAGTGATTGAAAAATAAGCTTTTCAAAAATTTTCTTAAGTTGTTGGTGTGGTCAAATATTTGGAGTTATGTTAAATGTATGTTTTCCTCTCATTTTTATATTCTTTTTCTTCTTTAGAAAATAAGTTTACCCTTATAACTTTACTTTCTTGGCAAATTTTATTTTTCTAAGTTGGTTTCTAAAATAGCGAGTTGATTTTACCTTGATTTGAAAAACTTGTTTTATTCTTAATATTCATCAAGTGGTGGAATAATTCTTTTAGATAAGTTTATAAGAAAAGCCTTCCTAATAAAGAATTTTCAATATTAGAACTTAGTAAAAATTTCATCTTAATTTTGAAAAGAGAGTAACAGTATAAAAATTAAGTTTTGAAGAAACTTTCTTAGTATGTGATTTTCAAAGTCTATAGTGAACCTATTTAAATTTTATAAAAGATATGGTTGAGTTAAAATCTTAAGTTCAATGCTAAAAATTCTATCTTTATGGAGTATTTAGTTTTGATTTATAAAAGAAATGAGTTCCTTTCATTTGAAGAAATCTTCATCACTAATACTTTAAAACTTATGATTAACTTTTCTAAGCTTTTGAAAAAAATTTATTAAAAACAATACTTAGAGTTTTGTTGAAAAATCCTTTGTTGAGAAATCTAGTTCACTTTTTCTTGTTTAAGAAAGAATCCATTTTTATTTTTATTTAAGGCAACAACATTCTAATTATGTATGAATATGATTATGTAGCAATAAAAAAGTAAGAATAATACATAATAAGATAGAATGAAATACTCATAAGCAAATAAACATAATAATATAGTCAAGCATTGGGAACCTTAGCTTTACCAAGGTATCCTGATCATGTATTAGAAGCCTTAGCTTCATCAAGGCAACTAGGGACTGAGAATAGACTAATCCCAAAAAAAGAAAGAAAATAAAAGAAAAAAAATCGTTTTGACTTGATAAGGACAAATCTAAGGCTAGAAAGACTAGTCTTAAAAAATTGCATGAAAAAAGTATATAAATAAATTGCAAGGCATGGATAAATAAATAAATGTGATGTTAGTGAGCTCATATGCTCTAGGAAATATATATACATAAATATATTTACTAACATATAGGAGTTAGATTAGGATAATAACAATAATATAATAGCATAATAATTACAATAAAACAACATAATAGCAAAATAAGATTTGTTCATGAACATGAACAAGAACAAAACATAAACATAGTATTGCTTCCATAATAATTATTTGTTTAGGAAACACACACCATGGTCATGCTAAGCTGCATAACATGGTAAAGAAATATAGGTAGGATTTTACCTAAGGTTTAATGGAGGATTTGAAAAGAGATGAATGGGTAGTGTGTTTGTTATTTTTTCTTGAAGAGTAGTAAATGGTACAGAGTGTTTTGAGAGGGGATTGTTGGAGAGAGGATTTGAGAGGAAAGTTTGGTTGAGTTTTGTTATATAAAATGAATGTGTGAAAGAATGAATGAGGATGGGATATTTATAGAATTTTGGAGTGGAAATTAGATGTAATAAAATAAATTGACAAAGAAATAAATTGAGAAAAGAGAGAGGAAGGGTCGACGGCATCATGGGGGAGGAGAAAGAGTGTTTTGATTAAATTTTGTATTTTTGTAATGAAAAAAAGTAATGTGTAAGGTATTATGTGAATAAAGTTGTGTTGGAAATATAAAAGGGCAAGAAATAGGTGTATAGGTAGTAAGAAATAGGTGTAAAAAAAAGTAGAGATAGTGAAATAATAATGAATAGTAGCAATAGTACTATGAATAGTAAACTAGACAAATAAAATACCGGTAGTAATAAAAATACGCGTAAACAAGCTATATCTGATATTTTTAGTTACCGAAAAATTGTAAAACTGATATTTTTGGAACCCTTACATAATTACAAGTCTTTTGGTGTTATCGGAATGTTTTTACCGTCCGGTGTTCTTGGGTACGGTTTTCGAAAACTGATCCCGTTCGGATCCAAAAGATACTAGAAATAAGCGAATATGATATTTTTATACTTCTCTATATTATTACAAACTATTATAAGCCAGAGTGTGGGTTTGCCAGGGTTGAAATTGTTAGATTGTTTTGATCTTTGTTTGACTTTTAAAACTCCGGTTTGACTAAGGTTAGGGTTTAATCCAACTTTACCCTAGAAATTGAGGGGTTTACATTAGGGATCAAATAGATGGATTGTCTCATGTTCAGGTTTTGTGCCAAATGATTAATGAATTTTCTATTTTTGTTTTTGAAGATTCTCTTATGAAATCCCATGATCGAAATTATTTAAGGTTCGGTTTCACTTGGGTTAGTCTTTAAGGTTTCGATTTGGTATTCCAAATCCATTCTCGAAAAATTCAGGGGTTTACACTAATACAACAAACATAGGTTATTATCTTTGATAGTCAAGTAAACAACACAATTTAAAACGACTTGTAATTAGTTGTAAACTTGGAGTAACTCATGACCCTGAGAAAACCGGCCTTTGTACAAAATACTTTTATATACATATAATGATATTGGGTACTCTTCACACATTGTTACGTACCACAATTAAGCTGACACAACTCCTAATCTACCAAAGTCATTTCTAGGTGCAACACCACTTAGGACAACGACACACAAAGATCATCAGATTGCCAGCATTAGCATCACACTCTACATGGTCTTTACTGACAGTAACCAAGCATAAGTAGCAAACTTTTCAATTATAAGCTAGATAGTAATCAATTCAATTTACAATTCTAAACCTACACTCTCATGCAATAAGTAAGGTAAGGTGTACCTTAATCAATTTCAAGGAAGAGGACCCTAAACCCTAAAACCTTGATCACATAAACAAAACAGATTTCAATACATATCTTTTATAGAATAAACCTAATTTCAAATATCACCTAAAACCCTAATCTCCAAAGAATAAGAAATCCACACCTTTTTCCTCGAAGGAAACGCAAAATCTTCTCCAAAAGCAGACCAAAACTCAATAAAATTAATCTCTATACTATCATATGGATTAAGAATATACAGACTTACCTAAAAATGGGATCTTTAATCCTTCTTGATCACCAAAATCCATATCTTCAACCAAGATAGGGTTTTTCTTCAATTTCTCCTTCATATTCAATTGGAAACTCTAAGAATTTGATAGTTTTCTTTTGAAATCTAAAGGTAGAGAAGAGATCCACTCACCTTGATTTGGACTTCTCGAACTCCTATGGATGCTAAGAACAAGAATGGAGAGGATTTCTAGGTTTAGGGTTACTTTTCGAGAGGAAACAAAGAAGATATTACAAAGAAATCTCATGCAACCTTTTGTCTTCTGAGCACAAACGCCGACAGTTTTAGCATATACGCTGGCGGCATAAACCAAAGGTTGATAATAATTAACCTCTATATAATTAACCTTGGCTTAGTTTTTTTCTTTCTTTTTTTCCTGTCATAATTGGATGCATTAGAAATAGTGACATGAAAATACATATGTTTTGTGTGCATATGCATTTGTATGTGTTCTGGCATACTGGGCGAGTTTCACTCACTCCTTTTATTTTTCAGGAATAGGTACAGATCCCGTTTATTATAATCTATCTGGTTTTTATATATTTGTGGATGATGGGGGGGACACTGGTGGACCAGACATTCTTGTAGATATTTAGACGATTTGGACTGCTATGAGAATCAAGTTGATAGCTTATTATACTTTCTATGTTTTATGTGAGATTTCTTATTTATGATTTTAAGAATAAGTTATGAAGTTTTCCTTTCTATTTTAAGTTTGTTTTAAAGTTGGCTTTGTTTTATGCCAACAAGATAATTGTCCTTAAAGATTTTTTTTTTTTTTTTTTTTTTTTTGTGGAGATGTTTTAAACAAGTACCCTATGAGAGTAATGAAGTTTTATATTTTGAATCTATTTGTTGTTTAGAATTTTTATAGCCTTAACGTGTCCTTTTCAAGAGAGGACATGTGTCGAGTTGTAATGCCATCGGGTTAAGGCGTTACAATCTAGTTAAAATCTCATTTTTGTTTATTTATATATATTTAGAATTTTATTATTTTTAATGAATAGTTACTTGTTTATGGAGCTAATGGAGTGTGTGGAAGTTATTAGAGTAATGGCCATGAAACCATTCAACCACTTCATGAGAATATAGGAAGTGGAGTGACATTGTCCGTGCTTGTATCCTCATACCAACTAAGACACTTATAGCTAAGTAGATGTTGCATTAGTCTACTCGACTTTGTTAAGGGTGGTTGGGCAAGACTGGAAGGTTGGTAGAGGGGTCATAGTATTGTCTTTTACTCGAATCGGTTTTGGCTGAGCTTGAAGTGCTGTGAACCCCTAATTTTTAGGGTAATTTCAAGCTTAAACCCTAAACCGAAGAGTCAACCGAAAACCCTAAGTCAACAAATTTCCAGGAAACCCTAGCAGTTTAGATCTGGCAACCTTGTGCTCTTAAACCAAGAAGTCGAAATATGAATGAAGAGTGTAGATTGGTTCATAATAATGTTAGGATGCTTAAAAATATCAAATTAGTGAATTTTCGACTTATTTCGAACCCGATCGGATATAGACTTTGAAAAGCATATCCCAGGGCTCGAGATATTAAAAATATGTTATTAGTACTGTTATATTCGTAATTTCATAAGATTTTTAAATATATCGGTTATAAAATTTTTCGGGTTATGAAAGTTACAATTATAGCCTTTTATCGTATTTTCATTACTACCGGTAATTTAATTGTCCAATCCACTTTTTGATTTATAATCACACTATTCACAGGTACGACTATCCACACCCTATTCTTACATCCTTACAACCTATTCTTACAATTCACATCATTTTCCTTACATTTTCTTTTCCAATACAACTTTTATTACACAAATTACTTTTAAATTTGAATTTATTACACAAAACAAATATCAAACATTTCTCTCTCTCTCTCCCTTTATCAAACCGGCGCCCCTCCCTCTTTTTCTCCCTCAATTTGCTTTATTTTCTTCAACTTATTTAACAAACAAACCATAATCCACTTTTCTATAAATACCCATTTATGTCAACTTCATTCCACTTTCTCACTTTTTAACAAAACAAAGCTCTTGCAAATTTTTTTTTCTTTTCTCTCCTCTCCTCCTCTCCTCATTTTGTCGTGACACACACACACACACTCTCACAATTTTTTTTTCTCTTCAAGTTTATCTAGCTCCACACATCTAATAGGTAATAGATCTACACTTTACCACAATAAAAGATGTAATAGCAAGATCATATATGTGTGATTCCTCTCAAAATCCCCAGAAGCTTTGTGTTAGGGATGTGGAAACACTTAAACATAAGATCCTTGTCATCATAATGTTGTAGATCTTATTATTTGAGTTGTTTTGCTATTATTTTGCTTTATTATTGTTTTATGTTGTTAATATTGATGTTTTGTGCATACATTCATTATTTAACCTTATCTATATAATGATCATAGTGCATTTGCATTTATGACTTGTATAATAAACTAGATCTAGTTGTTTTTAGTACATAAATACCTTATGTTTTTGTTTTATGTACATAAAGGATTTGTAGTAGCATAATGATAGTAGGAATATGTTAGAAAGTCTAAGATCTATTTTAGTTTCAACAAAAATGGTTTTTGAAAATTCAGATCTAAAAAGAACCCTACTTAGAAAAGCTATTTTCCAACTTCAAAATGAGTACTTTATATTAAATATGAAGGGCTTAGAGAATATGTAACATAAAGGAATGGTTTTAATGAGTAAAGCCTAAATCTACTAAGAGATATTTTCGAAACAAGAAAAGTTTACAACAGTTATGTTAGTATTATGTTTCAATCCCAACTATAAACTTAATTTCGTAATAAGGAAAGCTTGATATGTGAACACTTATTTTTCAACCCAAAACAAGATTTTTATCAAAGAAATGGATTCCTTAACGAGTAGGTATGATTAGGGATTGATTTTAGAAAAATTAAATGAGATTTACATAAGAAACAATCTCAAATATAAATTTCAAAATTTGGATTTAGAAATGACCTTTATTTAAACACCTTTTTCCAAATGCCAAAATGTGCATTTTAATAGAAAAATAGAAGTCCTAGGGAATACATGTAATAAATACCTAATTTTGACAAGGATAAATGAAAATTTTCAAAGTATAATCGTAAAATAAGGAAACGTTTCAAAGTATAGATTAAACAATATTTTCATTGCTTAAAATTTTGTAAAATTCGCAACTAGGTAAACCCTATATTTAAAAATCTATTTTCAACCCCAAAAGGAAGATTTTTATTAAAATAATGAAGGTGTTAGGCATATAGGTCATTAAGGTTGCGTTTTTATACAAGCAAGTGTGATTTTGCAAGGAATAAAACCAGTTTTCTTAAATCTAGTAATTTTAAAAGTTTTGCAAAGCAAATGTTTTCTAAAAGAATTCTTGATATCATATATCATTGAGGATATACATATAGATAACTCATCTCATGACATTCATGATAATAACTTGTAGGTAATGCATGTACATATAATACACTTGGTAGAAACGAAGCTAGGAAAATAGTGTCTTACACATCCCATAAAGCATTGTCTAAGTATATGAAGAAGTAGATTGACCAACACCCATGAATCATGCATGATATTGAGTTATTTATGTATATAGAAGAGTCTTTCAAAATATAATGATAGTTAAGTATCTATCAAAGCTTTGGAATGATGCTTGGATTGAAATTAAAAATTGATTTGTGGGTTAGGAATCTCGTATAGTATTCTGTACCCTACTGTTCATGGACCAAATGACCTTGTTTGATAGAAATAACTTTTGAAATAGATAGTCTCATCGAATAGGTAGAAATCGGTGTATAATATGCGAAATTCCGAGTTAAAATAACCAAGTTATGGCCGTTTTAAGTTGGAATTTCCTCTTAGACGAATTTTGACGAACTTGTTAGAATAGAAATTATAAGTTCATTCAAACTTCATAGAAATACTCATTGAGTTATTTCTTTTGATTATGAGACTTGGGAGATAGACTAGACCTTTTCGAGGATTATTATGATTAAGTGGATTTTCGCGCCATGCAAAGTGAGTTCACTATCTTTAAATTACTTGCTTATGATTACACTTGCAATGATAGTGGCATTAAAATTAGGACAAGATAAAATGGGAATGTGCATGTGAATTCCAATTGGTTGAATTGATGTTAGAAATAGCAAAAGGGGAATTGCTATGAATATTTTAATGATTTAGTATAGAATTGAAGTGTTTGAAATTCTATAATCGCCTATAATTTGCTTAAATAATATGCCATAACCTTATGACTAAATTTTCCATGCATATCATACGTGGAGTCACATTACATTTGTTATTATACCTTTGTGGGAAGAAGGCATAATAGCTAGGCAACGAGTGGGCCTAAAAACTCGAATGTTGGCATGAATGGCCTGAATTAAAATGGAAGTGGTGTAAGCACTTGAATCAACTACAAAATTAGTGAATGGGTGGGCACCTGAATCAACCACTACATAAATGAGAAAAATTGAAATCTATGGTCGTATGGGCCTGAAACACTTAACCCCAAATGGAGGGCGTAAATCCATTCAACATAGGACTCTTGGAAAGTCTTATGTATTGTATGCTCACGTGCTTGTGCATTTCATATGATTGTCTAATATAACTTGCTTGCCATACTGTTTGATGAAGTATTTAATTTGGAAGTGAAACTCACTAAGCGCGTAAGCTTATACCTCTATAGTTTTCTATTGCAGTACGATTATTTATGGCTATCCCCAATAGGCCACATTTCGCAGGTATATCTTTTGAAATTTAAGGAGCTTTTTAAAGAAGTCGGGACCTAGATGTTAGGCATAGACTTCTAGTTAAATCTCCTTAGTCTTGTGTGTGTGTGTGTGTGTTGTTGCAAGAGACTTTTGCGGACGTAAGGACTCTTAATATTTTGATGGGGGTATGCCCTTTAGATCTTGTAATAGATTAATCTGGTTAAAACTGTTATGATTTATATTCGTATTGTAAACCCCCCAAGTTTTGTGAACAATTAAAGCTTAAACCCTAATTAGAAGTCAACCGGATTTCTAAAGTCAACAAAACGCTAATCTACCGTAACCGTTTAAGTCCGGCATCCCTGTTTAAGAAACCCTAAGAGAGTAAGAAAGAGTTTAGTGAGTAGAATAGTTCGTAATTACCTAAGGAAGCTTAAAAAGATCAGTTTAGTAAAATCGCGACTCGTTTTGAACCCGATCCGGACACAGTTCTTGAAAAACGTGTCCCGGGGCTCGGAATAATAAAAATATTCTGAATATACCCTTAGACTCGTAAAAATATAAGGTTTTTAAAAATATCAATTTCGTAATTTTTCGGTAGCTAAAAATATCAGATATCACATTTATACGCGTATTTTCTTACTACCGGTACTTAAATTATCATGTCTACTTTACATTACACTATTTACTATTATTCTACACTATTTATCTATCTCTACTTTTTCTTACAACCTACTCTTATAACCTATACCTCTATTTCTTACAATTTTCATTTCCAATATAACTTCACATATTTCATATCTTACTTTTTAATTAACAAAAATGCAAAAAAAAAAAAAATTCCTCCCCCTTTCCTCTCAAATTGCGTCGGCCCTCTTCTCTTCCTCTCCAAATTGTTTTATTTTCAATTTATTTAATTAACACAAATTATCTCCAACATTTTCCTATAAATACCCCCTCTTACTTCCACTTCTTTCATACCTTTCATATACTAAAGTTACTCAACCAAAATCCTCCAAGAATTCTCTCCCAAGAAGTTCTCTTAGGTAAAAATTTTCTTCAAGTCTTCTTTATGTTCATTTACTTAGTATGAGCTTAGTGTGTGTTTTCTAAACCATGACGGTTAAAGAAAGCAACAATAGGTTCATACTTTGTTTTTGTTCATGATCAAATTTCTTTATGTTGCTTTTATATCTAATATATCTATATAGCTATATATATCTTTAAGAGCATATAAGCTCATTTGTTTTACAATTTATTTACTTTCCTTACAATTTATTTACTTCCTTGCAATTTATTTACTTTCATATTGTTTTTAAGACTAGTCTTTCTAGTCTTAGACTTGTCCACATCAAGTCAAAACATTTTCTTTTTCTTTTGGGACTAGTCTTTTCTTAGTCCCGAGATACCTTGATGAAGCTAAGTTTCAATACTTGATTTATATCTTTACTATCTTATTCCTTTAAGTTATTATGTTTCTTTATGTATTCATAACTTTATGATTCATATTCATGCATGAACATAATGACTTTTGTCTCAGCAAAATAAATGAGAAAAGGTTTTCTTAAAAATTCTTTTCTAGAAATAAAAGTAGGAAGTGATTTCTTAAAACTTTTCCAAGGAATCTAGAGAAGCTCATAAACATATTTAGAAAGAAGTTTTTGAAATAAACAAAGATTTTACAACAACTTCACTTTTTCATCAAATGATAGAAATTCTTTTCATCAAAATAGAATGATCTCAAGAAACCAAGGAATTATTTCTCTAAATATAGAATTGTTATTACTTCTAAAAGTATTGGAAACTAAGCCTAGAAAATAAGATCATTCCTTAGGAATTTAAAGAGATTACGGAAATAAAATTTAGGAAAAGAAAATACTCATTTGGAATAACTTAAGATATTTTCAAAGCAAAATAAAAAGGAATATTTCAAAAGTTCTCACTTTGCAAAAATATTTAAAAGACCTTACTTTTCATAGTTTGAGACAACTTCATTGACTTCATACATTCAATATGAGTCACTTAACATATGTATTTACATTTCAAAGGTTTTACAAGCTATTATAATACCTATCTCTTCAAAATGAGCTTTGGATAAAAGAAGGAAAACAAGTTTATAAAAATTCGTGGTGAATATGCTCGCCACTTTTTCGGAACCCAAATGACCTAGTGT
The DNA here is from genome assembly GCA_024138025.1 of Combretum micranthum. Classification (NCBI taxonomy): domain Eukaryota; kingdom Viridiplantae; phylum Streptophyta; class Magnoliopsida; order Myrtales; family Combretaceae; genus Combretum; species Combretum micranthum. Next base: position 224,701 of record JAMXBD010000027.1, read on the forward strand.
GATGAAAATAGGTTTATAAATAATAGATCTTTTCGAATAGGTAGAAAACGATATATTATATGTGAAATTCCGAGTTAAAATGAGCAAAGTTATGGCCATTTTAAGTTGGAATTTCCTCTTATACGATTTTACCGCGATTTTAAGAAAACTTTAGAATCTTCAAGAATAGAAATTTCATGAAAGACTCATTTTAGGTATTTCATCTTGTTTAGGTGGAGAAGGACCCGAGATCACCTTCCCGGAAGATTACTTCGATTAGGATCTACCGACATGGAGTGAGTTAATCCTTTACTAAGTTACATTTCCTTGTTTGTGCTTGTAGGTAGTAGCACTAGCAATTAAGAAAAAGATAAATGAATAATTGTTGTGTGACTTGGAATTATGATTGGTTGAATACAAGTTAAGAATATCAAAAGAAGGTTTGATAAATAAATTGTGATTTTTGTATTGATATGATGAAAATTGTGTTGATCACCTTTAACTTGAACTCAATATTATTTGGTTCTATATATATTGAAATTAATTCATGCATATCATAATTGTGAGTCACATTTACTTCACTACTATTCTTCGTGTAGGGAAACGAGGAAATGGTAGTGGTGGCTAGTAGGAGCCAAAAAATCTATATAAGCTAGTAGGAGCCAGGAAGTCTACAGGGCAAGCAGGAGCCCGTAAATCTGCGAATATTGATGATCGTATGGGCCTGTAACCTCCCAACCCTCGACATGGAGGGCGTAATATCCATGCTACACTTGATTTCCAATTAATCATGTGTATTTTGTTTGCTCATGTGATTGATGTATTCTCATATGCTTAATTAAATACTTGTTTGCTATATGGAAATATTCTATAGATGGGAATTATCTCACTAAGCTAGGTTTGCTTATACCCTTATAGCTTTTTGTTACAGTATGATTATCTTTGGTTGGCCCCAAGGAGCCCCGTATGCTAGGTACAAGCTTAAGCTACTAGGAGTTTTTGGGAGAAGTTATATATATTTAAGTTTTGAACATAGACTTCTAAGAAAATCTCTATAGTAGGCTTGTGTTATAGTTGCTATTATCTTGTTGATAGACTTTTAAGACGGGGGAATGCCCCTAAGATGATGTAAGGAAATTATTATATAGATGAAGATCTCATGTTTATTTATATAAATTCTTGATTGCTTTTATTATCTACTTAAACGTAATACCCCTGTGAGTCTCATACTATCTTGGAAGCACGCCTTGCATGTGATATCGAAGCTCCTGCATGACTAAAGTTGTCATTCATTAGCTTTAATATTATATGCGGCGGACTGCCACATTTAGGGTACCCTCCGGGGCATGACACTTATCGCTATGTATGTCTTCTTAAGCTATTTCGATTCGAAGTAAAGTCCCCTACATGGTGAACGTAAGCCTTACACTCCGTATCTAAACTCATGGGATGATGGCGGTTGTCATACTTGAGTTTAAATATCGAGTGTGGCAAACTGTTGCGTATAGGGTACCTTTGGGGAGTGACAAGTGCCTTTAGTCTAAATTTACCCATCAACACTAGTACTCAATCATGGTTCTCACAGAATCTATCTACATTAATCCATAGTATTTTTCGAATCAATATGTATACTTGCCTTTATAAAGGGTATATGATTAATTGGTTGGGTGCAGATTTAAACTTAAATTCCTTATCAGTAAGTTATATTTACTCTTAGGTCATTCATATATTATCTTTTATAAAGATCACAAAAGCTCGAAAAAGAATCTTTGTTAGTTTCAAAGTCTCAATCATTATTCTTTATATTAAACTTTATTTATCACTTGCACAATATAATTAATATCCAAGCTTTGCCATGAGTAAAAAGCGAGGTTATTAGGACTTGGGTCTCTTTCTTAGATAGGGCATTGAATATATGTATCTTTATAAATGAGCCAATTTCGAAAAAGATGAAGTAAATGTAATGAGATCCTTCTTCTTCATGAATTTATTTTGAATGGGATCTTTTGGCTCAACTTTATCTTAGTTTTGCCTAGGGAGGAACACCATTTTTTACCTTGAATTAGCCAAAATATGCAAAACTTCTTACTTTGCATAGAGGGTTATATGTAACAACTAGGGTTCTATAACTAACTGATATTGCTCAACATCATTTAGTTTTAAAGATGTGAGTACTTAATCAAATGACTTGAGGAGTAGTAAATCGATTTAGGGTGAAAGGATTGTAGAATTTATCTCAAAGGATCCTTAGTGATGAACTAAATGAAGATAAGTAACCTTATTTTTAGGAGTACAATTTGTACTTGAAATTCTTTGAGGTAGGTGTTGGGTTAATTCAAGTTTGGGAGGAAATGGAAGCAAATCTAGTCAAGTAGACTTGTAAAATGGCAAGTCTCAAAGCTTTAGCATAAGCTTTAGAGTATCAAGCACAAAATGTGATAGAGGATATTGGGGATACAAAATTTTGGATTTTTCCCCTAAGATGATGTAACCTTTATTTGATTATCCATCTTACATTTAGTTCTCTTGCATGCTATTATAAATATCTCTTGAATTGCGTAACTCCATCGATGTCCCTTATTGTGAAAGTACACCTTGTGCATGATATAGAAGCATTTATTCCTAGGTTTTAATAATGTGTACAATGAATTGTCAAGTTTAGGGTGCCCTATGGGGCATGGTAACGAGTGTTCCAAGTGTAAACCCTGGTTTTCCTAGCAATCAAGTAGACTTTAGGAACCGAAAACCAAAACCTTAAACCGGATTAGCTTAAGCTTGGGAGAGAAACCTAAGAACCTTTGATCCGGCTTTTCTTTGATTCTAAACTAAGGAACTTTTGTGCAATAATTTAATCTGAAATATTGTTCTAAAGTATATTTCAAATTATAAAAAGATCTGATTTCAAAAAATCTTCTATTTCAGGCCTTCCCGAGATCCATTACGAAAAAGCGGGCCCTAGTACTCGAAATTCAAAAAATATCTCGTAATACTCTTTAGAACCAAAATTTAATAAGGATTTCAAAACTATAAATTTTATAATTTTTCGGTTTATGAAAAATACAGATATAGCCCTTTTTCTCGTATTTTCTTTACTATCGGTAAAGTAATTGTCTTGATTACTATTCACTACTATTCACTAGTACAACCTACTGCACTCACAAGCCACATCCTACTCTTAAATCCTTACAAAACACTCAATTATATTTTCTTTTCCAAGATAATTTGTCTCTTAAGAAATTATTACATTTTAAGACTTATTATTACAGAAATTAAATAAAACAAAACAAATTAAAACTCTCTCTCTCTCTCTCCCCTTGCAATTGGCGCAACCAAACCACACCCGCCCCTCCCCCCCCCCCCCCCTCCCCACCCCCATTTGTGTAATTTTTTCATCCAATTTAATTAAACCATTAACCCTAATTTACTCCTATATATATACCCTTTTATATTCTCTTTCCTCATTTTTACTTTGTCAAAATTTCACAAATTCTCTCCCTCTCTTACTCCTTGCCGTGAGCCTCCCAACACACACATACACTCTCATACAACAATTTTCTTTCTTAAACTCCTCTTGTTCCAAGCTTTAGGTGATAGATCTTTACCCTTTCTATCACTAAACCTTGTAATGGCAAGACCATTCATGAGTATTTTAATCTTTAAGTCTTCATGAGCTCTTGCTAGGGATAAGAAAATACTATTACATGAATATCAAGTCATCACAAGAGTAGATCTTGTATTTGAATGTGTTTTTATGATAATCTTCATGTTCATGCATTTAGTAGTAGAGTAAAATAAAGATCTTGCACAAAAATCTATTTTCATGTTTTCAAACTCCATTTCATGCATCCTAAGTGGTAGATCTAACATTTAAATGCTCATATTAAACTTGAAATTAATGATCTTATGGATATTTTGTGTTTTGGTGCATTAATGATCATAAAGACCTTTGTCTTGTGTATATAAATATTGTAGTTTATAGATTTTTAAGTAGATGAGACAAGAAACTCAAAAAGGAAATTTATTTATTTGAAATGATCAAATGTAAATTCGGATGGTTTCAAGACCATGTTTTAAAAACCTTTTTATCAACTCTAAAACTTGTGTTTTATATGAAAAATGAGGAGTATAGGTAATAGATATCATCAAGTGACTATTTTTATAAGTTGAGATGGATTTGCTAAGAAAAATATGTAAAATAGGAGTAAAAATAAAGTAAGAAATTTTTGAGTTGCTTGTCATTTTAAGAAATTCGTAATTAAGGAGTAATGGTATGAAAACACTTATTTTCCAAACTCAAAATAAAAATTTTATTTAATAAATGAAGCCTTAGGGTAAAGGAATAGTTAAGCCCTAAATTTCTATATGAAAACATAGATTTTCTTGAAGAAATCAACCTAATAATGAACTCTTACCAAATTTGGATTTTGGGGTAGTCCCTACTATAAGACATGCTTATAAATGAAAAATGGAAATTTGTATAAGAAAATAAAGGTGTTAAGATATAGACTTTATAGAGATTAAATTTTCATAAGAACAAATGGATTTTTCTTAAGGAAAACCCCAAAACTAATAAGGATAAACAAAGTTCAATAATTCAACTAACTAAGTAAAGTAACATGAGATGTTTTCATAGAGTAAAATTTATATAACTTCCTTCTAACAAAAATCATCAAGAATATATGTGCATGAAGTTCATAACATGAAATTCATCATAGGGAATCATCAACATAGCATGTAGATTTGATCTACACATTAGAAACATCATAAATATTCATGAAATCGGTTTTCGGGATGAAAGTTCCCTACTATCAGAATTGATCATCCTCTTTTGAAATGTAAATGTTTTCAAAAATTGGTTAAGATATCAAATTTAGAAAGATCTTTCGAATTAGATAGAAATCGATATATAATTTACGAAATTCCGTGTTAAAATGACTAAGTTACAAGCGTTTTAAGTCGGGGACTTCTGCAAATGACGAGAATTACGAAAATTCTAGTTTTGTTTAATGGTTTGGTTTAGTTAAGTGATGAAATACTCATTAGGGTATTTCTTCCATTTTTAGGTGACCCCGAGATTGACGATTCCTTTCCATCGGACTATTACTACTAGGGGACCGATGTTCCAATGGCTGAGTGAGTATTCATTCCCAATTCCATTTATTGTATGTGATTGTAATGCTAGTTGCATTAGATTTTAGGCAAAAATAAATGGATATGTATGGTGGGGATAAATGGGAATTATGTATGTCTACTGATGATATGAGAAATTGAAAATAAGAATATCGAGGCTGGGTGATTAACTAATGGCTGTATAGATGAGTTAGGATTGATTGTCTAAAATTATTGATTGATCACCTAAGGAAATGGGCATAATTGACTATTCGGAATTGATAAGTAATATGGACTCATTCATATCACAAATGGGGATGGAGCATTAGCATTGGTTGGTTGCCCGTGATCCAAAAACGGAGTAAAGGTTGGTTAATCGTGATCCATAAACGAAATAATGAGTTGGTTAATCGTGATCCACAAACGAAATTATAAGTTGGTTGACCGTGATCCAAAAACGACATATTTTAGTAGTACCGCAGTAATCGTTCATCTGCTAACTCGGAATAGAGGGCAAAATTCCATTCACATATGATTTCCGGCTAGTCATATGTCTGTTGATTCCCATATGTTTGATGCATATCACTTGCCTGATTAATCACTTGCTCGTATGATGTGTTATGAATATAATCTTGGAAGTTCTCACTGACTAAGCTAGTAGCTTACGTCCCTACAGTTTCTATTTGTTGCAGCATTCATTTATCTAGCTTAGACAAAGGCACCCTACGGCTCAGGTACAGGAGCTAGGTGTTTCCTTTAGAAGTTATATTCATTTCTGTTTAGACTTTCGTAGGAAACCAAAAGATTTTGGATGACTGTAATAGACCTCTTAACAATATTCTTTTGCGGTGGAATGCCCCTTAGTCTTTATAACTATTTATATGGGTTTTGATTTATATTCTAATGCTATTGAATATCGATTTAAACTCTTTATCTCTATCGGTTCAAGTATTCTATTGCCATAAAGGGACGCCTTACATCTATACAAGACTTCCAAAGGACTAAGGTAGTAATTCGTGGGTCTTATATAGCATGTGGCAGACTGTTACGTTTAGGGTACCCTATGGGGCATGACACCAAGCATATGATTGGAGATGCCTCTTTGTTCAAATCATTGGAATGGAAGGATAAAGGATTTGTAAGATTTGAAGATGACCGTAAGTGTAAACCCCGGAAATTTTTCACATTAGTATATGACTCTAAAATAGAATGTATGAATTAGGTAGCAAACTTAAACCCAATAAAAACCTAAGAATAGATCAATGACTTGAATTTGGCTTGGTTAAGATCTAAAAGCCGAATGAAGAACTTCTTTGACCCTAATTGATACCAAAAACGAGATTTTGTATCTTGAACTGATAATTCAAGATATGATTAAAGGAAACCTCAATTTTCAAACCCCAAAACTTGTCTTACAAATAAAATAGATAGAAAAATATAGATATAGAGATTAAATGACTACTATTGAACTCAACAATGACTTGAGATTAAAACAATGAGTAGTAATGAGCCTATACATGGATTTAAACCCTAAATTCAAGATTCCTAGATAGTATTGAACACTACTAATAAGATTTTATAGTAAGTATCAAAAACCGAAGATATATAGATAATTTAGCTTATATATCAAAAGCGATATCGAGTAGTTAACTAACTACGTTTATAAATAGAAACGATAACCTATAGATAAACCTTTAGAATTATAAATACACAATAAAAACATAAACAGATGTATAACTAAAGATCTAGACTCCAAATAAATATTTGAATCACACCATTGTTCTAATTAAGGTTTTCTTAAGCTATTAGAGCTAAAACAAAAATTGACCTAATAAGCTTAGGAAACCTTAATCGTGGAGATAAAATTCTAAAAACAATTAATCGCGAAAACTTAAAACTTAAGTTTGTATCTTTCATAAACTAAATATTTTGTAGAACTCTATGAAAATATTTTTATACAAAAACTCTCAAGTATTTGCTAAATTGTACTCGATTGACGTAATAAACTACCCAAAAATATGAATAATTATTAAGTAAATATTAGTATTATGTATATACTGCAAGATGGATTTCAAATTGCATAAAACGTAGGGCTTGGATTTCCTTGGAAGAAGAGAACCGAAATTTGATGGAAATTGTCCAAATAATGCATTAAAGGTCAACAAAATTTAACACACAAACAAATCAAATGTTGCCAACTCAACATGCGCATTAATGACAGTAAAACAACAGATAAAACAGTGTAAAATTTTGGAGAAAACGGATGCAAATTGTCGAAGGAAATGCTCCAACTGTTTTCTTCTTTTTCTCCTATATATATATATATATATATGTTTAAGCTTCATAATGGATATGCAAACAAATACCAATCACTATCGAAATTTCCAGATCAAAACAACTCCTAAGTAGTCGCCAAGACGACCTAAAAATAGAAATCAAATCGTTCTAAACACCTCGGTTAGAATCAAAGAAAAATACAACACGAAAAACGCATAATCTAGGAACAAGGTAAGTTGTTGTAATTCGACTTGTTATTTATTAAAAACAAGGATTGAAACTAACTTCTGATGATCATAGGATCATTACCAACCTAAGAATAAGCTTTAAATTCCACCGAACAAGCTTAAGCAAGGTAAAATTCGAAAACCTTAGTTGTACCTTTTCAAATTAGAAAATTTAAGATCACATACATGTAGATACTGTAAGCCCCGAAAAATTTTAGTAAATAATTCCAAAATAAACATTGAAAATAAACTCTAAAAATGACTCCAAATTAAAACTGAACTTCAACTAGTCCTAAATCACGAACGAATCCAGAAATTTCTTAATCTTGAGAAAATGAGATTCCTTAAAAAATAAAATAAGAACTCAACAGTCTTCAAATTCAAAACCACTACGTACGAAAAATTCGATACTTAATTCTGAATTGTAAAATCGGGTAATATAGAACCCAAAAACAAATTATTAAAAAGTAAATAAGGATAAACCTTCAGAAATAAAACTCAATTCAAGAATTCCGAAAACGTTGAGAGATATTAAATACTTACAAAAATAAAATTTAAATAAATTTCTCAAATTAAATACGTTGTATAAAATAAAACATCAGTTTCCAAATTGACAAAGATCTAAACCAAAAAATCACCCGAGAACCCTAAGTGGAATATAGTAGTTTAAGTCTGACAATCTCACGTTCTTAGTCATAGAGACCGAGGTTTGATTTAAGTGTGTAGAATAGCTCATAGTAATATAAGATCGCTTAAAAATATCAGATTGATAAATTTTTGACCTATTTCGAACCTCCGTTTGGATACAGACTTCGAAAAGCGTGTCCTGAGGCTCAAGATATAAAAAATATACCATTAATACCGTTAGACTCGTATTTTCATAAGGATTTCAAAAACATCAGTTTTATAATTTTTTTATAACTAGAAATATCTGATTTTACGATTATATTCTTATTTCATTACTATCGGTAATTAACTAGTCTTTTGCACTACTCACTACTATTCATTACACAATTTTATTATTCTTATAAATCCTTATATTTTTAGATAAATATTTTATATATCATAGAAAATTCATTTTTTCAAAATTTAGTTCGTTTCGGGTTTTTACGGATCAGATTCTGTTTAAGACTCGATACTAAAAATAAAATAAATTAATTTAATAATTAAAAAATATTTGAAAAATATTTTTATTTTCATAAAATAATTTTTTTAGAATTTTTTGGGTTATAAAAATATCAATTATAGCTCATATTCGCGTATTTTGATCATACCGGTAACGTATTTGATAATTCACTAAAATAAATAATTAATTATCTTATTTTAATTATGAAAAATCTGCTACAAAAATTTAGATTAAATTTTCTTTTTTCTTTTTTTTATTTTATTTATTAAGAAAGTGCTCTTACAAACCCATATCTTTAAGTACACCTTTCACACATCACTTCTTTTTCACTTCGATCTTTCTACACTTCATGTATCACTTCATGACAGATTTTTGACCTTCTTTGGCTGCCTTTTGTCCTTTGAATTACTCCCAAATTAATTAAAATAACCTCTTTCAATCCTTCTTCAAGAAGCTACACATACCATTAATTACACATTACAATTTCAAGTTAAAAACCAACCAAATTCCCTCCATCTCTCCTCCCAACTTTCACGCCAGCTTTGGGGTTTGTATAGGCTGCCATATATTTATTTATTTTACTTCATTTAAAGTGTCTTTAAACTCATTCTATCCTTCTCTCTCATTTGCACATCAAACATTTACCATTCCTTACACTTTCCTCTCTATTTTTTTCCTCTCTTTCTCTCCTCATTTGTTCTTGTTCTTGCAAGAACACTTGCTGCCCCTATTCAATAAATGAGCTTCCACACATATTTCTTCAAGATTCTTTGATAAAACTCTTGTCTAAAGCTTCCATAGATGATATGGGTAAAGTATAGTGAGAGTTTCATGCATCAAATGACCTTCCATAAGCTTAAAAGCTAAGGATGATGATGTCAAAATGAAACACTCCTCTTATCCATGATTATTCTCTTGTATTATTATTATTTTCTTGCTAAAAGTAGTTATATTTTGTAGATCTAACTTTTTATGTAAATTTGCTTATGTTTACGTTTAATCTATGAGTTTATAGTTTACTACCATGGATTTCTTTTATATTTATGTTCATAGAAAGTGTAGATCTTGGTTTTGAACTCAAACAAAAATGGTGAAATTCGTATCTAGGCAAGACCCATTTTTAAAACCACTTTCCTAGTGTCAAAATAGAATTTTTACTTGAGATAATGAAGGCTTATTGTATATATATATCATCAAGACTTCATTTTATATGGTTCAAAGGTGATTTTCAAAGATTATTTTTCAAAACAAAATTCTATTTACGGATATAGAAAAAGACATAACTTAAAAACATGTTTTGCAACTCAAAAATGAAGTTTTTGTTCAAGATATGGAAGGCTCTTAAGATAGGATATGTAAGGGAAGAATTTTCATAAGTTTAGATAGATTTTATCAAAAGATATGTCCAAAAATAAATTTTGTAAATTCGGATATCAACCAAGACCAATTTTGAAACCCTATTTTTCAACACAAAAATGAATGATTTGTTTAAAAAATGAAAGGCTTATGGAATAGGTATCAATAGAAGATGTTTTTGATAAGTAAATGGTAGATCTACTAATAGAGATTCTCAAAATAGGAAGAGATTACAAAGTATAAAATTTGAGTTTTATTCTAACTTTATGAAATTCGGATGGTTTCAAGACCATGCCTTAAAAACCCTTTTATCAACTCCAAAACTTGTGTTTTATATGAAAAATGAAGAGTATGGATCATAGATATCATAAAGTAAATATTTTTATAAGTTGAGATGGGATTTGCTAAGGAAAACATGTAGAACAAGGAGTAGAAATAAAGTAGGAAAATTTGAGTTGGTTGTCATTTTAAGAAATTCGTAATAATGGAGTAATTGTGTGAAAACCCTTATTTTTCAAACTCAAAATGAAAGTTTTATTAAAGAAATGAAGTCCTTAGTGACTAGGTATGGTTGATTCTTAATTTTCTAAGTATCAAATGAGTTTACTTAAAGGAATCACAACAAAAACAATTTTTACAAAATTCAGATTTTGGGATTAGCCATATTTAAAAACATGTTTACAAAGTGTAAAATGAGAATTTTTATTGAAAAACAAAGGCCTTAAGGAATATACATAATGAAGGATTAATTTTAACAAAAATAAATAAATTTTATCAAGGAATTTTTCTAAAAACAAGTGGGAATTATCAAGACTGCAAGACTAGCCTTTCTAAGGTGATTTTTCATAGTCTTACAAAGAAAAAGTTTTCTAAAATTTTCTTTTATTAAATATCATCAAGAACATGTATATATATATATATATATATCTCATGACATATCATTTATGATAGTAACTTGATCATATTGCATGTATACTTGCTTTGGATAGTAGAAACTTCATGAACTTTCATAAAATCAATTTTCTAAAATTGTTTTGGCTACTGATCTAAACTGATCAGATCTTTTCGAAGCTTCAAAGTTTTCAAAACTTGAAAATAATGTTATAATTATATAGAGCTTTCGAAGTAGATAGAAATCGGTATATAATTTGCTAAATTCCAAGTTAAAATGATCAAGTTATGGCCATTTTAAGTTGGAATTTCTGCGTAGGACGAGAATTACGAATTTGATAGTTTGTATAAAATAGAGTGGATTAGTTTTGAATTGAAATACTCATTTGGGTATTTCTTTCCTTAGGTGTCTTTGCTTTCGAGGATTCGTTGCCACCCGACTATTACGATTAAAAGACCAGAGTCCAATGACATGTGAGTTTTCCTCTTATTTTGTTACCTTGTTTGTGCTTGTAGCTAGTTACATTAAATCATAGGAACAAGATAAAAGCCGATATGAATGGGGATGGGATAATCGATGAGATTTTGATGTATGTATGCCAAAGAATACTAAAGCATATCGAAATCATGATTCGATTGGATAACTGCACTATTCATATTATTTTTGTTTATGTGTATGATATTGGTTAGTCACTCTAAAGAATGTATGAATAATTTGACGTAAGCAAAAATAAATTGTTCATGCATCACATCGGACAAGTTGCATTTGGTAGCGTGCTACTCCTACGCAGGTCAATCGGTATGGTCAGAGGACTCGTTTAGATAATGAAACCGGTATCAGAGCTCGTTTGGAACTAAGGCGCACTGGGGATGCATTCCATGTATGAGCCTAGCTGAGTCAAGTGCTATGAGCCTGGGGGCTTCGGGGACTAGCAGCGGTCATGTAGACTTTCAATACCATCGCTAAACCTTGATACGGAGGGCGTAAATCCATTCTGTGTATGGATTCCAGATACCCACACATAATTGTCTACTGATGTGTTTGTTCATGCATAGCATATGGATGATTTATAACTTGTTTGTTATGGTACAAAATTAAGGAAATTCTCACTAAGCTAGTGTAGCTTATACCCCAATAGATGTTTGAATAAAAATGTTGACGGGAGAATGCTACCTGGGGACCGAGATGGTTGGAGCCGAATATGACTTCGGGATTCCGGCAAGAAGAAAGAATACTTGAAGATATTAGCTAGGTTTTGTGAATTACTTTGTAATAGTTATATAGTGAAATCTGTGGATGAATTGTAAATCGAAGTATAGTAACTTGTATTTCCTTTACATTGTTACTCAAGTTGTATCAATATAAAATGTATCACTCCGATGTGTCTCTTACATGTGTTAGATGCCTTGTACATAGTATGGAAGCCTTCACGTGACTAAGGTGGTCATTCTTAGGCTTTAATATTGTATACGATGAACTACCACGTTTAGGATACCCTTCGGGACGTGACAGATACGTTATGAGTTGATGTATGTATATATACATGATATAGAAACACTTAGCAATGATTTGAGAATGTTTATGACGTAGAAATTTTAAGAAATATGAATTGTTTCATTGGAGAAGATGATGAACAGTGTCAACACTGTCCCTAAGCCGGCCGTGTAGATGTTGAACGCCGATGGCTTACGAGGGTAGGTCGGCGGTATAGAAACAACTTACACTGGAATAGAAGCTACGTAAAACTTATTCTTACGTAAAGTAAACGAACGCTGGCTAACTAAGATTGTACGCCAGCGACGTATAGTCCGATATATAGAAAGCCGGCAGCTTACAAGCCAGTGCAAACGATACGAAATAAAATGAAAAAACTTAAAAATGCCGGCATCTAGGTTTTAATGCCGGCATTTAGATTTCAACGCCGGCGGCGTAGGAGCCGACGTATAAACCTGTTTTTCTTATGTAAAGTCTGAATTTCACGAACAAGATATTTACTTAATAAATATAAACATATTATATAGATATGTATATCAAAACAGATTTTCTACTAAGTAAATAAATAAATACAAATACTTAGAATAATAATATATTTAGTATTTGAGAACTTTAAACCCTAAAAACTATAGAGAAATATTAAATATTACTAGCTACTATAATTGTTAAATATTTGCTCAATTTAGATAAATAGGTAATAATGGAAATCAAAATAAGTTAAATTATAATATGACTTCTAAAAATGACAAAATAATTATGTGAAATAGATTAAGAGAAACACGACGACACTAAGCAATGGTAAACATATATGAGTTACTATAATGGGTCAGTTAGAAAGTAATATAAAAGTAGTATTAATAACTGCGAAAATATAAGTTTATCCAATATCAATTGTTCAAATACCAGATAAACGTATATAAATATCAAACAAGATCAAGACAAACAACGTGAAAATAAATATTAATTGATACCATTATCATAGGACCATTAAAAGACCAATATAGTACTAGAATGAAAACTTAACATCAATATAGGACACTTAGACATTCATAGGAGTTTAATCATATAGTTCATGTGTCATTGATGAGTATATTAATCATATCAATAGGTGACTTGAGTACTTGTGAGGACTTTCCTGACGACTACTACGATTGACCAACATGAGCAGGTGAGTAACTCAGTCTTATTACACTGTATGTGCTTGTAATTTTAGCAAACCTTAAATATAAAGATAATAACTTGAGCGTACTATATGGGTTTATGGGAACTGTTTATTGTGTTGATTGCCAAGTCACTCTAATAATAATAGTGAATCTAGATCCGGTAATCCCATGTTCTTAAACCCTAGACAACGAAATTAATATAATTGTGGTAAATGGTTCGTAATAATATAAGAAAGCTTAAAAATATTATATTCGCAATTTTCTAGTATCTTTTCGATCCGAAAGGGATTAGTTTTCAAAAACCGTGCCCTGGTGCACCAGATAGTGAAAATATTTCGACAACACAATAGACTCATAAAAATACAAAGTTTTCAAAAATATCAGTTTTAGAATTTTTCGGTAACTAAAAATAGCAGATATAAGCTGTTTACGAGTATTTTCTTTACTACCGGTATTTTAATTGTCTAGTCTACTATTCATAGTACTTTTCTACTATTTATTACTATTTTTCTATCTCTACTTTTTCTTACATTCTATTCTTACACACTACCATACTTATACCTTATAATTTACCTTCCCATACAGCTTTAATCACATCACACTTTACACATTACTTCTTTTTGTTACAAAACAACAAAATAAATTAATTTCTCCCCTCTCTACTAGCAAATAGGCACCTCCCCTTGTCCTCTCCATTTCATTTTTATTTCAATTTCTTTTAATTTTAATCACACTAATTTCCACTCCAAAACTCTATAAATACCTCTTTCCTCCTTCATTCTTTCACATAACTCATTTCCTACTAAAACTCTACTGAAATCACTCCATAAAATCTCTCTCTCAAATATTCTCCCAAATCCTCTCTTCTCTCCATAAAACCATCTCCCACATATTACTACAAACCATTCTATTCCTCTTCAACAAACACATAACCTTAGGTAAAAGTTTCTTTTACATATTCATCATGTTCATACAACGTAGCATAAGCTTATTGTATGTTTCTTAGACTCATAAGAGTTAAAGAAGTAACAATATGTTCATGTATTGTTTTTGTTCATGTTCCTATTTTCCATTATGTTATTATTGTTATTATGTTGTTGTTATTATTGTTATTATTATTTGTTCTAATCTAACTTCTATATAGTATTATGTGTATTATGTATATTATGTATATATATTTCTTTAAAGCATATAAGCTCACTTGTTTTTTATTTATTTTCATGCTTTGCAATTACTTTATTTATTTTATGCTATTATTAAGACTAGTCTTTCTAGTCTTAAACTTGTCATCATCAAGTCAAAACAATTTTCTTTCTCTTCTCTTCTTTTCTCTTCTTTTCTTTTCTTTTTGGGACTAGTTATTCTTAGTTCCGGGATACCTTGATGAAGCTAAGGTTCTCAATACTTGACTTTATTATTATGCTCTTATTTATTATTATACATATCTTATCTTATTATGTGATATTGTTACATTTCTCATATCTACATAATCCCATTCATGCATGAACATGTTGATATTATCTCAACAACTATAAAAAATAGTTTTCTTAAGTAAAGGAAAATAAGAAATCTCTTTAAAAATAAATTTTTGTCATGTAATAAATGATTTTTCCATAAAAACACAAAGTTTTATCTTAACAAATCTTTTCCAAAGTTAGAAAAGTTCATCACTAGTTTATAATAATAATAGTACATGGGATTTCATCCAAGCATACATAGAGTAAAATATCACATGCTCTCCTTTTAAACCAATGAAATAGGAAAGTTTCTTTGAGAATTAATATTGTTAAATCATTTCTCAATAAAGGTTTTCTTAAACTCATTTATCAAAGTTTTCTACCAACTAAAGTCTAGACAAATTTTACCAAATTATCAAAGAATAACCTTTCTAAAGATAAGCTTTACTTAGGACATAAAAATAAATAACTTATAAAATCATTGATATTATTTATCTAAAGTAGATCTAACTTTAGAAAAACTTTAGAACACATAACCAAGAAATATTTAGAAAACTACATTTTCTAGCCATTAGAAATAAAGTTGTAGGAATCTTAAAAGATGAAAATTATTCTTTTAAATTTAATTATTCTCAATAACTAAGAAATGGAGGAAATACTCAGTTATGATAATTTAGGAAATTTTCCAAACAAAACTAATTTCTTTTCAATTCTTAGCATAATCTCACTTTAAGGCACATTGTTTTATAAAAATTATTGTTGAGACAACACCACTAAATTCATGCATATAATTTGAGTCTATATATATATTCAAAGGATTTTTCAACCAAACAAAATCTATATTTTTGGTACAAAGATTTTTGGATGGAGAAAAGTTTGAAAACTTGAGTTTTGAAATCTGGAAATTTCATATCAATTCTGTATGTCACTATTTCGAAATCCAAATGACTTCTTTTGATAAAAATAACCTTAGAAATAGATAGATATTTTCGAGTAAGTAGAAATCGGTATATAATATGCGAAATTTCGAGTTAAAATGAGTAAGTTATGGCCGTTTTAAATTGGGATTTCCATTCATACGATTTTTGACGAATTCAATAAGATAGAATTAGAGAATTTGAGTAAATCTTATATGAGTTTCAAAGTTGATAAAAGGGTTTTTAAAATAGGGCTTTGAAATCATACGAATTTGTCTTTGAACATTTCAAACAAAACTTTTTCTGTGTAAGTTCCTTGTTTTATTTGCCTAAGGATCTACCAACTACAACATCTATATACACAAAACAAAGCGTTTATGAGTATTAATGCATAAAAACATAAATCATCCATAAGATCATAAATGTTAAGCATGGTATAAACATCTAAAAGCTAGATCTACTACTTATGATGTATGAAATGAAGTTTAAAAGCATGAACATGGGTTTTTATGCTAGATCTCTACTTTACCCTACTTTTACATGCATAACCATGAAAACACTTCAACAAAAAACTTCATCAAACACAAGATCTACTATTGTGATGGCTTGATATTCATGTAGTAGCATTTTCTTGTCCCTAGCAAGTGCTCATGGGGACTTAGAGTGAAAAAACTCATGAAAAATCTTGCCATTACAAGATTAAATGATAGAGAGGCTTAAGAATCATCATCTAAGGTTGGATTTAGTGAAGAAATGAGGAAGAATGAAGCTTTTTTGTGTGTGCGCATTGGGGATAGGGGCTCAAGGCAATAAGGGGAATGGAGAGAGGATTTTTTTTTGTGAATTTAGAACAAATGAAGTAAAATGAAGGAGAGAGAAAATAAAGAATTATTTATATTAAGTGATTTAGGGTTTGTTTTATATTATAAAAGGAGAAAAATAAAACAAATAGAGGGCAAATTTGGGGGAAAATGCGCCAACCATACATGTACAAAGAAGAGAGAGATTTGAAATTGTTTTGTTTTGTAATTTATGTAATAAAAAGTATTAAATGTAATAATTTGTTAAGAGATAAAAATTCTTGGAAAAGAAAATATAATTGAGTGTTTGTAAGGTTATAAGACTAGGGTATGGGTGTGTGTGTAGTAGGTTGTACTTGTGAATAGTAATAAATAGTAGACAAGACATTTACTTTACCGGTAGTAAAAAAAATGAGGAAAAAAGGCAATAATTGTAATTTTTATAACCCGAAAAAATATAAAACGTATATTTTTGAAATCCTTATAAAATTTTGGTTCTAAAGAGTATTCCAGAATATTTTTCTGAATTTCTAGTTCCGTGGCTCACTTTTCCATAATGGGGCTCGAGAAGGACCGAAATAGAAAATTTTTCGAAATCAAAACTTTTTATGGTTTAAAATATACTTTAAAAACAATAATCCACATTAAATTATTCTATAGAGGTTCTTTTAAATTGAAATCAAAGAAAAATCGGATCTAAGGTTCCTAGGTTGCTCATACTAATCTTGTTTAGGGTTTTTGGGTTTCTGAATTCTGAAGTTTACTCGGTTACTAAGAAAACTGGGGTTTACACCTACTCGGTACAATGTGTCGACCTTAATCATATATACAGATACTGCAATAAGAAAAAGCTATGGGGCATAAGCTACACTAGCTTAGTGAGTGAATACTTCCATAAAGACATTTATAACAATTCAATCAATCAAGTTAATTATTCAATCGCATGGAATGCATCAACCGCATGAACAAACAATCATATGATCAGTCGAAAATCATATGTGAATGGATTTACGCCGTCCATTCAAGGTTAGCAGATTAACGAATATTGCGGTACTACCGTTGAATTAATAAGCGTTTATGGATCACGAATAACCAACTTATGTCGTTTATGGATCACGATCAACCAACTTTTAGTCGTTTATGGATCACGAGTAACCAACATATGCTAATGCTCCATCCCCATCGTGAAGTGATTATGTCCGTATTAATTTATCAATCCGAATAGTTATTAATACCAATTTCTTAGGTGATCAACAATTCGCAGACAATCACTCCTATAATACTCTAAACAAGCATAAGTTAATCACCTGATTCCGATATTCTTAATACCATTTCTCAAGTCAACAATAAACATGCATAATACCCATAATTCCCATCATACAATTCCATTTTATCTTTTGCCTTATAGTTTAGTGCAACAAATTACCACAATCACAAGCAAGAAATGAAATTAGGAAGTAATACTCACTTGGCATTAGTTGTCAGTCTCTTAGTCATAGTAATTCGGTGGTAATGAATCCTCGGGATCCAAGTTACCTAAACGAAAGAAATACCCAAATGAGTATTTCAGCTCATATCTAATCCATTTTATTTCATAAAAGCTATTAAGTTTGTAATTCTCGTAATTAGTGGAAATTCTAACTTAAAATGGCCACAACTTGATCATTTTAACTCGGAATTTTAAAGTTTATATACCGATTCTTATCTACTTCGAAAGACCTATCTAATTCTAATATAATATCTAAAATTTGAAAACTTTTAAGTCTCAAAAAGATCCGAACAGAGCTAGTAGTAACCAAATTCCCATTTTCGAAATTGTTTTTTGAGGAATTATGATATTTCTACTATACATGCCAAATATGCATGCAATAATAACAAATCACCATCATGAATGGTATGTTATGATATTCCTATATGCATATTCATGATGATCTTCTATTAGAAAATATTTTTGAAAATTTCTACTTTACAAGATATCGTTAATACTTTACCTAGTAAGTTCAATTTTGTGTTCTTAACCAACCACACTTGTTTCAGAGATTTTTCTTAATAAAATATATTTATTCTTACTAAAATTAAATCTTTACCATATCTATTCCTTAAGGTTTCCATTTTTCAAGATAAATCCTCATTTTACACATTGTAAACAAGTGTTTATATATAAGCTATTCCTAAATCCGAATTTTGTAAATAGATTTTGGGTAATTTCTTTGAGAAAAACTCATTTGATGCTTTAAAATTTAAGGCTCCATTATTACTATCCCCTAAGGACTTTATTTCCTCAATAAAACTTCCATTTTGAGTTTGAAAAATAGGTGTTTACATATCCTCTTTTCTTAGTTACAAATTTCATGTAACTATCCTAAGATCAAATTTTTCTATCTTGTAAATATTTCTTGTTTAACAAATTTCTCTTAGTAGATCTACTATTAACTTACAAAAATCATTTCCTATTGTTACCTATTCCATAAGCTCTTCATTTTTCACATAAAAATCATGTTTTGGAGTTGAAAAATAGGTTTTCAAAATGCAACTCATTTTCCATCCGAATTTACAAAAGTTTGTTTTTATAAAACCAAACTTGTTCTTAAGCTATCTTCATAAATATCCTAGCTTTTAAGAGTAATAAAACATTCATTTACATAAGACAAGATATTTATAACCATTCACTTATCCTAGGCATAATAAATGCATGAGATCTACAATATCATGTAAGAGAATAAATGTTTAAAAACTAGATCTAAGTGCAATGGTCATGTTAAATGCATGAAATGAAATATACTACTTATGACAATGATGTAGTAGCGAGATTCCTACATGAACTCTTCACTATATGAACATATATTATGATTATAAGGAAAACAAAAGCTTTAATCACAAGATCCACAACTTGTGATGGCTTGATCTTCATGTTCTAGTGGTCTCATGTCCCTAGCATGAAGCTCATAGGGATTTTTATGAATCCATACATGAATGGTATAGCCATTACATGTCTTTGTGGTAGTATAGTTTAGATCTATACTGATTTAGGCCTATAAACAAGAGGAGTTGAAGAAAAAAAATGTTTGTGAGTGTGTGTGCGCTAGAGAAGTCACGGCAATGAAGACAGGAAAAGAGAGAGTTTGTGAAAATTTGTAAAAGTGAAAATGAAGAAAGAGAAAGGAAGGCATAAAAGAATATATATAGAAATTGAATTAGGGTTTGTGTGATTAAATAAAAGAATAAAAATAACACAAGTTGAGAGGGAATGGGGGAGTGTGCACGGCCCATTGAGGAGATGAGAGGGAGAGAAATAATTTTTGTACAAAATTTTCAAATTAAAAGTGTATAAAATATATAGGAAAAGTAAATGTAAGAAATGTGATGTAATAAGGTAAGGCTTGATTGTAAGGATGTAAGAGTAGGTGTCACGCCCCAAAGGATACCCTAAACGTGACAGTCCGCTACACTCAATATTAAAGCTTAAGTATGGCAAC
The DNA here is from genome assembly GCA_024138025.1 of Combretum micranthum. NCBI lineage: Eukaryota > Viridiplantae > Streptophyta > Magnoliopsida > Myrtales > Combretaceae > Combretum > Combretum micranthum. The sequence continues at coordinate 244,974 of JAMXBD010000027.1, forward strand.
CTTAGTCATTCCCAAAAGCTTTTATATTAAGTATAAGGCGTACTTTCACAACTTTAGAGAACCATACATGGAATTATGAAGCTTAAGAAGGTACAATAACAAATTAAGAGAAGAGGATTCATAATATACAATTACTTATAACATCAATCTTTACAACTTAGGGTCATTTCCTTTCGATTACTAATCTATTACAAGGATATTTATACATCAATACTAATACTACACTTCATCTAAAATTTCCTTTATCCAAAAGAAATTACCTGATCGCGGGGTCCTCGTGGCCTTAACCATAAATAAGGAAACTGCAAAAGATATCTATGGGTATAAGCTAACAGGCTTAGTGAGAATTATTTCCATAAATAACTTCTTGTAACAAAGTTTCAAACAAGTTAATTAAGCAAACAAATGGATGCAACATACACGTGGGCAAACAAGGCATATAGTTTTTCGGGAACTATATGTTGTATGGATTTGCGCCCTCCATTCGGGGTTTGGTGATACATAACCTCAAAACAAGTAGTTTTAATAAAAAAAATTTTATGCTTTCGAAAAATATCGCCAAGCACATGAAGTCTACTTGAATTGAGTCTTGCTTTCGGATCTTCCGCCAAGCATTTCATTTTTTCATAACGCCACCAAGCAATCGCTTTCAGATCCTCCGCCAAGTGTTGCTTTCGACATGAGCTTACTATCCTTCTCACCCAATGATAATAACCCAAAATGCAATGTGACTCACTTCGCAGTATACATGTATCCATTTATTTATGATATCATAACATTATTATTATCAAGTTTAAGGTGATCAAAGCATTTCATACAAGCAAGTGTTATATCAAAACAAACATTTTAAATCAATTTCGGCCTTGATATTCTTAGGATTCTTTCAAAGAATTAATTAACATACATATCCATTTTCCTTTTCTTAACTCTAATGCAACTAAATTACAAGCACAACAAGTATAGCATTTAACGGAAATAAACTCACGATGCCGTGTCGACTATTCCTCTATGCGGATGAGTCGTTCACACACTCCACTCAATCGAAATAATCTTCGAGATATAGGTATCCTTCCTCAGAGTCGCCTAGCCAAATAAAATACCCACAATGAGTATTTCTTGGTGATTTTCTTGAATTTTGACAAACAATGTCAAAAGAACGTTAAAGTTCGTATAAAGGAATGTTCCAATTTAAAATGGTCATTACTTGGTCATTTTAACTCGGAATCGCGCATATAATATACTGATTTCAACCTACTCGAAAAGATCTACCCATTTCCAAAATTATTTTTAACAAACAAGGTCATATAGGCTCTGAAACAGTGGCAACAAAATTCACCACGGATTTTCCTACGCAAAAACAACTTTGGTTCAAGAAATCAAAATTTGTTTAATAAATACTTAGTTATATATATAGTTGAAAAATTCTTTTTTTATGGTTACTTAGCTCATATTCATTCATGTTCAAGTGTTTGTTTTCCATTCATGTTGCTCAAGTAAAAATCATGTCGGTTTTGGAGTTTTTAGAAAAATATAGTTTTCATGAATTCTCTTTTATAAATCTTTTGAAATGAGCATTTTGTTTCCTTTGTTTTCCAAAGATGTTTTATTTTGACATATATATATATATTATTTCAAGTAACTTTTTTGAAAATAACTTTTCTTCTTTCTATGTTTTCTATATTAATACTATTTTTCCTATACAAATTTCTTTGTCTATTTGTTTATAAAAATCTTTCATTTGAAAATTCCTCATTCTTTCCTCATATTATGTTTTTCATAGAAATTATCCTTGCATAAAAATTTATTTTCTTTATAAAAACAAAGTTGGATAATAAGTGTTTTTAAGAAACTTTTTATAGTAGTTTCTAAAATCGTAGTGATTTCTTCTTATAACTTGAAAAGAAATAACTTTATTTTTGTTTTAAACCATAGTTCTTCTACTTTACATAAACTTGTTTTCTAAGTGTCAAAATCTCCTTTTTTGTCAATTTATTTTTAGAACTTGAAACTTTGGACAACAATTTAAATGAACATGAATTATGAGAAAGTAATAGCAAGCAAAATAACATAAGTAGTAAAGTCAAAGTATTGGAGTCTTAGCTTTTTCAAAGTTCCCGAGACTAAGAAATTGCAAATGATTTCATTATGATCAGAATATTCAGATATATGAATTGCATAAAAGGAAAAAGATCAGATATCACCAATTCAATATATCAAACTTCACTTGCAAATTCTTGAACAACTTCAATTTCTCTTCAAAAATTTCTATGGAATGCTTGTTCTAATCTATGTATTGTAGTATAATTTAGAGCTACTTAGGATTGATTCTGAAAGTGAGGAGAAGACCCCCTATTTATAGGAAAAATTTCGTGCAAAACATTAAATGAACTTTGCTATTTCACTTTGTACGCCGGCAGTTATGGATCCTACGCCGGTGGCTTACAGGCGGCGTATCTTCAAATTATCCTTTGCGCAGGTAGTGCACTGGCAGCCTTCAATATCGGTTACACTTGTAGGCCGCTTCTACGCCGGAGGCTTAGATGTAGATCTAGTGGCGTGTGTGATCAGAAATTAAGCGTTGGGCTGATTTATAACGAACGCCGTTCCAAAGCTGGCGGCTTTGACACCGGCATAGGCATTCCAACAGATTTGTTGCTTCAGTTTCCTTCAAGCGTTTGATGTCTTCATGTCTCTTCAGATCTTTGTCCTACATTGCCCCAACGCCGGCGGCTTAGGAGCCGGCGTATGCTGTAACTCCTTGTGCGCTGGTGACTTTCCAATTCTGAGTTGCCGGCCTTCAAGTACGCTGGCTTCTTCATCTTCTACGCCGGCAACTTTGAGGCGGCTTTCAATGTGGTTGATACATATGCTCGGCAAAGCTGGCAGTGCTGCAGCGGCCTTGAGTTTTACGCTGTCTGAACGCCGGCAGCTTTGAATGTTGAATTGCCGGCCTTGACTTCAATTTTTCCTATTTTTGATTCAAATTCTCTTGTTTTGATTTCTTTGTCCAAATTAGTCCTAAAACATAAAATTCAATCAAAACAAGTATCCATTCTAGCTCTTGTGATCATCAATAAGTTGTATAAAATATGATCTTATCAGGTATAGGCTTGTACTTATGAATAGCAATAAATAGTATATTAGACAATTAAGTTACCGGTTAGTAAAGAAAATATGATACAGAGGCTATAACTGTAATTTTTATAAATCGAAAAATCATAATAAATATATTTTTTAATTCCTTATTAAATTCCAGTCTTAATGAGTATTCCGGAATATTTTTTCTACTTTTGAGTCCTAGGGGCCAATTTTTCAGAACGGATCCCAATCAGGTTCGAAACAGATGATTTCCCGAAAATTCATCTTTTTATGTTTCAATATATTCTTTAGAACTATAATCTATTGTAAATCCCTAAAATTTTCGGTTAATTTTAAATTTGATCTTAGAACGAAAAGTCAACCAAAACCCTTAAGATCAACAAAAGTCTAGTACAAACCCTAGATTTTAGATCCAGCATTCCCGTTTTCTTTAGCTCTAGAAAACAAAGTTGGAATAATTAGTGATTATAGTCCGATAATAGCTTTAGGTTATATAAAAATGTCGAATTCGCAAAATTAGAGTGTCCTTCCGACTCAAACGAGATCAGTTCTCAAAAATCGTGTTCCGGAGCCCATAATAATAAAAATATTCCGATAACACCGTTAGGACCGATTTAATGAAAGGATTTCAAAAGTATCAGTTTCGTAATTTTTCGGTAATAAAAAATATCGGATATCGTAATTATACGCGTATTTTCTTACTACCGGTATTTTACTACTTACATCTACTTTACATTATACTATTCATTACTATTCTACACTATTTATTTATCTCTACTTTTTCTAATACCTACTCTTACAACACCATAACCTATTATCTTTACTTTTTACCTTTCTCATAACTTTATATTTTATCTATCTTACATATTATTAGTTTTAACTTATTAAATTACAAAAAAATCAAATCTCTCCCTTCTACACACTACATGGCCGGTGCCACTCCCTCCCTCTCTTCCTCTATTTTATTTCAATTTTTTTTAATTGAATCACTCAAAAATCACTCCACATTTTCTATAAATACCCCCTTCCTCTTTCACTTCATTCACATATTTTCTACTCACAAATTTCACTCCCAAAACTCTCTCCAAATCCCCTCTCAATTACTTTCCCAAAACTCTCTCAAAATTCTCTCACAAAACCTCCTTCTTCTTCTTCTACAAAACCTTTAGGTAAGAAATTTTCTTTAAGATTTCTCTTACCATGTCATGTAACTTTACATGACTATCGTGTGAGTTTCCTAAACTTAATGTTATGGAAGCTACACTATGTTTATGTATTGTTTTTATTCATGAAATTATATTCATGTATTTCTATGTTGTTATTTTATTTTTGTTCATATTTTCATTTCATGTTAATCCTTTATATATAATGTAACCTGATATAATTATGTACTAATATATAATCTTTAGAGCATATAAGCTCATTGTTATTTATTTACTTCCAAGTAATGCAATTTATTTATTTATTTCATGCTATTTTAAGACTAGTCTCTAGTCTTAGACTTGTCATTATCAAGTCAAAACAAAATATTTGCTTTCTTTTCTTATTTTTCTTTTTGGACTAGTCCATTCTTAGTCCCGGGATATCTTGATGAAGCTAAGGTTCTCAATACTTGATATATTTCTTTACTTGCTTATTTTATTACCATCATGTTTTTCCTATGTTTTCATAATTCTACTTCATGATTATGCATGAAAATATAGATTTTGTCTCAACAAGTTAAAGAAGGAAAAAGTTTTCTTAAAATAGAAGTTCATATCTAAAAATAAATGTTATTATGAAGGAAGTAATTTTTCATAAAAACTTAAGAATTTATCATAAATCTTTTTCTAGAGGAGTTCATTATAAACATAGGAATTTTTATACAATACATACATACACTTTACAAAGTTATAAAATGGAAAGGAATTCTTGGTTTAACAAAAGTTTTACTAAACTTCATTTTTCATCAATACTTTGAATAGATTAGTTTGGTAAACACCAAGAAATCCCCTTTTATAAAAATAAAATGATCTTAAAAAAGTAAGATTAATGATCAAATCACTTCTTTAAAATTTTTACTACTTTCAAAAGAATTAGAAACTAAGCTATAAGGAATTTAGAAAATGGAAATCATTCTTTTGATATTTAATAAGATTAAGGAAAAGACAATACCCCTTTCACATGAGTAAACAAATATGCATATATACTTTTCAAAGGTCTTACAACTATTATAATATCTATCTCTTTGATTTAAGTTTTTATAAAAAAGAAGAAAGTAAGTTTTGTAAAATTCGTGGTGAATCTGATCACCACTGTTTTGGAGCTCAAATGACTTAATTTGATAAAAATAATTTTAGAATTAGATAGATCTTTTCGAATAGGTAGAAAACGGTATATTATATGCGCAATTCTGAGTTAAAATGACTAAGTTATGGCCATTTTAAATTAGAATCTCTCTCTATACGAATTTTAATGATCTTATGATATAGTTTCTTATTAGTACCATAGAATAAAAAAGAAATACTCATTTTGGGTATTCTTCTTGATTAGGTGATTTCGAGGAGAATTGGTCATATCCCGAAGATTACTACGATTAGTGAAAATCCCGAACGACTCATCCATTACAAGAAAGATGTCATCATGGCTGAGTGAGTCTACTCCCCGTTATTTTTCATACTTTTGATTGTGCTTGTAAATTTAGTTGCATTAGAATTTAGGCAAAATCAAATGGAAGTTGTATAGTAATATGTTGAAAGAATATTAAGTATATCGTAACATGATTTGCTTGTAATAAAGTTGTATGTATATTATTATCTTGAAGTGTTTGAAATTGGTTGCTCACTTGAAAGAAATTAAACATAAAGAATAGACTATGATTAAGAAATTATGCATGCACTTCATATGTTAAGTCACATTGCATTCACTACTATACAATTGGTGAGGACAAGTGTATAATAGTGGTAGTAGGCAAACGGTATATCATGTAAGTGGCGAGTAGGAACTAGTAAGAACTATATAAATTGGTGGCTAGCAGGAGCTTGTAATAACTACAAGTTTTTTATGGCGTATAGGAGTCGGTAAGATCTATAAAAGTGTTTTAAACAAAGTCGTGGCAGTAATTGGCCTGAATAACTAATCCCAAATTAAGGGCGTAATTCATTCAACATATGATTTCTGGAAAGTCATATATCTTGTATGTTCATGTGTTTGTTGCATTCCATTTGCTTGACTAGTAAACTTGGTTGATATTTTACTTCGAGTATGAATTTTTGGGATTTACTTACTAAGCCTGTAAGCTTACGCCCCAATAGGTATTTGCATTCTCAAGAACACCTATTTTGTACCCAAGGTCTCCCCATATCCGTGTAAGTATTCTTTTGAAGTTTTTGGAGGAAATCTACTTGAAGATTTAGATTAGAATTACTTTGAAATCTTTAATGTAGTATTTAAATATTGTAAAGACTATTTCGATCTTTGGGATTTAACAGGGGCATGCCCCCTAAAAAATTATGTAATAGACCTTTGGTTATTAATTTTATGATCGACTTTATTTCTGGATTCTTGTATATTCATTTTTACTTGCTTAGACTATACTTCCCAAAAGCGTCTCCTATTACCGTCCTAGACGCCTTACATGTAATACTAAGACTTTTGTGTGACTGAGGCAATCATTCTTGAGTCTTGATATTATATGTGGAGAGCTGCCACATTTAAGGTACCATTTGGGTCGTGACATCTATATTAACTTGCTTTCAAAAGATTTATGCTTTTATTCTCGGTGGAGCCGGACTTAGGGTTTCTAGGTTTCTTGCTAACCCTAGCTTTTCAGGTTTAGGGTTTTAGTTTTCGATTCGGCTCTCGAAGCCAAGCTTGAATACAAGGAAAACCGGGGCTTACACTTGAAATCAAGCTAAGACTTCCAATACTCATCCTTATATTTTCCATTTTTCTTACAATTATTATTTTTTTCATGTTACTAGCTACATACTCATTATTCATATATGATCATGTTGAGTGTTGTCTTAATAAAGATAAAAAGTTCTTTCTTAAAATAAAAGAAAACAAACTCAACTCACTTTGAAAATGTAATTTTACCACTTAAAAAAAAGTTTCATTAAAATTTATAATTTTATTCCAATCAAATACTTTGTAAATGATTTTTTACAAAAATTACCATAGATTCTAGTGTTGTTAACATACAAGACCTTTACAAAAAGTAACTAAGGAACTCTTTATTTTCTTTTCAAACTACCATTAAAAACCTTAAGGTTGACAATATTTTTTCTATGAGAAATTTTCTTTAAAGACTTGATTATAAAATCCTTACTAACATTTTTAGTAAGTAAAAGACCATCACAAGTTTTCCAAAATTAGTTAAGAATCAACTCACAAGTAAAGTATACTGAGGGAATAAAATTTGAGAATGACTTAAAAAGACTAAAGTTTTGAATAAAAAATTATCTTTTAAGAATTAAGGAAAGTAAATTATATCACATATTTAATGATTTAAAAATCCTTAGTTTTATTTCCAAACAACTTAACATAATTTTGTCAAACTTCACTTTTTCAACTACTAAGACAAAATTGTTTTATGAAAAAAAAAAATCATTGGTTAAGACAACATCATTAAAATCATGTGTGTAATATGAGTTGCTTATGTATTAAAAAGATTTTTCAACTATATATATATATTATGTATGCATATGTTTGTTATGGGATTTTCGGTTAATAAAAAGTTTGGAAAAAATCATGTTTTAAAGGTTAGGATTTTCTTATTGATTCTGTACAGTATCTTTTAAAGACTCAAATGACATTTTATGAAGAAAATAACCTTAGAAATAGATAGATCTTCTCAAGTAGGTAGAAAACGACATAATATGTGCAATTTCGAGTTAAAATGAGCAAATTATAGCCGTTTTGAGTTGTAATTTCACTCTACACGATTTTCGATGAACTTAGTGAAATAGAATTACAAGTTTAAATAGAACTTCTAAGAAATACTCATTTTGGGTATTTCTCTTATTTAGGTGACGTGGAGGCCGAGCTTCCCTACCCAGAAGATTATTTTGTTTAGGAGCTTCTGCTCCCATGGCTGAGTGAGTTTAAACTCTTACATTTCTGTACTTATATTTTTGCTTGTAGTTTAGCGGCACTAGAATTAGGAAAAGATAAAATCATGATAGCACGTGTGCCTTACATATATGATTGAAACCATGTTAAGTATATTGAAGAAGGAATTGTTAACTAATCATTGTATGATTTAATATATGAATGATTTGTCTGTGAATTATATGATCACTTTTAAAATATCTAATATTATGCCATGATTACTTAAACAAAATGATTCATGCATAACACGTAATGAGTCACATTGCATTCACTACTACTCTTGGTGGGACAAAGGCATAATAATGAAGCCCGTAGAATCTGAAATTCTACTCTATGGCAATTGATTGCCCATAATAAAATGGTGGGTGGACACCCAAAATAACTATATTTTAGTGACTAGTAGTGGCTCATATAAAAACTGCAAAAACTTCATTTGCAAACTATAGTTTGTTTTCTGGAACACCTAACCTCAAATGGAGGGGTAAATCCATTCAACATATGATTCCCGAAAAATCATATGTATTGTTTGCTCACATGTTTGATTGCATCTCATATGCTTATTTAAATAACTCGTTTGAATATTGATTGTCCGAGTACTTTATTTGTGGAATTAATTCTCACTAAGCAAGAAAGCTTACCCCCTTATAGATATCCATTACAGCATCCCTATCTATAATTGAAGCCCCGGGGATATTTCTCTCAGGTATTACCTTTTGGACTAAGGATTTTTGAATGAAGTCAAAGACTAGTTATAGACTTAGACTTCTAAGTAAATCTCCAATGTATATATTTTTAATAGACTTGGATAGACTTTATCTTTTGATAATAGAATGCCCCTTTGATAATTTGTAAGAACTTTGTATTTCCGAATTTAAGATGTTTATGTTATGATTTCCATTCTTAATTGCTATGAATGTCTTCTTAGATAACTTGTTTCAAAGTCGGTCCTCTAAGATTGTGAAGGTACGTCTTCACCTGATATCGAAGTTTTTGAGATGGCTAAAGTTGTTATACGTAAACTTTAATATTGCATGTGGTGGACTATTAGATTTATGATACCTTTGGGGCATGACAATGCATGTACTATCAAATTCACTAAGGTATATTAATGTCTCTCTCAAGTGTCATTTGCTTTTGGTTAGAATTCATAATTGAATAACATAGGAATCAAATGAAATAAAATTAAGAATGCCCAATTAAAACATAACTAAAAAAATCAATGAATATGTCTAGCGTAGTAATGCCTTTCCATGTCCATATCAATTCAACTTTTTTCTATTAAAAAAAAAAAAAAAAGATATGGTCGTTAGGAGTCTTTTTTTTTTTTTTTTTCCAGCTGTTGATGGGACCTTTGAAAAAGCATCATAAGCTAACCCGGAGTTTTGCACGGATGCAAAATTCGAATTAGAAAATAAAGGATCGGTGGGCCTAATACCCAGATTAGCCCAGCCCATGATGCGGGGGAATAGAGATCTGAGGAATCCGAGTCGAGACTTTCAATAGGCTGAGGGAGCCGCCCCATGCCTACATCTACTAAATCACCTAGAGGAGCCCAAATTACCTCTGCAAAATTCGAAGCATTTACCAACAAAGCTTGACAATGCTCCTAATCATCTAAACCTAGTAACAGAACCCAAAAATTATTCCACTGCATTTTAAGATCAACTGTATCAATTTCAGCTGCTTCAATATGGGTACATGCAGTCACTCTCCGCATGTGTATTTGAAGTGACTTGTTATTGATTTTCAGGTCATTCCATGTTTGACAAGGTCGGACTAGAATTAAAATTCTGGGATTAGGTTTGTATGGTTACTATTGCCAGAATAGATCTGTCTATTTATGATTGGGTTATTTTTGGGTTAAAATGGCACAAGAGTGGAGGTTAAGGAAAATAAAATAATAGTTTAATAAAAAATTCCAACATTTGGCACATTGATCCTTTGACCCTACACCAGTTGAACCCAATTTTATCCCTTAAACTCGACCTCTCGACATGTCCAAATCAAATCCCCAAAGCTAATGATAAAATCAAGCATTGCGCTATTCACAATTGCTTCAATATGGATACATATAGAGATATTCTCTGTATGAATTATTTTAGGTTAAATAATAAATATTAATTTATTTCTACATCACACTATTTTTACTATTTAGTATTTTATTCACCGTCTTCTTGGAAGTACTCCTGTCTTCAATGTGGCCCCGTAAAAGGGCACATGGATATTAAGCACCAAATCTCAGACCATTCCATGACATAATAATAGTTGGTGGTCTTGAATAATAGCAATATCATCGTCCAGATCTATCATGACGATCTTTTCTTTTCTTTTTCTGTTACTTTTTTTTTTTTTTTTTTTTTTGTTTTGGGTTCCCTGTAGAATTCGCTGATCGCTAGGAGTAAGCTCAGACAAAAAATATCAAATCTCCTTCCAAGGTGCTCCCAACTTTCATGTTGGCCCACAAGACTCATTTACACCCAAAATACTTCCCAAATCAGGAGGGAAACGCAGAAGGCATACATGCTTATTCACTGCTTAAATTTGAGATACAACAAGCCGAAGCAATTTCCTATACAGAGATCATATCCAAAACCCCCCCACCCCCCAAAAAAAAAAAAAAAAAACCAACCAAAAATAATGGCATCATCAGCAAAATTCAACGTATATACACCAGTAGTTCCCATAAAAAATAGAAAATAATAATTACGACGACGACAGTAAGAACTTACCACCAAAAAGTCCTAGCCTCTTCCTTCCAATTTCCCAACAAAAAGTGCCAAAAGGACCAGAAAATTATCCTTGTCCACTACTTGATCGCATAAGAACGGGTACACACTGTCTCTAGTGCCTCCATAAACAAGGAGGAAAAACTGGTTAATGCCTGGAACACCCCAGGTAAACCCGTCTGAAGATTATTTAAAGTCATTGCTCTCGTCACTTCAACAGCCTTTGAATGCCTCAGCATCTCTTCTTCCACCCGCCTTTGGCAGGAAGCCAGTTCAACTTTCTTCTCAGCTAATGGATCACGGGCATCCAGAACCTGGCCATTATCAGGGCCAGAATCAGGAAGCCCTAGGCCAACCATAGAATAGGAGTGATAGTATTTCTTTTCAATGTTCCGGAGAGAAGAAGCTTTCCGCTCAAGTTCTTTTGATGCTGCTTCTGTTCTCTTCTTAATTTTCAGCTCCTCGGTTTGCTTGACTGATATCACATGAACAACATTGATAAAACTTTTTATGGCTTCAGAAGCCACCATGTCAGGAACACGATCTAGGGCAAGCTTCCATTCATCACAGAAGGCATACACATCAGGAGTTTCCCGGTTTCCATTGGTATTGTCATTGTCAACTGGGAGGAGACTGAGCTTAAACCAACCATGGACAGAGCAAATGAAGTCTCGGTGGAACTTAATTAGGCGGCAAAAACTGGAATGCCAAGCAGAAACAGCTGATTCAAGGTCACGAGTTGCTTGCCTATGTAGTTCAGAAGTTGATTCCCCTTTTGTTGCTAGATTAACAAGACCCCGAACTTGCTGGACAATGTTGCTTTGAATTTCATGATACTCATGCATTGATCTCCACATATACATGAACCTGAAATTTACTACGTCAAGATTTCTCAAAGGTCAAAATCATGACTCGGATTCATAGCTTCCTAGATGATTCCACTATGGCGACCTTCCAACTCCATAAAAGGAATAAGATCCAATGTAGTTTTACCAGCAAAATATAAATGAATTTTGTGACAATTAGGAACAAAATCCAACAAATATTTTGTAAACCATGTATTTACCAACTTTCCATAGAGAACTAATTCTACCAATTGGTGTGATGACTGACATATTATTAAAATCTTCAACAGCTGAACATATTCTTATTTCTTAGTATCCCGACCTCAGCACCAGGTCAGAATTATCAGGTATGATTTAAGTCCTTCCCTTGTTATATATTCCATTGCTAGATTAGGGTGACTAAAGTGTGTCTCGTCATGAAACAATTGGTTATTTATCAAATTAGATGTTTTTAAACTAACCGAGTTAATGTCACACATCATTTGTATTAGTGTAAGGGTATTTTTGTATTTTCATGTTAACTAAGGATAATAAAATATCGTGATGGATTTAATGTGACTCCCAACAATCTTTTAGTAAAAATAATATGGTATTAGAACAAGAAGTCATGGGTTTGAATCCCCACGCACTCATTGTAACCCGACTAAAATTAAATCGTTTACCTGATGAGTTTTAGTCAAAAATCAAAATCAACAAGAAACCCTCATTCTTATCTTAAAGTTAGGAATTCAATTGAATAATTAGTTAATTAACTATTAGATGCCCAAGTGATAATCCTCTTAGGTGAATTGCATTTATTGATACCGGTTTTATCAATAGAAGACCTAATGATTGTCTTTCAAGGTATATCACAAGTTACTATCAAAGCGTTTTAGGCACATCACTGAGTATTTAAAGCTTGGTTTGGTTAGGCTCATTTGCACCCTTACAGATCAGTTCTTATCCAACCATTGGTATGCTAATTTTGACAAGGCATTATTTGAAGAATGATGACAAAATAGTAACACAATGTGAGACAGGCCAAAAGAGTTGGATCGGGAAGATGTGATGTTGAATCATATCCAATTCAAGTCTCATAAATGAAGCAACAGTATTCAGAACTCTGTGCCTTTGATAGCTGAAGGGACAGAAAAATAAAGGTAGACACACCCCAGCAACACTTAATAGTTGTACAGTTGGGACCACTCTGTAATCCAGGACATTCAGGTACATGAGGTTATAAAAGAAAAAGGCAAGTTGGGAAGCAAATGTAGTGATTCATAATCCTCCCACCTACCAGACTCAAGACATGCCAATCACTTACAGCTAGTAAATATATGTCAACCATATGGAAGTAGAGAAGACATTCAAGTTACTGAATGCAACAGGCTAGAATGTGATTGAGCTAACGCAGAATGTAAAATCACCAATCAAATATGTAAATTAACAACGATGCTTCAAGGGATCCGACCATAATCTTATATTACATATGGGGAAAATTATTGGCACCTTTGAGAAACACCAGAGTTACTGCAACTCCTAAATTCACAGGAAAAGACACGCAAAATATTGGCACCTCAAAAATTTATACACTACTCAAGTTAGTCTTTTTCATGGATATATTATTATAATTTTTTATGCCAATTTTACATCCAAGTTTTTTTAACATATTTATCAGTATGGTATTTTACATCCAAGTTGGTATTTTCTGCAACGAACTATCATTTTAATTATAAAAAAGGGTCAAATTGAATGATGAATGGGCATAAAAATGAATTACAAACTGTAAACCTTTCTTTTTTTTTTTTTTGGGCAATTCATAATCCAATTTGACCTGTCCTAAATAATTAAAATGAATTATAATAACTGTAAACCTTATCCACAAACTACCACCCCCCTCCACAAAAAAAATAAAAAATACCTAACCAAAAGAATTATAACTGTAACCTAGCATTACATTGGAAAAATGATTTGCTATATCAACATTTGCCGGGGGAACATGGGTTCATCTTTCAACGTTTTGGAGTAGATGTTATCTGCAATACTTACTACTTTCCATTCTTGAAATCCAATTCCTTGGAACTTAATTAAACAAACTACTTTTCCAGCAGATTTTAAAGAATGGAGATGGGATATCATTACTTTGATTTACTTCGTGCACACTTTGGAATTACCGGTAAAAGAAAATAAGAAAGAATCATGAGAAGAAGAAGAAGAAGAAGAAGAGAGAGACCAAATAGGCTGAGTGAGAGAGAGACCTAATAGAAAATGTTTTTGCAATTGAAAAGGCCAGAACTGAAAATCCTAATAATAGTCTCAAATAAGGAATGTAATTTCATTATTTTTGAAGAATAAAATCCTTTGAGTATCTGATTTCAAGCTTACTTTTATTACAAAAGGATGGAATCTAATCCTTAAGAAAATTGAACTTCCTTTTCCTCTTAAACCATAAAAAGATTTACGTTTATTCTAAGGGAATGGAATCGGTATTCCACTTCTACTACCACAGAATGGCTATTTATTTGTTTGGTTTATAAAAAATTCTACCATAAGGAGTGTTACAATAATTATTAGAGGAATGGACTATATGCCTAATAAAAAAACAAATTTTATTCCAAAAATACCCTAGATCTTAAAATAATAGAATTGTTATTCCTTTTCAACTTTATTTCATTCCAGTGAAACAAACATAACATGTTTATAAGGAGTGTCACAATAATTATCCCTTGCAACATAACTTTTCCAGAGCAAAAGTTCAAACATACATAATACATTTCAACATAAAAAGTAGTTTTGCCAAGATTTACAGTAAGAAAAACTTTTATAGCTACTTAATCTTCTAGTGAAAAAGGGTCTGTTTGGATTGTTTGTTTTTTATCGATATCTATATCGATAAGTATCATATTTATATCATACCTGCTTCATATCAGTATCTGGCTTATTTCATCGAATTGAATAAAAATATCTGTTTTTTTATCAGTATCTGTTTTTGACAAACAGTCTATTTAAAAATGACAAAGATAAAACCAAAACGATTGAAAGAAAACAAAACAAATAGACCCAAATGATAACTACTCTAAGGTAACATTTGATTGAAAAAACTAGATAAAAAGATAAGAAGAACTAGGGGTCTGTTTGTTTATTTGTTGACAGACTACAGATACAGACACTTTTTTTAAACTTTTTTCTAACAGATTATTTATAAAGAATTAGATACAGATAAAAAAAAAAAAATTAGCAGTTCTCATTAAAAGAAATAGATAATAGATAGATAAAACATAAATGTAAATCGGACATATTTATACATAATTTTGAAAAGAATGCAAATACAGATAAAAAACAGATCATTCAAATAGACCCTAGATAACACAATACAAGGAACATTAAGCAATACAATTCTCTAAAACCATGCTTGATATGCAAAGTACCGAACAAGATTTTTGTGCTATTAATTGTTTGGTATACATAAATACAATACAAAATATTATATTTTGACTATTATATCATTATATTGTTATGCACAAATATTATGATTGGTAGCTATAGCGATGACTTAGTAGTAGTTTTGTGATGACGGTCATGAAAACACACCATTAATATCATTCTACAACCAAACAATACCTAAAGGGACTAGTGTGCATCCTTACTCCATCAATGTCAAACTAATTCTTTCAATGTTTTAAGCTATGTGAGCATAGATGTGCTATCGAACATGCATATATGCAGAGTTCATATGCGATTTCTTATAGGGTGCTCATGTAAAGAATCATGAATGACCTACCCATGACAGAGTTCAACAAGTTGAGGGACAAGATCACTGTCTCTAAGGCCAAGAATTGCTATTGAGGTTGTCGACACAGCCTGTGATGTAACAATAATTAATGACTGCAACTTTTTTATTGATGCCTTTGTTTTGTCTATCTTGGTCTCATCTTCTCCCTTATACTCCTGACTTTGAAGTACCGAAAGCTTCTTTTCATGTGCAATCTTCACTTCTTCTCTAGCCTAATCAAAACAACAATCAAGAACATTTCACTCTTCAGAAAATAGTACCAATACCATGTATTAATTTGTAAGGGATAATGTCACAAATGGTACCTGAGCTTAAAAAAGATATGTAATTAGGTACATAAACTTTAAAATTGATCAATTTAATATTTAAATTTTGAAGTTGATCAATTTAGTACTTGAAAAACTTTGAAATTGCTCAATTTAGTACCTAAAAGAATTTAATGAAAGTACTATTGGCGTATACAAAAAGTTATTTTAGGTATTAAATTGATCAATTTCAAAGTTTAAGTACTAGATTGATTTATTTCAAAGTCTAATTGCATATTTTATCAAAGTTTAAGTACCATTTGTGAGTCACTACACAACTATTATTGCACAAAGAAAAGAATAAACAAAGACACCTCAGCATTTCCAATCCTCTTTAATCCATTTATTTCTTATTTCATGCATTTAACTAAAAATCAAGATAAGTGAGCATGCAAGATTATGACTAATCACTTGATTAAAGATGCAAATCATAATTGAACAAACAAAGATTTTAGGGTAAATAAAACCAGAAAATATGAATATTTAGAGATAAATTTATTTTTAAAGTATCAATGTTTTGAGTGGTTAAAAAAATAAATCAAAGTTTCGTTGAATAAAGCAAATGAGGTATTAACGTTTCGTAAAGTACATTTAAGTTATCAACGTTTAGGTTAATATTCAATTAATTCTCCTCAACAACCAATTTTTAATATCTTATTTGACTTACTTTGCAAAGTTAATTCATCTTTTTAACCACTTAAAACGTTGATACCTCGAATGAATTTAGTCCAATAATTAGGGCATGGTGTTACTAAATAAATACTTCGAATTACCTATCAACACATCAAACTCTTTTCCTTTGCTCGCATTAATGCGAAAAAAGTTGGAGACAGTCCAGAGACCTCAGGAAAACCTGCTTATGGTTCATGATGCCCAAGTTGAATCACGGGATCAAATAGAAATATCACAGATAGAAATGAACCCTCCACTTATTACTTTATATAAAATCAATCAATAAAATATCTAATTCCAAAGAAGGTGAAAAAATGAAAAAAACCAAAAGAGGTCAAAGCAATATAAAAGAAAATTCAGTCAGTCAATTGTATGCTAGAAACAATTGTCTAAATTTGCAGGTATTCCCATGAATGTCATATGGTGAACCAAATCCCTACAAGGCCTCAAAAAGATAAGGTAAGGTTAGTAAACCCAGAAATTTATTGTTAACCAATAAGGCGAGTGTGACCAAAGGAATCAAGTAATGTATGGAGACCAAAATCCAGGAAAAGAAGGCCATTTCAGCGGCTGAGTTCTAATGAAGATAATGCAATTTTGTAGCCCGAACATATAACTTTTTAGAAAAGTACAATAAACTCAATGAATTTTTTTCTTTTTAGGATCATTAACCACTCAATAATATTAGTGAGAATTTGGCAATCCTAGACATTTGCAGGAATTTTACAAGTCTAAAATTGTCAAATCAGACAAATATAAAAATAGAGAGGGTAAATGGGAAAAGAAAAGGTAAAACCAATATTTACCTTGACTTCCTCATAAAGCTTTTTCTCCCAGGCTAACAGCCTATCCAGGGTGGAGCAAAGGCTCTTTGGACTACCTTGATCATTAAGAGACGCTGCATCAAGTTGATATTTCACTGCTAGAGGCGGTTTTGAAGTCCAAGTGGAACTCAAATTACTCAACACACTGCTGGAATGGTACACGGTCTCTGCAACAAAAAAAATAAAACCACATTCAAAATCATCATCAACAATGTTTCACACACTCAACACCAAATCAGATAAGTCAAACAAACAAGTTCATTGATATGTCAACACTATTTCACAATTCACACAAAATTACACTAATCAAAAACCACACACAACTCACTCTTTAGGCGTCTGAAACTGCGGTCAAGCTGAGCCCGACCAATCTCAAGCATCTCTGAAACCTGATCCCCTGCTTTCGCAGCCATTTCAAAATTCTCCCTAATTGCATCCACAATCTCCTTCAAATCTTTATGCCTGACAACCATCTTCAACATATCTTTCTCCACATGACTAGCGTTCCCAAAACTCATCGTGGTCGACGATTCTGCCTCATCCTCCACCTTCTCATCCAACTTCCCGAAACCTGACTTTAGCCCCACCTTGACAGACTCGCCCCTGACACTCCCACCTATGGCTGACCCGTAATTCGACCTTGTCCCAATCTCCGACCTCACCTCCCCATCCTCCTCCAAATCTTCACCATGAATGCCATTCTCCTCATCTTCACTATTCCTGCTGCTGCTGCTGCTACTGCTATAATGGTCATGGTCATGATCGCCCCATTCGCTACATTGAACTTCTTCTCTCTCAGTTTCACCACCACCATCAAGGCTGGTCCTGCCCTCACCATACTTAAGGGAGCTATTCTTCATCTGGGATTTGGCTTCAAAAGAATCTTTTGGTGGTTTCTTATGGAAAAAATCATACTCTGAAGCCGAAGTTTCATTATCGTCCTCATCAAAGTCAGACCCAAATGGATTTCGATGATAAAGATCGCGTCTTTTGTCGTTTTTCACCATCATTTCCTTCTGATTGAAGTATTCAGAGTCAGGAGGTGATGGTGGATAGAAGTTATCCCAGTTCCAAATAGAGGATGCTTGTGAAGGAGTGCTTGAGTATGTTGAATATGCAGTTGGGTAGAAGTTGAAGTTGGGGTTTGTGAAGTTGGATGTCATGCTTCTTGGGGATGAATTAGGACTTGATTCTGATAAGATATGAGGGAGTTTCATGGCGGGTTTTGGTGGGGCACGACGGCGCGTGGGATTCACGCGAGGAATCGAACCGGCCGAGAGGTTATGCGGGAGTTTCGGCGGAGGAGTTGTGGCAGTGGAGGCTGAGCTGGGTGATGGTGGGAAGGGTGGCGGAGGAGGATGGGATGGGTCGTGGGACTCATGCTTCGGAAATGGCGGAGGAGCGTACGGTTCACGCGCGGATTTATTGGGGTGGAGAAAGACGGAAGGAGTACTGTCAGAGACGGATAGGGGCTCGTTGGCAGCGAAGGTGGAGAGGGCGGAGCCAGTTAGGCGCAGGGAACGGCAGTAGTCGGCGTGGGCTCCGGCAAGGTGGTGGCGGGCGTAGACGGCCTCCTTCATGAGACGGCGGCGCTCCTTGCAACGCCGTACGACATCTTCGTTATCTATTTTGGAAGCAGCGCAACCCATGAGCTCAATTGAAAGAATTTTCCGCTCAAACCTACTAAAGCTCTGAAACCTTCCCTCTTTTTATCTGTAGAGAGAACTGAAAATGTTGTTTTTTAAGGTATGCATGTATTAAAAAAAGAAGAAGAAGAAAAGAAAAACTTTCCTTTTCTTTTTTCCTTTAGAAGAAGGAAAAATGATAAAAGAAATGGACAAATAGTTAGTGACACTGGACAGCAAAAGTTGAGGACAGAGGTTTTTAGAAGTGGTGGTGTCACATACGATTTATCGGGCTTTTGCTACTTTTTTCATCTCACTAGCGAGTGAGTGTCTGTGCGGTGAGCGCGTGGATGTACATGTACAATGTACCATTTGATGTTTTTATTTTTCCACAGCTACGTCGGATTTGAAGAGTAGGTTCATAAATTAGAAGAGAGCGCGTGTGTGTGGAAAGGTGCCGGAGGTATGTGTTTTAGGATTCCAGTTACTTTAAGAAAAATTGGAGAAATATTGGGGGGAGAGAGAGAGAGAGGGCGCGAGAGCTTGGGTGGGAATGTTTTCAGGAATGGTATCATGCCCAATAAATAAATATTTATCACATATTAAATATATTTAAAAAATAAAAATATTCTTATAACAAAATTATTATCTTACAAACATATGATAATTATTTATTTATCGAAATAAAATGAATATAATACTTTTAAAATAGCAAATTTTCATAAAAGAAAAATTATGGAGACTGCATAAAGTTAGGCTGCCTTTTTTTTTCCTAACCTTTTTTGGACTTCGGGAGTTTTTTGTGCAGTTTGGCGAGTGTATTTACCTTTGTTTTAGTAGTGACGGGTGGTTGTAAAGTTAGATTTTTAGTGTTATATAAATATTTAAAAAACCTTTTTATAGGTTTTATATACTTTTATATAAAACATCAAATAAAAAAAGTATATAATAATTATTAAAAACTAGTGTCAAGTACTCATGGAATCCTCTTTTGCAAGAAAGAAAAGGGCAACGGCCAAAAAAAAAAAAGATAGAAAGAAAACGGTGAGAGAGAAAAAAATAGAAGTGATCGGTTTGGGTTAGATCGGAATCAGACCCAATGGATCTGTAAGTCCATGAGTGGTAGGATGGGATCCATACAGTACGATCATTTGTTGAAAAATGGTTGATTAATTCACGTACAATGATGTTTTCAACGGGAAAAAAAAAATCATGTACAATGTAGCATCGACTTATTTAATGGTTTCTTTAAAGCAAACTTTTACAATTATGTTTTACGAAAAATAAGTTATTAATTCGTCAAGATGATTATATACTAATTATGTAAACACTGGTTTTTATATGAGTTAAATAAAGTTGGATTCATTCTTCTTCCATCAGCTGTAACTTATTCTCCTTCCATCAGTTATAACCTATAAAGTCTTTTTAGTCATCCTATGGTCATATGATTAGTGTTTCCAGCATCCATTCAAAAAGATACCAAAAATATAAACACAGAAAATATATGTATTCTTGGGCCTATATATATATATATATGTATTCATCTTTCAAAAGTAGATTTTCAATAAGTCCTATAAAATTGTACTTATTTATCTTTATTTGATTATTTTTAACAAAAATATCATTTATTTTTTTATTTTCAATATATAAAATATATTTCTTAAAAATTTTCTCTTAAATAATACATAAATTTTTGTATTCCATTTCTCACATCCCAATTATCATCTTTATTATAATTATGAAATAAAAATAGATAAATATATATAAGATGGTTTTTCAAACATCAAATTATAAGCATACCAAATCAAATATAAAATATATACTAATCAAATACGGATAACAGGGATGAGTCCAAAGGCAGCCAATAGACCTTGACCCCCTCCTAAACTTGGCAAAATTTTTTATCTTTTTTTTCACAATATACTTAAATAGAAATAAATATATATTATATTTATATACAAATATATAATTTTTATGATGATGCTAATTACAACTAAGTGGTTAAAATTTATGGTTTTCAAAACTTGAGAATGTAGGTTTAGACGTTATTTTACATTTTTTTCAAATTTAATTTATTATTTATCCCTTAATAAATGATATAGGATTTTGCTCTTTATACTATGTTTAGATTTTCTTGTTGTGTTTGTAAATATTTGTTTATATTTTCTTGTTATGCATTTTTGTTGATAATAATTATACAAATTTTATGTAATAGTACTATTTTTCAAACAATTGATATGTAAATTTCAATTATCACGCATGTTTAAGTAATAACATAAAGAAAAAGTTAAAGTTACTCTTTATGTGTACTAAAAAGTGCTATAGGATACTAGTTAACAAAATAAGTTTTGATTCTTTAATTATATGATTTTGAAGGGAAAAAGAAAAAAGTGCAAAAAAAAAAAATCCAATAATCTACACTTTTTGGAAAATAATTCTAGAGATATCCAACTTGAAATCATGAGTTGAACTCACGATTCCTTATTATTACATCAAGGACTCACAATTCCTCTACAAAATGTTACAAATTGCGGGTTAGACTCACGATTTTGTACTCTGTTGTCTCCTTCTTAATTTCAAATTCTCAAATCCTCACTTATGAACATCTCAAACCAATACACAATTCAAACAAATACACAACTATGCTCATGCGCCTTACTTTACGACTCAAACCCACACTACACCAAATTCTACAGGTATTTCCATCCCACGCTTCATAGGAAATTGGTAAAGTTACCTATAAAATTTCACTAGAGTCATATATTAAGAACACGATAAAATAGAAAATACATACAATAATGTTTGCTTCACATAGTCAATTTCTTTACAAACAATGAAATGAAATAATTGACACAAACTAGATACAAACTAACTACCAATGCTGCTTACTCCTCCTCCTCTCCTATCTCTATGGCTGCTGCTATGAATCTAGCTACGGTCGTAATTGGCTATGCAATTGAGTGATCTACATATCATCCCATTCCTCTTTAAGAATACTAAGGTGAAGATTCAATCTCATATGGCATCCGTCCAACATAAGCCAAATTCGTCCTTAGCAGGTGTGGTACAGTAAAATACAACATCATTGTCAATTACTAACCTATAAAACAACTCTACACAATTTGCATCCCGCTCACATTCAACTAAGTGCATATAATTCTCAAGACCTATTTATAACCAATATCTCTTGAAACACTAAAGACTGTCATAGGGCATCTATCACATCTCCCCCATCATCCCCTCTAACAATATTCACGTAAGCAAACGATGCAATTCTAGTACCCCCCATTTGCACCTATTCCCTATCAACTGAGAACTTCACATCCATAAGCCCAATCAAGATTCTCTACTATCTAATTCACCACTTGTAGTAGGAGTAAAATAAGAACTCAAAGCATGCATAATTCTTGGATATTTATACATTATCTACAAACATTTTTCACACACCCATGAAAAAAAAATTTAGCCATTTTGTCTTATAACATTTTAACGAACACTTTGCATGCATGGTATATCACATGATTGTATATTTGAAAAAAAAAAAAAACAATTACAATACTGCTGAGACATTTACAACGAACACAAATGCAATATCACTACACTAACAACAACGATTTTAAATGCTAAAAAATAAATTTGACAAGATAAGAAACTTCGTATTTGTGTTAGATGAAGATTCAAACAATATTGATGGGTCTTGAGTAATTAAAAAAAAAAGAAGAAGCGTAATTTGACATATTTGCAAGAGAGGATTTAAGGTTAGGGTTTGCAAGAGAGATAGAGAAGAGAGTGAGTTGAAATATGAGAGAGAGAGAGAAGTTTGGAAAATAAAAGAGTCGTAATGGACTCACGATTCCTCGATAATATAAAATGATAAGTCCAACTAATGATTCCAGTTTGATTTTTTTTTTCAAATCTAGACTTTTGGTTTTTTTTTTTTCTTTTACCTTTTTGCCTTTTTGCCCTTTTCCAATAGAAAATCAAACAATTGGGCCATGGAAATATAAACATGCATTTTAAAATAGTAGAAATCCATTGTGAAACAAATAAGGATGGATGCATGGTAGTTGGTTGTTAATAATTATTAATTATGCAATAATGCATAGAATGATATATGTGTCGGATTATTTTTTATTCAAGACCCCTAATAAAAATATTTATTTAAATAATATTTAACTAGAATTACTTACCAAATATAGTAGCAAATTGTGTGTATGAAATATGATATATAGAGGATGGATAAATCGTAAAAACACGAGTATATCGCGAGTTGCAAATGGAATATACCTATTGTGGTCTAAACAAGCAATATTCTCAGTTATATCGCACTTGAAAATTTTGATATGTGTATCGCGATTCCTACCCACCATATAGCAATCGTAGTGAAACTTCAAATTGTGAATCCCATGCGTGATTTGTGTGTCAATTTTGGTATCTCATTTCATATGTATTATTTTGCAATGAGATTTTGATAATTAATTTCGTCTTACTTGTACATTGATAATTCTTTTAGTAACGGCAGACATGGGTTAGATTCAAATATACACATACATATTTAGGTAAAAGAAATACTAAGTGTGTGTGTGTATATATATAGTTTTTTTCTTATATATAACAATTTAGTAAAAAATTCTGTACTTCTTTTAATTACCTTTTTCTCAAAAAAAATTGTTGTTTTACTTATTTATTTATCTTTTAATTGCCAACTTGAGATATAGTTACAACAGTTATACAAGGGAGATCGATATTACAAAGAGATTTTTTTTTTCCCCTCCCCTTTCGTCTTTTTAAATGATTCAGCAATCATACGATCATACTCGTAAATAAATGAATATGTTTGGTTAGCATTTTTTACTAAGTACTTTTTTTAAACTTTTTTAATAAATTTTTTATGAAAAAATAGATATAAATAAAAAAATTATAATTAAAATATATTTATATATATTGTAATGGTTGTGCTATGGGTGTATTGGAGAGGCTTATATGCATGTAAAAAGGGTTGAGCCAAACCCATGTGGGACAATCCTTCACACCATGTGTAGCAGTGGTCCCCAAAAGGCTGTGAGCGAGAGAGTCCTCCCGGTAGGAACTCCGGGGTTTACAGATGAGGGCGATGCTACTGTGAAGTGGTAACGCTGGGGAAGCCACATGACTTACACCCAACCCTTTTTACATGCATATAAGCCTTCCCAATACACCCATAGCACAACCATTACATATAGTCTGTAATGGTTGTGCTATGGGTGTATTGGGAAGGCTTATATGCATGTAAAAAGGGTTGGGTGTAAGTCATGTGGGCTTCCCCAGCGTTACCACTTCACAGTAGCATCGCCCTCATCTGTAAACCCCGGATTCCTACCGGGAGGACTCTCTCGCTCACAGCCTTTTGGGGACCACTGCTACACATGGTGTGAAGGATTGTCCCACATGGGTTTGGCTCAACCCTTTTTACATGCATATAAGCCTCTCCAATACACCCATAGCACAACCATTACATATAGTCTGTAATGGTTGTGCTATGGGTGTATTGGAGAGGCTTATATGCATGTAAAAAGGGTTGAGCCAAACCCATGTGGACAATCCTTCACACCATGTGTAGCAGTGGTCCCCAAAAGGCTGTGAGCGAGAGAGTCCTCCCGGTAGGAACTCCGGGGTTTACAGATGAGGGCGATGCTACTGTGAAGTGGTAACGCTGGGGAAGCCCACATGACTTACACCCAACCCTTTTTACATGCATATAAGCCTTCCCAATACACCCATAGCACAACCATTACAGACTATATGTAATGGTTGTGCTATGGGTGTATTGGGAAGGCTTATATGCATGTAAAAAGGGTTGGGTGTAAGTCATGTGGGCTTCCCCAGCGTTACCACTTCACAGTAGCATCGCCCTCATCTGTAAACCCCGGAGTTCCTACCGGGAGGACTCTCTCGCTCACAGCCTTTTGGGGACCACTGCTACACATGGTGTGAAGGATTGTCCCACATGGGTTTGGCTCAACCCTTTTTACATGCATATAAGCCTCTCCAATACACCCATAGCACAACCATTAAGACTATATGTAATGGTTTGTGCTATGGGTGTATTGGAGAGGCTTATATGCATGTAAAAAGGGTTGAGCCAAACCCATGTGGGACAATCCTTCACACCATGTGTAGCAGTGGTCCCCAAAAGGCTGTGAGCGAGAGAGTCCTCCCGGTAGGAACTCCGGGGTTTACAGATGAGGGCGATGCTACTGTGAAGTGGTAACGCTGGGGAAGCCCACATGACTTACACCCAACCCTTTTTACATGCATATAAGCCTTCCAATACACCCATAGCACAACCATTACATATATTATTTTAATATAGATTTAAATGAAAAACATACTATCGAAACATAACCAATAACGGTCCGACCAAATTTAGTTGTTATTGATAAGACCCCGTCGTGTCTCTTAGCCAGTTAGCCTTAGTCGCTTGCTGACAACAACACGATTGTCACCCTACACTGATTAAGGCTTTCTTTTCAAAAGAGTATAAATCCAGCTATATATTTGTGAATACACATTCTATCAAAAAGAGGATATCATATTCCAACATAAAGAATTAATTTTTTTTTTTTTTTTTTTGCCAAAAGATAGAATTTCTAAATTAAGTTCCATTATATATTTAGAAATAACGAAAGCGTGGGGCATGTTCCACCTTATTTTCAAAAAGGCAATAGATAATATCATGACTCATCTTGTAGCCATGATGGCTACAGCTACTTGCTCTTGAAAATAGTATTACTTTATGAAGAGTCACCTCACCTTGATTTTTTATTTTTTTTGGCCGAGGGGACCTCACCTTGTTTATCACCTATAAATTGCACGTACAATTTTTATGTATTTTTCATATACACTTAATCGTTTCATTTTTAGAATTAAATGTTTAAATCTTAACTTTTAAGAAAAAAGGTTTATTTATCCCTGAAATAATCATTTTACCTTTGGAAATGAACAAAAAGGTACTTTTTAATCTTTCTAATTATTTTATTCAATAACACGGCAATGGAATAGGATACAAGGACAGTTTTTTAAAGATTAAAAGTTAAATGACTCAATTTCAAAGATTTTAAATCTAAAAGTATGTTACAATCTTTCAATAGCCCAATCTTTATTACAAACACAATATACTTGGCCCAACAGCCGGCCCACTATATCCACACCCGATAGAATACCAAAAAAGGGGTATTTTTCAATACAAACAAACGAAAGATAGAATATCATGGATGATTCCAAAACACATGTACCTTTCTTTCCTTTTAACTTTCTTTTTTGCGACTTCAATGTGTAATTAGGTATTGTAAATTGATCAACAAAACTTGATGAAAGAAAAATTAAATCTCTCTACTTGAAATGTCTGTTTCTTGATCTATCTACTAATACTATTTTTGTGTGTGAATTTGTGATTTTTCTTCCCTTGAATTTCCTAACCTAGGGTTTTGTATGTTATGTGAGGTAATTGAATGTAAAGAAAGTGAATGGTTCTTGTTGGATTCGAGCCCCAATACAACTCTAAGAAAGATAGAAAGCGAAGGGAAAAGCCGATGCTAATATCAAGCTTTTGGGTAAAATCCATTCCTCTTCTATGAGACAGTTTCATGTACTTATATGACTTAGCTCTCGAGATGAACTCTATTCTGTTATAACTGATGTAAATTCTTGTTCTGATAGGTGGGTCTGTATGTTATATCTGATGAATGTGTGCATATATATGATATTCCCATGTATGCTTAAGTCACATATTGCAATCCACTATTCATAACAATTTGCTTTTCCCTCAAAAACAACCTTGTCCTCAAGGTTGTAAATCAATATCCTTTGTTACTGCTTGCCAAATCTGATGGCTTTTTATATTCCATGTTTTATCTCATAATTGTCAAATTGGTAGTTGATAATTCCGAATGTAAAATGTTGGTGTTGTCCCTTTTTGCAAATAAACTCCATAGAAGATACTGAGAAGCATGAGATTTATGAGAGGTGTCGGTTATTGTCCTTGTCATATCTAGTGGTCTTAGCTCCATGTGCTGTCCCATAACTGCAGAAAAGTGAAGTTATTTGACCCAATTCCTAATGTGCTCAACCAGTGGCTATGATGAACATGATGTGGATGAAAAGGGTCATCTGCCCACATTTCTTATGTGCTGGTGGTGACACTTTGAGGTGTAGCTCCTATAACCAAATCTAAATTTGTTGGAAACAAACACACCCACGTAGACTAGAAGTATTGGTGTCGCAACATCTTTGAGAACCTAAGTTTTGAAAAAATGTCCTGAAATTGGCAATGATGACTAAGGGATATATGAAAAATACCAATTGCTGTCACGCTCCAAAGAGTACTCTAAACGTGATAATCCAACATGCTCAATATTAAAACTTAAGTATGATAACCTTAGTCATCCCAAAAGCTTTTATACCGGGTGTAAAACGCACTTTCACAATCATAGAAAACAAAGTTTGAAACAAGTTGTTTAAGAAAACATTCATAAAGCATTTAAGAATGGAAATCATAACTTAAGCACCTTAAACAAAATATAAGAGTCTTACAAAATATAAAAGGGACATTCCTCTATCAAAATATAAGGTCTATAAAGTACATTCAAAATACATACATTAGAAAATTATTTAGAAGTCTAAGTCCACAACTAGTCTTTGACTTCTTCCAAAAACTCCTTAGTCCAAAAGGTGGTACCTAAGAAGAATATCCCTGGGGCGTCAACCATAGGCAGGGGTGCTGCAAGAGATATCTATAAAGGGATAAGCTTCTTGCTTAGTGATAATTAATTCCACAAGTAAAGTACTCAGACAATCAATATTCACATAAGTTATTTAAACAAGCATATGTGATGCATTCAAACATGTAAGTAAACAATACATACGATTTTTCGAGAATCATATGTTTGAATGGATTTACCCTTTTCATTCGATGGTTACGTGTTTTGGGCAACAAGGCCATAGTTCGCAAATAAATTTTTTGTGGTTTTTATACGAGCCGCTAAATCATAGTTATTTTGGGTGTCCACCCACCATTTTATTACGGGCGATCAATGCCATAGATTAGATTTTCGGGTTTTACGGGTCTCATTACTATGCCATTCTCCTACCAAGAGTATAGTAATGAATACAATGTGACTTATTAAGTGTCATGAATGAATCATTTTATTTAAGTAGTCATGACATAATATTAGATATTTAAAAAGTGATCATAGAATTTGCAGATATATCATTAAGATACTAAATCATATAATGATTTAGTTAACAATTCCCGTTTCGATATACTTAACGTGATTTCAATCACATAAGCAAGTCACATGCTATCATGTTTTTTTCTTTTCCTAATTCTAGTATTGTTAAACTACAAGCAAAAACATAAGTACAGAAATGAAAGAATTTAAACTCACTCAGCCATGGCAGCAAAAGTTTCTAGTCAAAGTAATCCTTTAAGTAAGGAAGCTCGGAATCCACATCACCTAAACAAGAGAAATACCCATAGTAAGTATTTCTTGGAGTAACTACTTAAACTTGTAATTCTATTTCATTAAGTTCGTCAAAATTCGTGTGGAGTGAAATTCCAACTTAAAACGGGCCATAACTTGCTCATTTTAACTCGGAATTTCACATATTATATATCGTTTTCTATTTACTCCAAAAGATCTATCTATTTATAAGGTTATTTTCTTAAAAAAAAAAAAAAGTTATTTGGGTCTCTAAAAGATATAATACATAATCAATATAAAAATTCCAACATTTAAAACATGATTTTTCTAATTTCGTATCAACCAAAGATCCTATAGAAAACATATATAAATATATATATAGTTGAAAAATCCTTTTAATATATATGCAACTCATATTATAAACGTGATTTTAATGATGTTGTTTTAACCAATGATTTTTCATAAAACAATCTTGTCTTAGTAGTTGATGAAATGAAGTTTGATAAAATTATGTTAAGTTGTTAGGACATAATGCTAAAGATTTTTAAGTCATTAAATATGTGTTAGATTCTCTTAAAATAGGTTTTGATGATAACAAAAGAGTAAAAATGATTATTAATGAGTTTATTAAGTGTGTATTATCAAGATTAAAAAGAAAGAAGAAAAATAATGAAGAGTATTAGAATCCATAATGTTTTCCACAAGGTTTCTTTAAAGATAAAGAATTTTTTCAGAAATCCAGAGCCTTTTACAAAACCTTTCACTGCACTTTGACAGCAGCTCTATATCATGTGATTTCACTATTCGTCTTCTCCAACTTGATACAAATCATTCTAGTTCAGTACAAAAATGAATCTTGAAGACCTAGCTTTGAGTAAATGAGTTTATTTGGGTAATATACTCATTTGTTCCACTTGAGTTGGTTTAATCTAAGGGGATTTAAAGTTTTTTTCAAAGTTTATCTCTCATCAACGATGGAAACCTTCAAGAATAGTACCAGACCTTGTTTAGATAGATTCTACGCGTTTTTCTCCTTCAAGACATGTGATTTATAAGTATCTACTATGTCCAAGACATTTATTTCCATGGGATTTTGCTTAAAAAATTAAAAAGAAGATAAACGTTATCTTACATAGGAGGAGGAAGAAGATCACGATGAATAACAATAACAAATAACAACCAAATTTTTTACGAAAATCAAACAACGCTTATCATCATCCTTCCGTTACATAATTTGAATTTGAAAAAGGATAAAGCTCACAACATTTCATCCGAGAAATATAAGAAAAAGCCTGTCCACAACTTGCAACCAGTTTTGAAGATCACAATAGAATTTGAATTTGAATAACGAATAAGGAATAATAGATTTTAATCGAGATTATTGGGAAAGTTTATCCATCTTCCGATAGGTTTTTGAACGTTAGAGAAAGAATATATTTATCGAAGCCAGGGAAGAAGAAAAATAGAGAGGCTAATATACTTACAATACTTTAAAAATAAAATAGAGAGACTTACACCTACTATGAGAAGAAGAAGGAACACAACTGATACTATTCACGTTGCAAACAAAAGCTTTCTCTTTCACTAAGAAAATACAGAATCTCACGAAACTTTGCTATTTCTCCTTCTAATATTTGAAACTAATCTCTCTCTCTCTCTCTCCTTTGAAAGAAATATGACATCAAGAAACACTCTGCTACAAAAAAAGAAAACAAAGATAGAGAAAGAAGAAAAATAACACTTACTTTACCAACCCATAAGGTTTCACAAAAGCTTGTGATCAAAGAAAAAAGCACTTTCTTTACTATGAGAAGCAAACAAAAATCGCTACTACTTATAATCTTACATAAGCTAATTAGTGCAATTTTTTATTCTTTATTGTAATCTTGATTTTGTTATTTCCTTGTTGACAGAAGGAACATGTTGTTGCCTTCTAGTTTGTTAATTACAGGATTAAACTCTGTAAATCAATTGTTGCTAGATGATAGCTGTGAGAATCAAGTAGAGAGGATTGTACAGTCTTGTAATTTGAAGTTATTGGATATAGTGGAAAAACCCATAGGATAACGGGATTCACGGCTTAGAGCTGGAAGAGTGGACTAACGCACAAGACGAAACCACTATAAATTGTTGCCTGATTCTCTTTTCCCTATTCTTTTATTTTTAGCAACTTATTTTCATACTTGTTTAATTGTTATATTGTTCCCATATATAAAATTGAAGGGGAATATTTTTTTAAAGGTGAAAATTTTTATTAATAATCAATTCAACCCCCTTCTTTATTATTTAAGTGGGACCAACAATATGTGATATAATTTATTTTCGTAGATTCTTAAAAGATAATTTTGGATTCAAAACTTTAGTCTTTCTAAGTTATTCGTAAATTTTATTCCCTAAGTATACTTTACTTGGTAAGTTGATTCTTAACTTCTTTTGGAAAACTTATGTTAGTCTTTGTATTTACTAAAAATACTAATAAGGATTTTATAATCAAATTTTTAAGAAAATTTCTTATAGAAAAGTATTATCAATTTTAAGGTCTTTTAATGGTAGTTTGAAAATAAAATAAAGAGTTCCTTCGTTATTTTTTATAAATGCTATGTATGCCAACAACACTAGAATCTATGGTGATTTTTGTCAAAATCTTTTAAAAGTATTTGATTAAAATAAAATTCTAAATCTTAATGAAACTTTTTCTTAAGTGATAAAACTATACTTTAAAGTAAGTTGAGTTTGTTTTATTTTATTTTAAGTAAGAACCTTTTATTCCTTATTAAGACAACATTCAATATGATCATGCATGAAAAATGAGTATGTAGCTAGTAACACAACAAAAATAATAATAAGAAGATTGGAAAATATAAGAATGAGCAAGAAATAAATATTAAGTATTGGAAGTGTTAGCTTGATTTTAAGGCTTCCAGACTTAGTCATGAGCAAGTCAAAAAAAAAAAAAGAAATAAGAAAATCATTTTGACTTGATAAGGACAAGTATAAGACTAGAAAAACTAGTCTTAATATTAAAGCATATAATAAATAAATAAATTGCGAGCATAAATAAATAAATAACAGTTATGTTAGTGAACTTATATGCTCTAAGAAATATATATAGATACATAAATATAGATAATATAATATAGAAGTTAGGTTAGAATAATAATAACAACATGAACATAATAGCAATAATAATAAAACAACATAATAATAAATGTAATTTATTCATGAACAATAACAAAACATGACCATAGTGTTGTTTCTATAATATTTAAATGTTTAAGAAACATACACCATTATCATGTTAAATTACATGATATGGTAAGAAAATATAGATAAGGAGTTTACCAAAGGTAGAAATATAGGAGTGGTAGTTAAAGAGAGGTTTTGTAGTATGTGTGTAGAAGAAATATGGGTAATAAGGAAATGTGAAAAGAGATTTTTTTTTTTTTTTTTTTTAGGAGAGGATTTGAGGAGTGATTTTGAGAGAGTTTTAGTACAATAAATGAGTGTGTGAAAGAAATGGAGGGAGATGAGGTATTTATAGAGTATTGAGGAGGGAAATTATGTAAATTAAATAAAATGAAAAAGATAAAAAAAATGTCCGTGTAGTACATGGCCGGTGTGAAAGGGAGAGGGAGAGTGGTTTTGATTTGTTTTGTATTTTTGTTAATTAAAAGTTATAAGTTGTAAAGTATGATGTGAATGAAGATGTATGAAAATAGTAACAAGTAGAAAATATGCATGATATAGTGTAAGAATAAGTGTAGAAAAGTAGAGATAGATGAATAGTGTAGAATAGTACTATGAATAGTAGATAAGACAAATTAATACCGGTAGTAGAAAATACGCGTAATTAAACTATATATGATATTTTTTATATTGAAAAATTATAAAACTAATATTTTTGAAATCCTTGTATTTTTACGTATCCAATGATATTATTGGAATATTTTTACTGTCTGGTGTACTAAGGCATAGTTTTTGAAAAGTGATCCTATTCGGATCCGAAACACACTAAATATTAATGAATCTAATATTTTTAAGCTTCCTTATATTATTATGAACTATTTTCTATAGTTATTTCAATTCCTTGTTTGGGTGCTACAAACGCAGGATTGTCGAATCTAAATTTACTAGGTTTTGTTATAGATTTGTTGACTTTAGAGTTTCTAGTTGACTTCCGATTTAGGGTTTAAGCATAAACCGTAGCATAAAATCTAGGGGCTTACAGCTCCCCATTGCAATAGAAATGTAGGTAGTAAGTATAAATGAAAGAAGATCAAATCCCTGAGCCCAACTAAAAGAGAATGAAAAGGCCCCCCTTCTTTAATTTTGAGATTCTCATGGGCATGAACTATTGAACTAATCTTTCAACCCCCTGGGAGGGCGTAAATCCCCATATGTTTGAATTCTGGTTATTTGAACCATGTTTGCTACATATGATTGATACATGTATTGTATATGATTACTAACTAAACTTGTCTAATATTAATGATAATGCTAAGATTCTGTTATTCACTGAGCTTTATATGTGTCATGCCCCGAATAGTACCCTAAACATAGCAGTCCGCCGTACATAATATTAAAGGCTAAGAATGACCGCCTTAGTCATGCAAAGGCTTCCATACTATATAGAAGGCGTCTAACACATGGAGGAGACACATCGGAGTGATATATTTTATATTGATACAACTTAAGTAACAAAGTAAAGGAAATACAACTCACTATATTTCAAATACAATTCACTATACTTTAATTTCAATTTATCAAAAGATTTCACTACATAAAACTATTACAAAGCAATTTATAACCCTAGCTAATATCTTCAAGTACTCATGCTTCCTGCTGGAATCCCAAGGTCATACTTGGCTCTAGATATCTCAGTCCCCACTTAGCATTCTTGAGATAACCTGTTCAATCAAACATCTATTGGGGTATAACCTACACTAGCTTAGTGAGTGAGAACTTCCAAGATCACATTTATAACACATCATACAAACAAGTGATTAGTCAAGCAAGTGATATGCATCAAACATATGGAATCAACAAACATATGACCAGCCGGAAATCGTATGTAGATGGACTTGCGCCCTCCATCCCGGGTTAGCAGATTAACGAATCATGTGGTACCACGCTGTTTAAGCTCACGGTCAACTTAACTATAAATTCGTTTGAGGATCATGATTAACCGAACTTTACACCGTTTAGGATCACCGGCAATCGAACAAATGCTAATGCTCCATCCCCATTTATGGTATGAATGAGTCCATATTTATTTTCAATTCCGAATAGTCAATTATACCAATTCTTTAAGTGATCAATCAATAATCGCAGACAATCAATTCTAATTCATCTATACAAGCAATAGTTAATCACCCGGCTTCGATATCTTATATTCCATTTCTCATATCAACAACAACCATACATAGTTCCCATTCATCCCCATCATGCATATCCATTCTATCTTTACCAAGTATCTAGTGCAACTATCATTACAATCACATACAATAAATGAATCGGAAGTAATACTCACTCTGTCATTAGAGCACTGGTCTCTTAGTAAAAGTAATCCGGTGGTAAGGAATCGTCGATTTCGAGGTCACCTAAAAAGGAAGAAATACCCTAATAAGTATTTCATCACTTAACTAATCCAAACTATATTTTATAAACTATCAAATTCGTAATTCTCGTCCTAAGCGGGAATTCCAACTTAAAACGATCATAACTTGGTCGTTTTAACTCGGAATTTAATAAATTATATATCGATTTTTATCTACTTTGAAAGATCTATCTATTTCTAATATTATTTTCAAGTTTTGAAAATGTTTGGATCACGAAACAGAAAGATCAGTTCTTATCAGAAATAATCTCCAATTCCGAAAAATTAGTTTTGCAAATGTTTGAAATGTTTCTACTTTATAAATCAATTATACATGCAATATTAATGATTTCCTATCATGAATGGTATGTTATGAGTTTAATGTATGCATGATCTTGATGATATTTACTAAAAGAAAATTTTAAAACTCTTTATTTTGCAAGACTTCAAAAATAACTACTTTTAAGAATACTAGTTTCCTAATTTTGATAACTCACTTGTGTTTTGGGATTAATTTTTAAGAATTTATAGTTATCTAGGTTAGAATTGAATCTTCATTATATCTATTACTTAAGACCTTCATTTCTACATAAAAATTTGCATTTTACACTTTATAAACATGTTTTCAAGTAGGGTTGATTCCAAAATCCGAATTTTGTAAAAATTATTTTTGTGGTGATTCCTTTAAGTAAAAATCATTTGATACTTAGAAAATTAAGGCTCAACCATACCTAGCCACTAAGGACTTCATTTTTTTAATAAAAATTTTATTTTGAGTTTGGAAAGTAAGTGTTTTCATGACATTACTCCATTATTACGAATTTCTTAAAAAGACAAACAACTCAATTTTTTTGTTCTTTATTTCTACAAATGCATCATGTATATATGTAATACCTATAAGCTATTGTTATGAAAGTTATGAGATAATCTATCTATATGTATACATATAGTACCAAGAATTCTTTTTGAAAACTTTTACTTTGCAAAACTTTGAATTTTACTAGACTTAAGAAAAATAGTTTTTCTTCTTGTAAAATCATACTTTATTTTTTCAAAACTCAACCTTGATGACCCATATAACCATCACCTTCATTATTTCAATAAAAACCTTCATTTTGAGGTTAGAAAGTAGATGTTTAAATAGGTGGTTTGCCTAAATACGAATTTTACAAAATTTTTAAGAATGAAAACATTGTTTAACTTATTCTTGGGAACCATTTGTTGTTCTGAGGTTATATTTTGATAAACCTCTCTTATCCTTATCAAAACTTGGTATTTGTTATATATATTCCCTAAGATTTCCATTTTCCTATAAAAATTATCATTTTGGCATTTGGAAATAGGTGTTTAAACGGTGGCTATTTTCAAGTCGAATTTTGAAAAATTCATTTGAGTTTGTTTTCTTTGTAAAACTCATTTAGTCTTTCAAAAACCATTTCCTAATCAAACCCACCCCTTAAGGCTTCCATTTTTGTAATAGAAGTCTTGTTTTGAAGTTGAAAAATGGGTTTTCAAAATTGGTCTTTGTTGAGATTCGAATTTACAAAATTTACTTTTGGACATTCCTTTTGCTAAAATCTATCTAAACATATGGAAATTCATACCTTACATAACCTATCTTAAGAGCCTTCCATATCTTGAATAAAAACTTCATTTTTAAGTTGAAAAACATGTTTTTAAACTATGCCTTGGCCTAAATTCGAAAATAGAGTTTTGTTATGAAAAATAATCTTTGAAAATCATCTTTGAGTCATATAAAATGAAGTCTTGATGATATATGTACATTAAGCCTTCATTATCTCAAGTAAAAATTTTATTTTGACACTTGGAAAGTGGTTTTTAAAAATGGATCTTGCCTAGATACGAATTTTACCATTTTTGTTTGAGTTCAAAACCAAGATCTATACTTTCTATGAATATAAATATAAAAGAAATCCATGGTAGTAAACTATAAACTCATAGATCTAAACTTTACTCATCAAGATCATTTATTTATGATATCTATTCCCTATGTCCTTCATTTTAAATGAAAAATACACATTTTGAAGTTGAAAAATAGCTTTTCTAAATATGGTTCCCTTTTTATTCGAATTTTCAAAAATGATTTTCGTTGAAACTAAAATAGATCTTGAGCTTTCTAAAACTTTTCTACTATCATCAAGCTATTAGAAGTTATTTAAGAAAATAAATCAAAAGTCTAATGCATTTATGAACCTAAAACAACTAGATCTAGTTTACTATACTAGTTATAAATACGCAAACACTATGATGGTTATGTGAATGATGAATATATCCATAAATCATTAGCAATAACAAAATAATAACTCATATAACAAGATCTAAAACATAAACAAAATCAAAGCTACAAAAAAAATTAGATCTACAAAATATAACTACTTTTAGCAAGAAAATAATAATAATATAAGATAATAATCATGGAGAAGAGGAGTGTTTCATTTTGGCATCATCATCCTTAGCTTTTAAGCTTATGGAAGGTCATTTGATGCATGAAATTCTCATTATACCTTACCTATATCATCTATGGAAGCTTAAGAAGAAAGTTTACTTAAAGAATCTTCAAGAATGGAGTGTGGAAGCAAGAAATTGAAATGGGGGCAGCTTGTTTTTCATGTAAGAACAAGAGGAAATGAAGAGAGAAAGAGAGGAAAAAGAGAGAGTAAATGGTGTAGGGTTTCAAAGAAGAAAAGAGTGTAAATGGGAGGCATTAAATGGAGAGAGAAGAGTGTAATAATTGAAAAAAAAAATAAAATAAGGGCAGCAAATTGGGGGGTGCTGCACGCGAAAGACCAAGGAGAGAGAGGGTTGAGTTAGTTTGTAACTTAATTTTTAAAAGTGTAACTCATGTTACTTAACGTGCTAACTAAAAGAAACTTTAATTCATTAAATAAATCATTAAAATAAAAGAAAAGAGGCTATTATTAAGGGTGTGGTTAGCTGCCATTTGTGGGGAAATGGAGTGTAGAATGAGTGAAAGAATACTTGATTAATGTGTAGAAGTGACAATTGAAGTATACTTGAAGTATGGGTTGAAAAAGTACTTTTTATTAAGAAAATACATAAAATAAAATTAAGAAAAATACCTTTAAATGAATGGCAGAATTTTCATAAATAAAATTAAATAATTATATGAATTATTTTAGTATTTCAACAAATATGTTACCGGTATGATCAAAATACGCGAATATGAGCTATAAATGATATTTTTATAACTCGAAAAATTCTAAAAAATTATTTTATGAAAATAAAAATATTTTTCAAATATTTTTTAATTATTAAATTAATTTATTTTATTTTTAGCATCGGGTTTTAAACAGAAACTGATCCCGTAAAAGCCTGAAACTGACTAAATTTTATAAAAACAAAATTTTCTATGCTATATAAAATATTTATCTAAAAATATAAGGGTTTATAATAATAATAAAATTGTATAACGAATAGTAGTGAACAGTACCAAAAGACTAATTAATTACCGATAGTAATGAAATACGAATATAATTGCCAAAATAAGATATTTCTAGTTATCGAAAAATTATAAAACTGATATTTTAGAAATCCTTATGAAAATAGGAGTTTGACGGTACTAATGGTATATTTTTTATATGTCGAGCCCCACCACATGCTTTTCAAAGTTTGTATCTGAACGGGTTCGAAATAGGTCAAAAATTTACCAATATGATATTTTTAAGCGACCTTATATTACTACGAGTTATTCTATACACTTAAACTACACATCGGCCTCTAAGGTTAAGAGCAAGAGATTGCCAGACTAAAACTACTATATTCCACTTAGGGTTCCCGGGTGATTTTCCGGTTTAGGTCTGTGCCAATTTGAAAACTGACGTTTTATGTTTACACAATATATTTAGTTTGAGAAATTTATTTTAAATTTTATTTTGTAAGTATTTAATATCTTTTAACGTTTTCGGAATTCTTGAATTGAGCTTTATTTGCGAAGGTTTATTGTTATTTACTTTTTAATAATTTGTTTTTGGGTTCCATATTACCCGATTTTACAATTTGGAGTTAAATATAGAATTTGTCATACGTAGTGGTTTTGAATTTGAAGACTATTGAGTTCTTATTTTATTTTTAAGGAATCTCATTTTTTCAAGATTAAGAAATTTCTAGATTCGTTCGTGATTTAGGATTAGTCGAAGTTCAGTTTTAATTTGGAGTCATTTTTAGAGTTTATTTTCGAAGTTCATTTTGGAATTATTTACTGAAATTTTCTGAGGCTTAAAATATTCTCACGCTCTCTTAGACTGTTGGTTTACAGGGTTTTAAGCAAGAAGACCAAAACCAAGCTCAGGTGTGGGAGTTAGTATAGGATGGACTTATGTACTCTTTTGGAAGAAAGACCATATGTGTAATAGAGACTTAGTACTTGTTTTGTAATAGTATAAGTTAAGTTTTGTTTTCCTAATAAGCTTTGTTGTTAAAGGATCCTGATGAAGCCCTAAAGACCATGGTTGTAATATTTTGTAAAAGACCTAGATTTGTATGTTATGCTAGTTTATGGTTTGTGTATACATATATAGGTATCTGCAATATCTTTCTTACTCAAATAACCATCAATCTAGTTTATCCATCTACTTCAATGGGGAATGTTAATTGTATAGTACTTAAATAACTTTCTAGATGCCTCAATTAGTTACATGGTGTATTATTACAACTAGGGTACCCTATGAAGGTGTGACAACATTCCTCCTCTAGGCTCACAAGTATCAATTCCTCGGAATTAATGTCATTATCTACAACTCTATTTTCATTTGCATGAGTATTGTCATCATTTGTACTTTCCAATGCATTCATAATTTATTTATGCCCAAAAACAATACAATTGTCATCATTGTTCTCAATAACCTCAATGTCCTGATTCATATCAAAATTTTCCACCATATTAACTCTAGATACATCCATATTTGTTACTCTTGAAATATCATTACATAATTGGAGAATATTGGCTTTAATACTATCAAGAATGATAGAAACATTTGAAGAGGGTAATTGTTCATTACTTTTCTAAATAGCTTCATTTACAATGTCTATTTTAGCTTTAGCAGTCAAATTATCTTGAAATTCCACATATTAAGATGAACCAAATCTAAACTTGATTACATGTATGAATTGATCCCAATAACATATCAAATGATTGTTATTGTTGGTCCCAAATAATAATCAAGAAGGGAGGTTGAATTGATTATTACAAACTTTGCCTTTAAAAATTAATCCCCTTTTAATTTTGAAAAATGAGAACAATATATCAATATAACAAATATGAAAATAAATTGCGTAAAATTAAAAGGATAGAGAGAAAGAAGATCAAATAGCTATTTATAGTGGTTCCGCCTTGTGCGTCAGTCCACTCTTCCAGCTTCGAGTCGAGGACCTCGTTATCCTACTGGTTTTGTTCCACTATATCCAAGAAGAACAAATTACATGTAAACCCCTAAATTTTCGGAATTGGTTTAGCACAAAACCCTAACCGGAAGTCAAACGAAACCCTAAAGGTCAACAAAACCCTAGCTTACCGTATCAAGCTAAATCCGGCATTACCGTTTTCTTTGGCCCGGGAGAACGAAGTTGGGATTGTTAGCTCAAATAGTTCGTAATAACCATAGGTTTTATAAAAGTTTCAGTTTCGCGAAATTCGGGTGTCCTTCAAACCCGATTTGACACAGTTCTCGAAAAATATGTCCGAAAGCCCGGACTAGTAAAAATATTCCGGATACACCGTTAGACTCGTAAAAATATAAGTTTTCCAAAAATATCAGTTTCGTAATTTTTTGGTAAGTAAAAATAACAGATATAGCTATTATACGCGTATTTTCTTACTACCGGTACTTTAATTGTCATATCTACTTTACATTACACTATTCATTACTATTCTACACTATTCTTTTATCTCTACTTTTTCTTACACGTACTCTTACACTCTACATAACCTATAATCTTAACTTTTTACCTTCCCCATAACTTTATATCACATCTACCTTACTTATTACATCTTTTATTTAACAAAATACAAAAAAAAAATCACTCCCTCTCTCCTCTCAAAAGTGGCCGGCACCCCCTTCTCTCTCTTCCCTCTCCATTTGTTTTAATTTTGCATTTATTTTAATCACAAAAATCACTCCCCATTTTCCTATAAATACCCCCCTCCTCTTTCACTTCTTTCACACATTCACTACCCACAAATTCATACAAAAACTCTCTCAAATTTTCCTCTCAAAGCTCTCTCAAATTTCTATCTCAAAACTCTCTCAAAATAATTCCACAACAACTTCCACCAACAACAAAAACCCATAACCACATAACCATATCAAAATCTTCTTTAGGTAACCCTTTTATAATTCTTTCTTCCTCTTCATGTCATGTAACTTTACATGACCATAGTGTGAGTTTTCAAATACAAGTTGTGGAAATCTACATTATGTTCATGAATTGTTCTTGTTCATGAATCCATTTAAGTTTATGTTGATTTATTATTGTTTATATATCTATACATATTCTTTAGAGCATATAAGCTCACTTGCAATTTATTTATTTCATGCAAAGCAATTTATTTACTTTTCCATTGCA
The DNA here is from genome assembly GCA_024138025.1 of Combretum micranthum. Taxonomy (NCBI): domain Eukaryota; kingdom Viridiplantae; phylum Streptophyta; class Magnoliopsida; order Myrtales; family Combretaceae; genus Combretum; species Combretum micranthum. The sequence continues at coordinate 285,593 of JAMXBD010000027.1, forward strand.
ATTTATTTATCTATTCCAAGTTGTTATTAAGACTAGTCTCTAGTCTTAGACTTGTCCTCATCAAGTCGAAACAAGCTTTTCTTCTTTCATTTTATTTCTTTATGGGACTAGTTTATTTCTTAGTCCCGGGAGCCTTGAAAAAGCTAAGACTCCAATAGTTGACTTTATTATTATGCTTTATGTTATTTTCGTTATTATTATTCTCATGATCATGTTCATTTAGATTGTTGTCCAAAAGTTTGATTTTCTAAAGATAATCAAATAAAAGAATGCTTTTTGTCACTTAAGAATAAATTTATGTGAAACATAAAAATATAAGATAACAAAAATAAACCCATTCCTTTTCAAGTTACAAAAAAGGATTCACTATGAATTTAGAAACTATTTTACTTAAAAAGCTACTTAAATCTTTATTACTCTACCTTGTTTTCAAAAGAAAATATTTTGTTAACAAAAATGGTTCTTTTCATAAAGAAGGAACATAAGATGGATGACTAAGAAATTCTTAAAACAAATAGGCAAAGAAAATTTGTGGTTTGAAAATAATAAAGTTATTTCTTTTCAAGTTACAAGAGGAAAATAATAGAATTATAGAAATTAGTTTTTCTACAAAAAGTCATTAATAGTTCCATATTGTTTTTATGAAGAAAACAAGTTTTCATGCATGGATAATTACTTTTGAAAAATTGAGACATGAGAAAAAGAATGGGAAATATCAAAGTAAAGATTTTGCACAACAAGTAAACAAAGGAATTTACACAAGAAAAATGAGAAAAAGAATATTTCCTGGAAAAACTTCATATATAGTATTAATGTAACTTAGAAAGTAGAAAATTTTTATTTCCAAAAGTCACTTAGAAAGAAATAAATAAAATCAACATAAAACGTTTTTAGAAAACAAAGGAAGCAAGGTATTCATTTCAAAGAAATTTATAGAAACAATTTCCGAAAAGCTTCAAACCGACATTGTTTTACCTAAGAAAAATAATTTGGACAACAAGACACTTGAGCATGCTTAAATTTGAGTTACATAGTTATAAAAAGAGAATTTTTCAACTATATAAATAACTAGGTACTTATCAAACAAATTTTGATTTCTTGAACCAAAGTTGTTTTTACTTGAAAATCCGTGGTGAATTTTGTCACCACTGTTTCGGAGCCTATATGGCTTTGTTTGTGGGAAAAAATTTTAGAAATGGGTAGATCTTTTCGAGTAGATAGAAATCGGTATATTATATGCGCGATTCCGAGTTAAAATGACCAAGTTATAGCCATTCTAAGTTGGAACATTCTTCCATACGAACTTTAACGTTCTTTGACATTGTTTTGTCAAAATTCAAGAAAATCTTCAAGAAAAACTCATTATGGGTATTTTCTTTGGTTAGGTGACCCCGAGGAAGGATTTCTTCATCCCGAGAACTATTACGATTAAGTGGAGTGTGTGAACGACTCATCCGCTTAGAGGAATAGACGACAATGGCATCGTGAGTTTATTTCCGTTAAATGCTACACTTGTTGTGCTTGTAAATTAGTTGCACTAGAGTTAGGAAAAGATAAACCGATATGCATGTAAAATAATTCCCTAAAAGAATTCTAAGAATATCGAAGCCCGAATTGTTCTAAGTGATTGTTTTAGTATAATATTGATTTGTGTGAAATTCCTTGATCACCATAAAGTTGAAAATAATTATGTTATGACTTTATAAATTAATAAACTCATGCATACCACGAAGTGAGTCACATTACATGGTTGGGTTATTATCCTTGGGTGAGAAGGATAGTAGGCTCATGTCGAAAGCAACACTTGGCGGAAGATCCGAAAGCGATTGCTTGGCGGCTTAATGGAATATGCTTGGCGGTTGATCTGAAAGCAAGGTCAAATCAAGTAGGTTCGGAATACTTGGAGATGAGTGCTCTGATAAACCAAATTTATTCATATTTTGTGAATGCCAAAATGAACCTTTATTGATCATTTTTATTAAGAATTTGGCACTTCAAAACATTAATGTATGCTTTCAGGTCTTTAAAGGAAATATTTTTCAAGGAAAGCAAAGACGGGTCAAAAATGCAAATTTTGGATTAAGAAGAACTCAAAATGACAAGATCAAGCTATGTTTTTCAACCATTGCAAGGAGGAAGCAAAATTAAAGAATGAAAATCAAGCTTTTGAAAGACATTTGCAAGACATGACCTGTCTCTCACCATGTCAACCTGGAAATTGAACTTTGCAAAGGACATTTGTGAGACATGACCTGTCACCCCCTGTCGATTTAATAAAAAGTCATTCAATGAGAAAACGACTTTTTAACTACAGTAACCTCCATTTTAAGACAAAAACGTTTATTTCGGTTATGGAAGGAGCGTTACTTGAAGGGCCAAAAGACTCATAACCTCCAAAACCTTTCATCTCTCCTCATCAAGAGCAATTAATTCCATTCAATTGAAGATGATTATAAAAAGGAGATGGTGGAAGAGAAAGAAGACAGACAAGATTTTGATAACGAGAGTTTTCAAAGAAGGAAGTTCTGGAGATTCCAATAACAAATCAAGATCATCAAGGATTGAAGATCCGACACTTTTGAGCTATAATCTTTTCGGGTAGTATCATGAGTTCGAATTTCTATGTTGAATTTCATGTATTACTATTAATTACTATGAAGGAGTAGTTTTTCAGATCTGGGTTTTGTCGAATTTCATATTTATCATGTGTTGAGACTTTGTTCTTAATGAATTATTGAAGTTCTTTTGTTCAATTGCATGTTTGTTAACCGTTCTTAAGTTTGTATGTCCGGAAATACAGATTTATGCATGAATTTCATTAAGTTAATTGAAAATTACTTTTATGAATTGATATATGCAATTGAAGAGATTTGTTTGTAATTCTAGACATAGAATAGCAAGAATCTTCTATTTTTAAGAGTTCATGTTATTAATGCAAATTTAGGTTGCTATTGATTGAGGAGACATCCTAATCGATTAATCTAGGTTTAGATAAATTGTTAGATTCGAAAGAATTGATAATTTGCTCAAGGAACTCTATAGCTTAAGAACTAATCTAAATTATCTAATAAAGATTGTCAATGATTCACATGATAAATTGAAAGTAAGACAAAACCTGGATTATTAGACCTTATTGAATCTTGTTTGGTTATTGGAATTGTGTTAATAGTGTTTTAAAGAAAATTAGATAAGTAGTAAAATCATCAAAATTGTTCAGTTAGATAGTAGAATACGATTTAGTACTAGTATTTGCCTATTCCCTGAGGACGATCCCGATTTTTAAAAGCTATACTATATTCACGATAGGTACACTGCCTATTACCTTTATAGCAATTTAAGAACGGGCCTTTATAAATTGAAAACTATGCTTGAAGGTAGCCATCAAGTTTTTGGCGCCGTTGCCGGGGAATTTGAGCAATATTAGGAAAAGTTTATTTCTGCTAATCTAACTTTAAAAAAAAAAAAAAAAAAAATCTAACTCCAATCTCTGATATTTTGTAGTGCATGCCAAGAAGTTCCTCTTCAAGACTTCTAGATTTTGATCCGGAGATAGACAGAACATTCCACAGAAGGTTAAGAAGTAACACAAGAGAAGTTGCTAGCGAATTGATAGATCCACTCATGGCTGATAATAATGAAGAAGTTCCCAAAACCAACTTGGATTATGCTAGACCTACTCTGGATGGTACTGGCCAACTGTGGTGAAACCGCCCATTGCGGCAAACAACTTTGAAATCAAAAGTGTGGTGATTCAGATGCTGCAACAATACTGTCAATTTGACGGTCTACCTGATGAAGATCCACATGCTCATATTCAGACATTTTTGGAAATTTGTGAGACATTCAAAAACAATGGGGTAACAGATGATGCAGTGAGGCTCCGTCTATTTCCTTTCTCATTGAGAGGAAGAGCCAAACAATGGTTATCCTCATTGGGTCCGGGAGCCATAACAACATGGAACAATATGGTGGAACAATTTCTTGACAACTATTTTCCACCATCCAAAACCGCTAAATTGAGAAATGACATCTCGTCATTCAATCAACAGGATTCTGAGACTTTATATGATGCATGGCAGAGATGGAAGGATTTACTAAGGAAATGTCCTCATCACCAGGTACCAAATTGGATGCAAGTTCAGACCTTTTACAATGGTCTGAATACAACAACTCGTCAATTAGTTGATGCTGCAGCTGGTGGAACTTTGAATTCCAAGACCCCCGAAGATTCACTAAAGCTCTTTGAGGACATGGCAAAGAACAATTACCAATGGGGTAACAACAAGGGGAAGCAGAAAGTTTCAGGAATGCATGAAATCGATATGATGACTACTATACTTGCTAAAATGGATGCTTTGAGTAAACAGGTAATGGAAGCAAAGAACTCACAAGCAATTCCGGTACAATCTGGAAATTTTGTTGCTGAAAATTACCTTCTTGACGCTCCGGAGCAAGTGGATTATGTGGGAAACCAAGGAAGATATCAAAATAATCCATATAGTCAAACATACAACCAAGGGTGGAGAAATCATCCAAACTTTTCATATGCCAACAACCAAAATGTGCAAAGGCAGAATTTTTCAAATTTTCCACCCGGATTTCAAAAGCCACAGCTTCCGCCTCCACAACAGCTTCCACAATTACCACCACCACCTCCACAAGAAAAGAAACCTAGCTTGGAAGAATTGATGACCAAATTTATCCATACCTCAGAAGCTCGCTATCGGAACCAAGAAGCCTCTATTCATACCCTGGAAAATCAAATTGGACAGCTGGCCAAGATGTTATCTGAGAGGCAACCTGGGTCACTTCCTAGCAATACTGAGGAGAATCCAAGGGAACAGGCAAAAGCAATCACTTTAAGGAGTGGAAAAGAAGTGGAATCAAGGAAAAGGAAGGAACCGGAAGGAGAAAAAATTTCAAATCCTGATGAAAAGAAGTTTTCAAAAGAACAACCCTCTGAAGTAAGAGTCTATACTCCTCCTATTCCTTATCCTGCTCGTCTTCATCAAGATCGTGACAAGGAACAGTTCGGGAAGTTCTTGGAACTATTCAAGCAACTTCACATCAACATACCATTGGTGGAGGCACTTTCTCAAATGCCAAAATATGCCAAATTCCTTAAGGAATTATTATCCAACAAGAGGAAGCTTGAGGATGTGTCTACTGCTGTAGTTGGAGCGGAATGTTCAGCAATAATCCAAAACAAACTGCCAGCAAATTGAAAGATCCGGGAAGTTTCACAATCCCGTGTGTCATTGGAGAACTTTCTGTTGAGAAAGCTCTAGCGGATTTAGGGGCAAGCATCAATTTAATGCCTTATTCATTCTTTAGAAAGCTGGGTTTAGGTGAGCCTCGTTCTACAAGAATTAGTTTGCAATTAGCCGATAGATCGGTTAAATTACCCAAAGGAATTATTGAAGATTTATTGGTAAAAGTTGGGAATTTTATATTCCCGGTTGACTTTGTGATTCTTGAAATGGATGAGGATGGGGAAGTGCCTTTAATTTTGGGACGACCTTTCCTAGCTACCGCTAGAGCTGTCATAGATGTTGGAGATGGAAGGTTGACACTCCGGGTTGGTGATGAAGAGCTTATAGTACAAATTCCAACTGTGATGAAAAAGCCCATGGTATGTGATGATTCTTGTTTTAGCATTGATGTTATTGATGCTTCTGTGGTATAATGTGCAGCATATATTATGCAAAGATTTCTGGAGTTAAGTTTGATTTGTGAAAAAGAAGAAATGAACCCTGATGTGCAAGATGTGATAGCCAATGGAAAGCATGAGGAGTTGATAAAGAAACAAGGGTTCGAGGAATTATCACTAGAAGATGAGAAGAAATTGAAGCCCTCCATTATAGAACCACCGGTTTTGGAAATGAAGCAACTTCCTGAGTATTTGGAGTACGCTTTTCTGGAAGAAAATTCAAAACTACCGGTGATCATATCCTCAGAGTTAAACAGTGAACAAAAAGAGCAATTATTGACAGTTCTTAAGGAGCATAAGCAAGCAATTGCATGGAAGATATCCGACATTAAAGGTATAAACCCTTCTTTTTGCACTCATAAAATTTTGATGGAAGAAGGATTCAAACCAGTTGTTCAACCCCAGAGAAGGTTGAATCCAAATATGAAAGAAGTGGTAAAGAAAGAAGTAATTAAACTTCTGGATGCCGGATTGATTTACCCAATTTCTGACAGTTCTTGGGTAAGTCCAGTACAAGTGGTGCCTAAGAAAGGAGGGATGACTGTGGTCCCAAATGAAAGAAATGAGCTGATCCCGATGAGGACAGTCACGGGTTGGCGAGTATGCATTGATTATAGACGGCTTAATGAAGCTACTCGCAAGGACCATTTCCCTTTACCTTTCATTGATCAAATGTTAGAAAGGCTTGCAGGTCATATGTTTTATTGCTATTTGGATGGTATGTCTGGTTACTTCCAAATACCAATTGCTCCGGAGGATCAAGAAAAGACTACGTTTACTTGTCCCTATGGCACTTATGCCTATAGGAGAATGCCTTTTGGGCTTTGTAATGCACCAGCCACATTTCAAAGGTGCATGTTGGCTATTTTTGAAGATTTGGTGGAAAACATTATGGAAGTATTTATGGATGATTTTTCCGTTTTTGGAGATTCATTCAGCAATTGTCTTGAAAATTTGAAGAAAGTATTGATCCGCTGTGAACAAACTAATCTTGTGCTTAATTGGGAGAAATGTCACTTCATGTGCAAGGAAGGCATAGTTCTCGGTCATAAAGTATCTCATAAGGGAATTGAAGTTGATCAAGCCAAGGTTGAGATTATTTCCAATCTTCCTCCTCCAACATCAGTCAAGGCAATTCGTAGTTTTCTCGGTCATGCAGGCTTCTATAGGAGGTTCATAAAAGATTTTTCCAAGATAGCCCGACCTCTCACAAGACTCTTGGAAAAGGATGTACAGTTTGAGTTCAGTCAAGATTGTCTTGAAGCATTCGACCTCCTCAAAAAGCATCTGATTAGTGCACCAATCATGATCGCTCCGGATTGGAATTTACCATTTGAACTTATGTGTGACGCAAGTGATTATGCTGTTGGGGCAGTCTTGGGACAAAGAAAAGAAAAGCATTTTCAACCTATCTACTATGCTAGTAGGACTCTAAACAGTGCCCAAGAAAACTACACCACCACGGAAAAGGAGTTGTTGGCTGTGGTGTTTGCCTTTGACAAGTTCCGACCATATTTGATTTATCAAAGGTAATAGTTTATACTGACCATTCTGCTCTTAAATACCTTTTGTCAAAAATAGATGCAAAGCCACGCCTCATCCGGTGGATTCTCCTTCTACAAGAATTTGATTTGGAAATCCGAGACAAAAAGGGGGCAGAAAATCTTGCAGCTGATCATTTGTCCGATTGGAAAACCCTTGTTTGGAGGAATTAAAGGAGGAAGAGATTAATGATGAATTTCCGGAAGAACGGTTGTTTACAATAAGAAAGGTAAGAAATTCTGATACTCCTTGGTTTGCAAATTTTGCAAATTATCTTGTTGCTAAAATCCTCCCCCGAGATATGACTTCCCATGAAAAGAAGAAATTCTTTTCTGAGTTGAAGTATTATTTTTGGGAGGAACCGTTTCTTTTCCGTGTTTGTGCAGATCAATTGATTCGACGCTGTGTATCTCATGCGGAAGGTTGGGAAATTTTGCAAGCATGCCATTCTGGTCCTACGGGAGGTCATTACAATGCAAATAGGACGGCCCAGAAAGTTCTAGAATCTGGATTCTATTGGCCGACTATTTTTAAAGACGCCCATAAGGTTGTTAATTTGTGTGATAGATGCCAAAGAACCGGGAATATTTCCCGACGTGATGAGATGCCTCAGAATTATGTCTTAGAATGTGAGGTTTTTGATCTGTGGGGTATCGACTTCATGGGACCGTTTCCAAATTCTTTTGGAAACAAGTATATCTTGGTCGCAGTGGACTATGTTTCAAAGTGGGTAGAAGCCCAAGCACTGCCTACCAATGATGCCCGAGTAGTTACCAAGTTCTTAAAAAAGTTGTTCTCAAGGTTTGGAGCCCCTAGAGCTATCATAAGTGATAGGGGGACGCATTTCTGCAACTATCAACTTGAGAAAGTGTTAAAACGATATGGGGTAACTCATAGGATTGCAACACCATATCATCCTCAAACCAGCGGGCAAGTCGAGGTTTCAAATCGCGATTTGAAAAGAATTTTGGAAAAGTCAGTGAGCATCATAGGAAGGATTGGGCAAACAAGCTAGATGATGCGTTATGGGCATATAGGACAGCATATAAGACTCCTTTGGGAACCACACCATATCGGCTTGTATATGGTAAAGCTTGCCATCTGCCGGTGGAGATTGAGCATAAAGCTTATTGGGCATAAAGCAAGTCAATTTTGACTTGAATTCCATTGGAATGAGACGAAGGCTTCAACTGAATGAATTGGACGAATGGAGAATGATCGCCTATGAGAACATGCGGATCTACAAGGAAAGAACTAAGCGATATCATGATAAGCGGATTCGTCATCCAAAGCATTTTAAAGAAGGAGACCAGGTGCTGTTGTTTAATTCTCGTTTAAAACTTTTTCCTGGAAAGTTAAAATCAAGATGGTCTGGTCCTTTCTTAGTCAAGAAAATTTTTCCACACGGTGCTGTTGAGTTAGAACATCCTGAGAGTGGAATTTTCAAGGTAAATGGGCAAAGATTGAAGCTCTATCAAGGAGTTGATTTTGAGCAAGAAGGTCGTGAGGAGTTTCGACTCCATTCACCAAATCCTTGATTGAATCATAGCAAGACGTCGAGCTAACGACTATAACCAAAAGCGCTTCTTGGGAGGCAACCCATGACTAATTCTTTTATTTATTTTCTTTTGTTTAATTTCTTTTATTTTTGAACTCATGATTTTATTATTTTTCTAACAGATTAGGATGCTTGGGCAATAATTTTAAGGAAAAGATGGATATTGGAGAGGAAACAAGGTACAAAAAGACTAGAAAATTTGCTGTCAAAACGACATTTTTGAGACATGGCTTGTCAAAAGTTGTGTCACTTACTGATCCTAACTGTTTGTTGAAGTTTTAGAATGACATTTGCTAGACACGGCTTGTCTTTTAGCCGTGTAAACTACTGACCATTTCTTTGTAGAACGACATTCGCGCGACATGGCCTGTCGTTTGGCCGTGTAACAAGCTGTGGAAAATTTTCCAGAACGACATTCGCGCGACATGGCCTGTCGTTTGGCCGTGTAACAAGCTGTGGAAAATTTTCCAGAACGACATTCGCGCGACATGGCCTGTCGTTTGGCCGTGTAACAAGCTGTGGATAATTTTCCAGGACGACATTCGCGCGACATGGCCTGTCGTTTGGCCGTGTAACAAGCTGTGGAAAACTTGCATGAACGACATTTGTCAGACACGGCCTGTCTTTTGGCCGTGTAACTTACTGCCCCATTCCATTAAAAGACGCATGTTTTCATTTATTTCCTTCATTTATTTCATTTGTGCGTTTGGAATACAAAGAGACTTGCTTTGCAAAGATAAAATCCTCTCATTCTATCTTCTTGTTTCACACAAAAAGTTCAAGCCAAAATCAAGGGAAATCCAAGTAAGTTTTTCATCATCTCTCATCTTTGAGTATCTACATATTCATTACTCCATTAAAGGTATTGATTTGGGATTTTAGGCTTTTTGATTGAATGTCACCCTAAATTAATTTGTTCTTGATGAAGAATGAAATCTTAGTCATGCATGATTGATGGGTTTTTGAGCATTAATGGTTGTCATGCGTGATCCATTGTTGATGGGTTGTCCTAAGGTTAGTAGATGTATGCGTGATCCATGGATTGTAAGATTGTTGGTTTAGATGATGCATGCATGAATCCTTAGATCTAGGAATGGGTTGTTTAAATGAATGAAGGTATGATTCATGGTTGAATGGGTGTTGGGTTGATGATTTGCGTGATCCATTGTCAAATGGTTGTTGGGTTGTTCATGATTTTCGTAATCCATGTTGAATGGGGTTTGGTTTGTTGCAAGATACCTTAGTTTACTCATGATGAGTTGGTCGGATTGTTGTGTTTACAAGACAATTAGGATTTCATCCATGAGATTTAGGGAAGAAGATGAAGTGAAAAAAAAAAAAAAAAAAAAAAAAAAAAACGACACGACAGTGACAAGCCGTGTCACTTAGTCGTGTCTTGCTGGGATTTTTAGGCTTTAGGTTAAAAAAAAAAAAAGAGTATTTTGATAGAAGCATTACCATTAGTTTAATTATGGATTATACAAGGGAGACGATTTGTGTTATAGCCGTATTTTATTGTGCTTAATTCTTTCAATTTTCTTATTATTTCAGGATGAGGCAAAAACAAACAGCAAGAAAGAACACATCCTCCCGTCGCCAGTCTTTTGGCCGAGCCCCGGATCCCCCGAGACCAACCCAACCAATGTCCAGAATTGAGCAGGACCGTTACAATGTGCTTTTGGGAAGACAATTGGCTGGTAATATGCTATTCAACTGGAAGGGATTAGCAAGGTTTAAAAAGGCGGATGAGATTCGTTCTTTGATCAGCCACAACGGATGGGATAAATGGTTTGAAGTAAATGAAAAAGTGTACCGGCAGATCACATTTGAATTCCTCTCCACATTCCGGATTGAAAGTCAAGCAAAGCATTCGGGAATAAATAATAGCATCACTTTCAGAATCAATGGACAAGAACACACTGCGACTATTCGGCAAATCTGTGAAGCTATGGGATTTTATTCAGCTGACTTTCTAGCAACCGAGGAATTTGTACACCTTCCTGTGGATTGGCCACCAGGGCTATTTAACTACTTGTATTGGGGAAAGATCAGTCCTGCTACTCCCTATAAGGCAAAGGAAGCCAAGGCCACAACACTGAGGGATGTTAATCATAGGATCATACATTGGGTAATCACTCATTCAGTCAACGGTAAAGGACACAGTACTGGAGTGGTGGGGACATATGAACTCTTATACTTACATAGTATAATTGAGAAAGTTCCACTGAATTTGGGAGTAATGCTTGCTTTCTTCTTCCATCGACAAGCAAAGACTAACAAGGCTAAGGGCACCATTTACTGTGGAGCCTATATTACTCGCTTGTTGAAGGGATTACAGATTTTTCCTGCTGAAGAACCCAAAGATTCTGTTGCTACTTCTCATATTATTACACCTTCCACTCTTGGGAAATGGTTTGGGAAGCAAGGACCTTCTACATCTAGGTCATCTCCTTCAACCCAGTCACCTTATGATGTGCTTACAAAGAAAGTGGAGAAGAACCGCCACATTCTACAAAAGATGAAATCTCTGTTCAAGGCTCTCATCCGCACCACCAAGCGTCAGACCCGACATCAAGAAGCTATATATTCTTGTCTGAAAGGGATAGCAGCTCATAACAATGTGGAATTCTCTCCACCACAGGCTGGACCATCAGAGACTATTCCCTCCTCACCCGATGATGTTCAGGTAGAATCTTTTCATACTTTGTTACAGGATAGCGATGATGAGGAGGTAGATGCTCAGATTCGTGCTTCAGAGGAAAATATTACTGAAGAAGCATCTGAAGAAGAAGTCGATGAAGATGAGGAAGATGAGGAAGATGATGAAGAATCTGAAGAAGAAGAGGAAGAAGAAGAACCCACCATAACACCTACACCACCAAAGAAGAAGAAACAGAAAAAGATAGTGGATGAGGATGAAGATGATCCTGATTATCAAGGAGATTGATTCCTTGATATCTTACTGTTCTGATGATTGCTGATAATATATTGGATAACTGTATCTATGAGAACCCAATCTTGGGTTAGACTCTATAGGGCTTACAAGTAGACTCATGAGTGCTGACATTTGTTTCTTTATTTGTTTTTATTTTTGTATGCTTTTGTTTTGCAGCCCAGCTGAACTCTGACATGACTTGTTGTCACTACTATCTTTTTGTTGAACTCTTGCAAGCTGCAAATTTGTCCTTAAACAGGGAAGTCTCATCCTTCTTTTACCATTCCTCACTATATTATATATGTTTTGACATTGGGGACAATGTCCAATTTAAGTGTGGGGGAATTTAGGGATATTATTGATAAAATTTGGTTTTCTGTTTGCTGTAAATGTGAATCTGTGCTTGCTGTAAATGTGAAAAACCCCACTTTACACTTTGCTATTATACTTGAAAATATACTCAGAAAAATGTTTAGAAATAGCATTATATATAAAAAAAAAAAAAAAAGAACTTATAATACCTTACTCATCTATTTTGTGATTAGTATACTTAGTTGAAATTGTAGGATGAAATCTAGGTGTGGTAAACTTACTTGAATAGGGATGGAATCTAGAGTCTAAAAGTGGATCGAAGTCCTTAGTTGAAAGTTAAATAGTTGTAGTTCTAAGCTTGTTGATTTGTATATTTTCTTTTCAAATATTTTGAGAGCCCTCCTAATCTTTGGTGAAAGAGTATATGAAGTTCATCACTTGGTGATCCTTTTTAGAATAAATCTCTTTGAAATAATCAATTGTTGTGCTAAAATACAAATAGCATGCCTCTTATATACAATTGATGAAAAAAATCAAAAGGCCTATACTCCAATGACTCAAGCATTTGAGTTATGAGTATCCTAACTTGAAGGTTAGAGTGAGTAGAGAGTTCGATGGGGTCCCTTTAAAACCTGGTCACTTGGGTGATGACCCGGGATGTGCCGACTCGATGAACTCACTATAACGAGAAGGGCGAAAAGGCAAAAGTTCATTAGTGAACTTGAAAAAGAGAGCTGAAAAGATGCAGGCTACACCCTGTCCAGAGGAAAAGGAAAAGAAGCGGGCAAAAACCCGTCCCTCTGAAAGCTAAAAATTTTTAAAGAGATTTTTAATTAAAGGGAGAAAAACCAGGGGAAGAACAGATACAATTACTTTCACTTTAGATTATTGTGCTTAGAAAAAATAGTTGAAGGTTTTATATATTTGTTAAAAAGTGGTGAAGTATAACTAGGTCTCTTTTGCTATTGTTTGACTTTGTGTTTATTTTGTGACTTTGGAAGCTATTTTTAATTGGTGAGGGTAAAGTTTAACTTACCTGGATTAGCCTTAGAATTTTGATTAAAGTATGCCAATTACATTTAAATAATAGATTTGAGCAGTAGGTATAAAAGCAAGTTACTATAATAAAAATGAATGCTATGTTTAACTTATGAAAATTTTTGAGTATATTTGATGATGGATTTTAATTGTTTGCTTGAGGACAAGCAAAAACTCAAGTGTGGGGGAATTTGATAAACCAAATTTATTCATATTTTGTGAATGCCAAAATGAACCTTTATTGATCATTTTTATTAAGAATTTGGCACTTCAAAACATTAATGTATGCTTTCAGGTCTTTAAAGGAAATATTTTTCAAGGAAAGCAAAGACGGGTCAAAAATGCAAATTTTGGATTAAGAAGAACTCAAAATGACAAGATCAAGCTATGTTTTTCAACCATTGCAAGGAGGAAGCAAAATTAAAGAATGAAAATCAAGCTTTTGAAAGACATTTGCAAGACATGACCTGTCTCTCACCATGTCAACCTGGAAATTGAACTTTGCAAAGGACATTTGTGAGACATGACCTGTCACCCGCCCTGTCGATTTAATAAAAAGTCATTCAATGAGAAAACGACTTTTTAACTACAGTAACCTCCATTTTAAGACAAAAACGTTTATTTCGGTTATGGAAGGAGCGTTACTTGAAGGGCCAAAAGACTCATAACCTCCAAAACCTTTCATCTCTCCTCATCAAGAGCAATTAATTCCATTCAATTGAAGATGATTATAAAAAGGAGATGGTGGAAGAGAAAGAAGACAGACAAGATTTTGATAACGAGAGTTTTCAAAGGAGAAGGAAGTTCTGGAGATTCCAATAACAAATCAAGATCATCAAGGATTGAAGATCCGACACTTTTGAGCTATAATCTTTTCGGGTAGTATCATGAGTTCGAATTTCTATGTTGAATTTCATGTATTACTATTAATTACTATGAAGGAGTAGTTTTTCAGATCTGGGTTTTGTCGAATTTCATATTTATCATGTGTTGAGACTTTGTTCTTAATGAATTAATGAAGTTCTTTTGTTCAATTGCATGTTGTTAACCGTTCTTAAGTTTGTATGTCCGGAAATACAGATTTATGCATGAATTTCATCTAAGTTAATTGAAAATTACTTTTATGAATTGATATATGAAATTGAAGAGATTTGTTTGTAATTCTAGACATAGAATAGCAAGAATCTTCTATTTTAAGAGTTCATGTTATTAATGCAAATTTAGGTTGCTATTGATTGAGGAGACATCCTAATCGATTAATCTAGGTTTAGATAAATTGTTAGATTCGAAAGAATTGATAATTTGCTCAAGGAACTCTATAGCTTAAGAACTAATCTAAATTATCTAATAAAGATTGTCAATGATTCACATGATAAATTGAAAGTAAGACAAAACCTGGATTATTAGACCTTTATTGAATCTTGTTTGGTTATTGGAATTGTGTTAATAGTGTTTTAAAGAAAATTAGATAAGTAGTAAAATCATCAAAATTGTTCAGTTAGATAGTAGAATACGATTTAGTACTAGTATTTGCCTATTCCCTGAGGACGATCCCGATTTTTAAAAGCTATACTATATTCACGATAGGTACACTGCCTATTACCTTTATAGCAATTTAAGAACGGGCCTTTATAAATCAAAAACTATGCTTGAAGGTGAGCCATCATGCTCGCAAGTATAAAAGTTTTTATTGAATGCTTGGCGATATGTGCTCGCAAGCTTAATTTTTCTATTATTAAAACTACTTGTTTTGAGTATCACCAAACCCCGAATGGACGGCGTAAATCCATTCAACATATAGTTCCCGGAAAGCTATATGATTGCTTGCCCACGTGTTTGACGCATTACATATGTATGATTAACCAACTTGTTTGAATCTTGTTACAAGAAGTTATTTATGGAAATAGTTCTCACTAAGCTTATTAGCTTATACCCCGATAGCTACCTTTTGCAGTTTCCGTATTTATGGTTAAGGCCACGTGGACCATGCGGGCAGGTAATTCCTTTTGAACATTAGAAATCTGAACAAAGTATAGCTTAGTATTAGCATGTTAATACGTATACAATAAATTAGTAATTTAGGGAGTTGTCCTTAAGTTTGTAAAGTCTTTGCCATAGACAAATAATTGTTGTGAATCCTCTTTTCTTAATATGTTTTTATATCTCCTTAAACTTCATTTTTCCACATATGGTCCCCTAAGATTGTGAAAGTAAGCCTTACACTTAATATAAAAGCTTTTGGTAATGACTAAGGTTGTCATACTTAAGCTTTAATATTGAGTGTGGCGGACTGTCACGGTTAGGGTACCCATTGGGGCGTGACATTACAAGCATGTACAATTCTCTCTACTCGATTCTCACAGCTATCCTCTAGCTATAACCGATCTACAAAGTCTAAACTTATAATTGAACTACCTCTCAAGAAGGCAACAACAAGTTCCTTCTATCAATAACAAATTAAATAAAAAAACTAAAGAAAATGAAGCTAAGAGATCAGCTTGCAAAAGTCAAAATTTAAGACAAGTCTCTATGAAATGAAACTTCTGGACTTTATTCTATATAAGCTTCTAGTTCTTTTCTTTTGGTAGATATGAGAGGAATTTTGTTTGCTGCGTAAAAGATAATTAATAACTCCTCTTTTCTATGTATTCCTTAAGTTATAT
Source organism: Combretum micranthum (assembly GCA_024138025.1). Lineage (NCBI taxonomy): Eukaryota > Viridiplantae > Streptophyta > Magnoliopsida > Myrtales > Combretaceae > Combretum > Combretum micranthum. The sequence continues at coordinate 301,351 of JAMXBD010000027.1, forward strand.
CATACTTCATTTAACATTTAGAAGATAAGAATGCAATCTCAAGAATCTCGGTATGAAAATCTTTTGAACTCTATCTTCATTTGAAATTTGAATATCATTGAACTTCTTCCAACGGTTTGATGATAGACGTATCCAGCTTCTGCTTGTTTTTGTGATTTAAATTCGAATAGAAAATGACGATAACTAAATGGATAAACTTATCTTGATATTTGTAAAATTTAGATATGTGTTTATCTTGAACAATTCAAATCAGTCGGCTGTAGATAAGCCTTGAAGATAGTCACAGATATTTTTCTTCCCATCATGATCATAATTTGTTTAGTTTCTAATGTAATCTTTTATCTCTTGTAAATGCACTTGGAATGAGGATAATGTTTGCTTGATTTTCGTGATTCATCCAACTCTAATTATACTTCATTCATATAAAGTTGTTCTTTTGGAGATAGACTTCTATTGTTTTCGTTGCTTATATTTCGACCTTTACTTGATCTTCAATGGTTATCTTATTTGTAGATAACATTGATCTTGTTTTGGTCATATTCGAGATAAAAGATAATTTTTCTTTTTTCATAACACTGTGTAATCCCTTTGTCTTGATTTAAAGTTTGTCCAAATCATATATTGTCTTGCTCTCGAATAAATGTTTCCACTTGGAGAGAGAATAAAATTTGTTTGAATCCCCATCGGATATAATCCTAGTTTAGTGGAACAAATAAGTATATTGCCCAAGTATACTTTTATTAACTCGGAGCCAGGCCTTCAAAATCGTGATTATATTGATTTGAAATATTGTATGTTTTATTAGAGAAGATGAACAATAAACATTCCTAACCTAGAAATGCTTGTTCAAAGTTCTTGTAAAGGTTCTGTAAAAACTTTTGTATTTCTAGAAAAATCTTTATCCTTTAACCAAACTTTTGGAAAACATTCTGTGTTTCTCTTGTTACTTAAAACCGTCTTTGAATATATCATTCCTTGGATCAAGCATCAAAAACATCTTTCACATCAAATCATTTAGTTCCTATATAACTCATTTAATTGCTCATAAATATTCAGAAGGTTCTGTGAAAGGTTTTGTGAACTCTGCACACTAATAAAACAATTAGTTCTTTTAATATTTTGTTATTATCAAAGCTTTAGATAAAGAGAATCAACATTCTCCCCTTTTTTGATGATAACAAAACCTTTTAACAAAATAAATTTCATCATATCAACATGTCTATATATTCCATACATATTAACATATCACATACACTTATCATTCACGCATATCATACCATTAACCATGCGCATATCATATTATCTCCCCCTTTTTGTTATCAGCAAAATATGGGGACAAAAGAAAACCAAATGAAGGAAAAGATATGTCTGAACATATTACAGTTAAACCATTGCTTTAAAAGAAACATAACGATCAATAAAAAAATATTCAATTCTTCTTGATTGGAATGGTGGATTTTCGAGCTTTAGTCTTCTATCACCTATGATAACTAAGGAAAGGAACAGATATTTCAGCATGATTTTGTGGAGGAGTTGAAGGCAGATAATATTGTGGATACTGAAGAACATCAAGAGGGATGAAGGGAATAAGACTCAAACTTGAAGGAGTAGGGTCATGAGGAGGTCAAGACAGAGGAACACCACTAATAGTTGAAGTGTCAGTAGTGACAACTTCTTGAATTGGTTCTTGCTCTGGTGGTAAAGATTGAAAGAACGAATGAGCTGAGCTAGAGGACATCTTAGATGATTGTGGATGAGATTGTTACAAGGAAGATAGCTGACCTTTGATCTCTGAAGATATGAACTTTTGAAGGTCATTTTTAAAGGATGTCAACAGCTTGCAAGGGCACCTTTAGATGGAACAAAGGATGCTTTACCAAGACCTTCTGGAAATTTTGGCAAACCTGAATCTTCACTATCTAAAGATGTGTCCATCTGCACATTTTCATTTATATGAAACTTCCCACCGGTCATAGGAGCAAATATTTTCTTCGTTTTCCTCTTCATTGGTTCCTTTCTAGATCTATGCATTCCTTGATTTTGTTCCTCTTTAGAAGAAACTTCTAGAGAAGCTTTTGGGGTAGGTTCTTTCTTCCCCTCAATTGTTTCCTTGACTTTTTCCTAGTTAATATTCTTCCTATGATTCTTGCGCAAATAAATTGCACCATCAATTACATGTCATAACTTCTTATATGGACGAATCTGCATCTGATGCATGCTTTTCTCGTCAATCCTTTTCAAATCTATAGGGAACCGTACTCTTTTAGGGAATGGAATTCCTTTAAACCTGAAAAGTTCCAAAGCACATTTTCATATATCCTAAACTTCTGTTCTTTCCACATTCTTTTTAAAATCCTCTTGGCCAAATCTATTTTGATTTTCTTCATCATAGCCAAAATGACCAATCCATCTTCTTTGGTCACTATTGTAGAACTTCCTTTGCGATGAAGTATACATTCTCGCACAATTTTGTGGAGCATTCTAATGACTAGTTCAAACTTATATACGAACACATCATCGTCTAGAAACTGTCCTATGTTTCCATTTATTTTTAGAAACTAGTCATTCCTTCTCAAAGAAACATAAGCATTGTCATCGTGACAATCCTTTAATCCTAAACACTTAACCACATCATCAGAAGTTATTGTTATACTCACTTCTTGAACCTGTGACCTTAAACTCCTAGAATCAACATATGTCAAAGTCCTATAAAATTCCTCAACCATTTCTCCAACAACATCTTCAGTGAGATTACACATCTTTCTATAACCTACATTATCTAACCAGTCATTCCAATAGAATCCATGCTTTTTAAAATATAAAAAATCTATAAAGGCACAATCATAGATTTTTACCTTTGTTATTGAACGCCTTGCGTCCGAATCTCTCATTTTCCTTTTCTTTTGAGACTGTGGTTGTTTAGTTGAAGTCGATGGAATGTCTTTCCTTTTCTTTGAAGAATCTTTGGATGATTTCGTTTTCTTTATTTCATTTAAAAGCTCCGAAATAGGTTCTTGATCAGAACCGTGAGACGATTGTTCCTTAGATTCTTCCTTGTTCTTTGTTTCTTTGGGTTGATTAGAACTTTGCCTAGATTCTTGAACAACTTTGGAATGAATTTCACGAACCCTAGATGGTGAAGTAGATTGAGAAAGGGTTTTTTCAAAATCGGAGGAGGTATCTTGTATGGAGATGGGATCTTTGGATGCAATAATTTTGAATTTCTTGTTGGAGATACGTTGAGATTTGCGAGGAGCCATGATGAACAGATTTGGTGAAATTTCGCAACAAGAGTTTTTTAGGGTTTCTTAAACAAAAATGATTTGATTTTGTTTAGAACAAAAACGAAGGTGACATATAAGAAGGCAGAACGAATGAAAGACGAAAAGGCAGAACGTTGAGCGCCAAAAGTAGTTGTACGGATTTCCATTCCATTAGTTAATTATTATTATTTATATATATAAATTATTTTCTAACGAAAAGATTATAAAAAAAATTTAAGAAAGAGGATTGCAGATTCCAATCGCATTTCCAATATATTTAAAATTAATTTTTTCTAAAGATTTTGTAAATATATCAGCCAATTGCATATCAGAAGGCACAAAATCAACAACAATATTACCATTAATTACATGATATCGGATAAAGTGATGTCGAACTTCAATGTGCTTAGATCTATAATGATGCACTGGATTTTTTGTAAGATTAATTGCATTTTTATTATCATATTTAATAGGTATATTTTTGAAAAATAAACTATAATCTTGTAATTGTTGTTTAATCCATAGCATTTGAGTACAACATTTTCCAATAGAAATATATTCTGCTTCAGCTGTAGATAAGGCAACAGAATTTTGTTTCTTAGAAGACTAAGAAACTAATTTGTCACCTAAAAATTGAAAAGTACAAGATGTGCTTTTTCTATCAATTTTGCAACTAACATAATCTGCATCAGAGTAACCTATTAAATCAAAATTTTGATTTTTAGGGTACCAGATGCCTAATTTTGAAGTATTTATCAAGTACTTGAACATTCTTTTAATAGCTGTTAAATGTGTTCCTGATGGTGCACTTTGAAATCTAGCACACAAACATACACTAAAAAGAATATTAGGTTTGGATGCAGTTAAATATAATAAAGAACCAATGAGACTTCTATATAACTTTTCATTTACCTTTTTCCCATTTGAATCATAATCTGACCTTGTTGAAGTACTCATGGGAGTTGCGGCTCCTTTACATCCTTCATACCTGAATTTTTTTAGAATTTGTTTTGTGTATTTTTCTTGATGTATGAAGATTTCTTCTTTGGTTTGTTTAATTTGTAGTCCAAGAAAAAATGTCAACTCACCCATCATTGACATTTCAAATTCTTCCTACATACGATTTGCAAACTCTTGACAATATATTTCATTAGTAGAACTAAATATAATATCATCCACATATATTTGAACAATTAAAATGTCTTGACCATATGATTGTAAAAACAAAGTTGTGTCAACAATTCCTCTTTGAAAACCTTTTGAAATCAAGAATAAACTCAATTTTTCATACCATGCCCTTAGAGCTTGTTTTAAATCATATAAAGCTTTATTTAATCTGTAAACATAATCAATTTTAAAATAATCTTCAAAACCAGGGGGTTGTTCTACAAAAACTTTTTCTTTTATAAATCCATTTAAAAATGCACTTTTTACATCCATTTGAAAAACTTTAAAGTTCTTATAACATGCATATGCAAGCATCAAACGGATTGCTTCTAACCTAGCTACAGGTGCATATGTTTCATCAAAGTCTATTCCTTTTTCTTGTGAGTATCACTTAGCTACTAATCTTGCTTTATTTCTAGTAATTTTACCATCCTCATCTAATTCGTTTATAAATACCCATTTAGTTCCAATTATTGATTTTCTTTTAGGTCTAGGCACAAGTTTCTATACATTATTTCTTTGAAATTGATTTAGCTCATCTTGCATGGCATCAATCCAATTATTATCATTTAAAGCTTCATCAACATTATTGGGTTCAAATTCAGATAATAATGCAAAATGATTTTCAAAATCTTGTAAACTCGCTCTTGTTTTAACACCAGATTGGACATCACCAATTATTTGTTCAGAAGGATGAGCAGATTTATATTTCCAAGCCTTAGAAGTTTCTGGTTCAAATTCTCTAGGTTCTAGGGTAACCTCTGTATTACCTTCTAGAAAAGGTTCTGTATTTCTAGATTCATAGATTTCAACAATTGATACTTCAGACTTTAGTTCTGAACAAGATTCTTCTTTAAAGTTGGATTCTTTTTCATCATCAGATTCATCATCCTTTATGTTTTCAACAAACTTAACATTTATTGATTTTTCAACCGTTTTAGATGTTTTATTAAAAATACGATAAGCACGACTATTTAAGGAATATCCTAAAAATATAGCTTCAACAGATCTTTCATCAAACTTATCAAGATTAAAAATATTCTTTTTCACAAAACATTTGGAACCAAAAACATGAAAGTAAGACACATTAGGCTTCTTACCTTTAAAGAGTTCATATGCTGTCTTGGATGTCATGGGTTGAATGTAGACTCGATTAATGATGTAACAAGCTGTAGAAACTATTTTTGCCTAAAAATACTCAGCAATACCACTTTCATTTAACATAGATCTTATCATTTCTTGTATAGTTCTATTCTTGCGTTCTACTAATCCATTTTGTTGAGGTGTATATGGAGCGGAGATATTATGAGATATACCTTGTTCTTCACAAAAATTTATAAATTTTGAATTTTGAAATTCGGTTCCATGATTAGTTCTAAGACTAATTATGGAAATTCCTTTTTCATTTTGAATTTGTTTTGCAAATTTTTGAAAAGAATCAAAGATATATTTTTTATGTTGCAAGAATATAACCCAAGTATATCTTGAATAATCATCAACAATAACAAGTCCATACTTACTTCCACCCATGCTCAAAACTCTTGTAGGTCCAAACAAATCAAGATGTAACAATTCAAGAGGTCGTTTTATTGAAATCTCATTTTTACTTTTATGAGATACAGAAACCATTTTATTTTTCAAACAAGTATCACATTTCACATCTTGTTTAATATTTATTTTAGGCAATCGTCTTATTATATTCTTTTTAGACTATTTTTCTAATTGATTAAAGTTTACATGACCTAAATGTTTATGCCAAGTAAAAATATTATCATTCATTGATAGCTACCAACAAGCATCTTCAACTTCATTTGGTTTTATCAAATATATGTTTTTCTTTCTAAAAACTTCAAATAATTTTGTACCATTTTGATCAAAAGCAAAACATTTGTCTTTTTCAAAAACCATTTTGTAACCTTTGTCACATAATTGACTAATGCTCAAAAGATTATGTTTGAAGTCTTTAACTAGATAAAACATTTTCTATGATATATGGAGACATACCAATACTTCCAGTTGCAACAATTTTACCTCTACTGTCATCTTCAAATTTCACATATCCTTTTCCTTCCCATGTTATGTTAGTGAACAATGAAGCATTTCCAATCATATGTCTGGAACATCCACTGTCTAGGTATCATGTTCCCCTAATTTTAGCTTCATGTTCCTGCAAAATTCAAAAGGATTAAACCTTTTTAGGAACCCAAACAAGTTTGGGTCCTTTATAAGACAAGCTCGTTTGGTTTTTTTGTTTAACTTGTTCATTATTAAGCTTGTTTCTTTTATAATAGCAATATTTCTCAATATGACCAGTTTTATTACAAAAGAAGCATGCATATGAAATGTTATGACAATACCTATTGTTTACCTATTTCATGTTATTTTGTATTGGGTAACTTCTAGAATACCTTCTGGTATTGTTTTCACATGTAGAATACCTTTTGGAATACCTTCTGGCATTGTTTTCATATGTCGGATAAAATCTGTAATACATTCTGGTATTATTTTCATAAGAAGGATAACTTCTGGAATACCTTTTGGTGTTGTTGGTATAACTTATTTTCATGTGATTTGATATTAAATCTTTCTTTATTTCACTTGATTCATTATATTTGTTTGTTTTAGATTTTGCAAACACGATTCTCTTAGATGTATTCGAACTAGATCCATGCTCATATCCCAAACCATGTTTTTCAAAAGACGATCTTTGTGATGAGATCAACATTGTTAATTTCTTATCACTTTCATTAACTTTATTAAATGTATTCCTTATTGAATTAGATAACTTGTCTATTTTCACTTTCAACACTCCAGTTTCTTCCTTTAACAATCTATTATCTTTTCCTAGTTTTTCATTATCTACATGCAACTTTTCAAGATCATGCTTTAATATGTCATTTTCATCAATAAGTAAAGAATTTGTTTATTTTAAAGCCTAATTTTCATTCTTAAGTGATTTTACTTCATTATCATACTTAGTTATCTTTAAGTCAGCCTTTTTAAGAGCTTTTAATAAATTTTTCATTTCAATAAGCATATCTTCTTCAGTAATTTCATTATTAGATTCAGAGTGTACCTCATATGTAGCCATGGGACAAAGATTTGCTTCTTCCTCTTCATTAGAATCTTCTGGATTACTTTCTGTGTCATCCAAATCACTCAATGTTGCTAACATTGCTTGACTTCGCTTTTTGTATTGCTCCATTTTCTTTATCAAAGTAGGACATTCATATTTGATATGTCTTGGTTTTTTACATTCATAACACTGAATCTCTTTCTTCTCCTTTTTCTTCTCTTTTCCTTTGTATCCTTTTCCTGCATCATTTTTCTTATATTCAGTAGTTTTCTTAAATGCACTAAATTCCTTACCTTTTTTTTTTTTTTAAGAATCGATTGAGCTTTTTGGTTAGAAGAGTTATGTCTTCTTCATCTTCACTATTATTAGATCCAGCTTAAATAACTTCTTTAGCTTTAAATGCAATTCCTTTGTTACTACTTTCCTCTCCTTGTGTAGTTTTCTTATGAGATTCATAAGCCATTAGGTTTTCTCTTAGTTAGCTAAGAGAGAGTTTGTTGAGATCCTAAGCTTCTTCTATGGCAGTTTTCTTTACATCCCAAGAAGGTGGTAGAATTCTTAGTATCTTCCTCACAAGATCTGGATCACCAATTACTTTGCCAAGTGATGCCAAATCATTTGTAATTGCAGTGAACCTGTTAAATGCATCTTTGATAGATTCATCAGTTTTAAATTTAAATAACTCATATTGCTGAAGTAAAGCATTAATTTTAGTTTCTTTAATTGTATTAGTTCCTTCATAAGTTTTAGTTAGTCTATACCAGATCTCCTTTGCTGTTTCACACGAAGATGTTAAATAAAATTTTGAAGCAGCAATAGTGGTTAACAACAAATTTTTATCTTTGTTGTTATTTTCAATATTCTTCTTCCTAGCATCTGTCAAAACTGAATTTCCATTCATTGTAATCACAATTTCTCCAATGAAAATTACTTGCCAAGAATCATAATTGTTAGCTTTTATATAGGTTTTCATACGCATTTTCCAATAAGAAAAATTTGAACCATCGAAGAAAGGAGCACGATTAATTGCTACATTGTTCTCTGCCATTTTAGCTGGATCACTCAAATCAATAAAAGAGCCCTGCTCTGATACCAATTATTGGTCCCAAATAATAATCAAGAAAGGGGGTTGAATTGATTATTACAAATTTTTTACTTTAAAAATTAATCCCCTTTTAATTTTGAAAAATGAGAATAATATATCAATATAACAAATATGAAAATAAATTGCGTAAAATTAAAAGGATAGAGAGAAAGAAGATCAGACAGCTATTTATAGTGGTTCCACCTTGTGCGTCAGTCCACTCCTCCAGCTTCGAGCCGAGGACCCCATTATCCTACGAGTTTTGTTCCACTATATCCAACAAGAACAAATTACAAGCTTGTACAGTTCTCTCTGCTCGATTCTCACAGCTATCCTCTACCTACAACCGATCTAAAGAGTCTAAACTTGTAATTGAACTACCACTCAAGAAGGAAACAACACATTCCTTCTGTCAATAACAAATTAAATAAAAAAACTAAAGAAAATGAAGCTAAGAGATCAGCTCGCAAAAGTAAAAATTTAAGAAAAGTCTCTATGAAATGAAACTTCTAGACTTTATTCTGTATAAACTTCTAGTTCTCTTCTTTTGGTAGATACGAGAGGAATTTTGTTTGTTGCATGAAAGATAACTGATAACTTCTCTTTTCTTTGTATTCCTTAAGTTATATCATACTTCATTTAACATTTAGAAGATAAGAATGCAATCCCAAGAATCTCGGTATGAAAAGCTTTTGAACTCTATCTTCATTTGAAATTTGAATATCATTCAACTTCTTCCAACGGTTTGATGATAGACGTATCCAGCTTCTACTTATTCTTGTGATTTAAATTCGAACAGAAAATGACGATAACTAAATGGATAAACTTATCTTGATCTTTGTAAAATTTATATCTGTGTTTATCTTGAAAAATTCAAATCAGTCGGCTGTGGATAAGCCTTGAAGATAGTTACGGATATTTTTCTTCCTGTCATGATCGTAATCTGTTTATTTTCAAACGTAATCTTTTATCTGTTTTGAATGCACTTGGAATGAGGATAATGTCTGCTTGATTTTCGTGATTCATCCAACTTTAATTATACTTCATTTATATAAAGTTGTCCTGCTGGAGATAGACTTCTGTTGTTTTCGTTGCTTATATTTCAGCCGTTACTTGATCTTCAATGGTTATCTTATTTGTAGATAACATTGATCTTGTTTTGGTCATATTCGAGATAAAAGATAATTTTTCTTTTTTCATAATACTACATAATCCCTTTGTCTTGATTTAAAGTTTGTCCAAATCATATCTTGTCTTGCTCTCGAGTAAATGTTTTCGCTTGGAGAGAGAATAAAATTTGTTTGAATCCCCGTCGGATATAATCCTAGTTTAGTGGAACAAATAAGTATATTGCCCAAGTATACTTTTATTAACTCGGAGCTAGGCCTTCAAAATCGTGATTATATTGATTTGAAATATTGTATGTTTTATTAGAGAAGATGAACAGTAAACATTCCTAACCTAGAAATGCTTGTTCAAAGTTCTTGTAAAGGTTCTGTAAAAACTTTTGTATTTCTAGAAAAATCTTTATCCTTTAACCAAACTGCTGGAAAACATTCTGTGTTTCTCTTGTTACTTAAAACCGTCTTTGAATATATCATTCCTTGGATCAAGCATAAAAAACATCTTTCATATCAAATCATTTAGTTCCTATATAACTCACTTAATTGCTCATAAATATTCAGAAGGTTTTGTGAAAGGTTCTGTGAACTTTGTACACTAATAAAATAATTAGTTCTTTTAATATTTTTTTATCATCAAAACTTTAGATAAAGAGAATGAACAGTTATGCATCCACTTAAACCAATCCACTGCTTCATTCTCTAATGCCAGCGAAGCAAAATTTAATCTTTCCTCAACAGACACATTATAATACTAAAAACAACTTATTTGCTCTAAAAGTCCAACTGCTGAGATCACCTCCAAAAAATTTTAGCAAATCCATTTTCATATTTCTACTACATAAACAATATTGACCTTGTGAATTCGCACTAGAATATGATGAATAAAATTTACCTTCAACAATCTGATTCCTTTTACTTGCATTTTGCCTTTGCATTGATTGGGATGGCATGTTATATTGATGAATTACAGCTTGCATACTTCCTATTATTGAATTTGTAACGCCTTAATCTGTCACGCCCCAATGGGTACCCTAAACGTGACAGTCCGCCACACTTAATATTAAAGCCTAAGTATGACCACCTTAGTCATTTCCAAAAGCTTTTATATTAAGTGTAAAGCTTACTTTCACAATTTTAGAGGACCATATATGGAATTATGAAGCTTAAGGAGATATAAAAACATATTAAGAAAAGAGGATTTGCAATAATTATTCATTCATATCAAAGACTTTACAAACTTAGGGACAACACCCTAAATCACTAATCTATTATATAAATATATGCATGCTAATACTAGGCTAAATTTTACGCAAATTTCTAATGTTCAAGAGAGATTACCTGCCCGCATGGTCCACGTGGCCTTAACCATAAGTACGGGAACTGCAGAAGATATCTATTGGGGTATAAGCTAATAGGCTTAGTGAGAACTATTTCCATAAATAACTTCTTGTAACAAGATTCAAATAAGTTGATTTAATCAAACAAATGTAATGCACAAGCACGTGGGCAAACAAGCATATAGCTTTCCGGGAACTATATGTTGAATGGATTTACGCCCTCCATTCGGGGTTTGGTGATACTTATCCTCAAAACAAGTAGTTTTAATAACAGAAAATTTTAAGCATGCGAGCACTCATTGCCAAGCATTCATTAAAAAGTTTTAAACTTGCGAGCACTCATCGCCAAGTATTCCGAATCTACTTGATTTGACCTTGCTTTCGGATCAACCACCAAGCATATTCCATTAAGCCGCCAAGCAATCGCTTTTGGATCTCCCGCCAAGTGTTGCTTTCGACATGAGCTTACTATCCTTCTCACCCAAGGATAATAACCCAACCATGCAATGTGACTCACTTCGTGGTATGCATGAGTTCATTAATTTATAAAGTCATAACATAATTATTTTCAACTTTATGGCGATCAAGGAATTTCACACAAATCAATATTAAACTAAAACAATCACTTAGAACAATTCGGGCTTCGATATCCTTAGAATTCTTTCAAGGAATTATTTTACATGCATATCGGTTTATCTTTTCCTAACTCTAGTGCAACTAGTTTACAAGCACAACAAGTATAGCATTTAATGGAAATAAACTCACGATGCCATTGTCGTCTATTCCTCTAAGCGGATGAGTCGTTCACACACTCCACTTAATCGTAATAGTCCTTGGGGTAAAGGAATCCTTCCTCGGGGTTACCTAACCAAAGAAAATACCCACAATGAGTTTTTCTTGATGATTTTCGTGAATTTTGACAAAACAATGTCAAAGAACGTTAAAGTTCGTATAGAAGAATGTTCCAACTTAAAATGGCCATAACTTGGTCATTTTAACTCGAAATTGCGCATATAATATACCGATTTCTACCTACTCGAAAAGATCTACCCATTTCCAAAATTATTTCCATTAAACAAAGCCATATAGGCCCCGAAATAGTGGCGACAAAATTCACCATGGATTTTCAAGTAAAAACAACTTTGGTTCAAGAAATCAAAATTTGTTTGATAAATACTTAGTTATCTATATAGTTGAAAAATTCTCATATTTAAGCATGCTCAAATGTCTTGTTGTCCAATTATTTTTCTTAGGTAAAACAATGTCAGGTTGAAGCTTTTCGGAAATTGTTTTTGTGAATTTCTTTGAAATGAATACCTTGTTGTTTTTATTTTCTAAAAACGTTTTATCTTGGTTTCATTTATCTTTTCTAAGTGACCTTTGAAAATAAAATCTTCTACTTTCTAAGTTACATTAATACTATATTTGAAGTTTTCTAGGAAATATGTTATTCTTCATTTTTCTTGTGTAAATTCCTTTGTTTACTTATTTTGCAAAAATTCCTTACTTGATATTTCTCATTCTTTTTCTCATTTTCAAAAATAATCATCAATGCGTGAAAATTTGTTTTCTTCATAAAAACAATGTGGAACAATTAATGACTTTTTGTAGAAAAACTAATTTCTATAATCTTATTAACTTCTTCTTGTAACTTGAAAAGAAATAACTTTATTATTTTCAAACCATAAATTTTCTTTGCCTATTTGTTTGCAAAGGTCTTTACTTAAAAATTTCCTTAGTCATCCATCTTATTTTCTTTCTTTATGAAAAGAACCATTTTTGTCAACGAAATATTTTCTTTTGAAAATCAAGGTGAAATAATAGGGATCTAAGTGGCTTTTTAAAGTAAAAGTAGTTTATAAAATTATAGTGAGTTCTTTTTGTAACATGAAAAGGAATGAGTTTATTTTGTGTTGCTTTATAGATTTTATACTTTACATAAACTTATTTCTTCTTTTTGTTTAAATAAAATTATGGACAACAATCTAAATGAACATGATTATGAGAATAATAATAACCAAAATAACATAAAGCATAATAATAAAGTCAAGTATTGGAGTCTTAGCTTTTTCAAGGCTCCCGGGACTAAGAAGTAAACTAGTCCCATAATAAGATAAAATGAAAGAAAGAAAAGCTTGTTTTGACTTGATGAGGACAAGTCTAAGACTAGAGACTAGTCTTAAAAACAACTTGGAATAAATGAAATGCATTGAAGTAAATAAATTGCATGAAAGGTAAATTGCAAGATCATGAGCTTATATGCTCTAAATAATATATATAGCTATGTAGATATAGTAAATAGTTATGAACATAAAAGAGACATAAATGAACATAAGAGAACATAAATGAATATGAACATAAAGGAATTATGATTATGAACAAAAACAAAGTATGAAACCTATTGTTGCTTTCTTAACCTTCATGGTTTTAGAAAACACACATAAGCTCATACTAAGTAGATGAACATGAAGAAAGCTTGGAGGATTTTCTTGAAGAAAGCTTACTTAAAGAAAGACTAAAGAGAGCTTTTCTTGTAAGAACTTCTTGGAGAGAATTCTTGAGAGATTTTGAGAGAGTAATTTTAGTGTAGAAGTGGTGTGAAAGAAGTGAAGGGGGGGGGGGGGGGGGGGGGGGGGGGGGCATTGTCCTTTAGAGGGGGGAGTGATTTAATTTTGTGACTTTTTGATAAATGAAAGATGTAATGTGTAAAGTAGATGTGATATAAAGTTATGGGAAAGATAAAAAGTTAAGATTATAGGTTATGTAGAGTGTAAGAATAGGTGTAAGAAAAAGTAGAGATAAAAGAATAGTGTAGAATAGTAATGAATAGTGTAATGTAAAATAGATATGACAATTAAAGTACCGGTAGTAAGGAAATACACGTATAATAGCTATATCTGTTATTTTTACTTACCGAAAAATTACGAAACTGATATTTTTGGAAAACTTATATTTTTACGAGTCTAACGGTGCATTCGGAATATTTTTACCATTCTGGGCTTCCGGACACGTTTTTCGAGAACTGTGTCTGATCGAATTCGAAGGACACCCAAATTTCGCGAAACTGAAACTTTTATAAAACCTTTGGTTATTACGGACTATTTTAGCTAATAAATCCAACTTCGTTTTCTAGGGCTAAAGAAAACGGCAATGCCGGATTTAGATGGATACGGTAAACTAGGGTTTTGTTGACTTTTAGGGTTCCGTTTGACTTTCGGTTTAGGGTTTTATGCTAAACCGATTCCGAAAATTTAGGGGTTTACATAATCTATTGGTATTACAACCCACCACGTATCCTCTTTTAAATAGAACACGCTAAGGCTCTAAATCCACAAATATTCAATAATCACCTATAAACAGACATATGGTATCACAATGGATATAAAACCTGTATAACCCGGAAACATATACTGTAAACGCCGGTAATCTCAGTAGTTAAGAAAACCCCAGGAGTCGAAAAGCGAAACCCTAATCCGGTTCAGTTTAAGTCTAGTGAGAGGAGCTTAGGAACCTTAAATCCGGTTTTCCTTCGGTTTCATAATAAAAGAAGTTTTATAAAGTAAATGAATATGAATTATCATTCTAAAGTATATTTTCGACCTTTGAAAGTTTTAAATTCGGGAATTTTTCAATTCCGGGCCTTCCCAAGCTCAATTATGGAAAAGCATGCCCTGGGACCACGAACTCAGAAAAATGTTCCGGAATATTCATTAGAACCGTAATTTTATAAGGATTCCAAAAATATCAATTTTATAATTTTTCGGGCTATAAAAATTACAGTTATAGCCTTTTCCCGTGTTTTCGTTACAACCGGTAAAGTAAATGTCTTGTTTACTATTCACAAGTACAACCTACACTACACACTACTCATACCCTATTCTTACATCCTTACAACTACTCATTCAATTTTCTTTCCAAGGATTTTTGTCTCTTAAATAATTATTACATTCATTACTTTTTAATTACTTAAATACAAAATATCAAATTTCACATACACACTCCTCCCCCCACATCCCCCCCCAATTATGGCCGGCGCCCCTCCCTCTTTTCCCCTTCATTTATTTTGTTTTACCAATTTTTTTATTCATTAACAACCTAAATTATGCATATATAAACACCTTTTTCTCTCTTCTCCATTTTCACTTGTCAAATTTTTTTCAAAAGAGAAAAACCCTCTCTTTTCTTCCCATTTGTGCCGTAAGCCCCCCCCTTCTCACTCTCACACATTCAACTCAAATCCTCTTCATTTCTACCTTTGATCTCTATTAGTATGTTGATTTTAAGCTTTTTTCTTCCTAAATCTCGCAATGGTAAAGCTATTTCTTGTGTGTTTTCCCATTTAATACCAATGAGCATATGCTAGGGACATGAAAACACTTGAACAAGAACACCAAGCCATCACAAGACATGGATCTAATGTTTAAATGAGTTTTTTTTGAAGATAGTGTGTGTTCATGCATGTAAAGTAGGGATCATGCATAAATATTCATGTTCATGCCATGAAACTTATGATTCATGCATTATATTTAGTAGATCAAGTGTTTAGACTTTTATATCTTCATCTACATTCATGTCCATATGGTTACTTTGGATTTCATACATTAATGATCATAAAAATGTAACCTTACCTAGGTATAGATATGTTAGATAGTAGATCTCTATGTATAGAAGGCAAGAAAGTTGAAAAAGAAAAGTATTTGTTAGAAATGATTTGTTGGAAATTCGGATAGATTTAGAACCCTACCTTAAGGACCACCAAAACCACTTTAAAACTCATGTTTTTCATAAAAATTGGAAGGTATATGTAATAGATGCCCTTAAGGAATGATTTTCATAAGTTTAAATAAATTTAGGCATGATAAAAATGTAAAACAAGTAGTGGAGTTAGAATAAAAAATATTGAGATAGTAAATTATAGTCAAATTCGTATTTTTGGATGATGCCCACATAAACACTTAGTATCCAAGCTTAGATGGCATGTTTTATGAGTCAAATGGAGTCCTTAGGTAATAGATATATTGGAGCTTCAATTTTTGATGCTTAAACAAGTTTTCTCATAAAGAAAATGCAAGAAAATGGAATTTACAAAATTCGGATTTTTATAAGTAGCTTGTTCAAAAAAATGTTACCCAAGGAAAAATGTGGATCTTTAGGCATAAATGAAGGTCATGATTAGTATAGATATTGGGAACTTATTTTTGTTGGATACAAGCAATTTCAAGAAGAAATTATGAAAACCTAGGGAATGTAAGGTTGGAAATAATAGCTTTTTATATAAGTAGTCATTAAGGAAATTCTTAATAATTAGGAGATCATAAGAGTCCATCATCAAAGATCATCAAGACCATGCATATATTGAGTTCATTACATGATATTCATATTAGGAATTCATTCATGTACCATCTATACATGAATCATCAACTAGAACATTTTTATCAAATGCAAAACAATTTTTCGGAATTGGAGGATTTACAGAACAGATCTGATCTACTGTTCCATGACCTTAATATTTTCAAAACTTGAAAATAATAGTAGAAATAGATAGATCTTCGAAGTAGATAGAGATCGATATAAATTTGCGAAATTCCGAGTTAAAATGGACCAAGTTTGGCGTTTTAAGCGGGCTTCCGCAAATAGCGAGAATTCCGAATTCAATAGTTTAGATGCATAGTTGGAAATAGTTAAATGATGAGATTCTTATTAGGATTATTCTTATTTGGTAGGTGATCCCGAGCAGGATGATACCTTACACCGATTACTATTACTGAAAGACCGACGAACATGGCGAGTGAGTACTACTTCCACTCTCAATTAATGTGTGATTGTATTGTAGCAGCACTAGTGATGTGGCAAAGATAAAAATGAATATATATGTTGGGGTAAGATGGGAAGTATATATTTGTCTGCTGTTGAGTGTGAAATAGAACTTAAGAGATATCGAAAGGGTGTTAAGCTATTGACTGATTAGCTAGCATTTTATATTGATTGTCTGCGGATAATTGTTGGCCACCTAAAAGAATTGAATTAATATATATTTGACTTCAATTGTAATTGGATTCATTCATATCACGGTGGGGATGGAGCATTAGCATTGGTTGGTTTTTCGTGATCCATAAAACGAATATGTTGGTTAATCGTGATCCATAAAACGAATTATTATTCAATTGACCGTGAGCTTAAACGACGTCGTACCGCAGGATTCGTTAATCTGCTAACCCGGGATGGATGGCGTAAGTCCATCCACATATGATTTCCGGTTGGTCATATGTTTGTTGAACTCACTTGTCTGATGCATACATTTGCGTGAATAATCACTTGTTTGAATGAATTGTATTAATTGTGATATGGAAGTTCTTACTCACTAAGCTAGTTAGCTTACGCCCCATAACTTTTATTTGTTGCAGCACGAGTTCATTTGGACTAGGCCGAGGCAAGCCACAGCTCAGGTACCGGAGATAGGAGTTTCCCATAGAAGTTTACTTCGCTTTTGTTTAGACTTCCGTTGGAAACTAAAGGACTCTGGATGACTGTAATGGACTTGATATTATTTTGCGGGGGAATGCCCCTTGGATTTTGTAAATTATATATATGAGTTTTGGTTTATTATCTATGGCTAATGAATGCCACATTAAACTTCTTAACTCCATCGAATGAGTATTCTATCGTCGTAAAGGGACGCTTTACATCTATACAAGACTCCCGAAAGGCTCGGATAGAAATTCGAGAGTCTTTTATAGTATGTGGCGGGCTGTTACGCTTAGGATACCCTATGGGGCGTGACATATACTTCATAAAATACCTGATTCATACATAAACCCAAGTTGTTATAACTGCAGGCTAACACATCAACTTAGAACTAAACACACTACTTACATAAAAATCCTCCAAATACAACTTAAACCTTCATACAACATTAAATCCAGATACTTTACAGGACATAGAAACATGAACATAAACTCTAAGTCTTCAACAAGTCTAAACACATCTTCTCTTTCCACTCTCATAATCAGCAAGTCTAATCCTCAGCTGGGTAGTCAGGTCCACTAACGCCATCCTCATGATCAAAGAATAGATCATATCCAGAAACATCAAAAACTACATCCTCATCACCTGTACCTGAAATTTTAAAAGAGTGAGCTGCAAAGCCTAGTACGATAACTCCAATCCATAACAAACAAATGCATATGCACAATCAACAGCTAGATATTAAATGCAACTTATCTAATGCAGGCAGTCAATTTATTATCTTTTTATAGCCAACAAATCAACACAGTCCAGGACTATATACACTAATCCCAAACTCGGAGTTACTCAGACCCCTATTAAAATCAACCAACTTTGTGAAAATAAGGTAATTGCATACATATATGGATGAGTGGGTACACCCCAAACATCCCGAATCCGAAATACCTAAATCTACTAGAACCATACCAAAGCACGAGTCCATTAGGAACAACCTCACACTAAGATCATCAGGGTGCCACACCAGTATCACCGTCCGCCAGGTCTTTACTGATCATAGCCAATCACAACCCAGCAAAAAATTATTAAGCCGAATAGAATTATGTTCATTATGTGTCTGTTCCTATAACCAACAAGCAAAACTAATCTTACAAGCAAATACAACAATCATAGAACCTTTTCAATTTCAGGAATACTAATCCCAATTCACCAAAACCCTAATATATCATGACAACAAGAACATATAAGGATCATCTAATCATACAGTGTTAAAATCCATCAATGAAAAGAAGAAACTTATTGATTTGGATCATTAAAACCCGACTCGCATTCACAAACTTGGATCCCAACAAAAGCTAGCGTTTTTCTCCCACAAATCCTTCAAGAACATCATCAAAACCCTAAGAATCATGCTTAGATCCATAGAAAACATGTTGTAGATGGTAGAACACTTACCGGAATCAATCCCAAGCCTCATAAGACCTTAAGTACGAAGAAGACCCAAAATACTCTGGAGGAAAGAAGAAAGAACGAGGAAATAAATTTGTTGAAAATTGTCAAACCACTCGGGTATTTATAGAATTTTACTCCTATGTCGGCAAAACTAATACATACGCCAGCGGCGTTCATTTTAAATTTGCCGGCGTACACTCAACATTGGCAAAACACACATACACGCTGGCGGCGTCCGTTGGGGAAAAGTAAATCAAATTTTTACTCCAACATACCTATGCCGAAAAAACTGATACCTATGCCGACGGCGTTCCACTCCGGCATTAACGAAAACATCACTGATCACTTCTACATCGTCCTCCACGTCGACGGCGTTCCCCTTCCAGTTGGCAGTGTTGAATCTGTAGAAAATTTGTAGACTTTCAAAACTTAAACAAATTCATTCCAAATTTGACTTAAACAAAATAACTTTTTTTGTGACTTTGATATAAGCTTATATACATCCCAAGAATCATTTATCCTTCATTAAATCTTATCTTCTATATGTTACAGAATCTTTAAAACTTTGCAAATCACTCACCACTTTATCTATACTTGTTCGATTCTGGTCAATCTGTTCTTGAATTCTTGCTAATAATCTTGAATTATCAGCCTTAACTCTCTAATTGAAATGCACAAATGACAATGAAAGCACCAATTGTTACAATCTTTCAATGACCCAGTCTTTATTACAAGCACAATATACTCGGCCCAACAATGGGCTTGCTATATCTACACTCGATAGAACACCTAAGAAAGGTATTTCTCAATACAAACAAATGAAAGAAAAAATACAATGGATGATTCTAGAACACAAGTACCTTTCCTTTGCAATTTCTTCTTCGCTACTTCAGTCTACAATTAGGGATTGTAAATTGATCAGCAAAACTTGATGAAAGAAAAATGTCTGTTTCTTGATCTATCTACTAATACTATTTTCATGTATGAATCCATGATTTTTTTTCCTTGAATTTCCTAACCTAGGGTTTTGTATGTTATGTGAGGTAATTGAATGGAAAGATAGTGAATGGTTCTTACTGTATTCAAGCCCCAATGCAGCTCCAAGAAAGATAGAAAATGAAGGAGAGAAGCTGATGCTAATATGAAGCTTTTGGGTAAAATCCATTCCTCTTTTGTGAGATAGTTTCATGTACTTATATGACTTAGATCTTGAGATGAGCTCCATTCAGTTACTATTGATGTAAATTCTTGTTCTGATATGCGGATCTATATGTTATATATGATGGATGTGCGCATCTGTATGATATTCCTATGTATGGTTAGGCCACATATTGCAATCCTCTATTCATAACAAAATATTTTAATTTTTGACCAATAATCTAAATGTATTTGGAAACAAATACAAATATAAATCTATATTATAATTTATCTTTATTATATTGAAATCTATTTATTTATGCTAATAACGACACATACAGATAGTAGCACATTTATCTACAAGTGAGCCTTCAACAAATGCAACAATGATGGATGTGATTGTACCAATAGATAATTTCTAATCAAATGGTGTTGATAGGACGTCCAATGAAAGCCAATATTAGATTTAAGGCCTATTTGGATAGTCAAGTATCGGATTTGTATCAATTCGGTGTCGATTCAGTATTGGTTTGGTTTTGTTAGTCTATGTGTAAAAACATTGATTTTTTATTGGTATCTATAACGCTCCAAAGGGTACCTTAAACGTAATAGTCCGCCGCATGCTAAACGAGACTTAAGAATCACTACCACTGTCATTCCAGAGTCTTATATTAGATGCAAGGCGTTCCCTTACGAAAATAGAATACATATGCAGTTGGAGATAGATAGTTTAACTTGATAGAATAAGCATCAAAACATAAACCACAAATATCTCAAGATCATTTACAAAACACTAAGGGGCATTCCCCCACAAAATAATAAGTCAAGATATTAGTTTTTAATTACAACCCGAGCGTTTAAGATTTCCTATGATAGTATATATAAAGCTAATCATAGACTTCTAAGGGGAAAACTCCTAACTTTGCATTTACCTAATTTGGCTAACTCCGGAGACGCAACTATATGTACGGAAAATGCATCAAAAAGAAAATATGGGGGTATAAGCTACGCTGGCTTAGTGAGTTTCACTTCCAAAATTAGTTACTCCATCATCGATAGGGCAAGCAAGTTATATTAGATAATCATATGAAATGCACAATTATGTGAGCATACAATACATAAGACTTTCCGGGAGTCTTATGTTGAATTGATTTACGCCCTCCATTCAGGATTAGGTGTTTCAGGCCCACACGACCATAGATTTCAATTTTTTCTTATTTATATAGTGGTTGATTCAGGTGCCCACCCACTCACTGTTTATGTAGTTGATTCAAGTGCATACTCCGCTTTCATTTTATTTTAGGTGACCCTGCGCTATTAGCGGAGTTTTCAAGCCCACCCGTTGCCTTCTTCCCACAAAGGTATAATAACAAATGTAATGTGACTCACATATGTTATGCATGGACAGTTTAATTATATGGTCATAGCATATTATTTAAGTGAATTATAGGCGATCATAGATATTTTAGACACTTCAATTCTATACTAAATCATACAAGTATTTATTGCAATTCCTATTTCAATATTCTTCACTTCAATTCAACCAAGCAAAATTCACATGCACATTCCAATTTCATGTTTCCCTAGTTCTAATGCCACTATCATTACAAGCACAATCATAAGCATGAAATTTAGGGAAAGTGAACTCACTTGGCCATGGACATCGGTCTCTAATAGTATTACATTGGAAACAAGGATTTTCCCCTGATTCAAACTTATCTAAACAAAAGAAATACCCAAATGAGTATTTCAAACCATAACTAATTCCAACCTATTAATTAAAAACTCTTAAGTTAGTAATTTTCATAGTAGATGGAAATTCCAACTTAAAACGGCCATAACTTGGTTATTTTAACTCGGAATTTCACAAATAAGCTATCGATTTCTATCTACTTCGAAAGATCTATCTATTTATGATGTTATTCTTAAGTTTTGAAAACTTTTAGGTCTTTCAAATCTCGGATAAGATCTTATCAGTAGCTAAAAATTGTATTTCCGAAATTGTTTTGTGAAATTTGCATTGTTCCTACCAAGTATATTATATGTGCATCAATATCTATAAGTTGTTATCATGAATGACATGATATGAGCTATCTACATGCATTTCCTTAATGATTTTTGATAAAAAAGAATTTTTGAAAAACTTTTACTTTGCAACAACTTTAAGGACACTTGGTTGAGAAAAACTAACTTTGTTTCTTTGAAAATCATCCATATTTTTGCTAAGATAAGGTCTTGATGACCTATATACCTAATACCTTCATTATCCTAATAAAATTCTTCATTTAGGAGTTAGAAAAATAGATGTTTAAATAAGGATTTTGCCTAGTTACGAATTTTACAAAACTTTAAGGGAATGAAAATATTGTTTGATCTATGTTTTGAAACCTTTCCTTTGTTTTAAATTATACTTTGATAAAAATCCATTTACTCTTATCAAAATCAAGTCTTTATTACATCTATTTCCTAAGGCTTCTATTTCTCTATTAAAATCCTCATTTTAGCTAATGGAAATAGGTGTTTAAGGGAGGATCGTTTCTAGATCCGAATTTTGAAACTTGTTTTTGAGATTATTCCTTGTATAAAACTCATTTAATCTTTCTAAAATTAAGTCCTAATCAAACCTACTCCCTAAGGCTTCCATTTCTTTAATAAAACTCTTGTTTTAGGGTTGGAAAATAGGTGTTTACATATTAATTATTCCTTATTACGAATTTTAAGTTTTTGTTGGTGTTAAGACATAGTTCTAACTTAAACTTTGGTAATCCTTTTCTTGTTTTGAATATGTCTCTTAATAAAACTAAGCTCAACTTATAAAAATCATTCCTTTATGATACCTATCACCTAAGTCCTTCATTTTACATGTGAGACCTTCATTTTGGAGTTCAAAAGTGGGTTTTCTAAATGGTTATTTCTTAAGATCCGAATTTCAAACATCACTTTTTTGATAAAAACAAAATAGATCTTGAGTTTTGGCAACATCTTCATTAAGACTATCACATTGCAAATCTTTTATCTATGTAAGACAAGTAACTATAGCATTTAAGTACTCTAAACAAATAGATCTACTATATTACTCATGTTATTGATGCAAATGCAACATAAAAAATATGTAGATGAGTTTAATGAAAGAGTGTATGTACAAAATATCTATAAGATCAACATTTTGCAATAATATAGCAAAATAATAGTAAGACAACTTAAATATCAAGATCCACAACATTATGATGGTAAAGATTTCATGCTTAAGTGTTTCCACATCCCTAGCATAAAGTTCATAGGGATTTTAGTGGAACCACACATGTATGATTTTATCATTACATGTTTTAGTGTGGTAGGGTCAAGATCTATTACCTATTTAGATGTGTGGAGTAAAAAAACTTGAAGAAAAAAAAGTATGTGTGTGTGTGTGTGTGTATGAGGGAGAGGGGCTCACGGTAAAGGAGAGAGGAGAGGGAGAGAAAAATTGTTTTTCCAAAAGTTTGATTTGTGAGAAATGAGAGAAAGTGAAAAAGTGAAAGGTGAAAGAGATATTATATAGGAAAAGAAATTAGGCTTTTGCATAAATAATTAATTGAAAAAAAAAAACAAAATATGGCATGTATTTGGGGGGGGGGGGGGGTGGGTGGGGCTTGGAAGAGAGAGAGAGAGTTGTGTGATTTGTTTTGTGTAATAAAATTCAAATCCAATAAGTAATGTAAGTAGTAAAAGTTGTATTAGAAAAGAAAATGTAAGGAAGATGATGTGAGATTGTAAGAATAGGTTGTAAGGATGTAAGAATAGGGTATGCGTGGTTATACTTGGTGAATAGTATGAAAGAAATAAAAAAGTTCATTAGACAATTAAATTACTGATGTAAGCCCCGAAAAATTTTAGTATATAATTCCAAAATAAACATCGAAAATAAACTTTAAAAATGACTCTAAATTAAAACCGAATTTCAACTAGTCCTAAATCACGAACGAATCCAGACATTTCTTAATCTTGAGAAAATGAAAATCCTTAAAAATAAAATAAGAACTCAACAGTCTTTAAATCCAAAACCACTATGTATGACAAATTCTATATTTAACTTTGACTTGTAAAATCGGGTAATATAGAACCAAAAAACAAATTAGTAAAAAGTAAATAACGATAAACCTTCGGAAATAAAACCCAATTTAAGAATTCCGAAAATGTCAAGAGATATTAAATACTTACAAAAATAAAATTTAAAATAAATTTCTCAAACTAAATGTGATGTATAAATATAAACCCCCAGTTTCCAAATTGGCAAAGATCTAAATCGGAAAATCACCTGGGAACCCTAAGTGGAATACAATAATTTAAGTCCGGCAATCTCACACTCTTAACCCTAGAGGCCGAGGTGTAGTTTAAGTGTGTAGAGTAGCTCGTAGTAATATAAGGTTGCTTAAAAATATCAGATTGGTAAATTTTTGACCTATTTCGAACCGTTTGGATACAGACTTTGAAAAGCGTGTCGTGGGGCTCGAGATATAAAAAATATACCATCAATACTGATAGACTCGTATTTTCCTAAGCATTTAAAAAATATAAGTTTTATAATTTTTCGATAACTAGAAATATATGATTTTGCGATTATATTCGTATTTCATTACTACCGGTAATTAACTAATCTTTTGCACTATTCACTATTAGTCATTACACAATTTTACTATTCTTGTAAACCCTTATATTTTTAAATAAATATTTTATATATCATAGAAAATTTTGTTTTTCAAAAATTTAGTTCGTTTTCGGTTTTTACGGGATCAGTTTTTGTTTAAAACCCGATACTAAAAGTAAAATAAATTAATTTAATAATTGAAAAATATTTTAAAAATATTTTTATTTTCATAAAATATTTTTTAAGAATTTTTCGGGTTATAAAAATATCAATTATAGTTCATATTCGCGTATTTTGATCATACCGGTAACTTATTTGATTATTCACTAAAATTAATTAATTAATTATCTTATTTTATTTATGAAAAATATGCTACAAAAATTTGGAATTCATTTTCTATTTTTTTCTTATTTTTATTTTATTTATTAAGAAAGTACTCTTACAACCCATACCTTTAAGTACACCTTTCACATATAACTTCTTTTTCACTTCAATCTTTCTACACTTCACTCATCATTTCATGGCAGATTTTTCTCCTCTTTTTGCTACCTTTTTCCTTTAAAATACCCCAAAAATTGATAAAAGTAAAGATATTTCAATCATTCTTTAAGAAGCCAACATTACCATTAATTACACATTACAATTCCAAGTCAAAAGCTAACTAAATTCTCTCCCTCTCTCCTCTATAATTCACGCTGCTACAGTAATTTATGGCTGCCCATTTTTTTTTTTTTTCACTTCATTAAAGTGTCTTAAAAATCCTTCTATTTTCTCTTCATTTACACATTAACCCTTGTCATTTCTTATTTTCCTCTCTATTTTTCCTCTCTTTTCTCTTCATTTTCTTTTTTCTTACAGAGAAGCTTGCTGCCCCTATTCAATAAATGAGCTCCCACATATATTTCTTCAAGATCCTTTGATAAAACTCTTGTCCAAAGCTTCCATAGTTGATGTAGGTAAAGTATAGTGAGAGTTTCATGCATCAAATGACCTTCCATAAGCTTAAAAGCTAAGGAGATGATGCCAAAATGAAACACTCCTCTTATCCATGATTATTCTCTTGTAATATTATTATTTTCTTGCTAGAAGTAGTTATATTTTGTAGATCTAACTTTTATATAACTTTGCTTATGTTTATGTTTGGATCTATGATTTTATAGTTTACTACCATGAATTTCTTTTATATTTATGTTCATAGTAAGTGTAGATCTTGGTTTTGAACTCAAATAAAAATGGTAAAATTCGTGTCTAGGCAAGACCTATATTTAAAAATCACATTCCTAGTGTCAAAATGAAATTTTTACTTGAAATAATGAAGGCTTAATGGGTATATATCATCAAGACTTCATTTTATATAGCTCAAATGTGATTTTCAAAGATTATTTTTCAAAACAAAATTCTATTTTCGGATTTAGGCCAAGGCCTAGTTTAAAAACATGTTTTCCAACTCGAAAATGAAGTTTTTATTCAAGATATGGAAGGCTCTTAAGATAGGATATGTAAGGGATGAATTTTCATAAGTTTAGATGGATTTTATCAAAAGATATGTCCAAAAACAAATTTTGTAAATTCGGATCTCAATCAAAGACCAATTTTGAAAACCCATTTTTCAACACCAAAATGAAGGATTTGTTTAAAAAATGAAAGGTTTATGGAATATGTATCAATAGGAGATGTTTTTTTATAAGTAAATGGTAGATCTACTAATAGAGATTCTCAAAATAGGAAGAGATTGCAACGTATAAAATTTGAGTTTTATCCTAACTTTGTGAAATTCGGATGGTTTCAAGATAATGCCTTAAAAACCCTTTTATCAACTCCAAAACTTGCGTTTTATATGAAAAATGAAGAGTGTAGGTCATAGATATCATCAAATAAAGATTTTTATAAGTTAAGATGGGATTTGCTAAGAAAAATATGTAGAACAAAGAGTAGAAATAAAGTAGAAAAATTTGAGTTGTTTGTCATTTTAAGAAATTCGTAATAATGGAGTAATGGCATGAAAACCCTTATTTTTCAAACTCAAAATGAAAGTTTTATTAAAGAAATAAAGTGCTTAGTGATTAGGTATGGTTGAGCCTCCTAAAGTATTCGACTTAATTACACTTAACATTAATGCGCTTTTGAAGTGTTTTATGTTACATGTTCTTGTGAGTGCTTAAGTTACATGTATGGTGTATAGCATGGCCCCTAGGACTTATCTGAATGGCAGGTTCTATTTATTCATTTCATGGGTTGTAATTTTATAAATATGGCCTGCGTGTCGTTTTGTTTATTGTAATTTAATTTTACTAGTTGTAGTAGGCTTTTTGTATCTTTTTCATCATTGTAATGGAAGACATGAAGATGTAATGAAGACCTTTCCCAATCCATGATGATGGAGAAGTGAGAGTCTTGATGAAGATACAAGGAGTTTTTCAACTCAGATCCATGTTGATGGATCTTTACCTTAAGATCGTGCTATTGATCTTCATATTGGCTTATGAAGATCAATATAGATTAAGGGCCATGCTATGACACGTTTTTATATTATGCATAACAAGATAATATGCTGACATGTATGTGATACCATGTTTATAACCATATACTTAATATCCTTTACATGTGATAATAAGATAAAATGTCACCCTTTTAAATCCATCAAATAATATTAAGTCATGAAAATGCCTTCCATAGTTCGACACTTGTCAAGACTTAGATCGTCTAATTGTAGGTGCTGCCAAAGCAGGGTGCAATAGACTATGCTAGTCACACAAGGTGAATAATGGTGCTATCCACATGTCGTAATGGTTAGACTTAAATAGGTTATCAAAACGGTTTTGGGCCTATGGCATTAGATGGGATTAGTAGGCCGGGACATGTGATGTCAATCCCATAACGAGAGTTACATTTGATGTAATTGGAAAGGGTTTCCTACCTAAATAACTAAATTTTGGGTGTCATGCCATAGCTGACTCAAGGTTTAGTGAAATATGGATCTTGACCCACTAAGAAACTTTATTTAATAGTTTCCAAATTAATACTAGAGGGTTATTAATTTGATAAAAATAATGGGACTATGAAAATGGATTAAATAAAGATAATTAACTTTGTAAGAATTGTTCTTAAGCACGAGAGGAAGTTGTATGTGATTGATGAGGCAATCCCTGATGAACCTGCTCCTGTGCTCCAAGAGCTAAAAGAAATGCTTTTAGTAAGCATAAGGAAGACTCATTGGATGTGACCTGCATTGCTTGCCACCATGGAACCTGAGCTTCAGAAGCAAATGGAAGACATGGAGGTGTATGATATGATCGTACACCTAAAGGAAATGTCTAAGAACAGGCAAGACATGAGAGATTTGCAGTCACCAAGGAGCTGAATTCTTATAAAATGGCTCCAGGTAGCTCGTGAGTACACATGTACTCAAGATGAAGAGCTATATTGATAGACTTGAGAAGCTTGGCTCTCCAGTTTCTATTGAGATGGCTATGGATTTGATCCTAGGCTCTTTGCCTCCTAGCTATGACCAGTTTGTGATGAACTACAACATGCACAAAATGGATATGTCTATCATGGAGCTGCATGGGATGCTTAAGAATGTAGAACAAAATGTTAAAACAAATAACAATGTTCTGATGGTTCAAAAGGGACAAGGCAAAAAGAGAAATGCCAATGGTAGAGGCAAGGGTAAAGCAAAAGGTCATACCAAAGCTAAAAAGCCCAAGCCTCAACCTAAGGCCAAACCACCCAAGGAAGGGGTTTGCTTTCTTCTGCAATGAACCAGGTCATTGGAAGAGGAACTGCAAACTTATTTGGAGATCTAGAAAGAAGAAGGGTAGTGAGACTACTGCTTCAGGTATTTATGTCATACAAGTCAATCTATCTACTTCTACATCATGGGTATTAGATACTGGATGTGGGTCTCACATTTGTGTAAATGTGCAGGGTTAAAGCAAAGTAGAAAGTTGGCTAAAGGTGAAGTGGACCTACGTGTGCAAATGGAGCAAGGGTTGCTGCATTAGCTGTGGGAAATTTTGAATTAACTTTGCCTTCTGGACTTATTCTGATTTTAAATAATTGTTATTATGTGCCTGCTATGAGCAGTAACATTATTTCAGTTTCATGTTTGGACAAGGATGGTTTTAGATTTATTATTGAGAATAATACAATCTCCATCTATCGTGGAGACATCTTTTATGGTATTGCTCATTTGATGAATGGTCTCTATATTCTAAACTTTGATGAATCTGATCATAAGTCCATTTATAACATTAATACCAAAAGGTTCAAATCTAACAGTTTGAATCCAACTTACTTCTGGCATTGTCGTTTAGGCCACATTAATGAGAAACGCATATCAAAGCTTCATCAAGATGGGCTTTTAGATTCATTTGATTTTGAATCATATGAATCATGCGAATCTTGTTTGATGGGAAAGATGACAAAGGTTCCTTTCACAGGACAAAGTGAGAGAGCTAATGACTTACTGAGCCTAATACATACCGATGTATGTGGACCATTAAGTTCACCTGCTAGAGGAGGTTACTTGTACTTCATTACTTTTACAGATGACTTTAGTAGGTATGGATATGTATACCTAATGAGGCATAAATCCGAATCATTTGAAAAGTTCAAAATGTTCAAAAATGAAGTACAAAATCAACTTGGCAAAAATATAAAAACGCTTCGATCAGATCGAGGTGGTGAATATTTAAACCAAGATTTCTCTGATTATCTTAAGGATTGTGGGATAATCTCACAGTTGACTCCTCCAGGAACACCACAATGGAATGGTGTTTCTGAAAGGAGAAATCGAACTTTATTAGATATGGTTCGATCAATGATGAGTCAGACAGATCTTCCAATATCCTTTTGGGGATATGCCTTAGAAACTGCTGCGTTTATATTGAACAGGGTTCCATCAAAATCGGTTGAAAAGACACCATACGAGTTATGGAATGGGAAATGTCCTAGTTTGTCTTTTCTAAAGATATGGGGGTGATGCTTATGTTAAACGACAGGTGTCTGATAAGCTAGCAGCTAAATCTGACAAATGCTTCTTTGTGGGATATCCTAAAGAGACAAAAGGATACTACTTCTACAACCAATCTGAGAACAAAGTGTTTGTTGCTCGTAATGGTCATTTTCTAGAAAGAGAATTTGTCTCTAAAGGAATCAGTGGGAGTACGATTCAACTCGAAGAAGTTCGAGAACCACAAACTAGCATAGAACCCATGATAGATGTTCAATCAGACTCGCAATTAGTTGCTGAGCCTGAACCACTAACTGAAGGCCCACGTAGGACTGGTAGGATTCGTCACGAGCCTGAGAGATATGGATTTCTCGTTACTGACAATCGCGATGTGATGCTCATAGACCAAGATGAGCCCACATCATACCAGGAAGCAATGATGGGCCCCGACTCTGAGAAATGGTTATTAGCCATGAGATCTGAAATGCAATCCATGTATGACAATCAAGTATGGACTTTGATTGATCCACCCGATGGTGTGAAAACTATTGGATGTAAATGGGTTTTTAAGAAGAAAACTGACATGGATGGCAATGTGCATACCTACAAAGCACGACTAGTTGCAAAAGGTTTTAAACAAACTCATGGTATAGACTATGATGAAACCTTTTCACCTGTAGTCATGCTTAAGTCTGTGAGAATTCTTCTTGCCATAGCTGCGTATTATGACTATGAGATATGGCAAATGGATGTCAAGACAGCCTTCTTGAATGGAAACCTCATTGAGGATGTGTATATGACACAACCCGAGGGATTTGTTAATTCGAGGAATTCACATAAGGTATGTAAGCTTCAAAGGTCCATTTATGGATTGAAGCAAGCATCTCGAAGTTGGAATCTTCGTTTTGATGAAGCAATCAAAGAGTTTGATTTTATCAAGAATGAAGATGAACCTTGCGTTTACAAGAGAGTTAGTGGGAGCGTAGTAGTTTTCTTGGTGCTTTACGTAGACGACATATTGCTCATTGGAAATGATATTCTACATTACAAAAGGTCAAAACATGGTTAGGAAATTGTTTCTCAATGAAGGACTTAGGTGAGGCTGCCTATATTCTAGGCATCAAGATCTATAGAGATAGATCTAGAAGGATAATTAGCCTAAGTCAGAGTGCATACATTGACAAGGTACTAAAAAGGTTTAGTATGGAGAATTCCAAAAGAGGATTTCTGCAGTATCACATGGAATTAAATTGAGTAAGACTCAATGTCCCTTCAAAAGAAGAACGGGAACGCATGAGTAGGATTCCATACGCCTCAGCTATTGGTTCCATCATGTATGCCATGTTATGCACTCGACCAGATGTCGCTTATGCTTTAAGCATCACAAGTAGGTACCAATCAGATCCAGGTGAAAGTCACTGGATAGCAGTAAAAACATTCTAAAGTACTTAAGAAGGACTAAGGATGTGTTTTTGACATATGGAGGTCAGGAAGGTGATCTTGTAGTAAATGGTTACACAGATGCCAGCTTCCAATCTGATTCAGATGATTTTCGATCGCAATCTGGTTATGTGTTTTGTTTGAATGGAGGTGCTGTAAGCTGGAAGAGTTCCAAACAGGACACAGTTGCAGATTCTACTACGGAGGCTGAGTACATAGCAGCATCGGATGCAGCTAAGGAAGCAGTTTGGATCAAGAAGTTCATTAGTGCATTGGGAGTTATTCCTAGCATTGCAAATCCAGTGGACCTTTATTGTGACAATAATGGGGCCATTGCACAGGCTAAGGAACCAAGATCACACCAGCGATCCAAACACATACTCAGGCGTTACCATCTCATTCGAGAAATCATTGAAAGAGGAGATGTTAAGATATGCAGAGTACCCACAAATGACAATGTTGCAGATCCATTGACTAAGCCTCTTCCCCAGTCTAAACATGATAGTCATACTAGAGCACTGGGCATTAGACTTATGATTGAGTAGAGCTAATGCAAGTGAGAGATTGCTAGTGATGTGCCATAGCACATATGGATTTTATGTCATTTGGATATTTATTATCTTTATAAGCCATTCTATTTTTCAAGGTTTATTATTGCCTTTTTACCTTGATAAAATAATTCCATGAGTAATTTTGTTATTCCTTATGTCATTAAAGTATGTGACTTTAATAGTAAAACCATAAAGGAATAAATAACTTTATTCTAAATTATCCCTAATCGTTCATTATATGGAATAATAATGAATTAAGATTAGTATGTAGGCTGGATGATGGTCATGTTTTACTGATCATGGATATAAGATATCATTTCAGCACATAGATACATGTAAGAGTACATTGTATTGGAATGACCAATTATGAGAATACTATATGGATCAATATGATAAGTATTTCTCATTACAGTAATTATTTAAGTCCTTTGACCTGATGACACCATAGATTCCTACATAACAAACTCCATATTTTAATTCAATTCTTTATCATCTTTAATCAGATGATTATAAGACTGATATTGGATATGGAATAAGTTATGTGGAGGAATGTGAGTGTTCATGAGGGAATTTGTCCCTCTCATTAAATTGAGAGAGATATCTTTTGGGCCCCTTGTTGAGTAAGACTGAGATATGCATGGCCATGCTCAAATGAATTGATAAGGAGTTATCAATGTTATTTGATTAAACAATATAAGTGTGTATTAATCCACACCTTATGTTTAATAATAAGATATCACGCGACAAAGGGACTAAATAATTAACTGTCTATAAGGTAAAATCGAATCACCGATCTTCACTTAATTTGGGTACGCATAATGTCTTGTTAGAGGCCGCTTATGTCTCGTAAGTCAAAAGGGTTTTTGATCTACTGCCAACATTAAGTGAACCTACAGGGTCACACACAAAAGAATGAACTAAAAGGATCAGGGACTTGATATAAATAATTCTGATGGGAATGATAATGTCATTTATTAATCTTAATTTGTTAAGATTGATAAATAATTATTTGGCCTAGTGCAAGTGGGAGAATGTTAGTGTGTTTGCCCAATGCCAAATATTTGATATTTTCATTTTATAATTTGTTAAGAACAATAAAATGATTATTCCCAATCGGATTAATAATTCTTATGTTTATAAATTATTTAATAATTTATTTCGTAAATTATTTTATAATTTATTATTATCCCTAATAAGATTAGGGGACTAAAGTTATTATTCGCATGAATAATAGACTTTAGTATAAATAGAACATAAGACGCTCTCCTAGGGTAAATGACATGTGTTGTCAAAAGAAATTTTCGAAACCCTAGAGAGAGTGTGAGAAATTCGTATCTCTATGAGCCCCTTCGAAACCAAATCTAGAAGCGGTCTAGAAGCGTTCTAGATTGCGCTAGCACGCAAGAGGAGAATCCAAATCAAGGTCATTCTGGTGTGGATACCGTATAGGGCGTTCACAACGTGGCAACGTCTATAGATCCATATCATCAAATAGCTTTTTGAAATCGAAAAAGGTATTAAAACTTGAACTTTTATTTTTGTTTTTGTATCTAATCAAAAACACATGGATACTGGAATTAGGGTTTTAATTTAAAAAAAAAAATTCCGCTGCAAAACTGATGATAAAACCCAACACAAGGCGTCTAACACATGGAGGATACTCATCGGAGAGATACATTTTATATCGGTACACTTGAGTAACAATGTAAAGGAAATATAATTTACTATTCTTCAAAATACAAATCATATTATACTTCCATTACATTCATCCAAGGATTTCTCTACATAGAACTATTACAAGGTAAATCATAGAACCTAGCTAACAACTGCAAACATTCTTATTCCTTGCCGGAATCCTGAAGTCATTCTCGGCTCCAACCATCACGGTCCCCTTAGCACTCTTGAGATAACCTATTTAATCAAACATCTATTGGGGTATAAGCTACACTAGCTTAGTGAGTGAAAACTTTCATATCACAATTAAGACAAATCATTCAAGCAAGTGATTAATCAATCAAGTGAAATGCACCAATCAAGTGAGTTCAACAAATATATGACCAGCCGTAAATCATATGTGGATGGACTTGCGCCCTCCATCCCGGGTTAGCAGATTAACGAATCCTGTGGTACGACGCCGTTTAAGTTCACGGTCAACTAAATAATATTTTGTTTTATGGATCACGATTAACCAACATATTCGTTTTATGGATCACGATTAACCAACATATGCTAATGCTCCATCCCCATCATGATATGAATGAGTTCAATTATAATTGAAGTCCAATAATCGATTAATCCAATTCTTTTAGGTGGCCAAGTAATATTCACAGATAATCAATTCTAGCTCATCTCTATACAAGCAATAACTTATCACTCGGCTTCAATATTCTTTAAGTTCAACTTCACATATCAACAAAAGACATTTATAATTCCTAACTAATCCCATCATGCATAATCATTCTTTTTATCTTTACTTAGCAACTAGTGCAACTATCATTACAATCACAAGCAATAATTGAGATCAGAAGTAATACTCACTCGGCCATTGGATCACCGGTCTCTTAGTACAAGTAATCCGGTGGTAAGGAATCATCGAATTTAGGATCACCTAAAAAGGAAGAAATATTTTAATAAGTATTTCATCACTTAACTAATCCAAACTATCTTATTCAAACTATCAAATTCGCAATTCTCGTCCTAAGCGGGAATTCCAACTTAAAATGGCCATAACTTGGTGATTTTAACTCGGAATCTCGCAAATTATATATCGATTTCTATCTACTTCGAAAAATCTATCTATTTCTAATATTACTTTCAAGTTTCGAAAACATTTAGGTCTCAGAACAGAGGGATCAGATCTGATCAGTAACGGTTTTCGATTCCGAAAAATGGTTTTGTAAATGTTTGAAATGTTTCTATTTGATGAATCAAGTATACATGAAATATGAGTGATTTCCTAACATGAATGACATGAGATGAGCTTGATGTATGCATGCTTTTGTCAATATTTACTAAAAGGAATTTTAGAAACTTTTTATTTGTAGAACTCTATGGCTATTTACTTTCAAGAAAACTAATTTCCTAACTTTGGTCATCTCCATTTGTTTCGGATTTATTTCTCAAGAAAATATACTTATCCTTATTAAAATTGAGTCTTCATTATATCTATTACTTATGACCATCATTTCTACATAAGAATTCCCATTTTATACTTTGTAAACATGTTCTTCAAATTGGCTCATCCCAAAATCCGAATTTTGCAAAACTTGCTTTTGTGGTGATTCCTTTATGTAAAAAAATCATTGGATACATAGAAAATTAAGGCTCAATCATGCCTTACCACTAAGAACTTCATTTCTTTAATAAAACTTCCATTTTGATTTTGGAAAGTATGTGTTTTCATGTCCTCACTCCAAAATTACGAATTTCCTAAGTTGACTAGCAACTCAAATTTTTCCTACTACATTTCTACTCTTTGTTCCACATATTTTTCTTAGTAAATCCCATCTTAATTTATCAAAATCATCATTTGATGATACCTATGACCTAAACTCCTCATTTTTCATATAAAACACAAGTTTTGGAGTTGATAAATGCGTTTTTAAGGCATGGCTTTGAAATTATCCGAATTTACAAGTTTTGGATAAACTCAATTTTCGTACTTTATTTCTACAATGCATCATACATATATGTATTTCCTACAAGCTATTGTCATGATGGTTATGAGAGGATCTACCTATATGTATACATATAATACCAATAATTCTTTTTGAAAATCTTTACTTTGCAAAACTTTGAATTTTACTAGACTTAAGAAAAATAGTTTTTCTTCTTGTAAAATCATATTTGTTTTTAGCAAAATTCAACCTTGATGACTTATATAACCATCAACTTCATTATTTCAACAAAAACCTTCATTTTGGGGTCAGAAAATAGGTGTTTAAATAGGTAGTTTGTTTAAGTACGAATTTTACAAAATTTTAAAGAATGAAAACATTGTTTAACCTATTTTTGGAAACCGTTTGTTATTCTAAGATTATATTTTGATAAACTTCTTTTATCCTTATCAAAACTTGGTCTTTATTATATATATACCCTAGGACTTTCATTTTCTTCTTATCAAAATTATCATTTTGACATTTGGAAATAAGTGTTTGATTTGTGGCTATTCTCAAATTCGAATTTTGAGAAATTCATTTGAGCTTGGTTTCTTTGTAAAACTCATTTAGTCTTTCAAAAACCATTTCCTAATCAAACCTATACCTTAAGGCTTCCATTTCTTTAATAAAAGTCTTGTTTTGAGGTTGAAAAAGGTTTTCAAATTGGTCTTTGTTGAGATCCGAATTTACAAAATTTATTTTTGGACATATCTTTTGATAAAATCTATCTAAACTTATGAAAATTCATTCCTTACATATCCTATCCTAAGAGCCTTTCATTTCTTAAATAAAAACTTCATTTTTGAGTTGGAAAACATGTTTTTAAAATATGCCTTGGCCAAAATCTGAAAATAAGATTTTTATTTTGAAAATAACTTTTGAAAATCACCTTTCATTCTTGTAAAAAGAAGTTTTGATGATATACATATATTAAGCCTTCATTATCTTAAGTAAAAATTACATTTTGATACTTGGAAAGTGGTTTTTAAATGGGGGTCTTGCCAAAATGCGAATTTCACAATTTTGTTTGAGTTCAAAACTAAGATCTATACTTAATATGAACATACATCTAAATGAAACCCATGATAATAAATTTTAAACTCATAGATCTAAACTTTGCTCATCAAAATCACTTATTTATGTTATCTATACCCTAAGACCTTCATTTTAAATGAAAAATACACATTTTGAAGTTGAAAAATAACTTTTCTAAATATGGTTTATTTTTCATCCGAATTTTCAAAAATGATTTTTGTTGAAAATAAAATAGATCTTCAGTTTTCTACAACTTTCCTACTATCATCATGCTATTGCAAGTTATCCATGAACATAAAACAAAGTCTAATGCATTTTATGAGCTCAAAACTCTAGATCTAGTTTTCTATACTAGTTTTAAATGCATGAACACATGTGAATGAGGAATATATGCATAAATCATAAGCAATCACAAAAATAATAACTCATATAGCAAGATCTATGGCATAAACAAAAATCAAAGCTACAAAAAGTTAGATCTATAAAATATAACAACTTTAAACAAGAAAATAATTAAGATACAAGATAATAATAATGGAGAAGAGGAGTGTTTCATTTTTGGCATCATCATCTTAATCTTTTAAGCTTATGGAAGGTCATTTGATGCATGAAACCTTCATTACACTTTACCTATATCACCTATGGAAGCTTTGATATGAAGATTTGCTTAAAAATCTTCAAGAAATATGCATGGAGGCTCATGGAAGAATGGGGTAGCTTGTTCCTTGTATGAACAAGAGCAAGAAGAAGAAGAAAAGAGAGGAAAAAAGAGAGAGAAAAAGCTAAGGAATGAAAAAGGAAAGAAGGAGTAAATGAAAGGGAGAGAGAAAATGAGCGTATTAATTGAATAAAGAAAGAAAAAAATAAAACAAGGGCAGCTAATATGGACATGCTGCACGTGAATTGTGAAGAGAGGAGAGAGAGGGTTTTGTTGAAATTTGACTCAAAATTGAATTGTATAATTAATGTGTAATGTAACTTTTTGAAGAAGGATTGAAATACATTTATTTTTAGTCAAAATAGGAGTAAATAAAGGACAATGGCAGCCATAAAGAAAGGGAAAAATCTGCCATGAAGTATGGGATAGAGTGTAGAAAGATTGAAGTGAAAAGGAAGTGATATGTGTAAGGTGTACTAGAAGGTATGGGTTGTAAAGATACTTTCTTAATAAAATAAAATAAAATTGGAAAATTTACTCCAAATATTTGTAGCAGATTTTTCATAATTAAAATTAAGTAATTATTTGAATTATTTTAGTATTTTAACAAATATGTTACCAGTATAATCAAAATACGCGAATATGGGCTATAAATGATATTTTTAATAACCCGAAAAATTCTAAAAAATAAAATATTTTTAAAATATTTTTCAATTATTAAATTAATTTATTTTATTTTTAGTATCGGGTCTTAAACAGAATCTGATCCCGTAAAAACCCGAACTAGCTAAATTTTAGAAAAACAAAATTTTCTATATTATATAAAATATTTATCTAAAAATATAAGGCTTTATAAGAACAATGAAATTGTGTAATGAAATAAAAGTGAATAGTGCAAACGATTAATTAATTACTGGTAGTAATGAAATCCAGTAATTACGATAAAAATGTTCTAACTGTAACTTTGATAACTCGAAAAATTATATAACTGATATATTTGGAAATCTTATGAAATTACGAGTCTAACGGTACTAATGGTATATTTTTGATATCTCAAGCTCGGGACACGCTTTTCGAAATCTGTATCCGAATGGGTTCGAAATAGGTAAAAAATTTACCAATCTGATATTTTTAGGCAAACTTATATTACTACGAGCTATTCTACACATTTAACTATGCCTCGGCCTCCAGGGTTAAGGGCTCTAGATTGCCGGACTAAAACTATTGTATTCCGGTTAGGGTTTCTGGGTGATTTTTCTGGTTTAGATCTTTGTCAATTTGGAAACTGATATTTTATATTTATACAACATATTTGATTTGAGAAATTTATTTTAAATTTGATTTTTATAATTATTTAATATCTTTTAACTTTTTCGGAATTCTTGAATTGAGTTTTATTTCCGAAGGTTAATCATTATTTACTTTTTAATAATTTGTTTTTGGGCTTTATATTACCCGATTTTATAAGTCGAAGTTAAATATGAAATTTTTTGTACGTCGTGGTTTTGAATTTGAAGACTGTTGAGTTCTTATTTTATTTTTAAGAATTTTCATTTTCTCAAGATTAAGGAATTTCTGGATTCGTTCGTGATTTAGGACTTGTCGAAATTCAGTTTTAATTTGGAGTGATTTTTAGGGTTTATTTTCAAAGTTCATCTTGAAATTATTTACTGAAAATTTTCGGGGCTTACATTCTCCTCACCTTAAAGAAAGTTTTGTCCGCAAAACTTGTTACGTGTATATCATTTGTCGAGAAAAGATTGTGAATTTCGAGTTATATTTCTAGCACCGGTTTATGCTTTGGTTTGTATCATTTCTAAATTTTGTATGATAGATATTTTACGGAATATAGCACATACAAATTAATAAGATTTGGCTTAGCGATTCCAACCTTCACTTATACTACTCTTTTGGAGAACGACACGGACTTGACTCAAGACCACAAACGACTTGACTCGACCGATACTAGATGACTCATGACAACACGACCTTTCATGACTCGATTACTTGACCAACGAAGGTTGTGGATTCGCTTCTCCATTCTTATGTAGCTGTATATACAATATTGTGCTTTGAGATCAATATTCCTTAAACAATATGGTCACATCGTTTTTAAATTCTTATCATCGTGATCATCTTGATGGGATTGAAATCAAGAGATCCCATTTCTTTATTGTATAATTATTACTTGTGAAGTTCTTATGGAGTTCGGTAATTGAGATTTGATTATTGAAGTTTTAACTTTTGTGTAACGATCATCATAGTTTTTCGATCTTTCAAAGTTCTTTATTTACAAGAAGTTGTATGAGGATTGCCTTAAAATTCGTTAAATTAACCGAGTTTTGTTTTTGTTTCCATCATTGGCTCATTCTAGCTTTTAATGATCTCGGGCTTTCCTATATATATATATTTTTTGTCTAGTCATTTAATCCAAGGGTATTTCTAACAACCTATCTTCTTGGTTAGGTGGTTTGGGTATCGTTCGGTTCTCGGGTCCTAAAGGAGTCATGACAGGTTCTTGTTGTGGTCGGGTATGTCTCCTATAGTTTTATTAAGCTCGGGTGAAAATCCTAAATCTTTTATTACATCTTAAGGCGTTAAAAGAAACTTAAAGAAACTTATCGGAAATATAGAACACAAAGATGTGGAAATAGAAACATATACAAGAAATATTGAAATTTCACTAAAATGAAAATCAATAATAAGAACTTCATAATATTTGATACGAAATACATGAAATCAAGAGAAGATGCAAATCTTTCATTACAAAAGTTCAAAGAAAGAATGCAAAATATACATTTGAATCAATTCATGAACTAGATGATAAACTACAACATTGGTTTTGTCACGCCCCGAAGGATACCCTAAACGTGGCAGTCCGCCACATATAATATCAAGTCTTACGAATGGCTACCTTAGTCATGCAAAAGCCTTAGTATTATATGTAAGGCGTCTAACACGGTAATAGGAGACACTTTTGGGAAGCATAGCTTAAGCAAGTAAGGATAAACATACAAGAATCCAGAAATAAAGTATATCATATCATAAATAACCAAAGGTCTATTACATAATTTCTTAGGGGCATACCCCCGCTAGTTCTAAGGATCGAGATAAACTTCATAACCTCCAAAATTAAAGATTTCAAAGGAAGTCTAATCTAAGTCTTCGAGTAGATTTCCTCCAAAAGCTTCAACATAAAATGTATACCGATAC
Organism: Combretum micranthum; assembly: GCA_024138025.1. Classification (NCBI taxonomy): domain Eukaryota; kingdom Viridiplantae; phylum Streptophyta; class Magnoliopsida; order Myrtales; family Combretaceae; genus Combretum; species Combretum micranthum. The sequence continues at coordinate 341,590 of JAMXBD010000027.1, forward strand.
GGGATGACCTCGGGCTCAAAAAATAGGTGTTATTGAGAATACAAATATCTATAGGGGTGTAAGCTTATGGGCTTAGTGAGTAAATCCCAAAATTCATACTCGAATAAAATTTATCAATCAAGTTTATTATTCAAACATATGAAATGCAACAACCACGTGAGCATACAAGACATATGACTTTCCGGGAATCATATGTTGAATGAATTTACGCCCTTCATTCGGGGTTGGGGATTCAGGCCAATTACAGCCACAACTTTTAAAAACACTTTTATAGATCTTACCGGCTCCTATACGCCATCAAAAACTTGTAGTTATTACAGGCTCCTACTAGCCACCAATTTTTGTAGTTCTTACCGGCTCCTACTCGCCACTTACATGATATACCGGTTATGTCTACCACCACTATTATACACTTGTCCCACCAATTGTATAGTAGTGAATGCAATATGACTCAACATATGAAGTGCATGAATAATTTCTTTAATTAAAGTCTAGTAGTTACATTTAACTTCTTTCAAGTGATCAATCAATTTCAAACATTTCAAGATATTAATTCACATACAACTTTATTACAAACAAATCGAGTTTCGATATACTTAGTATTCTTTCAACATATTATCATACACTTTCTTTTGATTTTTCTTAAATTCTAGTGCAACTAATTCTACAAGCACAATCAAAAGTATGAAAAATAACGGGGAATAAACTCACTCGGCCATGATGACACCGTTCTTGAATTGGATGGGTCGTTCGGAAATTCCACTTAATCGTAGTAATCCTCGGGATACGCACAATCCTCCTCGTGATTATCTAATCAAGAAAAATACCCAAAATGAGTATTTCATAAAATTCTATCCTTGAAGATTCTAATCTTTTCTTAACATCGTAGTAAAATCGTATAAGGGGAAATTCCAACTTAAAATGGCCATAATTTGCTCATTTTAACTCAGAATTTCACGTATTATATATCGTTTTCTACCTACTCGAAAAGATCTACGTATTTCTAAGCTTATTTCCATAAAACTAAGTCATTTGGGTTCCGAAAAGACGGCGACCAGATTTTCCACGAATTTTGCAAACACTTGTTTTCTTCTTTGTAAACAAAGCCCTTTTTGAAAAGATAAATATTTCAATTATTTTGTAAATTTTTGAAAGGTATATATATATTTGTAATGACTCATAACATATGTATGAAGTAAATGAAATTATCTCAACTTGTAAAAAGTAAGGTTTAAAAGTCTTTTGAACTTGAGATTCTATTTTACTTTTGAAAGATCTTTTAGTTATTAAGATGAATATTCTATTTCTAAACGAATCTCTTGTAATTAAAGTGTGTTTTTATTTTCTAAACTTGGATTTCAAAAGTAGCAAAATGACATTTATATTCTTGTAATTTTTTTCAAAAGAATTTATACTTCTTGATAAAAGATAAGTTTTCATAAAACCCTCTTGTTTATGTAAGAAAAATCATTCTCATACATGTTCATGGGTCTTTAAGAAATTCATTTCTTTTAGAAAGAATCTTTAATTCAAGAAAACACTTTCTCATTTATTTTTGTTGAGACAAAAACATTATGTTCATGCATGAATATGAATCATAAGCTATAGAAATGTAAAATAATAACTTGAAAGCTTAAGTAAATAATAAGGTAAATCAAGTATTGGGACCTTAGCTTCATCAAGGTACCCCGGGACTAAGAAAAGACTAGTCCCAAAAAAAAAAAGAATTGTTTTGACTTGATGAGGACAAGTCTAAGACTAGAATGACTAGTCTTAAAATCAACTTGAAATTAGATAACTTGAAATGAAGTAAATAAATTGCATGAAAGATAAATAAATTGTAAGACAATGAGCTTATATGCTCTAAATAGTATATATAGTTATATAGATATATTAGATAGTAGTAACATAAAGGAAAGAACATAAAGGAAATATAAAGAACATAAAGGAACATAAAGAGATTGATATTATGAACAAAAACAAAGTATGAATCTAATGTTGCTTTCTTAACCTTCATGGTTTTAGAAAACACACACTAAGCTCATACTAAGTAGATGAACATGAAGAATTCTTGAGAATTTTCTTACCTAAAGGAAACTAAACTTAAGAAGACTTCTTGAGAGAACTCTTGAGAGAATTTGAGAGAGATTTTGGTATAGTAACTTTAGAGAAGAAGAAGTGTGAAAGAAGTGAAGGTATGAAGGGGTATTTATAGGAAAATATGGGAGATAATTTGTGTTAATTAAATAATTGAAAGACAAAACAAATTGATGCATAGAGGGAGAGGGGCCGGCGCCATTTGTGTGCATGGGGAGAGGAAAAATTAATTTTTTTGTCTTTTGATTAATTAAAAGTAAGAAATGAAAGATGTGAAATTGTATTGGAAATGAAAATGTGTAAGAAATAGGTGTATGGCTTGTAAGAATAGGTTGTAAGAAAAAGTAGAGATAGGTGAATAGTGTAGAATAGTAGAAAATAGTGTAATCTAAAAGTAGACATGACAATTTAATATCGGTAGTAAGAAAATACGCATATAAAAGCGATATCTGATATTTTTAGTTATAAAAAAATTACGAAATTGATATTTCTGGAAATCTTATATTTTTACGAGTCTAACGGTATATCCGGAATATTTTTAGTATTCCGGCCCTCCGAACACGTTTTTTGAGAACTGTATCCGTTCGGGTTCGAAGGACATCCGAAATTCGCGAAACTGAAACTTTTATAAAACCTATGGTTATTACGAACTATTTGAGCTAATTTTTCCAACTTCGTTTTCTAGGGCTTGAGAAAACGGCAATGCCGGAGTTAAGCGGTTACGGTAAACTAGGGTTTGGTTGACTCTGGAAATTCGGTTGACTTTCGATTAGGGTTTAAACTATAATTTGGATCCAAAAATTTCGGGGATTTACATGTTTACATTTTCAAAACATTTTTGTCATTTTCAAAAAGTTATTTGCTCCTAACGCTCAACACGAGAGATCTATTGATATTTCTAGGAGATTGACTTCTTCCAAACAAGGGTAGCTACCCACTTGCTAAACCTATTAAGGGCATCTACCATTTCTATCATTGGCTTAAACCAAGAGTCGGGTAAGGTCACTTACTCCTGTATTCTGCAATTGCTAGAATAGATTCGATCGTCCCATCAAATATTTTCAATCTTCCTTCCTTATGTATCTGTTTCTATGTTCTCCAGATGTCTCCAAGATGGAATTCAAATCCTTAACGATCGAAAGTCATACCTTAAAGGTCATTGAGCCAAATCTATTTCTTCTTTACTTATGGGTTATCTAATACTCACCTATCGATTCCTAAGTCGAATCTTAACATTCTATTCTCTTAAAGTCTTCCCACCTAATTCCTAAAACCTTGTCGCTCTGATACCAACTAAACTATCATGCCCCGAAGGGTATCCTAAACGTGGCAGTCCGCCGTACATAATATTAAAACTTAGGAATGACCACCTCAGTCACGCGAAGGCTTCCCTACTATGTACAAGGCGTCTAACACATGGAGGAGACTCATCGAAGAGATACATTTTATATCGGTACACTTGAGTAACAATATAAAGGAAATACAATTTACTATTCTTCAAAATACAAATCATATTATTGTAAACCCCCGAAAATTTCATAATTCTTAAAAATAGTCCTAGAAGTCTAAATATCAAAAATTAAATTTCGAAAATCGACTCTAGTTAAAACTAAATTCTAAAGCAAGTCAAACACCAGAAACGAAACCCTAAAACGCGAACCAAGTGAAAACCTAATTCTAAATAAGATCAAAAACGAGATTTCTTAATTTGAGAAATAGGGAACCCTAAAAAACAAAATAGAAAATCCAACCATCGGTTGAGTAAACGTCCGTTCGCCAATCAAATCATCTACCCAATTCCTAAAACGCAAATCAAAATGATATATCCAAATATCGCTTAACAACGAAATGATAAGATCCTAACTCTTTCGGTAAATTTCAGAATCAGAAATTTCAATTTTCACCAAAAGTCAAATTGAGTCAACTCACAACCATAAACTCGGTTAAACAATCTCGAGAATTAAAAACTATTAATTAATCACACATAAAATAAGATAAACCATAGATATCGAGCTAAAAATATAAAACGATCAAAACTCGAAAATTATATGATCTTACAAATAACTCAATAAAATCAGAAGTCAAAACGGAACCCTAAAAAATCAACAAAGCTTATAACAAACCCTAGTGTCTAAGATCCGACAATCTCAAACCCTAGAAAACGAAATTAAGTTAATAGCTTAAAATAGTTCGTAATAATATAGGGTAACATAAAAATATCAGATTCGTGAATTTCGAGTGTCCTTCGGACTCAAACGGGACCAGTTCTTGAACAGCGTGTCCTGGAGTTCGGAATATTAAAAATATTCCGTTTATACCAATAGACTCGTAAAAATATAAGGATTCCAAAAATATCAGTTTTAGAATTTTTCGGTAGCTAAAAATTACAGATATCGTATTATTACGCGTATTTTTATTTCTACCGGTACTTTAATTGTCTAGTCTACTATTCATAGTACTTTTCTACTATTCATTACTATTTCACTATCTTTACTTTTTCTTACATTTATTTCTTACACCTACATACCTATTCTCTTACTTTTTATATTTCCAATACAACTTTAATCACATCAAACTTTACACATTATTTCTTTTATTACAAAATAAATTAAAATAAAACAAAATCTCCCCCTCTAAAGTACAAAATCGGTGCCCCCCCTCTCTCTCTTCCAACAATTTATTTTTCTTTTTCAAATTATTTAATTACATAAAAAATTCACTCCAAAAATTCTATAAATACCCCATTCCTCTTTCATTCTTTCACACAATTCATTTCACTGCCAAAACTCTCTCAAAATCTCTCCACAAATCTTCTCTTTAAGAATTCTCTCTACCAAAACTCTCTTAAACCAATTCCTCACAAAAACCATTCCTTATACACAAACTATCTATCACATATCACTACTTCCATAATACCCATTTCATCTATCATCTTCATACGACTTACACACTTTAGGTAAACATTTCTTCAAACTATTATTCACTCATGTCATGCAACTTACCATAACTATGGTGTTGTTTTGAAACTCATATGAGTAGTAAAAGCAACAACACGTTCATGTTTTGTTCTTATACATAAGCTTCCTATTTTATTATGTCTTTATTATTATTGTTATTATTTGCTTCTAATCTAACTTATATATATAGTATTATGTATATATATTTATTTAAGAGCATATAAGCTCCTTTTTATTTATTTTCAAGTTATGCAATTTATTTATTTCATGTTGTTATTAAGACTAGTCTTTCTAGTCTTAGACTTGTCCATATCAAGTCAAACAATCTTTTGTTTATTTCTTTAATCTTTCGGGACTAGTCCATTTTTAGTCCCGGGATACCTTGATAAAGTTAAGGCTCCAATACTTGACCGGGATACCTTGATGAAGCTAAGGTTCCCAATACTTGATATTTTATTTTCTTGCTCATTATTTATTTCTAGTATTTTCTTATGTTCTTATTACTTTATTTGCTCATGATACTTGCATCTACATAATGTTAATGTCTCAACTAATCTAAAATAGAATTTTACTTTACTAAATGAACTCAAAGCTAGATTTTCGATTATATGATTTATCACAAAATCATGAAGTTATTATCAACAACATAGAAATAGAGTTTTCTCAACGTTTTCATAAATAACAAAGATAGATTTCCAAGGAAACATAAGAAATAAATATTTTCTTTGTATATTATGGTGACCTAAGTTTTAGTAGAATAAATTGATTAATATTAAAAGTTTTTACAAAAAGTTTAGGATTTAAACTCTTTTTATCTTCATAATAAAACTAAGAAAACAAATTAGTTTTCAAAATTAAGATGAATTCAACCAATAAAATTACAAACCCACTTAGAAAAATAATGATTTTAAGTCCCTAAAGAAAAGACCTATTTTTTTTTTCCAAATAATATAAATAAGATAAGGCTAGAAATAAATGATTTTATCAATAAAGATGATTCTTTTCAAAAGAAATGAAAGAACAAGTTTTAGAAAGCAAAAGCTTATATTTTAGAAATGAATATAAGAAGACAATACTTATTTTCTAAAACCATCCTAAATACAAAATTAGGAAAAGGTTTTCATCAATTTAATATACTTTTGATAAATTTGATCTTTAATCACTAGGAGTAAAATTTAAAGGTTAAAGGAAAATTTAAACTTGTTTTGGGAAAAAGGAATGAAGAAAATAAAATAAGAATATACTCAAATTATAACAACCTATGAAAATATAAAGTTTCTTCAAAAGACTTGAAACAAAATTGTCGAAGCTAAAGTTTTAATAAATCAAAATAAATTGTTTTATGAAATAAATTGTTGAGACACTACCATTAGAAATCTTGCATATAAAGTGAGCTTATCTATATACTTAAAGGATTTATCAATTATATATATATATATATATATATCTATATGTTTACTAAAGGATTTTTGAAAGAAGTTGAGTTAGAAAATGGATTTGCAAAAGTTTAGAAAAATTCGTTTTAAATCTGTACCTAATGTTTTCGGAACCTAAATGACCTTTTATGACAAGGATAAGTTTAGAAATGGATAAATCTTTTCGAATAGGTAGAAAACGGTATATTATATGCGAAATTCCGAGTTAAAATGAGCAAAGTTATGGCCATTTTAAGTTGGAATTTCTTCTTATACGATTTTACTGCGATTTTAAGAAAAGTTTAGAATATCCAAGAATAGAAATTTCATGAAAGACTTATCCCGGGTGTTTCTTTCGTCTAAGTGACGAAGGATATGAGAATACCCTACCCGAGGATTACTATGACTAAGAAGATAGCGAAATGGATGAGTGAGTTATTCGTCCTAATTTCGTTACCTTGCTTGTGCTTGTGAAGTAGTAGCATTAGTGTACTAAGAAAAGATAAAAATGGATATATTTGGGGAATTCGGGATTATGTGTATATATGCGATTCCATGTTTATGCGTGAAATGAGAATTATGAATATTGCAATTTTGAACTGCTTGTTTAATAATTTTGTTTACTTACTTGTATGATTGTTTATTGTTTGCTAAATTGATTGATCGCCCCTAATAAGCCTTAATAAGATTTGGCTTAAGAAAACTAAAACGCTCACGCATAGCATCCATCGAGTCACATCTATTTTGAAAGGCTGCTACTCCTACACGTAGAGTTGGATTGGCTATGATCGTGCGGTGCCATGGGCCATGTTCCTTCTTGGAGAATCCAAATCGCTTAGGGAAAGCGACTCTTGGTTCGGAGCCAAGCCAACCGAACACCATGGGTGAGGACTTGGGGACTAGTAGTAGAAGGTCGAGGACCTTCAATCCCGATTCCCGATCCTTTGATACGGAGGGGTAAATCCATTCTATATATGGTTTCCGGATAACTATATATATATTTGCGTAATCATGTGGTCGTTGCATTGTATATATAGCATATGCGTGAAAATCTAAATAAACTTGTTTGAATATATGGTGCGAATGAAAAGGAATATCTCACTAAGCTAGTTGTAGCTTATACCCCTATAGATTTTGTTGAAACAGGTATACCCATGGCTTAAATTGAGGATTATGACATTAAGGAAGTCATGGAAGGATGATTAAGCTTCTATGAAGAAAATGGAATCATAAGATGAACTAATTTTGTAAGATTCTTTATATGTAATGACCTATATGATTAGTGATGTATATTTATTTGAAGATAATAGAGGGATATGCCCCTAAGAATTGAAATGTAATATGTATGTTTTATGATAAGTATTCTCTTTGCCTTGTTACTTATTTATTATCAATATAAATTGCGCTATTTCGATGCGTTCTCTTGGTTGTGATGCACGCCTTGTACATGATATGGAAGCCTTTGTGTGACTAAGGTAGTCATTCCTAGGCTTTAGTATTGTGTACGGTGGACTGCCACTTTTAAGGTACCCCTCGAGGCATGACAGTTTAAGTTGGTATCAGAGCAACAAGGTTTTGGGAATTAGGAAAAAGAAGAGTAGAAGGATAGATTGATAGGAATTGATCTTATGTTTAAGAATCCTTATGTCTAAGGGTAGAACTCTATCTTGGAGAATATTAGAAGAAGTCAAGAAATACTTATACAAGGATAAGAGGATATTTAGTAAGATATGAAATGGAAGTATCACATGAAGAGGATTTACCCTAGAATGTTGACCCAAGATTAAGAATGGTAGAAATGACTTATAGAAAGAACTTTGCAGAACAATGTGGAGAAAACATGAAGGGGACAAAAGAATTGAGACATGGAATAAAGTAAGCCTACCTTAGCAATTTCAATAATCCTTGATGCATAGTGACCCTATTCAACTCCTAGCTAAGACCAGTTAAGAACAAGATGAATGTAATATCTCCTTTGGTAAAACCCCTAGGTAAATAATACCTACATCAACCCTTTAATCGAACGGTAAAAGCCCTTTTACGCTTCCCTTTTCCTTAAAAACAAATAACATGTGCATAAAAACCTGAAATAAAGAGAATATCTAATACGATCGCTTTTTTTGTTTCTAGAAAGCTACCCGAGGAAGTTATGCCACGATCAAACATCCCTCTCGAAGTACAACAAGAACAAGGAGCACCCCCACCACAAGATCTAACTCAAGAACTCTTGACTACCATGAGACGTTTAGAAGAGACGATAAGAGCATACACATAACAAACACCTACAACCTCTGCACCTGCTCCGGTTATAAGACCCTAACTAGGAGCAACACCAGTAACACAGGTGCCTTCCTTCATGGCCAATCCAGAACCCTAGGCTAAGAAGCATAAACAACTCCAACTTCTCAAGGATTCCGTAACCCCTAAGGTTAAATGCTGGAAGTGTGAAGGAGGACATTTCCCCAAAAGTTGCCCACGACTGCAGCACAGGTGTTACTTTTGTGGAAACAAAGATCACAAAATCCATGAATGTCCTAAGAAGAATGGTACTATCTGCTTTGGTTACGCAAAGGGAAGACACAGTGCCAACATTTACCCAACAACAATAAGGAAATGCTACGTATGCAGCCGTCTCATCTGTAGGACCAGGAATTACCCCAGAAACGCTAAAGAAACGTGCTACATGTGCAAGGTGTGGTACCTCTATGTACGTGAAGATCTAAAGTCGCAAGGTTTATGAGACGACCCCATCTCAGTCCCCGAAGGAGATGACCCATCCAAGAGAGAATGTGGGACTTTGTCTAGACACCCTACCACCAAATCTCACACAAAGGAAAAGAAAAAGCTCCTGATGATGAAGACGAATGATCAATAGGCTCAAGTAATCAAGGAAATGTTCCTACCCTGTGAAGAGTAATCCGAAACAGGGACAAAAGCTAAACCTTCCGTAAAAGCCTTAATATACCAATAGGAGTAACGCTTTTGTCAAGAGATTAACGATGATGTATATGTTGTCTATGTAATGATTTGAAATTATTATGTTTTGCATCCTTTCTTTGAACTTTTGTAAAGGAAGTATTTAAGTCTTCCTTCTGTTTCCATGTATTTGTTCTAATAATATGAATTTCCTTTTTCATTATTATGACTTCAGTCAATTTTCAATATTTCTTCTATATATATTTTTATTCATTTCCGTACTCGATTTCTATTAGGATATTCCTTGAATGTTTTTCCGAAAACCTCTAAGACTTAATAAAGTTCAAGAATCTCACACTAGCTTAATAAAACCTGTAGAACAAATAGGAGATGCACTCGTACACAACACAACCCAAAAATACCCCCTGTAGAACCTGAGAACCCGGAGGGATCTCAACGACCAAATCAACTAAGAATGGATCAAGCTAACATCGAACAACTTGCCAACCTCATAAGGAATTTTGCACAATAAGCCCATGCTATGCCTGCACCAATACTTGCACAAGAAGCAACACCAGAAGTTCCAACACCACTGATTGGAACAGCACCAGCTAAGCGCCATTACCAAAACCTTATCAGAGTATGTTGCCAGAATTCAAACACTACCGATTGGGTTTGTCTAAATTTTTTAAAAGAATTTTATAAAAATACTTTTTTGTTTTCATGTTTTTGATGATAAAATCTTTGTTTAAGTTCAAACTTAGTTAATAAAAGAGTTTGGTTCCATTTTTCCCTTATTAAAGAGAATTTCCACTTTAAATTTGTTGAGACAATACCATTATAATGATGCATGCACATGATTATGTAGTATGGAAAAGATGAAAATATCACATAATGATATAAGAAGGATTATAAGAAGAAAAAATGAGCGAAATAACAAAATCAAACATTGGGAAGCCTTAGCTTCATCAAGGCATCCCGGGACTAAAAATAACTAGTCCCAAAAAGAAAAAGAAAAAGAAAGAAAAGAAAAGCAATAATGAAAGCAATAATAAGAGCATTGAGAATAATAATAAAAGCAAGTTAGTAAGAGTTAGTAAGCATTTAGGTTCTAAGAAATATATATATATATATACATATAGATAATATATATATATAAGGTTAAGTTAGAAGCATAATAATAACAACATAATATCATAATAACAAAATAATAAAATCGGAATTCTTAGCATGTGTAAGAACAAAACATGAACATGTTGTTGCTTCTACAACTCATATGAGTTTCAAGAAACAACACCATAGTCATGCTAAGTTACATGATATAGGTAAATAATTTGTAGAAAATCTTTACTTAAAGATATGTATGTATTGAAGAAAGAAGGTGATGGTTGTAAGAATATATGAGTAGTAATATGTGGAAGATGGTTTTTGTGTAGACGAAAGAAAGTTGGAAAGAATTGTTTAGAGAAGATTTTTGATAGAGAGAAATTTTGTGAAAAGATTTTGGTAGAGTTTTGTTATGTAAAAATGAATGTGTGAAAGAAGTGGAGGGAAATAGAGTATTTATATTTGAAGACGGAGGAAAATTAAGAGTTAATTAAATAAAAATTAAAAAAATTAATGGCATGAAGAAAAAGAGTAATTAAAAAGTAATTTTAGAATAAAAGTGTAAGAGAAGTTTAGTAATATGTGGTGTAGAATTTTTATGAGAAAAGAAAATTGTAAGAAATAAGTATGTAGTTTGTAAGAATAGATAGTACAAAAAGTAGAGATAGATGAATAGTAATGAATAGGATAATGAATAGTAAACAAGATTAATAAATTACCAAAAAATTATGAAACTGATATTTTTGGATTCCTTACATTATTACGAGTCTAACGATGTCATCGAAATGTTTTTATCATTCGGTGTTGTAATACCTTGAATTATACGTCTACTTAATTTTTGGTAATTGTTAAATAGACAGTAATGTCTGGCGGAAATTTTAGAAAATGTCTGAAAAACCATCCGCTTTTCACGAATTTGAATATTGGTAATTACCAATATGGATAATGAAAGACTACATTAAAATAAAAAATATAAGTATAAACTATACCTATATCAGAGAAAAATTTTCCATAAGATATAACAATAATAATATGATTAATATATAAACTAAAGTCCAATAACGATAGTAAAATAGTAAATTAGAACCCAAAAATAATTCAAAAGATACAAACAAAAGATAAATACTATAAATTCATAATAGTATAATATAAATAAAGTCAAATTAAAAATAATATAATTATGAATTAGGTCATAAAATATCAAAATACTAATAATTTAAACCATTAAAGAATCAATTATAATTTACGATAATAGATAATAAAGCTGAAAAGTAAAAGTCTTAAATTCAAAATTTTAAATATGTCATAGTGGTCAGAATATTTAATATAGTAGGTACATAAATTTTCATCTAAAAATAATAACGAATGAGTATTTATTATAGGTGTTAATTATAACCCCAAAAAATTGAAAATTTCCTAGAAGCTTCCATGCTTGCTCCCTAAGCCAAAAAAATTTTGTATAAATTCTCTCTCTCCCTATTCTCTCACTGTCTCGGTTTTCTCTCTCTCTGTCTTTCATTTCTCTCTCTCTCTCTCTCTTTCTCTCTCCATCTCTCACTTTCAAAGTCTTCTTCTGTAGAAGACTTAAAAAAAAAGGGAAAACTTCTGCGATGGGAGAAGGAAAAAACCAAAAGTAAAGAAAAAAAACAAAACAGCTTCTCCGAAACGGAGAAGAAAAAAAAAAAGAAAAAGAAAAAAAGAGAAATAATAAAATAATAAAAAAAGAAATCTAGAAGCTCCTCCGATCTTCTGTCACACCCCAAAGTGTGCTCTACACGTGACAGTCCACCACACTCAACATTTAAACTCAAGTAAGACAACCTTAATCTTTTCATGAGTTTGAATGTCGGGTGTAAGGCTCGCTCTCAACATTCGTAGACTATACCTTGCCTCGTAATAGCTTAAGGAGACATAAATAACAGCAAGAATGTAAATCATGACCGTTTACAGAGAATTATTCTATTACATGAACTAGGGGGCATACCCCCGATAACAATGCTAAGAATTCTCAAGCTCACAAAGTTCCTTGTATTATTCTTCGGACACTAGTCCCTAGAAACAGGATTAGAAATCCATTTCTATTTTTAGGTCCCGGCTTTAACAAAAGCTCCTCAACTTCTAAGAGCTGTACCTGATGTCCCCGGGTCCTCGGAGATAGCCAGAGGTATTCGTACTGCAACAGGAAACTATTAGGGTATAAGCTACACTAGCTTAGCGAGTGAAAACTTCCGAATCACAATTAATACAAACATTCAAGCAAGTAATTAATCAACCAAGTGAAATGCATCCAACGAGTGAGTTCAACAAACATATGACCAGCCGGAAATCATATGTGGATGGACTTGCCCTCCATCCCGGGTTAGCAGATTTACGAATCCTGCGATACGACGCAATTTAAGCTCACGGTCAACTGAACAACATTTCGTTTTATGGATCACGATTAACCAACATATATTCGTTTTATGGATCACGAAAAACCAACAAATGCTAATGCTCTATCCCCATCGTGATATGATGAGTTCAATTGTAATTGAGGTCCAATAATAGATTAATCCAATTCTTTTAGGTGGCCAAGCAATGTTCGCAGACAATCAATTCTAACTCATCTCTATACAAACAACAACTTATCACCCAGTTTCGATATTACTTAAGTTCAATTCCGTATATCAACAACAGACAATCATAACTCCCAACTAACCCCATCATACATAATCATTCTTTTTATCTTTACCTAGCAACTAGTGCGGCTATCATTACAATCACAAGCATTAATTGAAATTGGAAGAGGAACTCACTCGGCCATGGTACGCCGGTCTCTTAATAATAGTGGTCAGGTGATACGGTATCGTCGTGCTCGGGATCACCTACCAAATAAGAATAGCCTAATAAGAATCTCATCACTAAACTAATTCAAACTAGGTATCTAAACTATACAAAATCGGAATTCTCGCTATTTGCGGAAGTTCCAACTGAAAACGGCCATAACTTGGTCATTTTAACTTGGAACTCCGAAAGATCTATCTATTTCTAGTATTATTTTCAAGTTTTGAAAACATTAAAATCATGGAACAGTGGGATCAGATCTGTTCCGTAAAATCTCTGATTCCAAAAAATTGTTTTGTATTTGATAAAATATTCCTAGTTGATGATTCATGTACAAATGGTATATGAATGCATTCCAAATATGACTATCATGTAATGAACTCAATATATGCATGGTTTGATGATCTTTGATGATGAACTCCTATGGACTCCTAATTATTAAGAAATTCCTTAATGACCACTTATAAAAAGCTATTATTTCCAACCTTACGTTCCCTAGGGTTTTCATAATTTTCTTCTTGAAATTTGCTTGTTATCTAACTAAAAATAAGTTCCCAATATCTATACTTGTTATGACCTTTATTTATACATAAAAATCCACATTTTTCATTGGGTAACTATGTTTTTGAACAGCTACTTATAAAAATCCGAATTTTGTAAATTCCATTTTCTTGCTTTTTCTTAATGAGAAAACTTGTTTAAGGCATCAAAAATTGAAGCTTCAATATATCCATTACCTAAGGACTCCATTTGACTCATGGAACATGCCATCTAAGCTTGGATAGTGTTTATGTGGGCATCATCCAACAATACGAATTTGACTATGATTTACTATCTCAATATTTTTCATCCTAACTCCACTACTTGTCTTACATTTTTCTCATGCCTAAACTCATCTAAACTTATGAAAATCATTCCTTAAGGGCATCTATCACATATACCTTCCATTTTTTATGAAAAATATGAGTTTTAAAGTGGTTTTGGTGGTTTTCAATATAGGGTTTCAAAATCATCCGAATTTCCATAAAACATTCCTAGTACAAATCTTTTCTTTTCCTAGTTTCTTACTTCCTATACATGAAGATCTACCATCTAACACATTCATACACATGCAAGGCTAAGCTTTTATAGTCATTAATGCATGAAAGCTCAAAATACTCATAGAAACATAAATGTAGATGAAGGCATGAATGTCTAAACACTAGATCTACTATATATAATGCATGAATCATAAGTTTCATGGTATGAACATAACTTTCTATGCTAGATCTCTACTTTACATGCATGAATCAAGATGAGATTCCAACAAAACTCTTTTAAACACTAGATCCACTTCTTGTGATGGCTTAAGATTCTTGTATTAGTGTTTTCATGTCCCTTGCATATGCTCATTGGGATTAAAAGTGGAAAACACACAAGAATGGTCTTGCCACTACAAGATTTAGGACTAACAAAGCTTGGAATCATCATCTAATGGATGATTTGAAGAAGAAAAGAAGATGAAATAAACTTGTGGAGGTGTGTGCATGTGTGTGTGTGTCACGGCAACAATAGGAGGAGGAGGAGTGGGTTTTCAACCTTTGCAAAAATTTAGAAGAGTGAAAATGAAGAGAGAGAATAGAAGATGAGTTTATATATCATGTGCATTAGGGTTTATTTGTAATAAAATGAGTAAAATAAAACAAATTGGAGGAAATGGGGAGGGGAATGTACCGGCCAAGTATAGGGGAGGGAGAGAGAAAATTGAATTTTTGATAAAATTTGTAATTTAAGTAATAAAATGTAATTTTGTAATAATTAATTTGGAAACAAATTTTTCTTGGAAAAGAAAATGTAATGAGTAGTTGTAAGGATGTAAGAATAGGGTATGGGTAGTGTGTAGTGTAGGTTGTACTTGTGAATAGTAGACAAGACATCTACTTTACCGGTTGTAACGAAAACATGAGAAAATGCTATAACTGTAATTTTTATAGCCTAGAAAATTATGAAATTGATATTTTTGAAATCCTTATAAAATTACGATTCTAATGAATATTCCGAAACATTTTTTTGAGTTCGTGGTCCCGGGGCACGCTTATCCGTAATTGAGCTCGGGAAGGCCCAGAATTGAAAAATTTCCGAATTTGAAACTTTCGAAGGTATAAAATGTACTCTAAAACAATAATTCATATTCATTTACTCTATAGAACTTCCTTTGTTATGAAATCGAAGGAAAGCCGGATCTAGGGTTTCTAAGCTCCTCTCACTAAGCTTGAACCAGACCGATATAGGGTTTCGTTCTCCGGTTTCCGAACTTTGTCCGATCACTATCTGACCACTAGGAGAACCAGGGTATACATTATAAGAATAATAATAATATAAATAATAATAATAATAATAATAATAATAATAATAATAACAATTTAGGTAACTAATAATATTAAATCGTACTGGAATACTCACCAATTATCGGTAGTAACGAAATACAATTAGATTTGCAAAAATCAGATAATTCTAGCTATTTGAAAATTTGTAAAACTAATAACTTAGAGATCCTATAGAAATATGAGTCTAACGGCATTAATAACATATTTTTAACATTTCGAATCCTAGGGCGCGCTTTTCGAAACCGGCACTTGATCAGATTGGAATAGGTCGGAAATTCGTTGATCTCACTTTTTAGAGTATCTTAGACTTAATACGAACCGATTACACCTTTTCCTCTTATTCCAACTCCTTGGTTTAGGAATATGAGATTGCCGGATCTAGGTACGGAGTTTCCTGGGAGTTTTGGGGACTCAGGTTCCCCGGTTGACCTTCCGGTTTACCCCATTGCCAATATAAAAACTGATATTTTATACTTATATGACTTGTCTGGTTGGTGAGACTTAATTTAAGGTCGATTTTCATAAGTATTTAATATCTCACAACGTTCTCGGAATTCTTTTGGATTGAGTTGTATTTCCAAAGGTTAATCACTATTCACTTCTTAACAGTTTGTTTTTAGGGCTCTATTATATCCGAATTTATAAGTTGGAGTTAAATATAAAATTTGTCGTACGTAGAGGTTTTAGAATGGAAGTATATTGGGTTGCTATTTTATTTCTGAGGTTCCTTATTTTTCTTCACGACTCAGAAATTTCCAGATTCGTTCGGAATTTGGGACTTGTTGAAGCTCGGTTTTAATTTGGAGTGACTTTTAGGGTTTTATTTCCAAAGTTCATCTTTAGAATTATTTACTGAAATTTTTTGGGGCTTACATCTTCAAAAGCTCGTATCTTTTACATACGACAACCGATTTCAATTCCGGAAGTGATGTTGTGATCGTGGCGATACGCTCTTCAATTGAAGACCACACAAGGTAAGGTTTTGACCACTCTAAAATTTTACTATTATGATCCTGAATGCAGAAGTTTCATAATATTAGGAGTTTTTATATTAGTTTTTACTATAAATATATATTTACCTGCGTATATAATGATAATAGTATACAATTATGTCATGCTAGTATGTGTATTTAGACTGGTTGATATTATATTTTTCTTATCAAATGGATAATAAACTTATAAATAAAAAAATGCTAGATGGTAGAAAATTGATTATAATATTAGATAATTAATTTCTAGATTCTATTTATTAGTAAATAGAAATTTAGAGGCAAATCACTAGGGTTGAAATATACATGATAGGATCAATAACTGCTCAAAATCTTCTAATCTAAAGCCCAAATTAAAATTCTGATTTCACAAACACGACAGTTATAATATTTCAATCCTATATAGATTAAAACCCTAGTTTATCCTATCAGATTTGGAAATTCTAATCATGTAGATGAAAAACCTAAATCTATCCGATTTTGTAGATTTTAGAATTTAGTTTTCCACCTAAAAACAATGTAAGAAAAATATAGAACCTTAATTATAGAGATATATGTAGTGTAATACTGAAAAATTCTCAAAACACTAAAAATTAAGCATGCTAATGACCGAGGATGGGTGGCCTCCTAGGAAATGAATAGCAATTTTCCAAAACGAGTGATATCTCGATAAATATAGTTCCAAGACAATAACCACTGGTTTATAATTGAATTATTAGATCTTTGATGTACATCAGTTAGCAAATGATAATTTAAAGATAAATCGCTAGGATTGAGATATACCCATTAAAATTAGATATTCGGTCTAATTTACATAAATAAGACTTAAACTAAGATTTTAATATCGAAAACACTAAAACAAAAATATTCTTAACTTATATAAACACTCATTATGTTTTATGAAATAAAACTTAACTAAGAAAACAATTAGAATTAAGTAAAGTAAATCTATAGCGTAGTTCTAGCATTTAAAAAGAATAAATATATTCTATGGCAATGTTAAATAACTTAAAGTACACACAATATATATTCATGAGTAGAAATGAAACCAATGAGAGAAATAAAAGCTTAAAAAACCCTAGAACCCTATAATAAAAGTTTCAACCTTATAAGAAAACTTAAGAAAATTTTACTTGAATTCAATAAATGAAACATATTTGATCATTCGATCAATAAGAAGATCGAATATATAATTAAATTTCAATATGTGACCTTATGTACAAATATAAGATTCAGATAATACATAGAAATAGGATTTGATACATAAACTTGATATGATTTAAGTATCATATAGATAAGAGATAATTTAGCTTTAGATATATTAGATAAACTCAATAACAAACCTATATAAACATATGAAGATTTCGACACATATAAAAGAATAAGATTCCTAAAATAAAACTTAAGTAATTCAATTACAAATTAGAAAATCAAGATAATATAGATTGTAATTGAAAAATTAAACTTAACCAAGAATCTCGTAACTCTAAATATAAAATTCAACACTTATAAGACTATAAAGATATAAAGTATAGATTAATGGAAATCATAAATATTAGCTGATATAATCTAATTAACTAAAGTTACATACTTAAAATAAGATCAAGGCAAGAAAAATGAAAATATGTATAAATATGTATACTTTAACTAAAAAGGTAGGGTAATGAACTCAAATTAAGTATAATCACTAATACTTTATGAAATAAACATAAACAAGGAATTGAACTTGAAATAATAATTAAGAATACAAAACAAGAAAGCTAGGCAACATTATGATACCTTTCAAGCCCTTAAAGTAACATAAGAAAAATATGCAAAATGATTAGTTTAATCTGATAATTAAAAGCTACATTCGATAAGTTTCCAATGACTACTAATATGCTAAAATCTAAGTTAAAACGAGTGTAATATGCCCAATTTAAGATTTCATGATTAAACTCGATATTTGAAAACATTTAAAATACTTTTCTTAAGAAAACTAAGATTGTACGAATTTTAAAGTTTAACTTACGAAGCGTAGCCTTTACAAACTTCAACATGACTAATTATGTGTTAAGGTTAGATTAAGAATGTTAAAACTCGAAGTTTAAGACACAAAGACACAATAGGTTTCTTTATATGAATAAGAGTATAGTAAGGGGTATCTGTTATTTCGATTCTCAAGGGATACAGATCCGTCTTCAAGTTTTCTTGTAGACTTCTATGACCATTAAGCAAGGATAAACAGGTGACTTTCTTCCGATGACCTTCATATCTATTTGTGCTTGTAGGTATAGAGTATGATATTTTGTTAATATAAATTAAATGATTCAAGTATGGGGTTGGGAAATTTACACTTGTGGTTGCTCGTGTTTGTTATTTGTGTTGAAAATACTATACATTATTCTAAACATTAAGTATTGAGTGTTGTTTAATCATTTTGATCTTTGCGAGTGTCTGATAATTGGCTGATCGCCAAATAAATGGACTTAATGACTATTGGCGTGATAATTATAATATTGATCATGCATTGCACGATTGCACGTAGAAGGCCATCACCACTACACTTTGACTTGGATGGGCCACACTATCTCGTGAGGACGGTGAACATGGAGGACCGAAGTGGTATATGCCTAGCGTTTACCATGGGCCTTGTTATAGGGGAATGGGAGCTAAGTCGTCCTGGAGAGACGTCCCACCTCCTAGAATCGTGCCGGGTCATTGTTAAGGATATCTTGCTTCAATGGGATGTTGTTATATGTATATTATTTTCTATATATGAAAAACTCCTCGAATAAATTTGATTCCCGAAGTATTAGCGGTTTGGGTGCTGATGTGTGGATGTACCCCAACCCTGGATTCGGAGGGCATAAATCCGAATATATATGGCTACCGGTTGGTCATATATATTTGTTCATTTGCTTGTATGCATTGCATATGCTTGTTTAATAACTTGTTTGTTTTTGCTTGAACGGTATGGAACGAGGATATACTTCACTTAGCTAGTTGTACCTGACTCTCCAACAGTTTGCTTTTGCAGGTAAGTTAAATACATGGATGGGATAGGATCTGAGTGCAGAGCATGACAAAGATCAAGTTGTAAAAGACTGGTAGAAGATTAAGGATTTGATAGGTTAAACCTGGTTGAGAGAATAAACATAAAAATGTAGTCTTTTTCTTGATTTAAACCTAGTTGATATTTTGTGTTAAACCTAGGTTTACCTTATCTTATCGTTTGGTAGGATATCTAATTCTCTACGGTCTTTGTGATCTGTGGAAGTTTTGATATCCAATAAATTATTTTCATAATAAATTTATATACGTATAATACAATGAGAGGATAATTAATTAGAGTCTTATAAACTTTGACTTGCAAGGCGATCCTCATGTTGCTGGTGCACATGTGATATGGCGATTTAGAGCAATTCTACTAGGCCCCATATAGGGTATCGACAGGTGTCCTAGGACACGATTTTTTAAAATTGATCCCGTTTGGATCTAAAATACCTTAAAAATTAGCGAATTTGATATTTTTAAGATTCCTTATATTATTACGAACTATTATCCACAATTATCTTGATTCCGTTGTTTAGGGTTTAAGAGCGCGGGATTACCGAATCTAAACACTAGGGTATGTTGTAGACTTTGTTGACTTTTAGGGTTCCGGTTTGACTTCCGGCTTTTTAATTTATTCGTAAGATTATAAAATTTTGGGGTTTTTGGTCGTGTTATATTTTTTATTCAAAATTTATGTTTTAATTTACTTTATGATTTATTTAATATTTTTCAGTTACTGGGATTGTTTATTTGAGTATAGGGTTGTGTGATGACTTAATTTGATTTTCGATATAAATTTAGATTTTTTATTTCTAAATTAACCGATAGGCTTAAGGATATATAATTTTTTTGTTGAATATTATTTGGATATTCCATCTCAATTTACGTGTTAGGGATCAAATAAATGAATTATCTCATGTTCGGGTTTTGAGTTGATCGATTATTGAAGTTCTATTGTTTTGTTTTTGAAGGTTCTCTTTTTCTTAAAGCCATGAAATTTGGTATTCAATATTGTTTAGGGTTTGGTTTTAACTTGGGTCGACCTTTAGGGTTTCGATTTGGCATTTTAATTCCAGGATTATTTCCTAAGAGTTACGAAAAATTCAAGAGTTTACAATTATGCCACAATGTTGAGCCATGAATCTACCCTATGACTGAAGCTAGACAACAATCATACTTTTGTGAGGAAAAGCATAGCTTCAATCGAGTGCTAACTTCGAGCTCTCGACAAACTCAAATTACCTTGCAGTTGAACTTGGATAAAGTTTAAGCGCATTTTTAGCAGAATACTATAGCTTAAGTCGAGCTCTGACTTTTGTGCAACATTCGAGCGCTTGACCTTACCCCACGAAAAGTCATCTCCTAAGCTAACAATTTATGATGTGCACATGAGAGTAAATAACGAATTATGTTATAAAGAATCTACCACATCAACAAATAAAATTGTCATGATATCTGTGCCTCTAGCCAATAATTAAATGTACATAGGCATGCGATTAATGTTTGTAGCATATGTAATAAATTCCTAACATAGTTTAGAGAGAGAATTCTTGAGCAAAAGAATTATTTCTTGCTGGGAAATCTTGAGTTTTCTAGGTAAAATCATTTTAATTCATTGTTTGTGTTTTTGCAAAACTCCAAACTTAATCTATAATATTCTTTATTAATTCCATATTGTCTCTTTAGAATTAGGACTTAATGCTTACATCCATGGAGAAATAATCTCCTATAGCTTAGGGTTTATGAATCTAAATCCCGATTTATGTGATTTTAAATGCATTTTGCAAGTAAACATTGACTGTGATAGGAATCAACAAGCTCGAAGTTGCTCGAAGTGAAAACAGAAGGAAGAGGCTTTAAGGAGAAGGCTCAAACCTCAAAGCTGCTGGCCTATGCTTCAAGCCTGCCGGCCTTGCACATGTGGATTTTAATTCTCTTTTGTTATTTTCCTTTTGTGTTAAATTTTTTCTCCATATAATATTAGGGTAGTGTTTTGAGGGCTACTATAAAGTCCTTTTCTTTAGCTTTATGAGGGATTCATATTTTTTTTTTTATCATTGAGATTTCAGAACACTTTTATGTGTGAACCCTTTGTGGTGTTTATGAATATTGAGATTTGATTCTCTTTATTCCTGAGTTCTTATGAATTCTTAAGCAATATAGAATTGGGGTGAACCCTATCATTAGAATTTTATGAATTCTTTCAACACTGTAATTATTTTATAGATCATAGTACCTGTTATTCTATAATCTAATTGCAATCCAATTTAATTTTATTGTCTGTGGAACTTATCGAGCAATAATTTTATCTATATCATTTCAATTTCATCATTCTTTCATATTCTAGAAAACCTCAAAAATAAGATAAATTTTTAACCCCCTTCAAGTTTACGTCAAATTAGGTATCAGAGTTTGTTGTGTTGGGAATTTACGATCCAAATCTGAATCGTGCAGCGGAAAATTGTTTTTTTTTTTTAAATTCCCAATCGGATCCAAGCGTTCCAATTAAATCAGAAAGAAAAGGGAATCGTGTACTTTTTTATTTTGATGATGGGATCAAGGAGATGCAGATTACACTAACTCCCTCTACCGGTATCCACGCGAATGAATTGGATCTTCGTGTGTGCTAGCACGTCGAGAAATTTCAACCTTTGGGAATCCCTCACACTCTCTTTCTAGGTTACGAATTTTCTTTCTAAATGACGGCCAGCGTCAGATAGATCAAAATTAACCTAGAAAGAGAATATATATAGGAGGGTTATGTCCCTTCAAATTACCCTGATATATATATAAGGGTTATGTCTCTTTAAATTACCCTGATATATATATAAGGGTTATGTCTCTTTAAATTACCCTAAACAAATTAGGGTTTATGTAGAAAGACATATATATCCTTATTATCTTAATTTATTGATTTGTTAATTTTAATCTAATTAAAATCGACAAATAAATAATTAATCAATTCCCAATACGATTATCGAAGATCCATCTTATTCATTCTTTATGTGTGACCCTGTAGGTTTACATAAAATTGGTAGTAGCTCTTAAACATTTTTTTAGGACTACAAGACATAATTGGTCTCTAGCAAGACATTATGTCTACCCAATTTTAGTGAAGATCGATGATCCGACTTTACCTACTAACGTTAGTCATTCAGTCCTCTTGTTACACGATATCTTATAATCAAACATAAGGTGTGGATCAAAACACTCTTATATTGTCTAATTACTTATTTCTTGAATCTAGAGTTTGACTGACTTAAACAAATGATATTGATAACTCTTATCAATTCATTCGAGCATGGCCATGCATTTCTCAGTCTTACTCATCAAGGGGCCTGATAGATATCTCTCTCAAATTAATGAGATGAACAAATCCCTTCACTAACACTCACATTCCTCTATATAACATATTGCATGCCCAAGTTTATTCTTGCAATCATCCGATTAAAGATGATGAAGAGATGAATCAAAACATGAAAACTGCTATATAGGAATCCATGGTGCCATTAGGTCAAAGGACTAAAACAACATTGTAAAAAAAATACTTATTGCATTGATCCATACAATATTCTTATAGTTGGTCAATCCAATACAATACACTCTTGTTTGTATCTATGTGCTGAATTGATATCCCATATCCATGATCAGTAAAACTTGATCATCATACAGCAATCATACTAGTCTTAATTCATTATCATTCCACATAATGAGTGACTATGGATAATTTAGAATAAAGTTATAATTCAGCTTATGGTTCTACTATTAAAGTCACATACTTTAACGACATAAGGTATAACTGAATATTCAAGGAATAACATTACCAAAGTAAATAGGCCAAACATAACTTTGATAATTAAAATGACTTGATAACAAACATACAAATGATAAAGAATCCATATGGCCTAGGGCACATCACTAGCATGTTGTTCGATGCGATTTATTCTAAGTTTGTTGGGTTGATTTTTTTCTCCTTTTGCGATGAAATTGTGTTGTTGCTATTGATTTTCTTGAAAGATGTTGTCTGATGGTAGCAATAACGTGAATAACAATAACGTAGGGGCTAGAAGAAATAACAACAACAACAATAATGGTGCAGGAGATTTTGCGAATAGCTAGGAATTTACATAGTTACAAACAGGGTTTAATTGAATGCAAGAAGATATGAGAAGGATTCTAGAGAGATTGGAAATTAGGGATATAAGGAGTCATAGTGGAGCCAGTCATAGGAGACATCCAGTGGTGACTCAAACGGGAATAGTGAAAGGAGTAGGAGGTGGGGAGTTAAAGATGATAAGCGTAAGGGAATTGATACTATTAAACTAAAAATTCCACCTTTCACTAATAGCGCTAAACTAGAGGAATTTCTAGATTGGGTGCCACAGGTAGAGAAGATATTTAACTGCTTTGAGTGGGATGAGAGTATGAAAGTGAAGTTGACGTCTCTGGCTTTTTTTTTTTTACTATGCTAGTTTGTGGTAGGATAAGTTGCAGGTTGAGAGAGAAAGTTTCGATAAAGAAAAGGTCCAGCCATGTATTCAATGCAATACTCAAGGACCTGACTACCCCATGACAAGCTAATGCATGAGTAGATGCACGCGTGAAGAAAGAAAATGGATTTTGTTATTAAAGAATTTGCTACGTCAGCAATAAAATTGTCATGATTTTTGTGCTCTAAGCCTATAAATAAGCATGCAGAGGCATGCGATCGGCATGTAGAATATTATAACATTAATCCTAACATGGTATAGAGAGAGAAATTATAGGGCGAAAAACAAGTTTCTTCTTACTTTGGAAATCCTACGTTTTCTGGGTAAAATCAATTTAACACATTTTTTGTAATTTTTGTGAGACTGATTGTAATTGAAATATTCTTTGATTCAATTTTATTTCTTTAGAAATCGTGTTTAATGTTTAAACCCATGGAGAAATAGTTTCCTATAGCTTAGGGTTTGTGAATCCAAATCTTGATTCATATAAACTCAAATGTGCTTTCAAGTAAATTGACTGGGTATTTGTGATTAGTAGCTTGAATTTATTTTAGTGGGTCTAATTGTGTGGTGCACCTAACCCATGTTTGACTTGGTTTTAGATTTCTCCAATAAGAGGAAAGGCTTCAATCATCCAAAAGATCCATAGGCTGGAATCAACAAATACTTCGGAAAAACAGTTGAATCTACACACTGCAGATAAAATGAGAATGTATATATTAGAAGATCCAAAATTTCATCTTATTGCAACCATTAAGATGAATTTATCTTCTCAAAACAAGATGGAGTAATATGAACAAGATATGAAACAAATTTAAAGACACTTCGAGAAAGCCTTAAAATGGAAGATGAACAGATAATCCATATGAATATAACTATACAAAGGATGAGAATGAAGAAATGGAAGGACATGATGATTTGGACAGATTCCAGGAATGAAAAAAGAAAGAAAGAAAGGAGAGAAACGCAGATGGTAGGTTTTGAAAAAGGAAGAAAGGACAAGCAAAAAATTTAAAAGCAGATGATCAGAAAGGAGATGGTAGGATTATGTAGGTTTTGAAAAGGAAGAAAAGACTAGCGAAAAATACGGAACAGGAAAATCAAACAATAAATTTAGATAATAAGATAGAGAGAATACGGAAAAAGGAAAAACACAGGATTACTATAGCAGTACTATAGCAACACTGCAGCAACATTGTTTAGTACTATAGCAATACTGTTTAGCAATGCAACACTTTTTTTAATTATTTTCTTTTGCAAAAATTTTTCTATAAAAGGCAGGTACATTCTCAGTTGAAGGGAGACCGAAAGTATTAGAGAAAATATTAGGGAAAGTATTTTAGTGTTTTATGGGTAATATTTCTAAGTGTTTAAATTCTGCAAGAGTGTCCTTGTAATATACTTCTACCATCTTCAATAAAAATTTTGTAAGTTTCCTTCCATCATGTTGGGCTAGTTTTCTTTTTAAGATATAAAGGGAACCATACTCTAAAACCTTATTAGGCCTTTATATCATGCGAAAAGGTTTTATAGCATAGGTAAACAGATTAAGGCACCATAATTTGTAGTAAAAGTTCTGGTTCCTTTAGAAATTATACCAAAAGAGCCGGCCTAAAAACCCTTTAATAAGGTTGTTAAAGGCAGAGATTACCATGTTTTAGCCTTGTGGGTTATGACGTGGGCATGGAGTGCATTTTCTAAAGAAAACATTGCTCCATTGGTTCGCTTTAATTATTTATCCTTGCCATGAAGTCTTTTCTTGTGGTAAAGAGGTCCTGTTTAGAGTTTCTTGTTTTATTTGCATTGAACTCATATGCGTTGGAACCAAAATTCAATAATAGTAATGTAAACCCCTAAATTTTTCGTAATTCTTAGAAAATAATCCTAAAGTTAAATACCAAAACCAAGACTCTGAAAACCAACCCAAGTTGAAACTGAATTCTAAATAAGATCAAATACGAAAATTCTTAACCCTGAGAAAAAGAGAACCTCAAAACAAAATGGAAAATCCAACAATCATTTGATTCAACATCTATATGCCAACCAAATCAGCTATCTAATCCCCATCACGCAAATCAAGATGATATATCCAAACAATACTAGATGAAAAAAATACTAAACCCTTAAATTTTTGGTGAATTTTAGAATAAAAATTTCCATTGCCACCAAAAGTCAAACGAAGTCAACCCTTAACCCTAGACTCTGTTAAATAATCCCAAAAACTGAAAAATATTAATTGAATCACAAATAAAATAAAATAAAACATAAATGTTGAACAAAAAATATAACATGGTCCAAAACCCCAAAATTTTATTATCTTATGAATAAATCAAAAAAGCCGGAAATCAAACCGGAACCCTAAAAGTCAACAAAGTCTACAACAAACCCTAGTGTTTAAATTCGGCAATCCCGTGCTCTTAAACCCTAAGCAATGGAATTAAGATAATTCATAATAATATAGAATCTTAAAAATATCAGATTTGTTAATTTTTAGTATATTTGGATTCGAACAGGTTCAGTTTTCGAAAAATATGCCTCAGTACACCAGATAGTAAAAATATTCCGATAGCACTGATAGATTCATAATAATACAAGGATTTCAAAAATATTGGTTTTATAATTTTTCGATAACTAAAAATATTAGATATCACATTCTTACACATATTTTTTTTACTACCAGTATTTTATAGTGACTACATACTCACTTGTAACAAACTAAAGATTTTCAAATTAAGGTCCATGTATGGAAAAATTATGAATTAATAAAGAAATATTGTAAGGATAAAAGTCTAGAATAACTCACTCACAAATTTTTTTCTCATATGCTAAAACTTGAAACATCTTTTTATATAACTTGGAATGATTTTCCTCATAACCACACAAAGGTTCATATTTTAGAAAATAATTAGTTAAAGATTTTCAAGAAGGGTACGAACACAAGGGAAACTAAGCCCGAGGTATACTGGACCATTTGAAATATTGGAAAGAGTTAGAGACTTAGCGTACCGGCTAGCTTTACCATCAAACTTATCGGGAGTTTATAATGTGTTCCATGTGTCGGTGCTAAGGAAATATGTACTCGACCCCGAAAAGGTTTTGGAATTGGAACCCATCCAGCTAAAGGAGAAACTGACCTATGAAGAACATCCCGTAAGGAATTTGGATAAGAAAATTCAGAAGCTATGGAGCAAAGAAATCCAGTATGTTAAGATGTTGTGGAGAAACCATCCTTCCGAGGAAGCAACTTGGGAAGCTAGGGAGGAAATTCGGAGGAAATACCCCGAGTTGTTTGAAAAACAAGGTACGTCAGTTCAGTTTTGAGGACAAAACTCTGTTTAAGGTGGGTAGGTTGTAAACCCAGTTTTCCTAGTAACCAAGTAGACTCCGGGAACTAGAAACCCAAAACCCAAAACCGAATTAGCTTAAGTTTGAGAGAGAAACCTAAGAACCTTAGATTCGGCTTTCCTTTGATTTCAAGCTAAAGAACTTTTGTAAAATAATTTAATATGGAATATTGTTCTAAAGCATATTTTAAACTATAAAAAGATCTGATTTCGAAATATTTTTCATTTCGGGCCTTTTCAAGATCCATTATGGAAAAGCGGGCCCCGAAACTCGAAATTTGAAAAATATTCCGCAATACTCTTTAAAACTGAAATTTAATAAGGATTTCAAAAATATAATTTGTATAATTTTTCGATTTATAAAAATTACATATATAGCCCTTTTTCTCGTATTTTCTTTACTACCAGTAAAGTAATTGTCTTGATTACTATTCACAAGTGCAAGCCCATACCCTACTCATACTCACAAACATACCCTACTCTTACATCCTTACAACTAAACCATACCTTATTAAATCACATTCCTTACAATTACTTTTCCAATGCATTTCATTACACATTTTAATTTGAAAAATTTTACAAAAATTATTCCCCCCCCCCCCCCCCCTCCTTCTGTTACCCTCATTTGTGTTTTTTTTAGTTAATTTATTAAGCCATTAATCCTAATTTACTTCCATATATATATATATATATATCAATTTATACTCTCTCTGCTCATTTTTACTCTTTCATTTTTTTTTTTCACTCAAGTAAAACCTTCTCATTTTCTCTCCTTGGTGCTGTGACCCCTAGCGCACACTCACACAAGCTTATTTTTATTCTTCATTCTCCTCTTGATTCAAGTTTTAGGTGATGGATCTTTAACCTTTCTACCACTAAACCTTGTAATGGAAAGGCCATTCATGAGTATTTTCATATTTAAGTCCCCACGAGCTCTTGCTAGGGACAAGAAAATACTATTACATGAATATCAAACCATCACAAGAGTAGATCTTGTATTTAAATGTGTTTTTGCATGATGAACTTCATGTTCATTCATGTAGTAGTAGAGTAAAGGAAAGATCTTACACAAAAAAAAATCTATTTTTATGTTTTCAAACTTCATTTCATGCATCCTAAGTGATAGATTTAGCATTTAAATGTTCATATTATACTTGATATTCATGATCTTATGGATATTTTGTGTTTTGGTGCATTAATGATCATAAAGACCTTTGCCTTGTGTATATAAATATTATAGTTTGTAGATCTTTAAGTAGATGAGACAAGGAATTCAAAAAGGAAATTTATTTATTTGAAATGATCAAATGTAAATTCGGATGGTTTCAAGACCATGCTTTGAAAACCCTTTTATCAACTATAAAACTTGTGTTTTATATGAAAAATGAAGAGTATAGGTAATAGACATCATTAAGTGATGATTTTTATAAGTTGAGATGGGATTTGCTAAGAAAAATATGTAAAACAAGGAGTAGGAATAAAATAGGAAATTTTGAGTTGCTTGTCTGTAAACCCCTAAATTTTCGAGATCGGTTTAGCCTAAAACCCTAAACCGGAAGTCAAACGAAACCCTAAAGGTCAACAAAACCCTAGTTTACCGTATCCATCTAAATCCGGCATTGCCGTTTTCTTTGGCCCTAGAAAACGAAGTTGGGATAATTAGCTAAAATAGTTCGTAATAACCATAGGTTTCATAAAAGTTTCAGTTTCGCGAAATTCGGGTGTCCATCGAACCCGATCGGACACAGTTCTCGAAAAACGTGTCCGGAAGCCCGGAATAGTAAAAATATTCCGAATACACCGTTAGACTCATAAAAATATAAGTTTTCCAAAAATATCAGTTTCGTAATTTTTCGGTAAGTAAAAATAACAGATATAGCTATTATACGCATATTTTCTTACTACCGGTACTTTAATTGTCATATCTACTTTACATTACACTATTCATTACTATTCTACACTATTCTTTTATCTCTACTTTTTCTTACACCTATTCTTACACTCTACATAACCTATATTCTTAACTTTTTACCTTTCCCATAACTTTATATCACATCTACTTTACATATTACATCTTTTATCTTTCCAAAAAGTCAAAAAAATAAAACAAATCCCCCCTCTATTAGAAGTGGCTGCGCCCCTCTCTCTGTCCATCCACAAATTGTTTCAATTTTGCATTTATTTTAATCACACAAAAATCACTCATCAATTTCCTATAAATACCCCCCTCTTCTTTCACTTCTTTCACACATTCACTACCCACAAATTCTTACCAAAACTCTCTCAATTTTTCCTCTCAAAGCTCTCTCAAATTACTATCTCAAAACTCTCTCAAAATAATTCCACAACAACTTCCACCAACAACAAAAACCCATAACCACATAACCATATCAAAGTCTTCTTTAGGTAACCCCTTTATATTTCTTTCTTCTTCTTCATGTCATGTAACTTTACATGACCATAGTGTGAGTTTCCAAATACTACAAGTTATGGAAACTACATTATGTTCATGTATTGTTCTTGTTCATGCCAATCCACTTATGTTTATGTTGTTTTATTATTGTCTATATATCTATACACATATATACATATTCTTTAGAGCATATAAGCTCACTTGCAATTTATTTATTTCATGCAAAGCAATTTATTTTCTTTTCCATTGCAATTTATTTATTTATTCCTTGTTGAAATTAAGACTAGTCTCTAGTCTTAGACTTGTCCTCATCAAGTCAAAACAAGCTTTTCTTTCTTTCATTTTATCTTATTATGGGACTAGTTTATTTCTTAGTCCCGGGAGCCTTGAAAAAGCTAAGACTCCAATACTTGACTTTATTATTTATACTTTATGCTATTTTGTTTATTATTATTCTCATAATCTTGTTCATTTAGATTGTTGTCCAAAAGTTTTAATTTCTAAAGATAATTAAAATGAAAGAAGGCTTTTTGTCACTTAGAAATAAGTTTATGTAAAGTATAAAATCAACACAAAATAAACTCATTCCTTTTCATGTTACCAAAAAGAGAACTCACTATAATTTTATAAACTACTTTTGCTTTGAAAAGATACTAAAATCTTTATTATTCCACCTTGTTTTTCAAAAGGAGATATTTTTGTTAAAATGGTTCTTTTCATAAGAAAGAAAATAAGATGGATGACTTAGGAGATTTTTAAGTAAAGATCTTTGCAAACTAATAGGCAAAGAAAATTTATAGTTTGAAAATAATAAAGTTATTTCTTTTCGAGTTACAAGAGGAAATTAATAGAATTATAGAAATTAGTTTTTCTACAAGAAGTCCTTAATTGTTCCACATTATTTTTATGAAGTAAACAAATTTTCATACATGGATGAATATTTTTGAAAAATATGAGACATGAGAAAAAGAATGAGAAATATCAAGTAAAGATTTTTACAAAACAAGTAAACAAAAGAATTTATACAAGAAAAATGAAGAATAGCATATTTCCTAAGACAACTTCAAATATAGTATTAATGTAACTTAGAAAAGAGGAAATTTTATTTTCAAAGGTCACTTAGAAAAGATAAATGAAACCAACATAAAACGTTTTTAGAAAATAAAGAAAACAAGGTATTCATTTCAAAGAAATTCACAAAAACAATTTCCGAAAAGCTTCAACCCGACATTGTTTTATCTAAGAAAAATAATTTGGACAACAAGACACTTGAGCATGCTTAAATATGAGTTATATAGTTATAAAAAGAGAATTTTTCAACTATATAGATAACTAAGTATTTATCAAACAAATTTTGATTTCTTGAACCAAAGTTGTTTTTACTTGAAAACCCGTGGTGAATTTTGTCGCCACTTTTTCGGAGCCTATATGGCTTTGTTTGTGGGAAATAATTTTAGAAATGGGTAGATCTTTTCGAGTAGATAGAAATCGGTATATTATATGCGCGATTCCGAGTTAAAATGACCAAGTTATGGCCATTTTGAAGTTGGAACATTCTTCTATACGAACTTTGACGTTCTTTGACATTATTTTGTCAAAATTCAAGAAAATCTTCAAGAAAAACTCATTGTGGGTATTTTCTTTGGTTAGGTGACCCCGAGGAAGGATTCCTTTACCCCGAAAACTATTACGATTAAGTGGAGTGTGTGAACGACTCATCCGCTTAGAGGAATAGACGACAATGACATCGTGAGTTTATTTTCAATAAATGCTACACTTGTTGTGCTTGTAAATTAGTTGCACTAGAGTTAGGAAAAGATAAACCGATATGCATGTAAAATAATTCCTTGAAAGAATTCTAAGAATATCGAAGCCCGAATTGTTCTAAGTGATTGTTTTAGTTTAATATTGATTTGTGTGAAATTCCTTGATGACCTTAAAGTTGAAAATAATTATGTTATGACTTTATAAATTAATGAACTCATGCATACCACGAAGCGAGTCACATTGCATGGTTGGGTTATTATCCTTGGGTGAGAAGGGTAGTAGGCTCATGTCGAAAGCAACACTTGGCGGAAGATCCGAAAGCGATTGCTTGGCGGCTTAATGGAATATGCTTGGCTGTTGATCCGAAAGCAAGGTCAAATCAAGTAGATTCGGAATACTTGGCGATGAGTGCTCGCAAGTTTAAAAGTTTTTAATGAATGCTTGGCGATGAGTGCTCGCAAGCTTAAATTTTCTATTATTAAAACTACTTGTTTTGAGTATCACCAAACCCCGAATGGAGGGCGTAAATCCATTCAACATATAGTTCCCGGAAAGCTATATGATTGTTTGCCCACGTGTTTGATGCATTACATATGTGTGATTAACCAACTCTTTGAATCTTGTACAAGAAGTTATTTATGGAAATAGTTCTCACTAAGCCTATTAGCTTATACCCCGATAGCTATCTTTTGCAGTTCCCGTACTTATGGTTAAGGCCACGTGGACCATGCGGGCAGGTAATCCCTTTTGAACATTAGAAATCTGGATAAAGTACAGCACAATATTAGCATGCAAATAGTTATATGATAGATTAGTAATTTTGGGAATTGTCCTTAAGTTTGTAAGGCCGTTGCCATGAACAAATAATTATTGTGATTCTTCTTTTCTTAATATGTTTTTATATCTCCTTAAGCTTCATAATTCCATATATGGTCCTCTAAAATTGTGAAAGTAAGCCTTACACTTAATATAAAAGCTTTTGGAAATGACTAAGGTTGTCATACTTAAGCTTTAATATTGAGTGTGGCGGACTGTCACGTTTAGGGTACCCATTGGGGCGTGACATTGTCATTTTAAGAAATTCGTAATAAAGGAGTAATGGCATGAAAACACTTACTTTCCAAACTCAAAATAAAAGTTTTGTTAAAGAAATGAAGCCCTTAAGGGATAGGTATAATAGAGTCTTAAATTTTAAAGTATTAAACAAGTTTTTCTCAAAGAAATCACTCAAAAACTAATTTTACAAAATTCGGATTTAGGAATAGCCCCTATTTGAAAACATGATTACAAAGTATAAAATGGGGATTTTTATGAAGAAATGAAGACCTTAAGGAATAGATATAATAAAGACTCAATTTTAACAAGGATAACTAGATTTTCCTAAGAAATAATTCCAAAACAAAAGAGAATTATCAAAGTCATGAAACTAGTCTTCTTAAGAGTAAGTATTCGTGGAGTCTTACAAAATAAAGAGTTTTAGAATTTTCTTTTAGTAAATATTGTCAAGAGCATGCATACATCAAGCTCATAACATGCCATTCATGATAGGAAATCATAAATATTGCATGTATAGTTGATCTATAAAGTAGAAACATTTCAAACATTCACAAAACTATTTTTTGGAGTTGGATTTCGCTACTGATCAGAACTAATCAGAATGTTTCGAGACCCAAACGTTTTCAAAATTTGGAAATAATATTAGAAATAGATAGATATTTCAAAGTAGATAGAAATCGATATATAATTTTTGAAATTTGAGTTAAAATGACCAAGTTACGACTGTTGAAAGTCGGGACTTCTGCAAATGACGAGAATTACAAAATTACTAGTTTTGTTTAATAGTTTAGTTTAGTTAAGTGATGAAATACTCATTAGGGTATTTCTTCCTTTTTAGGTGATCCCGAGATTGATGATTCCCTTCTAACGGACTATTATTACTAGAGGACCGGTGTTCTAATGGCTGAGTGAATATTCTTCCCGATTCCATTTACTGTATATGATTGTAATGATAGTTGCATTAGATTTTAGGCAAAGATAAATGGATATGTATGGTGGGAATAAATGGAAATTATGTATGTTTGCTGATGATATGAGAAAATGAATATAAGAATATCGAAGCCGGGTGATTAACTAATGATTGTATAGATGAATTAAGATTGATTGTCTGCAATTGTTGATTGATCACCTAAGGAATTGACATAATTGACTATTCGGAATTGATAAGTAATATGAACTTATTCATGTCATAAATGGGGATGGAGCATTAGCATTGGTTGGTTGCCTGTAATCCAAAAATGGAGTAAAAGTTGGTTAATCGTGATCCATAAACGAAATAATGAGTTGGTTAATCATGATCTACAAACGAAATTATAAGTTGGTTGACCATGATCCAAAAACGGTATATTTTAGTAGTATCGCAGTATTCGTTAATCTGCTAACCGGAATGGAGGGCAAAATTCTATTCACATATGATTTCCGACGAGTCATATGTCTGTTGATTCCATATGTTTAATGCATATCATTTGTCTGATTAATCACTTGCTTGTATGATGCGTTATGAATGTGATCTTGGAAGTTCTCACTCACTAAGCTAGTGTAGCTTATGTCCCTACAGTTTTTATTTGTTGTAGCACTCGTTTGTTTGGCTTAGACAAAGGCATCCTACGGCTCAAGTATAGGAGCTACGCATTTTCTTTAGAAGTTATATTCATTTCTATTTAGACTTTCGTAGGAAACCGAAAGACTTTGAATGACTATAATAGACCTTTTAACAATATTCTTTACAGGGGAATGCCCCTTAGTATTTGTAACTAATTATATATATTTTGATTTATATTCTAATGCTATTGAATGTCAATTTAAACTCTTTATCTCCATTGGTTCAAGTATTCTATTGTCGTAAAGGGATGCCTTACATCTATACAAGACTCCCGAAGGACTAAGGTAGTAATTCGTAGGTCTTATATGGCATGTAGCGGACTGTTACGTTTAGGGTACCCTATAGGCGGTGATACCTTTTAGAGGGAAGTTTCATGTTGTTGGTGACCTAATTTCACTCTATTTATAAATAATATTAATAATAATAATAATAATAATATAATAATAATATATTTATGTAATTAATCTATGAGAAAGAGATCAAAATTTTAGAAGAATAATTTCTTCATTAAGAAAGATCATTAAGTTCATCATCCATTGTTAGTTGGAAAGTTGTGCTATCCTTCACCCTTCTCTAACTAGCAACATTGAAAAACACTCTATTGACTAAAGAAAAAAAAAAAAAACAACTTAATCCAATCCCTTACTCCAAATCCAAATCAAAATAAAAAATCACAATAAATAAACACACACACACACACACATAGAGAGAGAGTAATGTTGGCTGCTGACATTAAGTACAAAGAGAGAGGGTAAATGAGAAAAAGGTAGAGAGAGAGGAGGATTAGATCTTAACAAATGAAGTGAGAGTAAGGTTCATTTTATGATAAGTGATATTATGAAAATGTTTAGGAATACAACCGGGTTAGCCATTATAGGTTTTAGGGTCAAGTTTGGATTCTATAAGAAACTTGATTAATCACTCGACTTGGTACATTTTGTAATTAAAATTAAAAAATAAATAAATAAATTCCTAAAATTAACCTATTCCTAGCCTCTCCTCTCTTATCACACAATACACAACACATACCACAATCTCCACCACACAACACACATCAAAAACTCGAGTCTCTCTCTTGAATTAATGACTTAAATTTGAGACACGATCGAGTAGATTAAGCGGGTGAGTTTGGATTTAGTATGAAAACCTTATAGGGGTTACATTGTTGGGTTTGGTAAATCCTATAAAATAATGGGTTTGGTCTTAATTTAGATAATTTGTCCAAAACTCAACCTAGTTGCATCTTTAAAAGGGTATTTCATAGCATATGGTAACTATTATGACATGGGCAAAGGGGGAAAAAAGTTGTTGAACACTCATTGTTTAGCTTAAACAAATGCAACATTTTAAGTAATAGCTATTCCTTAGTAAATTACTATTACAAGCCTAAAAAACAACTAAATGTCTTAATAACAATTTAGCATGAATAGTGAGAAAATGGAATAGCCTTTTAAGCAAAGCTATCAACTATATATGCTTAAAGCAAACACAATGGATTATTGATTAGCTTTCTAATAACTAGGGTATATAAAGGTTTCTTTGATTCAATTTTAATTTATTAATTTGATTTTTTTGGCACCTACTTGGACATGTTTGTTAAAAAACGAACAAAAAAGATGAAAATGAAAGTATATATACACTTCACTTTTAAAATTAATTACTCAATAAATCTCTATAGAGCATGACTTATTCATAATTTACTTTTTTTCATTTTTACAAAAATATCAATTATTATTTTTATAATGTATAAGATATATTTTTTAAAACCTCTTGCAAAAATATTGAATTTTTGTATCTTAATTTTTCTAGCCAATTACCACCTTATCATAATTATGAAATAAAAACAAATAATATACAAATGAGATAATTATCCAAAAGTTATACTTCAATTAGATATATATAAGATAAAATAAAAAATAATTCCTTATTAGAAACATCTAATTTTACTTAAACTAAGTTGAAATTATAGTACCAGAAGACAAATAAATAAATAAAATAAATCCTAACCAAACTAGGTTGAAATAATCGTACCATAGGGAAAACACATGAATAAAATAAAACTATGTGAAAAATTACAAAGGAAAAAAAAAAAAGAAAGAAAAAAGAACAACAAAAAGACAAAACTATGTGAGACCTTTCCTCTCTTTTGCATATTACTTGTTAATGATAAAGTAACAGTTATATGAATAAGTAAGGCATTAGTATAAAAGTATTTATAGAGAGATATTTTGGGTAATTGGATTTTTAGCCCAATTAATGCCATGAACCGATCTTTTAGACCATGTCACTAGCCTAGAAGATCAAGTCTACAAAGGGTTGTTGTACGGAGATGTGGCTTGATAGCCTCGAAATGGGGATTGTTGGATTGATTTATTTAGCTTTCGATCTTATTTAGTTTTCTTGCACGTGAAAAGTAGACTCCAAAAAAAATTTTCTAGGCTAATTTGTGTTTTTTTTTTTACTAAAATAAGGTTCTTTTATATTAAAGATGAACTATTTTAAGAGAAGAATATGCTTTTTTTATATATATATATATTATAAAAACCCTCTAACTCTCTTTAAGTTCATTTGCAAACCTAACCACTACAAAAGAAAATAAGGTTTTAATACCAACCATTAAATCCTTCGGAAATGATCTAATTTAACGGTGATCTAGACATTTCCCTAAGTCGAGTCCATCGTGACTTGACTTGGTCCGGCCATGTTGGGACCTTCCTCGGACCTGCCTTGGTGAGGTGGGTCAAACTTGCCTTGTGGACCCATCATGGTCCACGGGTCCAGGCCAAGTTCACTAATAGGACCCATGGACCTAGCAGGTCCTTTAATAATAATAAAAAAAATCTTTAATTTTTTATTTTTTTAAAAGAGACATGTCAAAATCGTCTTGATCCACCCGAACCTAGTAGGTCCATGAGTTAGACCCACCTTACCCTTATATGGGGTGGTTATGAGTCTATAAATTTGGGATCTGGACTTGCCAGTTTAGGGCCAATCTTGACTAGACCTGCCTCAGGGGGATATCTACATTGATTAACCATAATTCATCTCAACCATCCTTCTAGATGCCATCCAATGATTGACATTAGGCTCCAACATCTATAAAAAAAAAGGATTTTTTTCTTATTGGCGGACATTCTGCGTATTGCTAAAATTAAGAGTAACATAGAAATTCTGCTAAAACCTCTCCTAGAAAGATTAAAGCATCTATTTAGTGAAGAATGGGTAAGAAACAATTAAATCTACATAATTTGGTCTTCAATTACTCTTGTGTGTTTGAGAAATTAGGTTTGCATGCTCTCCTCCTACACCTCTCATGTTATCTGTATAAGTGTCATTATCTCAAGACTTTTTTCTAGTTGATTGGCACACCTGCTGAACATGATCGGTCAATTACAAAAACCTGACCAATGATTATCACAGAATCTGTCAACAAATACCAGTGAAAAAGCCATTACAAATAGTCTGATAATTGGTTGCGTGAAAAATTACATGCACAGTTAAAATTCCTGCCCGCGCCAAGGACTCGCAAATGAAGTTACTGGGCCCAATAAATTCTTCTTTTTTTTTTTGGCCGTTATTATTATTATTATCTTGCTAAGTAACTTTTCTCTTGCGTATGGGCGGTTCCTCAAATTGCATTCCGACTTTGCATTCAATGGAATCCGAAAGATATTCTCAATTTGGCGGCAAAAGAAAAAAAAATGATAAAATATCCCCAAACAAAGTCACCTTTCTTAAATAATATATTGAAAACAAAAGGCCACGAAGTTAATAAAAAGATATAAGAAAAGAAATTAGAAAAAGAACCGTGGGGTAGTGAAATGTGAACTTGAAAACGGTGGAAAGCACCAAAAGTTCTTTGTACCTTTGACTAGCTTTTCTCTGTTGTTGTAGTT
Organism: Combretum micranthum; assembly: GCA_024138025.1. NCBI lineage: Eukaryota > Viridiplantae > Streptophyta > Magnoliopsida > Myrtales > Combretaceae > Combretum > Combretum micranthum. Next base: position 379,865 of record JAMXBD010000027.1, read on the forward strand.
GTTCCAAGTCCAAACCACACACCGGATGCACAGTCCTTTTAAATTTTTTTTCATAATTTTTGTTCTATTCCTTATTAAAAGAAATTAACATAAGTCTAGCTGTAGGATTTTAATATTTAAAATGGTTAGAAAATATTAGGATAAACTAAACCAGGTCCTCTTAGAAACTATCATAATTACAGAAACCAGAAAGGAATTTTATATTTTAAATATTATATTTATACATCTTAAAAAAATATTATGAGCTGAAAATTTATCCTTAACTATAATATCAAGCCAATCTTATATATTAATATGCAGTGATAATAGTTTTTTGAAGTCTGGCTTATAACTATATTTGATCCATATCACTGATAAAATATTAATTATGAGAAGAGAACTTCCAAACAAATAAGGATGAATCGGTTTATAGGAAATAATTATAAGTATATTAATATGAAGAATAATTTAACATTATATCTATGGAATATGACGTCAACATATTTGCAAGGACATCAGCCAAACATTTTAAAACTTCAGAAACTTTTATGTATTTTTTTTTTAAAGAAAAGTTTAATGGGTGTCGTTGTGATTAGCAAAATGTAATCGAATGTATGAGTTCTTTAATTTGTTGTCTTCACACTAGGGTACTTTTAGTTAGTCAATATTCCCACGAGAAGCCATTTTCTATTGTATCGTGAATCTTAAGTTTAACACTTGCTCAACATTTCTTGGTATCAGATTCTTGTGGACATCAACAAAAACGTTCCTTTCCAATTATTGCTTTATCAATACTTTCTTGTATCTTGCTTTTACTTTTATTCCATAGGAGGGACCATTTCTTTTTCTTGATCTGTTTCAGTTTTTATGAAGACAAAGAAGAACCAACGATGCACAAAGCACAACCCCACAATAACTTTAGCAACATCCAGTAAAAACTAAAAACAAGCACTTCATATTAGTTCTCTTGTCATCACTATGTTCTAAAACCATCAAATTAAATTGATAACTCATAGGTCATTTCATTATCCACGCATTGATAGGAGTCTACCGTATTCTTTTCGTGACTCATGGAGGAAAAAAATGAAAAAAAAAGGAGGAGGAAATCAAGTTATTAGCTTTGCTTCAATCAAATCAGTTGTATAAATAAATAATCTTCGATGCCGTTGTGACACCTCCATACCGTCAGGATATGATAATTCTATCACACATTTCTTGCACGTTAGGAATGTATAAATTTGAAGTCTTATCAGTGTAATCCCAAATATTTCATGTAGCAAATCATGTATATTCTTCTTCCAAACTATAAAAAATAATTAAGTTTTCATCATTTTGAAATAATGAAAATGCTAATTTTAATCTACTAAACAAGTCTTCAAAATATAATTTAACCAAATTATCACGCCCTGAGAGGTATCATAAACGTGACAGTCTACTGTACACAATATTAAAGCCTAGGAATGACTTCCCTAGTCACACAAAGACTTCCATATCATGCACAAGGCGTACAACAATCAAAGGGAACGCACCAGAGTAGTATAATTTGCTTTGATAACAAATAAAAAACATGGTAAGAGGAGTACTTAACATAAAACATAAGATGGTCAATTACAATTCCTAGGGACACACCTTTGCTAATGTCTTTAAGACTACACAAATACACTTCCTAGAAATCTCCAAACAATAGCATATCACATACAACTCATAAAGAAATTACATGAAAATAAATCCATCCTATGGTTTCACTCCTTCCACAAGAGCTTCAAAGGTTCGCCCACAATTTCCTTAATATTCCGATCCTTGGACGTAATCGTAACATACCTATTTCAACAAAAGTCTATGGGGGTGTAAGCTTCCCTTTTATTCGCACCATGATTGCAAACAAGTTTATTAATTTTCATGCATATGCTCCGCATAATATGCAACAATCACATGATTACATAAATATGGTTATTCGAAAACCATATATAGAATGAATTTACCCCTCCATATTAAAGGTTAAGGAATTTAGGTATGAAGATCCTTGCTATCTTCGCTGCTAGTCTTTGAGTACTCTGCTCTCAGCGATCGATCGACGTGGCTCATCCTTGGGATGTATCCCTAGTATGCTTTAGTTTCCTAAGAATGAGCTTGATCTTTGGCCCTTCAGACTCCTCACGTAGGAGTAGTAGTCCATATGATATGACTCAATGGATGCAATACGTGTCTATTTAATTTATATCAAGGCTGAGTATAATTATGGTAAACTTAAAGGTTTTCAAACAATCATCATACACTCATAATTAACACGTGAAATTAACGATATACTTAAACAATCATTCGTGGATTCCGATATGCTTAACATCCATTGTCACACATACATAAAGGCATATACATATAAATCTAGACCCCATACATGTCCATTTTATCTTATACCTATAGATTTAGTGCAACTATCTACAAGCATAAGTAAGGAAACAAAATTTAGAGAGAAAACTCACTCATTCATATTGCAGTCTTCTTAATCATAGTTGTCCTCAGTAAAGGAAATCTTGTATTTTCATCACCTAGACAAAAGAAATACCTGATATAAGTATTTCATAGATTGTAATAATCAAAATTCATGCAATTAAGAAATAATAATCATTAAAAAAATAATGTAAAATTATTGAAATTTTTTAAAGAAAAGTCATGGAAGATATTTCAAATTTCTTGCGATTTAAATATATTGAAATTTAAATAAATTGATAATTGTTTACAAATTATGAATTATTATGTTTTTTGAGATAAAATTCTATAAAAATAGCAAGGATGAAATTAAAATATATATAGATCTAAATAAATAGAAATGAGATTCAAGCTAGTAATAATAATGACCAGAGTTATAAAACATAACCTTAAGGATGATTAAAGAAATGAATAATGAGTAGATAAATAATTATAAAGGAATGATACTAAATCTACATAACTTGAATATTAAAATGTTTTGTGGAAATAAAAGTGTTAGAACAAATCCCAAATTAATATAGCAAGAAAGTATAACTTAAGTAAAAATATTAGATGGATTAGATAATGGATATAGAAATATGAGATATTAACTCAATAAATAATGGATTTTTCGATAATTTAGAATTGCAATAAAAGTGGAAACAATATCAAATTTTAATCTAAATTAATTGGAATAAACAATGAAAAGTGAGTGGGAGAATAAAATCTTAAAACGATCAAAAGCCTTTGAATCATGAAAACCAAAGTTAATTTGTTGTCAACTATCAATGGATGATTAATCTTGAAGTTGATTAAGGTGTAATTAATAATTGAATTTAGATAGTTTAATTAAAATAAGTAATGCGAATTATAGGTTATAAATGGATAGATTGATATAATCAATTAGTAATAGAATTAATTGAAATTGAGATTTCAAATACTCCTTTTCAATCTTTTATCTGTTTCACATATCTTTTTCATGAACAAAATTTCTTAAATCTCATTTAGTTAACAAATTTGAACTTTATTTCTTTTAACTTGTTTAATTACTTTGATTATTTTTCTATCAAACCAAATTTCACTATTTTATCAACTAATTTTAATTTGGATATCCATTTCTCTTGATCTACAAATGATATAAGATTTTCTAGAGCTTAATATTTAGATTTCTAAAATACTCAAAAGGTAGTCTCTATAATCTAAATTCTATACCTTCAATTTTCATGAATTTTGGGATTACTTACTTATCTAAAAATATCAGTTTCTAAGCCCAAATTTAACTAAATATCATTTCTACAAAAATTGAATTTCTAAACTTGGTTTGCAATTCAAGTTAACAATATTACTTAAGGAAGAAGTGGTAGTAGTAGTGATGAAGAAGAGAAAATTAAAATTGATCAAATATGTAAGTGTGATATTGTTTCTTATTTTTAGTTGTTTTGATTGTTGTTATATGATGATTTAATGTTAGTTATGAGAAAGCTTGAGTATGAACTTGTAAATTTGTGATATATGAGTATATGCTAGAACCTAAGTTTGATTGAGTATGAGTGGATTAAAGGAATATATGACATGAATTGATTAAATGAGAAGTAGAAATGTGAATAGAAGTGTTATGGGTTATGTAGCTGAGTTGATATGGTGTTAGGGATGGTGTTTGATGACTAAAATATGTAGAAAAGTAGCTTGAAGAGGAAGAATAAGAACAAGGGACGCATTTTTGGGCTGACACGCCCCTCACAACAGGCAGTGGCAAGGCCACGGCCATTGTGTCCCATTGCTGGGCCACTATGGGGTGGTGGCAAGGGGTGTGGTAGCCACCATGGGGTGGTGGCAAGGGGTGTGGTGGCCTCTGCCCCCTTGCGAATTGCTACATGCTCCTTGATATGGGGCGTGGTGATCACTATCACCCTTAACACGACCCGTGTGGATCAAAAACTCCTTTGTTCTTCTTTCCTTTGTCAAGTTAACTTAATTTTATCATGATTTCATCTTCCAAACTTGGATTAAAGTGATTTTAAATGCTATGAAAAGTTTAGAAAGAATCCTATAATTGTTGTAATGCCCTAACCTAAAGACATTATCGACCCGCCACGTGTCCTTAGAAGATCTGACACGCTAATGCTATAGATTTCTAAAACCACAAATATGAATTTTCGAATATCACCAATAACTCGCATATAGGGAAACTTTCAAACTTTTTCATATTAAAATAAATGTCCTTAACTCATAAATCATCTAAACATCAAATCTAAAAATAATAAAATCCTCACATATAATAGTCTTCAAAAGAAAATAACTAAATCATCATATGTTTCTTCTTCTCAAATTACTAATAACAAACTTCACCTATCAGCAGGGTGATCATAACCGCTATCGCTCCCCATCATCAACAAATATGTCATGGCCAGTCAAGTCATAAATCATAGAATCTTCACCTGTACCCGTGGGACAAATAAGGATTGAGCGAAAAACGCCTAGTACGCCAAACCGAAAGCACATGCACATGAACACGCATATCACAATATTACATACAACTTATTTTCTAATGTAACAAGCACAATTTAATTATCTTTTCATTAGCTTGCAACCAACACAGTTTAAGACTATTGATCACTAATCCTAAACCGGGAGTAACTCATGACCCCGATTAAAACCATATTATCATAATATATACATATATAGATGTAAGCTGTAAACCCCCAAAAATTTTCATAATCCTCAAAAATAATTTAAAACTCAAAAATCGACTCGAGATTAACACCCGATTCTAGACCAAGTCAAACACCGGAAATGAAACCCTAAAACTCGAACCAAGTTAAAACTTAATTTCAAATGAGAACAAAAACGAGTTTTCTCAATCTTGAGAAAACAAGAACCCTTGAAATGAAATATAAAGTCTAACTACCGGTTTAATCAACGTCCGTACATCAATTAAATCACCTAACCGTTTTCTAACACGCAAATCAAGACAATATATCCAAATAACGATCAACAGCAAAATCTTAAAACCTTCGATAAATTTCAGAAATCACAAATTTCAAATTTTCACCAAAAGTCAAACTGAGTCAACTCATAACCCTAGACTCGGTTAAACGATTCCGAGAACTAAAAACTATTAAATAATCACAAATAAAATAAAATATAAATTTCAAGCTAAAATTCTAAAACGATCAAGACTCGAAAATTATACGATCTTACGAATATCTCGACGAAAACGGAAATCAAAACGGAACCCTAAAAGTCAACAAATCTATAACGAACCCTAGTGTTTAAGATCCGGCAGTCCCGCGTTTTCAAACCCTAGAAAACGAAATTAAGTTAATGGCCTAGAATAGTTCGTAATAACGTAGGGTAACATAAAAATATTAGATTCGCGAATTTTGAGTGACCTTCGGACCCAAACGGGATAGGTTCTCGAAAAGCGTGTCCCGGAGCTCGGAATATTAAAAATATTCCGTTTATACCAATAGACTCGTAAAAATACAAGGATTCCAGAAATATCAGTTTTAGAATTTTTCGGTAGCTAAAAATTACAGATATCGCATTATTACGCGTATTTTTATTACTACCGGTACTTTAATTGTCTAGTCTACTATTCATTACTATTCACCTATCTCTACTTTTTCTTACACCTATTTCTTACACCTACATATCTATTTTCTTACATTTTTCATTTCCAATACAATTTTAATCACATCAAACTTTACACATTACTTCTTTATTACACAAACAAATAAAACAAATAAATTTCTCTCTCCTCACATGCCCAAAACTGGCGCCTATCTCCCTCCCATGCATCTAATTATTTTTCTTTTTCAATTTATTTTATTACATCTAAAAATTCACTCCAAAAATTCTATAAATACCCCCTTCCTCTTTTATTCTTTTACACAATTCATTTCACTACCAAAACTCTATCAAAATCTCTCCACAAATTCTCTCCTCAAGAATTCTCTCTACCAAAACTCTCTTTCACCAAATATCCACAAGAATTTCTCTTCATACAATACAACTACCATCTCTCCATAACCACATAACCATACATTCACTACCATCTTCATACCACACAAATACCTTAGGTAAGAATTTCTTTCAACCATTTATCTATTCATGTCATGTAACTTAGCATGACTATGGTGTTGTTTTGAAACTCACATGAGTAGTAAAAGTAACAACATATTCATGTTTTGTTCTTGTACATAAGCTTCCTATTTTATTATGTTGTTATTATTATTGTTATTATTTGCTTCTAATCTAACTTATATTATGTATATATATTTATTTAGAGCATATAAGTTCATTTGTTATTTCTTTACATTCAAGTTATGCAATTTATTTATTTTATGCAATTATTAAGACTAGTCTTTCTAGTCTTAGACTTGTCCATATCAAGTCAAAACAATCTTTTATTTATTCTCTTTAAATCTTTCGGGACTAGTCCATTCTTAGTCCCGGGACGCCTTGATAAAGCTAAGGCTCCAATACTTGACCGGGATACCTTGATGAAGCTAAGGTTCCCAATACTTGATATTTTATTTTCTTGCTCATTAATTATTTTTAGTATTTTCTTATGTTCTTATTATTTTATATGCTCATGATACTTGCATTTGCATAATGTTAATGTCTTAACTAGTCTAAAAATAGAATCTTGTTTTACTAAATGAACTCAAAGCTAAGTTTCCAATTATATGATTTACCACAAAAACATGAAGTTATTATCAACAACCTAGAAATAGAATAATACAAGTTTTCTCAAGTTTTCTTAAATAACAAAGATAGTTTTACCAAGAAAACATAAATAAATATTTTCCTTGTATTTTATGGTAATCTAAGTTTTTTTAAAAAAAAATAAATCATTAATATCGAAAGTTTAAGACTTAAATTCTTTTCTAAACTAAGGAACAAACTAGTTTTCAAAGTTAAGACAAAAATCAACTCATCAAGTTATGAACCCACTTAGGAAAAATAATGATTTTCAAATTTCTAAAAGAAGGAACTAATTTTCAAAGGAATATAAATGAGGTAAGATTTATAATAATGGAATTTATAAAAATGATTCTTTTCAAAAGAAATGAAAGAACAAGTTTTGGAAAGCAAAAGCTTATATTTTAGAAATGAATATAAGAAGACAAGATTCATTTTCTAAAACCATCCTAAATACAAAATTATAAAAAGGTTTTGAACAACCTAATATACTTTTTGATAAAAATCAATCTTTTATCACTAGAAGCGAAATTTATGAAAAACTAAGGTTAAAAGGAAAATTTACTTGTTTTGAAAAAAAAAAAGGAATGAAGAAAACAAAATAAGAATATACTCATTTATAACAACCTAGTAAAAATATAAAGTTTCTTTAAATACTTGAAAAGAAAATTTCAAAGTTAAAGTTTAAATGAATTGTTTTATGAAATAAATTGTTGAGACACTACCATTAGGATTTTTGCATATAAAGTGAGCATACCTATATATTCAAAAGTGTTTATCAAATATATATTTATATTGCTACAAAAGGATTTTCTTTAAAATGAAGTTGAGTTAGAAAATGGATTTTTGCAAAAGTTTAGAAAATTCGTTTTAAATCTGTACCTGACGTTTTCGGAACCCAAATGACCTTTTACGACCAAGATAAGTTTAGAAATGGATAGAACTTTTCGAATAGGTAGAAAACGGTATATCATATGCGAAATTCCGAGTTAAAATGAGCAAGTTATGGCCATTTTAAGTTGGAATTTCTTCTTATACGATTTTACCACGATTTTAAGTAAAGTTTAGAATCTCCAAGAATAGAAATTCATGGAAGACTTATCCCGGGTATTTCTTTTGTGTAGGTGACGAAGGATACGAGAATACCCTACCCAAGGATTTCTACGACTATGAAGATAGTGAAATGGACGAGTGAGTTATTCCTTCTAATTTCGTTACCTTACTTGTGCTTGTAATGTAGTAGCATTAGTATACTAAGAAAAGATAAAAACGAATATATTTGGGGATTTCGGGATTATGTGTATATATATGATTCTATTTTATGTGTGAATTGAGAACTAAGAATATCGCAACTTCGATCTGCTTGTTTAAATAATTTTGTTTACTTACTTGTATGATTGTTTATTGTTGCTAAATTGATTGATCGCCCCTAATAAACCTTAATAAGGTTTGACCTAAGAACAATAAAACGTTCACGCATAGCATCCATCGAGTCACATCTATTTCTGAAGGCTGCTACTCCTACGCGTAGAGTTAGATTGGCTGTGATCGTGCGGTGCCACGGGCCATGTTCCTTCCTGGATAATCCAAATCGCTCGGGGAAAGTGACTCTAGGTTAGGAGCCGAGCCAACCGAATGCTGTGGGTGAGGACCTGGGGACTAGCAGTAGAAGGTCGAGGACCTTCAACCCCAATTCCCTAACCTTTGATACGGAGGGGTAAATCCGTTCTATATATGGTTTCCGGATGACTATATATATTCGCGTAATCATGTGATTATGCATTGTATGCATAGCATATGTGTGATTAAATAAATAAACTTGTTTGAAAATATGGTGCGAATGAAAAGGAATATCTCACTAAGCTAGTTGTAGCTTATACCCCTATAGATTTTGTTGAAACAGGTATATTCGTGGATTAAACTTGAGGATCATGACATTAAGGAAGTCATGGACGGATGATTGAGGATATGGAATTATACGATGAAGAAATTTTGTAAGGTTCTTTACATGTGCTAACCTATATGATTAGGGACGTATATCTATTTGAAGATAATAGAAGAATATGCCTCTAAGAATTGAAATGCAATATGTATGTTTTATGATAAGTATTCTCTTTGCCTTGTTACCTATTTACTATCAATATAAATTGCGCTACTCCGATGCGTCCCCTTGGTTGTGATGTACGCCTTGTATATAATATGGAAGCCTTCACTTGACTAAGGTAGTCATTCCTAGGCTTTAGTATTGTGTACGGTGGACTGCCACGTTTAAGGTACCCCTCGGGGCGTGACATAAGCCCCTAGATTTTTCAGTAAATAAAAGTAAACCCTAGAACTGGAAGTTAAACTAGAACCATAAAGTTAACCTAATTCTATGATTAGTCTAGTAAATCTAGATCCGGTAATCCCCATGTTCTTAAACCCTAGACAACGAAATTGAGATAATTATGAAAAATGGTTCGTAATAATATAAGAAAGCTTAAAAATATCATATTTGTAATTTTCTAGTGTCTTTTGGAGTCGAATGGGATCAGTTTTAAAAAACCGTGCCCTGGTGCACTGAATAGTGAAGATATTCTAACAACACCGATAGACTCGTAAAAATATAAGGTTTTCAAAAATATCAGTTTTAGAATTTTTCGGTAATTAAAAATATCAGATATAGGCCGTTTACGCGTATTTTCTGTACTATAGGTATTTTAATTGTCTAGTTTACTATTCATAGTACTATTTCTACTATTCATTACTATTTCTCTATCTTTACTTTTTCTTACACTCTATTCTTATACACTAGCATACCTATACCTTATGATTTACTTTTCCCAGAGAACTTTAATCACATCGCACTTTACACATTACTTTTTTTTATTACAAAACAACAAAATAAATGATTTCCTCCCCCCTTTACAAGCAAAACCGGCGCCTCTCCTCTCTCTTATCTATCAATTTTATTTTCTTTTTCAATTTATTTAATTACATCTAATTTCCACTCCAAAACTCTATAAATACCCCATTCGTCCTTAATTCTTTCACACAACTCATTTCCTACTAAAACTCTACCAAAATTACTCCACAACTACTCTCTCTCAAATTCTTTCCCAAGTCTCTCTTCTCTCCATAAAACCATTTCCCACATATTACTATAACTTATTCTTTTCCTCTTCAATAAACACATAACCTCAGGTAAAATTTCTTACATATACTCATCATGTTCATATAACTTAGCATGAGCTTAGTGTATGTTTCTTAGACTCATAAGAGTTAAAGAAGTAACAATATGTTTATGTTTATGTTTTCCATTATGTTTATGTTTTCCATTATGTTGTTATTATTATTATTATGTTGTTGTTATTATTGTTATTATTATTTGCTCTAATTTAACTTCTATATGGTATTATGTATATTATGTATATAAATTTTTTTAGAGCATATAAGCTCATTTGTTATTTATTTATTTCATGTTATTATTAAGACTAGTCTTTTTAGTTTTAGACTTATCCTTATCAAGTCAAAACAATTTTCTTTTTTTTTTCATTTTTTTTCTTTTTGTACTAGTTTATTCTTAGTCTCGGGATACCTTGATGAAGCTAAGGTTCTCAATACTTGACTTTATTATTATGCTCTTATTTATTATTATGCATATCTTATTTTATAATGTGATATTATTATATTTCTCATATCTACATAATCTCATTCATGCATGAACATGTTGATATTGTCTCAACCATAATGAAAAAGGAGTTTTCTTAAGTAATAAAAATAAGGACTCTCTTTAAAAAATAATTTTTGTCACATAAGAAATGATTTTTCCATGAAAGCTTAAAGTTTTATCTTAACAAATATTTTCTAAAGTTAGATAAGTTTAGCTAAAGTTTTAGTTATAATACCATATGGGATTTTATCAATGAATACATAAAATAAAGTTGTCACATACTCTCTTTTCAAACCAATAAAATAAGAAAGTTTCTTTAAAGTTAATTCTTTGTCTAACAAAAGTTTTCTTAAACTCATATGTAAAGCTTTCATCAACATACTAAGGTTTAGATAAGTTTTACAAATTTATCAAAGAATAACCTTTCTAAGGATAAGCTTTACTTAGGAAATAAAAATAATAAATAACTTATAAGATCATTAATATTATTTATTTAAAGTGGATCTAACTTTAGAAAAACTTTAGAGCACATAACCAAGAAATATTTAGAAAAACTACAATTTTCAAGCACTAAGAATAAAGTTGTAGGAATCTTAACAAGACTAAAATTACTTTTTGAAAATTTAATTATTCTCAATATTAAGAAATGGAGGAAATACTCACTTATAATAATTTAAGAAAATTTCCAACAAAACTAAAAAGGGAATTTTTAAGTCTTAGCGTTTTCTTACTTTTAAGATACATTGTTTTACAAAAATCATTGTTAAGATAATATCACTAAATTCATGCATATAATTTGAGTCTATATATATATATTCAAATGATTTTTCAACCAAACAAATATCTATATTTTTGGATGGAGGAAAGTTTGAAAAATTGAGTTTTGAAATCTGAATTTTTTGCAACAATTTTGTATGTCACTATTCTGAGATCCAAATGACTTCTTTTAATAAAAATAACCTTAGAAATGGATAGATCTTTTCGAGTAGGTGGAAATTGGTATATAATATGCGAAATTTCGAGTTAAAATGAGCAAGTTATGGCCATTTTAAGTTGGATTTCCATTCATGCGAATTTTGACGAATTCAATAAAATATAATTAGATAATTTGGATAGATCTTGGATGAAATACTCATTTTGGGTATTTCTTTTGTTTAAGTGTCGAGGACCAAGATCTTCTCTTCCCCAAGGATTACTTCGACTCATAGAAGAACGCTATGGACGAGTGAGTTCCATTTACGTTTTATGTATTCACGCATGTGCTTGTAGAATAGAGCACTAGATGTTAGGAAAAGATAAAATTGATATGCATGCGGGTTATCATGAGAATTATGTATGTGAATCGTTGTGTGCGATCAATGGACAATAAGTATATCGGAACCCGATTTGTAATTGATATAATTGTTTCTATGTATGTATTGCTATGTGTGCAATTATTGCTTGATCGCTTAAAATAAATTAATGTCGAATTGGATACCCCATAAATAAATTGCTCATGCATATCACTTAGAATATCATTTCGCATTTTGCTACTACTCCTCAGCGTGGGTCTAGAAAGGTAAGCTGTCTAGCGACATCTTGAGGATTTAGGACATTCGAGGAATACAGCCTCAAATTGTAGCCAAGCCGGATCGATCGCTATGGGTAAGGAAAGCTCGAGTAGTAGTAGTACGATTCGTTGGTGTAAATCCGAAATTTTTGGATCCAAATTAAAGACCTAAACCCTAATCCTAAGTCAAACGGATTCTTAAGTCAAACAAAACCCTAGTTTACCGTAACCGTTTAACTCCGGCATTGCGTTTTTTCAAGCCCTAGAAAACGAAGTTGGAAAAATTAGTTGTAATAGTTCATAATAGCTATAAGTTTTATAAAAATATCTGTTTTTTCAAAATTCGAGTGTCCTTTGAACCCGATCGGACATAGTTCTTGAAAAATGCGTCCGAAAGCCCGGAATAGGAAAAATATTCCGAATATACCGTTAGACTCGTAAAAATATGAGATTTCCAAAAATATCAATTTCATATTTTTTCGGTAGCTAGAAATATCAGATATCGCTTTTATACGCGTATTTTCTTACTATCGGTACTTAATTATCATGTCTACTTTTACATTACACTATTTTCTACTATTCTACACTATTCATCTATCTCTACTTTTTCTTACAACCTATTCTTACAAACCATACACCTATCTCTTACACTTTTTCATTTCCAATACAATTTCACATCTTTCATTTCTTACTTTTAATTAATCAAAAGACAAAAAAATTAATTTTTCCCTCTCCCCCATGCATGTTTGGCACCGGCCCTCTCTCTCTATCCCTCTAGTTGTTTTATTTTTCAATTATTTAATTAACACAAATTATCTCCCACATTTTCCTATAAATACCCCCTCATACCTTCACTTCTTTCACACCACTTCCTCTCTAAAGTTACTCTACAAAAATTTCTCTCCAAATTCTCTCAAGAGAAGTCTCCTTAGTTTAGCTTCCTTTAGGTAAGAGAATTCTCAAGAATTCTTCATGTTCATCTACTTAGTATGAGCTTAGTGTGTGTTTTCTAAAACCATGAAGGTTAAGAAAGCAACATTAGATTCATACTTTGTTTTTGTTCATAATATCAATCTCTTTATGTTCCTTTATGTTCTTTATATTTCCTTTATGTTACTACTATCTAATATATCTATATAACTATATATACTATTTAGAGCATATAAAGCTCATTATCTTGCAATTTATTTATCTTTCATGCAATTTATTTACTTTATTGCGATTTATTTCAAGTTGATTTTAAGACTAGTCATTCTAGTCTTAGACTTGTCCTCATCAAGTCAAAACAATTCTTTTCTTTTTCGGGACTAGTCTTTTCTTAGTTCCGGGGTACCTTGATGAAGCTAAGGTCCCAATACTTGATTTACTTTATTAATTACTTAAGCTTTCAAGTTATTATTTTACATTTCTATAACTTATGATTCATATTCATGCATGAACATAATGTTTTTGTCTCAACAAAATAAATGAGAAAGTGTTTTCTTGAATTAAAGATTCTTTCTAAAAAGAAATAAATATGGAAAATGGATTTCTTAAAAACCCATGGACATGTATGGGAATGATTTTCTTACATAAACAAAAGGTTTTATGAAAACTTATCTTTTATCAAGAAGCTCACTACAAGAAAATTGGGCTTTAGAGACAAAAATTTTGTCTCTAAACGTAAATTTCTGTCGCAAAAATCATCGTCGCAGATTTTATTTGTAAAATTATAACTACATTTTCAAATTTCCATCTCAGATTTTCTGTCTCTAAAGACCTGTTTTCTTGTAGTGAAGTAGAAATTCCTTTGGAATCATTACAAGAAATAAAAATGTCATTTTGCTACTTTTGAAATCCAAGTTTAGAAAATAAAACCACACTTTAAGAAATTAAAATAATTACAAAAGATTTCATTTAGAAATAGAATATTCATCTTAATAACTAAAAGATCTTTCAAAAGTAAAATAAATATTCAATAGAATCTCAAATTCAAAGTCTTTTAAGACCTTAATTTTTACAAGTTGAGACAATTTCATTTACTTCTGATGGTTTGCCTTCAAGCGTAGTTTTAAATTTATAAAGTCCCGTTTTTAATTCACTATAAAGGCAATAGGCAGTGTACCTATCGATTGCAGAATAGAATTAATACGGGTGTCGTCCTCTAGGATCTGGATATCAAGTACTAGTATTACCGTTTCTCTACTATGTAACCGACAATTTTGATGATTACTATTTTATCTAATTTACTTTAAAACACTATTAACACAACTCCAATAACCAAACAAGATTCAATTAAGGTCTAATAATCCAGGTTTTGTCTTACTTTCAATTTATCATGTGAATCATTGACAATCCATATTAGATAATTAAGATTAGTTCTTAAGCTATAGAGTTCCTTGAGCAAATTATTAATTCTTTCGAATCTAACAATTTATCTAAACCTAGTTAATCGATTAGGATGTCTCCTAATCAATAGCAACCAAAATTTGCATGATAACATGAACTCTTAAAAATAGAAGATTCTTGCTATTCTATGTCTAGAATTATAAACAAATCTTTCAATTGCATAGATCAATTCATAAAAGTAATCTTTCAATTAACTTAAATGAAATTCATGCATAAATCTGTATTTCCGGACATACAAACTTAAGAACGGTTAACAAACATGCAATTGAACAAAAGAACTTCAATAATTCATTAAGAACAAAGTCTCAACACATGATAATATGAAATTCGACAAAACCCAGATATAGAAAAACTACTCCTTCATAGTAATTAATAGTAATACATGAAATTCAAATAGAAATTCGAACTCATGATACTACCCGAAAAGATTATAGCTCAAAGTGTCGGATCTTCAATCCTTGATGATCTTGATTTGTTATTGGAATCTCCAGAACTCTTTTTCTTTTGAAAACTCTCGTTATCAAAATCTTGTCTATTTCTTTTCTCTTCCACCATCTCCTTTTTATAACCATCTTCAATTGAATGGAATTAATTGCTCTTGATGAGGAGAGATGAAAGGTTTTGGAGGTTATGAGTCTTTTGGCCTTTCAAGTAACGCTCCTTCCATAACCGAAATAAACGTTTTTGTCTTAAAATGGAGGTTACTGTAGTTAAAAAGTCGTTTTCTCATTGAATGACTTTTTATTAAATCGACAGGGCGAGTGACAGGTCATGTCTCACAAATGTCCTTTGCAAAGTTCAATTTCCAGGTTGACATGGTTTGAGACAGGTCATGTCTTGCAAATGTCTTTCAAAAGCTTGATTTTCATTCTTTAATTTGCTTCCTCCTTGCAATGGTTGAAAAACATAGCTTGATCTTGTCATTTTGAGTTCTTCTTAATCCAAAATTTGCATTTTTGACCCGTCTTTGCTTTCCTTGAAAAATATTTCCTTTAAAGACCTGAAAGCATACATTAATGTTTTGAAGTGCCAAATTCTTAATAAAAATGATCAATAAAGGTTCATTTTGGCATTCACAAAATATGAATAAATTTGGTTTATCAAATTCCCCCACACTTGAGTTTTTGCTTGTCCTCAAGCAAACAATTAAAATCTATCATCAAATATACTCAAAAATTTTCATAAGTTAAAACATAGCATTCATTTTTATTATAGTAACTTGCTTTTATACCTACTGCTCAAATCTATTATTTAAATGTAATTGGCATACTTTAATCAAAATTCTAAGGCTAATCCAGGTAAGTTAAACTTTACCCTCACCAATTAAAAATAGCTTCCAAAGTCACAAAATAAACACAAAGTCAAACAATAGCAAAAGAGACCTAGTTATACTTCACCACTTTTTAACAAATATATAAACCTTCAACTTTTTTCTAAGCACAATAATCTAAAGTGAAAGTAATTGTATCTGTTCTTCCCCTGGATTTTCTCCCTTTAATTAAAAATCTCTTTAAAAATTTTTAGCTTTCAGAGGGACGGGTTTTTGCCCGCTTCTTTTCCTTTTCCTCTGGACAGGGTGTAGCCTGCATCTTTTCAGCTCTTTTTTCAAGTTCATCTAATGAACTTTTGCCTTTCCGCCCTTCTCGTTATAGTGAGTTCATCGAGTCGGCACATCCCGGGCTCATCACCCAAGTGACCAGGTTTTAAAGGGACCCCATCGAACTCTCTCACTCTAACTTTCAAGTTAGGATACTCATAACTCAAATGCTTGAGTCATTGGAGTATAGGCCTTTTGATTTTTTCATCAATTGTATATAAGAGGCATGCTATTTCAATTTAGCACAACAATTGATTATTTTCAAAGAGATTTATTCTAAAAAGGATCACCAAGTGATGAACTTCATATACTCTTTCACCAAAGATTAGGAGGGCTCTCAAAATATTTGAAAAGAAAATATACAAATCAACAAGCTTAGAACTACAACCATTTAACTTTCAACTAAGGACTTCGATCCACTTTTAGACTCTAGATTCCATCCCTAATTAGCAAGTAAGTTTACCACACCTAGATTTCATCCTACAATTTCAACTAAGTATACTAATCACAAAATAGATGAGTAAGGTATTATAAGTTTAGTTTTTTTTTTTTTTTATGAATGCTATTTCTAAACATTTTTCTGAGTATATTTTCAAGTACAATAGCAAAGTGCAAAGTGGGGTTTTTCACATTTACAACAAGCACAGAAAACCAAATTTTATCAATAGTATCCCTAGAATATCCCTAAATTCCCCCACACTTAAATTGGACATTGTCCCCAATGTCAAAACATATATAATATAGTGAGGAATGGTAAAAGAAGGATGAGACTTCCCTGTTTAAGGACAAATTTGCAGCTTGCAAGAGTTCAACAAAAAGGAGTAGTAGTGACAACAAGTCAGGTCAGAGTTCATCTGGGCTGCAAAACAAAAGCATAGACAAAAGATAAAAACAAAAAAAAAAAAAGAACAAATGTCAGCACTCATGATTCTACTTGTAAGCCCTATAGAGTCTAACCCAAGATTGGGTTCTCATAGATACAGTTATCCAATATATTATCAGCAATCATCAGAACAGTAACATATCAAGGAATCAATCTCCTTGATAATCAGGATCATCTTCATCCTCATCCACTATCTTTTTCTGTTTCTTCTTCTTTGGTGGTGTAGGTGTTATGGTGGGTTCTTCTTCTTCCTCTTCCTCTTCAGATTCTTCATCATCTTCCTCGAATCTCATGGATGAAATCACAACAATCCGACCAACTCATCTTGAGTAAACTAAGGTATCTTGCAATAAACCAAACCCCATTCAACATGGATTACAAAAATCATAAATAACCCAACAACCATTTGACCCATAGGAATCACGCATATCATCAACCCAACACCCATTCATACATTCATTCATTTATCAAACCAAACAACCCATTCCTAGATCTAAAGATTCATGCATGCATCATCTAAACCAACAATCTTACAAACAAACCATGGATCACGCATATCTACTAACCTTAGGACAACCCAACAACCCATCAACAATGGATCACGCATGACAACCATTAATGCTCAAAAACCCATCAATCACGCATGACTAAGATTTCATATGCAAATGTTCTTCATCAAGAACGAATTAATTTAGGGTGACATGCAATCAAAAAGCCTAAAATCCCAAATCAATACCTTTAATGGAGTCATGAATATGTAGATACTCAAAGATGAGAGATGATGAAAAACTTACTTGGATTTCCCTTGATTTTTGCTTGAACTTTTTGCGTGAAATAAGAAGGTAGAATGAGAGGATTTTATCTTTGCAAAGCAAGTCTCTTTGTATTCCAAACGCACAAATGAAATAAATGAAGGAAATAAATTGAAAGCATGCGTCTTTTAATGGAATGGGGGCAGTAAGTTACACGGCCAAACGACAGGTCATGTCGTGCGAATGTCGTTCTGGAAAATTTTCCACAGCTTGTTACACGGCCAAACGACAGGTCATGTCGTGCGAATGTCGTCCTGGAAAATTTTCCACAGCTTGTTACACGGCCAAACGACAGGCCATGTCGTGCGAATGTCGTCCTGGAAAATTATCCACAGCTTGTTACACGGCCAAACGACAGGCCATGTCGCGCGAATGTCGTTTTGACAGCAAATTTTCTAGTCTTTTTGTACCTTGTTTCCTCTCCAATATCCATCTTTTCCTTAAAATTATTGCCCAAGCATCCTAATCTGTTAGAAAAATAATAAAATCATGAGTTCAAAAATAAAAGAAAATAAATAAAAGAATTAGTCATGGGTTGCCTCCCAAGAAGCGCACTTTTTTAACGTCGTTGGCTCGACTTATTAACAAAAATCATACTCTCATCCACCAGGATCCCAAACAAATGTGTCCCAGACACAAGTTTTTATCAAAATTAGCATAAATTTGCTTCTCATCCTAGTTTTCTTTTTAAGCACAATAAGATTCAGCAAAAATTTCAGAAATTTTTCATGGGTAGAGGGGTATTGGAAAATTGGTTCTATCACAAAATCAATCATATATCCAATAGGCTCATGATCTCCCAAACATCCAATGATCTCAACAAATGGAGAGAAATTAATATCTTCAATTGCAATCTGTTGTTCCATCTCTCTAAACATCTCTTCTTCTGGGGTAACTTGAGGAATGTCCTCCATATATGTGTTCTCAATGATTGGAGTACTAGGGAAAGGATTAAGATACAACACTTTAGTCTCCTCAGAATCATCTTTTTCCTTAATAGACTCCAACTTATCTTCATGATTGTTTAGATCTACCTTATGATCTTCAATTTCATTTTTCTTCTCTACCAATTCATCCTTTAATTTTGATGACTCCTCAAGTTGTATATTTGGATCATTTCCTCCTAATGCTTCGAAAGGACTTGTAATTATCTCCACAGGTACTTCCTCATGTCTCCCAAGAGTTTCTAAAGATTCAATCAACCTACTTACCCACTCCTGAGATGGTCCTAGAAGAGTGGCCAATTCTTCTAAACTTATGAGTTTGTAAATTTTAGGAGCACATGATTGCCATGAGTCTGCTTCAAAAAGCGCTTGCATCATACTAACAAACAAATCCATGTTATCATTTCTTGAATCAATGATCCGTTCCAAAAGAGATTTGTCTTGAGGATCTTTTTCAGTATGGCTCAAGGAGGAAGATGGTGTGCTTAATGTAGCTTGAGCATGGTCATAATGTGAATGTGAAGAAAAATGTGAGACAGGTCTCCTACTTTGACATTCAAAAGTCCAATGTCGTCCACCACACTCCTTGCAAATCATATCATTAAGAGTCATAAGGTCAGTATCTGGAAATTGTTGATATGAATCAATAGAGGATAATGCATTTGTATAACAGGAGTTAGAAGGATGACAATATGGATTAGGACATTTATAAGACTCATGATCACCTCCACAATACAAACACAAAAATCCAATGAAATTCATAGTTCACACAGTCATAAAATATCAAGAACACCTTCACTCAAAACGAATTACCCCAAAAATAAAAAAAAAAATAAAAAATTGGTTACAGTAGTAGATACTAAAGCTTTTCCTAGTATTGGCTTACCAGATCCCCGGCAACGGCGCCAAAAACTTGATGGTTTGCCTTCAAGCGTAGTTTTAAATTTATAAAGTCCTGTTTTTAATTCACTATAAAGGCAATAGGCAGTGTACCTATCGATTGCAGAATAGAATTAATACGGGTGTCGTCCTCTAGGATCTGGATATCAAGTACTAGTATTACCGTTTCTCTACTATGTAACCGACAATTTTGATGATTACTATTTTATCTAATTTACTTTAAAACACTATTAACACAACTCCAATAACCAAACAAGATTCAATTAAGGTCTAATAATCCAGGTTTTGTCTTACTTTCAATTTATCATATGAATCATTGACAATCCATATTAGATAATTAAGATTAGTTCTTAAGCTATAGAGTTCCTTGAGCAAATTATTAATTCTTTCGAATCTAACAATTTATCTAAACCTAGGTTAATCGATTAGGATGTCTCCTTAATCAATAGCAACCAAAATTTGCATGAGTAACATGAACTCTTAAAAATAGAAGATTCTTACTATTCTATGTCTAGAATTAAACAAATCTTTTCAATTGCATAGATCAATTCATAAAAGTAATCTTTCAATTAACTTAAATGAAATTCATGCATAAATCTGTATTTCCGGACATACAAACTTAAGAACGGTTAACAAACATGCAATTGAACAAAAGAACTTCAATAATTCATTAAGAACAAAGTCTCAACACATGATAATATGAAATTCGACAAAACCCAGATATAGAAAAACTACTCCTTCATAGTAATTAATAGTAATACATGAAATTCAAAATAGAAATTCGAACTCATGATACTACCCGAAAAGATTATAGCTCAAAAGTGTCGGATCTTCAATCCTTGATGATCTTGATTTGTTATTGGAGTCTCCAGAACTCTTTTTCTTTTGAAAACTCTCGTTATCAAAATCTTGTCTATTTCTTTTCTCTTCCACCATCTCCTTTTTATAACCATCTTCAATTGAATGGAATTAATTGCTCTTGATGAGGAGAGATGAAAGGTTTTGGAGGTTATGAGTCTTTTGGCCTTTCAAGTAACGCTCCTTCCATAACCGAAATAAACGTTTTTGTCTTAAAATGGAGGTTACTGTAGTTAAAAAGTCGTTTTCTCATTGAATGACTTTTTATTAAATCGACAGGGCGAGTGACAGGTCATGTCTCACAAATGTCCTTTGCAAAGTTCAATTTCCAGGTTGACATGGTTTGAGACAGGTCATGTCTTGCAAATGCCTTTCAAAAGCTTGATTTTCATTCTTTAATGTTGCTTCCTCCTTGCAATGGTTGAAAAACATAGCTTGATCTTGTCATTTTGAGTTCTTCTTAATCCAAAATTTGCATTTTTGACCCGTCTTTGCTTTCCTTGAAAAATATTTCCTTTAAAGACCTGAAAGCATACATTAATGTTTTGAAGTGCCAAATTCTTAATAAAAATGATCAATAAAGGTTCATTTTGGCATTCACAAAATATGAATAAATTTGGTTTATCAACTTCATACATATGTTATGAGTCATTACAAATATATATATACCTTTCAAAAGTTTACAAAATAATTGAAATATTTATCTTTTCAAATGAGCTCTGTTTACAAAGAGGAAAACAAGTGTTTGCAAAATTCGTGGCAAATCTGGTCGCTACCTTTTCGGAACACAAGTGGCTTAGTTTTATAAAAATAAGCTTAGAAATGCGTAGATCTTTTCGAGTAGGTAGAAAACGGTATATTATACGCGAAATTCCGAGTTAAAATGAGCAAGTTATGGCCATTTTTAGTTGGAAATTCCCCTTATACGATTTTACTACGATTTTAAGAAAAGATTAGAATCTTCAAAGATAGAATTTCATGAAATACTCATTTTGGGTATTCTTCTTGATTAGATAATCACGAGGAGGATTGTTCGTATCCCGAGGATTACTACGATTAGGTGGAAATTCCGAACGACTCATCCATTTCAAGAAAGTCGTCGTCATGGCCGAGTGAGTTTATTCCCCGTTATTTTCATACTCTTGATTGTGCTTGTAAAATTAGTTGCACTAGAATTTAAGAAAAATCAAAAGGAAGTGTATGATAATATGTTGAAAGAATACTAAGTATATCGAAACTCGATTTGTTTGTAATAAAGTTGTATGTGAATTAATATCTTGAAATGTTTGAAACTGATTGATCACTTGAAAGAATTTAAACGTAACTACTAGACTTTCATTAAAGAAATTATTCATGCACTTCATATGTTGAGTCACATTGCATTCACTACTATACAATTGGTGGGACAAGTGTATAATAGTGGTGGTAGACATAACCGGTATATCATGTAAGTGGCGAGTAGGAGCCGGTAAAAACTACAAAATTGGTGGCTAGTGGGAGCCTGTAATAACTACAAGTTTTTGATGGAGTATAAGAGCCGGTAAGATCTATAAAAGTGTTTTTAAAAGTTATGGCTGTAATTGGCCTGAATACCCAACCCCGAATGAAGGGCGTAAATTCATTCAACATATAATTCCCGGAAAGTCATATGTCTTGTATGCTCACGTAGTTGTTGCATTTCATATGTTTGAATAATAAACTTGATTGATAATTTTCCTCGAGTATTAATTTTGGGATTTACTCACTAAGCCCATAAGCTTACACCCCTATAGATATTTGTATTCTCAGGAACACCTATTTTTGTGCCCGAGGTCTTCCAGTACCCGTATACGTTTTATGTTGAAGCTTTTGGAGGAAATCTACTCGAAGACTTAGATTAGAATTCCTTTGAAATCTTTAATTTTGGATATTATGAAGTTATCTCGATCCTTGGAATTAGCGGGGGTATGCCCCTAAGAAATTATGTAACAGACCTTTGGTTATTTATGATATGATATACTTTATTTCTGGATTCTTGTATGTTTATCTTTACTTGCTTAAACTATGCTTCCCAAAAGCGTCTCCTATTACCGTGTTAGACGCCTTATATATAATACTAAGGCTTTCGCATAACTAAGGTAGTCATTCTTAAGCCTTGATATTATATGTGGCGGACTGCCACGTTTAGGGTACTCTTCAGGGCGTGACAGTTGGAACCCCAAGACACGCGTGACTTTTAAGGAAGTCGTTTGGGGCCTAGTTTAAATCATTCCCTAACCACCGATGGAGGGGTAAATCCATCATATATACGAAACCGGATGGTCGTATGTACTGTTTGATCATATGGTTGTAGCACTTCATATGCTTGTTTAATGAATTTGATTGAATGTTTGTTATGAGTGCTTTTGCGTAAGGAATATCTCATTAAGCTAGTTATGCTTATACATTTATAGACTTTTGATATTGGAGGATCGTTATTTTGCACCGGTGACCATCTTGATCATCCGGGTAGAATCTTTATTTTGGGGAGCTTTTGGAGGAACTTTGTTTTGAAGTCTTAAACTAGATTTCCTTTAAAATCTTCTAGCTTTAGTTAATCTTTATATTAAGATTATGTTCCTATGGAAATTATCAAGGAAATGCCCTTTAGAAGTTGTAAGACTTCATATTTTAATGAAATATATTAAGTGTTATTTTGCATGTTCCGCTATCAATATCTTAAATTGCATTACTCTACCGGTCCTCCTTTAATGTGAAGGTACACCTTGTACTAATATGGAAGCTTTTGAGTGACTAAGGTAGTCATTCTTAAGTTTTAATATTGTGTACGGCGAGCTGTCATGTTTAGGGTACCCGTTGGGGCATGACAATAGATGTGTTCCACAATTAAGTTGTTAATGACTCCTAATCTACCGAAATCATCTCCAGGTGCAACTCCACTCGAGACACTGCCACACAAGAATCATCAGGTTGCCAGTGTTGGTATCACACTACTGTCGTGGTCTTTACTAACCGCAGCTGTCACGCTCCGAGGGTAACCTAGTAGAAGTAGACAAGTCACACTTAAATATTGTCACTAGATTACCTTCAAAGAGTGACATGTGTTTCCAAAATACCAGGATCTTTTAGTTGCTTTGATAAGAAACGATAAATACATGTAAGAAATAAATTGGTAAATAACTACTATCTTAATCATAAGGTATCACCTAACTATTACAAACCATGTAGTTTTCTTGTAGTTCATAACTGATAAAATAGCACTAGCTAATCTATTCTAGGAAACATAACCATTAATCCCAAGTAGAACCATAGACTTCCAGCTCTTAAGCTCTTACCGGAGCCATATTCCTGGAAGTGACTAACCAAGATCGAAGTGTAAACCTGAAAAGACTGTTGGAGTATGAGCGAAACCACGGCTCAGTGAATAACCAAGCATAGTACACAATCAAACAAGTTATTAACAAATTATATGTAATGCAATCACTCGATCATATGCTTAGATACAAGCTTGGATGATCTAGAATCCAAACAGGAAAAAGATTTATGCCCTCTTTTGAGGGTTGAAGAACATTTACTTTATAACCCACCTGCCCAGGAGAGACTAAGTTTACAGGAAAATCAACGATTTCTCGTTTTAAGATTATCACTTTAAATATAATAGTTTTAACTGACCATTTCCTATATCCATCCTTAGAAACTCTTTAAGTATTAATCATTTCAAAGTGATACTACGGACGGCGTTCTTCATTACCACTTAGCTCCTGTAGAACCAACGGAACAAAGAAAACCTTGGAAGAACTAACACTTTAGAAAAACCAAGTGTTAATAGAGAACTGAAATATTAATACGTAGCAGGTTGTCACCCGTTTATATATGCAATAATGCAGTACGTGCAATGCATGACCAGATTATTTTAATAAGTCAATAGTTCTTATTCAATTTCATGGTGATCATACATTACACACAATCATCATCATATTACTTCACAACATCAAATCATTATATTATCACTTTTGTAATGGTAGATTAACAATCATACAATCAGATCACAACATATTTCCAATAAAACATTCATTTGATTGTCTTTATATTACATGTTCCACTATTTACAAGCACAAATAGTATAATATGACTGAATTACTCACTTGCTCATGGTGATTTAATCATAATAATCTGCTGGAAGATCTTCTAGGGTATCAAAATCACCTATTGAGATGAATAAAATATTCATCAATATAATATAGATTATATAGCTAAATTCCTATACGCGTCTAGTGTCCTAAACTGATATTTATCAAGTTTTGTAGTGATTAATACTAATTTTATGTTATTCTATACCTGACTCAATATAGTAAATCATATTTGTTTATTATTACTTAGTTTCCTAATTTATTTTGTATAACTATTTTTTCATTTTTAGAAGTCACATTATTCGTAAATTTAGCTTATTTCAATTTCCATTCTTACCTATTTTATCTGCAAAGAACAAATATTTGATTATTTATAGTTGTTATTAACACTTAATATTTTTCTCTAATTTTAGGGTTTTAAGATTTATCAAATATTACTTAAATTTATTCTAAATGATTGTATTTAGTTATCTACTTAGTAAATTCTATGTTAACATATATAATATATGTTTAGTAGTATTTATTGTGTATATATATATATATATTCTGTTCATGTAATACAAACTTCCCGTAGAAGAAATGCGTGTGTATGCCGGCTCCAACGCCGCCGACGTTGAAACCCAGGTGCCGGCATTCCTTTGTTTCACATTTATTTCGTATCGGGTGCACTGGCTTGAAGGCTGCCAGCGTTCCACGTATGCCGGACTATATACCGCCGGCGTATAATCCTAGATAGCCCATGTTTGTTCATTTTACGTGAAAATAAGTTTTACATAACTTCTGTTCCAGTGTAAGCCATCTCTGCACCGTCGGCCTACCCTTGTAAGCCGTCGGAGTTGGAAGTTTACACTGTCGGCTTATTGATAGTGTTAGCATTGTTCATCATCTTCCCTGATGAAACAGTTCATATTTCTTGAATTTTCTACGTCAAAAACATTCCTAAACCATTCCTAAGTGTTTCTATATCTTGTATATATACATACAACAACTCCTAACTCTTCTACAAGCATATATTCTTAAATTTCGATTCTAGTAAAGTGTAACTAGGGTTTTCGAATTTTACCTTAGTTGAGCCAATCCGATGAAATTCGAAGCTTGTTTTCATATTGATTATGTTCCTATGATTATCAAAAGTTAGTTCCAATTCTTAGTTTTTAAAAGAAAACCATTCGAATTACATTAACTCACCTCGAGCTTGTTTCAAGTGTTTTTCGTATGTATTTTTCCTTGGTTCGAATTGGATTGTTTTGGACGAGTTGATTTATGTTTTTTAGGTCTTTTTGGCTATTGATTTCGAGTAGGTTTGATCTGGAAAATTTGAGAGTGTTTAGTGTTTGTTTGTTTCTACATTAAGTGTCTTAAACATATATATATATATATATATATATATATAGAAAGTAAAAGAAGGAGCTTTGCTGCAGCATTTTCCCCTGAAATTTGATCCGAATTTCCTCCAAGTTATCACTGTTTTATCAGTTCTTCTCATTGTCATAAATGTGGGGTTGAGTTGGCAAGGTTTAATTGGCTTCTAAAGTTGATTTTTTTTGACCTAATGTGTATTATTGAAGCAAATTTCGGTTCTCCTTTTTCAATGTAATCCAAGCCATCTGATGAAGCAATTTGTAGCCGGCAAACACAACAACTATTATACATATTAATATTAGTTAGTTAATTAATGAACTTAGTTTTAGGATAGTTTAATAAGTATACGAGTATAAATTAGCTAATATTTGAGAGTTTTTGTACAAAAAATATTTTTATAGAATTCTACAAAATACTTGGATTATCGAACAATACAACTTTAAGTTTTAAATTTACGTGATTAATTATTTTTAGAATTTTATCCCTTGCGATTAGGGTTTCTTAAACTCATTAGGTCAATTTTTGTTTTAGGCTTCAATAACTTAAGAAAACCCTAATTAGAACAATGGTGTGATTCAATTATTTATTTGAAGTTTAGATCTTGAATTATACATCAGTTTATGTTTTTATTGTGTATTTATAATCCTGACGGTTTATCTTTAGGTTATCGTTTCCTGTCTATAGGAGTAGTTGATTAACTACTTAATATCGCATTTGATATAGAAGCTAAATTATCTATTTATCTTTAATTTTGGTACCTATTATGAAATCTTATTAGTAGCGTTTAATACTGTCTAGGAATCTTGAATTTAGGGTTTAAATCCATGCATAGGCTCATTACTACTCATTGTTCTAATCTCAAATCATTGTTGAGTTCAAAAGTAGTCATTTAATCTCTATATTTATATTTTTTTATTTAATCTATTTATATAACAAGTTTCGGGTGTAAAAATTTAGAGTTCCTTTAATCATATCTTGAATTATCCGTTCAAGATACGAAATCTCATTTTTGGTATTAATTAGGGTCAAAGAAGTTCCTTATTCAATTTCTCGATCCTTATCTAGCCAAATTTAATGCATTGATCTATTCTTAGGTTTTTATTGGAATCTAAGTTTGCTAACTAGTTCATACATTCTACTTTAGAGTAGTATACTAATGTGGAAAATTTTTGGTTTACAACAACCAAACACAACCAACACACCTTTCCATTAAAGTCAAATATGTGTTAAGTCAAATTTTGCAACTAATCCTACAAGCACAAACAAACATACATGGTAAGGTCGTACCTGGTATTTCTTTAACTCAAATCCACCAACAGAACTTTTTACAAGAATAGAGATCTTAATCTCACACGTATCCTGACCAACAATATGTCTCAATTAATTTAGATTGCCACACAATTAAACCCTAACCCTAGATTTCATAATCAGACTCAAAGATCTAAAACCCTAACCATAGATTTATAAAATTAAAATAACATACACCTTCTATTCTTGGTTTGAAATTTAGTGGAACCCTTCAATAGAACTATCTCCAAATCCCTTGATTTCTCCCCAACTACCTTCAATATATATATATATATATATATATATATATAATCTCTAATTAGAAATTCTATCACTGTAACAAATAAAGTTCATGGATTATTAAAATGGCATAGATTCTTACGTACCTAGAACTTGTAGATCTCAATTAGGAAATTGGAACCCTAATTCTCAATTCTCCTTAATAATAAACTATAATTACAATTCCATAATTTATAGATCTCATAATCCATAAATCTGATAAAACCCTTACCTTTCTCCTTGATTTGAAATCACAACTTTAGATCTAGATCCACCCCTAATCCTCAACAACAAATCTTGGATTCCCTTTTGAAACAACACATAAACCTAGATTATAATCTAAAGAATATTTCTTCAAAATCATAAGAATTATAAAAACCCTAATAAAAATATTACCTTTTTCTTGAATCCTAGTCTTCCAAATCCCTAATCACACTAGGATTTGCCACAATTCTTGAATCTCCTTCAATCCATAAGATAACTAGCATAAGAGAAGATTTATCTAAAGGATTTGATTGAAAAGATTAGAGGAAGGTTATATACCTAGGGTTTCTGTTCTTTGAAAGCTCTTAGGGTTTCCAAAAGACTGAGAGGTTATATATAATCTTTTAGGAGAAGTTGAAAATGTTTGAAGACTAGGGAAATTCATCTGTCAAATGATAAAAATACCTACTTAACAACATTATATTACATTCATACCCTTCAATATGAATTATTTATTTGTACTTTACAACAATTGTAAGTTCTAGGAAACTTTAGAAATAACAAAGCTTAAAATGGATTTGTTTCATTAGTTGTGTATAAGTAGTTAAGCTTAATAATATCATGATTTCTTCAAGACCACTAGAGTAAGGAGTTAATATAACAAGTATAAACTTCTTAGACATAAAATAAACTTAGTTAACAAATCTAAGTCTCACTTGGCTTAATCTAGTTTAGTAATTAAATAAGACTTAATATAGTCTATACATATCAAATGAATGAGTTTATGGACTTGAGTTAACATGATTCTAGAAATGAAATGAAATAGTAATACAACTAGAATTAGTTGATTTAATAAGCTCCACTAAGATTGTTAAGAAATGAGTGCTTTGTACATGAATAGATGTTTGTTTTTGTGTTATTTTCTCTTCTATAGCCTTTATTCAACTTTCTATTCTTGTTTGGATTTTATATGAAGGATGATGATGATTTGGTGATGATGCTAATGTTGTTGATGATTGGATGGTTGTTGGGGGATGCCTTAGCCTTCCTAGAGAATAGTTAAGACTTAGCTTGGATGTCAGGTGGTTAACAACAATCTCATCGCCTTGCTTATGTTTGTATTATAGTTTCGCATAAGCTAATATTGATATAACTGAATATGCATGGGGTTGGGGATTTGTTTGCTATTTGGTGATTAGATTGAGTGATAACCTTTGCTTTGTGTGAATTGTGCATCAAAAATTGTTGTGTCTAAAATTCATATGATCATTAACTAATATGATATAAGTCTTAGCTAACCCTAAATGAGTTGGTCATGCATTGCATCACATCACATTTGCATTAGTCAAGGTTCACGTCACGTATTAATATTCTGATTCTATAGTAGTGCATGTTGGGACCAGTGGGTCTGCTTGTTGGCTACTAGTAGGGTTGTCGACTTCGCGAGAACTAAGTAGGCATTGAAGTACGTCGCCCGTGTCGGAGTCGGCTTAAGGGATTAGTACTTAAGGAAGATTCTTTGGTCTAAGGAAGTGTGCTGTTCTCTAAAAAACTGTTCGTGTCCTATGGGGCTCTGGTGTGGACTATTTCCCCCGACGGGTTAGGTAAGGAGACGGGGCTTAAAAAGAAAATTGATTGATGAAGCAAATGTTTTGGTTCTATGCACAAAATTATTTCTAGAAGAAGTCCTCACTCCTTAATCTTGTCTAGGGAGTAGATAGAGGCCATGTTTCAATAAAATGAGTTTAAAAGAAAATCCTCCATCTTTAGCTAAGTCTAAGGAGAAGTTAGAGGTTAATTTTCAATAAAAAGTATTTATAATGAAATCTTTCCTCCTTAGTGATATCTAAGGGGCAGTTGACGGTTATATCTATAGTATAAAGAAATAATTTTTGTGCTAAGAAAGATATGAGCTGAAAGCTCAAGTTGAGTATGCACCCCTTCCTTAGTTCACAGTTCTCCTGGGCGTGAATGGCCTGTATTCATTCCTTCAACCCACAAGAGAGGGTATAAATCTTCATTGGTTTGGATTTTGGTCATCTAAACTGTGCATATCATATGGTTGAGTAAGCATTACATATGTTTGTTAAATAAAACTTGTTTGACAACTGATTGTATTGTGATTTGATTTTGTTATCTACTGAGCTATGTTTGAGCTTACACCCCTACAGTGTTATTATAGGAATAGCGCAAGCTTTGGTTTAGGGATAGATCGGTGTCGAGAAGAACCCTTGATGATAGAAGATAATGTGTTATGAGAAATAGATAAACAGTATAGTTTGTTAGGATTTTGTCTCTTGCATAATATAAGCTTTGTTTATGGATTAGAAATGTAACGTTATAGATTCAAGTTTGTAAAATGTAGATGTTTTTCTCTATTTTATTTTTTGGTAGGGGATACCGACTCTTTGCGATTCTGGCGGACTGTAGGAAATCGGATTTCCTTTATTTATCACAAATATAATTTCATATTAGATGTTTAAATTGTAATTATCTAAGAGTCTTGCAAACTCTAACTTGCAAGATGGTTCTCATATTACGAGTGCACCTGTGATATGATAATTTCAGGTTATCCATCTAGATCCCTTTTTAGGGTGTGACAAGTTCTACTTAAACTTTCTAATTCTATTTAGCTATTTTTGTCAAAACTCAAAATTATGTGAAATCTCAACTTAAGATGGCCATAACTTGGCATTTTAACTTGAAATTTCACATATAAGATGCCATTTTCTATCTACTCGAAGAGATCTATCTATTTTTAAGGTTATTTTTAACATTTGACGTCATTAGGTTGGAAAATGGTTTCGCACGGCTCTAGCACAAAAATTCCAGCCTCAATTTGTAATTTTTCTCAATTTTATTTCATCAAAAAATTCTATAGTAAACACATAAATACTTATATAGTTGGAAAATCCTTTTAATATATACATAGACTCATATTATATGCATGATTCTAGTGATGTTGTCTTAAATAAAATTTGTAAACAATTTTTATGAAAGATAGAGTTTAGTGAAGCATCATTCTTTGACTTGTGATTTAAATTGCTATTTTGCAAATATGTGATTTGATTAACAAGAAAAATCATAATTCAATATATGTATTTGTTAAAGGTCTTATATATATTCACAAATTCTTGTTTAACAATTTACTTTATATAACATGGTTTTGTGACAAAAACCCAAGGGTAGTTTTCATTAAATGAATTTCTTAAATTTTATTCTCTTAACAAAATTCTAATTCTTAGATCTGTAAACGTGAAACTCAATGAAGGAAATTCATGTTTCCATATGTAGTTTGAGTTGATGAATATTTTATTTTTATGCTAAACTTCTTTTAACTAATTATTTTTCGAAACATGAATCGTTATGTGGTTATGAGGAGAAATCATCCTATGTTGTATAAAAACGTTTTAAGTTTTGGCTTATGAGGAAAATTAAAGCAATAGCTTGTTTTAGATTCTTATTCTCATAATAACACTTTTCTAAATCCATAATTTTTCAATACATGGATCTTTGTTGGAAAAATCCTTTTATTTTTATTTCCTTAATTTCATAAAATAAAATGAATTTTTACTTCATAAAACTTAGTTCCTTAAGTTGCGCACCGATTTATTCTTAAGTGGATTTTTTAACTAAAACTTGACTTCAAAAAGTTGTTCGGTTCTTAGTATTTGTTAAAGTGTTGGTGATAATCTTATAAATAAGTTTTTAAGAAAAATTTATATATAAAAAATTATCTACCTTAAGGTTTTAGATGAAAATTTTATTTTGGTAGTTTGAAAAGAAGTTAGAGATCTATTTAATTAAATTTTTTTAAAAAGTCATAACAACACTAGAATCTACGATGAGCTTGTCTAAAACTTTTGAAAAGAATGGTGTTCAAATATAGATTTAAGTTTTCATGGAAATTTTTCCTAAGTAACAAATACCATTTTATTATAAAGATTTTAATTCTTATTTTCTATATTATAGAAAGAAATCTTTTTATTTTATCTAAACAACAACAAGATGACCATGCATGAATATGAACTTGTAGTTAAGTACCATGAACAAAATAATTCATATAAAAGATAAAAGACATAGATATTAGATAAGCATATGATAAAAGTCAAGTATTAGGAAGTCTTAACTTGTATCAAGACTTTTTGGACTTAGACATGGGCAAGTTTTTAAAAAAATAAGAAAATCATGGGAGTCTTAAAATTATTTCAAGGCTCTCCAGACTTAGATTATGGATAAGTCCAAAAGAAATAAGAAAAAATTGTTTGACTTGATGTGGACAAGTTTAGGACTAGAAATACTAGTTTTAATACAATAGCATGAAATAAATAAATAAATAAATTGCAAGGCATGGATAAATAAAAGTTATGTTGGGTAGCTTATATGCTCTAAGAAATATATATACATAAATATATTTAGTAACATATAGGAGTTAGATTAGAGCAATAATAACAATATAACAACAATAAAATAACATAATAACATAAAAAAAATTTGTACATGAACAAGAACAAAAATGACCATATTGTTGCTTCTTTACTACCCATGGGTTTAAGAAACATACACTATGGTCATGTTAAGTTACATGACATGAAGAATATTTGGAAACATTTACCTAAGGTTATGTGAAAATGGAGGAAGAAAGGAAGCTTGGATAGTTGTATAGGGATAGTGATGGTGTAGGAAGAAGAGAGAGTTGGGAAGAATTGTTTTTATTTTTTTTTAAGAGAAAAGTTAAGAAGAAAATTTAGTAGATTTTTGGTATGTTGTATGATATGTGTGAAAGAAGTGGAGAAAAATTGGGTATTTATAGATGAGTATGGAGGGAAATTAGATGTAATAAAATAAATAGAAAAAGAAAAAATAGATAGAAAAGGGAAGAGGGGGTGCCATTTTTGGCATTAAAGAGAGAGAGAAATGTATTTATTTTGTTATTTTGTAATGAAAAATAATAATATGTAAGATATGAAAGATGTAAAGTAGTATTGAAAATGTAAATTGTAAGAAAGTAGATATATAGGTAGTAAAGAAAAGTAGAAATAGATGAATAGTAGTGAATGGTAGAAATAGTACAATAAATAGTAGATTAGACAAATAAAATACCGGCAATAATAAAAATACGTGTAAACAGGATCTATTGGATATTTTTATATTCCAAAAAACTCTAAAACTGATATTATTGGAATCCTAATATTATTGTGAGTCTAACACTATTATCGGGATATTATTGCTGTTCGGTGCACCAAGACATGGCTTTCGAAATATGTTCCCATTCTGGTCCAAGACGAACTAAATTTCAACGCATATGATATTTTTAAGCTTCAATATATTATTACGGACTATAACATATTATTAACTTAATTTATTGCTTAAGGGTTTAGAGTGCAGGATTGCCAGATCTAAATTCATTAGAGTGTGTTATTGCTCTAGGTTAACTTTAGGGTTCTAGTTTGACTTTCGGCTTTTTAATTTATTAGTAAGATCATTAAATTTTTGGATTTTTGACCGTGTTATATTTGTGATTCGAAATTTATGTTTTACTTTATTTTTATGATTTATTTAATATTTTTCAATTCCTGGGATTGTTTAATCGAGTCCAAGGTTATAGGTTTACTCTGTTTGACTTTTGGTGGTAATTGAAAATTTTAATTCTAAAATTCACCGAAGGTTTTAAGGTTTTAGTATTTTGTCGTTGAGTGTTGTTTGGATGTATCATCTTGATTTATATGTTAGGAATCAGATAGATGATTTGGTTGGCGTACGAATGTTGAATTGAACAATTATTGAATTTTCTATTTTGTTTTTAGGGTTTTCTTTTTCTTAAGGTTAAGAATTTTCGTACTTGATCTTATTTAGAATTCGGTTTTAACTTAAGTCGGTTTTTAGGGTCTTGATTTCAATATTTAACCCTAGAATTATTTTGTTAGAGGTATGGAAAATTTAAGGGTTTACATTAATAGCACTTAAAATTTTATGGTTATTTTCTATTTTATCATCACTTTTCATATCTAGTATAGTTGTGTAAGTGTCGATTTCCTACAAGTCATCTACACATGAAATCAAGCATGATAAAAAGACGTTACTACAAAATTCACTAATGAGAAATCTGCATATTACATGAAAGAATTAATAAAATAATTGAAATGGCAGTATGGTAAATAATTAGACTTTAAAATAAGGGTAGTATAGTAATTTCAGGATCCATTAAAGGATATGTTGCTTAGAAAAATGTTTAAATAGTTTGAAGGATTCTTAACTGCCATTTTGTTTTCTTTTATCGTTCAAGAAAGAACAATACCCTTTTTCCTCTCAACATCCTTCCTCTAATATCAAAGAGATCCAACAAGATCTTTATATCCATCGAACGAGTGTAACTAAAAGCTCCTATATTGTTTGGTAGTTTTATAAGTAGATACTTAGAGTCAAGATTGGAATTGGAACCCTAAAATCAAATCGAGTCAACCTTAAACCCTAGAAACCTAGGGCTAGATCAAATAGCCTCTAAAACCCTAAAATACTAAGTAAATTAGAAAAATAATATGAACTCAAATTATGAACCGAATATATAGTATATGCCCCAAAATGATTAGATTTGTCAAAATTTCAATCGTTTCAAGTCTTTTTGGGATCAATTTTTGTATCTGGACACCCACACACAAAATGATGAAAAATATTCGAACCGATAATTTATACTTGAAATATATTAAGATATTCATAAAATAAAAGATTAAATTTTATCGGCTCATAAAAAAGTCAATTATAGCTTTTATACGCATATTTTTATCTCTATCAGTAATTTATTTATCTTGTCTAATATTCATTTACTATCCATTCTACCATAGTTTTTCTTACATTCTTACACCTTGCTCTTACATCTTACATAACCTACCTCTTATAAATTACATTTCCCATTAAACTTTTACTAATTTTCTTAGTTAACTTTACTTTTACTTTTCTGATCCGTTCCCCCCACCCCACCCTAATATGGTTGGCGTGATCCTCCCTCCCTCCCCGTCACGCCTCAAAAGGGGGCCTAGTAGGATTAATCTAAAACTATCATACCACGTGTGTATCCGTAATACAAGAACCGTCTTGCAAGTCAGAGTTTACAAGACTCTATCGTATTTACTTACATTATATAATATAGATATAAGATCTTTATCTAAATTCATTATGGATTTCGATTTTTCCATAATCTGTCAGTATCATAGAGAATCAGTATCCCCTACCAAATAATGAAAATTGGGTAACAACTAACAAAATTACAACATTTACTTGTTTATACAAACTATCAAATTTTGTATGCTAACTTTATCATAATGTACATTTCTAATTCCAACAAAGTCTAGTGCAAAAGCACTCTTCACACATTCCTAGCCTAATCCCAACTAGTGTTATTCCTGCACAAAAACTGTTATGGGTGAGCAAGCCATGGGCTCGATGAGATAACCTGACTAGGCTACACATTAAACAATATCAAACAAGTTTAATTATCAAGCGTATGCCATGCGACAATCAATCATATGTAGAAGTACAAGTTGGGGATCTGAAATCCAAACAGGATGTAGATTTATACCCTCCCATAGAGGTTAGAAAGAAGCCATGAAGAGCGATGTGCCATGTCCAAGAGAATCAGAGAACCAAGGAAAAATGAGTACCATAAACTCTCTTAAATTGTTTTAAAAACATTTGACTCTTATCCTTGGAACAAAGAAACACCATTAAGTATTAGCCATTTCATGTTAATACCATGAGCGGTGTTCCTTCGATACCACTTAGTTCCTGTAGAATAGAATAGAACAAAGGTACTCCTGGAAGAATTAGGAAAATGTTATTTAGAAAAACTAAGCACGTCATCAGAGAACCGAAATGCCAATACGAGCGGGGTCATCCTCCTTTTAAAATGCAATTTGTGCATATAATGTAATGCATGTCCATTTTCATTTATAGTACCAGTAGTTTTTAATCAAGTATGAAGTGATCATACAGTTTACAGACAATATTAACATACTTCATGCAATATTTATCATACAATAGAATTATCACTTATATTATGATAATTTGGCATTCAATCATACACCAATCATCATACATTATACCCAATCTCGCATGCATATAAGTTGAATATATCTTATTCAGATGTAGCTATACTACAAGTACAAGCAATGTGATAAAGTCAAAGTTACTCACTTGTGGTCCTCGCTAAACTATCGGAATATGCTACTGGAAATCCAAGAACTGATCTATTTTTCCTATGAAAAAGAATAGCAGATATTTATTATTATTTTGTTATTTATATAACGATATTGACGGTATTTTTCCATATCTTAGTTATCAATTTTGGTATATTCTTCACTTATTTAACTAAGAATTTTATCTTTATATATATATTATTTTCTTATGATCAAAGTTATGAAATTTATAAGAGAAGTCTTCCTATTTGTAATGGTTATCCAATTTTATTATTTAACTAATCTATCCTTTTATTAGTTCCGAAAATAATATATTTGAAATATCATATTCACCATATTAATTATGGTATAACTTATACTGTAATTTACACCAATTCTAAATGAGACATATTTTAGAAATTACGTACTTCTTTCTTTTTATGGTTTTACCTAGTATATTAATCTAAGCCAAGTTAATTGAAACTAATCACCTAATTTAATTACTAAATCTACTTTAATTAACTCAATCATCCTAATATGATTTTACTTGGTAAAATAATTCATTTAAGATATATTAGTTCTATTTATATTATTTACAATTCATTGTCACTTATTAAGACAAAATACTTGTCACACCCCGAAGGGTACCCTAAACGTGGCAGTCCACCGTACACAATATTAAAGCCTAAGAATGACCACCTCAGTCACGCGAAGGCTTCCATACTATGTACAAGGCGTCTAACACATGGAGGAGACTCATCGGAGTAATACATTTTACGTTGATATAGCTTGAGTAACAATGTAAAGGAAATACAAATTTACTATACTTCAGATACAAATCACTATACTTCATAATACAAATCATTAAACTTCAATTACACCTCATTAAAAGATTCTGCTACGCAAAACTTGTAAAGACCCGATCATCTAAATCCCAAGATTTAGAGTACCGAATCCCCGACCACATATAACGTTTTCACATTATATGTAAGGTTGTCCTAAACCTAACAGTTTATGATAATTGTTTGATCAAATCACTAAACTTTGTAAAGAGCTTTTACACAAAACAAGATTGCTAACAAAAGCAATCTATACATATATTTACATCATATAAACATTGCTTAGTGCCAATACATGACACTACAAAAATTACATGTTTTCTCAAAACATGAAAATCTTAAAGGATCTTAAGGTCATTACAAAAAGAAATTGGCTTAACTAACAAGCCTTCTATACATAGCTTTCCTTAGCAAAAAGTCTTCTAAAAGTCCCGGTAATCGGATCCTATTCATCCCACTCGTCCAGAAATCTTTCGAAATCGGACCCATAGCCCAAGTCATCGTAATACTCGTCTCCAATACCTGTAAAGCAGCAAAAGTGAGCCAGAGGCCCAGTACACAATAACCAATGCATAACAAGTCATCCAATTCATGTAATGCACCATAGAACAAGTGGTTATCTTTATTACATTTTGATTCACAAATCAACAAGAGGGTATTCAAACCCCGGTCACACTTCGGAATCCAGGGTCCTGAGTAACAGCAGCTGCTCAGGGAGTTGATATAACAGTCCGAATACTTATATCTCCTATATCTATTTCATGAAGATAATAGCTTCATTTAGGGTTTAAAAGCCGTTGCCCGATTCTACTTAAACTTAGTCCATAACATGAGCCTAGTTCACAAGTTCCCATAAACCTTGAACTAAATCATGGTATTTCCCCCTAAGTTTAAGCAAACGTTACACAGATACAATCCCCCCCTATCGGCTACCCACTTAACCAAAAGATTCGCTATTGCATCATAGCGTACCATTGCATCATGGTAAAGTCATTGCATCATGACTTGGTTAAGCGCCTAGCTAACATGTCATTGCATCATGACAGGTTTGCTGCTCCTCGGACTAGATTAAACAGCGTAATAGACATCCAATTCATTCAGTTGTTAAGCCGAATCAATTTAAATCAAATTAAGAATGCCTATTCCTAGCAATCATCAAACAAGTCATTACGTTCCTGAACCCGTTAGTATAGAACTAGGATCTCTCGGTGATGAACTAACCGAAGAATCCTTAACTGTAATAGAAATGTCACAATAATCAATAAATCAACAAGTTTAGATCTCATTATCACAAATATATACATATTATATCCATATATCACAATTAATCAAAGACATCCAATTCATTCATTACAAAGTCACGAATAAGCATTTAAACGTCCTATTATATCCCAAATCGCTTAATAAATACTTAATTGCTCAATTAACAACTTTGGAAAATTTTTAGAAAAAGTTCTTCAAATTGAAAAACTCAGGGATACGCCGGTACTCAACACGCGGCGTTGAGCCGGTTCAATGTTCTGAAAATGTACACTGCCAACGCTGGCAGTGTTCAAGGGTACGCCGTCAGCCCTTGCACCCTACGCCGGCGGCGTTTAGCCGGCGTAGAATCCAAAACCAAAGTTTTCAAAAACGTCCAGAGAGGTGTAAGCCGGCCGCTTACATAAGTACGCGGGCAGCCTTCACATGTACGCCGGCGGCCTTGATTCCCAGAAGCCAGCGTACAAGATAGAAGAAAGAAGGCCGGCTGACTTCCCTAGCGAAAGCCGACGGCGTTCAGTCGGCTTTAAGAAATTTGATTCTGTGGACTATCAACACCGCCTCTACGCCAGCGGCGTAGAATCCCCAGATGCCGGCGTACGTTTTAAAAACAGGCTTAAACGAAAATTCATATCCCCTGTTTTTCCACTTTGTAAAATTCTATGTCAAAACACTTCAAGTTCTTTCTCAACTACACTTCCAACTTCATATTATTCACTCAAATCTATACTACTCAATTCTAGCAACTCCAAGCATGAATTCAACACAATTAAACACTTCAAACTCCACTACAATCCATTCTAAATTTCTCTATACAAATCCTCTTCACTTACTCCCCACACTTCATAAACATACAACAATGCATGCACAACCTCACACACACATATAACACTTTCTCAACTCATCCCAAGCATGAACAAACCATTTGATCAACATTAAACTCAATTCATCCAATAACCCTACAACTACTTCAAGAAAGAAAACAAATCAAAACAACAATCATAACTAAATCAATTCAAATACATTATATATACCTTGTCTTAAAAAACTTTGATTTTCAAACTTGATATAAACCTTGTCTTAAGCTTGAAATGGAGATGGAAATGGAAGAAGAAGAAGAAGAAAAAAAAAAGAAGAAAGAAAGGAAAATTCGGATAAAATTTGAGCTGCCCTAAAAAGTAGTCAAATTAGCTTAATTTTGACTTTAACACATTCCAAATTTACCCCTTAATGCATATATTAACTTAGGTTGCATTTAGCTTTAATTTGAGTCTCATTTGGCTTATATTTGGGCATAAATGCTAACTTAATTACCAAGAACTCTATCAATTAATCTTTAACAAAATTGAAGTTGATTTATAAATCTAACTTAACTTAACCTTTTAATGTACAAAAGATAACATTAATAATTTCATTACTCACACATTAATGCATATAAAACAAAATATTAATGTCAACATATACATATATAAAATCATATATCTTAGACTACTAACAACATAACCATGCTCATTCAATTCAACAATTTAAAATAAATAAATAAACACATGAGATTTAAATAAAATTGAAATCTAGGTCATTTCAAAACTATTACAAGGCAAATAATAAAACTAGTTGGTAACTTCAATCATTCGTGTTCTTTGCCGAAATCCCGGAATCATTCCCGGCTCCAACCAATTCGGTCCCCACTTTGCATTCTTGAAATAACCTGCTCATTTAAACAACTATTGGGGTATAAGCTACACTAGCTTAGTGAGAATTCCCTTAGTTCTGTACCATAACAAGCAAGTTAAAATCAATCATGTGCTATACATGAACAAACACGTGAGCAAGCAATTATGCATGGGTATCTGGAACCCACACACAGAACGGATTTACGCCCTCTGTATCTTGGGTTAGAGATGGTATTGAAGTCTACACGACTGCTGCTAGTCCCCAAACCCTCGGCTCATAGCACTCGCCTCGGCTAGGCTCACACATGGAATGCATCTTCAATGCGCCTTAGTTTCCTATGAATGAGCTCTGATCCGGGTCTCATTATCCAAACGGTCCTCAAACCATACCGATCGACCTGCGTAGGAGTAGCATGCTACCAATGTAAACCCCGGTATTCTTAGTAGTTAAGAAACCCCGGGAGTTGGAAGCGAAACCCTAATCCGGTCCAGTTTGAGTCAAGTGGAAGAAGCCTAGAAACCCTAAATCCAGCTTTCCTTCGGTTTCATAATAAAAGAAATTTTATAAAGTAAATGAAGTTGAATTATTGTTTTAAAGTACATTTTAAACCTTTGAAAGTTTTAAATTCGGGAATTTTTCAATTCCGGGCCTTCTCGACTCGATTACGAAAAGCGTGCCCCGGACCACGGATTCAGAAAAATGTTCCGGAATACATTAGAACCTAATTTTATAAGGATTCCAATATCAATTTTATAATTTTCCGAGCTATAAAAATTACAGTTATAGCTTTTCCCGTGTTTTTGGTACAACCGATAAAGTAGATGTCTTGTCTACTATTGACAAGTACAACCTACACTACACACTACCCATACCCTATTCTTACATCCTTACAACTACTCATTTCAATTTTCTTTTCTAAGAAATTTTGTCTCTTAAATAATTATTACAGTTTTTACATTTTAATTTACTAAATTACAAAATATCAAATTTTCAAAACACACACACACACAAAAGATGGCCAGCGCCCCCCCCCCCCCCCCCCCCCCTCCC
The DNA here is from genome assembly GCA_024138025.1 of Combretum micranthum. Classification (NCBI taxonomy): domain Eukaryota; kingdom Viridiplantae; phylum Streptophyta; class Magnoliopsida; order Myrtales; family Combretaceae; genus Combretum; species Combretum micranthum. Next base: position 420,835 of record JAMXBD010000027.1, read on the forward strand.
TGTTTTCCCCCTCCATTGATTTATTTTAACTCAATTTTATTAACTAAAACCCTAATTCATTTCATATATAAACATATTTTTTCTCTCTCTCTCTCTTCTTCATTTTACTTGTTTTCAAATTGTTGCAAAAGAGAAAACTCTCTCTTTCTTTCCCTTTTGTGCCGAGAGCTCCCCCTCCCTCTTCCCTCACAATTTCAACTCAAGTCTCCTTTATTTCTCCTTTGATCATCCATTGGTAGGTTGATCTTAAGTCTTGTTCATCCCAAATCTTATAATGGCAAGATCATTCTTGTGTGTTTTCTCATTTAAATCCCAATGAGCATGAGCAAGGGACATGAAAACACTACTACAAGAATCTCAAGCCATCACAAGAAGTGGATCTAGTATTTGGAAGAGTTTTGGTTGAAATATTATCTTGTTCATGCATGTAAAGTAGAGATCTTGTATATATATTGATGTTCATGCCATGAGATCTATGATTCATGCATTATATTTAGTAGATCTAAAGTTTAGACATCCACAACTTCATGTACATGTATGATCATAGAGTTATTTTTATTTCCATGCATTGATGATCATAAAAATGTTGTCTTGTATAGTATGAGATGTTGGATAGTAGATATTCATATATAGAAGGCAAGAACATTGAAAAAGGAAAGGTTTTGTCAAATATGAAATGTTGGAAATTCGGATGAAATTGAAACCCTACTTTAAAAACCACCAAAATCACTTTTGAACTCATATTTCATATGAAAAATGAAGGGTATGTGTAGTAGATATCTTGAAAGAATGATTTTCATAAGCTTGGATGAGTTTAGGCATGATAGGAATGTAAAACAAGTGGTGGAGTTAGAATGAAAAATATTGATGTGTGGATCAATAGTCAAATTCGTAACTTAGGTTCATGCCTACAAGAACTCTTAGTATCTAAGTCTAAATTGGATGTTTTATAAGCTAAAGGAAGTCTTTAGATAGTATATATATTGGAGCTTCAAATTTTAATGCATTAGACAAGTTTTTCCATAAGAAAAATGCAAGAGAATGAAATTTTAAAAAATTCGGATTTTCACAAAAGGCTTGTTTAAAAACATGTTTACCAAATGAAAAATGGGAATTTTATCATGAATGAAGGCATGGTTAGTATAGACTTTGAGAACTCATTTTTATTTAGATAACAAGTGAATTACAAGATTAAAAATCAAAGAAACCCTAAGGAGTGTAAAGTGGAAGAATGGCTTCTTAGAAATAACCTTTATGGAATTTTCTAACACTTAAGAGTTCATAAGAGTTTATTATCACAAAATCATCATGACCATGCATATATTGAGTTCATTACATTGCATTCATGCTAGGAATTCATTTCCATACCAATCATCTATGAATCATTAACTAGGAACATTTTTATCAAAAGCGAAACAATTTTTCGAAATGGAGAAAGTGACCGAACAGAACTGATCCCATTGTTCCGTGACCTTACTATTTTCAAAACTTGAATTTAATATTAGAAATAGATAGATCTTTCAAAGTAGATAGAGATCGATATAAAATTTGTGAAATTCCGAGTTAAAATAACCAAGGGCTTCCGCAAATAGCGAGAAATCCGAATTCATCTAGTTTATATGTATAGCTTGATTTAGTTACATGATGAGAATCTCATTAGGGTTATTCTTGCTGGTAGGTGATCCCGAGCAGGACGACACCTTACCCAGCCCGATATACTACTAAAAAGACATGTCGTCAACGGCCGAGTGAGTTTTACTCCACTCTCAATTAATGATTGTGATTGTAATGTGGTGCACTAGTGGTGTAGGCAAATAAAAAATGAATATGCATGATGGGGTATATGGGATTAAATATGTATTTGTCTGCTGTTGATGCGTGAAATGAAACTTAAGAATATCGAAACCGGTGTTAAACTATTGACTGATTAGCTAGTATCTTATATTGAATGTTGAACACTTGTTGGACACCTAAAAGAATTGAACTAATGTATACTCGACTGCAATGATAATTGGATTCATTCATATCACATGAGATGGAGCATTGGCATTGGTTGGTTTTTTTCGTGATCCATAAAACGAATATGTTGGTTTTTTCGTGATCCATAAAACGAATTTGTTGTTAATCGTGATCCATAAAACGAAATATTGTTAGTTGACCGTGAACTTAAACGGCGTCGTACCGCAGGATTCGTTAATCTGCTAATCCGGGATGGAGGGCGCAAGTCCATCCACATATGATTCCCGGTTGGTCATATGTTTGTTGAACTCATTTGTTTGATGCATACACTTGCTTGAATAATCACTTGTTTGAATGAATTATAATTAATTGTGTTATGGAAGTTATTACTCACTAAGCTAGTTAGCTTACGCCCCCATAGTTTTTACTTATTGCAACACGAGTTTATCTGGCTTAGGCCGAGGCAAGCCACAGCACAGGTACCGGAGATAGGAGTTTCCCATAGAAGTTTAATCCATTCTTTTTGTATAGACTTCCGTTGGAAACTAAAGGACCCTGGATGACTGTAATGGACTTGATATTATTTTGCGGGGGAATGCCCTTAGACTTTGTAAAATATAATTATGCGTTTTGGTTTATTATCTATGGCTAATGAATGCCACATTAAACTGTTTAACTCCATTTGTTGAAGTATTCTATTGTCGTAAAGGAACGCTTTAAATCTACTTAAGACTCCCGAAGGGCTCGGGTTGGGAACTCGAGAGTCTTATTTAGTATGTGGCGGGCTGTTACGTTTAGGATACCCTACGGGGTGTGACAACCAATGCAATATGTCCGATGCGATGCATGTTCAATTCAATTTTTGCTTGGGTCAAAATATTCATACATTCTTTAGAGTGACCAATCAATATCACACACATAACAGAAATAATATGAACAGTGCAGTTATCCAATTGAATCGTGGTTTCGATATGCTTTAGCATTCTTTAGCATACATTCATCATAGTCTCATCATATATCCCGTCCCCATTCATATCGATTTTTATCTTGTTCCTATAATTCTAATGTGACTAACTACAAGCACAAACAAGGTAACAAAATAAGGAGAAAACTCACTCGGCCATTGGATCACCGGTCTTCTAGTAATAATAATTCGGTGGCAGGGAATCGTCGATCTCGGGATATCCTAAAAAGGAAGAAATACTCTAATAAGTATTTCATCACTTAACTAATCCAAACTATCTCATTCAAACTATCAAATTCGCAATTCGCGTCCTAAGCAGGGCATTCCAACTTAAAACGGCCATAAGTTGGTCATTTTAACTCGGAATCTCACAAATTATATATCGATTTCTATCTACTTCGAAAGATCTATCTAATTCTAATATTATATTTAAGTTTTGAAAACATTTAGGTCTCAGAAAAGAGGGATCAGATCTGATCAGTAACGGTTTCCGATTCCGAAAAATAGTTTTGCAAATGTTTGTAATGTTTTTATTATATAAATTAGCCATACATGCAATACGAGTGATTTCCTAACATGAATGGCATCAAATGAGTTTCATTTATGCATGGTCTTGATGATTTTTAGTAAAAGAAAATTTTGGAACTCTTTATTTTGCAAGACTTCATCTATAACTACTTTTTGAAAAATCTAGTTTTCTAACTTTGATCATTTCCATTTGTTTTGGATTTATTACTTAAGAAAATATAATTATTTTTGTTAAAATTGAGTCTTCATTATATATATTACTTATGACCTTCATTTCTACATAAAAATTTCCATTTTACACTTTGTAAATATGTTTTCCAATATGATTTACTAAAAAATCCGAATTTTAGAAAATCCACTTTTTGAATGATTCATTTGGGGAAAACTTGTTTAAAGCATTAAAATTTAAGACTTTATGGTACCTATTACTTAAGGACCCCATTCATTACATAGAACTTGTAATTTGAGCTCAATTACTAAGTGATTACATATGCATCATCTCAAATTACGAATCTGACAATTTGATCACTAACTCAAAATTTTCCATTTTAATTCCATTACTTGTTTTATACATTACTCATTCCTAAACTCATTCTAACTTGTAAAAATCATTCCTTAACAATACCTATTACCTATACCCTTCATTTTTCACATAAAACATGAGTTTTGGAGTTGATAAATGAGTTTTAAAAATTAGTCAAGGTTGGGATCCGAATTTACAAAATTCATTTTTGGACATATCGTTTGATAAAATCTATCTAAACTTATGAAAATCTATTCCTTACATATCCTATCCTAAGAGCCTTTCATTTCTTAAATAAAAACTTCATTTTTGAGTTAGAAAACATGTTTTTAAAATATGCCTTGGCCAAAATCCGAAAATAGAATTTTTATTTTGAAAATAACTTTTGAAAATCACATTAGATTCTTGTAAAAGAAGTCTTGATGATATTCATATATTAAGCCTTCATTTTCTTAAGAAAAAATTACACTTTGACACTTGGAAAGTGGTTTTTAAATATTGGTCTTGCCAAAATACGAATTTCACAAATTTTGTTCAAGTTCAAATCTAAGATCTACACATAATATGAACATACACCTAGATGAAACCCATGAAAATAAACTTTAAACTCATAGATCTAAACTTTGCTCATCAAAATTACTCATTTATGTTATCTATACTCTAAGCTCTTCATTTTAAATGAAAAATACACATTTTGAAGTTGAAAAACCACTTTTCTAACTATGGTTCCATTTTCATCCGAATTTTCAAAGTTGATTTTTGTTGAAAACAAAATAGATCTTGGGTTTCCTACAACTTTCTTACCATCATCAAGCTATAGCAAGTTGTTTATGAACATAAACAAAGATCTAATGCATCTATGAACTCAAAACTTTAGATCTAGTTTTCTAAACTAGTTTTACATGCATGAATCACTAATATAGACATGTGGATGCTAGATCTATGCATAAATCATAAGGAATATAAAAAATAACAACTTAAATACAAGATCTATGGCATAAACAAAAATCAAAGCTATAAAAAGCTAGATCTACAATATATATCAACTTTAAACAAGAAAATAATTGAAATACAAGATAATAAAAGTAGAGAAAAGGAGAGTTTCATCTTTGGCATCATCATCCTAAGCTTTTAAGCTTATGGAAGGTCATTTGATGCATGAAACTTTCATTACACTTTACCTATATCACCTATGGAGGCCTTGAGATGAAGATTTTCTTAAAAATCTTCAAGAAATATGGGTGGAGGCTCAAGGATGAATTGAGGGCAGCTTGTTTTGTTGAAGAAATAAGAACAAGAAGAAGAAAGAAAGAGAGGAAAATGAGAGAGAAAAGGTTAAAGAATGAAAAAGGAAAATGAGTAAATGAAAGAGAGAGAGAGAGAGAGAATGAGTGTATTAAATGAGAAAAAAAATAAAACAAGGCAGCCGAGAAGTGTACATGCTGCACGTGAATGTGTAGCAGGAGAGAAAGTGAATTTTGTTGAAATTTGACTCAAATTTGAATTGTATAATTAATGTGTAATGTAACTTTTTGAAGAAGGATTGAAATATAATTAATTTTAGTCAAAATAGGAGTAAATTAAAGGACAATGGCAGCCATGAATGAGTCAAAAATCTGCCATGAATTGTGGGATAATGTGTAGAGGTGGGCAAGTAGGTTAAACGGGCCAACCCGGCCCGGCCCGCTTTGGCCCGTGGGTTAAACGGGTCAAAATTTGTTGGCCCGTTTAACCTACGGGCCAAAATTGCCTGACCCTAACCCAACCCACTTTAGCCCGTGGGTTAAATGGGCCAGCCCACTTTTTGACCCTTTTAACCCACTTACATATTTTGTGAATTAAATGAGCCAAGTTGACCCATTTAACTTATTTATACTAATTGAATAAGATATATATATATAATATATAATAAAAAAGAGAGTTTTATAAGGTTATACATATTAATGATTAATTTCATTATTGTTTTAATTACTTTTTATATAAAAATAAGTTTTCTAAAATAACTTATTAGATAATATATTTCATTTAAAACAATAATGATATATTTTATAAAATTTTATGGTGCATGTGCATCAATTTGTCATTCTTTGTTATAATTAACACATAAATTTAATTTCAAGTATAAAAAATCTCAAGAACAACCTTCATTAATACATATTTACCCTATAATTATTTATTTTATTTTTATAAAAGTGGGTTGGTGGGTCAACCCACTTAACCCGCGGGCTACCCCACTTTGGCCCGCGGGTTAAGTGGGTTGGGTAAAATTAACCCACTTTTAAACGGGCTAAAAAAAGCTGGCCCTAACCCACTTTTAAAGTAGGTTAAACGGGCTGGCCTGCGGGCCATAACCCCTTTGTCCAGCTCTAATAATGTGTAGAAAGATTGAAGTGAAAAGGAAATGATATGTGTAAGGTGTACTTGAAGGTATAGGTTGTAAAAGTACTTTATTAATAAAATAAATTAAAATAAAATAAAATTAGAAAACTTATTTCAAATATTTGTAGCAGATTTTTCATATTTAAAATTAAATAATTATTTGAATTATTGTAGTAATTTAACAAATATGTTATCGGTATGATCAAAATACGCGAATATGGGCTATAAATAATATTTTTATAACCCGAAAAATTCTAGAAAATTATTTTATGAAAATATAAATATTTTTAAAATATTTTTCAATTATTAAATTATTTTATTTTATTTTTAGTATCGGGTCTTAAATAGAATCTGATCCCGTAAAGACCCGAAACGAACTAAATTTTAGAAAAACTAAATTTTCTATAACATATAAAATTTATCTAAAAATATAAGGCTTTATAAGAATAATAAAATTTTGTAATGAAATAAAAATAAATAGTGCAAAAGACTATTCAATTATCGGTAATAATGGAAATACGATAAAAAGGTTATAACTGTAACTTTTATAACCCGAAAAATTTCATAACTAATATATTTAGAAATCTTATGAAATTACGAGTCTAACGGTGCTATTGGTATGTTTTTGATATCTCGAGTCCCGGGACATGCTTTTCGAAGTCTGTATCCGAACGGGTTCAAAATAGGTAAAAAATTTACCAATATGATATTTTTAAACAAACTTATATTACTATGAGCTATTCTATATATTTAAACTACATCTCGGCCTCTAGGGTTAGGGGCACTAGATTGCCGGACTTACACTATTGTATTCCGGTTAGGGTTTCCGGGTGATTTTCCGGTTTAGACCTTTGCCAATTTGGAAACTGATATTTATGTTCATACAACATATTTAATTTGAGAAGTTTATTTTAAATTTTATTTTTGTAAGTATTTATTATCTTTTAACTTTTTCGGAATTCTTGAATTAAGTTATATTTTCGAAAGTCAATCGTTATTTGCTTTTCAATAATTTATTTTTGGGCTTTGTATTACCTGTTTTTATAAGTCAGAGTTAAATATGGAATTTGTTGTACGTAGTGGTTTTGGAATTGTAGTATGTTGAGTTCTTACTTTGTTTTTGAGAATTCTTATTTTTCCCAAGATTCGGAAATTTTTCGAATTCGTTCATGATTTAAGACTAGTTGAAATTCGGTTTTAATTTGGAGTGATTTTTAGGGTTTATTTTCGAAGTTCATATTGAAATTATTTATTGAAATTTTCTGGGGCTTACAATACTTATTAACATAATGTAAATAATGCAATTAAACTTTTATGATTATTTAAGTGTCCTATCTTGATATTTAATTTATTTTCTAATACCTGTATTGATCCTTTTATGTTTCTATGGTAACAAATATTTACTACATATCATTTATTTTTATTTTGCTTGTCTTGATCTTAAAATATTTTATATTTTATTTTTATCGGATAATTATAGGATTTGTACTTAGTAAATTAGTAATTTATAACGATTGTTATTATCATTTTATATTGTTCCTTAGCTCTTCTTAAATTTCCATTCTTGTGTATTACTAAGTTGTCAATAATTATTTTAATTCTATTTTTATTTGTAATAATAATAATAATAATAATAATAATAATAATAATATTTGCTAATGGTTTCTTCAATGTAATATTTTCAAATACTAATCTTATTAATCTCATAATATTTGTATTAGTATATTAAATTTGTTTTGTATACATATTTATAATTATTCTTATTTAGAAGGGGTAATAATAATAATAATAATAATAATATAGTAGTAATTTTAATAGTCATAATATTGATAATAACAATAATAATATTCTTATTAGTAATAATATTAGTAGTAATATTTTCCAACAATTTTAGGAGTTGCTAAATTACTTTTATTATATTTTAATAATCCTTTAAATCTTTTTTAGTTGAATTTACTTTCTAAATCTTATTTTATTTCTCTTATTACACATATATGTAAATATAATATATATTGGCTTTGGACGAAACAGACTTTTTAAGGAAAATTTTACATGTACGCCGGCATTTATGCCACCAACATTGATTCCCAAATGCCGACGTTCGTGTAAATTTTTACACAATTCAAACGCCAGCATACGCTAGCTCAAAGGTCACCAGTGTTTAATGAACACTGCTGGTGTTGTGGCGTACGCCGGCTTCAAACGCCGCTGGCTTTGAATTATGAGTTTGACGTTGGACGGAATTTACGTGACTCAAAACTTTACGTAGCCTCTGTTTTGAGGCTATGCTGCTTCTATGCTGCCGGCTTATCCCTATACGCTACCAGCGTACTGTTTTAAACCGTCAGTATAGTACCGGTGTAGGTACTGTTCATCATCTTTCTCGTTTTTCCTCTATTTCGAACTTACTTTCTTTAATTTATTTATATATTGTACTTATGTTAAAACTTCTTCTAAGTGTTTTTACATACTTTATATGTATCATACGTGATATATCAATACATATAACACCTTACAATTATCATACCTTATGATTTCCTAGCTTCTATACATTATAATATATATAAGGAGTTTTAAGATGAGATATTATCTTGTTTGGGCTGTTGTGATGATACTATACTCCTTCCTTTAGTTTAACACGAACCTATATTAATGGAAACATAGTTTAAGCTAATATTTAATACTTGAACTAATTTAGAACGAATTTTTATTTACCTTGCTTTGTTGATTTCCTAAGCTTGTATTGTGTTGTTGTTGGAGCTATTCTATGGAGTTGTGTTTGTGTGTGTTTTTTGGTGAAAATGAAGGATGAATCTGGCTGCTCAAAGGGTGATTTAATTGCCTTGTTCTTTATTCATTAATGTTAGGTATTTATAGGAAAAGAAGGTAGCTTTCCTAGTAGTAGTTTTAGCCAAAATGGAACAAATTTCCTTCCCGTATACAACTTGTTTTCCTTTGCATTAATTATGCTGCTCATGTGGGAAATATTAATTGGTTTGGTGTGGTAAATTTGTGGACTTGGTGGAGTAAATTTGGGACAAGTTGCATCAAAATTTCGGTTGAAGAAAATTTGCACAATTTTCATCCCTATATGTCCCTTTCCACCGAATGCATGTGTATATATTAACATCATATTAATTATTAATTAATTAATTATCTTAGCTTTAGGGTTGTTTATTAAGTTAAATGGGTACAAATGTGTCAGTTATTTAAGTGTTTTATTTCCAAAAATTTATTTAAAGCTTTTATTGAAGACATGTGTATGTGTGTTATTGTGTGTGTGTTGTTATGTATAGAGAAGAATTCAAAATGAAGAGAAGGAGAAAATGTGAAAAGAAAATGTAAGGAAGATAGGATGAATGGAAATACCAAAACAAAGAGAAGGTGATGAATTTACAACTAACAACTGTGTAAGGTGTAAATCCCCGAAATTTTTGGATCTGAATTATAGTTTAAACCCTAAACGGAAGTCAACCGGATTTCCAGAGTCAACCAAACCCTAGTTTACCGTAACCGCTTAAGTCTGGCATTGCCGTTTTCTCAAGCCCTAGAAAACGAAGTTGGAAAAATTAGTGGTAATAGTTCGTAATAGCTATAGGTTTTATAAAAATGTCAGATTGAAGAATTTCAAGTGTCCTTTGAACTCGATCGGACATGATTCTTGAAAGACGTGTCCGGAAGCCCGGAATAGGAAAAATATTCTGAATGTACCGTTAGACTCGTAAAAATATGAGATTTCCAAAAATATTAATTTCATAATTTTTCGATAGCTAGAAATATCAGATATCGCTTTTATACGCGTACTTTCTTACTACCGGTATTTAATTGTCATGTCTACTTTTACATTATACTATTTTCTACTATTCTACACTATTCATCTATCTCTACTTTTTCTTACAACCTACTCTTACAAACCATACACCTATCTCTTACACTTTTTCATTTCCAATACAATTTCACATCTTTCATTTCTTACTTTTAATTAATCAAAAGACAAAAAAATTAATTTTCTCTCCTCCCCATGCATGAATTGGCGTCGGCCCCCTCTCTCTATCCCTCTAAATTGTTTTATTTTTTAATTATTTAATTAACACAATTTATCTCCCACATTTTCCTATAAATACCCTCTCATACCTTCACTTCTTTCACACCACTTCTTCTCTAAAGTTACTATACCAAAATCTCTCTCAAATTCTTTCAAGAGTTCTTTCCAAGAAGTCTTCTACAAGGAGCTCCTCTCTTCTTTTTCTTTTGGGTAATATGCCTTCAAGAAATCCACATGTTCATCTACTTAGTATGAACTTAGTGTGTGTTTTCTAAAACCATAAAGGTTAAGAAAGCAACAATAGGTTCATACTTTGTTTTTGTTCATAACATCAATTCCTTTATGTTCCTTTATGATTCTCTATATTTCCTTTATGTTTATTACTATCTAATATATCTATATAGCTATATATACTATTTAGAGTATATAAGCTCATTGTCTTACAATTTATTTATCTTTCATGCAATTTATTTAATTTCAAGTTGATTTTAAGACTAGTCATTCTAGTCTTAGACTTGTCCTCATCAAGTCAAAACAATTCTTTTCCTTTTCCTTTTTTGGGACTAGTCTTCTCTTAGACCCGGGGTACCTTGATAAAGCTAAGGTCCCAATACTTGATTTACTTTATTATTTATTTAAGCTTTCAAGTTATTATGTTCCTTCATATCTCTATAGTTATGATTCATATTCATGCATGAACATAATGTTTTTGTCTCAACAAAATAAATGAGAAAGTGTTTTCTTGAATTAAAGATTCTTTCTAAAAGAAATAAATATGGAAAATGGATTTCCTAAAAACCCATGGACATGTATGGGAATGATTTTCTTACAAAAACAAAAGGTTTTATGAAAACTTATCTTTTATCAAGAAGTAGAAATTCTTTTGGAAATCATTACAAGAAATAAAAATGTCATTTTGCTACTTTTGAAATCCAAGTTTAGAAAATAAAACCACACTTTAAGAAATTAAAATAATTACAAAAGATTTCATTTAGAAATAGGATATTCATCTTAATAACTAAAAGATCTTTCAAAAGTAAAATAAATATTCAATAGAACCTCAAGTTCAAAGTCTTTTAAAACCTTAATTTTTATAAGTTGAGACAACTCCATTTACTTCATACATTTGTTGTGAGTCATTACATATAAATATATACCTTTCAAAAGTTTACAAAATAATTGAAATACTTATCTTTTCAAAATGAGCTTTGTTTACAAAAAGGAAAACAAGTGTTTACAAATTCGTGGCAAATTTGGTCGCTACCTTTTCGGAACCCAAATGACTTAGTTTTATAAAAATAAGCTTAGAAATGCGTAGATCTTTTCGAGTAGGTAGAAAATGATATATTATACGCGAAATTCCGAGTTAAAATGAGCAAGTTTATGGCCATTTTAAGTTGGAATTTTCCCTTATACGATTTTACCACGATCTTAAGGAAAGTTTAGATTCTTCAAAGAATAGAATTTCATGAAATACTCATTTTGGGTATTCTTCTTGATTAGATAATCACGAGGAGGATTGTTTGTATCCGAAAATTACTACGATTAGGTGGAAATTCCGAACGTGTCATTATGGCTGAGTGAGTTCACTTCCCGTTAATTTTCTCATACTCTTGATTGTGCTTGTAAAATTAGTTGCACTAGAATCTAAGCAAAAATCAAAAGGAAGTGTATGATAATATGTTGAAGGAATATTAAGTATATCGAAACTCAATTTGTTTGTAATAAAGTTGTATGTGCATTAATATCTTGAATTGTTTGAAATTGGTTGATCACTTGAAAGAAGTTAAATATAACTACTAGACTTTAATTAAAGAAATTATTCATGCACATCATAAGTTAAGTCACATTGCATTCACTACTATACAATTGGTGGGACAAGTGTATAATAGTGATGGTAGACATAACCGGTATATCATGTATGTGGCGAGTAGGAGTCGGTAAAAAACTACAAAATTGGTGGCTAGTAGGAGCCTGTAATAACTACAAGTTTTTTGATGGCGTATAGGAGTCGGTAAGATCTATAAAATGTTTTAAAAGTGGCTGTAATTGGCCTGAAACCCAACCCGAATGAAGGGCGTAAATTCATTCAACATATGATTCCCGGAAAGTCATATGTCTTGTATGCTCACGTGGTTGTTGCATTTCATACTTTGAATAATAAACTTATTGATAATTTACTTCGAGTATGAATTTTGGATTTACCACTAAGCCCATAGCTTACACCCTATAGGTATTTGTATTCTCAGGAACACCTATTTTTGTGCCCGAGGTCTTCCGGTATCCGTATACGATTTATGTTGAAGTTTTTGGAGGAAATCTACTCGAAGACTTAGATTAGAATTCCTTTGAAATCTTTAATTTTGGATGTTATGAAGTTTATCTCGATCCTTGGAATTAGCGGGGGTATGCCCCTAAGAAATTATGTAACAGACCTTTGGTTATTTATGATATGATATACTTTATTTCTGGATTCTTGTATGTTTATCTTTACTTGCTTAAACCATGCTTCCCAAAAATGTCTCCTATTACCGTGTTAGACGCCTTACATATAATACTAAGGCTTTCGCATGACTAAGGTAGCCATTCTTAAGCCTTGATATTATATGTGGCGGACTGCCACGTTTAGGGTACCCTTCGGGGCGTGACATAAGGAGTGGGCAAAAATATGAACTTGTGTAAAAAGTCAATTTTGCAGGTCCAAATGATACGTATGATAAGTACTTATTCGATGCTATTTTTAGATGAAAATTTACATACTATCGATATTAAATATTATGAACATTATGGTATACAGAGAATCTTTAGTTTAAGACTTTTACTTTTCAGCTTTTACAGTTGCTACCGTAAATTATATTTTATCTATTTAAAAGTTTTGTTTGATGGTATTTTGATAAATTAATAATTATATTGCCCTTAATTTGAATTTATTATAAATTTATAGGGTATGAAATTACATATGAATTCATTACTATTTGTAAATTTATTCCCGAGTTTTTATTAGATTAGAAATTTAATATTTATTCTATATTTATTACTTTATTCTTTTTACTAATTATAAGTTACTAGGTTAGATTAGAATCTTAGCTTCTATAGACTCAGAATTATTTAACTTAAATGTATTGATATGTTTTGAATATTAAAACTTAGGTTTTTAAATATTAAACAATTTTCTTTATTCTTTCATTTACTTTATTTCGAATATTTTGTATTTTTAAAGTCTTATTGATAAGGATTCTTTATTCTAATTTGTTTATACTTAAAATTTAAATTGCGAAAAATTTGGAGTGATTTCTGATGTTTTTATTATAATTCTTTTATGATTCTACATTGTATTTATAATATTTATTATAATCGGGTTACCTAAAATTAAGGGGATTATACACCCTCTCAATTTTCTTTTTCTCTCTTTTTCTTTTTCTTTTTTCTCTCCATTTTCATCTATAAATACCATCAAATCCCCTCTCATTTTCACACCTTCATTTCCATTCCTTAACAAAACTCTCTTAATTTTGTCTCTCGAACTCTTCCTCTTTTTTTTTCCCCTTTAATTGTTGCCACATCCCCCTTTTCATTTGCCTCTCTCTCAAATTTTCTTCCATCTCTTAATTTAAGTAGACACTAAACCCTTTCTATACGTTACATTATTTGATATGTGTATGTATGTGTTTTTAATGTTTTTCATGAAAAATCTCCATGATGTATATGCTAAGGAATGGAAATGCAAGATAACATATTACCTATATTACAATGTTTATTTTCATAATATGTCCATTTTATTTATGTTGCTAACTTAACTTTCTAAATATTAATATATATATATATGTAATACTTGTAGTCTTTAAAGCCTAATGGTCACTAATCAATTCTTTTATTTCATGACCTTTATTTCATGCACTCTATTTATTTCAAGTTATATAAGACCAGTCAATTTTTAGTCTTGGACTGGTTAATAAATCAAGTCTGAAAGACACTAGAGTAATTCAAGTCTCGAGGAGCCTTGACACAAACCTAATACTATTATGCTTTTTCTATTTATATATCTTGATTTTATTTATGAGACTAAAATATTTCAAGTCTTAGGAAACCTTGACAAAAAGACTTCTATTTTTCATTTCATCACACTTTGATTTTATTTATTATATATTGTGATTAGAATCAATTCAAGTCCTGGGAAGCTTGATCATAATCTAAGACTTCCATGTTTCTATTTTGGTTTTCTTGTATTATCCTTCATGATCTTGTTTATTCCTTATTTTGAGTCAGTTTTGCTGAAATTAATAAGTTTAGTCAAGTTTATGTATATGGATGCTCATAGTGATGTTGTCATAGTGATAAAGTAAATTCTTCAAATTTTAATGTTGATAATTCTTTGTGTAAAGACCCAACATGTATATAATTAAAACTTTACATGTCAAGTCCCCACCCATTATGATATACGAAGATATTGTACGTAAGGCTATTCAAAAAAGAAGGAGTTTATGGAAATTGCTTGCTCAAACTGTTAAAATACAAAAACTTTATAAAAATTACTCAATTAAGAGTAGATAACTTTATATAAATACATATGATAGTACCAACATACATGGTACTTCAAAGGTTACAAAACCAAACTTGTAATATACATGCTAGAAAATTTAGGTGCTTAATATGATAAAACATAAGCTTTGAGAAAGTCTTAGTCTATACTATTACATTGGAAAAAAACAAGATTTTGCTTTTTCTTTTTTCCAAGAAAACAAAATGTAATGGTCCAGCACCTTAATTGTCCCACTCATCCAGGAATGCTTCCCAATGAGTGTAATATCCTATATCAGCATAGTATTCATCATCATTGATACTTTTAGAGGAAAAAGTGAGGCAAGGGCCCAATATACAGCAACATAAACAAATATATAGTAACATACTCTCCTATATTAATGCAATGCAAGAAGCAATAACATTTTTTTATCATTATTTAAGTAAAACATTTCAACAATGCAGTATTCAAACTTCGATTTCAATCATTGGGAATCTGGGGGTCCTAAGTAACAGCAGCTGCTCAAAAGATTGATATAAGCAGCTTGAATACTTATATCTCCTACATAACTTTACAAAATAATCTCATCTAAGATTCACAACCGTTACTCAACTTTACTTAACTTAATCCATAGCATCGCCTAGTTCAGTCATCTCCATAAATGTGAACTAAATCATATTACTTCTTCTAAAGAATAAGCAAATGTTACATTGATAACATTCATCCTATTGATTACTTGTTGAGTCAATGATGAAAGTCATTGCATCATGATAGGAGTGGCCTGAGCGCCTAAACTACCATGTCATCCTTGTTAACAAGGCTACCCCTTCTCGGACAGGATTTAACGACACACGCACAAACAATTCACACAAAATTTTAAGCCAATCTTTAATTAAATTTGGTTTGATAATGTCGAACCTAACACTCAACAAACAAGTTGATGCGTACCTGAATAATCTGATTTATCAGATAAAAGACTTGTATTCAAACCTAATTGAGTATGGGAATCTATCAAAGAAAATCATTTCATATAAAACATGTTAATCCATAATGAAATATTAAGTAATTAGATATTCATTAAACCTAAATAAGATTCAAATCATCACACAATATCTTACTCATACAAGTACAAATATAGATATAATATTTCGTTATTCATCTATCTATTATTATTTATTCATTTATTTATTATTTCTTTTCTTTTCTTCTTTTTATATGAACAATACTAGAGGGTCTGTTATGCCTGTGACAAAGGCAGTGATGTATATCACGAGCACCATCATGACCGTAATCTTAGGCTATGGTGTATCTCACTACCTTGTCACACCCGTAGTAGGAGATCACGCCCCCTATAATGGTCATGATGTAGGCCATGATGAAGAATATGCTTGTATTGTTCTTTTTATAATTTTTTCTAAAAATCATCCAGGGGAATAATGGCCTTTGTAACGGCCGTAATCTAGGTCATGGTCTTTGACGAAAAGTGATCAAAGGAGATCACAAGCTTAGGAATTGTCACGAAAAAAGGGTCTAGAAGGATAACATGAAGTTATCATATCACATATGCACTTGCAATATGAGAACCGTCTTGCAAGTCAGAGTTTGCAAAACTCTATCTAAATAATTACTTTGTAAACTTCTAATATAAATTTACATTTGTGATAAATAAAGGAAATAAGATTTACTGTAGTCCACCAGAACCAGAGAGAATCGGTATTCCCCACTAAAAAGTAAAATAGAAAAGATCATCTACATTTTACAAATTTTGAACTACAACACAACAAATCTAATCCATAATCTAGACTTATTCTACATGAAACGAGTTCTCAATAAACTATACTATCTATTTATTTCTTATTCCAAACTTATCTTCTATCTTCAAGGCTTCTCCTCCACACATACTTAGTCCATTCCCAATGCTTTAGCTACTGTACCAAAATTATATGGGCATGAGCTACACCATAGCTCAGTGGCTAACATAACTAAATCGTACATCAAACAATTGTCAAACAAGGTTTATTAACAAACATATGCAATGCAACATTCAACCATATGACACACATAGTTTGGATTACTGGAATCCAAACCAATAGAGATTTGCGTCTTCTCTTGTGGGTTAAAGGACCAGCTTTAGTATCACGCCCAAGAGAATCTAAGAACTAAGCAAGGGGGATTTCTTTTCTCAAATTTCTTTTCATTTACATATTTATCATTAGCATAACCTCAAACTTCACCTTAGAATACTAAGGACAAAGGATTTCTTTTTGAAATTCATTTGTTCTTATATATACATACTATTGAAACATCCACCACACCTTAGAACCTTAGAAACTCCCTAAGTATTATCATTCCATGCCAACCATTATTAGGAAATGTCCTTCAAGCTTATTTAGTTCCTGTAGAATTGGCGACCTCATGGTAACCTTCACCGGTTTTACTAGGTTTCTCTAAGCATTACCATAAAATAGGAGTAATAATGCGTGATGTGAATACTTCATAAATGTTAATGCAAGTTATGTTGTTGTGTAATGCATGATTGTTTAATTTAACATGTCGGTTAGTATTAAGTCCATTTATGATGGTGACCAATTAATTAACAAACAATCCTCCATAATTACAACTTAATGATTACAAGAGATGTGTGATCTCTTTTAAATTAGTAAGTTATCAAGCAAAACAATCACCAAGCAACACATGGATACGTAATTCCCCTTGCATAGCTAATTTCATTTAATTAGTACAAATGCAACTAAATTACAAACACAAAAATATTGTAGATTATTGTTATCCACCTATCATCCAAGATAATTCATATAACCCTCTAGGAAAACCAAGTCATCCCCATCATCATCAACATCAAATCATCATCATCCTTCATATTAAAATCCAAATAGAAATAGAAGGTTGGCTAGAGGCTATTTCAAAGAATATATAACAAAAGCAAACATCTATCCATGAACTTAAACTCAGTTTAAGATCTTATTAGATCAGACACTAAGTATGCACCCCGCCATGGCTATGAAGATCACCTCACCAAGATATGGGCAGTTCTCCATTATCTATCAAAGTATTTGTTTCTTCTTTGTTTATAATCATTTAATACAAAAACACCATCTAAACATTCATATACAAAATATCATTCTTTGGGCAAGCATGCAATTGAAGTAACATATTCCTTTGACTAACTATGGTCTAATTCATCATATTTCAATATGTTATCTCTAAGCCATTTACAAATTTTAAGTCTAATAGCTTAACTCAGTCAAATTGATTAAACTTAACCAATCTAATTAATTTTAGCTTGGTGAAGTTCATTAGGATAAGTTAAGCTAAGTTATATTACTAATTCATTTTATTTCCAAGATTCATATCAAATTAGGTCTAGTTGATTTGAATTAGTTATTTAATCTAAATACTAAATCACATACTTATAGCTAAGAGTTCTAAGCTTGTATTATAAATCCTTTAACACATTGGTCTTTAAGAGATTAAAGGAGCTTATTGATATGGAAAACCTTAGGTATATTAAACCTAAGACCTAACGTTCGTCAGATAGCATTGAACCCCAAGGACCGTCTAAGAAACCTGAGTGGAAATCGTGACCCGTTGCCTATATGGAGGCAAGAACATTGGTATAATGAAGACGCCACGACTGGTGATGGAGTTCCGCTTGATAAGTCAAAGGATTTGAATGCCACGGATGAAATCCGATAAGTTCATGAACTTGTTCAATTAAGAACACATAGAAAGAAAACTCTCAATTTCATTTAAAAGAAATAACTCATAATCTGATTATTACATTGGATGTCTACTAGCCTTTATATATAGGCCATTACAAGGCGGTTACATAATCGTAACTAAAAATAGAATTGTAGCAGTTACATAACTGATAACATAACTGAGAGACATAATTATGGTAGTTACATAACTGACAACGTAACTGAAAGACATAATTATAATTAATCCTACATCAATAAAAATAAAGAAATTTGAAAAGCCACAAAAGAAATTTCAAAAGTCATCAAATTATAATGGAGGCCGGCAGATTAATTAATGAAGGTCGGTAGTGTACTGTGTAACAGCTCCACAACTTCAATCTTTTGAGTCCTATACTATTTTGTAAACATCCATGGTTTGCTTAACTCGGGTTTTCAGCATTGAAACTCCAACTATTTAATTGCAATCCCTTGAAGCAAAGCTTTGGACTTCATTTTGGTAGGATTTAAATTTGATGTTTCTAGGATCACATCATTCCCTCCTTCTTTGAAAAGATTCGTCCTCGAATCTTCGTTCTTGGACTCTTCTAAATTGCAAGAAAGGAAACCAGATTGAGGCTTTATTTCACCTCTATCTTCTTGAGGACACATTTTTTTGAGTTCCTGTAGTGGTGAATCAATTTCACTAGGTAAAGAAAAATCATTAGTTGATAAGAAAATATCACTCTCCAGTGTTTCATATTCTTTTTCCTCAGTGCTCACCAAAGTGTTTATATCACTCTTTTCCTCTCTCACACTCGTTTCATTTTTTTCATCTTTCTCAATCTTTTATTCACTCTTTTGTTTTTCTAGAGCAATCTTTTCTTCTTCTCTTTTCTTGAATTGCCTTACAATCCTCATTTGATCTTTAATAGCTTCCCATGGATCAAGAGGTACTAAAATCACTCGCTTTTGGTTGAAAACCAGAGAATAGCAATCTTTGCATCCATCATGCTTAACTTTCCTTTTAGACTTCCATGGTCGCCCTAACAAAATATGACCATATTTTATTGGAATTACATCAAATTTTCATCACTATTTTCCAATAGAAAAGGCAATCCAAACCTGCTCAGTCACCATAAATTCTCTACAATCATTTTCTATTTTGTATGGTGCTCTAAGCTTCAAAGTTTTCAAACCCAATTTTTCCACCAACAAGGCACTAACAATATTTATAAAACTTCCACTGTCAATATCCAAGTTACAAATCGTGTCATTCTGTAAGCCCCGGAAAATTTCAGTAAATACTTCCAAGATGAACTTCGAAAATAAACCCTAAAAATCACTCCAAATTAAAACCAAATTTCGACAAGTCCTAAATCACAAATGAATCCAAAAATTTCTTAATCATGAGAAAATGAAAATCCTAAAAAAAAAATAAAATAAGAACTCAGTGGTCTTCAATTCCAAAACCACTACATACGACAAATTCCATATGTGACTCCGATTTATAAAATCGGGTAATAAAGATCCCAAAAACGAATTATTAAAAAGTAAATAACGATTAACTTTCAGAAATGAAACCCAATTCAAAATTTCCAAAAATGTTAAAAGATAATATATACTTACAAAAAGGAAATATAAAATAAATTTCTCAAATTAAATACGTGGTATAAACATAAAATATCAGTTTCCAAATTGGCAAAGATCTAAAACCGGAAAATCACCCGGAAACCCTAAGCGGAATATAATAATTAAGTCCAGCAATCTAGCATCCCTAACCCTAGAGGCCGAGATGTAGTTTAAATATATAGAATAACTCATAGTAATATAAGTTTGTTTAAAAATATCAGATTGGTAAATTTTTGACCTAATTCGAACCCGTTCGGATACAGACTTCGAAAAGCGTGTCCCGGGGCTCGAGATATCAAAAATATACCAATAGTACCGTTAGACTCGTAATTTCATAAGATTTTCAAATATATCAGTTATGAAATTTTTCGGGTTATAAAAGTTACAGTTATAATCTTTTTATCGTATTTCCATTATTACCGGTAATTGATTAGTCTTTTGCACTATTCACTTTTATTTCATTACACAATTTTATTATTCTTATAAAGCTTTATATTTTTAGATAAATATTTTATATATTATAGAAAATTTTGTTTTTCTAAAATTTAGTTAGTTCGGGCTTTTATGGGATCAGATTCTGTTTAAGACCCGGTACTAAAAATAAAATAAATTAATTAAATAATTGAAAAATATTTTAAAAATATTTTTATTTTTATAAAATAATTTTTTAGAATTTTTCGGGTTATAAAAATATTATTTATAGCTCATATTCGCGTATTTTGATCATACCGGTAACATATTTGTTAAAATACTAAAATAATTCAAATAATTATTTAATTTTAATTATGAAAAATATGCTACAAATATTTGGAATAAATTATCTAATTTTATTTTATTTTATTAAGAAAGTACTTTTACCGCCCATACCTTCAAGTACACCTTACACATATCACTTCCTTTTCACTTCAATCTTTCTACACATAATCCCACACTTTATGGAAGATTTTTCCTTCTTTACGGCTGCCATTGTCCTTCATTTACTCCTATTTTGACTAAATTAAATAAATTCTACTCCTTCTTAAAGAAGCTACACATACACATTTATTACACAATTTAATTTTAAGTCAAAATTCAACAAAACACTCCCTCTTTCTCTCTCTCAAATCACGTGCAACATGGCTTCTTCTTGGCTGCCCATGTTTTATTTTTTTTCTCTTATTTATTCTATTAAAGCACTCATTTTCTCTCTCTCCTTCATTTACTCACTTTCCCTCTTTCATTCTTTAACCTTTTCTCTCTCTTTTTCCTCTCTTTTCTTCTTCTTCTTGTTCTTGTTTCTTCAATAAACAAGCTGCCCCCTTCTTCTTCCATGGCTTCCACACTTCATTCTTAAAAATTTCTAAGCAAATCTTCTTCCCAAAGCTCCATAGGTGATATAGTTAAAGTGTAATAAAGGTTTCATGCATCAAATAACCTTCCATAAGCTTAAAAGCTTAGGATGATGATGCCAAAAATGAAACACTCCTTTTCTCTACTTTTATTATCTTGTATTTCAATTATTTTCTTGTTTAAAGTTGATATATATTGTAAATTCAACTTTTTGTAGCTTTGATTTTGTTTATGCCATAGAGCTTGTTATTTAAGTTTTTATATTTGTTATTTCTTATGATTTATGCATAGATCTATCATCCACATATTCATCTTAGTGATTCATACATTTAAAACTAGTTTAGAAAACTAGATCTAGAGTTTTGAGTTCATAAAATGCATTAGACTTTATTTTATGTTCATGGATGACTTGTAATAGAATGATGATGGTGGGAAAGTTGTAGGAAACTCAAGATCTATTTTATTTTCAACAAAAACAACTTTTAAAAATTCGGATGAAAATGGAACCATATTTAGAAAAGTGGTTTTTCGACTTCAAAATGTGTATTTTTCATTTAAAATGAAGGGCTTAGGATATAGACAACATAAATGAATGATTTTGATAAGTAAAGTTTAGATCTATGTTCATATTATGTGTAGATCTTAGATTTGAACTTGAACAAAAGTAGTAAAATTCGTATTTTGGCAAGACTTATATTTAAAAACCACTTTCTAAGTGTCAAAATATAATTTTTTCTTAAGAAAATGAAGGCTTAATATATGTATATCATCAAAACTTCTTTTTACAAGAATAGAAAAAAATGATTTTCAAAATAAAAATTCTATTTTCGGATTTTGGTTAAGACATATTTTAAAAACATGTTTTCCAACTCAAAAATGAAGTTTTTATTTAAGAAATGAAAGGCTCTTAAGATATGATATGTAAGGAATGGATTTTCATAAGCTTAGATAGATTTTATCAAAAGATGTGACAAAAATAAATTTTGTAAATTCGGATCCCAACAAAGACCAATTTTTAAAACCCATTTATCAACTCCAAAACTTATGTTTCATGTGAAAAATGAAGGGTATAGGTAATAGGTATCTTTAAGGAATGATTTTTACAAGTTAAAATGAGTTTAGGCATGAATTATGTGTAAAACAAGTAATGGAATTAAAATGGAAAATCTTGAGTTAGTGATCAAATTGTCAAATTCGTAATTTGAGATGATGCATATGTAATCACTTAGTACTTGAGCTCAAATTGCAAGTTTTATGTGTTAAATGAAGTCCTTAGACAATAGATGTGGTAAAGCTTCAAATTTTAATGCATTAAACAAGTTTTTCCCAAAGGAATCATGCAAAAAGTGGATTTTCTAAAATTCGGATTTTTGAGTAAATCATATTGGAAAACATATTTGCAAATTGTAAAGTGCAAATTTTTGTGTAAGAATGAAGTCCTTAGTAGTTATATATGGTTGAGCCTTAAATTTCTAAGTATCAAATGATTTTTACTTAAAGGAATCACTCAAAAACCAATTTTTATAAAATTCGGATTTTGGAATAAACCCCACTTGAAAACATGTTTACAAAGTGCAAAATGGAAATTTTTATATAGAAATGAAAGTCATAAGTAATAGATATAATGAAGACTCAATTTTAACAAAAATAATTATATTTTCTTAAGTAATAAATCCAAAACAAATGAAAATGATCAAAGTTAGGAAACTAGATTTTTCATAAGTAGTTGTTATTATGGTCTTGCAAGATAAAAAGTTATAAAATTTCCTTTTAGCAAAAATCATCAAGATCATGCATACATTAAACTCATCTCATGTCATTCATGTTAGGAAATCATTCATATTGCATGTATAGCTAATCTATAGTAGAAACATTACAAACATTTAAAAAATATTTTCGGAATCGGAAACCGTTATTGATCAGATCTGATCTCTTTTCCGAGACCTAAATGTTTTCAAAACTTGAAAATAATATTAGAAATAGATAGATCTTTCGAAGTAGATAGAAATCGATATATAATTTACGAGATTCCGAGTTAAAATGACCAAGTTATGGTCGTTTTAAGTTGGAATTTTCGCTTAGGACGAAAATTGCGAATTTGATAGGTTGTATAAGATAGTTTGGATTAGTTAAGTGATTAAATACTTATTAGAGTATTTCTTCCTTTTTAGGCGATCCGGATTCGACGATTCCCTACCACCGGATTACTTGTACTAAGAGACCGGTGATCCAATGGCCGAGTGAGTATTACTTCCGATTTCATTTATTGTATGTGATTGTAATAATAGTTGCACTAGATATTTGGTAAAGATAAAATGGATATGCATGATGGGGACGAATGGGAACTATGTATGCTTGTTGTTGATATGAGAAATGGAATGTAAGAATATCGAAGCCGAGTGATTAACTATTGCTTGTATAGATGAATTAGAATTGATTGTCTGCGATTATTGACTGATCACTTAAAAGAATTGGTATAATTGATTATTCGGAATTGAAGATGAAATTGAACTCATTCATACACGATGGGGATGGAGCATTAGCATTTGTTGGTTTATCGTTGTACCTTAAACGATTTTATAGTTTATAGTTGTCCGTAAGCTGAAACGGTCTTGGTCGTACGCAGGATTCGTTAATCTGCTAACCGGGATGGAGGGGCAAGTCCATCCAATATGATTTCGGCAGGTCATATGTTTGTTGAATTCACGAGTTTGATGCATATCACTTGTCTGACTAATCACTTGATTGTATGACGTGTTATAAATGTAATCCTGGAAGTTTTCACTCACTAAGCTAGTGTAGCTTATACCCCAATAGTTGTTTAAATGAACAGGTTATCTCAAGAATGCTAAGTGGGGATGAGATGGTTGAAGTCGAGAATGACTTCAGGATTCCGGCAAGACATAAGAATGTTTGAAGTTATTAGCTAGTTTTATTAGTTGCCTTGTAATAGTTTATGTAATAGAATCTTTTGATGAATTGTAATTGAAGTTTAATGAGTTGTATTTTGAAGAATAGTGAATTGAATTTCCTTCACATTGTTCTCAAGTTGTATCAACATAAAATGCATTACTCCGATGAGTCTCCTCCATGTGTTAGACGCCTTGTACATAGTATGGAAGCCTTCGTGTGATCGAGGTGGTCATTCTTAGGCTTTAATATCGTGTACGGTGGACTGCCACGTTTAGGGTATCCTTCAAGGCGTGACACATTCACCAAACATCTTGTATGAAAGATAAGATTATCATCATCTACTCGTATTTGACCCTTTTTTTTTCAAATCAAACCCTAGATCTAAAAATCACAACTTTTACCAAAGAACCCTAAAAGGCATTTTTTTCACGAATTTTCCTTTTTTTTAATTACAAAGACAACAAAACCTAAATTCTTAATAGCAGACAATCAACCAGATCAGACAACTCCCAAAATTGATAAAGAAAACAATCAAAGTATATGGACGATTCAAGTTACCTCTAATCCAACTAGGATATGGATTTTTTTCAAAAACCTAGGCTCTGATACCAAATGATACGGAAAACCTTAGGTATATTAAACCTAAGACCCAACGTTCGTCAAATGGAATTGAACCCCAAGGACCGTTTAAGAAACCTGGGTAGAAACCGCGACCTGTTGCTTATATGGAGGCAAGAACCTTGGTATAATGAAGACGTCACAATTGGTGATGGAGTTTCGATTGATAAGTCAAAGGATTTAAATGCCACGGATGAAATCCGATAAGTTCATGAACGTGTTCAATCAAGAACACAGAGAGAGAAAACTCTTAATTTCATTTATCAGAAATAACTCATAATCTGATTATTACATTGGGTGTCTACTAGCCTTTATATATAGGCTATTATAAATCAGTTACATAATCGTAACTGAAAATAGAATTGTAGTAGTTACATAACTGACAACGTAACTCAAAGACATAATTATGGTAGTTACATAACTGACAACGTAACTGAAAGACATAATTATAATTAATCCTACATCAATAAAAATAAAGAAATTTGAAAAGCCATAAAAGAAATTCCAAAAGTCATCAAATTATAATAGAGGCCGATAGATTAATCAATGAAGGCTAGCAGTGTACTATAAAGCAGCTCCACAACTTCAATCTTTTGAGTCCCATACTATTTTGTAAACATCCTTGGTTTTCTTGACTCGGGTTTTCAACATTGAAACTCTAGCTATTGAATCTGCAATCCCTTGAAGCAAAGCTTTGGACTTCATTTTGGTAGGATTTAAATTTGATGCTTGTAGGATCACATCACTTATTCTCAACTACCAACATCTAACTTATAAGAATAGGGCTCAATTCAAGTGAATTTGACAAGAGAAAGAAGACACTGTAATCCCCCTAATTTTACGTAACTTAATTTTAACAAATACTAAAAATGTAATATAGAATTATATAGAATATTTGGAAAAGTAGTAAAAATCACTTCAAATTTTCTTGATTTAAAAATGTTAAACTATGAATGAATTTGATTATAATTAGAAAGATTAGAATCTCTACCAATAAAAATTTCGAAATACCAATTGTAACTTCTATGATCTCAAATAATTTATAGACAACAATAGACTAATTGTTAATATAAATTCCTGAGTTCTTTAAGCTCATTACTTAGAAAATAAATCCTACACTTGTTAAATAATGAAATAATCGTGTTCAAACTATTTTCAATCTGTTAACAATATTAAGTATCACTAGACAAAGATATGTTGTTATTAACAAATTAGTATAAATAACTCCTATTCAGTAAAACATAATATTTGATAAAATGATCAATAGTCCAATAAGAAATCATAGTTAACCTTTATTTTAAATCACAAAAATAGACGATTAATTTTTAGAACCTACAAGTTATAAAATTATCGACTAAAGATAGATCACTAGAATTATAAAAGATACAATAAGATCACAAACAGATTGATATCTAAGAATCTAGATCTTAAATAAATATTTAAAGTACACTAATATTCTAATTAAAAGATTTAGAGATTTTAGAAATTAAAATCCTAAGTTGCTAATGTAACCTTCAATAATTTTCATAACTAGAAAATGAACAAATTAGCAAATTTAAAACTAATATCAAATATATAATTCAAAAAAAAATCCTAGAATAGATCTATGAGTTGTAATAAACTCATTCCTAGTTTAAAAAATCCGAATAAAAATTTCTTTGATCTTAATAGATACCAAAAACGAGATTTCGTATCTTGAACTGATAATTTAAGGTATAATTAAAAGTAGTCCTAAATTTTAAACCCAATAAAATATAATCTAGTAATAGAACTTACTGGTATAAAACGATAATCCAAAAATGAACTACTAGGATTATAAATACGTAGTCAATACTAATTTAGAACAATAATTACAAGTCTAGATCTCAAATAAAAATTTCAAAACTCGCAGTTAGACTTGTTAAGAAATTCTGAATTCATTAAGACTTGGTTCCTAATTTAATTTATTGAACTTGAAAAATTTAATCACGTAAGTTAAAATACTAAAAATAATTAATCGTGTAAACTTTAAACTAAAAAAAAATTTGAATATATAAATGATCTAAAGTTTTTATAGTAACTTAGATAACTTTATCCTGATAAAACTCATACGTAACAATTATAGATATACATTTATAAATTAATATTGGTTAAAATATTTTAGTTAATTATTAATCAAATAATATAATAATAAAACCGGAAGCAAGTCAAAGCATCATGAACAGAGGAGTCTCATGCGGTGCAAAATTTATCATGGTAATAGGGGAATTTCGGCTGCATCTTCACGCCTACAATGCTCAGCTGGAATAGAAGAGGAGTCGGCTGAAAATTTTTTTTCATGAACAGAACAGAGTCTTCATGTTACGGAATTTCTTCATGGAACAGAGGACGTCACATTGCAGTGGATTTCTCGGCTGCAGAAGTTCACACACATTACATCCAACTTGCTCCAAATTTAACAACTAAATTCAACTTGAAAAAGACACCCCAACCAACCCAAAAGCTACACCTATAATCCCCTTAATTGTGTAAGAATTTCAGAGCAAATTCAAGTGTAAAACAACTACAATTGGAGCTTGAACTACCGTGGAGAAGCAGCAAATGGAAATCTCGGCTGCAAAGTTCACACACAAAACATCCAATTTTGATCTAATTTGAGCTCCAAAGTTCAACTTGAAAATGACATGAACTGCCACCAAAACAATCCACATGTAATCAACATTAAATACAAAGAATTTCAGCTCAAATAGGCAACCAAAATAGCTCCAAATGGCCTTGCAAATTTGGATCAAGCAAGCTACAGTAGAGGAAAAACAACAAGAACAGCAGCTACACATAAACCAATTCCGGCTCCGATTTTTGTAAAATTCATAGGCTCATTTGAGATGATATTGTTACACCTCAATGGGTACCCTAAACGTGACAGCCCGTTGTACACAATATAAAACTTAAGAATGACTACTCAGTCATTTGAAAGCTTCTATATTGGTACAAGGCGTACTTTCACATCAAAGGGAGACCGGTGAAGTAATGCATTTTAAGATATTGGCAGTGGAACATACAAAATAACACTTAGTATATTGCATTGAAATATAAAGTCTTACAACTTCTAAGGGGCATTCCCCTGATAAATCCATAAAACATGGTTTTACTAAGATAAATAACAAAAGCTAGAAGATTTTAGAAGAAATCTACTCTTAGACTTCAAAATAGAATTCCTCCAAAAGCTTCCCAAAATAAGGATTCTACCCGGGGGATCAAGATGGTCTCGGGTGCAAAAAGGATAATCCTGCAATATCAAAAGTCTATAGGAGTATAAGCATAACTAGCTTAGTGAGATATTCCTTACGCAAAAGTATTCATAACAGACGATCAACCAAGATTATTAAACAAACATATGAAATGCAACAACCATATGATCAAACATTACATACGACTATTCGGTTTCGTATGTATGATGGTTTTACGCCTCCATCAGTGGTTAGGGAATGCTTTGAACTAGATCCCAAACGATCTCCTTAAAGTTGCCCGTGTCTTGGGGTTCCAACGAATCGTACTACTAATCCTCGGGCTTTTCTTACCTAAAGCGATTGAGACCATATTCCCCGAAATCCTAACTCTCAAGGTTGTAGCAAGGCAGCTTACCTTCCCGGTCCCACGCTAAAGAGTAGTAGCAAAATTTCGAAATGATATTCTAAGTGATATGCATGAGCAATTTATTATATGGGGATTTCAATATGACATTAAATCATTTAAAGCGATCAAACAATATTTGCACACATAATAATACATACATGGAAACATTTATATCATTCACAAATTGGCTTCCGATATACTTATTGTTCATTGATCGCACACAACGATTCACATACATAATTCCCATGATATCCCACATGCATATCAATTTTATCTTTTCCTAACATCTAGTGCTCTATTCTACAAGCACATGCACAAATACATAAGCGTAAAGGAAACTCACTCGTCCATAGCGTTCTTCTAAGAGTCGAAGTAATCCTCAGGGAAGAGAAGATCTTGGTTCTCAACATCTAAACAAAAGAAATACAAGACATGAGTATTTCATCCAAGACCTATTCAAACTCTATAATTCTATCTTATTAAACTCGTCAAAAATCATATGAATGGAAATCTCAACTTAAAATAGTCATAACTTGCTCATTTTAACTTGGAATTTCGCATATTATATACCGATTTCTACCTACTCGAAAAAATTTATCTATTTCTAAGGTCATTTTTATCAAAAGAAGTTATTTGGGTCTTGGAATAGTAACGTACAGATTTGATACGAAAATTCCAATTTCAAAACTTAAGTTTCAAACTTTTCTTCATTCAAGAGTGGATAAGAGAAATTTTACTTAAGGCTCATGTGTTTGTTGAAGAAGAATGGAATGGTTTGTAGTAATATGTGGGAATGGGTTTCTAAAGAAAAGAGAGAACTTGAGAGAGATTTTTGAGAGAGGGATTTTATGGAGTGATTTTGAGAGAGTTTTAGTAGGAAATGAGTTGTGTGAAAGAATGGAAGAGGAAGGGGATATTTATAGATTTTTGGAGTGGAAATTAGATGCAATTAAAATTAATTGAAATTAAAATAAAAATGAAAGGGTGAGGACAAGGGGGGCGAGGGTTTTAGCTTAGAAGAGGGGGAGAAATAATTAATTTTGTTTGTTTTGTAATAAAAGAAGTAATGTGTAAAGTGTGATGTGATTAAAATTGTATGGAGAAGGTAAATTGTAAGGTATAGGTATGGTAGGTGTATAGAGTGTAAGAAAAAGTAGAGATAGGTGAATAGTAGAAAAGTACTATGAATAGTAGACTAGACAATTAAAATACCGGTAGTAAAGAAAATACGCGTAAATAAGCTATATCTGATATTTTTAGTTACCGAAAAATTCTAAAACTATTATTTTTGAAAACCTTATATTTTACAAATCTATTGGTGTTGTCGGAATATTGTCACATCGGGGCACGGTTTTCGAAAACTGATCCCGTTTGGATCCTAAGGACACTTGAAAATTACGAATCTGATATTTTTAAACTTTCCTATATTAATACTGTCACGCCCCATAGGGTATCCTAAATGTAACAGCCCGCCACATACTATAAAAGACTCTCAAATTTCTATTCGAGCCTTTCGGGAGTCTTGTATAGATGTAAAGCGTCCCTTTACGACAATAGAATACTCAATCAATGGAGTTAAGAAGTTTAATATGGCATTCATTAGCCATAGATAATAAACCAAAACACATATATATACTTTACAAAATCTAAGGGGCATTCCCTCGAAAAATAATATCAAGTCCATTACAGTCATCCAGAGTCCTTTAGTTTCCAATGGAAGTTTAAACAAAAGTGAAGTAAACTTCTATGGGAAACTCCTATCTCCGGTACCTGAGCTGTGGCTTGCCTCGGCCTAAGCCAAATGGACTCGTGCTGCAACAAATAAAAGCTATGGGGCTGTAAGCTAACTAGCTTAGTGAGTAAGAACTTCCATATCACAATTAACACGAATCATTTAAACAAGTGATTATTCATGCAAATGTATGCATCAGACAAGTGAGTTCAACAAACATATGACCAGTCGAAAATCATATGTGGATGGACTTACGCCCTCCATCCCGGGTTAGCAGATTAACGAATCCTGCGGTACGACGCCGCTTAATCTCACGGTCAACTGAACAATAATTCGTTTTATGGATCACGATTAACCAACAATTTCGTTTTATGGATCACGATTAACCAACAATTTCGTTTTATGGATCACGAAAAACCAACCAATGCTAATGCTCCATCCCCGTCGTGATATGAATGAATCCAATTACAATTGAAGTCAAATATATATTAATTCAATTATTTTAGGTGACCAACAATTATTCGCAAACAAGCAATATAAAATGCTAACTGATCAATCAATAGCTTAACACCCGGTTTCGATATTTCATAAGTTCCATTTCACACATCAACCGCAGACAAATGTATAATTCTCATATACCCTATCATACATATCCATTTTTATCTTTGCCTACACCACTAGTGCCACTAACAGTACAATCACAAACATTAATTGAGAGTGGAAGTAGTACTCACTCGGCCATTGGACCCCGGTCTTTTTAGTAGTAATAGTCGGGAGGTAGGGTGTCGTCTTGCTCGGGATCACCTACCAAATAAGAATAATCCTAATGAGATTCTTATCAATTGACTAATCCAAGCTATGCATCTAAGCTAAATGAATTCGGAATTCTCGCTATTTGCGGAAGCCCCGATTTTCAAGTTTTGAAAACAGTAAGGCTACAGAACAGTAGGATTAGATCTGTTCTGTCACTTTCCCGATTCCGAAAAATTGTTTCGCTTTTGATAAAAATGTTCCTAGTTGATGATTCATGTATAGATGGTATATGAATGAATTCCTAACATGAATGTGACGCAATGAACTCAATATATGCATGGTCTTGATGATTTTTGATGATGAACTCTTATGAACTCCTAATTGTTATAAAATTCCATAAAGGTTATTTCTAAAAAGTTATTCTTCCCAACTTTACATTACCTAGGGTTTCTATGATTTTATTCTTGAAATTCACTTGTTATCTAAATAAAAATGAGTTCTCAAAGTCTATATTAATCATGACCTTCATTTATGCATAAAAATCCACATTTTTCATTTGGTAAACATGTTTTTAAACAAGCTACTTGTAAAAATCCGAATTTTGTAATTTCATTTTCTTGCATTTTCTTTATGAGAAAACTTGTTTAATGCATCAAAAATTGAAGCTCCAATGTATCTATTACCTAAAGACTTCATTTAATTCATAAAACATCCAATTTAGACTTAGATACTAGGTGTTCATGTAGGCATGGTCCTAAATTACGAATTTGGCTATAAATCCATATGTCAATATTTTTCATTTTAACTCCACTACTTGCTTTACATTTTTATCATGCCTAAACTCATCCAAACTTATGAAAATCATTCCTTAAGGGTATTTGTTACATATACCTTCCAATTTTTATGAAAAACATGAGTTTTAAAGTGGTTTTGGTGGTCTTTAAGGTAGGGTTCTAAATCCATTCGAATTTCCAACAAGTCATTTCTAACAAAACCTTTACTTTTTCAATCTTCTTGCCTTCTATATATGGAGATCTACTATCTAATACATCTATACATATGCAAGGCTACATTTTTATGATCATCAATGCATGGAAATCAAAATAACTCTATGAACATACATGTAGATGAAGATGTGGATGTCTAGACATTAGATCTACTAAATATAATGCATGAATCATAAACTTCATGGCATGAACATCAATATATATGCAAGATCTCTACTTTACATGCATGAACAAGAGGATATCTTAGCAAAAACTCATTTAAACACTAGA
The DNA here is from genome assembly GCA_024138025.1 of Combretum micranthum. Lineage (NCBI taxonomy): Eukaryota > Viridiplantae > Streptophyta > Magnoliopsida > Myrtales > Combretaceae > Combretum > Combretum micranthum. Next base: position 453,316 of record JAMXBD010000027.1, read on the forward strand.
TCCATGTCTTGTGATGGCTTGATATTCTTGTTTAAGTGTTTTCATGTCCGTAGCATATGCTCATTGGGATTAAATGGGAAAACACACAAAAATAGATTTGCCATTTCAAGATTTAGGAAGAATAAAGCCTAAAATCAACATACCAATGGAGTTTTGGAGTAGAAAAGAAGAGGATTTGAGCTTGTGTGTGTGAGTGAGAGAAGGGGGGGGGGGGGGGGGGGGGGGGGGGGGGGGGGGGCTCTCACTTCATCAAAAGGGGAGAGAGGAGAGGTTTTTACTTTGGTAAAAATGAAACAAGTGAAAAATGAAGAGAGAGAATGAACATTTAGTTTATATATTAGATGGATTAGGGTTTTAGTTAAATAAAATAAGTGAAGAAAAGGCAAAAATGAGGGGAAAATGGGGGAGGGGGCGCTGGCCAAGAGAGATGGGAGAGAGAGGGGATTTTAATTTTTAACAAATTTGCATTTTATGTAATTAAAATGTAATAAATGTAATAATTATTTAAGAGACAAAAATCCTTGGGAAAGAAAATTGAAATGAGTATTTGTAAGGATGTAAGAATAGGGTATGGGTAGTGTGTAGTGTAGGTTGTACTTGTGAATAGTAGACAAGACATCTACTTTACCGGTTGTAACGAAAACACGGGAAAAGGCTATAACTGTAATTTTTATAGCCTGGAAAATTATAAAATCGATATTTTTGGAATCCTTATAAATTTATGGTTCTAATGAATATTCCAAAACATTTTTCTGAGTTCGTGGTCTCGGGGCAAGCTTTTCCATAATTGAGTTCGAGAAGGCCCGGAATTGAAAAATTCCCGAATTTAAAACTTTCAAAGGTCTAAAATATACTTTAGAATGATAATTCATATTCATTTACTTTATAAAACTTTTTTTATTATGAAACCGAAGGAAAGCCGAATTTAGGGTTCCTAAGCTCCTCTCACTAGACTTGAACTGAACCGGATTAGGGTTTCGCTTTCCATCTCCCGGGGTTTTCTTAACTACTGAGATTACCGGGGTTTACAAATACGAACCATATTCCACAATTATTTCAATTTCGTTTTCTAGGGTTTAAGAACACAGGATTACCAGATCTAGATTCACTAGACTAAACTTAGAACTAGGTTAACTTTAGGGTTCCGGTTTGACTTCTGGTTCTAGGGTTTTGTTATATTATCGAAAAAAAATCTAGGGGCTTACATATATTTTTAACCAAATAAACACTGATAAAAAGGCCTCTAAATGTATACTTCAAACACCAATTATTGGCTAGAAAATAACAAGAGAAATATGACAAAAAATCCATGCAAACCAAGGTGGAAAACAACAAACAAAAAATTACAGCAGAATTGCAATTTCAACCTTCGATTTTAACTCGATATTTTATCCGATTTTTTTTGCAAGTTGAGCCCCTAATTTACACACATAAATGAAACTAATTAACTAACAAACAAACACAATCAATGCCCCTCAAAATTAGCCACAAATCTGTCAAAACAAAAGTCAAATTCGTCATCTAAATTTGCCAAATTCGTATCCAAAATTCCAGCTGCAAATTTGAGTTATTCCTAAGCCCAGAACACAATCTTTAGCATCCTAATTTTAGCCTAATCTTAGTACATATATATAGCCTTAATTTAGACACAAAATTAGCTCATAATATCCCCAAAAAAAAAATTGAAATCCTAGCTACAAAAAGAAAAACGAACAACCACTTTCATTCACCAATTCCTCCACTTAGACAATTTTAAGGAACTTTAAAACAAAACATAACCCTTGTTCCACTTCCTATATTCTATCTAAGTAACAAACACATCCAAAAACATCAATCCCCTCTTTCAAGCAACATCAAAAAACCAAGTTAAATAGCCTTGGTTTACCATAAATCCAAGTTAGAATCTAGGCTCAACAAGGTAAGAAAACAAAATAAATATATATGCTAGTTAGCTAGATTAATTTTTTCCTTAGTTACTCGCCTTCATACCTTCCTCTTCAGATCATTATTTTCATCAAGAATGAGGAGCTAAGTTCATTCTAGCATCCAACCAAGGTAAGGATCATATCAAGTTTAAATGTCATTATGTTTGATCTATAAAAATTGTCTTATAAATTTACCAAAATTGGTCTAATAATATATTTATGTTATTTAGACTATTTAGGATTTAAATACATCAACTTGAAGATTTTTAAGTGTAGAAATTTCAAATCCTAGAAAGGAAAAACCAAAACCATACCTAAACTACAACAAACTAAGTTGAACTTTAGATAACTTATGTAAATCCCTAGGAAGATTGAATAAACTGTATTGATGTGTTTTTTATAAGCCAAAAATGATCCCACTAATGGAAAGAACACAAAAAATCCTATGAAATCGACTATCTATTTGTTAAAAACGGATAAGAAACGAATTAGATATCATAAAAACAAAATTTGAAATACTGCTGTCAACATTTCACGCGCCACAGAGCCATTCGCATATTTTTCATCATCTTGAAGATCTTGTTTGATAAAAATAATACCACTAATGCATTCTACTCTAAAAATCTTATGAAAACGACTATTTATTCATAAAAAACGGACTAGAAATGAGTTAGATATCATCAAAACAAGTTTTGACCACAGTTATCATGATTCACTTGAAACCTGTGCATGTGTTTTATAAATTTAAAGGTTGTACAAGTATCTTTTGCTGAAAATAATCCCACTACTAGAAAGTACTCGAAGAGTACTATCAAATCGACTATTTATACAGCGAAATTGGATTTAAAACAAATGAGAAATCACAAAATAGAGACTCACTCAGTTTTCACTCTTAATAAACTAATATTAATGTTACTGTTATTCCTATTGATATGATTATGGTTATTACTATTATTATTACTACTGATTATAGTATTCATTAATATTGATATTTTCATCAAGAATCATTACGATTGTGAATACTGTTATTATTTACGTTAATGTCACTATATTTATATTATCATCAATACTATTATTATTTTGTCAAGAATGTTATTATTTACTAAATGTCTGAAAATTGTTATTATTATTATACTTGTATTTATTACTAATATTGATATTAACATTTCAAAACTAATATTACTAATAATATTATATTATTAAACTTAGCTTGTTTTGCAATAAAAATAAAGTTGAAGTATAATAAAAATTTGATATATCTAAACTCCATAAACATACGATTTTATTAAAATAATTTTTGAAAGGTATAGATACTAGATAATACCCCTAAATAAATAAAAATACCAATTTAAGAGATAGATAAGGTTGACAGGCAAAGAATTAATAAACAAGAATCTTTTACTAAAGGCAGTAGGACTTAAGGAAAGGACAAACCCCCTTAAATAAAAATATAAATAACAATTAAGATCGAGAGAAGCAAAATGAAAACAAATAAAAGATAAATATTCCTTACTATAGGGATTAAAACCTTAATAAAAATCGTATGGAATACCGATACAATATAGTTAGGCACCTATAAGGATTCAATTAAATTATTGAACGACGTAATAATTAATATAACGGGCTTAGTTTAATGTCCGACGAAAGAGATCAACACCTTTAATTCTAAGAAGACTTCTCTTATAGAAATGGTCCAATAATGAATCTCTGTTATTTCTTTTCATAGGAAAATAGATCAAATCACAAACTTTTGGTAACTTATACAACAATTTAGCAAGGACCACAGATGAGTTACTTGAATTTATCACATTGTTTATGCTTATAGTATAGCTACATTTGGAATAATATATATTCAATTGATATGCATGTGGGATCAGGGATAATGCATGATGCGTGGTGTATGATTGAATAACAATTTATCATAATATAAGTGATAATTCTATTGTATGATAAATGTTGTATGAAGCATGTTGATGATTGTCTATAAATCGTATGATCGCCTTAAACTTTATTAACAACTACTGGTACTATAAATAAAATGGATATGCATCACATGATTTGCATAAACTGCAATTGAAGATGTGTAAATCCCCAAAATTTTTGGATTCGAATTATAGTTTAAACCCTAATCAGAAGTCAACCGGATTTCCAGAGTCAACCAAACCCTAGTTTACCGTAACCGCTTAAGTCCGGCATGGCCGTTTTCTCAAGCCCTAGAAAACGAAGTTGGAAAAATTAGTTGTAATAGTTCGTAATAGCTATAGGTTTTATAAAAATATCAGATTGAAGAATTTCGAGTGTCCTTTGAACCCGATCGGACATGATTCTTGAAAAATGTGACCGGAAGCTTGGAATAGGAAAATTATTCCGAATATACCATTAGACTCGTAAAAATATAAGATTTCCAAAAATATCAATTTCGTAATTTTTCGGTAGCTAGAAATATCAGATATCGCTTTTATACGCGTACTTTCTTACTACGGTATTTAATTGTCATGTCTACTTTTACATTACACTATTTTTACTATTCTACACTATTCATCTATCTCTACTTTTCTTACAACCTATTCTTACAAACCATACCCATTTCTTACACATTTTCATTTCCAATACAACTTCACATCTTTCATTTCTTACTTTTAATTAACAAAATAACAAAAAATTAAATTTTTCTCTTCCCATGCATCAAATGGCACCGGCCCTCCCCTCTATGCCTCAAATTGTTTTATTTTTCAATTATTTAATTAACACAAATTATCCCCCACATTTTCCTATAAATACCCCTCATACCTTCACTTCTTTCACACCTCTCCTTCTCTAAAGTTACTCTACAAAAATTTCTCTCCTATTTCTCTCAAGAGTTCTCTTAAGAAGTCTTCTTAAGTTTAGTTTCCTTTAGGTAAGAAATTCTCAAGAATTCTTCATGTTCATCTACTTAGTATGAGCTTAGTGTATGTTTTCTAAAACCATGAAGGTTAAGAAAGCAACATTAGGTTCATGCTTTGTTTTTGTTCATAAACATAATTCCTCTATGTTCATTTATGTTTCTTTTATGTTCTTTACTATCTAATATATCTATATAATTATATATATTATTTAGAGCATATAAGCTCATTGTCTTACAATTTATTTATCTTTCATGCAATTTAATTACTTCATTGCAATTTATGTAATTTCAAGTTGATTTTAAGACTAGTCATTCTAGTCTTAGACTTGTCCTCATCAAGTCAAAACAATTCTTTTTCTTTTCCTTTTTTGGGACTAGTCTTCTCTTAGTCCCGGGGTACCTTGATGAAAATAAGGTCCTAATACTTGATTTACTTTATTATTTACTTAAACTTTCAAGTTATTATTTTACTTTATATTTCTATAGCTTATGATTCATATTCATGCATGAACATAATGTTTTTGTCTCAACAAAAAATAAATGAGAAAGTGTTTTCTTGAATTAAAGATTCTTTCTAAAGAAATAAATATGGAAAATGGATTTCTTAAAAAAAACCCATGAACATGCATGGGAATGATTTTTCTTACATAAACAAAAGTTTTTATGAAAACTTATCTTTCATCAAGAAGTAGAAATTCTTTTGGAATCATTACAAGAAATAAAAATGTCATTTTACTACTTTTGAATCCAAGTTTAGAAAATAAAACCACACTTTAGGAAATTAAAGAAATTACGAGAGATTAAATTTAGAAAAAGAATATTCAATAACTCAAGATCTTTCAAAAGTAAAATAAATATTCAATAGAATCTTAAGTCCAAAGTCTTTTAAAACCTTACTTTTTATAAGTTGAGACAACTTCATTTACTTCATACATTTGCTATGAGTCATTACAAATATATATATATATATATACCTTTCAAAAGTTTACAAAATAATTGAAATATTCATCTTTTCAAATGAACTTTGTTTACAAGAAGGAAAACAAGTTTTTGCAAAATTCGTGACAAATTTAGTCACTGCCTTTTCGGAACCCAAACGACTTAGTTTTATAAAAATAAGCTTAGAAATGCGTAGATTTTTTCGAGTAGGTAGAAAACGATATATTGTACGCGAAATTCCAAGTTAAAATGAGCAAGTTATGGCCATTTTAAGTTGGAATTTCTCCTTATACGATTTTACCACGATTTTAAGGAAAGTTTAGAATCTTCAAAGAATAGAATTTCATGAAATACTCATTTTGGGTATTCTTCTTGATTAGATAATCACGAGGAGGATTGTTCGTATCCCAAGGATTACTACGATTAAGTGGAAATTCTGAACGACTCATCCATTTCAAGAAAGGTGCCATCATGGCTGAGTGAGTTTACTTCCCGTTAATTTTCTCATACTCTCGAGTGTGCTTGTAACATTAGTTGCACTAGAATTTAGGCAAAATTAAAAGGAAGTGTATGATAATATGTTGAAGGAATACTAAGTATATCGAGACTCGATTTGTTTATAATAAAGTTGTATGTGCATTAATATCTTGAAGTGTTTGAAATTGGTTGATCACTTGAAAGAAGTTAAATGTAACTACTAGACCTTAATTAAAGAAATTATTCATGCACTTCATGTGTTGAGTCACATTGCATTCACTACTATACAATTGGTGAGACAAGTGTATAATAGTGGTGGTAGACATAACCGGTATATCATGTAAGTGGCGAGTAGGAGCCAGTAAGAACTACTTAATTTGGTGGCTAGTAGGAGCCTGTAATAACGACAAGTTTTTGATGGCGTATAGGAGCCGGTAAGATCTATAAATGTGTTTTTAAAAGTTGTGGCTGTAATTGGCCTGAATACCCAACCCCGAATGAAGGGCATAAATTCATTCAATATATGATTCCCGGAAAGTCATATGTCTTGTATGCTCACGTGGTTGTTGCATTTCATATGTTTGAATAATAAACTTGATTGATAATTGTCTTCGAGTATGAATTCTAGGATTTACTCACTAAGCCCATAAGCTTACACCCCTATAGGTATTTGTATTCTGAGGAACACCTATTTTTGTGCCCGAGGTCTTCCAGTATCCGTATACGTTTTATATCGAAGCTTTTGGAGGAAATTTACTCGAAGACTTAGATTAGAATTCCTTTGAAATCTTTAATGTAGTATTTTGGATGTTATGAAGTTTATCTCGATCCTTGGAATTAGCGGGGGTATGCCCCTAAGAAATTATGTAATAGACCTTGGTTATTAATGATATAATATACTTATTTCTAGATTCTTGTATGTTTATCTTTACTTGCTTAAACTATGCTTCTCAAAAGTGTCTCCTATTACCGTGTTAGACGCCTTACATATAATATTAAGGCTTTTGCGTGACTAAGGTAGCTATTCTTAAGCATTGATATTATATGTGGCGGATTGCCACGTTTAGGGTACCCTTCGGGGCGTGACAAGATGTGGTAGCCTACTACGTTTAGTATTTCGGTTCTCTGGTGATACTTGGTTTTTCTAGGCAAGAGGCTCTTAGTTCTACACAAGATTACCTTTGTTCTGTCAGTTCCATGGGAACTAACTGGTAATGAAGGACGCCGCCCATGGTATCATTATGGAATGACTAACACTTCGTGGAGTTTCTAAGGCTTAAAACAGGAATTGAGTGCCTAAAATATAAAGAGATAACTACACTAAGGATCGTGGCTTTCATGTATACTTAGTCTCTCCTGTGTAGGTGGGCCATAGTATCAAGTTCCTTCAACCCCAATGAGAGGGCGAAAATCTTCATCCTGCTTTAGATTCTAGATCATTTAAGCTTGTAATGTGCATATGATTGATTGTTGTATTGCATATGAGTGATAATTACACTTGTTTGTTATTGGTTGATGTGTGGTTTCGTTAGGTTATCTCACTGAGTCCGTGGTTCGCTCACCTCCCAACAGTTTTTGTGCAGGATTAATACTAGTTGGGATTTGGTCAGAATGTGTGAAGAGAACTTCTCCACCAAACTCTATTGATGATAGAGATATAGGATATGGTAAACTTAGATTGTAAATTAGATCAATTTTATAAAAATTGAAATTTGCAAGTTGTGGTTTGAAACTCATTTTCACCATTTGGTAGGGGATACCGATTCTCTGCGATCTGGGTAGAAATTGGAAAATCGGATTCCATAGTTGAAATCCAGTATTATAATTTATCATTTATATGATAAACATTGATCTATAAATAGAGTCTTGTACACTCTAACTTACAAGACGACTATCGTGTTACAGGTGCATACGTAGTATGATAGCTTTAAATAAATCCTACTAGGCCCCTTATTTGAGTCGTGACAGATCGAAAGATGATTACAAGTCCATACACCCCGTAGCAAGAGTGGTAGTGTGAAAAATTAAGGATGTAATCCACCATGCCCCCTTCCACGTTCACGTATCAAAAGGCATATGGATCACATCTGAAAATAAAGTGTGCTACATCCTCTACAACGCCCTGTATCAAAGGGCATATGGATCACATTTTTAGGAATAGGTTGCCATGCCCTGTGTCAAAGACATGTGCATCACTATGCCCTATGCTACGCCCTATATCAAGTGGTGTATCAACCTAGAATTTAGCAGAGATTGTGCCACTCCCATTGCCATGGGGCATGGTGAAGGGCATATGAAATGTTCATGATTTTTATAGAAATTTGTGAACTTTTACATGTCCCAACTAAATCTTGTGATCTTGTTTCTGTCAAGTTCACTTCAATATCATTCTATCAATTTCATATCAAGCTTAAATACCATTCATAAGCATATTTCCACCATCACATTATCAAGATCATATCATCTACTTTCCAACTTCATACATATATTCACAATCTCCACAAGCCCATGTGTAAACCCCGAGAGTTCTAAGAAACTAGGATAGTAAAACTTAGGATGGATATTGGAGTTTGTTTACTCGGTTAGGCCTTAGTTAGAAATTCTAGAGTGTTGTGAAACTATTTATAAATCAAAAAACCCTAGGTTAGAAATTTTTTTAGATATTAAAAGACACTAGAGCTATAATTCATAATCGGAATCAAAAACCTAGGATGTAAGTATAAATAGAATTTTATTTCAAAGAACATTAGAAAGCTAATAACTCATAGTATGTATAAGGATGAGATGAGAATGGCCCATTAAAGATAAACCGTTAGGATTATAAAAACGTACTAAAAAGCTATAAACAGACCCATAATTAATAATCTAGACTTCAAATAAAAATTTAGACCACACCATACTTTTAGTTAGAAAATTTAGAGTCCGTAGAGATAAATTTTATATTTTGACCTTTTAGGCCCCGAAACCCTAATCGCGTAAGACCAAACTTTAAAAATACTAAATCACGTAAATTTTAAACTTAAAATTTGAAGTCAACCATATTGTAGAAATATTTTGAAACCTAAATTAAAATTTTTTTTGAATAAAATTTTTACGTAACTGATATTAATATACGCGTAGAGGATAGTTTTTGACTTAATTAGTTAGATATTTAAATTTTTTACTATTTTACCAAATTGTAGGTATGAGTTACGGTAAAATTGGACTCCATGTTGCTGTTCTAAAATTATTACAGCTCCCACCTACACAAGGTTAAATTAGGTAGAATAAGAGGCTCCAAACTTGGACAAATGACCTAATTAAATTGCTCCAATAATGCCTTAATTATTACACTTAATATAACACTTACAAATCAACAAAATGGACTTGGAAAGCTGCCCACCTCTCCCTTAACTTCACCGTGACAGCCCCTACATCCAACAGAAATTAGACAAAAAATTTAATTAAATTAATTTAACTTTTCAATAATAAGTTGCCTACCTCTATAAATATATGACCAAGTCAACAAGAAAAATCAAAACTCTTCTCAATTACTAGCCCACTCCTCCCCTTGCTGCACCGTAATTTGCACACACACACACACACACACTCACATTCCACAATTTCAAATTTCCCTCCTTTGCAACCTCTAGCCTTCACATTTGACCTCCTAACAAATTTAGATCAACTAATCAAGACTCCAACCATTCTAAAATTTAGAAAACAAAGGTAAGAATTTATATAGTTAGTTATTTTATTCATAGAATGTAGTAGACCTACCAAATTATTAAAATATGTAGGTCTCAATCAAAATAAGAAGGAGGAATTGTCATCTACTCCTCTATACTCTCAAGGTAAGGTCTACACTAATCTTTGATTAATTTTCTCACTCTAAATTAGGAAAATGAATGACAAACATTGCCATAGGCATTTTATCAGAAGCCTCAATAAAGTTATATTGATGGTAGTGTAAGTGGAAATAATGTAGGATGATTATTTTGAATGAATTAGAATGAAGAGAAACTTTGAAGAAAATTAGTCTAGGCATTAGAAAACCCTAGAATCAAACTTTGATGTCACTACAAGACTATTGTCTTGAAAACCCTAGCTTATGACTTTATGATTCAAAATAAATTAGTAGACATATTATAATTGTCATCTAAACAAATAAAACTAGCTAATATATTACCAATATATTACTAAAATGTAGGCAAGGAGTTTAAATGGATTAGAAACAATCTTAAGAAATATGCTATAAATCAAATACACAACAATGACTTTGATGAACTTAAAAATAATGTAGTAATAGTCATTAGTAATCTAAATGGAACTTCTTAATTCTAATTAAGAATTCATCTTACATAAGGTTGAAAGACAAAGTAAACAATAATAGAAAATATTGTCTTCACTAAACACATTAATGGATAATATAGATTGAAGTTCAATAAAATTCTTTGCCATTAGTAGAAGCTTAATAAAAAGACTAAGAAATAAAAATAAGACCTAAATCTTACACTAATTATAGAAAACTATTTACAAACAAATAAATTAAGTAACTAGCATACTATAGGTAAAATAAGCTTTTTAACACTTATTTATACATAAAAATGTAAGCTAAAATAAGTAATATAAGTATACTTAAAGATTTTGTACTAAAAACATGAATTTAGAACAAATTAGATCACTTTTAGTAGAAAAAGTATATTTACACGAATTTTATAAAAATATAAGATATTTCATAAGTCTTTAAACAATTAAATATAGACTACCTTTACAATTGATAGAAATGACTTTGCTTAGGGTAAAACTAATATAGGACACTTATTAAGAATCAATTACAAAGTCAATTATCTGATTTATGGAACTTCGTTCATCTAATAGGTGAATCTGAGCCAAATTTAGACTTCCCGGAAGATTACTACGATTGAAAGCACCATCAGCAAGTGAGTAACTCTGATCTATTACATTGTTTATATTTATAATATTAGTGGCATCTAAAATTATATATGAAAATGATTGTATGATGAATGTGGGGATGGGAATTGTTCTTGTTGAAGTGGTGGATGAATTGAATGCCAAATTATGCTTATTAAAAGTGATAACAAGATTTTTGTGGAAATTTGTTGAAGCATGTCGAATATTGTCTGTAAACTGCTTGGTCGTCTTATAATCAACTTATAATTGACAGGCTTATAACTTAAAGGATCATGCATTGCATAACTTGCATAAATATTGCATAAAAGTGTGACGACTTGCTACGTGTTAGTATTTCGAATCTTGGTTAATGCTTGGTTTTTCTAGATGTAAATTTCCTAGTTCTTCCAAGATTATCCCTGTTCTGTTCGGTTCCACAGGAACTACTTGGCAAAAGAAGGAACGCCGCCCGTGGTATCAGCTTGAAATAACTAATACTTAATGAAGTCTCTTTGTTCCAAAAGGAAATTGAGTAAAGAAACTATAATCATAAAATAAAGAATAAAGTGAGTGTTGTTATTCCTATGGTTCTCTGTTTCTCCTGAGTAGGCGGGTCATAAGGATGTGATCCTTGACTAGGTTCCTTCAACCCTGATGTGAAGGTGCAAATCTACATCCTGTTTGGATTCTGGTTGTCCAGACTTGTAATTGTACATATGCTTGAATGTTGCGTTACACTTGTTTGATAAATTACTTGTTTGTTGTGCTTGATGTGTAATATGTGATGGTTATTCACTGAGCTGTAGAAATGCTCATACTCCAACAGATTTTTTAGGATTATCCTCCAATCGTGGCTAGTACCATCCCGAAGGTTAGAACGGGTAAGGAAACAAAGCCAGCAAATTATGGGAATAGTTAAAGGGACTTTTGGATCTATTGTATTAGTAAACTTATATCTATTTTATGTTCTTAGTTGTAAGTTGATAAACCAGCTTGTAATAGTTTATACAAACTTTATATGAATTTTATCTGTATTTGTATATTTTATGTATGTACATCATTTCTTATCAAGCAACTTAAAAGATCCTGTTTTTATGTCACATTTCTTAGAGTAACTAGTTGTATTGTATAGGAATCAATACTACATACAATACAATACAACTAAGTTACCCTCTAGGGCGTGACAGTTTTTAGTTGGTATCAGAGCTCGGTTGCAATGATAAGAAAGATGACTATACATAAGAAATACAAGAACAGTAATAAAATAGTTATAGGATAGCATAGGATAAGTAATTTAAGAATAGGTACAACTAAACAAATGAAAATAAATTTGTGTGATTTTGATTAATCATGCACTTTTATTTTGTTTTGTTTTGTTTTAGAATGACCGTGATATATGCTTAAGGAGATGGGAATCTTTTGCTATGTTAGATATGGAGAATTTGACAGAGTACCGGAGGAGGCTTGGAGTATTACTAGAAGACATGGCACTTAATGGCATTGTCATGAAGCTAGATGAAGTGTATAGCACTTGGAAAAAGGGACTGCTACCTTTGTTTAAAGAATGGCTGATGCTAATAGAGAGGGCTTTTCCAAATCTTGGCACTTCAGTAGAGGTAATATATAGATTGGAAAGGATAGTAAAGGAGAAAGGTGGAGGTATCGAGATAGATGATATTGTATTTATTGTTTCTGTAAAATCTCTTAAGCCACTTCCTCTAAACTTTCGCTTCTGGGAGCCCATTAGAAGAGGAAAAATCTATGCTCATGATATAAGAAGTGATCATGTGGGAGTTAAGGATATGATCCATTTAATTCCAGTTAATTTAGATTCAATTTTGATATTATGTTCACTTCCATTATAATTTTGAATTGTTTGATAATATATTATTCATTGAGTTTATATTTTATATTTCTATATTCATCATTAGGTCTGTTTGATATTTCTTGTTGTTTTATTCTTTCTTAATATATTGATTTGGTATTTCTTGTAATATTTTTGTTTTTATAAACATCTTAAGATTTATGTTATTTAGATTTAGTACCATTATTTTATAATTATTTGTTTACTTATCATTTATTTCTTTAATCATCCAGAATGTAATATTTTATAACTTTGATTATTACTATCATATAGTTAAATCTCATTTTTGTTCATTTTATAACATGGATTGTTACGGCAGTGATCATGGTCGTTTCATGTTTTAAAAATGAACAAAGAAGATCGTGGGCCTCATAACGATTGTGACCATCAGGAAATCAATATTTTGAAGAAATAACAGCCTTTGATAAGCCTGTTATGAACAGGGTATTGGTCTTTTGATACTTGTTTAAAAAATTTCAAAGTTCTATATCTTCTAACTTCTTAATATAACCTTATTTGTTTATGAAAACATGTCAAAACTAACCTATAATCACAATATTAAGTATCATCAAGATTACATATACTCATATGTCCATTTCACATGTATATGTATAATAATCCTAACCTAAAACATAAATCCATCATTCATGTCACGCCTCAAGGGGTACCTTAAACGTAACAATCCATCATATGCAATATTAAGACTTAAGAATGACTATCTTAGTCACGCGAAAGTCTTGATAATATATCTAAGGTGTACAACATGGTAATAGGAGACGTCAGTGGAAAATGTAATTTAAGCAAGTAATATAAATCATACAAGAATCTAAATAAACATTAACCCACATATAAATTCGTAAGTTCATTATAAAAGCCCTTGGGCATTCCCCCACTAAATATTTTCCAAGGATTGAATCATAATGCTAAGTCTTTACAATAAAATTTAAATAACTTCACCAAAAGATTTTAAAGGAAGTCCGATCTAGTTCTGTTGATTGGATTCCCCCTAAAAGCTCCCAAAAGATGACTTACATGAATAAATGGAGATCGTGGGTACAAAAGCAAATGCTTCTATGCATGCAAAAATCTATAGGGGTGTAACAGTTACTAGCTTAGTGAGAACATTCTCGGTTTATCATACTCAGAACAAAAATTGCCAAACAAGTTTAATTATTTAAATAAGTGAAATGTAACAAACACATGAGCATACAAGACAAATGGTTTTCCAAGAACCATATGTTAAATGAATTTACGTCCTTCATTTGGGGTTGGGTGCACCAACCAGTTACGACCAACTAATAAATTTATAGTTCTTATCAGCTACTAATCGCCACCAAAGATATGTAGATCTTACTGGCTACTACTCGCCACGTACAGATACTACCGGTTATGCCAACCACCATTATCATATACTCATTCCATCAAATGTACAATAGCGCATGCAATGAGACTATTCGTAAAGTGCATGATTCAATTTTATTAAGAGTCTAGTATTTAGTTAATTTATTTTGAAGGTAATCATACAATTTTCAGACATTCCAACATGATAGTAAAACATACATTTTATTATAGACAATTTAAGACTCGATATGTTTAACATCAATTCACTAAGTAATATAAATCGCATGCGCTTTTCCATCTAATCTTTTTCCTAGTTAGTGCCACTAAACTACAAGCACAAACATGACTATGTAAAATAAGGGGGAGTTAACTCACTCGGTCATGTCTTGATTATAGCTCCCTTAATCAAAATAGTCCTTGGGGTAGCAAATGTATATCCCGAAATTTTCGATCCACAAAAAAGACCTAAACCCTAAACGAAGTCAAACGGATCCTTAGGACAAACAAAACCCTAGTTTACCGTAACCGTTAACTTCGGCATTGCCGTCTTCTCAAGTCATAGAAAACGAAGTTGGAAAAATTAGCTCGAATAGTTCGTTGAACCATAGGTTTTATAAAAATTTCAGTTTTCGCGAAATTCGGATGTCCGTTGAACCCGAACGGACATAGTTCTTGAAAAATGTGTCGCGGAAGCCCGGAATAGGAAAATATTCCGAATACACCGTTAGGCTCGTATAAAATATAAGATTTCTAAAAATATCAATTTCGTAATTTTTCGATAACTAAAATTCAGATATGCCGCCTTTATTATCGTATTTTCTTACTACGGTATTAAATTGTCATGTCTACTTTTACATTACACTATTTCTACTATTCTACACTATTCATCTCTCTACTTTTTCTTACATCCTATTCTTACAAAACCTTACACTCTACTCTTACACTTTTTCATTTCAATACAACTTCACATCTTTTTTCTTTTTTAATTAATCAAAAAGACAAAAATTTATTTTTCCTCTCTCCCATGCATCAAAACGACGGCCATCTCTCTCCCATGCCCAATTTGTTTAATTTCCAATTATTTAATTAACACAAATAATCTCCCACACTTTTCTTATAAAACCTCTTCATACCTTCACCTCTTTCACACCTCTTCTTCGCTAAAGTTATTATAGCAAAATCTCTCTCAAAATTCTCTCAAGAGTTCTTCAGAAAGTCCTCTTAGTTTAGTTTCCTTTAGTAAGAAATTCTCAAGAATTCTTCATGTTCATTCTACTTATATGAGCTTAGTGTATGTTTTCTAAAACCATGAAGGTTAAAAAGCAACATTAGATTCATACTTTGTTTTTGTTCATAATATCAATTTCTTTATGTTTCTTTATGTTCTTTATATTCCCTTTATGCTCTTTATACTTCCTTTATGTCCTTTATATTTCCTTTATGTTCTTTACTATCTAATATATCCATATAACTATATATACTATTTAGAGCATATAAGCTCATAGCCTTGCAATCTATTTACCTTTCATGCAATTTATTTAAATTCAAGTTGATTTTAAGACTAGTCATTCTAGTCTTAGACTTGTCCTCATCAAGTCAAAACAATTTCTTATTCTTTTCTTTTCGGGACTAGTCTTTTCTTAGTCCTGGGGTACCTTGATAAAGCTAAGGTCCCAATACTTGATTTATTATTTAAGCTTCCAAGTTATTATGTTCCTTTGTATTTCTATAGTTTTGATTCATATTCATGCATGAACATAATGTTTTTGTCTCAACAAAAACAAATGAGAAAATGTTTTCTTGAATTAAAGATTCTTTCTAAAGAAATAAATATGGGAAACGGGTTTCTAAAAACTCATAGGAATGATTTTCTTACATAAACAAAAGGGTTTATGAAAACTTATCTCTTATCAAGAAGTAGAAATTCTTTGAAATATTACAAGAAATAAAAATATCATTTTGCTACTTTTGAAATTCAAGTTTAGAAAACAAAACCCCACTTTGAGAAATTAAAGTTATTACAAGAAGATTTCATTTAGAAATAAAAATCTTTATCTTAATGACCAAAAGATCTTTCAAAAGTAAAATGGAATCTCAAATTCAAAGACTTTTAAAACCTTACTTTTAAGTTGAGACAACTTCATTTACTTCATACATATGTTATGAGTCATTACAAATATATATACCTTTCAAAAGTTTACAAAATAATTGAAATGTTATCCTTTCAAAATGAGCTTTGTTTACAAAAAGGAAAACAAGTGTTTACAAATTCGTGGCAAATCTGGTCGCTATCTTTTCGGAACCAAAACGACTTAGTTTTATAAAAATAAGTTTAGAAATGCGTAGATCTTTTCGAGTAGGTAGAAAACGACATATTATACGCGAAATTCCGAGTTAAAACGAGCAAGTTATGGCCATTTTAAATTGGAATTTCCCCTTATACGATTTTCTACGATTTTAAGTAAAGTTTAGAATTTTCAAGAAGAGGAGATTCACGAAATACTCATTTCGGGTATTCTTCTTGATTAGATAATCCCGAGGAGGAGTGTTCGTATCCCGAGGATTACTACGATTAAGAGGAATTTCCGAACGACCCATCCAAATCAAGAAAGGTGTCACCATGGCCGAGTGAGTTACTTCCCGTTGATTTTTCTCATACTCTTGCTTGTGCTTGTAAAATTAGTTGCACTAGAATCTATGCAAACTCAAAAGAAGTGTATGATAACATGTTGAAGGAATGCTAAGAATATCGAAACTCAATTTGTTTGTAATAAAGTGGTATGTACATTATTATCTTGAATTGTTTGAAATTGGTTGATCACTTGAAAGAAGTTAAAATTAACTACTAGACTTTAATTAAAGAAATTATTCATGCACTTCATATGTTGAGTCACATTGCATTCGCTACTATACAATTGGTGGGACAAGTGTATAGTAGTGGTGGTAGACAGAACCGGTATATCATGTAAGTGGCGAGTAGGAGCCGGTAAGAACTACAAAAGTGATGGCTAGTAGGAGCCTGTAATAAACTACAAGTTTTTGATGGCTAGTAGGAGCCTGTAATAAACTACAAGTTTTTGATGGCATATAGGTGCCGGTAAGACCTATAAAAGTGTTTTAAAAGTTGTGGCTGTAATTGGCCTGAATCCCCAACCCCGAATGAAGGGCGTAAATTCATTCAACATATGATTCCCGGAAAGTCATATGTCTTGTATGCTCACGTGATTGTTTCATTTCATATGATTGAATAATAAACTTGATTGTCAAATTTCATCGAGTATGAATTTTTGGGACTTACTCACTAAGCTTATTAGCTTATACCCATAGATATCTGTATTCTCAGGAACACCTATTTTTGAGCTTGAGGCCATCCCGTATCCGATTACGTTTTGATGTTAAAGCTTTTGGAGGAAATCTACTCGAAGACTTAGATTAGAATTCCTTTGAAATCTTTGATTTTGGTAGTTAGGAAGTTTATCCCGATCCTTGGATTCAGCGGGGGAATGCCCCTAAGAAATTATGTATCAGATCTTTGGATATTTATGATATGATTTTATTCCTGAATTCTTGTATGTTTATCTTTACTTGCTTAAACTATGCTTCCCAAAAGCGTCTCCTATTACCGTGTTAGACGCCTTACATATAATACTAAGGCTTTCGCATGACTAAGGTAGCCATTCTTAAGCCTTGATATTATATGTGGCGGACTGCCACATTTAGGGTACCCTTCGGGGCGTGACAGCAAACATCGTCTCTTTGTTTCCTAAACAAAGAAAATACCCAAAATGAGTATTCCATGGAATTCGTTCTTAAGTTTTCTAACTCTAGCTTCTATTTGCGGTAAAATTCATACTCAATGACTTTGTTAAATTTAGATGCACAACCAATTTCATGGTTAAGTTAATGAATCTAGAGTCAAAACATTGATTCCTATGATTGTTTAAAGGAAAAATTGTAAATAAACCCTTTATAACTCATGGTATAATCTGAATAGAGACTTCCTATAACCTAAAACATAACTCAACTCCCTATGATATGCACTTGCCTCTGTCAGTGTCACTAAAGTTCCTTGCTATTCAAGGTCCTTTTGGTGATGGTTTAGAAATTTTTTCAACCTAAAATGACCATAACTTGCTCATTTTAACTAGGAATTTCACATATTATATGTCATTTTCTACCTAATCGAAAAGATCTATTTATTTCTAAGGTCATTTAGTCCCAAAAAAGAAGGGGACACAATATTCACGAAAATTCCCAGCTTTTAAAATACAATTTTTCAAACTTTCCTTTATCCCAAAACCTTTAAACAAATATATGGATTTGTATAGTTGAAAAATCCTTTGAATATATGCATACTCACATTGTATGCATGATTTTTGTGGTGTTGTCTCGACATCAATTTCTCATAAAATAATTTGTCTTTAAGAGTTTAAAAGATAGGAACTTTGAAAATTTCCCTTTAAGTTGTTGAAAGGAAAACTTAAAAATTCTTGGGTCATAATAAATGAGTGTTGTCTTATTAAGATTTGATTTTCTAACTTTTTCAAAGATAATTTAACTTTTCAAAAACTTGGTCTTTTTTAAGATATCTACCACTTTTATTTCTAGTGGTTAGAAAATGAAGTTTCCAAAATTTTCTTAAGTAGTTGATGATATCTAATGTTGTAGGTTGTGTTACATATACATTTCCTTTTCATTTTTATGTTCTTCTACTTCTTGGTATTTAAGTTTATCCTCTTTAAAATTTTCTTTCTTTGACAAATTTTATTTGTCTACGTGGGCTTATGGATTAGTGAGTTGATTTTATCTTAACTTTGAAAACTTGTCTAAGTCTTGATATTTGTTATAAAGACGGTAAAAATTCTTATAAGTAAGTTTTTATGAGAGATTTGTATAACAAAGAATTATTAGTTTTAAGTTCTAAACTAAAGCTTTTGGGTTACAATTTTGAAAAGTGTGTGTATCTACTTTAGTTACATTCTTGAAGAAGTCTTTATCACTAATACTTTAAAATTTATGATTGGCTTGTCTAAGTTTTTGAAAAGAATTTATTAAAAACAATACTTAGATCTTTTGTTGAAAAATCCTTTGTTAAGTGATAATTGTACATAAAAAAAAAAAAAATCGTTTACTTTTCTTTATTATAGAAAGAAACCCATTTTAATTTTTATTAAGACAACAACATTTTAATCATGCATGAATATGATTACGTGTCACACCTTGAAGGGTACCCTAAACATGGTAGTCCGCCACATACAATATCAAGACTTAAAAATGACTACCTTAGTCACATGAAAGTCTCGATATTATATGTACGGCGTACAACACGATAATAGGAGATTCCATTAGGAAGTGTGGTTTAAGTAGTAATAATGAATATACAAGAATCTATAAATAAAGTTAACTCATAATAACAAATAATAGTCCATTACATAAGTTTTAGGGTCATTCCCCTGTTAATCACGAAGGATCATATAAAAACTTACTAAGTCCTTACAAGATGACTTAAATACTTCATCAAAAGATTTTAAAGGAATTCTATTCTAATCTTCAAGTAGATTTCCCCTAAAAGCTCCCAAAAAGAAGACTTACTCGAATATGCAAAGACCTTGGATAAAGGAACAAATGGTCCTGCATATATAAAAATCTATAGGGGGTAAGCTTTACGAGCTTCGTGAGAACATTCCGGATTTACATACTTAAAACAAAGATATCAACCAAGTTTTATTATGCAAGCAAATAAAATGCAACAAACACATGAGCATACAAGACATATGATTTTCCGGGAACCATATGTTGAATGAATTTACGCCCTTCATTCAAGGTTAGATTTTTTGGCCAATTACAGTCAACACTTCTTAAAAATCATTTTTATAGTTTTTAGCAGCTACTATTTGCCATTAAAATCATGTAGTTCTTACCGGCTCTTACTTGTTATCAATTTATAGATCTTATTGGCTCCTACTCGCCACATGCAAATACTACCGGTTTTGCCAACCACTACTATCATACACTTATCCCACCAATTGTATAATAACTAATGCAATGTGACTCGACTCATGAAGTACATGCATCATATTTTATTTAGAGCATAGCCATTTAATTTCAATCTCTTTCAAGTGATCATCCAATTTCAGACACTTCAACATGGTAGTAGAACATACAATCCATTGTAAGCAATTCATGGCTCGATATGCTTTATATTTTTTCACCCACATTATAAATCACATGCACTTTTCATTTTATCTTTTCTTATATCTAGTGCTACTATACTATAAGCACAATCATAAGTATGAAAAACAAGGAAAATAGACTCACTCGGCTATGGCTTGACTATACTCCCTTAATCAAAATAGTTCTTGGGATAGTACACGTAGTCCTCCTCATTTCATAAACAAAGGAAATTCCTAAAATGAGTATTCTATGGAATTTCTAATCAATTTTCTAATTCTATCTTTTAGTTGCGATAAAATTCATATAGATGAAAATTCCAACTTAAAATGGCCATAGCTTGCTTATTTTAACTCAGAATTTTGCATATTAATACTGTTTTCTACCTACTTGAAAAGATCTATCCTTTTCGAAGGTTTCTTTTTTTTTTTATAAAAAGTCATTTTGGTATCGAAACAACAAGGTACAGATTCATCACGAAAATCCCAGCTTTCAAAATACAAGTTTTCAAACTTTTCTGCATAAAAAATCCTTGTACAAAAATATAGATATTTATATAGTTGAAAAATCATTTGAATACTTAGAAAAATTTAGTGATGTTGTCTCAACAATGATTTGTATAAAACAATGTATATTAAAAGTTGGAAAAAGCAAAAACTTGAAAATTTACTTAAGTTTGTTGGAAAAGTTTCTTGAGTTATTATAAACGAATGTTTCCTTCTCTTAATTTTATTTCTTAACCTTTGAGAATAATTTAATTTTCTAAAAATAATTTTAGTCTTTGTAAGATTCCTATAACTTTATTTCTAGTGGTTGAAAAATATAGTTTTTCTAAGTATTTCTTAGTGGTGACTAAAATTTCTTAAAATAGTCATGTTTATTTGTTTTTATTTTCTCCTAAAGTTTGTTCCACTTTAAATAAATAATGATAATGATCTTCTAAGTTTTTTACTAATTTTATTTCCTAAGTAAGACTTATTTTTTGTAAAAGGTTATTCTTTGATGATTTTGTAAAACTTGTCTAGACCTTAGTATTTTAGAGTGTTGGTGAAAACTTCACAAATGAGTTTAAGAAGAACCTTTGTTAAATAAAGAATTAGCAATATTAAGTTTTAAAGAAACTTTCTTATTTCATTGATTTGAAAAGAATGTATGTGATAAATTTACTTTATGTATTCCTTTATGAAATTGTAAACCCCTAAATTTTCGGAATCGGTTTAGCACAAAACCCTAACCGGAAGTCAAACGAAACCCTAAAGGTCAACAAAACCCTAGCTTACCGTATCAAGCTAAATCCGGCATTGCCGTTTTCTTTGGCCCGGGAAAACGAAGTTGGGATTGTTAGCTCAAATAGTTTGTAATAACCATAGGTTTTATAAAAGTTTCAGTTTCACGAAATTCGGGTGTCCTTCAAACCCGATCGGACACAGTTCTCGAAAAACATGTCCGGAAGCCCGGACTAGTAAAAATATTCTGGATACACCGTTAGACTCGTAAAAATATAAGTTTTCCAAAAATATCAGTTTCGTAATTTTTCGGTAAGTAAAAATAACAGATATAGCTATTATACGCGTATTTTCTTACTACCGGTACTTTAATTGTCATATCTACTTTACATTACACTATTCATTACTATTCTACACTATTCTTTTATCTCTACTTTTTCTTACACCTACTCTTACACTCTACATAACCTATAATCTTAACTTTTTACCTTCCCCATAACTTTATATCACATCTACCTTACTTATTACATCTTTTATTTAACAAAATACAAAAAATAAAATCATTCCCTCTCTCCTCTCAAAAGTGGCCGGCACCCCCTGCTCTCTCTTCCCTCTCCATTTGTTTTAATTTTGCATTTATTTTAATCATACAAAAATCACTCCCCATTTTCCTATAAATACCCCCCTCCTCTTTCACTTCTTTCACACATTCACTACCTACAAATTCATACAAAAACTCTCTCAAATTTTCCTCTCAAAGCTCTCTCAAATTTCTATCTCAAAACTCTCTCAAAATAATTCCACAACAACTTCCACCAACAACAAAAACCCATAACCACATAACCATATCAAAATCTTCTTTAGGTAACCCCTTTATAATTCTTTCTTCCTCTTCATGTCATGTAACTTTACATGACCATAGTGTGAGTTTCCAAATACTACAAGTTGTGGAAACTACATTATGTTCATGAATTGTTCTTGTTCATGCCAATCCATTTAAGTTTATGTTGATTTATTATTGTTTATATATCTATACATATTCTTTAGAGCATATAAGCTCACTTGCAATTTATTTATTTCATGCAAAGCAATTTATTTACTTTTCCATTGCAATTTATTTATCTATTCCAAGTTGTTATTAAGACTAGTCTCTAGTCTTAGACTTGTCCTCATCAAGTCGAAACAAGCTTTTCTTCTTTCATTTTATTTCTTTATGGGACTAGTTTATTTCTTAGTCCCGGGAGCCTTGAAAAAGCTAAGACTCCAATACTTGACTTTATTATTATGCTTTCTGTTATTTTCGTTATTATTATTCTCATGATCATGTTCATTTAGATTGTTGTCCAAAAGTTTGATTTTCTAAAGATAATCAAATAAAAGAACGCTTTTTGTCACTTAAGAATAAATTTATGTGAAACATAAAAATATAAGATAACAAAAATAAACTCATTCCTTTTCAAGTTACAAAAAAGGATTCACCATGAATTTAGAAACTATTTTACTTAAAAAGCTACTTAAATCTTTATTACTCTACCTTGTTTTCAAAAGAAAATATTTTGTTAACAAAAATGGTTCTTTTCATAAAGAAGGAACATAAGATGGATGACTAAGAAATTCTTAAAACAAATAGGCAAAGAAAATTTGTGGTTTGAAAATAATAAAATTATTTCTTTTCAAGTTACAAGAGGAAAATAATAGAATTATAGAAATTAGTTTTTCTACAAAAAGTCATTAATAGTTCCATATTGTTTTTATGAAGAAAACAAGTTTTCATGCATGGATAATTACTTTTGAAAAATATGAGACATGAGAAAAAGAATGGGAAATATCAAAGTAAAGATTTTGCACAACAAGTAAACAAAGGAATTTACACAAGAAAAATGAGGAAAAGAATATTTCCTGGAAAAACTTCAAATATAGTATTAATGTAACTTAGAAAGTAGAAAAATTTTATTTCCAAAAGTCACTTAGAAAGAAATAAATAAAATCAACATAAAACGTTTTTAGAAAACAAAGGAAGCAAGGTATTCATTTCAAAGAAATTTATAGAAACAATTTCCGAAAAGCTTCAAACCGACATTATTTTACCTAAGAAAAATAATTTGGACAACAAGACACTTGAGCATGCTTAAATATGAGTTATATAGTTATAAAAAGAGAATTTTTCAACTATATAAATAACTAGGTACTTATCAAACAAATTTTGATTTCTTGAACCAAAGTTGTTTTTACTTGAAAATCCGTGGTGAATTTTGTCACCACTGTTTCGGAGCCTATATGGCTTTGTTTGTGGGAAATAATTTTAGAAATGGGTAGATCTTTTCGAGTAGATAGAAATCGGTATATTATATGCGCGATTCCAAGTTAAAATGACCAAGTTATGGCCATTCTAAGTTGGAACATTCTTCCATACGAACTTTAACGTTCTTTGACATTGTTTTGTCAAAATTCAAGAAAATCTTCAAGAAAAACTCATTATGGGTATTTTCTTTGGTTAGGTGACCCCGAGGAAGGATTTCTTCACCTCGAGAACTATTACGATTAAGTGGAGTATGTGAACGACTCATCCGCTTAGAGGAATAGACGACAATGGCATCGTGAGTTTATTTTCGTTAAATGCTACACTTGTTGTGCTTGTAAATTAGTTGCACTAGAGTTAGGAAAAGATAAACCGATATGTATGTAAAATAATTCCCTGAAAGAATTCTAAGAATATCGAAGCCCGAATTGTTCTAAGTGATTGTTTTAGTATAATATTGATTTGTGTGAAATTCCTTGATCACCATAAAGTTGAAAATAATTATGTTATGACTTTATAAATTAATAAACTCATGCATACCACGAAGTGAGTCACATTACATGGTTGGGTTATTATCCTTGGGTGAGAAGGATAGTAGGCTCATGTCGAAAGCAACACTTGGCGGAAGATCCGAAAGCGATTGCTTGGCGGCTGATAAGTGATATAATATCCTTATTTCTAAGATGATTTTAGGCTCATTTAATTGTTTTTCTAAGTAAAAATCATCTAGAAATGGTCTTTAGTGCTTAATATTTCAATGTCAGGGTCTATACAAAGAAACAAATCAAATTCAACAATTTTGGAGTTGAAATACAAGAAAGAAGAGCAAACAGCCCTGTTTGCTAGGGTGTTTGCTCCAGTTCCATGTACAGCAGCTGAAACAGGCGACTAAACGGGGCTGTTTGTGCCCCGTTTGCGACAAGTTTTCCTTGGCTCTGTTTTCTTTCCTTTTCTCTCTGTTTTTGAACCTTTATATAGTGTGGAGAGAGAAAGTTAGTTAGACTTTGAAATAGATATTTTTCCATACATCTTTTTCTTTTTTTCTCTGATTTTGGAAGAACTTCTTGACTGGGGAAACAAGCTACGACGATTCAATAGAGATTAATTCGGATTTGTAGATCCAATACATCAGCTGAATTTCAATTTTACAGGTTGTAATCATGACTTCGACCTTCTCTATCATAATTCAATTGTTTCATATTATCTCGATGGAGGAGTAGGTCATAGATCTAGATCTAATTCGGATTTTAACTTCATATGTGTTGAGAACATGAACTTAATGATTTCTGTTGATATTCTTTTATTCTAATTGCATGTTCTTCCTCGTTTTTCTTCGACTTGTATATCCGGAATACAAGTTCTAATCTGATTTCATTAAGTTGATTGAGAAATCGCTTTTATGAATAGATCTATGTAATTAGATGAGTTTGATTGTGATCCTAGATATAGGTTGCAAGAATCTTCCGAAATCCTCTGTTTACTTGAGTTTATGTATGTCATGCGATTTTAGATTGTAATTAATTGAGGAGAGATCCTAGTTAATCGGTCTAAGACTAGATGAGTTGATACATCTGAGAGGATTATTAACTTGTATAAGAAACTCAACGGTAAAAGAAATCAATTAGGTTAAACTCTAGTTTTCTATGATTCATGTGATGAAGTTAAATGAAGAATAAGATCTGGATCGCTTAGTTATCAAACTTTCAAATCTGTTTGTGTCTTAATGCTTGTGTTTCCGAATCTTAGTAGTGACTATTATCAAACAATCTTTCATCCAATTCTTCTTGCTAAATAGTGGAGTTATAGTGATTACTAGTACTTATTCTACCCCGTGGACGACCTCGATCTAACACTATATTACGATTCGATAGGTTCGCTGCCTATTGTCCTTCGTAGTATATAGAGAAAGAGCTTTACAAATTTTAAACTACGATTGGCAAGGATTTTTAACAATCAAGTTTTGGCGCCGTTGCCAACGGGGATAAGAATAATATTAGGAAAACTTTCAAATCTGCTAGTTTAGCCATTTGTTTTTTCTGTTGAGACACTTGATTTTGCTGCAAGTGTGGTTCTCATTGGTCCTTAATTTCTTTTTCACAGTGCATGACCAGGAGCCAAAGGAAAAAGCTAATTGCATTCACTTCAAATCCAGAAAAGCTTATTTCCAACCACCGGAAGAAGAACAAGGATTTAACTGACTCATCTTCTTCGACAGTAGCTATGGCTGATCCGGCTGCGGATAGAGGAAATGAATTTGAACAGGAGCATCAGCATGATAATTTCAATCTTCATCATGCCAAGGACTAACTCAGATTTTGCTAGACCGGCATTGACAGGACAGCACTCTAGTATTGTTCGTCCTCGCATTGAGGCGAATAATTTTGAACTTAAGCCGGCTGTTATTCAGATGGTTCAACAAAATACTCAGTTTGATGGCCTTCCAGACGAAGATCCAAACATCCACATCCAAGCTTTTCTTGAGATTTGTGATACATTTAAGTTTAATGGAGTGAGTGACGATGCTATTCGTCTTCGTCTCTTTCCATTTTCATTGAGGGGAAAGGCAAAACATTGGTTGAACTCTTTGCCTAGGAACTCCATTACTACATGGCAGGAGCTTCTTAAAAAATTTATGGATAAGTTTTTCCCTCTTTCGAAGACAGCGAAGTTTAGGGCTGAAATTCAATCATATCGCCAAATGGATATGGAGACTTTATTTGAGACATGGGAGCGGTTTAAGGAATCTATGAGGAGATGTCCTCATCACGGTATTCCGGAATGGTTGCAAGTCCAAGTTTTTTATAATGGACTCAACTATCAAACACGTCAAATGATAGATGCCGCAGCTGGTGGTACTCTAAATCATAAGACCCCTGAAGAAAGCTTGCAGTTATTTGAGGACATGGCTATGAACAATTCTGAATGGTCACACACTAGGAGTCGCGATAAAAGGCCAGCAGGTATGTTGGAAGTAGATATGGCCACAACAATTATGTCTAAGGTGGAAGCTCTCTCAAAGAAGATTGATGGTATGTCAATTTCACAACAGCAACTTGCTTGTGTTGAACCAATGATTGGTGAGGAAACATTTTCTGAGCAGGTTGATTACTTGGGGAATTCCCCCCGGGCTCAAAATAATCCCTACAGCAACACCTATAACCCGGGATGGAGAAATCACCCAAATTTTTCTTGGAGTAATAATAATAATGTGCAGCGGGTTAATCCTAATCCCAATTCCAATCTTCCACCCGGTTTTCAAAAGCAACCAGCTCAAAGTTCTAGTTCTCAATTGGAAAATATGATCATGAAGTTCCTTAAAGATTCTGATGAAAGGCAAAAATCTTTGGATTTGATTTTAAAGAATCAAGAGACCACTTTGAGAAATCATGGAGCTTCAATTCATAATTTAGAAACTCAAGTGGGTCAACTAGCTAAAATGTTGTCTGAGAGGCAACCCGGTTTTCTTCCAAGTAACACTGAAATTAATCCAAGGGAGCATGTGAAAGCCATTACTCTTCGAAGTGGAAAGGAAGTAAAATCTGGAATTCAAGAAACAAAGGTTAAGGAGGAGATTAAACCAACTTCTGAATCAAATCTTTTGCAAAATGAAGGAAAACAAACTGACATTCCAGTTCAAAAGAAAACTATTGCAATTCCAGTTCCAGAATATAAATCTCCAATTCCATATCCTTCAAGGCTCAAACAAAATTCAGTTGATGCACATTATAGTAAATTTCTGGAGATCTTTAAGCAACTTCATATTAACCTTCCTTTGGTTGATGCTCTTTCTCAAATGCCTAGATATGCAAAGTTTCTCAAAGAGCTTCTTACGAACAAGCGGAAACTTGAAGAAATTTCCACTGTCACTTTGGGAGGAGAATGCTCAGCTGTGATCCAAAATAAACTTCCGAAGAAACTCAAAGATCCTGGGAGCTTTGTTATTCCTTGTCTTATTGGGAATCTAGCTGAGGAAAAAGCACTAGCTGATTTGGGAGCTAGTATCAATTTGATGCCATATCACATGTACAAGAAGTTAGGCTTGGGAGAACCAAAACCAACGAGGATGAGCCTCCAACTGGCAGACCGGTCGGTCAAATTCCCTAGAGGAGTCGTGGAGGATGTTCTTGTTAAGGTACAAGATTTTATTTTTCCTGTTGACTTTTATTCTTGATATAGAAGAGAATGTAGATATTCCTCTTATTTTAGGTAGACCTTTCTTGGCTACTGCTAGAGCTATAATTGATGTTGATGATGGCAAATTAGTGCTTAGAGTTGGCAATGAAGAGGTAGTTGTTAAGATGTCTGAAGTTTTAAAACAGGGATTTCATCAAGATGACACTTGTTTTGCCATTGATTATCTTGATTTGGCTGTTGTTGATTCTTTGCATGATTTGTTATGCATGATTCTTTAGCTCTTTGTTTGATGAATGGAAAATCAGAAATGAATTTTGCTTCGCATTCAATTGCTCATGAACTTGATAGTCGTTCTGAATTTAAAGAGATGGAAATTTTGAAAAAATTGAAGATTCTGTTCTTCGGATTTCAAAACCCTCTATAGAAGATCCACCGGAGCTTGAATTGAAACAATTGCCAGCTAATCTTGAGTATGCCTTTTTGGAGAAAGGATCTAAGCTTCCGGTAATTATTGCTTCGGATCTTAATCAAGAGCAAAAAGAGAAATTGTTGATGGTTCTTAGGAGACACAAAAAAGCAATTGCTTGGAAAATTGCAGACATAAAAGGAATTAGTCCTTCTTTTTGTACACACAAAATTCTCATGGAAGAGTGTATAAAACCAGTGGTTCAACCTCAACGGAGATTAAATCCAAATATGAGAGATGTGGTAAAAAAAGAAGTTGTTAAGTTGTTAGATGCTGGAATGATCTATCCCATATCTGATAGTTCTTGGGTGAGTCCGGTTCAAGTTGTTCCAAAGAAGGGAGGAATGACGGTTGTACCAAATGATAAGAATGAGCTCATCCCTATGAGAACAGTAACTGGTTGGAGAGTTTGCATTGATTATCGCAAATTAAATGATGCAACTCGAAAAGATCATTTTCCCCTTCCTTTCATTGATCAAATGTTGGAAAGGTTAGCTGGACATGTTTTTTATTGTTTTCTAGATGGAATGTCTGGATATTTTCAAATTCCAATTGCACCGGAAGACCAAGAAAAGACGACGTTTACATGTCCTTTTGGCACTTTTGCCTATCGTCGTATGCCTTTTGGTTTGTGCAATGCTCCAGCTACTTTCCAACGTTGTATGATGGCGATCTTTGAAGATATGGTTGGGGAAAGAATGGAAGTGTATATGGATGATTTCTCAGTTTTTGGGAATTCATTTGATGAATGTCTTTATCATTTGGAATTGGTTTTACAAAGATGTGAAGATACTAATTTAGTCCTCAACTGGGAAAAATGTCATTTTATGACTCAAGAGGGGATTGTTCTTGGGCATAAGATTTCAAAGAAAGGTATTGA
Source organism: Combretum micranthum (assembly GCA_024138025.1). NCBI lineage: Eukaryota > Viridiplantae > Streptophyta > Magnoliopsida > Myrtales > Combretaceae > Combretum > Combretum micranthum. The sequence continues at coordinate 482,818 of JAMXBD010000027.1, forward strand.
AGTTGATAATGCAAAAATTGAAGTGATTTCAAAATTGCCACCACCTTCTTCGGTTAAGGCAATTAGAAGTTTCTTGGGCCATGCAGGATTTTATCGTCGTTTTATCAAGGATTTTTCAAAAATTGCACGGCCTATGACGAAACTTCTTGAGAAAGATGCACCTTTTGAATTCACTCAAGATTGTATTGATGCCTTTGAGACTCTTAAGCACAAGTTAGTCACTGCTCCTATTATGGTTGCACCGGATTGGAATCTTCCGTTTGAAATCATGTGTGATGCAAGTGATTCCGCTGTAGGTGCTGTGTTAGGTCAGAGGAAAGATAAATATTTTCAACCTATTCATTATGCAAGTAAGACTCTCAATTCCACTCAAGAAAATTATTCCACAACTGAAAAGGAGTTGCTTGCAGTTGTCTTTGCCTTTGACAAATTCCGTTCCTATCTTCTCCTATCCAAGGTCATTGTTTTTACGGATCACTCAGCTTTAAAATTTTTGTTTACAAAGCAAGATGCAAAACCAAGACTCATTAGATGGATTTTGCTTCTTCAAGAATTTGACCTTGAGATTAAGGATAAGAAAGGAGCTGAAAATTTGGCAGCGGATCATTTATCTAGGCTTGAGCATCCATTTTCAAAAGATTCATGATGCTGATATTAATGAAAATTTTCCTGAGGAACAGTTGTTTGTTGTTTCCACAATCAAGGATTTAAACACACCTTGGTTTGCTGATATTGCAAACTATTTGGTGGCAAGAATTCTTCCTAAGGAGCTGAATTATCAACAAAAGAAGAAATTCTTTGCTGATTTGAAACATTACTTTTGGGAGGAACCATTTCTGTTCAGAATTTGTGCGGATCAAATGATTCGACGGTGTGTATCTCATGAGGAGGGCTGGAAGATTTTATTTCATTGTCACACGGGCCAACAGGCGGACATCATGGTCCTAATCGAACAGCTCACAAGGTTTTAGAATCAGGATTTTATTGGCCTTCCTTGTTTAGAGATGCTCGAAGTTATGTAATTCAATGTGATAGATGTCAAAGATCTGGAAGTATCTCTAAAAGAGATGAAATGCCACAACATTATATCTTAGAGTGTGAAATTTTTGATGTTTGGGGCATTGATTTTATGGGGCCATTTCCCCCTTCATTTGGGAATAAATATATCCTAGTAGCTGTGGACTATGTTTCCAAATGGGTTGAAGCACAAGCTTTACCTACGAATGATGCTAGGATTGTGGTAAAATTTTTAAAGAAGTTGTTTTGTAGATTTGGAACTCCAAGGGCACTAATCAGTGATCGCGGAACACATTTTTGTAATGCTCAAATTGAGAAAATCTTAAATAGGTATGGAGTGACTCATAGGCTTGCAACTCCTTATCACCCACAAACAAGTGGGCAAGTTGAGTTGTCAAATCGAGAGCTGAAGCAGATCTTAGAAAAATCAGTTTCCACTCATAGGAGAGATTGGGCGGATAAATTGGATGAAGCACTTTGGGCTTATCGCACAGCTTACAAGACCGCTCTTGGATTTACTCCTTTTAGACTAGTATATGGGAAAGCATGTCATCTTCCTGTAGAGATTGAACATCAAGCTTATTGGGCTATTAGATCAGTAAATTTGGATTTAGCCAAAGCTGGGGAACAAAGAAAGATCCAACTCAATGAATTGGATGAATGGAGACTTGAGGCTTATGACAATGCACATATCTATAAGGAAAAAGCCAAGAAATTTCATGATTCAAGAATTAAGCAATCTAAACAGTTTAAGGAAGGTGACTTTGTTTTACTTTTCAACTCTAGATTCAAATTATTTCCAGGGAAGCTTCGATCTAGATGGTCTGGACCATTTCGAGTTAAACAAGTCTTTCCATATGGAACCGTTGAATTGGAGCATCCAGAGAAAGGAATTTTTAAAGTGAATGGTCAACGGTTAAAGCTTTATTTGGGAACTGATTTAGATCAAGTGAGGTGTGAAAAATCTTGGTTCCATTCACCAGAATTGTGATCAAATAAAGAGAAATTTTGTCGAGCTAACGACATTAAACAAAAGCGCTTCTTGGGAGGCAACCCAAGTTTAACTTCTAACATCTTTTGTTTGTTTTGTTTTTGTTTTTGTTTAGTTGTTTGCAGAGTAAGAGTGAAATCAAGATTGAGTTTGTCTTCAAAGAAGAGAAGAATTAATGATTCCTTGAACAAACCAACCAAACTGGGCCGTTTACCCCCCTGTTGCGCTCACTGGACGTATTTAGCATTCTTGGACAGAGCAAACGCTGATACAAACGGCCTCGTTTGTATTCCTATTTGCTTTTCGGCTTGCAATTTTTTTAGACAGTGCTCGTAACAGCCATCCAAACGAGGCCGTTTCCCTACCTGTTTGATCCATATTCAATTCCTTCATTGATCAGTGTTCGCAACGGGTAACAAACGGGGGCGTTTGGTGTCCTGTTTTGGTTTTGTTAATGATATTTGTTTTCACAGTGGTCGCAACGTGCATCCAAACGGGGGTGTTTCCTCTGTTTACTTCGTAAACATGAACCATTCAAGATCAGTAAGCCCAACGGGTCCACAAATAGGTGCGTTTCCCAGACCGTTTACTCCCAGATGGGCAAGAAAACAGTTGCACAAAAGAAGCGTCCTAGATCTTCGAGTGGATCCTCGAGCACTTTAAGACCACCACCATCATTAACCGAAGAGCATCGACACCGTTTTAGAGACATGTTGAGAACTAAAATTTTCAAAACTAATGTTCTCTACAACTCAGTGTTAATGAGAGAATATGGATTAGAATCTGATTTTCAGAGATACTTCGCCGATCCAGCTTGGGCAAGATTGTTCTCTATCGAAGAGAAGACATATAAAGCGATCACTTTTGAAGTGCTTTCATCTTTTGAGATTGCATATCCATATCCGGTCAATGGGCTATGCAATGAGGTTTCTTTTTCTGCTTTTGGTCAATATTATCACATCCCTATGGTACAATTTTGTGTTTATTCAGGCCTATACACTGAGGATGAAGTCAAAAGTGATGATTTTCAAAACCTTCCAAACACATGGATCCAACAATCTGATATGACTGATTTTTGGAAGACTATTTCTCCCAAGTGGCCTTATGATTCCTCTGCTTCACGAGGAACTCAATTGCGTGAGAATAGTGCACGTTTACTTCATTGGATGCTTGTTAGATCTCTCAATGGTAGAATTCATAGTACTAGTGTTGTGAGTCAACCTGATTTATTTGCCATGTTTAGTATGATGACTAGTACTAGAATTAATGTAGCTATTCAATTAGCTTTTGCAATTCGCCACCAAACACAAAATTCCATTCATGGTATCTTCTGTGGAGCTTTTCTGACCAGAATTTTAAAGAAAATGGGAATTTTTCCGAGCGAAGAGCCTGAGGACATTGCTTCTGCTTCTTATATGATGGCTGAAACTATTCTTCTTCAATGGCATTTTCCTAAAGCTGCTAATCTTCCGATGATTCAGTTCCTCCACCTGCTGTCAATGAACCTAGTCAGCCTTTATCTGCTGCTCAACTCACTGAGGAAATTCAACACTTGAAGACACAACAGATCAAAATCTCAAGAGACAGAAGAAACTTAAAACTCTGATTGTTTCTTGTTTTAAGTCTATTGCTGAAACTTTAAAATCATCTTTGCCAGATTGTGTTTATTCTTCCAGCAGTGAGGACGATCATGATCAGAGGCCAGTTTCCAACCCACATGTTCCTAACACATCTGGCTTAGCTGCTGATGATGATCTTGATCGCGAAATTGATGATTATGCACCTGATGAAGCTAGGGGAGTTGAAGAAGCAGGCGATATAGAAATTTTGGAGCATGGATCTGACCATAATGATGCTGGCACCACTACTTCTGTGCCACATATGGATGACTGATTTTCATTTGCTTATTGTGCAAAGCTTCTACGTTTTTTGTTTAGAACCATAAAACAAGAGAGACAAGATTAAGTCTGTACTTAATTGACACTCTTACTTTGCTGTTATGAGCTTTTCAATCTAACTCTGTTTTTCTTTTTCTTTCTTTTGCTGTTGTTTTCCTTGTTTTCCTTGTTACAGGTTATCCTTAGCTGGAATTTTGATGCAGCCGCTCTAATCTTCAGGGCGGTATCTTTCCCTCTCCTTTTATTGTCTTCTTCTATCATTCTATTCTTTCCTCCTGTGCTCTATCATGAAAAGACATTGAGGACAATGTCTAATATAAGTGTAGGGGAATTTCGGGAAGTTGATAATTGCTTTTAAGAAGGAGAAGAGAAATTAAGGGTGTTTTGTGTTGTTTTGTGCTGTGCTGATAGGTGTTTTGTGCTGATTTGCATTGAATGATATTTTGATCACAATTTTCAAATTTTCTCACCAACTCTTTGCAAGACAATTGAACTTTGAAATCATGATTTTAATTGTTTTCTGGAATCATTTTGTACTCTCACTTTACTTAATTTGAATTCTTGATGCTTAGTCAAGGTTATAATATGGAATCTTAGTGAAGCAAGCTTACTTACTTTTTGATGATGGATTTTAGAGCTGGATTTAGATTTGGGGTCCCCAGTAAAAAGTTAAGTGGTTTTTAATTTCTAAGATTACTGGGATTATATCTTTTCATTGAGAATTTAGAGAGCTCTTTAATCTCTAGTGAAAGGGCAAATGAGATTTTTCTCTTAAAATTCTCTCCTCATTTAAAAAAAAAAAAAAAAACCTGTTAAATATATATAGAAATAGATATAATTAGAGAAAGCCTTTACTCCGCTGACTCAGGTAAGTGGGTCAAGAGTATTAAAATCTGATTGTTAGGGTGGGTGAGAGTTCGTTGGGGTATTTTAAAACCCGGTCACTTGAGTGATGAACTCGGGATGTGCCGACTTTATGATCTCACTATGACAAGAAAGATAAAAAGGCAAATAAGGCTGAAAAGATGCGGGCAACACCCCGTCCAGAGGAAATAAAAAAAATAAAAAAAATGGAGATAAAAACCTCTCCTCTGAAGGCCAATTTAATAAAATCATATTTAAAAAAAAAAAAAAGAGAGATAACTAGGGGAGATTTTGATGCAATATACTTTCATTCTAGTTCTTGTGCTTAGAAAGACGATTGATGGAATTATATACTCTTAAGTAAAAATGAAGTGGACCAAGTCTCTTTTTACTTTGTTTGACCTCAGATTTAAATTTTACTTTGAAGCTATTATTAAAAGGTGAGGCTAAAGCTTGGTTTACTTTGATTAATTTTAAAAGATTGGCTAAAAGTATTTGGTTGATTCAAATCCATGTAGAGTGAGAGTTATTTTGAAAGAATGAAGATTTTGAATGAATTTGAATGATGGTTTTGAGCAGAAATGATGTTAAAGACATTCATATCTCGTTTCATGAATCATGATTGATGATCAGTTCAGTTGTTGTTTATTTCTCTTTAGTTTTTAATGAATTATCTTGCTTGAAGAACAAGCAAGAGTTAAGTGTAGGGGAATTTGATAAGTGATATAATATCCTTATTTCTAAGATGATTTTAGGCTCATTTAATTGTTTTTCTAAGTAAAAATCATCTAGAAATGGTCTTATGCTTAATATTTCAATGTCAGGGTATATAAAGAAACAAATCAAATTCAACAATTTTGGAGTTGAAATACAAGAAAGAAGAGCAAACAGCCCTGTTTGCTAGGGTGTTTGCTCTAGTTCCATGTACAACAGCTGAAACAGGCGACTAAACGGGGCTGTTTGTGCCCCCGTTTGCGACAAGTTTTCCTTGGCTCTGTTTTCTTTCCTTTTCTCTCTGTTTTTGAACCTTTATATATATAGTGTGAGGAGAGAGAAAGTTAGTTAGACTTTGAAATAGATATTTTTCCATACATCTTTTTCATTTTTTTTCTGATTTTGGAAGAACTTCTTGACTGGGGAAACAAGCTACGACGATTCAAGTAGAGATTAATTCGGATTTGTAGATCCAATACATCAGCTGAATTTCAATTTTACAGGTTGTAATCATGACTTCGACCTTCTCTATCATAATTCAATTGTTTCATATTATCTCGATGGAGGAGTAGGTCATAGATCTAGATCTAATTCGGATTTTAACTTCATCATGTGTTGAGAACATGAACTTAATGATTTCCTGTTGATATTCTTTTATTCTAATTGCATGTTCTTCCTCGTTTTTCTTCGACTTGTATATCCGGAATACAAGTTCTAATCTGATTTCATTCAAGTTGATTGAGAAATCGCTTTTATGAATAGTCTATGTAATTAGATGAGATCTGATTGTGATCCTAGATATAGGTTGCAAGAATCTTCCGAAATCCCCTGTTTACTTGAGTTTATGAATGTCATGCGATTTTAGATTGTAATTAATTGAGGAGAGATCCTAGTTAATCGGTCTAAGACTAGATGAGTTGATACATCTGAGAGGATTATTAACTTGTATAAGAAACTCAACGGTAAAAGAAATCAATTAGGTTAAACTCTAGTTTTCTATGATTCATGTGATGAAGTTAAATGAAGAATAAGATCTGGATTGCTTAGTTATCAAACTTTCAAATCTCGTTTGTGTCTTAGTGCTTGTGTTTCCGAATCTGCTTTAGTAGTGACTATTATCAAACGATCTTTCATCCAATTCTTCTTGCTAAATAGTGGAGTTATAGTGATTACTAGTACTTATTCTACCCCGTGGACGACCTCGATCTAACACTATATTACGATTCGATAGGTTCGCTGCCTATTGTCCTTCGTAGTATATAGAGAAAGAGCTTTACAAATTTTAAACTACGATTGGCAAGGATTTTTAACAATCAGCGGCTTAATGGAATATGCTTGGCGGTTGATCCGAAAGCAAGGTCAAATCAAGTAGGTTCGGAATACTTGGCGATGAGTGCTCGCAAGTATAAAAGTTTTTATTGAATGCTTGGCAATGTGTGCTCGCAAGCTTAAATTTTCTATTATTAAAACTACTTGTTTTGAGTATCACCAAACCCCGAATGGAGGGCGTAAATCCATTCAACATATAGTTCCCGGAAAGCTATATGATTGCTTGCCCACATGTTTGATGCATTACATATGTATGATTAACCAACTTGTTTGAATCTTGTTACAAGAAGTTATTTATGGAAATAGTTCTCACTAAGCCTATTAGCTTATACCCCGATAGCTACTTTTTGCAGTTTCCGTATTTATGGTTAAGGCCACGTGGACCATGCGGGCAGGTAATTCCTTTTGAACGTTAGAAATCTGAACAAAGTATAGCTTAGTATTAGCATGTTAATACGTATACAATAAATTAGTAATTTAGGGAGTTGTCCTTAAGTTTGTAAAGTCTTTGCCATGGACAAATAATTGTTGTGAATCCTCTTTTCTTAATATGTTTTTATATCTCCTTAAACTTCATTTTTCCACATATGGTCCCCTAAGATTGTGAAAGTAAGCCTTACACTTAATATAAAAGCTTTTGGTAATGACTAAGGTTGTCATACTTAAGCTTTAATATTGAGTGTGGCGGACTGTCACGGTTAGGGTACCCATTGGGGCATGACAGAAATTCCATGTACTATTATTACTAAAAACTTGTGATGAACTTATCTAAATTTTTGGAAAAAGTTTGTTAAGATAAAACTTTAGGTTTTTAGGGAAAAATCATTTATTAGGTGATAAAAATTTGTTTATAAAAAAGTTCCTATTTTTCTTCATTCAAGAAAACTCCTCTTATTTTTGTTGAGATAATATCAATATATCCATGCATGAGTATGAATATGTAGCCATGAGAAATAGGATGATATCACATAATAAAATAAGATATATATAAGAATCAATATGAGCATAATAAGGTTAAGTATTGGGAGAGCCTTAGCTTCATCAAGATAACCCGAGACTAAGAATAGACTAGTCCTAAACAGAAAAAGGAAAAGAAAGAAAAGAAAAAGCAATAGTAATAGTAAGTGCATGTTAGTGAAAGTTAGTGAGCATTTAGGATCTAAGAAATATATAGATATCCATATAGGTAATATATATATACAAAGTTAAGTTAGGAGCATACCAATAATAATATCAACATAATAGCATAATATCAACGAAATAATATAATCAGAATTCTTGGCATGTGCAAGATTAAAACATGAACATGTTGTTGCTTCTACAACTCACATGAGTTTTTAAGAAACAACACCATGGTCATGCTAAGTTACATGACATGAGAAAAACAATGGTAGAAAGTTTTTACCTAAAAGTGTGTTTATGTTGATGGAAGAAGATAATAGTTGCAAAATTATGTGGATAGTGATATGTGGTAGATGGTTTTTGTATAGACGAAAATGTTGGAAGGAATTGGTTGAGGAGAGTTTTGGTAGAGAGAAATTGGGTAGAGAGGATTTGTGAAGAAATTTTGAGAGAGGTTTGTTATGTAAAATGAGTGTGCGAAAGAAATGGAGGAAGATGTGGTATTTATAGAATTTTATGGAGAGAAATTAGGTGTAATAAAATAAATTGAAAAAGAAAAAAAATTATATTGAATAGAGAGAGGGGTGGCGCTGGTTCTATAGAGGAGAGAGGGAGAGAGTTTATTTTATTTGTTATTTTGTAATGAAAAGTAATTAAGATGTACAGCATGATAGATGTGAAGTTGTATTAAAAAAGTAAAAAGCAGAAAATAGGTGTATGGGTAGTAAGAAAAAGTAGAGATAGGTGAATAGTAATGAATAGTAGAATCGAACAATGAATAGTAAATAAGACTAATAATATATCGTTAGTAAAGAAAATGCACGTATAAATGCGATATTGTTATTTTTAGTTACCAAAAAATTATGAAATTGATATTCTTGAAATCCTTGTATTATTATGGATCTAACGGTGTCATCGGAATATTTTTACTATTTCGAGTCTCGAGACACGCTTTTCGAGAGCTGATCCATTCGAATCCGAAATACACTAAAAATTAGTGAATCTAATATTTTTAAGCTTCCTTATATTATTACAAACTATTATCTATAATTATTTTAATCCCGTTATTTAGGGTTTAAGAGTGCGGGATTGTTAGATCTAAATACTGAGGTTTGTTCTAGTCTTTTGTTGACTTTTAGGGTTTCCGATTAACTTTCAATTCTAAGATTTAAACATAAACTTAGCAAAATTTCAAGAGTTTACATCATGTAGCAACGAAAAAGGTAGAAATAATACATCATAAGATAGATAGAGATATAATAAGCAAATAAGCATAATAATATGGTCAAGTATTGGGAGTCTTAACTTCATCAAGGCATCCCTAAACTAAGAAAAGACTAGTTCCAAAAAGAAAAAGTAAAAAAAGAAAAGAAAAAGCATAAAAAGAGCAATAATAATAAGAGTAATGTTAGGATGTTAGTGAGTATTTAGGCTCTAAGATTATAGATATACATATATATGGAGTCAAATTAGAGCAATAATAATAGTATTAACAATAATAACAACATAATGATATAACAACATAAATAAATTTTGTTCATAAACAAGAACAAAACATGAATATAGTGTTTCTTCAATAACACCACAGACGCAAGAAACACACGACAAGATCATGTTAAGTTATATGACATGAGAAGAAAATATTAGAAGCTTTACCTAAGGTTTATGTAGTGGTGGAAAAAGAGGAAATTTGTTGTTGGTTGTAGAGAAATGGTGTTAGAATAAGAAGAAAAGAAAGAGTTGGAAAGAATTTTGTAGAGAGAGGTTTTGTGGAGAAAATTTGATAGATTTTTAGTATGTAAGAGTGATGTGCGAAAGAAATGGAGAGAGATGGGGTATTTAGAGATAAATGTGGATTGAAATTTATTGTAATTAAATAAAGTGAAAATAAAAGAAATTGAGAGGGGAGGGAGATGTGGCCGACACATACGAGAGAGGAAAGGGAGAGAAATTTATTTATTTATTTTTTATATTTTGGTTAATGAAAAGTAAGATGTGAGAGATGTGAAGTTGTATTGAAAATAAAAAATGTAAGAAATAGGTATATAGATAGTAGGAAAAAATAGAGATAAGTGAATAGTAATGAATAATAGACAAAATAAATTAATACCGGTAGTTAAGCAAATACGCGTAAAAGTGTGATATATGATATTTTTAGTTATTAAAAAATTAAAAAATTGATATTTTTGAATTCCTTATATTATTATGACTCTAATGGTGTTATTAGAATATTTTTACCATTCCAATTATTAGGATACGTTTTTTGAAAACTGATATCGTTCGTTCACGAATTAAATTTTGACGAATCTAACCTTTTTAGGCTTTCCTATATTATTACGAATCATATTCCATGTTTATCTCAATTTTATTGTTATAGGGATAAGAGTGCGTGATTGTCGAATCTAAACATTAGGGTTTGTTATAATCTTTGTTGACTTTTAAGGTTTCCGGTTGACTTCTAATTCTAGGGTTTAACCTTAAACTTAGCATAAAATCTAAAGGTTTACAATTCATGCTTGTAGAATTATATTATCACTCTAATCATTCAAGTTCTACTTATTTATTACTAATAACATCAATACAAATATCAATGCATTATAAACTCAAAATTCATTTTTTCAAGCACATAAGGTATATGTGCCTATTTACATATCTATTCTACTTTACATGTTATCAAACCATCAACTTGTCTAAAACATGAAAGTTCTATTCCTATTCAACATTAACATTAACAAGAAACTATAATTAAACAAGATACGTAAGAAATCATCTTTACTCACTTTTATGGATACCAGAATCAACAAAGCTTTTCTTTCCACTTTCTTGATTTAAATCTTACTTCTACTTGTTTCTTGGATTGGTTCCTTGCTTAAACAAATTATGGGGCAAGATTTAGAAGAGATTTTGAAGTGAAATTTAAGCTTGTTTGTATTAAGGAAGATGAAGAAGATGGAGAAAGAGAGAGATGATGGTTGGGTCTATTTTGGATTGATATTTTTATCTCATTTTTCACTTTTGAGGCATCTTTAGAAGCTTATGGGAGATATTTGAACATAGGCTTAGGTTTTATGTGTATGTGGCCTTAAGTTTGATTTGTAAAGATGCGCTTTGGGCTTTCCTAAAAATTGTGCAAGATAAATGGTCTCCCAAATTTTAAAAACCACCCTATACTTCATTTAGTAACATAAATCAATTCAATATATTATTATACTTATATATTTACACCAACACACTTTCAATTAAATTTTTACACATTTTATTATTAGTAATTTATCCTGTCATCAAATCAAATTATCATAACTTAACTATAACTACTTCAATTATGAAATCAACAATAAAATATATATATTATATTAGTTGGTCTAATTTAGGTTATTTCATTCTTCCTCCCTTAAGAAAGTTTCATCCTCGAAAGTTATTTTATCTTATTGGTCAAATAATTCTAGGTACTTCCATCTCATGACACTTTTTAACTTCCCAAATAGTCTCACACACTCTACTTGATTACTCCATTCATCTTTGACTATCAATATCGTTTTATTTCTTAAAATCTTGTCAATTCTTTGTAAAATTTTGACAAGTTTCTCAACTGTGGTGAGATTTGGTCAGATTTCCGGTTGATTAGTGTCATTGATAGCATATGTGTCAGATATATATTTCCTCGATTAAGACACGTGAAAGACATTATGCATGCCTGCTAAACTTGGAGGTAACGCCAATCTATATGCTAATGGCTTAATTCTTTCAAGTATTTCATATGAACCAATGTATCTTGGATTTAATTTTCCTTTTACCATAAATATGAATATTCATTTGGTTGGAGATAATTTAAGAAAGACATGATCACCAATCTCGAATTCTAAAGGTCCTCTTCTCACATCTACATAACTCTTATATCGATCTTGGGCTATTTTCATTCTTTTTTAACCATTTGAATTTTGTCAATCGCCTGCTATACTAAATCAAGACCAATTAATGCTCGTTCGCCCTCTTCATCCCAGTGTAAAGGAGATAGACACTTTCTTCTGTACAAGGCTTCATGTGGGGCCATTCGTTTCATCAACTAATAATTGTTGTTATATGCAAATTTAACCAACGACAGATGTTCATCCCAACAATGTCTAAAGTCTAAAGCATAGGCTCTTAACATATCCTCTAAAATTAAAGTAATCCTTTCTGATTGTCCATCTGTTTAAGGATGAAAGGCTGTGCTAAATTGAATTTTAGTACCAAGGGCTTCATGTAAACTTCTAAAAAAAAAAACTTACAAATCTCGTGTCTCTATCTGAAAGGATAGATATTGGTATCCCATGAAGTCTTACAATCTCCTTAATATATATTTGCTCCATCCTCTCAAGTGAGTATCTGACCTTTAATGGTATGAAATGTTTTGACTTTATCAATCTATCCACAACAACCCATATCACTTCATTTTTAGCTAGGGTCTTAGGTAAAGCACTTACAAAATCTATAGTAATGTTGTAAACCCTAATTTTTAGAGTAATATCAAGTTCAAACCCTAAACCGGAAAGTCAACCGGAAACCTTAAGTCAACAAATTCCCAGGAAACCCTAGCAGTTTAGATCCAGCAACTCTACGTTCCTAAACCAAGAAGTCGAAATACGAGTGAAGAGTGTAGTTTGGTTCGTAATAATATTAGGGTGCTTAAAAAGATTAGATTAGTGAATTTCCGACCTATTTCGAACCCGATTGGAAATAGACTCTGAAAAGTGTTACGGGGCTCAAGATATTAAAAATATGTTAATAGTACCATTAGACTCGTAATTTCATAAGATTTTTTAATATAACAATTATGAAATTTTTTGGGTTATAAAAGTTACAGTTATAACCTTTTTATCGTATTTCCATTACTACCAGTATTTTAATTGTCTAATCTACTTTTTTATTTCTTTCATACTATTCACAAGTACAACCACCCATACTCTACTTCTTACATCCTTACAACCTAGTCTTACAATATTTCATCATTTTCATATAATTTACTTTTCTAATATAACTTTTACTACTTAAATTACTTGTTTAATTTTGAAACTTACACAACACACATCTCTCTCTCCCTGTATCTAAAACCGGTGCCCCCTCCCTCTATTCCCTCTCTCTCCAATTTGTTTTATTTTTCTTTTGTTTAATTAAAGCAAACCCTAATCCATTTTTCTATATATACCCCTTTATACCAACTTCATTTCACTTTCTTTCTTTACAAAAATCAACTTTTGGAACAAGTTTTCTCTCCCTCTCCTCCTCTCATTGCTATGACACTCCACACACACACACACACACACTCTCACAACATTTTTTTTTCTTTCAAGTTTTCTTGTTCCACACCATTAATAGGTAATAGATCTACAATTTATCCTCTTAAAAACATATAATAGCAAGATCATTCATGTGTGATTTCACTCAAAAATCCCCATGAGCTTTAAGCTAGAGATGTGGAAGCACTTGAACATGAGATCCTTGCCATCACAATGCTATAGATCTTATTATTTAAGTTATTTTGCTATTACCTTGTTTTATTACTAAGTTATGTTGCTATTATTAATGTTTTGTGCATTTATTCTTCATTTAACCATATCCACTTAATGATCATAGTGTTCATGCATTTATGACTAGTATAATTGTAAACCCCGGTTTTTCAAGTAGCCAAGATAACCCTAGAACCGGAAACCAAAACCCTAAACCGGAATAGATCAAGTCTAGGATGAGAACTAGGAACCCTAATTCCGGCTTTTCCTCAGTTTCCAATAAATAAAATTTTCTAAGAAAATTTAATTTTGAATATAGTTCTTAATTATATTTCGAACTAAGAAAATATCAGATTTTAAGAAAATTTCAATTTCGGGTCATCCCGAGGCCCATTATAGAAAAGCGTGCCCCGGAACTAGAATTTCAAAAATATACTTATGAGTACTCAATTGAACCGAAATAAAATAAGGATTTCAAAAATATATTTTTCATAATTTTTCGGCTTACGAAAAATACAATTATAGCCTTTTATTCGTATTTCTTTACTACCGAAAATTAAACTGTCTTGTCAACTATTCCTCACTATTCATAAAGTACCACCTAGTCTACCTATTAGCACACTCTACAACTCTAACTCTTACCATCACTCAAATCACTCACTTTTCTACACATTTTGTCCCTTAACTTTCCTTACAAATCATAACAACTTCACTTCAATGTTAAATCAATCAAACAAAGCAAATTCTTTTTCAAACTTTCCCCCTTCTCCCACAAGCAAGCCGGCGTGATGGCCCCCCTCCCCATGTCCATTTTGCAATTTTTTTTAACTCCTTTTAACCTAAACTCATTTCCTATTTAAACTACATTTTCTCTCTCTTTCCTCATTCTTTCACTTTCCAAATTTTTCAAAGTGTAAAAGCTCTCATTTTCTCTCCCCATTTCCCTCTTTGCCGTGACCTTCCCAAGCCCCACACACACACACACAACTTCCATTCTTCTTTTCATCTTCCATTTACCTTCAAGTAAGTAGACTTTTACTCCTTCCACTCATAGATCTTTGTTATGGCTAAGTGATTCTTGGATATTTCCAACCAAAGGACCCCATGAGCTTTTGCTAGGGTCAAGGAAAAATCAAAACAAGAATACCGAACCATTACAAAGTAGATCTAACACTTAAAGGAGCTTTCATGCCAAAAGCTTTATGTTTCTCCATCAAAAAGTATTTTAAACAAAAGATCTTTTATAAAAAATATAGTTTTTATGTTTTCAAAACTCATTTAAGCATTTGATAAAGTAGATCCATCATTTTATTACTCATAATCATGTAGGCATTTAAAGTTTCATTAGTATTTTGTGTCTATGTGCATTAATAGTCTTTAATGCTTTTGTCTTTAGTAAATAACCTTTTTAGTATATAGATCTATGGTTAGATAAGATAATAAAGTCAAAAAGGAAAACACTTTTCAAGAAACACACTTGTGTAAATTCGGATGACTTTGTAAACCTAGGTCAAAAACACTTTTATCAACTTCTAAACATATCTTTTTCAAGAGAAGTGAAGCCTATGGGTAATAGATAATGATTGGTAGTATTTTTGTCACGCCCCAATGGGTACCCTAAACGTGGCAGTCCGCCACACTCAATATTAAAGCTTAAGTATGACAACCTTAGTCATTCCAAAAGCTTTTTATATTAAGTGTAAGGCTTACTTTCACAATTTTTAGAGGACCATATATGGAATTATGTAGCTTAAGGAGATATAAAAACATGTTAAGAAAAGAAGAATCACAACAATTATTTGTCCATGGCATAAATTTTACCAACTTAGGGACAACTTACTAATCTATTATATACATATTAACATGCTAATGCTCAGCTACTCTTTATTCAGAATTCTAATATACAAAAGGGATTACCTGCCCACAGGGTCCACGTGGCCTTAACCATAGGTACGGGAACTGCAAAAGATATCTATCAGGGTATAAGCTACTAGGCTTAGTGAGTAATTCCCAAAATTCATACTCGAAGTAAATTATCAATCAAGTTGGTTATTCAAACGTATGAAATGCAACAACCACGTGAGCATACAAGACATATGACTTTCCGAGAATCATATATTGAATGAATTTACGCCCTTCATTCGGGGTTGGGTATTCAGGCCAATTACAGCCACCACTTTTAAAACACTTTTATAGGTCTTACCGGCACCTATATGCCATCAAAAATTTTGTAGTTATTACAGGCTCCTACTAGCCACCAAAAGATTTTGTAGTTATTACAGGCTCCTACTAGCCATCAATTTAAGTAGTTCTTACCGACTACTACTCGCCACTTACATGATATACCGGTTATGTCTACCACCACTATTATACACTTGTCCCACCAATTGTATAGTAGCAAATGCAATGTGACTCAACATATGAAGTGCATGAACAATTTCTTTAATTAAAATCTAGTAGTTACATTTAACTTCTTTCAAGTGATCAACCAATTTCAAACAATTCAAGATATTAAGGTACATACAACTTTATTACAAACAATTTAATTTTCGATATACTTAGTATTCCTTCAACATGTTATCATACACTTCTTTTTGAGTTTGCTTAGATTCTAGTGCAACTAATTTTACAAGCACAAGCAAGAGTATGAAAAATAACGGGGAAATAACTCACGATGCCATTGCCGTCTATTTCTCTTAAGCGGATGAGTCGTTCACACACTCCACTAAATCGTAATAGTCCTCGGGGTGAAGAAATCCTTCCTCAGGATCACCTAACCAAAGAAAATACCCATAATGAGTTTTTCTTTGAAGATTTTCTTGAATTTTTGACAAAACAATGTCAAAGAACGTCAAAGTTCGTATAAAAGAATGTTCCAACTTAAAACGGCCATAACTTGGTCATTTTAGCTTGGAATCGCGCATATAATATACCGATTTCTATCTACTCGAAAAGATCTACCCATTTCTAAAATTATTTCCCACAAACAAAGCCATATAGGCTTCGAAAAAGTGGCGACAAAATTCACCACGGATTTCCAAGTAAAAACAACTTTGGTTCAAGAAATCAAAATTTGTTTGATAAATACTTAGTTATCTATATAGTTGAAAAATTCTCTTTTTGTAACTATATAACTCATTTTTAAGCATGCTCAAGTGTCTTGTTGTCCAATTTATTTTTCTTAAGTAAAACAATGTCGTTTTGAAGCTTTTCGGAAATTGTTTTTGTGAATTTCTTTGAAACGAATACCTTGTTTTCTTTATTTTCTAAAAACGTTTTATGTTGGTTTCATTTATCTTTTTCTAAATGACTTTTAAAAATAAAATTTTCTATTTTCTAAGTTACACTAATAATATTTTTGAAGTTTTCTAGAAAATATTCTTTTCTTCATTTTCTTGCGTAAATTCCTTTGTTTTACTTGTTTTGGCAAAAATCTTTACTTGATATTTCTTATTCTTTTTTCTCATGTCTCCCATTTCCAAAAACAATTACCCATGCATGAAAATTTGGTTTCCTTATAAAAACAAAGTGGAACAATTAAGGACTTTTTGTAGAAAAACTAATTTCTATAATCTTATTAACTTTTTCTTGTAACTTGAAAAGTGAAAATTTTATTCTTTTCAAACCATAAATTTTCTTTGCCTATTTGCAAGGTCTTTACTTAAAAATTTCCTTAGTCATCCATCTTATTTTCTTTCTTTATGAAAAGAACTATTTTTGTCAACAAAATATTTTCTTTTGAAAAGCAAAGTAGAGTAACAAAGATTTAACTAGCTTTTAAGTAAAAGTAGTTTCTAAATTCATGGTGAATTCTTTTTGTAATTGAAAATGAAGGAGTTTATTTTTGTTATCTTATATTTTTATGTTTCACATAAACTTATTCCTAAGTGACAAAAAGTCTTCTTTTTATTTCATTATCTTTAGAAAATAAAACTTTTGGACAACAATCTAAATGAACATGATTATGAGAATAATAATAAACAAAATAACATAAAGCATAAATAATAAAATCAAGTATTGGAGTCTTAGCTTTTTCAAGGCTCCCGGGACTAAAAAAAATAAACTAGTCCCATAATGAAATAAAATGAAAGAAGCAAAGCTTGTTTTGACTTGATGAGGACAAGTCTAAGACTAGAGACTAGTCTTAATTTTAACAAGGAATGAATAAATAAATTGCAATGGAAAGGTAAATAAATTGCTTTGCATGAACTAAATAAATTGCAAGTGAGCTTATATACTCTAAAGAATATGTATATAGTTATCTAGATATAGTAGATAGTTATGAACATAAAAGAGACATAATGAACATAAGAAAAACATAATGAATATATAGAGGAAACATGAACATAAAGGAATTGTGGTTATGAACAAAAACAAAGTATGAACCTATTGTTGCTTTCTTAACCTTTATGGTTTTAGAAAACATACACTAAGCTCATACTAAGTAGATGAACATGGAGACTTCTTGAAGAACTTTTACCTAAAGAAGATGAGCTTAAAGAGAACTTCTTGAAGAGCTTCTTGGAGAGAAATTCTAGAGAGATTTTGAGAGAGTAATTTTAGTGTAGAAGTGGTGTGAAAGAAGTGAAAGAGAAGGGGGGTATTTATAGGATTTTGAGGAGTGATTTTTTGTGTGATTTAAATAAAGTAAAATTAAAACAAATTGATGGGCATGTGAGGGAGGGTAGCGCCGGCCATGAGTGTAGTGAGGGAGTGTGATTTATTTTTTTGACTTTTTGGAAAAATAAAAGATGTAATATGTAAGGTAGATGTGAAATAAAGTTATGGGAAAGGTAAAAAGTTAAGATAATAGGTTATGTAGAGTGTAAGAGTAGGTGCAAGAAAAAGTAGAGATAAAAGAATAGTGTAGAATAGTAATGAATAGTGTAATGAAAAGTAGATATGACAATTAAAGTACCGGTAGTAAGAAAATACGCGTATAATAGCTATATCTGTTATTTTTACTTACCGAAAAATTATGAAACTGATATTTTTGGAAAACTTATATTTTTATGAGTCTAACGGTGTATTCGGAATATTTTTACTATTCCGGGCTTCCGACACGTTTTTCAAGAACTGTGTCCGATCGGGTTCGAAGGACTCCCGAAATTCGCGAAACCGAAACTTTTATAAAACCTATGGTTATTACGAACTATTCTAGCTAATTATCCCAACTTCATTTTTCCGGGCCAAAGAAAACGGCAATGCCGGATTTAAATTGATACGGTAAACTAGGGTTTTATTGACCTTTAGGGTTTCGTTTGACTTCTGGTTAGGGTTTTGTGATAAACCGATTCCGAAAATTTTAGGGGTTTACATTTTTCATGAGTCTAAATGAGATTTTTCTAAAGAAAATTTTGGAAACAAGAAATGAAGTCCAATAGAAGTTTTGAGCTAAAAGTCATATAGACAAAATTCGTAATAATGGATGTATGGTTAGAAAACACTATTTTTCCAACTTCAAAAATTGTATTTTCTTAAATAAATGAAGTCCTTAGGGTATAGATATAATAAATACTTAAAGTTTTGGGTATAAAATATATTTTTCTCAAAGGAATCAACTTGAAGGTGGAAATTTCTAAATTCGTATTTTTGGAAACCCCTAGTAAAAGACCCACTTAAAAGTTTATAAATGTGGATTTTATTAAAGAAATAAAGGCCTTAGGATATAACTAATATAAGGGTCAAAATTTCTTTAAACAAAGTAGAGTTTTTCTAAAGAAAATCCTTATAATATGTAGGTGTGATCAAGTGTAGTAAATTCACTTACTAAACAATGGTATAAAATGGTTTCTAAGAAAAGTTTATTTAAAATTCTTTAAATCTAAAAAGTTATAAGAACATAGACTCATTAGAGTTCATATCATGACATTCATGATAGGGAAAATCATTACCATTGCATTTGGTTTCATTTTGTATTTAGGAATCTCAAGTGCATTCATGAAAACCACATTTTGAAATCAATATGCCCGCTGTACAGATCTGATCCCTCAATTCCGAGGCTTAGATATTTTCAAAACTTGATTTAAACTTCATATTTAGAAATCTCTTCCGAAGTAGATGGAAATTGGTATAAAATTTGCGAAATTCCAACTTAAAACGACCAAGTTATGGTCATTTTAAAACGGAACTTCGAAAATGACGCGATTTCGGTTTCACTAAGTTTTCTTAGAGTTTTAGTGTTCTAAGTTGGTAGAATACTTATTAGGGTATTTCTTATATGATTAGGTGAACCCGAGGACGTTGAATCCTTGCCTCCAGACTATTATTACTAGAAGACAGGTGTACCAATGGCGGAGTGAGTTTTTCTTCCCGATTCATTATTGTATGTGCTTGTAAAGTAGTACACTAGAATGTAGGACAAATGAATGGAATATGAATAATGGGGAATGATGGGAAATTATATGTTGATGATGATGTGAGAACTCAAATTAAGAATATCGAAACCGGGTGTTAAACTTTGGTTGTGTAGTTAGCTATGATGGATTGTCTGAAAAATTGTTTGATCGCCTAAGTAAAATGGCTTAATCAACTACTTGGACTAATGCTAAATTGACATGTGCATATCACAAGGGGAAGGAGCATTAGCATTTGTAGGTTAGTCGTGAACCATAAACGACATCGAATAATCGTAGGTTAGTCGTGAACCATAAACGACATCGAATAATCATAGGTTAGTCATGAATCATAAACGACATCGAATAATCGTAGGTTAGTCGTGAACCATAAACGACATCGAATAATCGTAGGTTAGTCGTGAACCATAAACGACATCGAATAATCGTAGGTTAATCGTGAACCATAAACGGCATATTGTTAGTACCGCAGTAGTCGTTAATCTGCTAACCCGGGATGGAGGGCGCAATTTCATTCACATATGATTTCCGGTTGGTCATATGTATGTTGAACTCACGTGTTTGATGCATACACTTGCTTGATTAATAACTTGATTGAATTGTTGTGACATAAATGTTATTATGGGAGATTACACTCACTAAGCTAGTTAGCTTACGTCCCTACAGTCCATTCCTTTTGCAGCTTTCCCATTTGTGGCTTAGGCGACGTGACCCGGCTGAACAGGTACCGAAGCTAGGAGTTTTCCCTAGAAGTTGTAATTTCTGTATTAGACTTCCATAGAAAACTTCTAAGACTTGGATGACTGTAATAGACCGTTAAATATTCTTTTGCGGGGGAATGCCCCTTAGAATTTGTAATATTTATTTATGTCTCATGAATTATATCCTACTGCTAATGTATGCCAAATTAAGCTTTTATCTCCATTCGGACTTGTACTCTATTGTTGTAAAGGTACGCCTTACATCTATATGAGGCTCTCGAAAGACTAAGGTGGTAATTCGGGAATCTTATATAGTATGTGGCGAACTGTTACGTTTAGGGTACCCTATGGGGCGTGACAGTTTTAAACTTAATCTAATTGTTTTGAGTTTATAAATGCCTTAGGCTTTTGTTTTATGCGTATAAATAACTTGTAATAGCATCATAGTAGTAGGAGAATATTTGAAAGCTCAAGATCTATTTTAGTTTCAACAAAAATGGATTGTTGAAATTCGGATTTAAAAAGAGCCATATTTAGAAAAGCTATTTTTCAACTTCAAAAGGTATATTTTACATTAAAAATAAAAGGCTTAGGGAATATGTATCATAAATGAGTGATCTTGATGAGTAAAGATTAGATCTACTAATGAAAATTTTTGAAACAAGGAAAGGTTTACAAAGTTATGTTTCAATCGCAAATGAGTTTTAAAAAAGAAACAATCTCAAATGAAAATTTCAAAATTCGGATTTGAAAATGACTACTATTTAAACACCTATTTCCAAATACCAAAATGATGATTTTTATGGAAAAATAGAAGTCCTAAGGAATACTTATAACAAAGACCTAATTTTGACAAGGACAAAAGAGGTTTATCAAAGTATAATCCTAAAACAAGGAATGGTTTCAAAGAGTAGATTAAACAATGTTTTCATTCCTTAAAAATTTTGTAAAATTCATAATTAGGTAGGCCACCTATTTAAACATCTATTTTCTAACCCCAAAATGAAGGTTTTTATTAAAATAATGAAGGTGTTGAGTATATAGGTCATCAAGGTTGAATTTTGATAAAAGCAAGTGTGATTTTGCAAGAAGAAAAACTATTTTTCTCAACTCTAGTAATTTCAAAAGTTTTGCAAAGCAAGAGTTTTTCAAAAAGAATTTTTGATATCATATCATTGAGGATATACATATAGATGGCTCATCTGGCATTCATAATAATGACTTGTAGGTAATACATGTACATATAATGCACTTGGTCGAAATAAAGTTAGGAAAATAATATCCTATACATCCTATTTGGCATTATCTAAGTGCATGAGGAATTAGAATTATCAACACCCATGAATCATGCATGATAATGAGTTATATATGTCATGAGTTATATATGTATATAATAGAGTCTTACAAGATATAATGATAGCTAAGTATCTATCAAAGCTTTGGATTGATGTTTGGTTTGAAATTAGGAGTTGAATTGTGGGATGGGAATTTCGTATAGTATTATGTACCCTACGTTTTATGGACCAAATGACCTTGTTTGTTGGAAATAACTCTAGAAATAGATAGCTCTCATCGAATAGGTAGAAAATGGCATATAATATAAGAAATTTCGAGTTAAAATGACCAAGTTATTGTCTTTTTAAATTGGAATTTCCTCTTAGACGAACTTTAACGAATTTGTTAGAATAGAATTTGTAAGTTCATTCAAACTCCATAGAAATACTCATTAGAGTTATTTCTTTTGGTTAGAAGACTTGGGATATGGATGAGCCCTTCCCGATGACTATTTCGATTAAGTGGATTTTCCCACCATGGTAAAGTGAGTTCACTATCTTTAAATTATATGCTTATGCTTGTGCTTTTAATGACAGTTGCATTAACTTTAGGGCAAGATAAAATCAGAATGTGCATGTGAATTCAAATTGATTGAATCAATGATAAGAATATCGGAATGGAATTGTTGTAAATATTCTATGATTTAGTATAAAATTGAAGTGTCTGCAATATCAGTGATCGCCTATTAATCATTAATTAATATGCCATGATCTTATAATCAAATTGACATGCATACTATATGTTGAGTCACATTGCATAGGTTATTATACCTTCATGGGAAGAAGGTATAATAACTGGGCAACGAGGGGCCTGTAAACTCGAATGTTAGCGTAATGGCCAGAATTGAATTGATAATGTTTTAAGCACTTGTATCAACTACAAATATGTGTGGAAGGGCACCTGTATCAACCACATTGTAGATGCGAGAAATTGAAATCTATGGTCATATGGGCCTAAAACACCTAACCTCGAATGGAGGGCGTAAATCCATTCAACATAAGACTCTCGAAAAGTCTTATGTATTGTATGCTCACGTGCTTGTGCATTTTATATAGTTATTAATATGACTTGCCTAATATATATTACTTATCGAGTATTTAATTTTGGAAGTGAAACTTACTAAGCTCATAAGCTTATACCCCTCTAGTTTCCTGTTGCAGTATGAATATTTATGGCTATCCCCGAGAGGCCACTTTCCTCAGGAACAACTTTTGGAAATTTAAGGAGCTTTTTGAAGAAGTTAGGACCTAGATGTTAGGTATAGACTTTTAGTTTAATCTCCTTAATTATATATAAATATGTTGATGTAAGAGACTTTTAAGGACCTAAGAACTTTTAATATTTTGACGAGGTATACCCCTTAGTTCATGTAATAGATTAATTTGGATATAACTATTATGATTTACATTCTTATCACTATGTATGTCTCCTTAAGCTATTTCGATTCAAAGTATGGTTCTCTATATGTTGAACGTAAGCCTTACACCCGGTGTTTTAACTCATGGAATGACTAAGGTAGTCATACACAAGTTTAGATATCGAGTGTGGTGAACTGTCGCGTTTAGGGTATCTTTTGGGGCGTGACAAATGTCATCCATTTCTATTCAGGAATTGACAATAATTGTATTTCACCACCAGGTCTTTGGTGTTCAATATTTACCTACCGACACATCAAATACTTGGATACATAGTCCCACCAATACTGTTGCTTCAAATCTTTATACATTTTTGTGCTTCCTGGATGTATTGAATAAGTAAAAGTATGAGCTTCTTTTAAGATTTATTTTCTTATTTCATTCTGGCACATATACTCGATCTTTGAATCTGATAATGCCTTCTTCATCAAGCCTTAACTCCTTTCTCATCCCCTCCTTTATAGCATTCTCAATTTCTTACTTTTCTAAATCCTCTTGCTAACTTTATTTAATTTGTTCAGTTATTGAGGGTTGCAAAGTCAAGTTCACCAACATAATGTCAACTTTCTCCAAGGTCATTTCAATTTTTAGTTTTTGAAAATATTCCAATAATTATCTCTGACTTGTAATCATATTTGCCACAATTATCTGTTTCTTCTGGCTTAGAGCATCTGCAACATTAGCTTTCCCTAGATTGTCACGCCCCGAATGGTACCCTAAACGTGGCAGTTTGCCACATATACTATTAAAACTTAAGAATGACTACCTTAGTCATAAGAAAGTTTCGGTATTACATGTGAGGCGACTAACACAGTAATAGGAGACGTTTTTGGGAAGCGCGGTTCAAGCAAGTAATAATGAACATACAAAAATCTAGAAATAAAATAGATCATAATAATAACAATTAAAGGTCTATTACATAATTTTTAGGGGCATACCCCTGCTAAACTCCAAGGATCGAAATAACTAATAGTCTTTACAAAAATTCAAATACTACATCAAAAGATTTTAAAGGAATTCAAGTCTAACCCTTCAAGTAGATTTCCTTCAAAAGCTCCCAAAAGAAAACTTATATGGATAAGAAGAGACCTCGGGTGTGAAAATAGGTGTTCCAATGAATACAAATATCTATAGGGGCGTAAGCTTACGAGCTTAGTGAGTACGATCCCAGTAACCATACTTAATACAAAATAACAACCAAGCTTATTAGACAAGCAATGTAATGCAACAAGCATGTGGGCATACAAGACATATGATTTTCTGGGAATCATATGTTGAATGAATTACGCTCGGGGTTAGGTATTTTGGCCCATTATAGCCATCACTTCTTTTAAAAACCATTTTTATAGATCTTATCGGCTTCTATTCGCCATTAAAAATATGTAGTTATTACCGGCTCCTATTAGCCATCAATTTATGTAGTTTTTACCAGCTCCTACTCGTCACATACATAATACACCAGTTATGCTTACCACTAGTATCATACACTTGTCCCAACAATTGTATAATAGTGAATGCAATATGACTCAACATATGAAGTGCATGTATAGACTTTTATTTAGAGCCTAGCCATTATATTTCAATTTCTTGCAAGTGATCAACCAATTTTAGACACTTTAACGTGTTAATAGGCATACAATTTATTACAAGCATTTCGTGTTCGATATACTTAATATTCTTTTAACATGTTATTGATACATACATTTTCAATTTTATCTTTCCTTAAGTCTAGTACAACTAAATTTACAAGCACAAACATAAGCATGAAAAATAAGGGAAGTAGACTCACTTGGCCATGACGATACTCCCTCAGTCGAAGCAGTCCTCAGGGTAGTATACGTCCTCCTCCTCAGTTCCTAAACAAAGGAAATACCTAAAATGAGTATTCCATGTAATTTCTAGTTAAAACTTCTAACTCTATTTTCTAGTTGGGTAAAATTCGTATAGGTGGAAATTCCAACTTAAAATGGCCATAACTTCCTTATTTTTAACTCAGAATTTCACATATAATATACCATTTTCTACCTATTCAAAAATATCTATCCGTTTCTAAGGTTATTCTTATCATAAAAAGCCATTTGGGTCCCGAAACCGTAGGGTACATATTCACCACGAAAATTCAAGTTTTCAAAACTTAATTTTGCAAACTTTTCTTTAGCTAAAAAAATACTTGTGCCAAAATATAGATATTATTATGGTTGGAAAAACCTTTAAAATGTAAATATATTGACTCATATCCTAAGTATGAATTTAACGAAGTTGTCTCAGTCATGATTTTTGTCAAAGTGATGTTTTCTAGAAATTTATAACACTTTGAAAATTTCCACTTAGTTTATTGAAAAAAATTCTTAGATTATTTTAAGTGAGTATTTTCCCCTTTTATTTCTCTTTCATTAGTCTTTCAAATTTCAAAAGAATGATTTTTGTCTTTCTAAGTTTCTTATAACTTAATTTCTAGAGATTGAGAGGGCAATTTCTAAATACTATTTGAGAGTAGTTAAAATCTATCAAACTTTACATTTTCTTAACCTTTCCTAAAGTTTGTCTCATTTACTTAAAATGATTTCCTAAGTTGTTTACTAACTTTATTTCTGAAGATCATTTTATCCTTATGAAAGAAACTTTCTTGGTATTTTGTCAAACTAGTCTGTTCCTTCATATTCTAGAGTATTGGTGAAACTTTCTTAATGAAGTTTAGTAAAAATTTTCTTAAACAAGAATTTGAAATTTTAATTTTTAAAGAAAATTTTTCCATTTTATGGTTTTGTAAAGTGTATGTATGATATATTTACTTTATATATTATCTAAAAATTCCTATGTTCTTTGGTTACTAAAAACTTATGATGAACTCCTCTAGATTTTTGGAAAAGATTTGCTAACATAAATTTCTAAGTCTTTATGAAAAATCCTTTCTTACAGGACAAAATTTATTTTTGGAAAAGAACTTTTATCTTTTTATGTAAGAAAATATTTCCTTCTTTATCTTGGTGAGACAAAAATCAATATGTTCATTCATGATCATGAATATGAAATCATGAAAATATGAAACGTAAGAAAGACATAATAAGTAGTATAATAAGCAAGTTAATAGAAATATCAAGTATTGAGAACATTAGCTTCATCAATGTATCCCATAATTAATAATAGACTAGTCCCAAAAAGAATAAAGAAAAGAAAGAAAATGTTGTTTTGACTTGATATGGACAAGTCTAAGACTAGAAAGACTAGTCTTAAAATAACATGAAATAAATAAATTGCAAAGCATGAAATTAAATAAATAACAAGTAAGCTTATATCTCTAAAGATTTTATATAATTACATAAATATATTTTGTTAGATATGAATAAGAAGTTATCATAATAACAATAATGATATCATTAATAAATAAACATAATAACAACATAATAAAATTTGAATTTCATGTACAAGAACAAAACATGAACAAGTTGTTGCTGTTACTACTCATATGAGTTTCAAATCAACACCATGGTCATGTTAGTTACATGACATGAATAAATAAAATAAAGATAGGAGTTTTTACCTAAGGTGTTTATGATGTAGGAAGAATGTGGTGGATGTATGGTTATGTGATTATTGAGAAATGGTAATTAGATTGTGTATAGGGAAAAATCGTGTGAGTATTTTGTGAAAGAGAGTTTTGGTAGAGAGAATTTTGTGGAGAGAGTTATGGAGTGAATTTGAAAGGGTTTTGTTATGTGTAAAGATGATATGAAAGAAGTAGAGGGAGAGTGGCTATTTATAGTTGAAGATGGAGGAAAATTTGATGTGATAAAATACATTGAAAAAGGAAAAAAAATAGATAGATAAAAGAGAGGGGGGGCGCCGTCCATGGAGAGAGGAGAGAGGGAGAGATGTAATTTTTTTGTATTTTGTGTAATAAGAGTAATAATATGTAAGGTAGATGTGATATAAAGTTATGAGAAAAATAAAAAGTAAAGATAATAGGTGTATAGAGTGTAAGAGTATGTGTTAGAAAAAGTAGATATGAATGAATAGAGTAAAATAGTGTAATGTAAAGTATATGTGACTAATAAAGTACCGGTAGTAAGAAAATATGTGTATAATTGTGATATATGTTACTTTAGTTACCAAAAAATTACGAAACTGATATTTTTGAAATCCTTGTATTAAATCGGTCCTAATGGTGTTATCGAAATATTTTTACTATTCCAAGTCCTGGGACATGCTTTTCGAGAACTGATCCCATTTGAGACCGAAGGATACTCGAAATTCGTGAATATGACATTTTTATGTTTCTTTATATTATTACAAACTATTATCACTAATTATTTCAACTTCGTTTTCTAGGGCTAAAGAATACGGGAATTCCGGATCTAAATTCTAGGGTTTGTACTAGTCTTTTGTTGACCTTTAGGGTTTCTGGTTGACTTTTAATTCTAAGATTAAGCTTAAAATTAACTAAAATTTCAAGGGTTTACATAGATGGTGCAAAATTTCAACATCATAATCCTTAATCAGTTCAAGCCATCTTCTTTGTTGCATGTTGAATTCTTTCTGAGTGAATATGTACTTTAAGCTATTGTAATCTATAAATATCTTACATTTTTCACCAAATAAATAATGTCTTCAGAGTTTTAAAGCTATAATCAATGCTACAACTTCCAGATCATGAATTGGGTAATTCTTCTCATAAAGCTTCAACTGTTTGGATGCATAAGCAATCACTCTATTGCCTTGCATCAAAACGTATCTAAGTCCTTGTATGGAGGCATTATTGTAAATTATGAACTCTTTTCCACTAACCTGTAAAGCTAGAACAGGTGTTGATATTCATCTTCTCTTTAATTCCTGAAAACTTTCTTTACATCCATCATTCCACATGAATTTGACATGTTTTTATGTTAGCCTTGTCAACGAAGTGGCAATCTTGGAAAATCCATGGACAAATCTTTAATAATAACTAGTCAAACCTAAGAAACTCCGTACTTCGGTAACACTGATGGGTCTTGGTCAATCTAATATCGCTTTAATTTTTTATGGATCAACCAATATTTTTTTCCTTGTGATAATATGACCCAAGAATGCAACTTCTTCTAACCAAAATTTCTTGGATGCTCTTCATGCTCATCCTTGCTTTGAGAATGTACTAAGATATCATCTATAAATACAATCACAAACTGATCAAGGTAATCCTTGAAAACCCTGATTCATTAAATCCATGAAAACTGTAGGAGCATTAGTTAGTCCAAACGGCATGACAAGAAATTCAAAATGCCCATATTAGGTACAAAAATCCATTTTAAGAGTCTCTTGTGGCATTATCTTAAGTTGATGATACTCGAATCTTAAATAAATATTTGAGAGCACTTCTACTGTCATGCCCTAAAGGGTATCCTAAACGTGGCGGTCCGTCACATACGGTATTAAAACTTTTGCATGACTTTAAAGTTTTCAACACCATATGAAAGGCATCTATCACAACAATAGGAGATACTGGTAGGATGTATAGTTCGAGATAGTAAACACAACATACAAGAATCTAAATAATCATCCAATTTATCATTAAGAGAATAGAATCCGTACATCATCTTAGGGGTTTTCCCCTATAATTCTCTAAACAATCATAATATCAACTTAATCTTTCTCACAACAAAATAATACTAACACCATTAACATTGAAGGATAATTAACCTAAGATCTTCAAAAGATTTCCAGAAGCTCCTTAAATCATAATTCCACCCGGGTATATGTAGTCCTTGTTCATGAAAGATATTGGTCCTGTACAACAAAGGTCTATCGGAGTATAAGCATAACTAGCTTAGTGAAAATATTCCTAAATCAACGTACATGTATAAATAATTTCAAACAAGTTATTAAAACATATGAATGCATCAAGCAAGTGACCAAATAATACATATGATCTACCGGAAATCATATTTTGAATGGATTTACCCCTCCATTCAAGGTTAGCTGTTCCAGGCTCTTTAAAACCCATCTTAATATCCAATCATGTAGTTTATTTCAGGCGCCTACTCGCCCATCTTAAAATAGTTCTTTCAGGCTTCTAATCGCCCATTTTGCAGATTTCTGGCTACTGCACACCCAGCTACTATACTCTTGTCCCATCGAGAATAACAGCTCATGCAATGCAAAGAAACTAACTATGTGTATGCATGAATCAATTAATATAATTCATAGTATATGATTAGAGTAATTTAAAGGTGATCACATAATTTACACACACTCCAACAGAATAATAGTAAAACGTAAGTTAATTAACAACGATTCATGCCTCGGTATGCTTAATATTCTTTCAACTAATATTATCATACATAATCCATTTTCATCTTTTCCTACTTCTAGTGCCTCTAGCTACAAGCACAACCAAATACGTAAAAGTTAGGAAATAAACTCACTTGGCCATGAGGATCTATCCTTCTTACGGATGAGTCGATCGGTAAATCCACTAATCAAAATAATCCTCCGGGTATGAATACTCCTCCTTGGGATAACTTAATCAAGAAGAATACCCATAATGAGTATTTCTTATTGATTCTGTGGTACTTATCAAAATCTATGTCTTAAGATCGTTAAAATTCGTATAGAAGGTAATTCCAACTTAAAATTGTCATAACTTGGTCATTTTAACTCGGAATTGCGCATATAATATACCGTTTTCAACCTACTCGAAAAAATCTATCCATTTCTAAGTTTATTTTTATCATAAAAAGCCAGTTGGGTTGGAAAATACTATGGTATAGAATAGTTACGAATTTATAGTTTACAAAATATGATTTTTCCAAACTTTACTTTACTCAAAAATCCTTAAGAAAAATATATGGATATATATATAGTTGAAAAATCCTTTGAACATATATTTGCACTCACATGTATGCATGATTTTTGTAGTGTTGTCTCAATATTGATATTCATAAACAATTAGTCTTTAAGATAAAACTTTTGAAAAATTTTTCCTTTTTGAATTGAGAAGGAAAACAAAAATATATTTGAGTTGTTATGAGTAAATGTTTTCCTATTATAATTTCATTTTCTCACTTTTCAAAAGTAAATTCATTTTCAAAAATTTAGTTCTTTAAGTTATCTATTAACTTTATATCTAGTGATTGAAAATAAGTTTTTCAAAATATCATTTAAGTTTTTGATGTGGTCAAATATTTAAAGTTGTATTAAATGTATGTTTTCCTCTTATTTTTATATTCTTTCTCTTCTTTAGGAAATAAGTTTATCTTTAAACTCTACTTGACAAATATTTCTAAGTTGGTTTCGAAAATAGTGAGTTGACTTTTTCTTGGTTTGAAAAACTTGTTTTATTCTTAATATTTATTAAATGGTAGAATAATTCTCTTAGACAATTTTATAAGAAAAGCTTTCTTAATAAAGAATGGTCATCATTAGAATCTCAGCAAAATTTTCATTTTTATTTTGAAAAGAGAAAATCCATATAAAATTTTAAGTTTTGAAGAAACTTTCTTAGTATGTGATTTCCAAAGTTTATAGTGAACCTATTTAAGTTTTATAAAAGGTATGGTTGAGTTAAAATCTTTTAATGCAAAAAAATTCTTTCTTTATGGAGTATTTAGTTTGGTTTATAAAAGAAATGAGTTTCTTTATTATTTTGAGGAAAGCTACATTACTTGTTAGCTTATCATTCGAAAAGATTTAAAAACAAAACTTAGATCTTTTGTTAAAAATTGCTTTTGTTAAGAAATCTAGTTTACTTTTCTTCATTTAAGAAATAATCAATTTTTTTATTTTTATTTAAGAAAAAAAATATTCTAATCATGTATGAATATAATTATGTATCAATATAAAAGTAAAGATAAAACATAATAAGATAGAAAGAAATACTTGTAAGTAAACGTACATAATAAAATAGTCAAGCATTGGGAACCTTAGCTTCATCAATGTATCTCGATCATGTATTGGGAGGCTTAGCTTCATCAAGGCAACCCGAGACTAAGAATATACTAGTCACAAAAGAAAAGAAAGAAAGAAAATTGTTTTGACTTGATATGGACAAGTCTAAGACTAGAAAGACTAGTCTTAATAAATTGCATAAAACAAGTAAATAAATAAATTGCAAGACATGAAAAAAAAAATAAATAACAAATGAGCTTATATGCTCTAAATAAATATATATACATAGTATACATAATATTATATAAGTTAGATTAGAGCAAAAAAATAACAATAATAAGAACAACATAATGTAAAATAGGAACATGAACAAAAACAGAACATGAACATATTGTTACTTCTTTAACTCATATGAGTCTAAGAAACATACACTAAGCTCATGCTAAGTTGTATGAATATGATGAAGAAATTTAAGTAAGATTTTACCTAAGGTTTAATGGAAGGTTTGAAAAGAGATGAATTGGTTTTGTGTTTGTTATTTTCTTCTTGAAGTTGTAGGGAATGGTAGAGAGTATTTTGAGAGAGATTTGTTGGAGAGAGGTTTTGAGAGAGTATTTTGGTAGAGTTATGTTATGTAAAATGGATGTATGAAATAATGAAGGAGGAAGGGAGTATTTATAGAATTTTTGGAGTGAGTTATTCATGTAGTAAAATAAATTGAAAAAGAAATATTATATATAAAGAGAGGGCCGGTGCATAAAGGAGGGAGAGAGGGAGGATTTTTATTTGTTTTGTAATTTTGTGTAAAGAAAGGAAATAATGTGTAAAGTTTGATGTGAATAAAGTTATATTGGAAATGTAAAAAGTAAGAAAATAAGTATGTAGGTAGTAAGAAATAGGAAGAAAAAGTAGAGATAGTGAAATAGTAATGAATAGTAGGAATAGTACTATGAATAGTAGACTAGACATATAAAATACCGGTAGAAATAAAAATACGCGTAAATAAGCTATATTTGTTATTTTTAGTTACTGAAAAATTCTAAAACTGTTATTTTTTAAATCCTTGTTCAATTACGAGTCTTTTGGTGTTAATGAAATATTTTTATTATTCCAAGCTCTGAGACACGCTTTTCAAGAACTAATCCCGTTTGAGTCCGAAAGGACACTCGAAATTCACGAATCTGATATTTTTATGTTACCCTATATTATTACAAACTATTTTAAGCCATTAACTTAATTTTGTTTTCTTAGGTTTGAGAACGCGGGATTACCGGAGTTGAAATTGCTTGATTGTCTTGGTCTTTGTTGACTTTTGAAACTCCAGTTTGACTAGGGCTAGGGTTTAATCCAACTTTATCCTAAAAATTGAGGGGTTTAACTCAGGGATCAGATAGGTGGATCTTTTCATGTTCGGGTTTTTTTTTAATCGAACGATTATTGAATTTTCATTTTTATTTTTTTGTTTTTGAAGATTCTCTTATGAAATCCCGTGATCGAAATTGATTAAGGTTCGGTTTCAACTTGGGTCAGACTTTAGGGTTTCGATTTGGTATTCCAAAACCATTCTCAAAAAATTTTGGGGCTTACATCTACAACCCTTAACTGATCGAATAAGTCACCGATTCTAGGTAAGGATATTTGTTCTTGATCGTTACATGATTTAGCTCCTGATGATTTATATACATCCTTAAAATCCCATCTTTCTTCCTAGCAAAAAGTACTGGAGCACTCGATGGAGATATACTGGGTTAAATGAAACCGAGATCTTGTAATTCTTGTAATTGAGTCTTCAACACCTTCAATTCTATGGGAGCCATTCGATATTGTGGATTGGATAATGGAGTTGTCTTGGGAACTACATAAATCCCAAACTTTTATCTCTTGATCCAGTGGTAAATGTAAACCCTTAATTTTTAGGAAAATTTCAAGCTTAAACCCTAAGTCGAAAAGTCAACCGAAAACCCTAAGTCAACAAATCCTTAGGAAACCCTAACAGTTTAGATTCGACAATCCCGTGTTCTTAAACCAAGAAGTCGAAATATGAGTGGAGAGTGTAAATTGTTTCATAATAATATTAGGATGCTTAAAAATATCAGATTAGTAAAATTTTGGCCTATTTCAAACCCGATCGGATACAGACTTTGAAAAGCGTATCACGGGGTTCGAGATACCAAAAATATGTTATTAGTACCGTTAGACTCGTAATTTCATAAGATTTTCGAATATATCGGTTATATAATTTTTTGGTGATGAAGAACCCTAGGTATATTAAACCTAGAACCCTACGATCGTTGTGGAAATCAAATCCCCAAAGGATCGTCTTGAACAAGTGATGAATACGAACTAGACCCCAACCAAACCTGTTGATTGAAACCTAAGTTATCTAGATGATTTCCCCAAGCGTTTAGATTGAAGAAATAAAAAAGGAGTTCTTTCGCAAAGAACAAAAGAGAGAGTTCTCTCAAGAAAAGTGTTTTCTTTCAATTTGATAATCTGCCAATACATAAAGTGGAGTCTCTATTTATAGGCTCACATAAAGACCTAAAATTAATGAAAAGGCATGACCTAAAATAAATGAAAAGACGCGACCTAAAATAAGTGAAAAGACGCAACTCAAAATTAATGAATACACAACCTAAAAATAAAAGATAATTTTTGAGGCCTTCAAGGGAAAACTTATTTCTCCATGTCTTGGACCACCTCTTTGGAAGCTCGAATGATGTGAATTAATGTCGGTTCTTCCTTGGAGAAGTATGACTCCTTTTGTTGCAACTCCATCACTAGACCGTGCAAAGCTTCTCTCATTCGCTTAACTCTAGCTCGTGTCATTGGTCCTCCAATACCATGCAATGGATCATTGGACTTCGTTTCTTGAAGACTCGATGCTAACTGATCCCCATCATTTGGTTTATAAGAATTACAATTATAACCTTTTTATCGAATTTTCATTACTATCAGTAATTTAATTATCTAATCTACATTTTGATTTTTAATCACACTATTCATAAGTACAACCACCCATGCCCTATTCTTACATCCTTACAACCTATTCTTACAATATTACATCATTTTCCTTAAATTTAATTTTCCAATACATTTTATTACTTAAATTACTTTTAAATTTGAATTTTATTACACAAAACAATATCAAACATCCCTCTCTCTCCTCTTTGCAAACCCCCCCTTTCACACTCTCTCTAAATTGATTTTATTTTCCTTCTTTTATTCTACACAAATGTAAACCCCGGTTTTTCTAGTAACCAAGTAAACTTTGGAAACCGGAAACCAAAACCCTAAACCGGATTGGCTTAAGCTTGAGAGAGAAACTTAGGAACCCTGGATCCAGCTTTCCTTCGGTTTCAAACTAAAAGAATTTTTAAATATTATTCTAAAATATATTTCAAACCACAAAAAGATCTAATTTTGAAAAATTTTCTATTCCGGGCCTTCCCGAAATCCATTAAGGAAAAGCGAGCCCCAGAACTCGAAATTCAAAAAAATATTTCGGAATACTCTTTAGAACCGGAATTTAATAAGGAATTCAAAAATATAAATTTTATAATGTTTTGGTTTATAAAAATTACAGATATAGCATTTTTCTCGTATTTTATTTACTACCGATAAAGTAATTGTCTTATTTACTATTCATTACTATCCATAAGTACAACCTACTGCACTCACAAGCCACTCCCTACTCTTACATCCTTATAAATACTCAATTATATTTTTTTTCCAAGAAATTTTTGTCTCTTAACAAATTATTACAATTTAAGATTTATTATTACATAAATTATAAAACAAAGCAAATTCAACTCTCCCCTCTCCCTCCTAATTTGGCCAGCGCCACCCCTCCTCCCCCCCCCCCCCCTCCCCCCCCCCCCCCTCTCTCTCTTATTTTACCCTCATTTGTATTTTTTTATTCAATTTATAAGCCAACAAACCCTAATTTACCTTACTATATATTATCTCTTACATTTCTCTCTCTTTCATTCATTTTCATTTGTTTGAAAAATCACAAACTCTCTCTCTTTTACCCCCTCTTGCTGTGAGCTTTACCAACACACACACACACACACAAAAGTTCTTTTTTTCTTCATTTTCCACTTATTCCAAGCCTTAGGTGATAAATCCTAAACCTTCTCTACCATTAAATCTTGTAATGGCAAGATTATTCATGAGTGTTTTCATATTTAGGTCCCCATGAGCACTTGCTAAGGACAAGAAAATACTACTACATGAATATCAAGCCATCACAAGAGTAGATCTTGTGTTTAAATGAGTTTTGTTGGATTATCTTCATGTTCATGCATATAATAGTAGAGTAAAGTAGAGATCTTGCATAAAAATCCATGTTCATGTTTTCAAACTCCATTTCATGTATGATAAGTAGTAGATCTAGCATTTAAATGCTCATATTATACTTGACATTCATGATCTCATGAATATTTTGTGTTTTAATGCATTAATGATCATAAAGGTTTTGTCTTGTGTATATAAATGTTGTAGTTAGTAGATCTTTAAGTAGATGAGACAAGGAACTTAAAAACCCTTTTATCAACTCTAAAACTTGTGTTTTATATAAAAAATAAAGGGTATAGGTAATAGATATCATTATGTAATGATTTTTATAAGTTGAAATGAGATTTGATAAGAAAAATATGCAAAACAAAGAATAGAAATAAGATAGGAAATTTTGAGTTACTAGTCAACTTAAGAAATTCGTAATTTTGGAATAAGGTCACAAAAACACCTATATTCCAAACTCAAAATGAAAAATTTTATTTAATAAATGAAGTCCTTAAGGGATAGGTATAATAAAACCTTAAATTTTAATGTATTAAATAAGTTTTTCTCAAAGAAATCATTTAAAAACTAATTTTCCAAAAATTCGGATTTTGGAATAAACCCTATTTGAAAACATGTTTACAAAGTATAAAATGAGAATTTTCATGTAGAAATGAAGGTCTTAAGTGATAGGTATAATGAAGACTCAATTTTAGCAAAGATAACTAAAAATTCCTAAGTAATAATTCCAAAACAAAAGAGATTTATCAAAGTCATGAAACTAGATTTCTTAAGAATATGTATTCTTGGAGTCTTAAAAAATAAAGAAATTCTAAAAATTTTCTTTTGGTAAATATCATCAAGAGCATGCATACATTAAACTCATAACATACCATTCATGATAGGAAATCATCAATATTGCATGTATAATTGATCTATAAAGTAGAAACATTAAGAAAAAAGATTCAAACATTCACAAAACTATTTTTTTTTAATGGATTTTGCTACTGATCAGAACTGATCATACTGTTTCATGACCCAAAAATTTTCAAAACTTGAAAATAATATTATAATTAGATATATCTTTCGAACTAGATAGAAATCAATATATAATTTGCGAAATTCCGAGTTAAAATGACCAAGTTATGGCCGTTTTAGGTCGGGACTTCAGCAAATGAGGAGAATTACGAATTTACTAGTTTTGTTAAATAGTTTGAATTAGTTAAGTGATGAAATACTTATTAGGGTATTTCTTCCCTTTTAGGTGACTCCGAAATTGGCGATTCCCTACTACCGGATTACTTTTACTAAGAGACCGGTGATCCGATGGCCGAATGAGTATTACTTCTGATTCCATTTATTGTATGTGATTGTAATGATAGTTGCATTAGATATTTGGTAAAGATAAAATGGATATGCATGATGGGGATGAATGGGAATTATGTATGGTTGCTGTTGATATAAGAAATGGAAATAAGAATATCGAGGCCGAGTGATTAACTATTGCTTGTATAGATGAATTAGGATTGATTGTCTGCAACTATTGATTGATCATTTAAGAAAATTGGTATAATTGACTATTCGAAATTGAAAATAAATATGGACTCATTCATATCATAAATGGGGATGGAGCATAGCATTGGTTGGTTGCCCATGATCCGAAACGGTGTAAAAGTTGGTTAATCATGATCCATAAACGAATTAATGAGTTGGTTAATCGTGATCCACAAACAAATTTATAAGTTGGTTGACCATGATCCTAAATGGTATATTTGAGTAGTACCACAGGATTCGTTAATCTACTAACTCGGGATGGAGAGATGATTTATGGCTGGTCATATGTTTGTTGATTTCATATGTTTGATGCATATCACTTGTCTGGCTAATCACTTGTCTGTATGATGTGTTATAAATGTGATCTAGGAAGTTCTCACTCACTAAGCTAGTATAGCTTACGTCCCTACAGTTTTTATTTGTTGCAGCACGAGTTCATATGGCTCGATAGCTCAGGTACAGGAGCTAGGCATTCCCTTTAGAAGTTGTATTCAATTTTGTTTAGACTTCCGTAGGAAACCAACAGACTTTAGATGACTGTAAAAGACCTCTAAACGATATTCTTTTGTGGGGGAATGCCCCTTAGATTTTGTAACTAATTACATATGTGTTTTGAATTTTTTTCTAATGCTATTGAATGCCAAATTAAACCGTTTAACTCCATCGGTGCAAGTATTTTATTGTCGTAAAGGGACACCTTACATCTATACAAGACTCCCGAAGGACTAAGGTAGTAATTTGTGAGTCTTATATGGCATGTGGTGTACTGTTACGTTTAGGGTACCTCTTAGGGCGTGACAACAAACCTTAATCTAATCCTCTATATAAACTCCTTTATATCTTTCACTTTTCATTTTTCTCTCTTTCTCTTTAAAACAAACTCTTGCATTTTGGTTTTTCTCCCCCTCTCTTCCTCTCCTTGTGTCGTGACCCTCCCACACACACACACACTCACACAATATTTTTCTTCAAGTTTTTCTAGCTCCACACATTTAATAGGTAATAGATCTATACCCTACCTCAATAAAACATGTAATGACAAGACCATACATGTGTGGTTCCACTAAAATCCCCATGAGCTTTATGCTAGGGATGAGGAAACACTTAAACATGATATTCTTGCCATCACAATGTTGTAGATCTTGTTATTTAAGTTGTTTTGCTATTATTTTGCTATATTATTGTTTTATGTTGTTATTATTGATATTTTGTGCATGTATTCATTTGTTAACATATCTACATAATGTTGATGTTGCATTTGCATTCATGACTTACACAATATAATAGATCTAGTTGTTTTGGGTACATAAATGCCATAGATTTTTATCTTATGTACATAAAAAGACTTGTAGTAGCATAATAATAGTGAGAAAATGTTAGAAAGTCCAAGATCCATCTTTGTTTCAACAAAAAATGATTTTTGAAAATTCTGATGGAAAAAGAACCCTATTTAGAAAAGCTATTTTCCAACTTCAAAATGAGTATTTTACATTAAATATGAAGGGTGTAGGGAATAGGTATCATAAAGGAATGGTTTTGAGGAGTAAAGCTTAGATCTACTAAGAGATTATTCCAAAATAAGAAAGGTTTACAAAAGTTATGTTAACATTATATTTTAACCCCAACAACAAAATTAAAATTCGTAATAAGGAAAGGTTGATATGTGAACATCTATTTTCCAATCCTAAAAGAAGAGTTTTATTAAAGAAATGGAAGCCTTAAGGAGTAGGTTTAATTAAGTTCAATTTTAGAAAGATTAAATGAGTTTTACACAAGAAACTATCTCAAACATAAATTTAAAAAATTTGCATTTTGAAATGACCCCCATTAAACACCTATTCCCAATTACCAAAATGAGTATTTTAATATAAATATAGAAGCCTTAGGGAGTACATATAATAAAGACTTAGTTTTGACAAGGATAAGTAGATTTTGTCAAGATAGAATCCTAAAACAAGGAAAGGTTTCAAAATATAGATCAAACAATGTTTCCATTCCTCAAATTTTTGTAAAGTTCGTAACTAGGTAAAACCCCTATTTAAACATCTATTTTTCAACTCCAAAATAAAGAATTTTATTAAAATAATGAAGGTTATAGGCATATAGGTCATTAAGGTTGTATTTTGATAAAAACAAGTGTGATTTTACAAGAAATAAAACTAGTTTTCTTTAGTCAAGTAATTTCAAAGGTTTTGCAAAGCAAAAGTTTTCTAAAAGAATTCTTATTATCAAATATCATTAAGAATATACATATAGATAGCTCATCTCATGACATTCATGATAATAACTTGTAATTGCATATACATATGATATAATTGGTAGGAACAAAGCTTAAGGATATAGTGTCTTTTAATTCCCATAAAATATTGTCTAAGCACATGAGGAAATAGATTGATCAAAGCCCATGAATCATGCTTGATATTGAGTTATATATGTATACAAAAGAGTCTTTCAAGATATAATGATAGCTAAGTATCTGTCAAAACTTGCCAATGATGCTTGGATTGGAATTAGATTTTGAATTGTGAGTTAAGAATCTTGTATAACATTTTGTACCCTACTGTTCATGGGCCAAATGACCTTGTTTGGTGACAATAACTTTAGAAATAGATAGCTCTCATCGAATAGGTAGAAACCGGTATATAATATGAGAAATTCCGAGTTAAAATGACCAAGTTATGGCCATTTTAAGTTGGCATTTCCTCCTAGAAGAACTTATTAGAATAGAATGACTTTTTACGAAACACTATCTTTCACAAAGATTGTTTACAAATTTTATTTTTGAGACAATATTACTAGAATCATCCATATCATATGAGCCTATGTATATATTAAAAAGGGTTTTTCAACTATATAAATATTTATATATTTGGTACAAAATTTTTGGAGGAAATAGAATTTAGAAAAAGTTACAAATTGAGGCTGGAATTTTCATGTTATAAATATACCAACCTATTGTTGAACCCAAACAGCTTCATATGTTTAAAATAACCTTATAAATAGATACATTTTTTTCTAGTAGGTAGAGAACGGCATCTTATATTCGAATTTTGATGAAAATAACATGATAGGATTAGAAATTTTGAGTAGAACTTCTAGAAAATACTCATTCCGGGTATTTTTTTTGTCTAGGTGACGAGGAATACAAGACTCCCCTTCCTAAGGATTACTACGACTAAGAAGATTGCGATATAGACGAGTGAGTCTTCCCTCATTATTTTGTTACCTTGCTTGTGCTTGTAGATATTTGCACTAGATTTATAGGTACAAAATAAATGAATATGAATAGGGTTATGGGTTTATATGTATATGTTTTTATGTATTTGTGACAATAGATGCTAAGCATATCTAAACCAACAAATGATTATTTAAGTATATCATTAATATTACATGTTGATATGTGTGTATGATGCTTGCTTGATCGCTTTTAAGTATACCATAACTATACTCGACTTTGATATAAATTAAATGGATGCATGGCATCCGTCGAGTCACATGTCGAAAACTACTACTCCTACGCGAAGAATCGGGAAGATCTGTGGCCAAGAAAGCCCGCGGCCATGCTTATTCTTAGGGAACTAAGGCATACTAGGGATATATCCAAAGGATGAGTGTCA
Source organism: Combretum micranthum (assembly GCA_024138025.1). Lineage (NCBI taxonomy): Eukaryota > Viridiplantae > Streptophyta > Magnoliopsida > Myrtales > Combretaceae > Combretum > Combretum micranthum. The sequence goes on from JAMXBD010000027.1 coordinate 523,361, forward strand.
CATCTCAGAGGGTACCCTAGATGTGGCAGTCTGCCGCACAGAAGAGCTTTAAAGCTAATGAATGGCAACCTTGGTCACACAAGAGCTTTGATATCACGTGCAAGGCGTGCTTCCAAGATAGTAGGAGACTCAAAGGGGTATTGCGTTTAAGTAGATAATAAAAGCATACAAGAACTTATAAAGATAAATATGTAATAATCATTAAGATAAAAAGTTTCTTACAATCTTAGGAGCATTCCCCCATTCTAAAAACCTTGCTCAAACTAATTCATCTTCAAAACATACATGAATATAACATAAGTCTAGTATAGAGATTTCTCTTAGAAGTCTACATCCAAAACTAAATATATAAACTTCTTCCAAAAACTCCTAGTAGCTTTGGCTCATACCTGACAAAAGGGGATCCTTGGTGCCGACCATAAATAATCAAACTGTAACAAAAAGCTATAGGGCTATAAGCAAACCTAGCTTAGTGAGATAACTCCCATCTTAAAAACATTTCCATAAAACATACAAGAATTTTAGAAAATCATATGGGAATGCATTAATCACATGAGCAAACAAAATACACACGATTAACTGGAAACCATGTGTAGCATGGATTTTACACCCCCCATGTCAGGAGTTGGGTGATTATCGGTCCATACGACCATCAATAGTTAGACTTATCGGCGTCTACTTGCCCTATAGACTTTCCGGCTCCTAATAGTCACCACTACGACTCCTAGTTTTCCCACACGAAGAATAGTAGCGAAAAATAAATGTGACTCACAATATGTTATGCATGAATCGTTTTTAATATTGGTATATTCAATTATTGTCAAGTTCAAGTTAAATGTGACCAAAACAATATTCATCATACTATTGTAAGAAAATATAAGTTATTCATCAATTCCTCTTTCGATATACTTAGCTTTTATTCATCAACCACATCATTCAATCATAAATCCAAATCACACAACATTTATTCATTTATCTTTTTCCTTCCCCTCTAGTGTTACTACTTACAAGCACAATCAAGGAAATGTAATTAGTAAGGGATTAACTCACTCACTGATGATCGCTCCTAGTCGAAATAATCTTCCAGGAAGGTGATGTCACGCCCCGAGGGGTACCCTAAACGTGGCAGTCCGCCGTACACAATACTAAAGCCTAGGAATGACTACCTTAGTCATGCAAAGGCTTCCATATTATGTACAAGGCGTACATCACAACCAAGGGGATGCATCGGAGTAGCGCAATTTACATTGATAATAGATAAGTAACAAGGCAAAGAGAATACTTAATATAAAACATAAGCAAATCACAATTCAATTCTTAAGGCATATTCTTCTATTATCTTCAAATAAATATACGTCCCTAATCATATAGGTTATCACATATAAAGAACCTTACAAATTTCTTCATCGTATGATTCCATATCCTTAATTTTCCATCCTTGATTTCCTTAATGCCATGATCCTCAACTTTAATCCACGAATACACCTGTTTCAACAAAATCTATAAGGGTATAAGCTACAACTAGCTTAGTGAGATATTCCTTTTCGTTCGTACCATAATTTCAAACAAGTTTATTTATTTAATCACATATGTGCTATGCATACAATGCAACAATCACATGATTACGCGAATATATATAGTCATCCGGAAACCATATATAGAACGGATTTACCCCTCCGTATCAAAGGTTAGGGAATCGGGGTTGAAGGTCCTCGACCTTCTACTGCTAGTCCCCAGGTCCTCACCCACAGAGTTCGGTTAGCTCGGCTCCGAACCTAGAGTCGCTTTCCCCAAGCGATTTGGATTCTCCAGGAAGGAACATGGCCCGTGGCACCGCACGATCACAGCCAATCCAACTCTACGCGTAGGAGTAGCAGCCTTCCGAAATAGATGTGACTCGATGGATGCTATGCGTAAACGTTTTATTGTTCTTAGGTCAAACCTTATTAAGGTTTATTAGGGGCGATCAATCAATTTAGCAACAATAAACAATCATACAAGTAAGCAAACAAAATTATTTAAACAAGCAGATAGAAGTTGCGATATTCTTAGTTCTCAATTCACGCATAAACATATAATCATATACATACGCATAATCCCGAAATCCCCAAATATATTCGTTTTTATCTTTTCTTAGTATACTAATGCTACTACATTACAAGCACAAGCAAGGTAACGAAATTAGAAGGAATAACTCACTCGTCCATTTCGCTATCTTCTTAGTCGTAGAAATCCTCGGGTAGGGTATTCTTGTATCCTTCGTCACCTAGACAAAAGAAATACCCAGGATAAGTCTTTCATGAATTTCTATTCTTGGAGATTATAGACTTTTCTTAAAATCGCGGTAAAATCGTATAAGAAGAAATTCCAACTTAAAATGGCCATAACTTGCTCATTTTAACTCAGAATTTCGCATATGATATACCGTTTTCTACCTATTCGAAAAGTTCTATCCATTTCTAAACTTATCTTGGTCACAAAAGGTCATTTGGGTTCCGAAAACATCAGGTACAGATTTAAAACGAATATTACCAAACTTTTGCAAATCCGTTTTCAAACTCAACTTTATTTAAGGAAAATTCTTTTGTAACAATATACATATATGAACATATATATTTGATAAATACTTTGAGTATATAGGTAAGCTCACTTTATATGCATAATTCTAATGGTAGTGTCTCAACAATTTATTTCATAAAACAATTCATTTTGAGCTTAAAACTTTTAACTTTGATAATTTCTTTTCAAGTATTTGGAAGAAACTTTATATTTTTATTATGAATTAATATATTCTTATTTTATTTCCTTCATTCCTTTTTCCAAAACAAGCAAATTTTCCTTTAACCCTAGTCTTTCATAAATTTCATTTCTAGTGATAAAAGATTAATTTATCAAAAGTATATTAAGTTATCGAAAACCTTTTCATAATTTGTTTATGATCTTAGAAAATGAGTCTTGTTTTCTTATATTCCTTTCTAAAATATAAGCTTTTATTTTCCAAAACTTGTTCTTTCATCTCTTTTGAAAAGAATTATCTTTTATTGATAAAATCCATTATTGTTTAATCTATTTATATTCTTTTGAAAATGAGTTCCTTCTTTTTAGAATTTTGAAAATCATTATTTTTCCTAAGTGGGTTCATCACCTTATGAATTTATCTTAACTTTGAAAACTAGTCTGTTTTCTTAGTTTTATTTCGAAGTTTAAAAAAGTTTAAATCTTGAGCTTTTTGAAAAGATTTTTAATATTAATAAATTATATTACTAAAAGCTTAGGTTAACATAATATACAAAGAAAATATTTATTTCTTATGATTTCTTGGAAATCTATCTTTGTTATTTATGAAAACGTTGAGAAAACTCCATTTCTATGTTGTTGATAATAACTTTATGATTTTGAGATAAATCATATGATTGAAAACTTAGCTTTGAGTTCATTTAGTAAAACAAAATTCTATTTTTAGATTAGTTGAGACATTAACATTACGTAAATGCAAGTATCATGAGCATATAAAATAATAAGAACATAAGAAAATACTAAAAATAATTAATGAGCAAGAAAATAAAATATCAAGTATTGGGAACCTTAGCTTCATCAAGGTATCCCGGTCAAGTATTGGAGCCTTAGCTTTATCAAGGCATCCCGGGACTAAGAATAGACTAGTCCCGAAAGATTTAAAGAGAATAAATAAAAGATTGTTTTGACTTGATATGGACAAGTCTAAGACTTAGAAAGACTAGTCTTAATAAAATAAATAAATTGCATAACTTGAATGTAAATAAATAACCAAATAAGCTTATATGCTCTAAATAAATATATATACATAGTATACATAATATTATATAATAATAATAACAATAATAATAACAACATAATAAAATAGGAAGCTTATGTACAAGAACAAAACATGAACATGTTGTTGCTTTTACTACTCATATGAGTTTCAAAACAACACCATAGTCATGTTGAGTTACATGACATGGATGAATAATAGATGGAAGAAATATTACCTAAAGTATGTAAGAGGTATGGAGATGGCAAATGAAATGGGTATTATGTGAGTAGTGATATGTGGTAGATAGTTTATGCATGAGAGATGATTTTTGTGAGGAATTGGTTTGAGAGAGTTTTGGTAGAGAGAATTCTTGAAGAGAAAAATTGTGGAGAGATTTTAAGAGAGTTTTGGTAGTGTAAAGAGTTGTGTGAAAGAATGAAAGAGGAAGGGGGTATTTATAGAATTTTTGGAGTGAATTTTAGATGTAATAAAATAAATTGAAAAAGAAATAAAAATTAGATGAATGAGGGAGGGAATGGCGCCGGTTTGCTTTATAGAAGAGGGGGAAATTGTTTTTATTTTATTTGTTTGTGTAATACAGAAGTAATGTGTAAAGGTTGATGTGATTAAAGTTGTGTTGGAAATATAAAAAGTAAGAAAATAGGTATGTAGATGTAAGAAGTAGGTGTAAGAAAAAGTAGAGATAGTGAAATAGTAATGAATAGTAGAAAAGTACTATGAATAGTAGACTAGACAATTAAAGTACCGGTAGTAATAAAAATACGCGTAATAATGCGATATCTGTAATTTTTAGCTATCGAAAAATTCTAAAACTGATATTTCTGGAATCCTTGTATTTTTACGAGTCTATTGGTATAAATGGAATATTTTTAATATTCCGAGCTCCAGGACACGCTTTTCGAGAACCGATCCCGTTTGGGTCCGAAGGTCACTCGAAATTCGCGAATCTGATATTTTTATGTTACCTTACGTTATTACGAACTATTCTAGGCTATTTACTTAATTTCGTTTTCTAGGGTTTGAAAACGCAGGATTGCCAGACCTTAAACACTAGGGTTCGTTGTAAGCTTGTTTGACTTTTAGGGTTCTGTTTTGATTTCTGATTTTTTTTTTCGAGATATTCGTGATATCGTATAATTTTCTAGTTTTGATCATTTTAAAATTTTAGCTCGAAATTTATGTTTTATTTTATTTGTGATTATTTAATAGTTTTTAGTTCTCGGAATCGTTTAACCAAGTCTAGGTTTATGAGTTGACTCAGTTTGACTTTTGTGGAAATTTTGGATTTTGTGATTCTAAAATTTCACTGAAGGTTTTAGGATTTTATCACCTCGTTGTTAAGCGGTATTTGATCTTATTGTTTCAATTTGCGTTTTAGGAATTGGGTAGATTATTTAATCGACGTACGGACGTTGATTATATCGGTAATTGGACTTTATATTTCGTTTCAAGGGTTCTCGTTTTCTCAAGATTGAGAAAACTTATTTTTGTTCTTATTTGAAATTAAGTTTTAACTTGGTTTGATTTTTAGGGTTTCGTTTCCAGTGTTTTGACTCGGTCTAGAATTTGGTTTTTATCTTGAGTCGATTTTCGGGATTTAATTTGTGATACTTAAAACTCCTATGATTATTTTTGAGAATTATTAAATATTCGGGGGTTTACAGGCGATATAGGTTCCTTCTTCTCCTAAATAAGATGAAATACCCAAAATGAGCCTTCATAGAATTTATACTTTAAAAATTCTAAGTCTATCTTAAATTCGCAGTAAAATCGGATTGAAGGAAGTTCCAACTTAAAATGGTCATAACTTGCTCATTTTAACTCGAAATTTCGCATATTATATGTCGTTTTCTATCTACTCGAAAAGATCTATCCATTTCTAAGGTTACTTTTACTATAAAAGGTCATTTGGGTCTCAGATTAGAAAGGTAAAGATCTAATACAAAAATTCCTTTCTTGAAAAACAATATATTTTAATCCTTCCTTTACTGTGGCTTGTTTAAGTAAAACTCAAATATGTGTATTTTTTAAAATAATTCCTTATGAATATAAATAGACTAATAATTTATGCATGAAGCTATAGGTGTTGTCTTATTTCATTTATTTCCTTAAAACAACCTTCTTTTTTTAGTGTTTTGCAAAATTTGGATTTGTTAGACTTTACTTTATGTGGGTGAAGTAACTTATAAATTTCTAATATACTATATTTTGATTCTTTAGTGAGTTGAAAATAAAGTTTGGTCTTTTAAAGTTATCTACAAAATTTATTTTGAAAAATAGAGTTTCCAAAAGTTTTCTTTAGTAGTACTTGATGAGTTTATTCTTTGAAAAATCATTTTCCTTGTAAATTGATTTTTCTTGAAAACTTATTTAGCTATTGGTTTAGAAAGTTGATAAAAACAGTATGAAGTTTTATATGAAGACTTCTTTTGTTATTTGAGAATGAGATATCTTTAAACTTTAAAGAAACTTCATTTATTAATAGTTTGAAATTTCATGATGAGTTTTACATAAACTTTCAAAAGAGATTTATTTGAAAATATTTTTAAAGTCTTTGGAAAAACTTTGATCAATCAAAAGATTCATTTTCTTACTTGGACAACAACTTATTAGCCATGCATGAATATGATCGTGTAGTTTATAAAAGTTAAAAATATCATAAGATAAGGTAATAAAGAACATAAGAAATAAATAAGCATAATAATAATTGTCAAGTATTGGGAGCCTTAGCTTCTTCAAGGCTTCCCGGGACTAAGAATAGACTAGTTCCAAAAGAAAAAGAAAATTATTTTGACTTAATGAGGACAAGTCAAAGACTAGAAAGACTAGTCTTAAGACAACTTGAAAAGTAAATAAATTGCAGTAACAAATGAACTTAATGCTCTAAAACATATATATAATTATATAGATATATTTAGTTAGATAAACATAAAAACAACATAAAGGAGGAATGGATTCATGAACAAAAACAAAGTATGAATATATTTTTACTTTCCTATAGAGGAAGTAGAAACTAGAGAAAGTTAGAGAGAGCTTTTGGAGAGATTTTAGGAGTAATTGTAGTATATGAAAGGTGTGAAGGAAATGGAAGGAAGAGGTGGTATTTATAGGAAAAAGTGAAGAGTAATTTGTGTTAATTAACTAAATGAAAAATAAAACAAATTGTGTATGTAAGAGGGAGGGCAGCACAAATTGTGAGTGGAAGAGAGAGAGAAATTTATTTTTTTTGTATTTTTGTTAATGAAAAGTAAGATATGAGAGATGTGAAGTTGTATTGGAAATGAAAATTATAAGAAAATAGGTGTATAATTGTAAGAGTAGGTTGTAGGAAAAAGTAGAGATAGATAAATAGTGTAGAATAGTATTGAATAGTGTAGTGTAAAGTGACATGACAAATAAAGTACTGGTAGTAGGAAAATACGCGTATAATTGCGAATATCTGATATTTTTAGTTACCGAAAAATTATAAAATTGATATTTTGAAAACCTTATATCTTTACGAGTCTAACAATATATCCAGAATATTTTTACTATTCTAAGCCCCGGGACATGCTTTTCGATAACTATATCCGATCAGGCTCAAAACGAATCGCGGTTTAATGAATCTGATATTTTTAAAACTTCTCATGTTATTACAAACTTTTCTACATATTAAACTCTTACTTACTTACTTAGGGTTATGAATACGGGATTGACGGACTTGAACGGTTGCATCTGACTAGGGTTTTGTTAACTTTAGGATTTTCAGTTGACCTTCTAATTAGGGTTTAAGCTTAATCGATCGTAAAACTTTGGGGGTTTACAATGAACTACACTAACCGATCACTGATGGTGGGGTGTGCTCGAGGACTAGCAGTAGAAGATCGAGAAGATTTACAAATACTATTCCTTAACCTTCGATACAGAGAGCGTAAATTTTTTATGTGTATGGTTTCCGTTTACCCATACATAATTGTTTGTATCATGTGGCTGTTGCATAGCATGCATGGCATATGTGTAAATTAATAAACTTGTTTGAAATCACGGTGCAAATAAAAGAGAATATCTCACTAAGTTCGTTGTAAGCTTACACCCCCATAGCTATTTGTTGAAATAGTTATACTTGTGGATCTATTCGAAGATCATGTAATTAAGGAAATCATGGATGGATTCTTAAACTCCTATGGGAGCAGTGGGTGTCATGCCCCGAGGATACCCTAGTAGTAATATACAAGCCACACTTGTATACTATTACTAGTTAACCATCATAGAATGACATACTTTCAAACAATAGGATCTTTTAGTTACATTGATAAAAAAATAATAAACTCATATAAGAAATAAATTAGAAAATATCTGCCATCACAAGTAGTGAATATCGTAAAGATATTATAAACCATGATTCTATTCTAAGAGTCTCCAAATATATGACTGATAATACAAATACTAACTATCTTATGACTAGAAATAAAAATAAATAACATATTCTGAAGATCCCATGTTCTTCTAGCTTCTAATTTCTGACCAGAGCGATGATCCTAGAAGTAACCAGCCAAGGTCGTAAAGTTAACCTGAAAGGTCTTTAAAAGTGTGAGCAAAACCATGGGCTCAGTGAATAACCAGACATATTACACATCAAGCAAGTTAATTTAACAAATCATATGTAATGTGACAATCAAACATATGCTTAGATATAAGCTTGGATGATATAGAATCCAAACAAGAAAAGATTTACACCTTTTTTTTACGGTTGAAGAACAATTACTTTAATTACCCATCTACCCAGGAGATACTAAGTATACAGGAAAATCAACGATTTCTCGTCTTAAGGTCATCACTTTGATTTTTAAGGTAATTTAATTGACCATTTCCTATAACAATCCTTAGAAACTCCCTAAGTATTAATCATTTAAAAGCGATACTACGGGCGGAGTTATTTGTTGCCACTTAGTTTTCGTAAAACTAATGAAACAAAGAAAACCTTGGAAGAACTAACACTTTAGAAAAACTAAGCATTAATAGAGAACCGAAATATTAATATGTCGTAAGCTATCACCCTTTTTGAACATGCAATAATGCAGTACATGCAATGCATGACCAGGTCATTTAATAAGTTAATAATTCTTATTCAGATTCATGTGATCATACATTACATACAATGATCATTATGCTATTCCAAATCATCATACAATTATATTATCACTTTCATTAACTCGTTTTGGAATCACAAGCAATCAGCTCAAATCATAATTCATTCGCATCATGCTTTTCACAACAACTGTATTATTATCTTTGTATTACATATGCCACTAATTACAAGCACAAACAGTATAATAGATCAGAGTTATTCACTAGCTCTTAATGGTTAATCGTAATAGTCGACTGGAAAATCCTCAATAGTATCAAGGTCACCTATTGAGATGAATAAAAATATTTATCAATAAGGCATAGATTATATACTAAACTCCTATGACTGTCCAAGTATCCTATATTGATATTTGATTTAATTTCTATTACTATATTGATCTTTTAATGGTCTTATGGCAATAATTATCATTTACTATTTTAATTTCATTTTCCTTTTCTTGATCTTATTTGATATTTATATTTTTATCGGGCAATTGTAGTGTTTGTATTCAGTAGATCAATATTTTATCATTACTATTATTATTATTATTTTTATATCGTTCCTTTGTTAGCCTATTATGATAACTAATATTTACTTTCTATTGTTTAGTTTCATCATGTTTCTCTTAATCTACTACATATGATTATCTTGTCATTGTAAACCTCGATATTCTCAGTAGTTAAGTAAACCCTGGGAGTTGAAAAGCGAAACCCTAATCCAGTCCAGTTTAAGTCTAGTAAGAGAAGCTTAGGAACCCTAAATCCGGCTTTCCTTCGGTTTCATAATAAAAGAGGTTTTATAAAGTAAATGAATATGAATTATTGTTTTAAAGCATATTTCAAACCTTAGAAAGTTTTAAATTCGGGAATTGTTCAATTCCCGGCCTTCCTGAGCTCAATTACCGAAAAAGGTGCCCCGAGACCACAAACTCAGAAAAATATTCCAGAATATTCATTAGAACCAAAATTTTATAAGGATTTTAAAAATATCAATTTTATAATTTTTCAAGCTATAGAAATTACAGTTATAGCCTTTTTCCCGTATTTTCGTCACAACTGGTAAAGTAGATGTCTTATCTACTATTCACAAGTACAACCTACTCTACACACTACACATACCCTATTCTTACATCCTTACAACTACTCATTTCAATTTTCTTTTACATTTATTACATTTTATTACATAAAATCCAAATTTTATCAAAAATTCAAATTCTCTCTCTCTCACACCCCTCTTGGTCGGCGCCCCCCTCCCCATTTCCCTCTCATTTTGTTTTATTTTTACTTCTTTTTATTCAACTAAACCCTAATGTACTCAATATATAAACTTATTCTCTCTCACTCTTCTCATTTTTCACTCTTTCAAAAATTACAAAAGAAGAAAAACTCTCTCCATTCTTCCTCTTGTGCCGTGACCTACACACACACACACACTCTCACTCACAAGCTCATTTCCTCTTCTTTTCTACTTCAAATCTCTATTGGTATGATGATTTCAAGCTTTATTCTTACTAAATCTTGCAATGGCAATACTTTTCTTGTGCGTTTTTCACATTTAATCCCAATGAGCATATGCTTGGGACATGAAAACACTTATACAAGAATATCAAGCCATCACAAGAAGTGGATCTAGTGTTTAAAAGAGTTTTTGTTGAGATAATGTTATATTCATGCATGTAAAGTAAGGATCTTGCATAGAAATTTATGTTCAAGCCATAAAACTCATGATTCATGCACCATATGTGGTAGATCTAAGTGTTAGACACTCATACATTCATTGATATTTAAGTTCATATGGTTGTTTTGAGCTTACATGCATTTATGATCATAAAAGCTTAGTCTTGCATGTATATAGATGTGTTAGATGGTAGATCTTCATGTATAGGAGGCAAGAAACTTGAAAAAAGAAAAGATTTTGGTTAGAAATGTATTATAGAAATTCAGATGATTTTGGAACCCTATTTCAAAAACCACCAAAGCCACTTTAAAACTCATATTTTTCATGAAAAATGGAAGGTATATGTAATAGGTATCCTTAAGGAATGATTTTTATAAGTTTAAATGAGTTTGGGCATGAGTAATATGTAAAACAAGTAGTGAAGTTAGAATGGAAAATTTTGAGATAGTGATTAAATTGCTAAATTCGTATTTTGGGATAATGCCTACATAATAAACACTTAGTGTCCAAGCTCAAATTGCATGTTTTATGAGTTAAATGAAGTCTTTAGGCAATAGATATAATAAAGCTTCAATTTTTGATGCATTAAACAAGTTTTCTCATAGGAAAAATGCAAGAAAAGAAAATTTCCAAAATTCGGATTTTTATGAAAAGCTTGTTTAAAAACATATTTACCAAGTGAAAAATGTGGATTTTTATGCATAAATGAAGGTCATTGATAGTATAGATGTTAAGAACTCATTTTTATTTAGATAACAAGTAAATTCCAAGAATAAAATCCTAAAAACCCTAGGGAATGTAAAGTTGGAAAGAATAGCATTTTAGAAGTGACCATTATGGAGTTTTATAATAATTAGGAGTTCATAAGAGTTCATCATCAAAAATCATCAAGACCATGCATATATTGAGCTCATTACATGACATTCATACTAGGAATTCATTCATATACCATCTACACATGAATCATCAACTAGGAACATTTTTACCAAATGCGAAACAATTTTTCGGAATCGGAAACGTTACAGAACAGATCTGATCCCTCTGTTCTGTGACCTTAATGTTTTCAAAAATTGAAAATAATATTATAAATAGATAGATCTTTCGAATTAGATAGAAATCGATATAAAATTTGCAAAATTCCAAGTTAAAATGACCAAGTAATGGCCGTTTTAAGTTGGAACTTCCGCAAATAGCGAGAATTCCGATTTTGTGTAGTTTAGATGCATAGCTTGAATTAGTTTAGTGATGAGATTCTTATTAGGTTGTTCTTATTTGGTAGGTGATCCCGAGCAAGACGATACCCTACCACCCGACTACTATTATTAAGTGACCGGCGTACCATGGCCGAGTGAGTATTACTTTCTTCTCAATTATTGCTTGTGATTGTATTGATAGTGGCATTAGTTGTTTAGGCAAAGATAAAAACGATTATGCATGATGGGGTATATGGGAATTATATACTTGTTTGCTATTGCTATGTGAAGTTGAACTTAAGGAATATCGAAGCCGGGTGCTAAGCTGCTGCTTGTTTAGCTAGAATTTATATTGATGGTCTGCGAATAATTATTGGTCACCTAAAAGAATTGGATTAATCCATATTGGACCTCAATTATAATTGGGCTCATTCATATCACGAGGGGGATGGAGCATTAGCATTTGTTGGTTTTTCGTGACCCATAAAACGAATATGTTGGTTAATCGTGATCCATAAAACGAAATTGTTGGTTAATCGTGATCCATAAAACGAATTATTGTTCAGTTGACCGTGAGCTTAAATGGCGTCGTACCGCAGGATTCGTTAATCTGCTAACCCGGGATAGAGGGCGCAAGTCTATCCACATATGATTTCGGCTGATCATATGTTTGCTGAACTCATTTGTTTAATACATATCATTTGTTTGAGTAACCACTTGTTTGAATGATTTGTCTTAATTGTGATATGGAAGTTTTCACTCACTAAGCTAATTAGCTTACGCCTCTATAGTTTTTACTTATTGCAGCATGAATTCATTTGGCTTAGGCCAAGGCAGGCTACAGCTCAGGTACCGAAGCTAGGAGTTTCCCTTAGAAGTTTATTTCAATTTTGTTTAGACTTTCATTGGAAACTAAAAGACTCTGGATGACTGTAATGGACTTAATATTATTTTGCGGGGGAATGCCCCTTAGACTTTGTAAAGTATATATGTGTTTTGGTTTATTATCTATGGCTAATGAATGTCATATTAAACTTCTTAACTCCATTGATCGAGTATTCTATTGTCGTAAAGGGACGCTTTACATCTATACAAGACTCCTAAAGGGCTCGGGCGGGCTGTTACGTTTAGGATACCCTATAGGGCGTGACAGTCATTTTTAGAAATCATATTATTCGTAATTTTAGCTTATTTAAATTTCTATTCTCATATATATTTATCTATATAAGACAAGTATTTAATAATTACCGTATTCTAATCTTATTCGTTAAAAATGTTTTCTATTTATAATAGCTATTTAAAGTTTTAACACTTAACCATTATTTAGTTATACTAATATTTTATATTTATATATTAATCTTTATTTTTATGTTCTCCTTCTTCTTTATATATATATATATATATATATATACATATGTATATAATCTATCCTGATCAAAACAGACTCCGCTTAGAGAAATTTTGTGCATACGCTGGCATCCAACGAATGTCAGTGTTTATATATTTTACATGTCACTTGTATCAGTTTATGTTGGCTTAAGGCCGCTAGCTTTACAACGCACGCCGGCTTTGATGCCGCCGGCATTGCATTCCAATTTGCCAGTGTTTGTTCATTTCTGTAAAAATAAATTTTGTGTAGCTTCTATTCTAGTGCACGCTGTTTCATGCACCGTTAGCCTAAATAAGTATACCGCCGGTGTTGGGTACTCACACTGCTAGTGTATGGCCGACTTAGCCACAATTCATCATCTTCTCCAATTTTCTTCCATTTGAAACTTAATTTTCTTATAACATTTACATATTATATTTGTGTTTAAACTTCTCCTAAGTGTTTTCACATGGTTTGCAAGTATTTTTCGTGACATATAACATTCTATAATCCTCATACTACATAATTTCTAACTTCTACATATACCATAATACATTAATAGAGCTTTAGGACTAGATATTACCTTGTTTGAGCATATTTGAAGGTACTAAACTGGCCCCCAGAGCTGGATTCGAACCTAGAGTTAACAAAACACGGTTTAAGCTAATGTTTTTACCACTTAACTTAACTATCTTAGAAATAAATTTAACTTACCTTGGTTGTTCCTTTCTAAGCTTGTTTGTTGCTATAATAGAGCTTGTTATAGAGTTATGTCTGGGTATGTTTTTGTGGCTCAATGGGGATGAAGTTGGTTGTGGTTTAAGTGATTTAATGGCTACCAAATTTGTGGTTTAATTGTTTTGTTGTTTTGCTCATTAAGGTGTCTTATAAATAGAAGGAGGAAAGGAGGCAACAACTTGGGTTTTTCAGCCAACATGAGAAGGGTTCTCTACCGATTTTTTTCCAGCTTCAACTTGCATGTTTCCTCATGCATTTATTGATCTTGCTTATTTGGATCATTTCCATTGGTTTATACATATGTTTCTTAACTTTTATTAACTTTACTTGACCAAATTGTTATGTGTTTTGGGCTACAGCATCTTTAGAGAATCTTAGCGATATATATATTGCAAGATGCATCGAAGATGAAGAAATTTAGTTTAATATTATTTAGTTATTTGATTATCTTAGTTTGAGGGCAGTTTATTAAGCTAAACGGTTACAAATCTGTCAATTATTCGAGAATTTTGTCTCCAAAAATGTATATAAAGCTTCCAAAAATTTTCTAAATTATTATCGAGTTCAAATTTGGATTTAAAGTTTACGCGATTAATTATTTTTAGGGTTTGATCTCTCATAATTAGGGTTTTCTAAGCTTAATAGGTCAATTTTCATTGCAGTCTCTAATAGCTTTAGAATTTACTTATTAGAATAATGGTGTGATCCAAATATTTATTTGGAGTTTAGATTATGAGTTATAGATCTGTTTTTGTTTCTATTGTGTACTTATAACCCTGATAATTTATCCTTAAACTACCATTTTCTAACTATAAACTTTGTTGATTATTAACTTTCTAATGCTCTTGAAATCTTATTTAATTTATTTCTATACTTTGAAATCTAATCTTTGGTATCTATTACTATCTAGGGAACTTTGTTTTAGGATTTAAGGTTATATATGGGTTTATTACTGCTCATAGTTTTATTCTAGATTCCTTGTTGAGTTCTACATTAACCTTCTATTTATATTTCCATCTATTTCTACTAGTATGAAAATTCTCGGGGTTTACAATAGGAACATAAGATGAATTCACTCTCTTGTAGTTCCTTAATGAGTAATTTATGTTATGTTAATATTTTTGAGATATCTAGGAGATGTATTTATGTAGTCTTGAAGTCATTAGCAATGTATGCCCCTAAGAAATGTAATCAACTTTATTTATGTTTAATGATAAGTACTTCTCTTATCTTGTTACTTAGTTGTTATCAACGTAAATTGCACTACTCCGATGCATTCTGTCATGCCCCAAGGGGTACTTTAAATGTGGCAATCCATCATACATAATATTAAAACCTAGGAATGACTTCTATACTCACACAAAGGCTTTCATATCATGCATAAGACATACAATACATCAGAGGGAACGCATCGGAGTAATGCAACTTACTTTGATAACAATTAAATAATAACAAGGTAAGAAGAATACTTAACATAAAACATAAACAAGGTCAATTACAATTCTTAGAGGCGTACCCCCGCTAATGTCTTTAGAACTATACAAATACGCTTCTTAGAAATCTCTAAATATGAACATATCATATATAACTCAAAAAAAGAATTACATGAAGGTAAATCCATCATATGGTCCCACTTCTTACGCGAGAGCTCAAAGACTCGCCAACGATTTTCTTAATATTCCGATCATTGATCGTAACCGCAAACATACATGTTTTAACAAAAAGCCTATGGGAGTGTAAGCTAACAACGAGCATAGTAAGTTATTCCCTTTTCTTCACACTGTAATGTCAAACAAGCTTATTAATTTTCATGCATATACTATGCATGCTATGCAACAATCACATGATTATACAAATATATATAGTTATCTGGAATCCATATATAGAATGGATTTACCCCTCCGTATCGAAGGCTAGGGAATTTGGGTACGAAGATCCTTACCATCTTCACTGCTAGTGCCCAAGCACTTTGCTTAGCGATCGATCAACGTGGCTCATCTTTGGGATTTTTCAAATTTATAAATGTTCTCTAAATCAATTTCAATAACTACAATCTCACAAGGCAAGTGCACCCATAAAATGTAACATAGATAGTGATTTTGGTCGGTCCCAAGGGAATGGTTAGCAGCTAGTGTATTTCTAACTTCACCAATTGTCTAGCTAAAGAAAGGTTTAGAAAAAAATCACAAGAAAAAAGGAACTATGCTAAGTTAGGAATATTCACAAACATTTAATGGGTAAAATAAAAAAATAAGCCTGTAACTTCTATGAAACTGTAAGCCCCGGAAAATTTCAATAAATAATTTTAAGATGAACTTCGAAAATAAACCCTAAAAATCACTTTAAATTAAAACCGAATTTCAACTAGTCTTAAATCACGAACGAATTCGGAAAATTTCCGAATCTTAGGGAAAATAAGAATTCTCAAAAACAAAGTAAAAACTCAACATACTACAATTTCAAGACCACTACGTACGACAAATTCCATACGTGACTCCGATTTATAAAATTGGGTAATATAGATCCCAAAAACGAATTATTAAAAAGTAAATAACGATTAACTTTCGAAAATGAAACCCAATTCAAAAATTTCGAAATGTTAAAAGATAATAAATACTTACAAAAATAAAATTTTAAATAAACTTCTCAAATTAAATATGTTGTATGAACATAAATATCAATTTCCAAATTTGCAAAGGTCTAAACCGGAAAATCACGCGGAAACCCTAACCGGAATACAATAGTGTAAGTCCGGCAATCTAGTGCCCCTAACCCTAGAGGCCGAGATGTAGTTTAAATATATAGAATAGCTCATAGTAATATAAGTTTGTTTAAAAATATCAAATTGGTAAATTTTTGACCTATTTCAAACCTGTTCGGATACAAACTTCGAAAAGCGTGTCCCGGGGCTCGAGATATCAAAAACATACCAATAGAACCGTTAGACTCGTAATTTCATAAGATTTCTACATATATCAGTTATGAAATTTTTCGGGTTATAAAAGTTACAGTTATAACCTTTTATCGTATTTTCATTATTACCGATAATTGATTAGTCTTTTTACTATTCATTTTTATTTCATTACAAAATTTTATTATTCTTATAAAGTCTTATATTTTTAGATAAATATTTTATATGTTATAAAAAATTTAGTTTTTCTAAAATTTAGTTCGTTTCGGGTCTTTACGGGATCAGATTCTATTTAAGACCCGATACTAAAAATAAAATAAATTAATTTAATAATTTAAAAAAATTTTAAAAATATTTATATTTTCATAAAATAATTTTTTTTGAATTTTTCGGGTTATAAAAATATTATTTATAGCTCATATTCGCGTATTTTGATCATACCGGTAACATAATTGTTAAAATACTAAAATATTTCAAATAATTATTTAATTTTAATTATGAAAAATCTGCTACAAATATTTGGAATAATTTTTCTAATTTTATTTTATTTTGATTTATTTTATTAAGAAAGTACTCTTACAACCCATCTTTTCAAGTACACCTTTCATACATCACTTCTTTTTCACTTCAATCTTTCTACACTTCATTATCAATTCTTGGAAGATTTTTTTGACTCCTTTTGGCTGCCTTTTGTCCTTTGAAACTCTCCAAAAATTAATTACAATAACTCTCTTTCAATACTTCTTCAAAAAGCTACACATACCATTAATTACATTACAATTTCAAGTCAAAGCAAACCAAATTTCTCTCTCTCTCTCCCCCTCTCTCTTTCACATGAAGCTAGACATCATCATGGGTCGGTTCCGAACTAGGAACCGACCTGACCCGTCACCGACGGTTCCTGAACCGGGAACCGGCCCAGCAATGGCGGGTCTGAACCGGTAAAGGACCCGTCGGTTCTGACGGGTCCTTACGGTTCCATCCCTACAAACCGTATGACCCGGCGATTTTGGAACCGTCGATTCAAGAACCGACAGAACCTGCGGTTCTACACCATAGAAATTATAAAAAAAAAGTAAGAAAAAAAGAAAAGAAAATTATAAAAAATTGTAATTATAAAATAAATATTTAAAACTATTTTTGCATAAATAATAAAAAATTTATTTCCTATTCACAATATTTAATGTGTTATTATTAACAACATAAGTAATAATTACATTTGAAATCATATATTGTTAAATTTATGTAGACTTCTAATCAAAGTAGACTTTCTTTCTTAACAATGTGTGATTCATTTTTTGTTATTGAGAATTATTTATATCTTTGAATATTTTATAGTGTCACATTGCTAATATAACAACTAAAAAAGTGCAAGTGATTGTATATAAATAAATACATAATTATAAGATTTCTTTTAACTAATGCCATGAACAATTATTGTTAGGCTCAATGTTATTTCAAGTTAAAAATTTATTTTGTATTTTTTATTAGTTAAATTAAGTAAATTATTTAATTGATTTTTTATTTTTTTCATGGTTCCCGGTTCCTCTAGAACCGGAACCGAACCGTGAGAACCGGTGGTTCCTAAGAACCGGGAACCGGACCGGCTCTCACGGGTCCAGTTCCGGTTCCACCACTTTTGGAACGGGGAACCGGCGGTTCGGGTCCGGTTCTAGACCGAACCGGACCGTGACGATGTCTACATGAATCCCCTCAAATTTCTGCCTTTGCTTTATTTTTTTCTCTATCAATTAATTAATACACATTAAATGCACTCATTTTATCTCTCTCTTTCATTTACACCTTCAAACCTTAACCATTCTTTACACTTTTCTCTCTCTTTTTCCTCTCTTTCTTTCTTCTTTCTCTCTTGTTCTTTCAAGAACAACAAGCTGCCCCCATTCCATTCTTGAGCTTCCACACTTCATTCCTAAAGATTTCTAAGCAAATCTTCTTCCCAAAACTTCATTGGTGATATAGGTAAAGTGTAATGAAGGTTTCATACATCAAATGACCTTCCATAAGCTTAAAAGCTTAGGATGATGATGCTAATAATGAAACAATCCTTTTCTCTACTTTTATTATCTTGTATTTCAATTATTTTTCTTATTTAAAGTTGATATATTTTGAGATCTAAATTTTTGTAGCTTTGATTTTGTTTATGCCATAGATCTTGTTATTTAAGTTGTTATATTTGTTATTTCTTATGATTTATGCATAGATCTATCATCCACATATTCATCTTAGTGATTCATCCATTTAAAACTAGTTTAGAAGACTAGTGTTTTGAGTTCATAAATACATTAGACCTTTGTTTATGTTCATGAACAACTTCCTATAGCATGATGATGGTAGGGAAATTGTAGTAGACTCAAGATCTATTTTATTTTCAACAAAAACAACTTTTGAAAATTCGGATAAAAATGGAACCATATTTAGAAAGTGGGTTTTCAACTTCAAAATGTATATTTTTCATTTAAAATGAAGGGCTTAGGGTATAGACAACATAAATGAATTATTTTGATAAGTAAAGTTTAGATCTATGTTCATATTATTGTAGATCTTAGATTTGAACTTGAACAAAAGTAGTGAAATTCGTATTTTGGCAAGACTCATATTTAAAAACCACTTTCCAAGTGCAAAATGTAATTTTTACTAAAGAAAATGAAGGCTTAATATATGAATATCATCAAGACTTCTTTTTACAAGAATCTAATGTGATTTTCAAAAGTTATTTTCAAAACACAAATGTCATTTTCGAATTTGGCCAAGGCATATTTTAAAAACATGTTTTTCCAACTCAAAAATGAAGTTTTTGTTTAAGAAATGAAAGGCTCTTAGGATAGGATATGTAAGGAATGGATTTTCATAATTTAGATAGATTTTATCAAAAGGAATATCCAAAAATGAATTTGTAAATTCGGATCCCAACAAGACCAATTTTTAGAACCCATGTATCAACTCCAAAACTCATGTTTTATGTGAAAAATGAAGTATATAGGTAATAGATATCATTAAGCAATGATTTTTACAAGTTAAAATAAGTTTAGGATGAGTAATGTGTAAACCAAGTAATGGAATTAAAATGGAAAATTTTGAGTTAGTGATCAAATTGTCAAATCTGTAATTTGAGATGATGCATATGTAATCACTAAGTATTTGAGCTCAAATTGCAAGTTTTATGTGTTAAATGAAGTCCTTAGACGATAGATTAGTAAAGTCTTAAAATTTAAGCATTAACAAGTTTTTCCCAAATGAATCACTCAAACTGGATTTTCTAAAATTCGGATTTTTGAGTAAACCATATTGGAAAACATATTTGCAAAGTGTAAATTGCAAATTTTTGTGTAAGAATGAAGTCCTTAGTGGTTATGTATGATTGAGTCCAATTTTCTAAATATCAAATGATTTTTACTTAAAGAAATCACTGAAAAACATTACTTACAAAAATTCGGATTTTGGAATCAACCCCACTTGAAAAATGTTTTACAAAGTGTAAAATGGAAATTTTTATGTAAGAAATGAGGTAATAAGTATATATAAAAGAAGATTTTAATTTGACAAAAATAATTATATGTTCTTAAGTAACAAATCTAAAACAAATGAAATGATCAAAGTTAGAAAACTAGATTTTTCATAAGTAAGTTGTTATTATGGTCTTGCAAAATAAAAGGTTGCAAAATTTCCTTTTAGCAAAATCATCAAGATCATGCATACATTAAGCTTATCTCATGTCATTCATGTTAGGAAATCACTCATATTGCATATATAGCTAGTTTATATAGTAGAGACATTACAAACATTTACAAAACTATTTTTCGGAATTGGAAACCGCTAATGATCAGATCTGATCCCTCTGTTCCGAGACCTAAATGTTTTCAAAACTTGAAAATAATATTGGAATTAGATAGATCTTTCGAAGGAGATAGAAATCGATATATAATTTGCGAGATTCCGAGTTAAAATGACTAAGTTATGGCCGTTTTAAGTTAGAATTTCCGCTTAGGACGAAAATTACGTTTTTGATAATTCGTATGAGATCGTTTAGATTAGTTTGAGTTGAAATACTTATTAGAGTATTTCTTCCTTGGTAGGTGATCCCGAATTCGACGATTCCCTACCACCGGATTACTATTACTAGAAGACCGGTGAACCAATGGCCGAGTGAGTTTTCTCCTTGTTTTGTTACCTTGATTGTGCTTGTAGTTAGTTGCATTAGAATTATAGGAGAAAGATAAAAATCGATATGAATGGGGATGGGATATATGATGAGGCTGTGATGAATGTATGCCAAAGGATACTAAAGCATATCGAAACCGCGATTTGATTGAATAACTGCACTGTTCATATTATTTCTGTTTTGTGTATGATATTGGCTGGTCACTCTAAAGAATGTATAAATATTTGACCTAAGCAAAAATTAAATTGGTCATGCATCGCATAGGACATATTGCATTTGGTAGCATGCTACTCCTACGCAGGTCGATCGGTATGGTCCGAGGACTCGTTTGGATAATGAGACCCGAAATCAGAGCTCATTCATAGGTAACTAAGGCGCATGGGGATGTATTCCATGTGTGAGCCTAGCCGAGGCGAGTGCTATGAGCCGAGGGCTTGGGGACTAGCAACGGTCGTGTAGACTTCAATACCATCCCTAACCCAAGATACGAAGGGCGTAAATCCGTTATGTGTGTGGGTTCCGGATACCCATGCATAATTGTTTGCTCATGTGTTTGTTCATGCATAGTATATGGTTGATTATAACTTTCTTGTTATGGTACGGAATTAAGGAAATTCTCACTAAGCTAATGTAGCTTATGCCCCAATAGTTGTTTAAATGAACAGGTTATCTCAAGATTGCAAAGTGGGGACCAAATTGGTTGGAGCCGGGAATAACTTCGGGAGTTCGGCAAAGAATAAGAATGTTTGAAGTTATTTGCTAGTTTTATGATTTGTCTTGTAATAATTTATGTAGGGAAGTCTGTGGATGAATATAATTGAAGTTGAATGATTTGTATTATGAAGTATAGTGGTTTGCATCGAAAGTATAGTGGATTGTATTTCCTTTACATTGTTACTCAATTATATCAACATAAAATGTATCATTCCGATGTGTCTCCTTTATGTGTTAGACGCCTTGTACATAGTATGGAAGCCTTTGCGTGACTGAGGTGGTCATTCTTGGGCTTTAATATTGTGTACGGCGGACTGCCACGTTTAGGGTACCCTTCGAAGCGTGACAGAAACAGCAACTCAGGGTTATTTCACCGATTCTTTATCAGAATGATTTCTTAAAAACAATAAATTTCTTAAAAGTTGTTTTAATTTTGTGATTATACCATCACTAAAGCTTCTCTCGAAGTCAGTAGTTCTAGATTTAGATGAAACCAGTAATCTAAAATTCTAATTGGACCCGCATAAATAATAGAAATCCATTGTTTCGAAAAAAACAACTCAATGAATTTTTAAAACAAGTGATAGAAAGTCTTCACCCAATCCTCTGGAAGAGATAGTTAGGATCTGCTCCATTAGCAACCACAGATCTATTCAATTGAATGATCTCTCGATCTATCTAATTGAAATTAATTGTGGATCTAAAAGAGTGCATCACTCCTTTAAAAACCACAAGTTTAAGTTCAAGCCACTAATTACAAACACCTAATCAAATTAACTTGAAAGCGTATTTGAAATCAAATTGAATCGGGAATTGGATTCGTAATCCCTAAGCTGTAGGAGTTTATTTCTCCATGGATTTATCAAAAAAAAGCACGAATTGGAAGAAATAAAATAGATTCGAAAGATTAATAAATTAATTGCTTAGAAATTCATAGAAATTACAAACATCAGGTTAAATTGATTTTACCCAGAAAACAGAAGAAATTCTCAAGTAAAAAGAAATGGAAACTCTTTTACCCAAGAATCCTTCCGAAAATTGCTCTTGTCACGCCCCGAGGTATCCTTGTAATCCCCTTGAATTTACATAACCCGATTATAATAAATTTTATAAATAAAATGTGGAATCATAAAAGAACTATAATAAAAATATCAGAAATCACTCAAAATTTTTTGCGATTTAAATTTTTAGGTATGAACAAATTAGAATAAAGAATCCTTATCACTAAGATCTTAAAAGTTCATAATAAAGAATAAAGAAAACTATTGAATATTTAAGAACCTAAGTTTTAATGTTCAAATATATATATATATATATATTAAAACCTTCAATAATTATGAGTCTATAAAACTAAAATTATGATCTAATCTAGTAATTTATAATTAGTAAAAAGAACTAAGTAACAAATATAAAATTAAAATTAAGTTTCTAATCTAATAAAAAGTCTAGAATAAATTTATAAATAGAAATGAATTCATATGTAATTTCAAATCTTAAAAATTTATAATAAAGTTGAATTAAGAGCAATATAATTATTAATTTATCAAAATACCATCAAACAAAACTTTTAAATAAATAAAATATAATTTACGATAGCAGGTATAAAAACTGAAAAGTAAAAGTATTAAACTAAAGATTCTATGTATACTATCGTATTCAAAATATTTAATATCGTTAATATGTAGATTTTTATCCAAAAATATTGTCAAATCAGTATTTATCATACGTGTCATTTAGATCTACAAAATTAATTCTTTTTTTTCAACAATTTATATTTTTTCTCACTCCTTACATATTTATTGATTATAAATTTATCATCTTCTTTTTGTTTTTATATTTCCATACATCCTAACTCACTTGCATTTTTTTCTTTGTTTTGGTTTTGTTACGTATTACGGATTGGAATTGCATTCAAATTTGAGCTCTCCTCTGGACGCGAACAAATCCTAAACAAAAAGCGAAAATTCAAACACATATATACAAATCTTTAATAGAAATTCTATATATACCACAGTGTTTAGAATATTTAATAACGCGAATATGAAACTTCTCATCTAAAAATATTACCAAATCAGTATTTAACATACGTATCAGTTAAACCCACAAAATTGATTTTTTTCACAAATTTATATTTTTTTCCACTCCTTACACAGTTATTGGTTATAAATTTATCATCTTCTCTTTATTTTTTTATCTATATATATCCTAAACCTAAGATAATTATCAACTAATTATAATTGTAAATTTTTTTTCCTCCTTAAATCATGGCTGCAACTTCCAATCCACGATTGAAGATGTCTTAATTTTTGCAAGATGAATTACACCACCAACTTGATTCAATAATGGACTCTTATAGTCAACAAATGCACACACCAAGCAAAGGAATATGGCCAGCACACACACACCATTATTGTATCAATATTACGTATCACACACTTACAAAACTGGGAAGAGATTTTGGAAAGAAATATTACAACCGTCTCCTTCTTTCTCTTCTATATATACCTTGAAGCATCATATTGGGCAAGCAAACAACCTTCATTTACTCTCAAAATTTCCAGATCAAACAAACACCTATTGAGCAATCCAATCGACCTAAAAACAGAAATCAAATCGTCCTAAACATCTCAGTTCAAATCAAAGAAGAAAATAATATGAAAAACGCTTAAATTGGTGTCAAGGTAAGTTGTTGTATTTCAGTTTGTTTTTTTTTTAAAAACAAGTATTCGAACTAACTCCTAATGATATTAGGATCATAATACAACCCAAAACAAGCTTCAAATCACGTCCAAATAGCTCCAAGAAGGTAAGAGTTCATAAACTTTAATTTGCACCATTTAATCCGAAAATCATGAACTAAGGATGAGTTTTGATGTTTTTAGTTGTTATATGTATAGAAATATCATGTATAAATGCTTAGGAATGAATTAGAATGAATTTAGGTGTGTCAAACAATGGAAAATCGGATCAAAACCAAGGTTGAAGATGATGAATAGTGCCCCTTATACTGTTCACGTGAATAGTAACCAATATGTGCACATTTTTTAAAAAAAATAATTAAATTAATTTTATTAATTCTGATAGGTTGGTTAATTATTAAAAAAATATATTTATTTTATTCTGAAGTGAAAATAATTTTTTTATAATTTTTGGAATTATTTTTAGTAATATATAGTTATTTAAGTATATGTATATGTAAATAATTTAGTATTATTAAAAATGTAGAAAAATATAATTTTATTTTTGGTTAGATTAATTAATAATATTCTATATTTTAATTCTGAAATATTGAGTTTTTTAATTAATTTTTAATATTAGTTTTATTAGTATAAGCTATGTAAGATATAGATTATAAGTATATGTTTTAGTAATGTAAAAGTGTTAAAAATTATATTTTATTTATTACGAATTTTTTTATGAAATTAATAATTAAATTAAAAAAAAAAAGAAGAGAAATGAATATCCCAATTACGGGGACGTAAATGACGTCCCCTGCATGAAGTCCCCTTTGGCGAGGACTATATATAATAATAATAATAATAATAATAATAATACTAATAATAATAATAATAATAATTGATAAATTATTTTAATTAATCCAAATAAAATGATTATGATAATAAATATTCCGTAATTTATGTTTTAGCTAAAAATAATAGAAATATAACTTAAACTACTTATGTTATTAATGAAATAATATATAAAAATGAATAAATAAATAAATGAATAAATATTTTGATATTGATTTTATCATTAAAGTTTATTTTCTTAAGCAATATTATTGCTTGTATTACGAATATTGTTGATCTATTACTAATATCGCTAATGTTGTTAGTAGTAATATTAAATTTATTATTAAGCCTATTGATATTACCAATATTAGTATTATTGATTTTGTTACTAAAACTATTAAATTGTTTTGTAATTAAAATTATTTTTACTATTAGTAGTAATATTAAAACTAATATAATCACTATTATCTTTGATACTAGTATTACTACTACTTTATGAGTATCACTAATACTAAGACATAGTATATATATAAATAAAACATATGATTTTTGGTAACTAATAAAAAATAAGATTTTCAAAATTAATAAAATAATCTTTATATAAAGAAAATATACAATAATGGAAATTTTAAAGGCTTAAGTTACGAGCAATATGATCTCTAAAAATTACAAGATAAGTATATAATATACACTAAGAAGAACTCTACGCAAATTAAACAATAGAAGATAAATAATAGTTACTATAATCCATTAACTAAAAACAATATAAAAGCAATGATAATATCAAATAAATATGAATAACAATTAAAGATCAACAGAAGCAAAATAAAAATAAATAACAAATAATTATTTCTTACTATAAAGGTTAGAACCTTAAAAAGTCCTTAGAAATAATAGAAACTTTATCAAATATAGAATATTTAGATATTCATAGGAATTCAATTAAATTAATAGATACTGTAATAATTAAGTTTAATTTAAAATTAGGTGATTAAAGTTAGCACCCTTAATTTTAGGAAGACTTCTCCTACAGGAATAATCGTATAATAATAAATATATGTTATTTCATTCCATAGGAATATAAATCGGTTCTCGGACTATCAGTAGCTTATTACAGCGATATAGCGAGGACCACAGGTGAGGGACTTTGACCTTATCTTATTGTTTGTGCTTGTAGTTAGTTGCATTGATAATAACGTATCAAACTAAATTGTATGTGGGGTTGGGTAAATTGCATGCTGCTTGGTATATGTATGATTGCCAAAACACCTTATTATAATTAACAATTCATCATATGATAACAATTGTCTGGAGCATGTTGATGTTTGTCTGTAATTGTATGATCGCCCTAAACCTGACTAAAAACTATTGGTACCATAAAACAAAATGGACATGCATTACATCTATTGCATAATTTGCATTTTAAAAGCGTAGTAGTCTGTTACGTGTTAGCCATCCGGGACTCTGATGAACGCTTGGTATGCCTATATGGAAAATAGACTACACAAGGTCACCTTTGTCCTGTTGGTACCATAAGAACTAAGTGGTAAATGAAGGACGCCGCTTATGGTATTGCTTGGATGACTAATGCTTAGGAAGTTGCTAAAGGTATGTACAGGGGATGGTTTGTTAAGCTATCATAATTAAAAGTGATAACCCTAATACGAGAAATCGTAGATTCCCCTATATGCTTAGCTTCTTCTGGATAGACTATGTACTACTGGTTCCTTCAACCCTGATGAGAGGGGTAAATCTCCATCCTGCTCTGGACTTTGGATTCTCCAGGCTTGTATTTGTTCATATGCTTGATTGTGGCATTACATATGTTTGCTAAGTAAACTTGATTTCTATTGTTTGATATGTGATCTGGTCAGGTCAACTCACTGAGCGTGTGGTTTTGCTCACCCTCCAACAGTCTTTTTGCAGGTATAACATTAGTTGGGATTGGGTTAAGCATGAGTGAAGAGTGCTACATCAAAAGACCTTGCTGAAGATAGTTTCATAGATTATATTGGTCTCAAAGAATAAATTAGATAAATTGTATAATTGATTAAGAATTTGTATTTTATAGGTTTGATCTCAATTTCATTATTTGGTAGGGGATACCGATTCTCTGCGGTTCTGGCAAACTAAGGAAAAATCGAAATCCTTAGTATTTATACAATATATTGGTATGACTACATTACATGTAATAATTATAGGATAGAGTCTTGTAATATCTGACTTGCAAGACGGTTCTCATATTACGGGTGCTAACGTAGTATGATGACTACAAGATGATACTACTAGGCCCTATTTTGGGGCATGACAATCCTAGTAGTAGTAAACAAGTTACATTTGAATACTATCACTAGATTACTTTCAGAGAATGACAGGTTTTCAAAACAACAGGATCTTTTTAGTTGCTTGATAAGAAATAACAAATATATGAAAGAAATAACGTAGTGAATAAACATTACAAAACCCTTACAAACCATATAGTTTTTTTGGAACACATTAAACAATCTATTCTAATAGTACATAAACATTAAACTAAAATATAACCGTAGACTTCCAGCTCCTAAGCTCTTACCAGAGCCATACTCCTGGAAGTGACTAACCAAGGTCGTAAAATAAACCTGAAAAGACTGTAGGAGTATGAGTAAAACCACAACTCAGTGAATAACCAGACATATCATACATCACACAAGTTATTAGCACTTCATATGCGATGCAAGCATTCAACCGTATGCACAGATACAAGCTTGGATGATCTAGAATCTAAACAGGAAAAAGATTTACGACCTCTTTTTAATGGGTTGAAGAACCAGTAATCAATGACTCACCTGCCCAGGAGAGACTAAGTACAGAGGAGAATCAACGATTTCTCGTTTTAAGGTTATCACTTTGAATATAGTTAATTAAACTGACCATCTCCTGCAATCCCCTTAGAAACTCCCTAAGTATTAATCATTTCAAAGCGATTCTACGGGCGACGTTCTTCGGTGCCTTTTAGTTCTCGTAGGACCGCCAGACCAAAGAGAACCTTGGAAAAACTAACACATTAGAACAACTAAGCGAAAACAGAGATCCGAAATATCAATACGTAGCAGGCTGTCACACCATTATATATGCAATAATGCAATTTGTGCAATGCATGATCATATTATTTTGTCAAGTCAATAATTCTTAATCAATTTTCACGGTGACCATACATTACACACAATCATCATTATACTACTTCATAACATCAAATCATTCCATTATCGCTTTTGTGAGGATATCTGAGCAATCATACAATCAGATCATAATATACTTTCAAACATTCGTTTAATTATCTTTACATTACACATTCAGCTACTTACAAGAACAAACAGTATAATATGACTGAATTACTCACCTGCTCATACCGATTCAGTCGTAGTAATCAGCTGGTAGATCCTCTAGTGTATCAAAGTCACCTATTTAAGATGAATAAAGTATCCATCAATATAGATTAACTAAATTTCTATATGTGATTAGTGTCCTAGACTCGATATTTATTAAGTTTTGGGTACTGACTATTACTAGTTTTGTGTTATTTTATATTAATCTCAATATAGAAAATTATCTCTATTTATTATTACTTAGTGTCGTCGTGTTTCTCTTAATTTATCTCGTGTAATTGTTTCGTTATTTTTAGAAGTCATAATACTCGAAAATTTAACTTATTTCAATTTCCATTCTTATCTATTTTATTTATTTGAAACAAATATTTGACTAAAACTAACCTTGATTAACACTTAATATCTTTTCTTAATCTTAGGGTTCCAATGAATATTAGATATTAATCTAAATATTTTAATTATTTGTACTTACTTGTTTAAGTAATAAATTCTATATGGTTATATATATATATATATATATACATATATAATATACTAAGTAGATGTATTGTGTGTGTATTAGGTCAGAATATGCTTTCGTTGAAGAATTTTAGCTGTACGCCGGCCCTACGCCATCGGCGTATATCCCCAGGTAGCCAGCTTACGTTCATGTTTTATGTGAAAATTATTTTACGTAGCCTCTGATCAGTGTAGGCCATCTCTATGCCGCCGGCTTATCTTTGTAAGCCGCCGGCGTTGAGCGGTTACACTGCCGCTTTGAGACAGTGTTGGTACTGTTCATCATCTTCCTCCTCTGTTCGATTCATGTTCTTTAATTTTTACACGTTAAAAACATTATCAAACCATTCCTAAGTGTTTATATAGCTTATATAAGAACATAAAACAACTTTTAACACGTATATACACATATATAGTTAGATCTCGATTCATATTAAAACATAGCTAGGGTTTTGAATTTTTACCTCGTTGGAGCTCATCCGATGTAATCTAAAGCTTGTGGTTGTGTTTATTACGTTCCTAAGATTATTAGAAGTCAGTTATAAAGCTTAGATTTGAAAAAAAAATCATTTTAACTTCATCAACTTACGTTTGGAACTCGTATTCAAGGGTTTTTAGTATTATTTTTCTCTCGATCCGAACTTGTGTGATTTGATCTGTTTGTTTGTTGTTTTCTGTTTGTTTTGTTTGCTCTTGGAAGGTTGATTTGTTCTGGAAAGTGTGAGGGTTAATGGAGTTTGTTTGTTTCTTCATTAAGGTTATTAAACACTCATATATATAGAAGAAGGAGAACGGAACTTGCGGCTGCTTCTTCCCTCTGAATTCTCCTCCGATTTTTTATCTTTTTGGCTGTTGTTTTCGTTGCAATTAATGTTAGGTTGATGTGGCATTCTATGATTGGTCTTTGGGGTTGCTTTGTTTGACAATTGGAATGAATTATTGATCAAAATCAGCTTCTTTCTTCTTCCGTATTTTCCCACCGAAAACAGCAGCCGAATACATATATATATATATATATTAGTTTATTATTTAGTTAAATTTTAAGATAATTTAACGAGTTATACGGGTACAAATTAGCCAATATTTGGGAGATTTTGTACAAAAATATGTTTATAGAAGTATACAAAACACTTAGATTATCAAATAATGCAATTTTCAGTTTTATATATACGTAGTTAATTAGTTGTATAATTTTATCTCCCGCGATTAAGATTTCTTAAGCTCATTAGGTCAATTTTTGTTTCAAGCTCTGATAGTTTAAGAAAACTCGGTTTAGAATAATAGCGTGATTCAATTATTTATTTGGAGTTCAAATTTTAAGTTATTTGACAGTTTGTATTTTCGTTGTGTATTTATAATCTTAACGGTTTATCTTTAGGTCGTCATTTTCTATTTATAAGCGTAAATATTCGTTTACGTAGTATTGGACTTGATACGGAAACTAAACCATATATATACCTTTAGTTTTGGTACTTGTCATGAAATCTTACTAGGAGTTATTTATTTTAACTAGGGGTCTTAAATTTAGGGTTTAAGTTTGAGTCTAAGCTCAACACTACTCGTTATTCTAATCTCGAATCATTATCGAGATCAAAGACCTTCATTTAATCTCTATATTCATATTTTCCTATTTAAATCTATTTATATATCAAGTTTCGGATCTTGAAGAAATTCTTTATTCAAATTCTAAATCCTTTATCTAATCAATTTCTAGTTATTGATCTATTCTTAGACTTTAATTAGAATCTAAATCTATTATTTAGTTCATATAATCTATTGTAAGGTCGTGTACTAATGTGGAAAATTTTCGGAGTTTACAGCTCTACAGTAATACTAATTTACACTGTTAGTACATACTTTACAATGCACGCTTGCACATTTATTTATAGGCTACTAGGCACAGAAAGCATGGCCTACTTTGTTGACACATAGCAAATATGATATGTGAAAACACTCATGAGGGTCGCATGTGATCTGTTTGTCGAGGCTCGTATTAAGCAAAATCAGGCTCGAGTTTAGAAATTTCCAAAGTAAACTATGTGTTTTTGTCCACTGCTCTATCGAAAGAAAAATTGAGAAAGTCGAGGCTAGTATTGCTGAGGCTAGAGGCAATTCTGATGAAGAATTAGACTGTCAAAACAATTGTCAAGGGTTGAGATTGGAGGCTCGACAGTGTATTTTCTCTAGAATGATGCTCGATCACTTCAAGTGAACTCGAGGGTCACGTTAAAGGCTCGCAGTTAAGGCTCGATAGACCAATTTTGTTGTTTTCTTCCTTTATTTGGCCTCGGCTGTGAGTTTACAGGGCTCGACTTCTGCAATCTTGATTTTACTTATTGCTTTTGCTCCAAATCTGATTTAAAACAATTTGGTTATTCCTTATTAGATTCTAAGAGCTTCAAAACAACATTATTTATTAAAAACATCAATTTTGTAGGATTTTTATCGAAAACTCTTAGCGAAATGAGCTCAAAATCCTATGAAAAATATAGAGTAAAAATGACATATCAAATTCCCTCATACGTAAGCCTTTGCTTGTCCTCAAGCAAATAAAACATTTTAAAACAATCACAAGGCTCACTAGGAAAACAAATCATGAATGGTTTATTTGACCTAAATATTTTAAGCGCAAATCATCTCAACATTCTAAAGAATTTTAATTGTCTTTGCTGACTGAAATAAAGTTACTTTTGCAGAAATCAATTGGCTTATCTATGTAAATTAGCTTTTACCCTAATTATTTAATAAAGAATTCTAAGCAAAAATTTTTCAAAAGATTAATCGAAGTAAGAAGAAACTCAATCATCTTTTATCCCCTTATATATAAAAGTATGTAATCTTTTAATCATTTCTCTAAGCAGAGTAATCTTAAGCGAATGCATGTACATCAGTTCATCCCCTGAATCTTTTTCCTTGTTTGTGCTTTTTATTCCTTAATTTTATTGATTATTTAAAGCTTTAGAGGGATAGGGTGTTGCTTGCATCTTTTCTTTGCCTCTGGATGGGGTGTTTCCCACATCTTTTCGCTTCCTTTTTTTTTTTTTTTTTTATGGCTTTTGAAATTGAAAGAGGGGATAATAAGTTGCTCTTCTGAGGGACTAACCCAAGCCCATTCCAATTTTAAGCACAGGTTTTATATTATTTTTTTTTTTTTTGTTTTTAGTTATAACACACAAGGAAAAATTATTAAGTTATGATTATCATTTGAACATTCACCATAGATTAAAACGGCTCTCAAAATGACTAATTTTGGAAAATATCCAAATTATTTAAGCTTTTATAAGAAAATTGAGTAACCTTACCAAGGACCTTAAGCTAATTCTAGCTTTAAAATTCTAAACTAAATAATAAGTAAAACTACTTCACATGGATACTATTAATTGATTTAAACAAAGTAAAAATTTTTCAGCTTCAAGATAACTTCAAAAATCATTTAGCTAAGTGATTTTTCAAAAAATTTTGTCAAATTTTAACCATTTCATTGAGTTCTTATGAATTGCATGGGAAAAATTTATCTATACCAGTACATACTCTATATGCAATTTATCCAGTTATTAGACCCTTTCATCTTGCTTAACTCTCCCCCACACTTAAGACAAACATTGTCCTCCATGTTTAAACGATAAAAACAAATAGAGGATTTAATTATCAAAACAATATTTTTATTTAAAGCAGGATTTAAAAGAAATTGAGAAGTGAAGAAAACTTCTCTCTGTGTAAGCTCGAGGGTCAAACTTATCTTTTCGAGACCTGTTTAAGTATGTTAAAAACAAAACTTAATACAACAAATGTTATTATCGAGACTCAATCAGAGCCTCGATAGAGTTATGGACAAAAATTAAAAGCAAAGAATAAGAAAGCATAAAGAATCTGCAATTTTATTAAAAAAATAATTTATTATTATTTTTTTTTTACAAACCTTCATCTATTATGAGGGTGTATCAGGCTTATTTCTTCTATGGGATTTTGAGATGGTGCTTTATATAGTTTTAATCTTTGCCCATTAACTTTAAAAGTTTCTCCATCTTTTCCTTCAACCTCTACAACACCATGAGGGAATACTTTGTGCACTTGAAAGGCTCCTGACCAACTAGATTTAAGTTTTCCTAGAAAAAGTTTTAATCTAGAGTTAAACAATAGCACTCTATCTCCTTTTTTGAATTCATGTGGAAACCTGATTTTAGAATCATGCCACTTTTTGACTTTTTCTTTGTATATCTTGTTGTTCTCATAGGCTTCTAGTCACAGCTCATCCAATTCATTCATCTGCAAAAATCTTTTCTTTCCAGCCTTTGTGAGATCAAGATTTAGCAACTTAATAGCCTAGTATGCTCTATGTTCCAGCTCAACAGGTAAATGGCATGCTTTTTCAAACACTATTTTGTACGGGGTTGTGCCCAAAGGTGTTTTGAAAGCTGTTCTATATGCCTATAGTGCATCATCTAACTTTTTAGCCCAATCTTTTCCATTGGATGCCACAGTTTTTTCCAGAATTCGCTTGAGTTCTCTGTTAGAGACCTCAGCTTGTCAACTAGTTTGAGGGTGATAAGGGGTAGATGGCCTGTGATGTAGTCCATATCTTTTTAAAACTTTTTCCATTTGGTCATTGCAAAAATGGATACCCCTATCACATATTAAGGCACGAGGATATCCAAATCTTGAAAACAAAATTTTTTTTTTTAAACTTGTGACTATTCTGGCATCATTAGTGGGGGCAAGCTTGAGCTTCCACCCATTTTGAAACATAGTCAATAGCTACCAAAATATATTTGTTACCAAAAGATGTGGGAAAAGGTCCCATAAAGTCTAGCTCCAAACATCAAAGATTTCACATTCTAAAATAAATTTTTGGGGCATTTCATCCCTCTTTGAGACATTCCTTGTCTTTTGACAACTGTCATAGTTTGAAATCAAAGCTTTTTGCATCCTTGAAAATTGATGGCTAATAAAATTCAGCTTCCAAAACCTTATGTGTTGTTTTGTTTACACCATAGTGACCCCCAGTTGGTCTACTATGACAATGATTTAAAAATTTTTTGGCCTTCTTCATGACAAACACATCGCCGAATTACTTAGTCAGAGCAAATTCAAAAAAGGAAAGGATCCTCGCAAAAATAATATTTCAAATCAAAAAGAACTTTTTCTTTTAGTTATAATCAAGCTCTATAGGAATTTCTTTGTCAACCAAGTAATTGGCTATATCTGCAAACCAAGGCTTGAAATTGTCAATGGTGCACATAGAACATAATTTTTCATCTGGAAATGTTTCATCAATCTCAATCTTAGACTCATTTTCACATGGATTATCAAGCTGTGATAAATGATATGCAGCTAAGTTTCCACACCCTCTTTTGTCTTTTATTTCCAATAAAACTCTTGCAATAGTAAAATCCATCTAATCAATATGGGTTTTGCATCAGTTTTTGCAAGTAGATATTTTAAAGCAGAGTAGTCAGTAAAAATAGTAACTTTTGAAAGAATTAAATAATACCTGAACTTTTCGAATGCAAAGATGACTACGAGCAGCTCCTTTTTTGTGGTTGTGTAAGTTGCTTGAGTGGTAGTTAAGGTCCTACTGGCATAGTGAATTAGTTGGAAATTCTTGTTTCTTCTCTGCCCCAGAATAGCTCCTACTGCTAAACACTAGCATCACACATGAGTTCGAAAGGAAAATTCCAATCCAGAGCTACCATTATAGGTGCTTATGTGAGCTTCTTCTTTAGTAGCTCAAATGTTGTGTTGCATTCCTCATAAAAAAAGAATGGAGAATCCTTTTCTAGAAGTTTGGTCAACGGTCTAGCTATTTTTGAAAAGTCTCGAATGAATCTCCTGTAAAACCCAATGTGACCAAGAAAGCTCGTAATGCTCTTAACTGTTGTAGGTGGTGGTAATTTTGCAATAGTATCAATTCTTGTTGTATCCACCTCGATGCCCTTTCTTGAGATTATGTGTCCTAGGACGATTCCTTCATGTACCATAAAATGGCACTTCTCCCAACTTAGCACGAGGTTCGTATCTTCACATCTTTAGAGGACCTTGTCTAAATTTTTAAGACAATTGTCAAATGATTTTCCAAACATAGAGAAATCATCCATGAAAACTTCCATTATGTCATCCACATATTCTTCAAAAATAGCTAACATGCACCCTTGGAATGTTGTTGGAGCATGCCATAGCCCCAAGGGCATTCTTCTATATGCGAAAGTTCCATCATAAGGACATGTAAAAGTTGTTTTCTCTTGATCTTCTAGAGCTATGGCTATCTGGAAGTATCCAGACATTCCATTAAGGAAGCAATAGTACTCATGTTCTACTAGTCTTTCAAGCATCTGATTAATAAAAGGTAAGAGGAAGTGGTCTTTTTGGTTGGCATCATTCAACTTTCTGTAGTCTGTACAAACCCACAAACCAGTGACAGTTCGAGTTGGTTTTAATTCATTCCAATCATTGGGAACCACTGTTATTCCTCCTTTCTTTGGTACCACTTGTGTGGGGCTCACCCAAGCACTATCAGAAATGGGGTAGATAATCTTGCATCTAAAAGTTTTAGCACTTCCTTCTTCATCACCTCCTTCATATTTGGGTTCAAACATCTCTATGGTTGGACCACAAGTTTGAAAGTATCTTCCATAAGAATTTTTTGTGTACAAAAGGTAGGATTTATACCTCTAATGTCCGCAATTTTCCATGCTATAGCTTTCTTATGTTTTTTCAAAGTCTCCAAAAGCTTTTTCTTCTGCTCCTCATCGAGTTTTGAAGATATAATCACAGGTAATTTGCAACCATCTTCCAAGAAAGCATATTCCAGGTGATTGGGTAACTCTTTCAGCTCCAAATCCGGTGGTTCTTCAATGGAGGGTTTGAGCTACTTAGCATCATCCTATTCTTTTCTTATCTCATCTCCATTTTCTGCATTTTCTTCTCCAACTCCACTCTTTAAAGATTCTTTCATAGGCTTATCATCATCTGTATTTTCCTTCCCAAAATAGAGCTTGTCAGCTAAATCCTGATTTGATTCAAAAATCTCATTATCTACAAATTCTAATGTCAAACAATCATCATCATTTATTATCCCCTGCTTTGCACCTCCATATAACTTTATTAACATTTCATCATCCCCTACTCTTAGCACCAACTTCCAATTTTTAACATCAATAACTAGCCCTGCTATTGCCAGGAAAGGTCTCCCCAAAATCAAAGGGATATCAATCCTTTCGTCCATATCCAGAATCACAAAATCAGCAGGAAAGGTGAAGTTTTAACCTTAACAAGAACATCTTTAACTACTCCCTTGGGGTATCTAGTAGATCTGTCAACTAATTGTAAGCTCATTCTTGTTGGTTTTGGTTCTCCTAACCCCAGTTTCTTTAACATGGTATAAGGCATGAGGTTAATGCTCGCTCCTAAGTCAGCTAATGCCTTTTCTATAGGGAGATTCCCTATTAAGCATGGCATAAGGAAACTCCCTAGATCTTTCTTTTTTTTGGGGGGCTTGTTCAACAAAACTGTAGAACATTCTCTTCCAAGGATCACTAAGGACACCTTCTCCAATCTCTTCATATTGGAAAGCAACTCTTTCAAAAATTTTGCATACTTTGGCATTTGCGAAAGTGCATCAACCAAAGGTAGGTTTATATGCAGCTGCTTAAACAATTCTAAAAACATTTTAAATTGTTCCTCATCTCATTTTCTCCTTGCCCTTGCAGGGTAAGGCAAAGGAGGTTTGTATGGTTTAATAGGAAATACACTATTTTTCTACTTAATTTCTTTTTCTTCTTTTTATTTTGTATCTATTTTATTTTCTTCACATTTTTCTTTTTCTTGTTCTTTTTCAACCCTCTTTTCTTCTTCTTTTTCCTCTTTTTTTTCTTCCCTTGTCTCTTTTAACTGCTTACCACTTCTAAGGGAAACAGCATGAACTCCCTCCATAATTCTCTCTCTAAGCATAGTCACAATATTGTTTACTTCGTTTTCAAGCTTTTCGAGAGATCTTAAGTGGCTTTCGAGTGCCAACTCAATCTACTGAAATTGGTGATCAATTTCTTTGATGAAAGAAATGAAGGTTTCCCCAAAGCTGGAATGAGAGTTGAAGTTTCTAGGTTGCAAATTTTGGTACTAAGATAAGGATGCGAATTCTGTGGGGGATTCCAATACACTCCAGGGTAACTGCTGGCAAAACGCTGATGGAATATCTCTGAAGGATTCTGGCTACCATTCTGTTGATGATGGAAGAACCCTTCTTGTTGTTAACTCAAGGCATCTGCCAATTGTTGAATCAGAAATGGCATGTGGTGCTCCATCCCTAATAAAACAACCAAATAGCAAAACAAACAAATAGAAAAATTGTAGAAAGCAGATGGTTATTCTAACAAAAAGATATAAGCATGCAAAAGGCGGCTAGAACAATAAATGAAAATTGATGTCAATATTACCCTATTAGGCTTTAAAGATAATATTGAATCCAACACCATTCCCTAGCAACGGCACCAAAAAACTTGGTTTATGTTTGAATTAATTGAATTCCAGTTCATACTGATCATGACCAAGTTTTTCAAATTTATAAATATTTTCTAAATCAGTTTCAATAACTACAGTCTCACAGGGCAACCACACTCATAAGATGTAGCATATATAGTAGTTTAGGTCAGCCCAAGGGAATGGTTGGCAACTAGTGTACTTCCAACTTCACCAATTATCTAGCCAAAGAAAGGTTTAGAAAAAATCATAAAAAAAATGAATTATGCTAAGTTAGGAATATTCCCAAATGTTTAATGGTTAAACTAAGAAATAAGTCTGTAACTTCTATGAAACAGTAACTCAGGATTACTTCACCAATTCCTTATCAGAATGATTTCTTAAAAACAACAAACTTCTTAAAAGCTGTTTGAAATATGTGTTTATACCGTCGAATTCTCTAATTTAAACTAAAGCTTCTCTCAAAGCCAGTAGTTCTAGATCTAGATGAAACCAGTAATCTGAAATTCCAATTAGACCAACATAAAGAATATGAATCCATTGTTTCGAAAAAAACAACTCAATGAATTTTTAAAACAAGTGATAGAAAGTTCACCCATTCCTCTAGAAGAGGTAGTTAGGATCAACTCCATTAGCAAACACAGATTTGTTCAATTGAATGATCTCTCGATCTATCCAATTGAAATCAATCATAGATCTAAAAGAGTGCACCACTCCTTTAACAACCACAAGTTTAAGTTCAAGCCATTAATTACAAGCACCCAATCAAATTAACTTGAAAGGGCATTTGAAATCAAACTGAATCAGGATTTAGATTCGTAATACCTAAGCCGTAGGAGTTTATTTCTCCATGGATTTATCAAAATAAGCATGAATTAGAAGAAATAAAATAGATTCGAAAGATTAATCCATTAATTGCTCAGAAATTCATAGAAATTACAAACATCATGTCAAATTAATTTTTCCCAGAAAACAGAAGAAATTCTCAAGTAAGAAGAAATGAAAACTTTTTTGCCCAAGAATCCTTCAGAAAACTACTCTACGTTAATACCGATTTACACTATTAGTGCATACTTTACAATGCATGCTTGCACGTTTATTTATAGGCTACTATGCATAGAAAACATGGCCTACTTTGTTGACACATGGCATATTCTCTCTAACTTTTGTGGTATTTTCCACGTGCTTATATGATCTGTGAAAACACTCGTTGAGGGTTGCGTGTGATCTATTGGTTGAGGCTCGTATTAAGCAAAATCAGGCTCGACTTCAGGAATTTTCAAAGTAAACTGTGTGTTTTTGTCCATTGCTCTATCGTGGGTAAATTTGATAAAGTCGAGGCTCGTATTGCTGAGGCTGGAGGCAATTCTAATGAAGAATTGGTGTCACGCTCCGAGGGGTACCCTAAACGTGGCAATCCGCCGTACACAATATTAAAGCTTAGGAATGACTATCTCAGTCACGCAAGAGCTTCCCTATCATGTACAAGGCATACATCACAACAAAGGGAAGCATCAGAGTAACGCAATTTATATTGATAATAAATAAGTAACAAGGCAAAGAGAATACTTATCAAAACATAAACATATTAAATTACAATTCTTAGGGGCATGTCCCTCTATCGTCTTCAAATAAATATACATCTTAGAATCTCCAAAATACTAACATAGAATTCATTACATATAAAGAACCTTACAAAATTACTTCATCTTATGTTTCCATTTCCTTCATAGAAGCTTAACATCCTTCCGTGACTTCCTTAATGTCATGATCCTCAATTTAAGCCACGGGTATACCTGTTTCAACAAAATCTATAGGGGTATAAGCTACAACTACCTTAGTGAGATATTCCTTTTCATTCGCACTATATTTTCAAACATGTTCATTTAGATTTTCACACATATGCTATGCGTACAATGCAACAATCACGTGATTACGCAAATATATATATAGTTATCCAGAAACCATATATAGAATGGATTTACCCCTCCGTATCGAAGGTTAGGGAATCGGTGATGAAGATCATCGATCTTCTACTGCTAGTCCCCAGGTCCCCACCCAAAGCGTTCGGTTGGCTGGGCTCCGAACCTAAAGTCGCATTCCTCGGGCGATTTGGATTCTTTAGGAAGGAACATGGCCCGTGTCACAGCACAATAACAGCCAATCCAACTCTACACGTAGGAGTAGCAGCCTTCCAAAAGAAATGTGACTCGATAGATATTATGCGTGAGCGTTTTATTTTTCTTAAGCCTAAACTCATTAAGGTTTATTAAGGGGTGATCAATCAATTTAGCAAATAATAAGCAGTCATACAAGTAGGTAAACAAAAATACTTAAACAGGCAGTTTGAAGTTACGATATTCTTAATTCTCATTTTACGCATAAACATAGAATCACATATATATACATAACCCCGAATTTCCCAAATATATATCCATTTTTATCTTTTCTTAGTATACTAGTGCTACTATTTTACAAGCACAAGCAAGGAAACGAAATTAAGAGGAATAACTCACTCGTCCATTTCGCGATCTTCTCAGTCATAATAATCCTCGGGTAGGATATTCTCGTATCCTTCGTCACCTAAGAAATACCCAGGATAAGTATTTCGAGAAATTCTACTTAAATTTTCTAATTCTATTTCACTATGTTCGTCAAATTCATATAAAATGAAATTCCAATTTAAAATGGCCATAACTTGCTCATTTTAACTCGGAATTTCGCATATAATATACCGTTTTCTACCTATTCGGAAAGATCTATCCATTTCTAAGGTTATCTTTGTTATATAAGGTCATTTGGGTTCCGAAAATGTTGGATGCAGATTTAAAACGAAAATTTCTAAATTTTGCAAAACCATTTCCTAACCCAACTTCATTCAAAAATCCTTTAGTAAATACATATATATATATAATTGATAAATCCTTTGAGTATATAAATAAGCTCACTCCATATGCAAAAATTCTAATGGTAGTGTCTCAACAATTTACTTCATAAA
The DNA here is from genome assembly GCA_024138025.1 of Combretum micranthum. Taxonomy (NCBI): domain Eukaryota; kingdom Viridiplantae; phylum Streptophyta; class Magnoliopsida; order Myrtales; family Combretaceae; genus Combretum; species Combretum micranthum. The sequence continues at coordinate 563,894 of JAMXBD010000027.1, forward strand.
ACAATTTTTTTTAAAGTATTAAAACTTAACTTCGATAAATTTCTTTTCAAGTATTTTGAAGAAACTTTATATCTTCATAGGTTATTATAAATGAGTATATTTTTTATTTTATTTTCTTCATTCCTTTTTCTAAAACAAGTAAATTTTCCTTTAACCTTAATCTTTCATAAATTTTTCTTCTATTGATAAAAGACTAAAGTTATCAAAAGTGTATTAAGTTGTTGAAAACCTTTTTATAAAGTTATATTTAGAATGTTTTTAGAAAATGAATCTTGTCTTCTTATATTTATTATTTAAAATATAAGTTTTTGTTTTCTAAAAACTTGTTCTTTTATTTCCTTTGAAAAGAATCCTCTTTATTGATAAAGTCCTTTGTTTTTAATCTTATCTTATTTATATTCTTTAAAAATAAGTCTCTTCTTTAGGAACTTAAAAATCATTATTTTCCTAAGTGGGTTCATAACTTTATGAGTTGATTTTATCTTAACTTTGAAAACTAGTTTGTTTCTTGGTTTTGTCATGGAGTTTTGAGTTTAATCTTTAAGCTTTTTGTAAGAACTTTGAAAACTTAACAAATTATTTTACTAAAACTTAGGTTACCATAATATACAAAGAAAGTATTTATTTCTTATGTTTCCTTAGTAAAACTATCTTTGTTATTTAAGAAAACTTGTATTACTCTATTTCTATGTTGTTTGATAATAACTTCATTATTTTGTGACAAGTCACATAATAGAAAATTTAGTTTTAAGTTCCTTTAATAAATAAAATTCTATTGTTAAATTAGTTGAGACAATATCATTATGTAGATGCAAGTATCATGAGCATGTAACATAAGAAAATACTAGAAACGAATAATAATAAGTAAAATAATAAAAATATCAAATATTGGGAACCTTAGCTTCATCAAGGTATCTCGGTCAAGTATTGGGAGCCTTAGCTTCATCAAGGCATCCCGGGACTAAGAATGGACTAATCCCAAAAGATTAAAGAAAATAAATAAAAGGTTATTTTAACTTGATATGGATAAGTCTAAGACTAGAAAAACTAGTCTTAAGGAAATAGCATTAAATTAAATAAATAACAAGTGAGCTTATATGCTCTAAAGATTATATATAAATACATAAATATATTTAGTTAGATATGAATAAGGAATTAGCATTATAACAACAATAAAATCAACATAACATAATAAAATAGGAAGTTCATGTATAAGAACAAAACATGAACATGTTGTTGCTTTTACTACTCATATGACTTTCAAAACAACACCATAGTCATGTTAAGTTACATAACATGAGTAAATAAATGGTTGGAAGAAATCTTTACCTAAAGTGTTTATGTGGTTTGAAGATGGTAGTGAATGTGTGGTTATGTGGTTATTGAGACATGGTAGTTGTGAGAGAAATTTTGTGAGTATTTAGTGAAAGAGAATTTTGGTAGAGGAAAATGTTGTGAGAGAGTTTGTGTAGTGAATTTGAGAGAGTTTTGGTAGTAGAATGAATTGTGTGAAAGAATGAAGGAGATGGGGGTATTTATAGAATTTTGGAGTGAAAATTAGATGTAATTAAATAAATTGAAAAAGAAATAAAATGGAGATGAAGAGAGAGGGAGTGGCGGACGGCAATGGGGAGAGGGAGAGAGAAAATTTGATTAAAAATTATTTTTAGAAGAAAAGTGTAAGAGAAGTTTAGTAATATGTGGTGTAGAATTTTTATGGGAAAAGAAAATTGTAAGAAATAGGTATGTAGGTGTAAGAATGGGTAGTAAGAAAAAGTAGAGATAGATTAATAGTAATGAATAGTAGAAAAGTACTATGAATAGTAAACTAGATAATTAAAATACCGGTAGTAATAAAAATACGCGTATAAATGCGATATTTGTAATTTTTAGCTACTGAAAAATTCTAAAACTGTTATTTTTGAAAACCTTATATTTTTACGAGTCTATTGATATTTACGGAATATTTTTGCCATCCAGTGTACCAGGGCATGATTTTTGAAAATTGATCCCGTTTAGACTCGAAGGACACTAGAAATTTGCGAATCTAATATTTTTAAGCTTCCCTATATTATTACGAACTATTATCAACAATCATTTTCATTTCATTGTTTAGGGTTTAAGAGCGCGGGATTGCCAGATCTTAAACACTAGGGTTTGTTATAAGCTTTGTTGATTTTTAGGGTTTCGGTTTGACTTTCGGTTTTGTTGAGTTATTCGTAAGATCCTATAATTTTGGAGTTTTGACCGTTTTGTATTTTTAGATCGATATCTGTGGTTTATCTTATTTTATTTGTGATTATTTAATAGTTTTCAGTTCTCAGGATCGTTTAACCGAGTCTAGGGTTATAAGTTGACTCAGTTTAACTTTTGATGAAAATTGAAATTTCTGATTCCAAAAATCCACCAAGGGTTTTAAGATCTTGGCATTTCGTTGTCGAGCGTTATTTAAATATATCGTTTTGATTTGCGTTTTAGGAATCGGGTAGATGATTTGATTGGCATACGGATGTTAATTCAACCGATAGTTAGATTTTATATTTTGTTTCAAGTGTCCTCATTTTCTCAAGACTAAGAATTTTCGTGTTTGACTTGATTTAGAATTTAGTTTTAACTTGGGTCGATTTCCTGGATTTCAATTTTGATATTAGACTTCTAGGATTATTTTCTATGAATTATGAAAATTTCAGGGGTTTACAATTGGTCCGTCAAAATAATTGTCATGGGTCAAGATTTGAGGCTTGACTTTGAGGCTTGATAGTGTATTTTCTCTAGAATGATGCTCAATCACTTCGACTGAAGTCTAGGATCATGTCGAGGGCTCGCAGTTAAGGCTTTATAGACCAATTTTTGCTATTTTCTTCCTTTGTTTGGCCTCGGTTGTGACTTTACAAGGCTCGACTTCTGCAATCTTGATTTTACTTGTTGTTTTTGCTCCAAATCTAATTTAAAACACTTTGATTATTCCTCATTGGATTCTTAAAGCTTCAAAACAACATTATTTATCACAAATATCAATTTTACAGGATTTTTATATGAAATTCTTAGCAAAACGAGCTCAAAATCCTATGAAAAATATAGAGTAAAAATGACTTATCATACGCCTTAGTTCCCTAAGAATGAGCTTGACCTCTGGCCCTTCGAAAGGCTCACGTAGGAATAGCAATCCTTATGATGTGACTCGATGAATGCAATGCGTGTATATTTAATTTATATAAAGACCGAGTATAGTTATGGTAAACTTGAAGGTGATCAAACAATCATCATACATACATTAGTAACATGTAATATTAACAATATACTTAAACAATCATTTGTGGATTCCAATATGCTTAGCATCCATTGTTACACATACATAAAGGCATAAACATATAAGTCCATGTTCATTTTATCTTGTACCTATAAATCTAGTGCAACTATCTACAAATACAAGCAAGGTAATGAAATTAGGAGGGAAAATTCACTCGTTTATATCGCAATCTTTTTAGTCGTAGTAATCCTCAGAAAGGGACATCCTATATTCTTCAGAACCTAGACAAAATAAATACATTATGAGTATTTCATAGAAGTTCTACTCAAACTTTCTAATTTTATCTTCTTATTTTCGTCAAAATTCGAATTATGTGAAATCTCAACTTAAAATTATCATAACTTGCTCATTTTAACTCGGAATTTCACATATAAGATATCGTTTTCCACCTATTCGAAGAGATCTATCTATTTCTAAGGTTATTTTTAACATTTGAAGTCATTTGGGTTCAAAAAGGGTTGCTACAGCTCTAGTACAAAAATTCCAGCCTCAATTTGTAATTTTTTTCAATTTTATTTCATCGAAAATTCTATATTTAACTCGGAATTTCACATATAAGATATCGTTTTCTACCTATTTGAAGAGATCTATCTATTTCTAAGGTTATTTTTAACATGTGAAGTCATTTGGGTTCAAAAACGGGTCGGTACAGCTCTAGCACGAAAATTCCAGCCTTAATTTGTAATTTTTCTCAATTTTATTTCATCGAAAATTCTATAGCAAACACATGAATATTTATATAATTGGAAAATTGTTTTAATACATATATAAACTCATATTATATGAATGATTCTAGTGATGTCGTCTTAGAAATAAAATTTGTAAACAATTTTTATAAAAGATAAAGTTTAGTAAAGCGTCATTCTTTGACTTCTGATTTAAATTGCTATTTTGTAAATATGTGATTTGATTAACAAGAAAAATCATAATTCAATACATGTATTTTCTAAAGATCTTACATTTATTCACAAATTCTTACTTAACAATTTATTTAATATAACATGGTTTTGTGACAAAAACCAAAGTGTAGTTTCTTTAAAAGAATTTTCTTAAGTTTTATTCTTTCAACAAAATTATAATTCTTAGATTCGTAAACTTGAAATTCAATTAAAGAAATTCATATTTCCATATTTAGTTTGAGTTCATGAATATTTTATTTTCATGCTAAACTTTTTTTAACTAATTATTTTTCGAAACATGAACCTTTATGTGGTTGTGAGGAAAAATCATCCTACGTTGTATAAAAACATTTTAAGTTTTGACTTATGAACAAAATTAAAGGAATAGCTTGTTTTAGATTCTTATTCTTATAATAAATCTTTTCTAAATCCATAATTTTTCAATACATGGACCTTTGTTGGAAAAATCCTATTATTGGTATTTCCTTAATTTCATAAAAGAAAATGGATTTTTACTTCATAAAACTTAGTTCCTTAAGTTGCACACCAATTTATTCCTAAGTGGGTTTTTAGTGAGTTGATTTTAAACTTGACTTAGAAAAGTTGTTCGGTTCTTAGTGTTTGTTGAAGTGCTGGTGATAATCTTATAAATAAGTTTTTAAGAATATTTTATATAGCAAAGAATTATCAATTTTAAGGTTTTAAATAATAATTTTATTTTAGTAGTTTGAAAAGAGAGTAGAGAATTAAAAGTTTTGCATAATAACAATACTAAAGTCTATTATTGCTCTAGGTTGACTTAAGGATTCCGGTTTGACTTCTGGCTTTTTGATTTATTCATAAGGTCATAAATTTTGAGAGTTTTGACCGTGTTATATTTTTGGTTCAAAATTTATGTTTTACTTTATTTTTTATGATTTATTTAATATTTTTCAGTTCCTAGGATTGTTTAACCGAGTCTAAGGTTATGAGTTGACTCTATTTGACTTTTAGTGGTAATTGAAAATTTTTATTCTAAAATTCACCGAAAGATTTGAGGTTTTAGTATTTTGTCATTGAGTGTTATTTGGATATATTATCTTGATTTACGTGTTAGGGATCAGATAGATGATTTGATTGGTGTACGAATGTTGAATCGAACGATTGTTAGATTTTCCATTTTGTTTTGAGGGTTCTATTTTTCTCAAGGTTAAAATCTTATTTGATCTTTTAGAATTCACTTTTAACTTAGGTTGGTTTTTAGGATTTTGGTTTCGTTATTTAACTCTAGGATTATTTTCTAAGAGTTATGAAAAATTTCAAGGGTTTACACATTCCTTTAGTTGTGATGTACGCCTTGTGCATGATATGAAAGCCTTTATGTGACTAAGGTAATCACTCTTAGGCTTTAATATTGTATACGATGGGCTACTACGTATAAGGTACCTCTTAGGGCGTGACAATGATGAGGTTGATATCACTTACCTGTCATCCAAGCTAAGCTATAGTAAGCTTATGGAAAAGCTAAAGATTAAGATGCTCCCCTTATGAAACAAAATAGTACTCATTCATCACTTTTCTTAATGTATTCTTTATTGAATTTTAGTATTCAAACTCATTTCTAGTTCATTAACTTATACTTGCTTGAAACATTGATTTATATTAAACCTATTTAATCGGACACAAAATAAGAATCCCACCATGGCTGCAGAATCTGTCCCGCCAAGATATGGATAGTTCTCCATTGTTTGTCAAGTTATTTCTTTTCTTTTGTTTACTATTTTCTATTATAAAGATATCACTATTCTTTATCATTTGATAAGTATCTTAATAATTTATTGACTTACTTTAAAAACTCATTTTCTTAAACATGTATTAGGAACAACTTATTTCCTTTACCAAATCATATTATGATATACTATCTTTAAGTCATTTGCAAGCTTTAAATCTATTTTAATTTAACTTAGCTAAGTTGATTTAACTTAATCAATCTAGTTCATTCTAGTTTGGTGAAGTCCATTGTTCAATCTGAGCTTAGCTATATTACTAGTTTTTAGGCTTTATGGGCTTATTTGGAAGAGTATGTGATGATTTGAAGCAAATAAAGCAAGTTTGGTCTGGATTATGCGAGAAACAATGCTTTTATTTTTAGCGCTCCCTTCATCACAGCAAGGGCAGAACAGGGAGGGATGAATTAAGAAGAATATAAATACCTATCCTGCATTCTTTTTATGAAGCTTTTTGAGAGAGGTAGCAGCCAATAGCCAAAAATAGACACTTTTAGGGTTTTGGGAAGGTTTTAGAGTATTTTTATCTAAAAACCCTATTAGAATAACGAATTTTCCTTTTTAAAGAGAGAACTCCGCAGATTCTCTAGGGTTTCATAGTAGCTTTATATTTAAACACTTTGATTCATCAAGGATATTTGTTATTTATTACTTTATCTAATTATGGGTCTTCGCTATTTCTCTTATTTATTGCTTTGTATTGTCATATTCGTGGAGGAGTAATTAATTTTGGTTGGGTTTGTGGATCCTTAGGTCAATTTCATGTAATTATACTGTGCTTATTTTGAATACACGTTGATTTATTGAATTCAATAGCTTGAGCTTCATATATCTAGAATCTGTATAATGCATGATATGGGTTCATGTCTAATTTCGTTAAAATAGGCTAAGAAGTCATTTTAGTGAATAGATCTAAACTATTGATGAGGTTGATCCTAACTACCTTAAGAGAAGATGAGTGAAAACCTCCTGCCACTTTTTGTGAAATTGGTTGAGTTGGTTTATAAAACAAAGGATTCATGTTCTTTATGCAGATGTAGGCCAATGATAACTTAAGAAGAGATTCTGGTATAGTCCATTTCTAAAGTTTCTGACCTTAAGAGAAGCTTAAATTTAGATTAGTGAATCCGGCTGTTCAATAATTCAACACAACTTTTTCTGAGAAATTCTTGATTTACATAAATAGACCTAAGGTGAAGCATGACCCAAGTAACCTTATGAATTGATTTATCTTATTCTTACATGCTTGCTACGAAACTTGCTGCTAATTTTTTATGTTTCTTTTGTTAAATTAAGCTTAGCTTAGCTTCTCAGTATATGAAACCTCCTCTATTTTTGTTTGGCTAGATAATAGGAAAAAAGCAAGAGTAGAAGTACTCACAAACTTTTCCTTAGAATATGACCTAGATCTTTTTCCATTATGCTACATCTGATGGGTACGTTTGCCCTGTGGAGACCATAGTTAGACAATGATTTAGAAAAGAAAATACAAACTTTAAAACTCGGTTTTTCCTCCACCAATGAACAATACAGGCATGTATGGAGGGTTCTATCAATTTTGAAACAAAACCAAAAAACCATATACCCCTTCATACGGGATGTATGACAAGCTATATGAACGATACACCTTTCCATACATGCTATATAACAGAGTGTATAAACTTAGGGACTTGCACAGAAAGTCATACATCTTTCCACACATGTTGTATGACAGGGTGGATGAACTCAGGAACTTGCAAAGAAAGTCTTACACCTTTCCATACATGTTGTATGACAAGGTATATGAATCATATGCCCCTTCATATAGGTTGTACGATAAGATATATGAAACCAAACGACTTTCCTTTGTTCTTTTACCTAACTTTATCTATTTTTTCACTTGTTTTATCTTAAAACTCAACACACAACAGCTTTATAAAAACATGATGTGATCCTAGAAGCATCAAATTTAAATCTAACCAAGATCAGGTCCAATGCTTTGCTTCAAGGGGTTGGAGATTCAATAGCTGGAGTTTCAATGCTGAAAACCCGAGTCAAACGAACCAAAGATGTTTACAAAATAGTTTGGAAGTCGAAAGATTGAAGTTGTGTGATGGAAATCTAGATGCAACATCTAAGGATCCTCTATTTATCCAAGGTGGTCCAGTCACGCGAGCTAAGGCTAAGAGGATGCGGGAAGCTTTAGGAGTATTCATTGAAGATACTTGGAAGAAACAAGCTTTGCATGGAGATTTCGTGAAAGAATTGGATCTAGATGAAAATTGGGCCTTTGTGAACGTCATCCAAGTGTCAAAGGAATGTCAGGAGACCAACCAAAGAGAAGGCCGGCCAACAAAACCGTCGGCTTATCGTTTCTTTTATTCCATAGCCGCTGGTTTATCTTTTAAGTTATATTTATTTTCGTAGCCGCCGGCTTATCTTTTAAGTTATCTTTTATTCCGCAAGTTATCTTTTATTTTCTATAAATGTTGGTGTTTGTCATTTGTAAAAGATCAACTTGAATATTGAGAATACAATTGAGAGAGTTTTCTCTTCTTCTCCTTTGGAGAACTCGTGAACTTATCAAGATCATTTCTTGTGGCGTGCAATCCTATACTTCGGTTCTAGTTTGCAATACAACTATGGGTCAAAGTTTCCTTTTGATCTGATTTAGATTTCCTAGGGCAATGTTTCCATTAACTTGTGTGGGTTTCAAGTTTAACATACTTGGAGTTCGCATCAGATTTGGTATCAGGGCGACAGGATGTAGACATTAAATTGTACATGGAGTCTATGTCGAAGTCTTTTGAGCGAATGGTTCAAGTCAATGCCGAATCTTATGAGAGGTGGCAGAGATTAGAGGATAAGATGGCTGAGTTGGAGAGAAGACAACAACAACCGCAGCCTAGACAACAAGATAGGCAAGTGAAGAGAAGGATTCATGAAGAAGAATATAAAGCTAATCTTGTTGATGAAAAATCCAGTTTAATTTATGCGAACTCCAAGTATGTTAAACTTGAAACCCACACAAGTTAATGGAAAACATTGCCCTAAGAAAGCTAAATCAGATCAAAAGGAAACTTTGACCCACAGTTGTATTGCAAACTAGAACCAAAGTGTAGGATTGAACGCCACAAGAAATGATCTTGATAAGTTCACGAGTTCTCCAAAGGAGAAGAAGAGAATACTCTCTCAATTGTATTTTCAATATTCACGTTGTTCTTTTACAAATGACAAACACCAACATTTATAGAAAATAAAAAATAACTTGCGGAATAAAAGATAACTTAAAAGATAAGCCGGCAGTTACGGAAATAAATGATAACTTCAAAGATAAACCAGCGGTTACGGAGATAAATGATAACTTCAAAGATAAACCGGCGGTTATGGAATAAAAGAAAACTTAAAAGATAAGCCAGCGGTTTTGTTGGCCGGCCTTTTCCTTGGCTGGTCTCCTGACATTCCTTTGACACTTGGATGATGTTCACAATGGCCCGGTCTTCATCTAGATCCAATTCTTTCACAAAATCTCCATGCAAAGCTTGTTTCTTCCAAGTATCTTCAATGAATACTCCTAAAGCTTCCCGCATCCTCTTAGCCTTAGCTTGCGTGACTGGATCACCTTGGATGAATAGAGGATCCTTGGATGTTGCATCTGGATTTCCATCACACAACTTCAATCTTTCGAGTTCCAAACTATTTTGTAAACATCTTTGATTCGCTTGACTCGGGTTTTCAGCATTGAAACTCCAGCTATTGAATCTACAACCCCTTGAAGCAAAGCATTGGACCTAATCTTGATCATATTTAAATTTGATGCTTCTAGATCACATCAGTTATCACGCAACTTCGCATTTAATTCACATATCAAGGGTACTTCTTGTCTAGGCTTGTTTTTGTTGATTTTTCTTTTGATTTACATGGTTTTGGAGATACTGTTTAGGGTTTTCTTCTTAAAAATATACCAAGCAACCGACTTTTCATACTATAGCTATGGAAGCTGAGTATCGCAACTTGACTTCTACTACTTACATTCTTCGTGATCTTCACATTCCTATTACTTTGCCTATTTTAATTAAGTGTGATGGTAAATCTGCAATTCTTATTCTTATTGCTCAAATCTTATTTGCATGAAACAACTAAGCATATTGATATGATATTCTTTTTTTTTTTTTTTTTTTTTTTTACATCATATCAATGATGATTTTGTCAAGCTGCAGTTTATATCATCCTCATCTTAGCTTGTAGATCCTTTTACCGAGTGACCTTCTATTGAGCATCTTCAACATTTTCACTCAAAGCTTCAACTTGACAAGAGCTATTGAGATATAAGTAAAAGATTTAAAGCAATTACCAAAATAGACACCAATTGGAATTAATTATTAAAATAACCCATCTAACTCATATATTATAGATGTATCTCAACTTTTCTAAATGAATTGCATGTTACCAAAATAGACACCAGTTGAGGTTAATTATTATTTACTAAAATGTATAGAATCGATAGAATAATACAAAATCATGCAAAATCAATAATATAATAAACAAATAAAATTATTACCTTAAATTCATAATTTTCCTAGTCTACAACTAAATAATTTGATATCATAAACTTGTAAAATTATATATTTAACTCGCAATTTTAACCACTATGCATATTCCTCATACAAGTTCATGTGTACCCAAGTAGCACTTTTGAAATGCAAGATATTTTTAGTTATATCGTATATCAGATGTGTGATTTATGAATCACAACCTCTACATGTAAGATACCTCCCAACAATTTAAGCAAACTAAAATCACATTTGCAAGACGCCATTTTAATTGTCTACTTTGGTAATTAATTTCTCACCTTCCTATTTTGGTAAAAAAATTTAAAGAATGATTAAATTGACCTTTCCCTTGAAAGAAGGTACACATAGTCAATACAGATACCAATACTTAAGCCGTTTCTCCAATCAATTATGAACCTAGTGGTCTTACGGTCTCCAACTATCAATAAAGAATTTCCGTTAAGCCTGGAACCCGCCGTAAGATATCCAAAGCATTATATCTTTGCGCAATCCCAAAAGCCCAACAAAAGGACGGAGATAGGGAAGCAGCGAATACGCACATAAATAGAGCCAGACCACCAACAAGATGGGTATCACCACATGACAGATACTATAAATATAATAGATGATCATTACTTTTATGGCCAGCCTTTGTCAAACAACTAGCAAAAAGAAGAATCTTCTTTTTTCTTTTTTCCTTTTTTTTTTTTTAATTCTTCTTTTTTTATATATTTTTTAAGTCAAATATACAATGCGTCAAGTGGCCAAAAAAAAAATAAATAAATAATACAATGCGTCGGACTCCAAACGTCACACAATTCATGTCTTCAAATAACCAGTCTGCTTTCCGAAACCCTTAATTTCCATGAAACCCAGCTGGTGATGGGCGATTCACCCTGTTTCATGGATATTGTCAGAGCGGACAACTTGACCACAGTATAACCCTGCTACTGATCCAAAAATGATGTGGCTTTCATGGAGAACTCACAGACTGGGAGCTCAAACGGTCCTGCTGGTCACTAGGGAAGCCAAAATGTTTGAACAGGCCCTGCAAATATAAAATAAACATTGGCTACAGCTTGAGATTACAGATATAAACTTTTCAAACTTAGGAAATAGCAGGAAGACATTCAGTTAGCAAATCTGAAGCTAGTAAATAGGATGCAGTTTGTCAAGAGGACAACAATGTACATCATCCATCATTAAATCTCCACTATTAGTATGCAGATCCATAAAGTAGGCTTACCTGATAAGAGTACCCATCAGTATAAGTTTTCCCTTTTGAAAAGGTCACAAAATGAAAAATGACATGAAAGTAAAAATAAATTTCCAGTGGGGATCCTATTGTTTAGTGGAAGAGAGGGGAAACAAGAAGGTAAAAAAAAAAAATGCAATAAAGACATGTACATTTCTTACCATTAAGAAACTACTACAGATCATCCTTCAGCATTTCTTTCAACTAACTGGTTTATTTTTTTTTTATCATCTTTAAGGGACCAAAGCAACTTCATTGGTTATAGGATAAAAATTCTAGAAATTTCTGACTGGAATTCCAGAGAACATGTCAATTGTCCACATGACAAACTGATGAATATTCTATCGAAAACTGATAGATAACACATGATCAAGTATGACAAGGTCTCCCGTAAAGCAGCTTACCATGAAATCATTTATAGCGTAAGTCACGCAATAGTGTTCCTGAAACATCAGCATATCAGAGACAATTTTAAAACCACGAGTGAAAAAAGATTTAACAGGATGGAAATGTTAAATAAACACAATAAGAATGTCGTTGATATATTCAATTGCCTAGTGATGACAAATTTGAGGAAGATATAGATCTTGCCTTTTTTTCCTCTTTTCTGGTGTTTGGCATTATAGTAATGTCAAACATCTGAACAACAACAATCTCAAATTTAACAGTCCCGTGACTCGAGTGGTTTTTTTATATCTTTTTCTGTTAAAGACTAGTGGTGTAGGTCAATATGAGCCTTTAATAATAATCATGGGGTAAGTGCCATTAAAAGAAAAGATATAACACCAAAAGAAATTAAGAGGAAGCTTCACATTTGCTACAATTTGTCTAATAGTTCTCTCCACACCAAGATTGGGAACTAACTTGCCTGCATCATGTGCCACTCCTCAAATTCATCAAATAACTCCAGCCGTTCAATCCTAATCAGAAAAAAGATTATAGATGTGAATATGAGAATCTACCCTGATATATATTAAGTTAAAAAGTCATGCAATTGTATGGGAAATCAGAAGACTCAGAAAGATTGTGCTCCAACTAGCACGTATAAAAAGTACACGAGAAAAGGAATTATTCACAAGAAAGGACTCTACATTCAGAAGCAAAATTATTTCTAACATTGAATTTGAGGGGAGCTGTAGAAAACTGTCATAAAGACATGCATCAATGCCTTCCCCTCTTCAAAAAGTAAAGTGCTCTGCAGTCTCATAACTTAAACAGATAATGAAGATTTAAAAACTTTTGTGAGGATGCAGGAACCAAATATAGTAATTACTGAAACAACCACAACAATGCGAAAGCTTAAGGTTCGTTTTATGTTTACTTTTGGTGAATAATACTAAAAGTTTTTTTAAAGTGCATCAGTCATATTTCAGAATAAATCTTCCATCTTCAGGAGGTGGACAAGTCTTTAATCAATCGACAACAGGATGAGTCGGATGTGGGCATGTAAATTTGCACTGTTTCTTTTAGAGAGCTTCTTTTTTTTTTTTTTGGGTGATAATTCAGTAGTCCATGAATGTATATGAAGGTATGTACATAAAGTTAGACTCAGGGAGAAGATATGGACAAATGCAGATATAGGATGGATGGGTTAGTTTCCATACAGACACCTCAAAAGTAATTTGCATATAACTGTAAAAGAGGCACTCCAAATTCTCCTAACTGTGTTCGAAGGAGTGTATGAGCACACCGCCCACCCAACATTCATTTCTCTCCTTCCATCACAAGTAAATGTCCACTGAGAAAGCTCATCCCCTTGCACCCACCTTCCCAAAAACACAATAGACAAGATAAAACTCCCAGGACAGAAATCGTCCTCCACCGTATTGGTAGTGCAGAGCCTTCCAAAGGTGGCAGGGTGGGCAGTGTGGACACCTTCCGAAGCAAACTTTGCAAAAGCAGTTGATTGAGATCAGGCTGGATATCCTAGGTACTAAGTACTGGTTAAGGTTGCCGGAGTCAAAGCAGTCCTTCAGTGCCTTTGATAAGTCCGCTGCGAAGGCATGAAGTCCTTGCACCCATCTTCAACCTGAAACCCACACTAGGTAAAGATAAAATTCCCAGGATAGAAAAATTGTCCACCACTGTATTGGCAGTGCAGCACCTTCCAAATGTATTGGGGTGGGCAGTGTGGACACCTTCCAAAGCAAACTGTGCAAAAGTTGTTGATGAGATCAGGCTGGATACCCTAGGCACTAAGTATTGATAGTGCTTTCAACTGGTTAACGTTGCTGGGGTCAAAGGAGTCCTTCAGTAAGTCTTTTGCAAGCAAACCCCAGCCCTTGATGAGAAATCCACACCAAACCCATCCGGCCCAGGGCTCATCAGTAGCCAAGTACCACCACCGGGAAAACAAAAGAAGAGGGGAAAAAACCAAAAAAAAAAAAAGGCCTTCTCCAATTTCTTCTCAACTAATCTCACTCTCCATTGCCAAGATCTGCTTCATACTTTGTATCGTTTAGACCAAATCTGATAGGAATCATGGGTCTTATAGTCTGATCACTCAATCTCGAGCTAAAGGATTGATGGATTTAGTTCAACGGATCCTTATGGATGAACAAAATAAAGATGAATCAGAGTATTTGCATGGCTATGAGATACACTTTGCTATCAGACATTGTCTAATGCGTTCAAGTGTGATGGAAAGACAAAATTTGAAGGAAACGGCCATCGTAAAGACAGTGGTTGAAACTAAGCAAATAAACAAAGTCACGGACGAAAACACCACCGTCCCCATGCCAACGCTGAAGACAGTACCAGAAGACACAACCATATGTAAGATTGCGAAAACGTTGTTTGCAAAGAATAAAATCACAGTTGAGAACACCGCCCCCGCCATGGCAGCATCACAGGTGGTGTCGGTGTTACACGATTGCATTTTGAGCTATTTCAAGATCTGAATATGAGATTTTTGTGCGGTGGTTGATGGCACACACCAATGCACAACCGAGGGGGTCAGAATGCCTTCATGCTCTATTTTCAAACCTATATTCATTTTCCTATTTTATTAGTTTTTGACTTTTACATTCCTACTTCCCCTAACCTCATTTGTGGGAGTATATAAGAGATATTAGGGTTATGTTAACATTAGGTACACAATTTTTAACACTTTGAATCCTTTGTGATCAAATTACTCTCTTAGATAATATTGAGTTTGTTTTTCAAGATTGTTCCTTATAGTTTTCCTCAATCGTGCGTTATATCAGTTGATTAGAACAATTGGTTTGATTCTTTCTTTGGTGGGTAATATTCAATGATAAATCGTTCATATCTTTAATTTTCTATTTTATATAAATCAAAAACCAAAAACATATATGAAATCCCTAAATTGCAATATAACGCTAGATCCATAATATACGCAAATTCTCCAATCCGCATTATCTTGGTGTCAAAGCTCATACAGTATAGCAACATGATCTTTTACCTAAAGAGTTCATTATATTTTATGGCCATGAATCTTTGATGTATTTGAGGAGTTAGTAAATTGTCCGAGAGACATGCAAGATGAGTGAAATTCTTGCAAATTTTTGCATGCACTATAAAATAAGAAAGGTGATACTAATATGATAGCTGATGCATTGTATAGGAGGCATGTTATAGGGTTCTATGCAAGGTAAAGTTGTTGGGTTTTGAGCATATTGTAGGATAATATTCTAAGGATAAAGTATTTACACCTATTACGATAGCTTACAATGAAGGGAGATCGATAGATGGCTTTCATATGATCGATGGCTATTTGTTTAGGCATGAAAGGTTGTATATTTTGCATGGCTCTATGCATGAGATACTTGTTAGAAAAGTGCACAGTAGCGAACTTCCTTAACATTTTGGCAATCATCGTACTCTTGATGCATTGAATGAGCACTTTCATTGGTCTAGCATGGCTAAAGATGCTCATAGGGTGGTTGATGGGTGTTCCACTTGTAAGAGAACCAAGAGATGAAGTAAGCCAAAAGACTTATACATGCCATTACCTATTACTATTAAACATAGATGGATTTGAGCGTGGATTTTGTTCAGAGCCTGCCTATAACTCGAAGAGAACATGATTTGGTTAGAGTGGTGGTAGAATGGTTTAGCAAGATGGCACACTTTATTCCTTATTATAAAACCGATTGTGCAGTTTATACTTCTAGTTTATTTTTTAAGGAATTAGTCAAACTCCATAGCATTTCAAAAATCTAGTGTGTCCAATAGAGATGTGAAATTTCTAGGCTACTTTTGGAAGATTTTGTGGAAGAGATTGGATCTAAAATTACTGTTTAGCACTAATTGTCATCCACAAACTGATGGACAAACTAAAGTTATGAATAGAATGTTGGGTTCTTTGTTGCAAGTCACAGTTGAGAAGAACTTGAAACATTAGGATTCATGCTTGCCTATTGTGAAGTTTGCCTACAATCATTCAGTCCAAGAGTGTAATAGGCAAGTTGCCTTTTGAAATAGTTCACGTGTTTAATCCCAAAACACCATTAAATTTACTTCCTAAGGCTCCTATTGCTGAAGATAGCCAAAGTGGAATAAAGCGTGTCCACTAAATTTAGTAGCTACATCAATGGGTATATGATTGATTGCAAAAGCAAAACAATAAGGTGATGGGAGTTTGAGCCTAGTGATTTAGTGTGGATTCACCTTCAGAAGGATAAATTTTCGAGAAAGATGTTAGAAATTAACACCCCAAGCTAATGGACTATTCAAGATAGTAGAACAGGTTAATGAAAATGCTTACAAAGTTGAATTATCGGATGATTTTGGAAGAACTTCAACTACTTTCAATGGGACGGATTTATAACAATAATTTCCAAACGAGTTTGATCAAGATTCGACTTTATTAGCCCAGGGGAGATGATAGGAATCATGGTTCTTATGGTCCAATCACTCAATCTTGAGCTAAAGGATTGATGAATTTAGCTCAACAAATCCTTATGGATAAACCACATGAAAATAAATCAAAGTATTTGCATGGTTATAAGATACACTTTGCTAGTAGGCACAGTCTAATGTGTTTAAGTGTGATGGAAGGCAAAATTTGAAGGAAAACTCATCAGTTTTGATGGACATGGTCGTGGCAAAAACAGTGACTGAAACTGAGCAAGCAAACTAAGTCACAAACTGGTAAAAAGTTATTTGCAAATAACAAAGTCACACTTGAGGACACTACCCTTGGCACGGCCGTGTCATAGGTGGTGCTAGCATTAAATGACCATGCTTCAAACCGTTTCAAGGTCTAAATGTGAGATCTGTGTGTTGTAGTTGATGGCACACCCAAACGCACAGCAGTAGGGGTTAAAGTGCCTTCATGCCCTATTTCCAAGTTTATTTTTAGTTTTTTATTTTTATATTCCATATTTGCTCTTACCCGACTTGTGGGAGCATATAAGGGATATTAGGGTTATGTTAAAATCAATTAGTCAACTTTTTAACACTTTGAATTCTTTGTGATCAAATTACTCTCTTGAGTAATATTGAGTTTGTTTCCCAAGACTGGTCCTTGTTTTCTTCATTCATGCGCCATATCAATTGATTAGAACAATTAGTTTGATTCTCTTTGGTGCATAATTTCTAAGGATAGATCATTCATATCTTTAATTTTCTATTTTATATAAATCAAAAACTCAAAAACTTATATTAAATCCCTAAATTGCAATATAACACTAGACCGTAATATACACGAATTCACCAATCCATATGAAGATCACTCAAGCATGCAGAGTCTTCCCTAAACGTCACCCTTCCTTGCATCAGGTCCAATGTATATTTTTCTATATTAAAGATTTCTCTCTCCTCAATTCACATGGTATCAAAGCCAGAAAAACTAAAATAAAATAAACACGCTAGTTTTCCTACCAAACTCATCTAAACACACCTTAATTTATGGAGATTATTAGTGGCGTAACTCCTTTTTCCGATGTGAGATTTCAAATATGATCACATCATAATGTTCATCTCTTAACCGTCATCATAACCCAAAAATCTTGCCATGCAAAACCACCCCACACGCCACTGCCATCTGCTACTTCTTTCTTTTTCCGACGCCAACCTACCTTTTCCGACCACTTTCTAATGCACCTATACATAATTTTTCCCCTATGGATAATTCCGCTCTAGCCTTTTTTCAGATGGTTTCACAAGTTCAAATAAATACAAGAGAAGCACAAGGTAGAGATTGTGAAGATAAGTAGAGAAATCGTGCTAGATGTACCTATTGCCATCGATGGGAACATACTAAGGACAAATACCACAGTTGCATGAATGTCCTCCATGTGCCAATGTTATCCAAAATACCAATCTTGTACCCAGCAATGAACAATATAAGGATTCTCTACCTCTTACTAAAGCCGATCTTAAGAATTATCTTCAGCATCAAGCGCTAAAGCAATCATCATCCTCTACCACTTCTCTTGCTCACATCAGTAATTTTGTTGCATCTCACTCACTCTCTCTCTCTAGATCCATGGGTGGTTGACTCCAATGCTTCTAGACACAATTCTATTAATCCCCATATGTTTTCTAATTTCGCAAAATTCGCATTATTAACTTCTTTGACAATAGAAAATGGTTCACATTCAGTTGCTAAAGTTGTGGGTACTACACAACCCTCACCATATATGCCTTTGAAACATGCCTTTATATTCCTCATTATCCATTTAATCTTATACTTGTTAGTAAGTTCACACATGCTTTAAATTATTCAGTTAGATTTGACCCCCATCCCATTATTTTCCAAGTTCTCAACACGGGACGGATTGGCATAGGATGTGAGTAGCAGGGGTTGTACTACCTCACCAATTCTCTAGCTTCTTCTATTGCATGCTCCACTATAGTCTCTCCAGCTCTTCTCCACAATCATTTGGGCCACCCCAGTCATTCCAAATTTCAGAAGATGGTTCCTCATTTATCTTAGTTGGTCTCTTTAGAATACAAATCCTGTCAATTTAGAAAACAGTCTAGAACTTCACTTCCCAAGCAGGTCAATAACCGGATTGTCTGTCCTTTTGTTGCAATTCATTTTGATATTT
Organism: Combretum micranthum; assembly: GCA_024138025.1. Classification (NCBI taxonomy): domain Eukaryota; kingdom Viridiplantae; phylum Streptophyta; class Magnoliopsida; order Myrtales; family Combretaceae; genus Combretum; species Combretum micranthum. Next base: position 582,675 of record JAMXBD010000027.1, read on the forward strand.
AGGGCCCTAGTCGTGTTGTGTCTATTTTGAGTTTTCAACATTTTGTAACCTTTATTTAAAATTATTCTGGTTGTACTTGGTTATATTTAATGAGAAGTCGTACTGAGCTATTTTCAATGAGTCATTTTGTGCTAAAATCAAAACTTCGTTTAATGCATCTACACAAATTTTGTGCAATGACAATGCTCCTGAATACTTTTCGGCTCAATATACTAACTTTATATCCTCTCATTGAATTTTACATTAGCCCTCTTGTGCTTACCCACCTCAACAAAGTGGTAATAGACACTTAATTGAAACCGCTCATATACTTCTTTTACATCACCATGTACTACTCGTTTTGGGCTTCTCATCAATCAAATGCCTTACTCTGTCCCTCAACACAAAATCCTTATATGCCCTTCCATTACATGTCTTTGGTTGCACATATTTTGTTTACAAAATGTCTCACGATCAAGATAAACTATCCGCCCATTCTATCAAGTGTGTTTTCCTTAGTTACCCTATGCTTCAAAAAGGTTACAAGTGTTATTCAACCATTACTCAACGTTTACTACTTGGTCCTTGATGTTACATTCTTTAAATCTTATTCCCTTTATTTCTCCTCTCTATCCGAGAGTTCTATACACGAAGTTTTACCTATTCCATCTCAATTATCTCTTCCTGAGCCTATCCTTAATATTCCCAATTCTGTTCTTTTCCCTCCATTATTGGAAATTCACCATCAATGATTCAGGAACTAGTCTTCATCATACTCACCAATTCTTTTAAAGGCTCATGCTCACTCGTCTTCTAATCTAACAACTACACCCACTAAAGGCGAACCTAATGTAGATTTCCTTATGGCTCTTATGAAACGTAACCGTTTTACTCGTAATATTCTCCCCATTTATAATTTTCTTAACTATCACCATTTGTCTCTATCCTATTGTATTGTTGTCTCATCCTTATCTTCTATTTCCATTCCTAAAAATGTGAGTGAGACACTTTCAGATTCAGAGTAGACATAAGCCATGGTAGAGAAGATGACTCCCTTGCATACCAATGGTACTTAGGATTTGGTTCTTTTACCTCCTAGAAAATTTCTTATTGGGCATCGGTGGATTTATGCTATAAAGAATGGACCTAATGGTAAAATTGATTGGCTTAAAGCTCATTTGGTTAATGATAAGTTAATTTTATTCTATTTTTTTCATAGGAATTCCAGCCTATTTTCATCATTTTTTAGTTAAATTCCTATGAATTTAGTGATTTCATTGTTAAAACTGTTAGTTTTCAGCTCCTTGGACCAAAAGAAAAAGAATCAAAGTGTTCTTAACTAGATTTGGAGCAAAATCAGCAGCAAAAGTAGGGAACAAATCTGTCGTGCCTTGCGTGACATCAATTGAGGCCAAAATGCAATGTAAAACAAACAAAAATTGGTTTGTCGTGTCTTAAATTTAGCCCTTGACATGACTCTCGACACTTGTTCTATGGAGATCGAGCCCAAACTTAAAGAAAGCTCCTATCGCACCTCAATATCGCGCCCTAAAACCTGACCGCGACAATTGCTGAAGTAAAGTACAGACCTTTGCATCAATGTCGCGCCTCAAATCATCAGAGAATCGAGCCCTCGATAACCTTAATATTAGCCATCGATGGAAAAATAGATAAAAATGCTGCATTTTCTCTGCTCAAGTCAAGCCTTATCCTTGATGTAGCCCTCCCCCCCTCCCCCCCCCCCCCCCTCCCCCCCCCCTGATGAGCGAATGTTGGAGCAGCAATTTACATGCACATGTGAATAAAAAATTTACTTTTTGTTATACAAAATCTATCACGTCAGCAATAAAATCTTCATGATTTTCGTACCTAAGCCCATAAATAAACATGCAAAGGCACACGAAAAAGAGAGGGGGTGTACAATGTACATACGATAAAATAGTACTAACGTAGTGAGAGAGAGAATTTTTGGAGCGAAAGAATTCTATTTCTTCTTGATTTGGAGATCTCGTAGTTTTCTAGATAAAATCATTTTAACTCATTGTTTGTAATTTCTACAAGACTTTGTTCCAAATTGTAATATCCTTCAATTAATCTCATATTATTTCTTCCGGTCATGTTCTTAATTTTTAAATCCATAGAGAAATAATCCCCTACAGCTTAGGGTTTGCAAATCCATCATGATTCATGTAAAATCAAATGCGCTTTCAAGTCAATTGACTAGGTATTTGTGACTAGTAGTGTGAATCTATTAGCGTGGGTCTAATTATGTGGTGTCCCTGTTAGACCCATGTTTCATTTCAACTGAATAGGCTGAGAGTTCGTTCTTTTGGATAGATCTTCAACTGCTAGTGGAGTTATTCATAATCGCCCTAAGAGAGAGGCTGTGAGGCTTTCTGTCCTTTGTTTTTAAAACGCATTAAGTTGATTTTCTAAACAAATGATTCTTAAGCTTTATGCGGTTCTAGACCGTTGAAAGCCTGAAAAGAGATTCTAGTGGTTTAATCTAAACTAAAACTACTAACTTCGAGAGAAATTTTAATTTAACTCAGTGAATCTGACCATACAAATACACCAGCAACAAATCCTTCAGAGTTTAGATTTGAAATCACATGATAAAAAATTGATAAAAGCTATCGTCTTGCACTTTTACAAACCCATCTTTAATTTTGCTTTGAAAACATTTGTGAATATCTCTAACCTTAGCATAACTTCTTTTTTTCTTTTATGTTTTGCTAAGTTTCTTTCGTTGGCTAGATAATAAATGGAATGTGAGTATAATAGTTGTCGCCATTCCTTTGAGATCCGACCTAATTCTTTCTATACTACTTCGGTAGGTACGCTTGCCATGGATGTTAGAAGTTGCTAAACCAAAGTTGAAAAGAACCAATTAGTTATATAAACTTTGAAAACTTCAGTTTCAAGTTGTGATTTTGAAAGTGCGTTTTATAAACAAATCCAACATAGGAAGATCCAATCCGATTAACAAAGGTTATACAAAGATTTATGGTTTGGATTATGTTGATAACCTTTTCTTGTAGCTAAAATGTCATCTGTTCACTTGTTTCTATCCATTGCAACTATGAAACAATGGCCTTGATATTGATTGGATATAAAGATGTCTTTCTTCATGGTGAGCTCCAAGAAGAGATTTATATGAAGCAATCGCCTAGTTTTATGCTCAAAGGAAGTCTAATTTGGCGTATAAAGTTTGTCACTCACTTTATGGTTTAAAACAATCTCTACGTCTAGTTCAACCATTTTAGTACCATGGTTATGGAGTTTAGTATGATTCACTATACATCTGATCATTCAGTTTTCTATAAACACACATCTAAGGAGCGGTGTATTTAGTTTATAGTCTATGTAAACGCTATTGTTGTAATTTGCAATGGTCAAAATGGTATTAGTCACTTGAAGGCATATCTTTCAAATATTTCCAGACCAAGGATCTTGCTTTGTTAGTATACTTAGCGTAGAAGTTGCTCAATTTAGTTTTGGTGTAATATTTTTGCAGAGAATATGCTTTAGATGTTCTAGGAAACCAGATGCTTAATTGTATGATCTAACTGTGAAGTTACTATTAATCCTGCAAGATATCATCAATTGGTAAGAAGACCCAGTTATCTTACTATCGCTCAGCCTGATACATCATTTGTATTTAGCATTGTCAATCAATTCCTCTAATCCCTTATGACAGTTATTAAAATGCAGTGGTCAGGATTCTTAAATATATTAAAAGTGCTCCACATATAAGTCTACCATATGAGCATCAAAAGCACTTCTAAGTAATTGGATATTTCAATGCTAACAGAGTAAGTTCTCCATCTGATAGACGATCTACTTCTGAGTATTGTATTCTTATAAAGTTAATGCAAATATAATTTATTGTTTATTTGCATACGTGGGAGTTTTTTATCTATTTAGGTTCTTGTGAACATTAATTGCACAAATAAGTCAAAATTAAATTAATAGCCAATTTAGAGTTGAAAAATCACATATATAACGTACGATTTACTTGGAATACGAAAAGTTGCAGATGGTACATCTATCCTAAATTACACTAAGCAAATACAAGTTTTTTTGTAAAAATTTGAAAACCCATCTTTGAGATGCAATTATGAAATACCTTTTAGGTTACTAATTTTTTATGATCAATATTTTGGTAATACTTTTAAGCTACAATAGATACATGCTACACCCATGTACATGGTATCAAAACTAATCCCGAAAATATTAAAATAACCCAAATCAAAACCTTGATGGAATCTACAGCCGCCATTGCTAACAACATTTCAACCCTCCATTACCACTAATATGATCATCAACCCAACTAAACCATAACCCTATCTCCCCTATACTTGACCATTAGCCAAACCTCCACAGCCACAGTTTCTAACCTAACACACACTGCACAAGGGAGGTAGCATGGCTCTTGGTCATTTCCTAACCCTTAGCAATCTCATTCTCCCTCCACTCATCTACTTCACCTGCACCAAAGTCAATCTTGTTCAAATGCAACCTAACCTATACACCACTGATAAGTCACAACATGACCCAAACATAAACCACACCCTCACCCTCTCCAACCACCCACCCACCCACTCACACTACCTACCCATCTCCCACCCATCCCCTCCATGTTCGCCTAAGGTCAACCGTAGGTAGCCCTCGCCTCATAACCTAGCGTCCATAAAACATGGCCACTCTACTCCTCAAAGCCTACTCACATTGACACCTTCCCGATGCCCTAGACTAGCTCCTCTAATCATGTTCCTCCCTTTCTACCACTAATTTCCCCACACGATCCCCATAGTGTTTATAATGCCATTATTTTCAAGCTTTCAATAGACAATTACCCACTTTGCCCATGTCCACTAACCTCTTTTCTCAATCTATAGGCCAGTACTGCTACGTTGATGACACTACTATTGCCCTAAACATCATCATGAGAACTCCCTGGCTCAAGAGAAGGAACCTAAACGAAAACTTCTTGCCCTCAAACTAACCTTCCACTACTAACTACTAGGTGAGATTAGCCAAATATTCTCTTATTATAATCTTGCCACCCATGCTTTTTATATTCTCTACTAACTAACCTTGCCACTTGTGCTTTTTTAAGTCTCCCATGTCAATATGAAACTCTAGTTACCTTATGCATGTACTCCCCTTTTCCTCACTCTTATGCAAATTCATGCCAACCTCATCACTCAAGAACATTGGCTTAGCATCATGATGACAACAGTGCTCCAACTTTTATCCCAATGCACTCTACACCTAAACATCATCAACCTTTAGGACCCAAAATCATGGTCATGGCCACTCAATCAAAACTTGTGACAGTCAAACCATTGATCATGGTTATCACCATAAATCCTTTAAGTAGTAGCAAACAACACCATCCACTAACACTTCTAGCTCCACAAATTCACGAATTACCTATCAGATCAATAACAAACCTTGAAATTACAAGCTCAATGAATTATACATAAAGTTCCCCAAACACGGTGAATCAAATAAGCTATTTGGTATCCCAATTTAGGTGCTATACACCGCATGACATCATATACAAATTTACTCACAAGCCTAACCTCAAATATTGTAATTAGTTGGTCCTTGATAGGGAATGGTCTCTCTTTACAAAGAACCTTGTTTTTCATTCTAACAGTCGTCCTATGCACCTAAAAAATGTCCTGTCATGCAATAACAACTAAATCATTAGATTTGAAATTCATCTTTTCCTTCAAGGTTCTCTAACGAGCAAGCCACTTCCAAACAACAAAGAGTCCTCTATATCTTATTAATCTCTCACCAGGTAGCTCTCCCTATAGTTATTTCTAACATTTGCTGCATTAGGAAAGATCAAGCATTCTAGTTTAAGTCAAATACACACTAAGTTCCTCAACACACTTCTTCGAAGTCATTGAATTCATGTCAGGTCATCCAACCATCTTCTAGCCTGTGTTAGGTCAATGATGTTAGAAAGTCCACTCATTTCCACTTCGTGAATTCCTTTCACAGAGCACAAAAGCTCTTAGATGTCATCCACTCTGATGTATGGCAATCACCAACTACATCATGCTAAGGGTTACAATTTATGTACTCTTTAGACTAGTAACTCTTAAATCTTTCTAATGCATTGTAAAAATTAAGTCTTGTCCAATTTCAAACACTTTCAATCTCATTGAAAAGTTACTTTTCTGATCACGTTAAAGTGTTTTATAATGATGGTGGTGGTGAACTTGTTAGCATCATCAACAATCCTACCCTATATATCACGCCAACATCCTAAGCCCCAACCTAAAAAAAACACACACACACACATTAAAATAAAAAAAATAAAAATAAAATAAAAAAAAAAAGAAAGAAAGAAGGGAAAAAAAACCCAAAAAAGAATGGCATTATTAAGCAAATATATCATTGAAGTTGCAAGTACTATTCGCTTAAAAACCAAAATACTACCAATCTTCTAACAGATGCCACCTATATTACTATTTCTACTGATAAATGAATAAAATTACATATTTATCTTACAGTAATATATCATTTTCATGCATGTTTTGGCACTCCCATCGCAAAATTTCGATAAAAGCTAGTATATTGCATTATCTTAAGATCAAATGTACAAAAGATGAGAAAAAGGGTCAAAAGGGTATTTTAGGCTGATAAGTCTCGACTTCAAGGGTTTATTTGAATTGTCTAATTTTCATTTGTACCGTATCTATATCTGATTTGCATTTGTACATTATATGTTTGATCTATTTATAAGTAAAAATGCATGTTCTTCACGTGTATTTATTTCTTGACAAGCATCAACTTGAAAACGACAAAAATAAGATGACAAAATGACCAAAAAAAGATTAAACAAACCGAGCCCTAATAAATTGCATTTCAATATGAGAGAGTTTGCATTTGGCCTCACAAGTAACTCATGGCAACACGCAACTCCCAATTTTATTTTGTACTCTAGAAGACAAGAAGCAGGAATACTTCTAATGCGAACTTAATTTAAATCAGTTCAAAATTGCAACTTAAATGAGAATAGAATAGTAGCTGTGACAGCATCAAATAGGGACAAAACTGATGGTTCACTCCAAACCAAGCTAAATTATCCACAGCAAAGTTTGTTACTTGGAGTGGATCAGAGTCAAGAACTTCAGAATGCAATTGATAAGCCATGACAGCTGCTAACCAAGCACTTAATAGTGATTGAAGTAAAGTTCAAGCACACTGTTGTACTGTTAGAGCATCCATAAAGCTAGGTTATAACACCCAAACTAGACTTAAACAACATTGATGGCAGAATTAACTTGGGAGCCAAACAAACTCTGTCAAAGATGAGCTGCAATGTGGAGATCCAAATGCTGATTTAAGTGAGACTAGAAAGTCCCAAAACATCAACAAAGATCGGCATAAACTACAAGTTGAGGATCCAAGAGCTTCCATAATGCTTAAGTCCAACCAGCAACTTTTCAATCTGGGGTGATACTCATGTTTACGAATATTTTAAAAAGAAATTACTCAGTTATAGGGGAAAAAAATTATCAGATTATTAATGCAATATTACATTCATTACATACAATATTGCATTGGTAATAAATGCGATACTAGTAAAAAGGTGAATATCGCATTTAATATTGTGATACTACATTGAATATGCGTCGCATATATTAAATGCGATTTAACAATTAATACTCTGTTGTATCGCATTTAATACTTGCAACACAATTTGAAAATGTAATATCATATACTAAATGCGATACAGAATTGGTATTCGTGTAATTTTTGATTGATTGATATTTGCGTAATTTTTTTTCTAACAGACCGATAAACGAGAAATTGTCCCTTTCAATTTATGACCAAACTTATACAAGGTTGAGCTGCTGCAATTTATTTATAACTGAGCAGTATTACCTCAACCGAGCTCACATGCTTGTGAAGAATTTATGTGGAGGGAAGAGCTGAGGCAGAGAGTTCTGCACATGCTCAAACAAGCAGGCCATGCCAAATTCCAAGCACAGTTTAGAGTGCCCTTGCAGTGATTTTCAAGCATTCAAGATGTGGGAGGCACCCCTAAACAGTGAAGAGTGCAACAGAACTACAGCACATCCCCAATTGTACTACACTAGAACTTAGTGCCCACAACAGTACTAAGCTCTTAATACTTCTCTTCTGTGTGCAGATTTCAAGCTTAAGTGACCAAGCTATCCACAATAGCTCAACAAGCAATGCTTACATGCGCCCACATTCCAAACAAAGCAGCAGCAGAGAAATAAACTCAAAATTGAGTTGAACAGAATCTGAGTTGTTAGCTGTCCTAGCAAGGAATCTGAGTTGTTAGCTTCTCCATCAATGTGCCAAGCATATGAAAAGAGCAAAAGCAAGTCAAGAGCGCTGCTGCAGAAGCTTCTGAAGCACCCAAACTTGTTAGATCAAGAGCCCGAGCTTGCCATGAAAGCCGAATTCACATGTCTTGATATGTCCAAGCACTGGAAGTATGCCGATCAAAACATTCTAAACGTCATATACAAGTAGCAGACCACACCAAGCCAACCAGACCTGATCAAACATGAAAACTACAGCGAGTTGAACCAAAAAGTTGCAGAACTGAGCTGCAATTCTTTATCAACCAAGCTGCACTGTGGCAGTGAATCACACCAAAAGCTGAGCATCCATAAGCAGCAGACTCAAGTGCCCAGTCGTGCCGAACAGAGTGCCCATGGATTGCACTTTGGGAGCACTCATGCATCAACTTGGAGCACCCCATGATTGAACCAAGAGCGGTAGCAACCAATCACAGAGCCCACTACAACAATAGACGAGCAATTTATGCCAAATGCTCACAAAGTGACTCCAAGCACCCATTGTTCCAATAGAAGAATGTGTCGAGCAAATCCCAACTATAGCTGACCTGGTCTGCATCAAACAGCAACAGCAGAAATCCTTTTGTTATTACTTTCTATTCTATTTTATTCTTATGTTGACTCTATGGTCTTCGTACAGATTCGAGTGCACCAGGTCAAAACAGAGCTGACTTAAGTTGATTCAACAGGCCAAGCAGCAGTGACAACAAAGCTTTTCCAAACTCCAAGAAAATGAAGCAAGCAAAAGCTGGAATTGTAGGCCAGAATAGTTTAACAGCAAGTTGCAGTTCAGAGAGTAATTAAATGCACACGTCAGTTGAAGCCATTCAGCTAATTCTTGGGACAAGACGAAAACTGCACTTGATACCAACTAGAATAGCATTGGAGCATCCACCAAAATCCTAACTAAGCATTCCCTTCAGACTGGAGCAACAATAAGTCCAAGATTCAGCCAAATGACTTATAGCAGTGCGTAATCCAAGTTGCAAAATCGAGTAGCTACAATTTAAGGAAATCAAACAACAGTAGAGTGCTAAAAAGTAGATGTCAAGCTATTTTGGAGCTTATCACCAAGCTGAGCTGAGCACTTCAAAAATGTTGAGCCAATTGTAAAAGACCAACCAAAACAACTTTTAATTTGTTTTCTTTTTTCAGTTGGGTTAAACTTATCTAAGGCCTACTTTTGTAAATATTCTAAAGACTTACCTGTTATTTTGTTTTACTTCCTGATGACTTACCTAATATTTAATTTTACTTGTAAGTGTGTGTGGGAAATCCAAGAAGAAGAACAAAAAAGGCAGGTAAGACAAGTCCTACATGGGCTAGAAAAACATATGTCCATGTAATGAAAGGGGTGCACAAGTCAAGTTGCCTTAGAGCATTTTAAAAGAAGCCTACCTCTCATTATTATGGACCATTCTCTAGCCCATTGACATGCCCATGCATTATTTGACGACCACTCTCTCCCTCATGAATAATGCACACCATGGAAATTGAACATAAAAGACTTGGACCGTGCTGACCACGTCCTTCCCAAAAATCTAACATGATATCAGAGCTATAAAGGCCTCACAGCCCATGAAAATCCTGGTGGCTCATGTTGCAAAAACGAGGTCCAAGTAGGCTGGCAACTTACAATGCCAAACCTAAGCACCTAATGAAAAGCGGGCTAGCAACTTACAATGGCAGACCCACAAAATGAAGAGCTAAGGCCTCTACGACTCAAGAGAAGCACAAGCCCATGCAAAAATGCAAAGATAGACTTGTGGCTTCTAAGGCTCTACTTAAAGTACAATTCCAGGCTCATAAAATTGAATGCAGGTTCAACCGGCTTGAATGCAAGTTACAACTGGGTTTGAAGGGGAATGTTGGAAATCCAAGAAGAACAAGAAGAAAGAAAGTGGAAAAGATAAGTCCCACATGGACTAGTTGAGAAAAAATATATGCCCATATATTGAAAAAGGTGCTCAAAGTCAAATTGCCTTAGGACATTTTGACAAGAAGTCCAACTCTTATTATTATGGACCACTCTCTAATCCACTCATATACCCAGCATTATTTGAAGACCACACTCTCCCCCATGGATAATGCACATCATGGAAATTGAACATGAAAAACTTGGACAAGACCGACCACATCCTTCCCAAAAATCTAACAATGTCCACTCACACACACTATCGCTACCCATTTCTTGCTCAACACACCACACAAATCAGACCATATATCCATTACCTACCATCACTTCTTCTCAATCACACTCTACCCACATTCCATATCACTTAACATCCTCCATATCACTCTCCAGAATATCCACTCATCTACATATCTATACACATCACCATTCCATACACTCATCCATCTTCATCCGTTTCACCTCCCATACTATCCATTGTTGTACATCACCATGGAGCTGCAAGGATTCAAGAGGGGATCCTTACTATTAGGTGCATTCTTCTTCTTATTCTTGTACAATGGATTGTGCTCAAATTAATATCATTAATAAAATCATGTTCTTCAATATAAATTATATTGTTTGCGTGGGATTGTGTAATGAGTTGATAAATTTCATAATTCATTGAATACTTTTTATGACGGGTTTTATTAATTGGAATTTTGATTATTCCTCTATTGTTCATTAGACAAATTTGTCTATGAATCAAGTTTTAAGATACCTAAGAGGGATTCAAAAACCCAATTGAAAAAGAAAATAGAATTTCAAAATCAATATGGACATGTGATTTTGAGTTAAATTTTAAAACTCACTCACTTAATGCAATTAAAATAGTCGTTTAGGGCATGGATACATGAACCACAAATTCAATTAGAATAACATGATTTGTGAAAGCAACATGTTATTTATAAAAAATTACTCGAAAAGGAAATCTATGCTATAAGTAGAACTTTGCAACTTAAGAGGAAAATGACTTCTTGTGAGTTTAATCAAAATCCAAGCAAACAAACGCGATTATAATTACATGGCAATAAATGGCAAGTTAGAGTATCCCATTACATAATCCCACACTAACGCATAGAAGGAGTTTCTTGTAGTACTTTTTTATTTAGTATATTTTTACTTGTTAATTTAGGGATAATTTGTAGTGATAATTTTGAGAGTAGTTTTAGTGGTTTAAAACCTGAAAATCCTGAAATCAGCTTGCTCATATAAGAATTTAAATGCTCTAATAAGCACTTAGCTCTTCTTTCTTTATTTCTTTCTTTCTTTTTTTTTTTTCTGGGTTCAAGTGAGAATTAAATATTTAGCTTAAGTTTCCCTACGAGCAAATATGACATCAATTTCTCACTTAATACTACTTGTACGACCAGTATACTTGCCATTATAAGTCACTAAATCAATTTTATGAATAAAGGAAGTACAAGTATAAAACCATTTTTAACAATCCGTGACAAATTCGGTGACACATCACAAATCAAGCATATACCATTAACCGTTTACCCCCTACCAATCTCATCTAAATATCCCTTTTCCAAATACTTCATCACACTTCTCCCAACTACAACTCCTTTTATACCTCTGCTTTCCAAATACCTACTTCAAGCCCCAAACTTACTTTCGCCTTACTCCTTATCCTCCATCTTTCTTTGTCTTCTTCTCCTTCAAGCAAACACCCTAAGACCTAAACCTTTGTCTACCCTTCTTCCTCTTATCACAAGCACCTCCAAAAGACTATTGTCAAAAAGTCAAGCTAAATGATCAAGAGAAAAAAGTGACGTCAAAGCAACCAAAGTCATGTCAAAAGAGGAGTCTCGCTACTCTTATCAGAACTCAAAGAATCACTTGCAATTTAGACATAATCGCCCACCACATTGATGGCTCTCCCTCCTGGTATGGCTTCAAACATCAAGTTTAGAATGTCATTTAAAAGAGGAGAGACCCCAACATCCTTAATTGAATGATTGTCCCAAATCAATGGGTTCACTTTCGCTTTAGAGATGGTAGGGTCAACATGCATAGTCCAGGCTCTCTCTGAGGACAAAAGGCCTTCTTCCTTCAAAAAACAATCAATCTCGACATGTCCAAAAGTTTTGCAAAACCACTATCCACATTTCACGTGTCCACAATCTCAAAACTGTTCAAGTAGAACTTGTTCAATAGAATGCCTAAAGAAACTACCAGCTTCTTGTATCAAATAGATCTAAAACTCCCCATACATGTTTCAGTAAAGGAAGTAATCACACACAAACATTCACTTGTCAATTTTCTTTTGCATAAAATGCAAAGGAATAAAGTAGCAACTCATTAAGGGGAGGAAAAACTGTCAAATTATTTTGACTAAATTTATTCTGCAAGAATTGGCATCTCTCTTCGCAAGATTCACAAGTGTCCTCTATCAGCAATGCATTGCTATGTCCTGTTGAACATTCTAAGTTGTTCCTTTTTGGTAAAAATAAGATTAATGCTGCTTCCTTTTGCTGGATGTAAAATGGAAATATAAGCTTTCTTTGAGATGTAATGCTTAATCGGGGAAAACAGGCAACCTAGTCAAACATGGTTTAGCATAGTGATTTTCCTGTGAGGTCCTGGTTTCATCACTTTTGATGTAAAAGATTCCGGAGACTGCCAAAATTGAAGATAATCTCCTTCAATGTCAGCAGACTCCATTAATATCTACTAAAACTTGATATTTTAAGTAAACTAAAGACTCAGCTTGCTGAGCCACATAGGGGGGGGGAAAGGCCGTCGCTACTGCCTGCATTATGAAATTCTATTCGTATTTTCTTGTTGCCTGAATTTCAATCCTAATGGTTTCATTTCTTCATTATTGTGTCTAAACCTGCTATAAATCCCAATCAATTCATTTACATTGTGGTGAATCTCAAGTTCAAAATGAATTACACCACAGAAAATCAATTCAAGCGTGCCAACAACAGCATACAAGTCATAAGACAAGGTTTCCCAAGACTCAACGACCACATACCTGCGCTTTTCTTGAGCATCAATGAAATCGCTATAAACTTTGAGCATGTCCCATGCAGTGGCTCTCTGCATCCAAAGTGACCAAATAAAGATAATTTTAAAATTGCATTTTATTGAAGAAAATAAACCAAGCAAGTTAGTAGAATTGAAAACACTTTACTCAAGAAAGATCAATATACATAAATAAGGCCACAAAACCATGAGTATATAAAGAAACTAATAGCATGTTTAGTTGACTTCATAAAAAATAAATAAATAAATAATTGAATAGGTGTTCCTCCCTTGTAAGATATTATTGCATTTGGTTGGCAAAATGGCTATTCCACATAACACCTATTACTACAAAATAAGAAATTGCAATTCCTTTTCAAGACCAAAAGAAAAGATTTTCTTTGGTTTGCTTATTGCCATATTTTATCCATGAGATCCAAGCCGACAGTCAAGCTATGGTCTAAAACAAGTATACATTGATATTTTTAGATATACCCCTAATATGTTATTAATATCATTTTTTAGTACAACCAATAAGATAACAGCTATTACTCTATATTCTATTCATTAGCAATTACATTTTCAATTCTACGTTATTCCATTCCACCAACAAAATATGCCTTAACAATGGAAAAGTTGTTAAAAACGAGTATGTGTTTACCTGCCAACCTTCATCAAGAAAAAGCTTTTCCTTGGCATGCAAAGTTGGAGTAGAATGAATTCCCAGGAGAGCACAGCCTCGACTCTACATGAGACAGAAACTGGTTGTTTAATTCCCTTTTGCTTGCATATCACAATAGATTTTTGTTAGTTTTATTATAAGGTCATAAGCCAAAATATAAGTATATGCCCATATTGTCATTCCTTGTAATAGTTCAATAGTAATATCCAACCATCGCCTCTAGTAAGAACTCCTGAGAATGTAAGCAATCAGGAGAAGGAAAAGAAAAGGGAATTTGGTGGTCCCAATTCCTTAAAAATTAATCTCTCTTCCACCAGTTACTAGAAATCTAAAGAATTGTTTTTTATCAAATGAACTCTTTTAACTACTGCTGCAAAACATGCACACACGATTCTTTATCAGTAAAGAAAGAGCAGGCATGAGATTTCCCCATCCTTAACAGTATTTTTCTTTTAGTTTGTACTAAAAAAAGCTTGAAACCGTATATCTTATCTACCACGGGAAAGCATAGTAAGGCACCTCTAAGTTCCTCATCATTTGATAACCAAAAGCATCGTCTGGATGAATCTGCTGAAAGACATATAATTAATCACTGCATTAAGAATGTAACAAATACAAAGAAAGCAATGCAGTGAACCTGTTCATATAGGAAAAATATTGATGTTGAGAATTTCTTTGAACACCAACCAACAATCGCACGGCTTGAATCTGGATCCAGGTATATCAAGACGCATTCTGCAATTATAAATGTTGGCAGGCTGACAACAGCATCAGAATGAAGCAATTTAATATTTGCGTCCACAAAGGTGCATCTCAATGTTCCCCCACACCCCCCAACCCCCCCCCCCCCCCCCCGAAACGACCCAAAAAGAAAGGCTAGGTAATTGTGTCTGTGTATTGCAATCACCATAATAGACTTTCAGCATGGATGAAGTACAGTAAAACCATATATACAAAAACAGTAACTGGTGCAACTCAATACCATGATGTTAAAACATAAGTGGCTAATATAAAATAAAATGAAAAAACAAGTTTCAACTAGCATGTAGGAATAGATGAGATCAGCATTGCATACCTAGGATCCATATTAGCTAATTCTACAACATCATCTAACTTCCATATGTCACGCAAGTCAACAGGGAGGAGCTTGTAATTGTCACTTATCACTTCTCCCTTTTCTACAAAAAGAGATAATGCACAAATAAATACCCGAATAAGAGTTTGTAAAAGCATTGAAGTGAAAATTAGCAGTACTCCATGTATATAGACACATGAAGCAATATATCCCTATATAGTTATAGTAAATATTGTCATTACTTCAATTAAGTGCCAATTATCGGACATGAAAGCAAAAGATCATAAGAACTTCGTAGCAAGAACAGAAAGCATTCTCCAAAAGAAAAGGAAAGTCAGGTATGCTGATGGAACTTCTTTCTTTTATTTAAGAATACAGTGACTTTAATGGCTACAAGCCTACAATGCCAAACTCTGTATCCATAAAATCCTGGTAAACGTATCAGGTTATTTTCACATTTGCATTATTTAAACAAAAAATTCATGCAACAGGATTGACTTTTTTCCTGGCATACTAACCAAAATCAACTTCATTTCAAAATTCTCATGGTATAAAAGCATGGACACATCTAGACTTCATATCCAAGAATTCTGAGGGTATCTTTAGAAGGGTAACAATGTAAACTAAGTATAACTGACCTCTTGATATGAATGAATTTGTCCCCACTTTCTCCCGCAACTGACTGTGGGTTTCGATGATAGCTGCCTTTTTACTTGTCACCTGATGTAACAAACTTTCTTCTTCATTCAGTAATTCAATGAGTAAAATATATATTAAGCTAAGATGGAACGAAAACTCATTGTCAGGTATCAGACATCAGAATACTTACCCAAAACAGTATGACATTACAAAAGCTCACACAATTACCAAAATTTTAGTTTCCTATTCATCAAATACTGAACTCCTGTTTACCCAAAGAAACCAAATGAAAACCTGGAACCATTGATGCAAAACAGGCAAAGACTGTCTATGCAAAGTATATTCAGAGTGCCCAATTCAATTGATATATTATTCTCCAACAAAATAAAATAATCTAACCCAATCAGTGGCCCAAAAAAATTTAAAAAAATAAAAAGAATAATAAATAGAAATCTCTGACTTAATCCACCAATACAAAACAAGTCAAAATTTCATGTGATATGGCAAGTCAAAGGTTCAGCAGAAGCATTTCTAGTTAAGAGCATTAAGAAAGAAATAAAGATTCCAGTAGGCACCTCTTTAAAATCCAATTCAACGTACAGATAAGGTGCTCTTCCCTCATCCTGTAAAACAAAAATAAATAAGAAGACAGAAAAAAATTATGTGAAGAAAAACAATGATGACTTTCATTTTTTTGAGAGGGAAAAAAATCTTGAAATAAATCAAAAACAACTATGTCAAAGCAATCCAACAACTGCATGCCGATGGCCACAAATTACAGAGAGTGAGAAAATTTATGCCACAATATCAGATGCACGAGCCTAAGAAAGCAGAAAAACGTGAATCAAACTTCAATTCTCACAATCAGGAATGCATATGGCAAAAGGCAAGAAAATTTAAATTATAATTTCAATTTCATCAATAAACTGCAAATACTCCAATATAATTGCTAATTCAGGCACCTGTAGCTGAAAGTACATTGTATCAAAGCCAGCTCCAAGAGATAGTATCTGCTTCTTCAAAGGACCAGGACCTTCCTCAGTGTTTCTTTCACAGTCAAGAAACTGATATAAGAGCTTTCTTAGAGCAGCCCATCTGGAAAAGTAACCTCGAAAAAACCAAAAATAAAAATGTAGTTTAGCCATGCATATATCATCTAAGGGTACCAAAAGGAACCACCCCTGGAAATGATTATTTAATGGACTATAGCACCTCCAGTGGGTAGTGTTATCATATGGCATGAGAGGAATGAGAGTAGAATACAAAAATCTAGTTTGCCGATTCACATTGTGGCAAACTCCTGTGCAGCTTCTATAAATTAATTATGCCATGGTCATTTGTGGCGTTTTCTATAACTATATAGTTTATTTAATGAAATTGGAGGAAATTGCAAATACACGATCTCATGGTCATACATGGCCCTTTTATTGCTACATAGTATATTCAATAAGAATACTATATCACCCAAAAAGTTAAGATAATTGCAATAAACACTTAAGCTATTGATTAAGTGCAAATAGGCCTTTCAAAGTTTTATAAATGGCTTCACCTCCCCTAACTTTTGAACAACTATTGAAAACCCAAAAGTGTTAGTTTAAGAGCCATAAATAGTGACAGATTTTGAAGCTTTAATGACAATTAGAGTGGTCTGCATATTTTCAAAAGTTATGCAAAGGTGAAAACAAGTTTTAACAATTCTGTGGATTTGTCTACACCTGACCAATAGTATGAGGATGGTATTAACATTTAGCAAAAGAATTTATTTACATGAGATATCACCTGCCTATTAATAAGGCATACATCCAATCAAATTGTGTGCAGAATGCTCTTTCAACAAATGCAATTTTCAGCATAAAATTCTTACCTCGGTTAATTATCGGAGATCTTCTCACAGGTTTTCGAACAAATAGATGAACACAATCATCCCTCATGTACCCCCTTTTCACACATGACCTGTTAGCCATGAAGTCACTACAACAATTATGACCAATTTGATTCAAGGGTGCAGCTAGTATGGCCTCAAGAAGTGTGAAATTTTCAGTAAAACTATATAAAGCTAGATTAAGTAGATACAGAAATAATGACTACATAAAAATAAGCAATCATTCGGTGAAAGCCATTATTAAACTTTTTAAATAAGAACAGTCCTGATCAACCTTAATTCTTCCACATGTCCTCATGGAAATTTCCGTACATGGGAGTCTTTTAAGAGCAAACCAGACATGGACCTAGCTGGGCATGTGTCTGCAAGGGACTGATTAGGGTAGGTTAAGATAAATAATTTTATAGGTTATTTTACGTGTGTTCATTTTCTGCATTATGTGTTAGTTTTCCGCAAGTTATTTTCATGCATTTGTGCAATGCTGGAGATCTGTAGATGTAATTCTGTATTCTCCATAATTTTCTCCTTTGTGTCCATATAGCAATTGTTTGTATTTATCATAAATATAAGTAAGCAGCTATATTTTGCAATTTAAATAACTGAAAAAATAGGAATGAGAAAACAAGTAATATTTTCAGCAAAGACTTTTCTTTTAAAGATCCTTGGTTCTCTCGGATGAGCCTTAAAATAACTAGTCACACGATCCCATAACAATTTCATACTAGAGCAAGAAAATGTTGTTGATTTTCACTCTCTCCAACAGCAGTTAGAGGTGTTCATCAGCATATAACAAGAAGATCAGGTAAGGGATTGAATAGAGCAAGAGCATGAAACGACTAGTTTCAAGGCAAAACAGCATGAGTTTTATCATCAAGTATTTCTCCAAGAAAACGCAGAAGATATGCTTGAAAGATCAAAATTCAAGGGAATCAGCAACAATTGTCATCATAGGGAAATAAGATAAAGTGTGCCATTATAAGCAGCAGCCTTTTTGTAAAGCCAGGTGCTTAATTACCCAAAACCCAGTTTCATAATCCTATAACAAAGTCAAAATGACTTCACAAAAATAAGACAAATTATGGTATTCTTAGCAGCAGCCTTTTTGTAGAGCCAGATGTCTAACAACCTAGACCACCGCCACATCATAAATCAAAGCACTTGAAATCAAACTAACAAACATCTACTTTTTTTTTTTTTTGGCAGGGGTTTGGGTGGGGGTGGGTGTGGGGGAGGGGAGGGGAGGCTGGTTGGGGTTTGTTAGATTAGAGATTTTTTTAGATTTTTATTGATATAGAAAGTTGAGGGATATATCTGCTATACAAGCCACAAAGAACTTACTATCCTATCCAAAAAAAAAAGCTATACAAAGGTAACTGAAAAATCAGTAGCCCAACACAAACTGAGCTAACAAACATAAAACAGTAGAAACTTGAACACCCTAAAACAGAGACTTAATGCACCAATGGAGGGAGTCACATGGGTGTTCTCCACGTCTTTGATGATTCCTTTCCTTCCAGATGTGATAGAGGATTGCAGAGGCTGCTTTACACCATGAACTTTGCATCCTGATTGCTAAGTACTCAAAGGAAGAGGGATAATCAATCGTTACAGCCCTACTTCCCAATGGCCAGTGGAACAAATTCTATACACATGATGATGGGGATCAGATTACTCAAGTTACTGAACCAATTACTAAAGCCGGAACTAGAGGATTGCAGAGGAATGAAGTAGCATTAGAAGGCTGGCCGTGTAGGACCTCAAAGCTGGCAGTGCAGAGCTTCTAGGCCAGCGGCCTTTCAACCTAAGCCAGTAGCGTTCTTCAACAGCTTTATTTGTTTTCAAAAGCTGGTTGCCCAAGGCCGGCAGCTTTTGTCCACAAAGCCGGCAGCGTTTATCCAAGGCCGATAGCCTACTAGCCAACCTAAGTCAAACCGCAATTTTTTTTTTCTTTAATCAATTCATCCATTTGAATTTCCTTTTTGGGGCTTTACTATATATACCCTTTCGTAATTAGAACTTATCAGTTTTTGACATATAGACATTTGATATTTGAGGGTTCTCTCAAATTCTCCTCTTATCAATCCTATTGTGATAGTGGCAAGTTACAGTTCTTATCAACCCTTATTCAAATTGTGACGTACACACCGTTATCCCTATTTCGTGAGTCATATCGATATAAAAATACCATAGTTCGAGTTGATCTCGGTATGTAATATCCGTTGTCAACGCCGTTCATATCCATTTATTTCATCATAAATCGAAAACCCAAAATATAAAATTGTTCTAATCTAAGCACATCATCTCTTTTGGTATCAGAGCACAGTTGCGATGACAGAACAATCAGTAAGTAAAGTTGTGATCTTTTACATTGTTATTGAATTATTTCAGCGATTGTGAATTGTTGGTGGTTCTATTGCTGGCTACTGCTGAGATTGAGAATTAGGATTTTTGTATGATATCTGTGATTTAGAGGAATTGGGGTTTATATTGTGGTTGTGTTGTCTATGAATTTGGGGAATTTGGAGATTGTGAATCATGTTGAAAGATAGTGTGAATGCGAATGCTGGGAATGATGGTAATAGCCTGGTTAGACGAGGTCAGGGTCATGCCCTGCAAGTGGTGGACGAACGATAGACGAACAAATACAGGATTTGACCAATATAGTTACAAATCTGGTTACACAAGTAGGGTGCATGACTAGGGCAACAACCCATGATTAATCCCCAGGCACCCCCTCAATTAATGATTAATGATCTCGAAGAAGAGGAGTAGGAGGAGGTAATAGAAAAAGAAGAGTTGTAGGTAACGATGATTTCTATAGAGAAGGAAGAGGTGATAATTATGAGGATGAATACTATAATCGTGAGTTCCGACCACCTATTAGAGTATGTAAAACTGCAAATGCCCTCATTTGAGGAGGATCTGCAGATGATTATCTTGATTGGAAGGACAAGGTCGAAGGGATATTTGAGTGTTATGACATTGATGACCACACTAGAGTATGCTTGGCGACTATTGAATTTACAGGTTATGATGCTCTATGATGGAAAAACCTGGTCGCCAATCGAAGAAGAGATGGAGAGGCGGAGATTAGAACATGGCATAATATGAAGCGAGTCTTGAGGTGTAGATTTGTTCTAGAGCATTACAAACATGAGTTATTCATGCGCATGCAGACATTGGGGCAAGGAGGAAAGACTGTAGAAGAGTATGTCCAGGAATTTGAGACATTGATGATCCGTTGTGGTGCTACCGAACCTCCTGAACAGATGATGGCAAGGTTTGTTTCTAATCTAAGGTATGAGATAGCCTATATTGTTGAGTTGCAGCGATACAGTACACTTGAAGAAGCCATCCAATTAGCCTTGAAAGTTGAAAGATAGAGGCGTACTAATCCTTATAAAACAACATCTAACAGGTATTCTTCTGACACATTTTGAAGTTATTCCAATTCTCCATTACCTGATAGTAGGGAAGCAGGTAAGAGTATTGAAGGTAATCCTAACTCTGGGAAGGAATTGATAACTGAGAAGCAAGTAGAGAAATCTACTAATGATTCTAGCAAGGCTATAGCGACCACTAAGTTTAAGAAAGATGTTGCTAGTGGTTCCAAGAAGAAAAATAGAGAGATAAAGTGCTTCAAGTGTCAAGGTTATCGGTATATTGATTCTCGGTGCCTTAACAAACAAGTGATGACTATCACTGATGGGGGGACAAGTTAAAGAGGAAGAGGATGAAACTGAGCAAAGTCCCTACTATCAATGCTTATTATGAGGATAAAGAGGCCAATACATTTAAAAAACCAAGAAAAGAATAGTTCATGAGTTTAGTGCTGAGACAGATTCATCTTCCATATCTTCAGTTGGCGATGAGCAAAGGGAAAATCTATTCTATATTGGTTGCAGGATTGCAGGCAATCTTTGCGTCCTCCTTATTGATAGTAGGAGTTGCACAAACGTGGCAACAACTTCTATGATAGAAAAGTTGCAATTTCCTACGGTTCCACATCCTAAACCATATGAACTTCAGTGGCTAAACGATCAGGGTTGCCTATTTGTTGATTCTAAAGTTAAGATACCAATCTCTATTGGGGATAGGTATCAAGATGTGGTAGTTTGTGATGTTTTACCTATAAATGCTTCTCATCTAATCTTTAGGAGGCCTTGCTTATTTGACAACCGAGTTATTCATGATGGACACTTTAACAGCTATGCTTTTCAAAGAAATGGTAAGAGTATTGTTTTACATCCTATGAAACCCGAAGAGATTCGAATGGCTCGGAGCCTGTGTACCCTACAAGAGAAAAGGATTGTTTATGAATAGGTTAAATATAAAGCGAGGATATGGTGATGGATATTGGCTTCTTTTTGCTATATATTCATATAAGTTCTTTACCTATATTCATTGGACTACTAGGGATGGTTTTTTTCATTGGAAGAGTGTATTCATCTGGTGTAGGAATATGGTTTAGCATTCTGGCTTCATGATACTCTCTATCACCATACAAAGTTAGTGAGAGAGTGGAGTTTAAACACTTGAGGGGACTAAACACTGGTGAGGAAGGTTATATGTTATGTTTTCCTAACACTTTATTATAGGTGATTCCTCATTATTTACTACTCAAGGATATGGAGTATATTATTGGTTTGAAGTTCGTCCTCTTCAAGCTTTCAGAATTGAAGGCAAATCTTTCACAAGCCTAAGGAGATGATGGGAATCAGATTACTCAAGTTACCGAATCAATTACTAAAGCCAGAACTAGGGGATTGCAGAGGAATGAAGTAGCATTAGAAGGCCGGTTGTGTAGGACCTCAAAATTGGCGATGCAGAGCTTCAAAGATCTATAGCTTTTCGACCTAGGCCGATGGCGTTCTTCACCAGCTTTATGTGTTGTTGAAAGCTAGATGCCCAAGGCCAGCGACTTTTGTCCACAAAGCCAGCGGCATTTATCCAAGGCTGGCGGCCTACTAGCCGGCCTCAGTCAAACCGCATTTTTTTTCTACAATCAACTCGTCCTTTTGAATTTTCTTTTTGGGACTTTACTATATATACCCCTTTGTAATCAGAACTTATTAGTTTTTGGCATTTGATATTTGAGAATTCTCTCAAATTTTACTCTTATGAATCCTACTGTGATTGTGGCGAGTTACCGCTCTCATCAATCCCTATTTAGATTGTGGCCAAAACACCATTATCTCTATTTCGTGAGTCATATCGATGGGTCTGTTTGTTTTGGTTTTTTTCCGACAGATACAGACACATTTTCAAACTTTTTTCTAACAAATTATTTATCAAGAAATAGATATAAATAAAAAAAAAAAGTTGACAGTTCTCATCAAAAGATCAAATAGAACAAATATAGATAAAATTTAGATACAAATCGGATATATTTACATATATCATTTTAAAAAAGATATAGATACAAATGAAAAACAGATAATCCAAACAGACCCGATATAAGGTTAGTGTGGTACGGGTTGATCTCGATGCGAAATATCCGTTGTCAATGCCATTCATATCCTATTATTTCATCATAAATCATAAACCCAAAATATAAAATTGTTCTAATTTGCGAATCACGACATCGGTTGAATCTAGGCACATATGCCCATAGTTCCCTTGCAAAATCACATTGCAAAGCAAGTGATTGTGACTTTCATCTTCTACACTACATAGATAGCATGTATTTGAGCTTACGATACCAAACACACACTATGCACTAAGGACCACATGGTCCATCATCCATGGCATCTCCATATCTTGTATCGGATACTAATTGTTAGAGCTTGGTGTGGGCATTGCCTCCAAATGAGACTATCTTCTTTTTGCATATGTAGTGGAGCTTTGCTGCTTGGTGCTGGCAAAATGATTGTGAGTTTGAATTGGGTCGCCAATGGTGGTGTGGAGTTTTTGCTTCTGGTAGTTGTGGTCGAGAGAGTGGTGACAGGCTGATAAGTGTGTGTTGTGAAGGAGGAAGAGTGCCAATGTCAATGAAGCGATTGTCGGTCCATGTAGATTCTTTGCCATGGTACGGTGATTGGTATTCTTGTAGTAGGCAGCTTCGGTTCAATATTGCCTTGTGTCATTTGGTCGATTCGTGTCACTTTAATCAACTCCTCATAAGGTCAAGTCTTCTTGTGGAAGTCAATAAGATTCTGTTTGTCCTTTTATTTTCTTTAGCTATTATTGTTTCTGGTGGGTAGCTTTTGGGTGCTGATCATTACAAAAGAAGGGTTTTTTGGGATTATATCATTCACTACATTTTTAGTTCTTGTTGAAGAAGCATTATTTGTGGTATATCATGACTGATGATTAGAAAACCCCAGTAACTGATGTTATTCTAGTAATGTCTAAAATCACAAAACATATTCCTAATTATCTAGAATGAAGTAAGATGATTGAGATATATTTATAGAGTATATCTCAAAACCATCACCTTACTGATAATCTACCCACTGATGATATATAGAATGGTTGAGAGATAATACTATATTATTTTTACAAATAAAGAATTCTATTGATAATAAAGTGGTAGGTCATTGAATGTATGTAAAAGAACTATTGAGAATTTGGAACTTCTGTATTTTAGAAAAGAGAATATCTCCGGTTTTTATGAAGTTTGTAAGGCATTTTATTATCCTAAGCGAAATTATCAGTCTCTCCATGTATAATTCATGAATTTTAGAAAAATTAATCAAGAGTTAAATATCTTGTTACCACTTAGTGTTGATATTAGAGTGCAGCAATCATGATGAGAGAAAATGGCGATTACCGGTTTTTTCTTGGAAGGACTTGACCACCAGTTTCCACCAGTTTGAGATTGATAAAATCCCAAATCTTATCTAGCATTGACATTTCTTCTTTGCATAAGGTCTTTACCAAAGTTCTCAAGACAGATACAAGACATTTAATAAAAAGAAGTCAGGATTCATGTGGAATTGAATGCTATTGTCACGTGCATAGTGATACCGCCCACACATGTCGAAAGTTGCTGAATAAATTTTAGAAGTCTCATTCAACTCATATTGCAATACTATCACACACAATCCATCATCTAAACAGACAATTACAATATTTGCAGAAGAGTTTGCTCATATTGTTTATACCAAAAAGAATTGAAAATTTTGTCTTAATCTACTACTGCAGATGCTAAGTCAAGTAATTTATATAAACGTCTTCTTTCTTCCATATTACAATTGGTCATTAAGACAGATGCTACTAATCATATAACTGGTAACCTTAGCCTTTTCACTACTTTTAAACCACACCTCATATTCCTTGGTTACCTTAGCAAATGGTTCTACATCATCTGATCATGGCTTTGGCATTGTACACCCTACTCTATTTCTTTCATTATCCTCTGTATTAAACTTACCAAATTTCTCCTCCAATTTAATATCAATAAGTCAAATTACTCGACTTAAGCTCAACCAAAACAAGCACTATGTTTTGCCCTTCCTTTTCTTGCCTTGTTTGGTCATGCTCACATTATTGAAGAAAAACTTCAAATAGATTTTATTCGAAACCATCCATTTAACTCTAATACCAAGTTGGCATGGGCACATGATGTAGTCATGTGTGATATTTGTATGAAAAAGCATTGAGGGCTTGTCTAAGAAAACACTTTAATCTCATAACAGTGAATTTTAGAGAATTCTCCAATGCCGTAAGCTATTTCAAACCACTCCTAAACTGTTAAGACTAATTCCATGTATTTTCTTGCCTGTCTCTTCATATCACAGAAACACCTATTTACAAGATTCTAATCCTTACGTCCATTAAATAAAAGAATCCATTGCTAAAATTAAAGATGATATAATATATTACCACCTAAAATGCAATGTAAATAACAGTAACAAAGATAAATATCTATTATCTTACCCTAAGATTCTATTTTCCTATTATCAAAATTCATCTAGATATTGCCAACAAACTCCAACCAAAAAGCCAAGACGGATAATGCACAATGAATTCAATAAAAACTTAAAACGAATCAAGACATAATTTAAATTTTTTCAAATTAATCTTCACAAAGCCCATATCTTCCCTCCTCTAGCATTTGCTCCCACATTAAGCATCATCCATATATACAATCATATTTAAACTCTTTCATTCAATCCAAAACTCACCATTGAGCTCAACAATGACTTCTAATCAATGCCAAGGCAGCATGTCTTAATTTTACATAACATATAATGTCGCAATTGCAATTTCAATTAACAACCATCTCACAGAAAGATCAATAATCTTTTTTGGATGTAATGTCAGATTTTCATTGATAAAAGAATAAATACAAGAAGAAGAAGAAAAGAAAGAGGCAAAGATGCCACCACAAAAAGACAAAAAAAAAAAAAAAAAACCTAGAGATAGGACTCACGAGAGACCTAAAACCTCGAGCTAAACACCATACAAAAACAAATCAAGAGTGCTAAGATCGAGATCTTGGCAGATTACAACACCAAAGTACTACTCTAGCAAAGAAAAGTAAAACAAAATAATTCGGATCAATTCGAGCGCAGATCGAGATCTAATTCCAAGCCTTTTTTCATTCCTCACTCTCCATATATATAGTGAAACACATTTTCCAACTCATTAAGCCACAAGGAAATTTTCACCAATTTTGAGCCACCTATCATCAAGTAAGATGATCTAAGTTGAATCTCAATTCATACTCTCACACAGTAGATATAAAAGTGCCACCGGACAATTCCAACTTATTGGTGTCAGTGGTATCAGTGATATTAGTGGATGGATATCTGAAGCAGAAGAACCATGAAGAAACTGGCTTGAAAAATCCAAATGGACTCCACTGAACAAAATAAACTAGCTTTCAACCACATATAACAGCAGTAATTATAATCACTGCAAGTGCATACCCGCATGTAGCAAAAACTACTATTTCCATTTGTATATCCCATAAGTCACCCATTCAGGTCTAACAATAATACAAACATCCATTACCCAAAAAGAGGAAACGCAAAAACTAAGGCTCAATTGTCACAAATCAAGTGGCATACATTCCACTGCTTTAATAGGTGTACAGAACAAACCATTTTATGAAACAAAGGCGTTCCGTTAACTAGGTTTCTTCCAGAACTCTTATTACGCCGCACCTACAGGATAGAGAAGAATATGTAAAAAGCTGAATCTCTTTTTTTTCTTAGGGGTCCCTTAACAATGGCACACGAAGCAGTGTTGAAAACAACTTCTGACAAACAACCACAAAGGTAAACCCTAATAATTGATATATTAACAAATAAAAAAAATTAGGAAAAAAATACTCGAAACCCCTTGACACAACACCTCAGTATGATTACAAATTTCCCAAAATGCAATATCTTCTACATACGAACTCAAGAATATCATCACCGTGGACAAGAATTAATCAAACGCGTGAAATAACTACACACGATAGATGGTGATCCTGCTGAGGTGAAACAAGGTAAAAAACTAACTTGGAGGAGATTAGGGATTTAGAAAGCGTACAGTTTACTGGCAGAAGCGTCGTCGTTTGTGGCCTGAACGGCAGCTGTGTTGCTTCGAGTATCCACTCCTTCCTTGGACATTGTTTGCCTGGAATTCAAAACATGAATATGATTCTGATTTAATCTAGAGAATAGGAAAGAAGAAAAAGGTACACATATACAAAAAAAGTTGGGAAAAGTCCAAAAATATTAATATTTTTATAAATAATTACGAAAATGCCACTGGGATGAAAATAATCCCAAAAATAGGCAACACGGCCTCGTCTCTTGAAGAGACGAGGTAGTTAGTGCCTGACCTCGTCTCTTCAAGAGACGAGGTCGTGCCGCCTACTTGGCCTCGTCTCTTCAAGAGACGAGGTGAGGCCAACGAGTGACCTCGTCTCTTCAAGAGACGAGGTCAGGCCAGAGAGTGTCATCGTCTCTTGAAGAGACGAGGCCAGGCTAAAATCAGCCAAATCCTATTATATTTCTTGAAAAAGCAAAAATTTACATTAAAAACCTATCAAATACAAATATAAACAGCCATAGAAGCCATTAACCATCCTCCACCATGGCCAAAAAACTAACAAACTACATGTTTCCAAGAACAATCGAAACTCACATTTCCGATCCCAATCATACACAGTGCAATGAAAATATGAGTATCCGTAGCGTCAAAATACATAATAGGAAATGAAATAGAATGAAATCTATACATACAAGAATAATACAAGAAAATAAGAAGCTAAGTACCCAAAAAGGAAAAAAAAAAGAAGAAAATCTATCTATCGTCCACTAGTCCTACTACTGCTGTGTGTCCCTGCTTCCTCGTGCGCGGCCTCTACCCCGCCTGACGTATGTCCTCGGGAATGGGGTACGCTGATGATGAGGATGCGGTGAATATGGGCCAGTCTCTGTAACTGGAGGGGGCTCCTCTCCCGTAGCAGTACTGTACTGATGGAATGGGACAGGGTCTGGCTCGACCTGTGTAAGGCCCTCCCTCATATCATGAGATGGCGATGGTCGCCTCTTCTGTGGAGCCAGGGGAGTGTGGAAGTCACTGGATGATGGGTCTGGTGGGGGTATCCACCATGGCGTAAGAAGTGGATGACGGGCCAGCCCCGTCATGAATGACCTGAGAAGGACCAGACTCATCCAATGGAGGTAGGTCGGACGGCTCAGGCTCATCTCTGACCTGTATACCTGGAGCCCGAGCTCACCCCCGACCCCGTCCCCGTCCCCGCCCACGCCCCTCTAGGAGGATGTCGTCTCTGTAGGGTATGAGGCTGTGGGTCACCCTGTGCTGCTGCGGCTGGTGGAGCTGGTGGTACTGGATCATTGAAGTTCAACCCCATAAACTCATCCACTACACAACAGACATCTCGTGCAGTGGATGCAGTGAGCTCTGGGGGCATGTCTGGGACGCTAGAAATGAAATCAGCCTGCGAGTAATAGCAAATATTTATATCAGTTAGTAGGTAATAAGTCAGTACAAGTCAGTAATAGTAGAGATAAAGCTTATAGAGGCGGTGATCTTACCATGTATCGCATGATAGCTCCCGTACGACCGATCCAGCGTTGGGTGATCGCGTGGTACCACTGGAAGTAATCGTCAGATGTCCCAGCCGGCAAATCTGGCATCTGTACAATGCAATCACGCCGAGCATCCCACTCAGCAATCCACCTGGCGTGCTCGGACTGCCAGTTCCACTCGGAACGTCCCCTCATGTCAATCTCATGGAGGGGTCTCATATCAGCAGGGGGGCTGGTATCTCCTGGAAGCCGCTAAACTGTCTGAGCACTCTATCCGGATAGTAGTGCTCGACCAGGTAGAAGCATACCAATGGTACTCGGGCACGCCATACATCGTTGCCTACCAGGCAGTATGGTGGAAGGGCGGGCAGTATGGAGCTGTATAGGTCCCACACCACCTGTGGAAGTAGTAAAAGTGATCAAATGCATTAGAAAATGATCGTACAATAGCAATTTAAGAGTAGATGACAATGGAAATCGAAAGTGATATACGACATACCTGATGCGGCATCTGTCGATCAAATGAGGCGCGGTACTCAATCAATAGGTGGGTCGACACACGGGTCACGTCAAAAGTCGCACCCCAATGACTGATAAGTGGGCGGCCTGCGGTAACAGAGGTCAGCAGTAGCCGTACCGGGGCAATGTGGGGGAAGTGCTCCCATGCCCATATCTGCAGGATAACTAGTGGTCCTACCATGTCTCCGTGTCGACGTCGGAAGCCAGACATAGCTGCCTGTATAGCCAAGCCAAACAGGCTGCTCCCCACGCATGCTGCCCTACCTGCTCGAAATCTCGTAGCAGCTGGAGGTACATAAGATGGACGTAGTTCGAGGATTTGTCTGCGACAATGAATCCCCCAAGCAGCAGCAGAATGTATGCTCTGGCATGACGTCGGATCATCGCGTCATCAGCAAAGTCCAGTAGGTCGCTGAAGTGGCTATCCAACCACGACATCTTCAGCCGCCCTCATCCATGTCGACGCCGGGGACTGGTCGAACCCCTAATAACTCCTCGCACAGATCTGGTCAA
Source organism: Combretum micranthum (assembly GCA_024138025.1). Taxonomy (NCBI): domain Eukaryota; kingdom Viridiplantae; phylum Streptophyta; class Magnoliopsida; order Myrtales; family Combretaceae; genus Combretum; species Combretum micranthum. Next base: position 612,251 of record JAMXBD010000027.1, read on the forward strand.
TCCATGCGAGCCGTGCCAGTAACGGCCAATCCATCTACAGGGAGGCCCGTCAGGATAGCAACATCCTGCAGCGTCACAGTCCACTCTCCCATGGTCATGTGGAACGTATGTGTCTCTGGGCGCCATCGCTCGACCAGAGCTGTAATCAGATGCCAATCAAGCTGAATGAAAGGCATTTGAGCCGCGCCTATGAACCCTGCCTACTGCATCAACGTCAGTAGGAGCAATAAAACGGTCCCACCTATTGCCCCTTCGTTGTACCCCGGGCAATGCATATTGTTGTGCAATTACTTCAACATTAACATTTTCATCATCATCATAGTCTTCGCTGGATTCACTTGCCGATGAGTCTTGCCCAGCATCCATATCATCACCACCAACTGATGTAGGTACAGAAAATTCAAAGTGACCTAATTCTACTTGTGCACTGCCCATTGTCTGAACTGGAGTGGAGTTGGAGTCTACAAACCCCTAGCTTCCAATATTTCTATCATTGCCCATTCCCCCTACAGCTGCCTGTGATAATTCAATTTCAAAAATCTGCACATAAACAGCCACTGAGCCTTCTGTGTATAGCAACATCTCTTGTGCCGCATCATCATCGGTCACTGGAATAATATCATATCGTAGCGTCCTATCTCCAATTGCTACCCTATGATATAGCTCCACCCGATGTGTACACCTATTTACTTTAAGTCTATTGCAAATAATCTCCACTATTTGCTCATATCTTGCATTTCTGCTAACACTGACCATAGCAACAGGCCGCTTATCATAACCAAAACCTTCATCCCCTTGCACAATATTCCCATGAGCGTACAGTACGAACTTCGCTTTATCCATTTCCTCACAAATCCTGTCATCTCATCAAAATTAGCTTCCACGTATGAAATTCAAAAAATCACACTTATCAATTGCATTCCTCCAAACAATTTAACATAACTCCTACACCTACACCTCCACTTTCAAAGCAGGAATTTACTTTTATAATCTCCACTTTCAAAGTTGAATTTTAAACCGCCATACCAATGCTAACATCCTATGTGAATAACAAAACAAGTGAAGGAAGCCTTTTTTCTTTCATAACTCAACACAAGGGTGAAGTTTTATGTGACAATATGGGGAAGTTATAGAGGAGACAATTGTAGATATTGAAGCCTAACGGGGTTAAAAGGTAGATATGAAAGCAACGAATTGGTTAGGACTTATGTTTTTATATTTTGCATTTTAGAACCTGACTTTTTAGAATACTTATAGCAAAAAATAATAAAGGTCTTTCGTTAAATCATTTTTTATAATTTCAATCTTAAAATAGAAGATATATAAATATATAAACCAACCAAAATAAAAGGATAAGTGTCAAATTAGGTACCTGAACTTTACACAAAAATTGAATTTGTAACCTAAACTTTGAATTGATAAATTTAATACGCAATCAAACTTATAACACTACTTTTATTACCCCATTTACACCATTTAAAGTTTTAGATTTAAAACAGTTTATTTTTTCCCCATTTAAATCACACCACACAACATAAATACATAACCAACATAGTTTTAATCAATTTCAACTTTGAATCATCAACCAACATCATAAGTCCATCCCACGTACTTATTTCTTCTAATAATTCATCCATATAACTAATTAATCACCCATTTCATCAACAAATACAGAATTTACAGCATCTTAAACTCAAATCCCAAGTCCTACATGCCACTTAGCTAAGCAATAACCACGCAACATACAGTCGGCGTACGAATCATGCTATAAAATTATTCTAACACCACATACAATCATAATTCAATAATGCAGCATGAACAATTCAAAAAAAATACGAAATCACGCGAAAATCCAACCTCAAAGTTCGCCGTTCCTCGTCGGTCGTCTCGCTTCAAATCTCCTCTTTTTTACCCTCCTACAACACCAAACGCTACAAAATCAACTTTGCAAAACTCGGGATGAGCGATTACACTTGATTTGTGGATTTGGTGCGCCTGAAATGGATGGGAATTCGCGATTTCAAATTTCCGATTTGAGGATTTAGGGTTTGCTCTCGGATTCAAATGGGGGAAATGGGGAAGAAGAGACTCGCGCGGGAATTTTAAGTCAATGACCTCGTCTGTTCAAGAGACGAGGTCAATCACTAATGGCCTCGTCTCTTGAACAGACGAGGATATGCGCGGTGTAACCTCGTCTCTTCAAAAGACGAGGTCACAACATATTAGGGCCTTGTCTCTTGAAGAGACGAGGTCAGGCACTAACGACCTCGTCTCTTGAAGAGGCGAGGCCGTGTTGCCTATTTCTGAGATTATTTTCATCCCAGTGGCATTTTCGTAATTATTTATAAAAATATTAATATTTTTTTCCTTTTCCCAAAAAAAGTTATAATATCAAAAATTCATTCTAAAAACTGAGGGAAAATTATTTATTTTATATAATTCATGAGACTTCTATTTAGGAGGAAAATAATAAATATCAATATATATAGAATGGTAATCATCATAAAAATTATATATATAGAATGATAATCATTGGTAATGTAGTTAATTAAAAGTTGAAGATCATATCATTTATTAGAATGGTTTTATTACAATTGTGTGTAAGCTCGGTTTGAATACTAATTAATTCTACTCATTTTTCATCATCATTTATATGATAAATCACGATTTTAATTTTTAATACTTAAATTTGAAATATGAATAGTTTATAAAGTATTTCACTATTTAATTAATTATTGGCTTCAAATATTACTAAAAGCAATTTAAATATAAAAAAAAATAAAATCATAATTAATATTGCCACATTAGATCGTAGAGTTAATATATATATATACACACACATATAAATTGCCACAAATAAAATTGAAAAATGAAAATTAGGTAATGATTGTATGCCTAAGCATTATCCTATGATTAAAATGAGTACAAACTCATTATCTTGAATGTTAATTTTTTTTATAACAATTTCTTCTTTTTGTTACATGATTATTTTTTTTATCTATAGACTTAACAAACAATGAAGGTGCTCTCAATAGTTTATTTATGCAATCTTAAACTTTGGTTAAATTTATTTTATCATTTTATGTGCCATGGTGAATTGGATTTGAGATAGTCCATAATCTCAATCGTATCATTTTAACAACATTTAATAATGGTTTGAGGAATTATTGAAATTGCAAAAAATTAAGGAGAGAGATATTGGTAGTTGTAGTAACTCACACAGTTGACAATATATGAGAAGTATTGAAAAGAAAAGAAAACACATTTAAGGACTATTTTTATATAAATTACTGCATGAGGAGGCTAATAAAAATCTTTGACAAATTTTATTCTAAGGAAAACATAAAATAAAATAAAATATATCAAATGAAATGTTTAAATTTGTTGGAACTTGTAATTGAAACTGCAATACAAATTTCTATATAAATGTTCTTAGTAGGTGTATTTCTGAACTACAGCATTTTGTCTGCAAAACTATTATATATATATACACATATATATATATAATAAACATCACAAAATAATAAAGTAATTGAGAATAAAAAGATGAAAATCATCACATAGCGAAAATTCTATATAAAAATGGGTAATTGATTTAAAAAGTTGGAGTTAAAGTAAAAAGAGAAGATATTTCTTGAAGAAATAAAGAAAGGAATGTGTTGACTTTATTTGATCTTAAAGTAATTGGCATATACCAAATTATGCAAATAAAAAAAAGAGTGGTGTTATAATTTGGATGAAGAAAAAAAAATAGAGATTTAGATTCAAATTTAAATTTATGAATTAAATAATTGAGAAGCAAACTTGCAAGAAAAGATAAAATTAAAACCTACCATAAAGAAATTAAGAAAAAAATCTTATACATTTACTGATAAAGAGACAGCACCAAGTCTATGAACCAATTCAGAGAGTGATGAATCTATGAAAAACAAACCTACAAAACAAATATATAAATAATAAACATAAAGTAAAAATAACGAATTAAATAAGAAGGGAAAGAAGAAAATCGTTACAGAGCGAAAAATTCCTATAAAATGTGTAATTGATAAAAAAAAATCAATATCAAAGTGGAAAAGAAAAAAAAAAGAACACCTTAAATTATTGAAATGTATAAAGATTGCATATTGAAATGTATCATTTAGTAGTGGAGAGAGCATTGAGTCCATCAAATTTCACGTTTTCAGATTTTTCTAGATTTTCATCTGTAATCTATGGGAAGTAAGAGGAGAAAAAGATAAAAGAAAACAAACAAACCTTTAAGAATGAGAGATTTTCGTGATCTATGGGAAGTAGGTGGAGAAAAAAAAAAGAAAACAAACAAACCTTTTAAGAATGATAGATTTCAAAAAGAGAAAAGGAAACCTAGAATTTAAAAAGTTGAAGAGATTTAACCGGAAGTAGTTATTAAGAATGAAAGAAAGTAAACATAGGAAAGGAGAGATTCCGATGAAGAACGATTGCATAAAAAATAAAGGAAGTACTTAGATAAAAATAAAGGGAACATAGGAGAGAGAGGAACAATGGAAGGCAAGATAAGGAACAGGAATAGGTAAAAATATGGGAGTCACTACTTGCAGGATATATATAGTTTATTAATAATATTTAATAATAATTGTCATTACTTTGGGTAAGAATTTTTTACACTGATTAAGATGGACTCCTTTAATAGTAATAGATATATTTGTTCAAAAGAAAAATAAATAAATAAATAGATAAACTAGTGGGAAAAGGAAAAAAATATTATTTTTTTAAAAAAAATTACGAAAATGCAACCGCAACAAAATATTCCCAATTTTAGGTAAGTTGACATCGTCTCTTGAAGAGACGAGGTCTCCACAAGGCGAAGTCAATCATGGATAAACCTCGTCTCTTTAAGAGACGAGGTAGAAATCAAAAGTGACATCGTCTCTCTAAGAGAGGAGATCAAGGCAACTAAGACCTCGTCTCTTGAAGAGATGAGGTCAGCACAAACCATCCCCCCTTTATCCAAAATTATAAATGATCCCCATATTACATTAATTATTAAAACCTGTGAAAATCGTACACAATAAGCCATATTAATCATTCATTAGCCATCATCCACCATGGTTAAACAACTTCCAAACTTCATAACCCAACCACAATAGTATTCCCAAACCAAATCCATCAAAGCTCAGTGGCAAACCCAATTCATTTAATCACAACAAAAGTGTAAAACCATTCACAACAGACATAATAAAAAACTTATAATACGGAAGAATCGAATGAATGACGAGTTAATTACATAAATGTTCTGATAACTACAAACACCAATGAGAAAAAATAAGAATCCATATACAAGAATCATAAAAGATAAAAATCTATGTAATAGCTACCGCTGGGTGCCCTGCCTCCCTCGTCCTCGCTTGAGAAAAGTTCGAAGAAATGGTGTATGTTGATGGACATCCTGATGGGGAAGCTCCATAGTCGGATCAACCTGTGTGAGCGTGACATCCTCATCTCCACCACCAGCATCATAAGGATGAAATGGCACTGGGTCTAACTCTACCTGGGTGAGTCCTTCTCCCATATTATCTGGCGATGACGGTCACCTCTTTTGTGGATCAAGGGGTGTGGAACTCGGTATATGATATATCTACCTCGAGCCTCTCATCTAGATAACCATATGATGATGATGATGGATCACGCTCGAAATGAAGAAGCCGTGGAAAGCCTAGCTCATCAGATACGTGTGCATGCAAGGGCGAAGGCTCGTCTCTGATATATATACCTCGAGCTTGCCCTTGGTCCTAACCTAGACCCTGTCCCCACCCAAGCATCTCTCTAGCTGGTCGTCGTCTTTATACAAGCTGGGGTTGTGGGTCTTCAGGTGCTATGCCTGGTGTTGGCGTCGGCGCTGGATTATTCAAATTAAGTCCCATAAACTCATCCATTACACAAATGACATCTCGTGCAATGGCATGAGTGCCCTTTGGCCGCATATCTGGAACTTTGTAAATGAAATCTGCCTGCAAGAAAGAGGAAACAAGTAGATCAGTGAATAACAAACACAGTATAAATCTATATATAGTTTATGTAGTCGGTGAACTTACCATATATCGAATAATGGCCTATGTACGACTGATCTAACGCCAGGTAATCACATAGTACCAATCAAAATAATCTGCAAATGTGCCGATGGGAATATCTGGTACATCAACAATGCGATCGCACCTCCTATCCCATTTAGCTATCCACCTAGAATGCTCTGTCGCCTAATTCCACTTGGAACACCCTCGTAAATTTAGCTCATGCAGGGCTCTCATATCAGCTGGATGGTCGAGAATCCTCTGGAAACCACCAAACTATCTTACCACCCTATATGGGTAGTAGTGATCGACAATGTGAAAGCAAACGAGGGGGACTCGATTCACCATATGTCACTGCCAACCCGACAGTACTCGGAGAGGGAATCCATAATAATGACGTGAGGGACCCAAATAACCTGTAGAAGAAAAAATGTTTAGTATATATTAGTAAACACAATGAAACAATATACATGTCAACACGTAAAATGTATGAACAGATACCTAACTAGGGAGCTGTCTATCAAAACACCCCTTATACTCAAATAGCAAATGTATGGGAAAGCAAGTGACATCGAAAGTAACACCCCAATAACTAATTAATGGGTGCTCCGCAATAACTGATGTGATCTGTCAGCATAGCGAGGCGATGTGTGGGAAGTGTTCCCATGCCCTAATCTGCAAGACTACTAGTGGTCCTGCTATGTCACTTGTGTCCATATGGGAAGCCATGCATGGCTACCTGTATAGCCATGCCAAGCAAGCTACTCCCCATGCAAATTGTCATGCTCTCTTTAAGTTATCGAGTAGCTGGAGGTACATACCATATTAGACGGTTTGTTCGCAACAATAAAGCCCCCTAGGAGCAGTAGAACATATGCCATAGCATATCGTCGAAGAGTGATGTTGTCTACCTGATCAGGTACCACTCAGGGTATGTATCTAACTATGACATCTTCAGTTGGCCATCATCCATATCCATACTAGGTTGTGGTCTAACTCCCAATAACCGGTGGCATAACACCGGCTAATCAATCCAAGAAGTGCCAATAACTACATGGCCATCGACAAGTAAGCCGATAAGCACAACAACGTCCTATAACATCACAGTCTACTTTCCCATTGGTATATGAAATGTGTGGGTCTCTGGATGCCATCTGATGTGAAGCTCAGGTATATTAAACCTAAAACCCTACGACTCGATTTGGAAGCAGGTCTACAGGAAAGCTAAATCAGATCGAGGATGGATCTTGACCCGAAGTTGTATCTCAAACTCGAACCATAGATATATAAAGATGGAACCTTTCACCCTGAATTGTATTTCAAACTATAACCAAAGGTATAGAACCGAAGGATCGCCACGAGAAATCAATCTTGATAAGATCACAAGTTTGCAATGGAACCAAAGGAGAAAACTCTCTCAAAAATATTTCATTCAAAAGTTAATTCTCCATACAAAAACCAAAACCAAATAATATAACAAACAAAGAAAACTGAAAAGTTTCCAAAAAAATGAAACCGACAAGTCATAAATACTAAAATTGAAAAGTTTTAAATAATGAAACCGAAAAGTCTTAAATAATGAAACTAAAAAGTCTCAAATAATTCTCGCGCATATCATACGATGGCAGTATTGCGATGGAACGTCGGCGGCGTAGGGCTTTAAGGCTGGCGTAGGACTCATGTAGCTTTTTATCGGCTTCTTTCTTCTTTTTTGAATCCACAAGCTTCGTTACTCCATTATTTAACCAAGTTTTCCCACATGCATTTGATGCTCGATCCTCCTTTGGAGTCAAATTAGCTTGGTCTTGATGCGTTCACATCATTCTCCCCTTCTTAGGAAAGATTCGACCTCGAACCTTTTGTTCTTCCTGGAACTTTTGAGGCGCTTCTTTCCTAGCTTGGAAGACCTGCAAATAAACATAAACAAACTCCTTTGACCTTTAGCTCGAACGTGTTCAAATCTCTCTTGTTGAGCCTTAACTAAAGTCATTGGAAGTAATAAGAATGTCGGTCCATCTTTCTGTATCCGATAGTTGTTTTGACATCCATCATAAATAACTCACCTATCAAATTGCCATGACCTACCCAGTAATATTTGAGCACAATCCATATGAGCCACATCACAAGTGATAGTATTAGAATAATCTCCTATAGCAATGGATACTTGTGACTGTTTATGTATATGTATAACATCCGGGGAATTAAACCATCAAAGGCTATAGGACTTTGAATGTGGGATCACCTGCGAACTCATTTTCTTAACAAACTCCTGAGAAACCACATTAGCACAACTTCCTTCATCAACAACCAATTTACATACTTTCCCCTGCACCATACAATGAGCCTGAAATAAATTATCCTGGTGGCATGAATTGTCTCAGACCTGTAAATGAGAAAGAATAGCAGTAACAACAGACTTGTCTTCCTCCACTTGCACCACAGAAGTGTTAACAACTTTTTCTTCTTCCTCCCTCTCAATGGAATCTTTTACCTTCACTTCTTTAACAGTCTCAATCTCTTCTTCCACCATCCCTACAATGACATTAGCTTCTGACTTTGTTTCTACCCATGGAATCTCAACAACCTTTTCTTCAGGATTACAAAAATCATAAATTGGCTTCTTTGACTCAACCCTAACCACTTTTACCTTTGATTCCTTTAATTTGTTCAACGTCCTTTCACTAATCTTCTCCATCCATTCATCAAAATTTTTCTTTAGTTGTTTCAACTCTTGTTTTATAGCTTGTAGATTATGTTGTTTATAAGATTTTTCACAAACAATTTTCTTATTTTTCACTTTCAATATGTCTTGATTTTTCATGTAATCGTGATCTAGCATATCTTCTTCCTTACACCCTAGCTCTTCCATCATATTCTTCCATGTTACTTTCTTCATCAACAAGATCAACTTCATATTCTTCTTCATGAATCCTCCTCCCCACTTGCCTATCTTGTCGTCTAGGCTACGGTTGTTGTTGTCTTCTTTGCAACTCAACCATCCTATCCTCTAATCTTTGCCACCTCTCATTAGATTCGGCATTGACTTGAACCATTTGCTTAAAAGACCTCGACACAAACTCCATGTACAATTTAATGTCTACATCTTGTTGCTCTTCAGAATTTGATTTGGAACTCCTCTTTTTTTTTTTTCGAAAACTTGAAATAAGGTTAGAACAAAGCAATAATAATATCTCACAATGCTCCCTCACGTGTTTTCTCTCGAATCAAAGACACTCCACTCGTATATCACTCACTTAGGCTTTTCTCAATGATGATCTCACCTCTCGTTGCCTTTTACCACTTGTAAGTTCTACTCCTCGAGTCCTATGTTGAACTCAACGATCTTTAATCAAGAAAAACACCTGTGACAGAAGTGAAAAGGCTAAATGAATGTGTACCAAGAAAGGCAAACAAGAACAAGTCTCAAAAGACAATAACGATTCAAAACGAATTCAAGAACAAGAGTTTCAAGATCGAATACCAATATAATTCAAGAACTCTAATCAAGAATGGATGTGCAAACAATTTCCTCAATCAACAACTTTTTTTTTAATTATGAATTTCCTTTTTTTTATTCTTTCTTTCTCTTTTTTATTTGTACGAAAATTTTTCCTCTTTTTTAATATATATATATATTAAATCTTAAATCTTGAAAGAATTGACATTTCTATCAAGAACCCTAAATACTCATCTTTTTCACATGAGACAAACATAAAAGAAACAGGAACGGCAAAAAGACAAACAAACAAATACAAAGAATAATTAAAAAGATAAGTGACCTGATTTCGAGCCGAGCTCTGATACTAAATGATGTGAACCTCGGGTATATTAAACTTAAAACCCTACGACTCAATTCGAAAGCAGGTCTATAGGAAAGCTAAATCAGATCGGGGATGGATCTTGACCCGAAGTTGTATCTCAAACTCGAACCACAGATATATAAAGATGGAACCTTTTACCCTGAATTGTATTTCAAACTAGAACAAAAGGTATAAAATCGAAGGATCGGCACAAGAATTTAATCTTGATAAGATCACAAGTTCGCAATGAACCAAAGAATAAAACTCTCTCAAAAAATTTCCTTTAAAAGTTAATTCTCCATGCAAAAACCAAAACCAAATATATATAACAAACAAAGGAAACCGATAAGTCATAAATAATGAAACCGAAAAGTCTTAAATAATGAAACTGAAAAGTCTTAAATAATTCTCGCGCATATCATACGCTGGTGGTGTTGCGATGGAACGTCGACGGCTTAGGGCTTTAAGGTCGGCGTAGGACTCTTGCAGCCTTTTATCTGCTTCTTTCTTCCTTGTTGAATCCACAAGCTTTGTTACTCCATTATTCAATTGAGTTTTTCCACATGCATTTGATGCTCGATCCTTCTTTGGAGTCAAATTGGCTTGGTCTTGATGCGTTCGCATCACCATCTCTCTACCAGCACTGTAATAAGGTGTCAATCCAACTGTACAAATGGTATCTGGGCAACACCTATGAAACTGGCATGCGAGAGATGGGGAACAAGTCTAGCATCTAAAACTACAGGCACGCCATCCTGCCGTTTGAGCTTCGCCTCTCTACGGCGACAATGTAATATCACATACTTCTGCATTTGAAAAGAAGTACACGACAAACTTTTTATAGATGATCAAAGAAATTGAATCATGAAGTAATCTTACATGTCTTTCCCATGCCAGCCTCGATCTATGAACAGGCTGCCCTATAAGTATGATGTCATCGAGCGATCCTGGATCCATCCGCAATGAAGAAAGTAAGGAATAGTGTTAGTAGAAGCATGTGTACAAAAAGAAGCAATAATAGATGAAGTATGCAAGGTATATGTAGAAAAAAATGACATGAACCAAACAAATACCAATCCGACTCGACTAGCCCATAAAGGTTTTATTAGCTGCTCGCCTACTAGGACAACTTCAAATGTTGTGGCCTGTCTGCCTACACGAATCGCATGAATAACCTTATGGGCCATCTAGAATATCTATCTCATTCTTGGCCTACCCATTTTCCTAATAAGTCATGGGATTGGGTGCCACTTTGGAATGTCGAGATGAGTCAAATTAGCCTTATCTGTTGCAAGTATGAATGATCAACCATACACCCGCAATTGATTCTCCCATCTATACCATGTGCCTTACTTGGCCAACACAATCCATATGCAGAGTTCCCACTACTGCCTTTGCATGAGAGCATGGGATTCTATATGTCTGCCACTTATTACTTGTGCATCTGCCTACTCGCAACTCCACTTTATGAATGTAATCTCCCTTTTGGCCAGACATTGTAGGGCGTAGAGCAGTTAAAACCTTAAATATTTGTTCGTAGCGATCAAAACACGTTATCGGATGGGCACTTGCTACATTGTGGCACCTCTCAAACTTCGTTCCAGCATACAGTGTAAGCAACATACCTAAATTCATTGCTTCGCTAGCCTTTCGTCTATGCTTGTTGAATATGGAGTTGCAATTATAGAAGTTTTTTTTTACTAATGCTGCCATAGGTAAGCACTGAGTATCTTTTAGAATAGAATTGTAACTTTCGGTTATATTTGTTGTACCAATTCTTAATCTTACGCCTTTATCGTAAGATAAAGTCCACATACATAGATGCAACTTGCGAAAACATCTCGACATCCATGGACTACTTTGCTTTGCTACATTGAAGTAATTATGAAACTTTGTCGCCTGCGTTTGGTATGCTGCTCTTTTAACTAATTCCTTGCTTTTGGTCTTCAAGTTGAAGTTGCTAGCAACATGCCTGATACACCATCGCCATGGCTCCCTCTAGGCTACATAGCATGCTCATCTTCAACTGCACTATTCCGATCGGATATTAAGTAGATGTTTGAACGATCCTTGATAACATGATCCAGCAATTTCACAAGGAATCAACTCCATGAATCCTCTTTCTCCTCATCAATAAGACAATATGCTAATGAAACTATATGATTTGTCTCATCTACTGCTACTGCAACGAACAGTTTGTGCTTATACTTGCCATACAAAAGGTGTCGTCAACAGTGACCACGGGTCTGTAAACAATTAATATATATAACTTAGTTCATCAATATCAATCCTTTGTAAATAAATATAAGCGTATATCTAGAACACACCTACAGTGTTACGAAAGAGCCAACGGTCCAAAGTTTAGATTCAAACCAACATGAAGATCAAATGGCTACCACGGAAACTCAAAGGAATTCAAGTTCAATAAGTTTTCCTCAAGGACCAATCACAAGAGCTCGAGCTAAGAAGCTTCAACAAGCCTACAATAATCACTTCCAAGGCTTATTAGAGCATGCCAAGGATGAATCACAAGGTTATTAAGGCTTTGGAACAAGGAGGGAGCAAGTATACTTCAATATTTTTGAAGCAACATTCAAATAGAGCAAAGGGAAGCTGATTTGCAGGGAACAGCAAGAATGGCCGCCAGTCATTCTCCCATGGCCGCAGGCCATAATCCTCCTGGCCGTTTTTTTTAACTTTGTGAAATTTGTCCAGTTTGCTCATGGCCGCCAGCCATCTTTGATTGGCTGCCAGCCATCATTTAGGAAGTATTAATTCCTTGTTTTGACGTTTTGTTTTCCTTTGTTTTGGTTATATAAACCTATTTGGTTGTTTGTAAAGGACAGATTATTGTTGAATGAAAAACCAAAGCTTTTGCTTGAAATCTTTGTGTTCTTGATTTAAAATACATGCTATAGGAACATTCAAAGGAGTTTTGATCGCCTTCTTTGTGGAGTGTTTCGGAGATAGGGCTGACCTTGTTCTATCTATTTAGATCAAACACTAAGACAAATCTATTTCTAATCCATCTTAGGGATTGATTACCGATAGAATTCGTGGGTTTTCGTATTACTGTGCTGGGGGTTCATAATATCCAAAAGGGTTCTCACGCGTGATTGCGAAGGTTCTCGCATCATTTGGTATCAGAGCTTTGGCTCTAGATCAGGTTATATCCTTCTTTTTATCTATCTTTTGTTTTCTTTGAATTCAAATTCAAAAATCAATCAAAAAGATTACATCTTTATTTCTTTTAGATCATAAAGCTCACATCTTGATTCTTGTGAGAACAAAAAGTTTGCACCTTTATTCATATTACATCATAAAAATTTGTTCTTTGATCTTTTTGGGTGTGATCTATTCAGATCTATAGGGAAACACAAGTTAGGGTTTTGAAATCTTCAAGTCTTGTGATTTGAGTTGAAAAAAAAAATCGAAATTGATATAAAAAAAAGATCCTTTTTGTGACACTCATATTATCTCAGATTTGATTTCTTGGAATCGTTCTAAAAGTGTGATTCAATTAAGAACGCGAAAGAAAACAAGCTTGAGGTGTGGAATACCCGAGTGATATATCTTATTCCTGAGAAAACACGAGTGGACAACTCCATCTAATAGAGTGCAAACACGAAAGGGAGCGTTTGTGAGGGAATTTTTTTTTATTAACGTGTGTTGATTTTTGCAGGAAATTATGTCAGGAAAGGGTATTGATGTTGGTAAGGATAATGGAGGAAGAGAAGGGGGTTTGATGCAAGATGCTAGGGCTTCGGAATATAGACGCTTGACTGAAATGTTAATGGATATGAAGGAGTCTATAGAAAATATTAATTCGAGGCTACAGGTTGTAGAGAAAAAGGAGCCGAGTTCTAGTGGAGTAAAAGGAGTTAGAATTTCCCTGCCCCAGGTAGATGAAGTTGGGGATACTAATAATTATGTGGAGGAAGAATTTGAGGATAGTGCCACCATGATAGACAATAGAAGAGGAAGAGGTGGTAGAGGTGTAGGAAGAGACCGAATGCAGGAAGGTTATACTACTGGTCGAAATAGGTGGAATGAAGACTATGTAGATAGAGATTTTGGTAATATTAAATTGAAACTTCCTATATTTCAGGGGAAGTCTGATCCAGAAGCTTATTTGCAATGGGAGAAAAGAGTTGATCTGATCTTTGATTGTCACCAATATAGTGAAGAGAAAAAGGTGAAGTTGGTTGTAACTCAGTTTCGGGATTATGCAATTTCTTGGTGGGATCAATTGGTGACTAGCAGGAGGAGCAATCTGGAGTATCCTATTGACAATTGGTCCGATTTGAAGGCCGTCATGAGAAAGAGATTTGTTCTCAAATATTTTCAAAGGGAATTGATTCAAAGGTTACAATTGTTGAAGCAAGGTAGTAGGAGTGTGGAGGACTACTACAAGGAGATGGAAATGATTTTGACTAGGGTTGATTTAGTAGAAGATGAGGAGACCACCATGGCACGTTTCTTGGGTGGTTTGAACAAAGAGATTGCCGACAAAGTGGATTTGCTACATTATGAAGAATTGGAGGAAATAGTACGTCTTGCTATTAAAATTGAGAAGCAACTCCAAGGCAAAGGTTAAACTAGGTATGTTTCCAAATCTTCTTCCAGTTATAATAATTCTTGGAAAGGATATGGAAAATCTGAATATAAAAGTGGAACTGAGCCTACAGTGGATGTAGCAAAAAGTAAGCCTAGTGTGAGAAGCCCAAAATCATTGATCAGAAGGGAAGGAATAGAGATATCAAATGTTGGAAGGGTCAGGGTGTTGGACACATTAGTAAGGAATGTCCTAATAGGAGGACTATGGTGGTTAGAAATGGTGAAGTTGTCACCGATGATGAGGGAGATAATGGTGACAATGGAGATGACAACATGCCCGAATTGGAAGATTGTAGTGATGAGGGAAGTGTTGAGGAGCCAGTGAAGGGTGATATTTTTGTTACCAGGCGTGCACTTAACACACAGCCGAAGGAGGAATGTCATGAGGAGCAACGAGAGAATTTATTCCATACTCGATGCCATGTGTAAGGGAGGGCATGCAGTGTGATTGTTGATGGAGGTAGTTGTACAAATGTGGTGAGTACAATTCTAATTACTCGATTGGGATTGCCTACAATTTCACATCCTAGACCATACAAGCTTCAGTGGCTCAGTGATTGTGGCGAGGTGAAGGTAAATAGGCAAGCTTTAATTTCTTTTTCCATTGGTGAATATCATGATGAAGTGTTATGTGATGTTGTTCCTATGCATGCTGGAGATATCTTATTAGGTAGACCTTGGCAATTTGATAGGAAAACAATGCATGATGGTTACTTAAATAGATATACTTTTACCAAAGATGGAAGAAAAACCACTTTGTCACCACTATCCTCTAAAGAAGTGTATGAAGATCAATGTAAATTGGAGAGGATAAGAGAGGAGGCCGAAAGAAAAGAGCGTGAAGAGAGAAAAAGCATTCTTGAGGGAGAGAAAAATAAGAGTGCAAACAAAAAGAGCGTTGAAGGTGATGAGAGAAAGAAAAGAGAGGAGTGAAAAGCAAAATAAAGAACGGCCTAGAGAGCAAAAGAATAAGAGTGTGAGTTTGATTGCTAGGACAAGTGAGGTTAGGCATGCGTTGAAAGCCAGTAGGCCTATATTTGTACTTTTGTACAAAGGGGCTTGTTTGGCCACTAATGATATTAACCCATCTTTGCCTAGTGTGTTTTCTGATTTGTTGCAGGAATTTGAAGATGTGTTTCCAGAAGAGATGCCTAGTGGACTTCCACCAGTGAGGGGCATAGAGCATAAGATTGACTTCATTCCTGGAGCTGCCATACCCAACCGACCTGCCTATAGGACTAATCCTAGTGAGGCAAAGGAGATTCAAAAGCAGGTTGAGGAGTTGCTGGAGAAGGGGTATGTGAGGGAGAGCTTAAGTCCTTGTTCGGTTCCTGTAATCTTAGTACCTAAGAAGGACGGGACTTGGAGAATGTGTGTAGACTGCAGGGCCATCAATAAAATCACTGTAAAGTATCATCCTATTCCTAGGTTAGATGATATGTTAGATGAATTGTATGGTTCGTGTTTGTTTACAAAAATTGATTTAAAATCCGGTTACTATCAAATACGCATGCAAGTAGGAGATGAATGGAAAACTGCATTTAAGACTAAATATGGTTTGTATGAATGGCTTGTTATGCCGTTTGGTCTTACAAATGCACCTAGTACTTTTATGCGTTTGATGAATCATGTGCTGCGTGAATACTTAGGTAAATTTGTTGTGGTTTATTTTGATGATATTTTGATTTACTCTAAGTCTTTGAATGATCATGTTGTGCATGTGAAACTGGTTTTGGCAAAACTAAGGGAGGAGAAATTATTTGCAAACCTTAAGAAGTGTATTTTTGCATGGATAAGGTTAATTTTCTTGGTTTTGTTGTGTCTAGTCATGGAGTGGAGGTTGATGAAGAGAAGGTTAGAGCCATTAAGGAGTGGCCTAGACCTAAGACAGCTAGTGAGGTGCGGAGTTTTCATGGACTTGCTGGATTTTATAGAAGATTCATCAAGGATTTTAGTACTATTGCTGCACCATTGAATGAGCTTGTTAAAAAGAATGTTGGATTTACTTGGGGCGATACACAAGAACATGCCTTTAATGAACTTAAAGAAAAATTGTGTAATGCACCATTGCTTGCTTTACCTGATTTTGACAAAACTTTTAAGATTGAATGTGATGCTAGTGGCATAGGAATTGGAGCTGTTTTAATGCAGGACCACAAGCCACTAATGTACTTCAGCGAAAAGTTAAGTGGAGCGGCATTGAAGTATCCAACATATGACAAGGAGTTGTATGCCTTAGTTTGAGCCTTATAAACATGGCAACAATACCTTTGGCCTAAGGAGTTTGTCATACATACTGATCATGAAAGCTTGAAACATCTGAAAGGTCAAGATAAGCTGAACCGGAGGCATGCCAAGTGGGTGAAATTCATTGAAACATTCCCATATGTGATCAAATACAAGCAAGGTAAGGAAAATATTATTGCTGATGCACTTTCTAGGAGGTACGCTTTACTTAACTCTCTTAGTACTTCTTTGCTAGGTTTTGAGTTAGTTAAAGATTTGTATCCAACAGATGTTGATTTTTCTGGAATTTTTAATGCTTGTGTTGATGGGACTGGAACAAATGATTATTTTGTGTCCAATGGATTCTTGTTTAAGAAGAATAAATTGTGCATTCCCAAAGGATCTATTAAGGAATTGTTGGTTAAGGAAGCACATGGAGGGGGCTTAATGGGGCATTTTGGGGTAGATAAGACCTATGCTATGCTGGATGAACACTTTTTCTGGCCTGGCATGAGACATGATGTGCATAAAGTTTGTCAACATTGCATTCCATGTAAGAAGGCTAAGTCTAAACTACAACCACATAACTAAAGTGAGCATCGTTATCCTCTTGTTCTTAGTTTCTCTTGGGTGGGTGGGTCATAAGGATGTAATCCTTGACTTGGTTCCTTCAACTCCAATGTGAGGGCATAAATCTACATCCTGTTCGGATTCTGGTTGTCCAGACTTGTACTTGAACATATGTTTGAATGATACATTGCAATTGCTTGATAATTGAACTTGCTTGTTATAATTGATGTGTAATATGTGATGGTTATTTCACTGAGTTGTAGATATGCTCATACTCCAATAGATTTTTCAGGGTTCTCCTACGACCATGGCTAGTACCATCTCGGAGGCTAGAGTCAGTAAGAAATAAAAGCTAGTAGGAAATGGGAATATACAGAAGAATTATAGAATTACTGTATTAGTAACTTTATATTTGTTTTATGTCATTAGTTTATAAGTTAAGAAAACTAGTTTGTAATAATTATTATTCAGACTTTATGTGTAGTTTATTTTCTCTGTTATTGTATAACTTATGTATATACATCATTTTTTATCAAGTAACTCAAAAGATCCCGTTTTATATGTCACATCTCTTAGAGTAACTGGTTGTATTGTAAAACAAGCAAATATATTTACAATACAATACAATACAACTAGGGTACCTTTAGGGCGTGATGTAAACTCCTGAATTTTTCATAATTCTTAGAAAATAATCCTATAAGATAAACACAAAAACCAATACCTTGAAAACAGACCCAAGGAAAAAGCCGAATTCTAAATAAGATCAAATAGAAAATTCTTAACCTTGAGAAAAATATGACCCTCAAAACAAAATGGAAAATCCAACAATCGTTTGATTCAACATCTGTATGCCAACCAAATCAGTTATCTGATCCCTAACAAGCAAATCAAGATGATATATCCAAATACCACTCGACGATAAAATACTAAAACCTTAAATATTTCAGTGAATTTTAAAATAAAAAAATTTCAATTACCACCAAAAGTCAAACAGAGACCCTAGACTTGGTTAAATAATCTTAGGAACTAAAAAATATTAAACAAGTCACAAAAAATAAAATAAAACGTAAATTTTGAACCAAAAAATAACACGATGAAAAAACCCCAAAATTTTATGACCTTACAAATAAATCAAAAAGCTGGAAGTCAAACCGGAACACCAAAGGTCAACAAAGTCTACAATAACCCTGGTGTTTAGATTCGGCAATCCCGCACTCTTAAGTCCTAAGCAATGGAATTGCGGTGTACACCGTCGATGTACATGCAAGCATACGTATTAAACAAAAACGACCCGAGATGAATGGCAAACGATATGCCGCCGGCTTTAATGTGTACACCACCGAGCTTGAATTTATATCGTCGACGTATGTTATAAAAATTACCAGTGTAGGTTTGCGAAGGAGGTTAAAACTTGCATGAATTCTTTTATATCCACCCTATGTTGTCCGTGCCAAACATACTCCTAAACCTAAGTTTTCTCTTTGTGAGTGTTCTCAGCAAGCCAAGGGGATTCAAAAGTATAGATCAGGTAATCATATCTCTATTCCTTCTTTAAGATTTCATGGATCTATTAGTTTCCTTAGGGTTTTCTCTTGTTTTGAAGAAAAAGTTGGAGAAAACCTAAGTTTTCCTGGAGATTTGGATATTCGTTGTTTAAGAAGAACTTCAAATCAAGTTCAGGTAAGTATTTTAATGTTTTTGATCTTTATGATTTCATAAAAGTAGTTTTTGTTGATCTTTGGTACATTTGGCATTGGCTGGAGTTCTAAGGTTTAGAGAATCTATTGAAGAGATTGGTTCTTTTGGAGGATCTCTGTATTTCAATCAAGAAAAGATGTTTATTTTGAGATTAGGATTTTAGATGATATATGAGATTAGGGTTATTTGATGATGTATATTATTGAAGCTATTTCTATTTGTATTATCAGGTTTTGGTGAATTAGGGATGTGTTATAAACGAAATTTGGTGATTTAGAGATTTAGAGTCGTGTTCTTTGGAAATTGATTTAGGTACAACCTTACCTTATTTGTTGTATGTGCTTGTAGGCTTAGATTTGCTTATTGTATGTGCTGTGGGGTTAGAAATCCAAATTAATTTTATTTTATCTGGCTATTTAATTGTGTTGCTACTTCTGTTTGGTTGCGGTTAGTTAAGACTACGCAGAGTGTGATACCAACACTGGTACCTTGATGATCCTTATGTGGTATTGTCCCGAGTGGAGTTGCACCTAGATATGGTTCTGGTAGATTAGGTTTTCATAGTATGGCCGCGGGTATGTGGAAGATTCCCAACACCAATATATGTATAATTATCTATTTTTTATATGTTTGTTTTTATGGAGTCATGAGTTACTCTAGATTTGGAACTAAATGCATACGGTTTTGAATTGTGTTGCTTGCCTGCTAATCACATATAATAAATGGTGTTTGTTGCATTAGAAACAGTTGCACATGATTATATATGCCGTGTGTGCATAACATTTGTATGTAGTTTGGCGTACTGGGCAATTTCGCTCATTCCTTTCATTTTTCAGGAACAGGATAAGATCAGGTGATTTATGATCTTTTTGGATATGATATCTATACTGATCAAGGGGAGGTTGAGAGTAGACCAGACTACCTTGTTGATGTTTAGGATACATGGCTTAGATTTAGAATAAGATGAAGTCTTAATAATTTATATGTTTTAATGAGTTTAAAAATGCATTAAGAGTTCTCTTTTATAAAATTAGTTATTGTTGGCTATGGTTTATGCCAACTGTAAACCCTCGTTTTCTTAGCATACCTGAGTTCGATTTCAGGAAACTTAAAACAAGAAACTGAAACCCTAAATGAACGCTTCTGAACCAATCGAACCTGGAAACCCTATGTCCGGCAATGCCAAAAATGAAACCCTGGACGAATATAAGGGAGTTAACTCCAAAGTAGAACCCTAAATCATAAAGTCAACCGGAAACTCTAAGTCAACAAAACCTTAGGAAACCCTAGCAGTTTAGGTTCGGTAATCTCGTGTTCTCAACCCAAGAAGTTGAAATGTGATTGGAAAGTGTAGATTGACTCGTATTAATATTATAATGCTTACCAATATCAGGTGAGTGGATTTTCGACCTAGTTCGAGCCTGATCGAATACAAATCTTAAAAAGCATGTCCTGAGGCTCGAGATATTAAATATATGATATTAGTACCATTAGATTTGTAATTTCACAACATTTCTAAATATAACAATTATATGATTTTTTGAGTTATAAAGTTTACGGTTATAATCTTTTTATCATATTTTCATTACTATCGGTAATTTAATTGTCTAATCAACTTTTTGCTTTCTTTCACACTATTCATCAAGTACAACCACCCATACCTTATTCTTACATCCTTACAACCTATTCTTACAATTTTACATCACTTCCTTATAAATTTACCTTTTCAATACATTTTATTACTTAAAGTTAATTATGAAAACTGAATTTTATTACACAAAACAAATTCAAACCACTATCTCTCTCCCTTACAAGAACCGGCACCCCTCCCTTGCCCCCTCTATCTCATTTGTTTGATCTTTTTTATTTATTACTCACACAAAAACCTTAACTTCTATTTCCTATATAATCTCTTTTTCACCTTTCACTTTTTCATTCTTTTCATTTTCTCACAAAACCAACTTTTAGATGTCTTTTTTTCTCTTCGACCTCTCCATCCTTGCCGTGAGCCCTTGACCTACACATACACATACACATACACAAATTTTCTTCAAGTCTTCTTACTCGACACACCCAAATAGGTAATAGATCTTAATCCTACCCCACTAAAGCATGTAATGGCAAGATCATACATGTGTGGGACGTGGAAGCACTTAAGCATGAGATCATTTTCATCACAATGTTGTGGATCTTGAAATCTAAGTTATCTTGCTATCATTTTGCTATATTATTGTTATATATATTGTTCTCATGGAAATTCTATGCATATATTTTCATTTTTATTCTCATCTACATATTTTTCATGATGCATTTACATTCATAGCATGAGTAGTGTAGTAGATCTACTTGTTTAGAGTAGTTCAAATGACAAAGCTACTTGTTTTACATGCATGAAAGTCTTAATAAAGGTGTTGATCAAAACACAAGATCCATTTTGTTTCTATCAAAAAGTGATTTTTAAAATTCGGATATTGAGAAAAAACCATTTAGAAACATATTTTCCAACTTTAAAATAAAAGTTTTACATGTAAAATGAAGGGCTTAGGTAATATATATCATTAAGTAGTGATTTTTATGAGTTGATCATGGTTTTACTAAGAGAAATTTTCAAAACAAGAAAATGATTACAAAAGTTAAGTTAGATCTATGATTTAACTCCAACAAAAATGTAGAAATTCATAACTGGAGTGAATGCCAAGGAAGTACTTATTTTTCTATCATAAAACGAGAGTTTTATTAAAGAAATGAAAGCCTTAGGGAGTAGGTTTGATTATGACTTAATTTTAGAAAGATTAAATGAGTTTTTCACAAGAAACAATCTCAAAAACAATTTTCCAAAAATTCAGATCTAAAAATGATCCCTATTTAACACCTATTTCCAAATACCAAAATGAGTATTTTAATGGAAAAATAGAAGCCTTAGGGAATAGAAGTAATAAAGACTTGATTTTTATAAGAGTAAATGTGTTTTATCAAAGTAGAAACTTAAAACAAGGGAAAGGTTTTCCAACTGAGATCAAATAATATATTCCTTTAAAAAAAATTGTGCAAAATTTGTCCTTGGGCAAAAATCACTTTAAAACATCCATTTTCCAACCTTTAAATGAGGAAATTTATTAAGATAATGAAGGTATTAGGAGGCCTTATCATAGTAAAAATATGTATGATTTTCAAAGTAATAAAGCTAGTTTTCCAATCATGTGCTCTTGAAATTCTTGCAAAATAAAAGTCTTCCAAACAATTCTTTTTAATAAAAAATCATTAAGGATTTATATGTAGCTAGCTCATATCATGTCATTCACGATCATAACTTGTAGCTATTGAATGTACCTATAATATACTTGATAGAAATAATGCAAATTTCACAAAACAATTTCGGAATTTCAAATTCTAATTACTGATCAGATCTAATCCGAATATTACGACACCTACACATTTTCAAAATTTAGTAATAACATCATATATAGATAGATCTTTTGAAATAGATAGAAATCGATAGCTTATTTGCGAAATTCTGAGTTAAAATGACCAAGTTATAGCCATTTTAAGTTGGAATTTCCAATTACCATGGAAATTACGAATTTAAAGAGTTTTAATTGAAAATTTCAGAATTAGTTATGGTATGAAATACTCATAGGGGTATTTCTTTCGCTTAGGTGATTTTGGACTCGAGGAAAATTGTGTTTATGGATCACTACCGTTAGAGACCAGAGACCATGGCCGAATGAGTTCACTATTTTTAAATTATATGCTTATGAATATGCTTGTAATGATAATGGCATTAGCTTTAGGGCGGCAAGATAAAATTGGATTGTGTATGTGAACTTTATTTGGGTGAATCGATGATAAGAATATCGAGATGGGAGTGTTGTAAATATTTGTATGATTTAGTATAGTATTGGAGTGTCTGCAATATCTATGATCACCCCTAAATTGTAAATTAATATGCCATGAACTTATAATCAAATTGACCATACATATCATATGTGAGTCACATTGCATAGGTTATTATACCTTTGTGGGAAGAAGGCATAATAGCTGGGCAATGAGGGGGCTGTAAACTCGAATGTTAGCATGAGGGCCGGAATTGAAAATGTGTGTAGGTGGGCACCTGTATCAACCATAATATAAATGAGAAAAATTGAAATCTATGGTCGTATGGGCTTGAAATACCTAACCCCGGATGGAGGGCGTAAATCCATTTAACATAAGATTTCCGGAAAGTCTTATGTATTGTATGCTCACGTGCTTGTGTATTTCACATGATTGTTAATATAACTTGCATGATAGATACTACTTGTTGAGTATTTAATTTTGGAAGTGAAACTCGCTAAGGTAGCATAGCTTATACCCCCACAGTTTCTTTCTAATGCAGTTCCCATGCATATGGCTGTGTCCCCGGACTTGGCTAAATCAGGTAATGCGAGACTAGGTGTTATCTCCTTAGAAGTTTACGATTGGTTTTGTATAGTTTTAGTAGTGAACCTAGAAATATCAAGTGTTACCAAAAAGATAATACCTAGACTTATGTGTAGCAGGGGAATGCCCCTTAATGCTTTGTAACTAATCCTAAGATATCTGTGGTTTATATTTTTATGCTTATCCTATTAGGTCGAACTATCTATCTCTAATTGTTTATATATTCTATTGTCGTAAGGGAATGCCTTGTATACTAATACAAGACTTTTGAATGACTGTGGTAGTGATTCTTAAATCTCGTTTAGCATGCGGCGGACTTTTACGTTTAGAGTACCATTTGGGGCATGACACTAACAAGGCTATTTGAAGATTTAATTTTGATAATATCTTTAAATAGGTACCCTTTATGTGAGTTTTGGAGAGTTATATTATCGTTTATTTGTGGTTTAGAATTTCTTAGCCTTGGTATGTTCTTATTAAGAGAATGACACGTGGCGGGTTATAAGCATTGATTAGTGGGGTAGTAGATGGGTTAGGGTGCTTTTAGTATATCTGTTGTGATTGTATAGTATCTATTATGTGCTAATCTTTATAGTATGTTATGTCCTTATTCTTTTGTTTTCCGTTTTGATCTATCAATGTGCCTCCAAGAAGAAGAGTATCTAATGTGGGTTCCTCCAGAGCTAGAGAGGATGATGAGAATAGAGGGTAGCCATAGGTGAATCAGCTGCCTCAGAATCAGGATTTACCACCACCACCACGTCCACCTATAGGACAACGGGTACTAGCGGATACTACACAACTTATGCGGGTTGTGAATACTCTTATAGGAGTAGTCAATCAGCAGCAACAAGATATGAGACAGGATATATAGATTATTCAAGTTAATGTTGAGGCTTGGAGATAAGAGAATCAAAGGAATAATGCAATGGTGGCTATGGTGCAAGACCAGCAGATGTGTTGACCTCAATAAATTTGTTGATCTGGTTTATAAGGTTGAACCAATACCAAGAAAGCCTCTTGATGCCTAGTTTTGGATGGGGGAAATCGAGAAAACATTTGATGCTTTGGATATTCCAAAGAACAAGAAAGTTGAGTATGTTTCCAACTTACTGATTGGGAAGAGCTAATAATTGGTGGATGAGCACCAAATGACATAGGGTTGGGGCGATTACATGGCAAATATTCCAGCAGGCTTTCGACAAGGAATTTCTTCCTCGATAGTGTGAAGTAGAAGATGTTTCGAGAGTACTATACCCTATAGCAGGGTAAGATGTCGTTGAAGAGTATGAAGTAGAGCTGCATAGATTGATGAGGTTTCTTCCTGATCCTCTAAGAAATAGTGAAGAGGCCAAGGTAAGCAAATTCATTATTGGGTTAGAACCTGAGATACAATATCAAGTTAATTTGATGGACTTGACCAACTACTCAACAGTAGTCAATAAGGCTAAAACTGTGGAGCAAGGCCGGAATAGAATGAAGAGTCGTGAACCATAGAGAGGTTAGATCTTCTTAGGAAGAGACCAATTTCTAGTATTCTGACCCAAGATAAAGGTAAGAGGCCGTTCACACAGCCTTTCAGATTAGCAGTGCAGAGTACTAAGAAGAAATGTATTAAATGTCTTGGACCACATGAAGTAAAAGATTGCAAATGGCTAAAGAATGCCTGCTTCTCATGTAGCAAGGTAGGACATAGCCATAGGGTTTGCACAGAGAAAGTCCTTCCACAAGTTTATTGCTTCAAATGTGGCCAGAGAGGACATAAAGCTGTTAACTGTAAGGAGCCTGGAAGGCAGATAGTTTCAGGAGTTCAGATTGGCAGAACTCAAGGTGGTCAGGAGCATAGAGCACCAGCTAAAGTGTATGCTCTCCAACACCAAGACATCTCCATCATAGACACTATTGTAGGTATGTTCCCTATACTCTTGCATAGTGCTTATGTTCTTTTTGACATCGGTGCAAGTTTTTCATGCATGGTTGATTCCTTTATATCTGTTTGTGGTGTGAGTGTTGATTGTATGTCTGGCTGTTTGTCTTTAAATGCACCATTGGGAAGTAGAGCTTTGTTGAATAGAATTTGTAGGGATGTGAATATAGAAGTAGAAGGTAGGTTGTTACCTGCAAATCTGATAGTGATAGATATGGTGGATTTTGATGTAATATTGAGAGTAGATTGTTTGGTGAAATATCATGCTGTCATAGATTGTCACAACCTTGTAGTGGAGTTCAACTTGCTAAATGGAGATCAGTTTATACATAAGCTGAATGTACAAAGACTTCCAGTGTTGCCCACATATGAGTTGTGGGGAAGATCAGCTTTGGAAGCTATGATATTAGAAGATAAGCAAAAGAAAGATTTTTATCAGATAGCAGTTGTATGTGAGTACCCATAATTTTTCCAGAAGATTTACCAGCATTACCACCAGAGAGAGAAGTGGAATTTTGTATAGACTTGGTGTTGGGTACTACACCTATTTCAAAGACACCATATCGCATGGCTCCTACAAAACTTGCAGAGCTCAAAGTATAGTTAGATGATCTATTAAAGAAGAAGTTTATTAGACCTAGTGTTTCACCCAAGGGAGCTCCAGTTCTATTTGTGAAGAAGAAAGATGGAAGCATGAGATTATGAATAGACTACAGGTGGCTGAACCAAGTGACAATTAAGAACAAGCACCCTTTACCCAGAATAGATGATCTGTTCGATCAACGGGCATGAGCAAAGGTATTTTCTAAGATTGATATAAGATCAGGATACCACCAACTGAGAGTTAGAGCAGAGGATATTCAGGAGACAACATTCAGGACTAGATATGGACACTACGAATTTGTTGTCATGCCTTTTGGTCTTACGAATGCACCAACAATTTTTATGGATTTGATGAATAGAGTCTTCACAGAATATTTGGATTTATTCATAGTAGTGTTCATTGGTGTCACGCCCTGAAGGGTACCCTAAACGTGGCAGTCCGCTACATATAATATCAAAAGTTAAGAATGACTACCTTAGTCATGCGAAAGTCTCGGTATTATATGTAAGGCATCTAACATGGTAATAAGAGATGTTTTTGGGAAGTGTGATCTAAGTAAGTCATAATGAACATACAAGAATCTAGAAATAAAATAGATCATATTAACAATTAAAGGTCTATTACATGATTCTTAGGAGCATACCCCCGCTAAATTCCAAGGATCGAGATAACTAATAGTCTTTATAATAATTTAAATACTACATCAAAAGATTTTAAAGGAATTCTAGTCTAACCCTGCAAGTAGATTTCCTTCAAAAGCTCCCAAAAGAAAACTTACGCGGATAAAATGAAACATCGGGTACAAAAACAGGCTCCTGTGAATAGGGGCGTAAGCTTATGGGCTTAGTGAGTATAATCCTAGTATTCATACTTGAAACGAAATATCAACCAAGTTTATTAAACAAGTAAATGGGATGCAACAAACACATGAGCATATAAGACATATGATTTTTCAGGAATCATATGTTGAATGAATTACACCCTTTATTCGAGGTTAGGTATTTGATGCGTTGGATCTTTAAGTTTTAAATTTATAATTTTATTAATTCTAGACCCACACAAGGTAGTGCACCTATCGTGTAATATAGAAATTAACTCGGATATCGTCCTAGGAATCTATATGCAACTACTAGTAATAACTCGTTAATGATTATCTAGACGAATCAATTGAGAGATATATACTAACTTTCTACTAATTCTAATTAAAAGCAAGCCCAAAAACTTCAGATTAAAGCTAAGCATAATTTCCTCAAGATAATCAATTCACAAACAATGCCCTTAGTTTTGGTTAACCCTAGGCTCCTTCATCTTTAAAGATAGATTCAATTGAACGAAACTCGGTCTTGAACTATCGGGTTTCTCAAATAGATTAATTACTTTCTTCAAGTTAATTAACCCCTAACCTTAATTGCAAAAATGGGAATTTCTTCCTTCACAATTATTAATTTAGAATAGCATGAAGATTATGAACCCTAATTGATAGAAAGTTGGAAAAAACCTATTTCTAGGTGGATTACTCAACTTCTTTGTCGACGAGAGATCAAACCCATTAATTGAAATCTTCTTTTGAATTAACAAGAATCAAGTTTGTAATAACTTCGATCTAAAATCATCACAAACAACAATATAAATCATGAAGCAAACTCAAAATCAAATTTCATTCAATTAATAATCAAGTCAATACATGAAGGCTAGGGTTTCTCAAAACCTAGGGCATACACAACTACTCTTCCATGAAGAGATTAACAACAATAATAAGTACAATGGAAGAAATAGGAAAGATCATGATGATAAAACTCTTTTGTAGAAGTGATTGTTGTAGATCTCCAAGTTGTAGCACGAATTCTTCTTTAAAAAGCTCTCTAAAATGCGTTCTAGGGTTTTTTGGGTCGTAAAACAACTTCTTCAAACAAGTTGTAGCACGAAATCTATTCTTTCAACTCAGGGCGTGGGTATATATATGTACATGATCCCTACACGACCCGTGTACATCGGGATAGTGTACTCATTAACTTCGCGCGTTTTTCCTTTTTTGGCACACGTACACAACCTATTGTACACAACTGGTGTACTTGGGATGTATCCTGGAACTTCGCATTTTTCTTCAATTTTTCTCCTTCAAAAGTACACCAGTGGTATAAAAATACTAGTGTACGGCCAGCAACTCCACAAAAGGCTTCAAAGCTCTTCAAAATCCTAGCTTCTTTCATTAATAATCCTTTGAAAAGCCAAATTATTCCATGATTGTCCCTGAAACACAAAATTAGTTCAATAATAATCATTTTCTTCAATAAATCAATCAAATAGCATATGAAATATGCTCAATAATGCATCAATAATAAGGGTCTTAGGACATTTATCAGTATTCTGGCCCATTATAGCCACTACATCTTTTAAAAACCATTTTTATAGATCTTACTGGTTCCTATATGCCATTAAAAACATATAGTTATTATCAGCTCCTACTAGCCATCAATTTATGTAGTTTTTACCTGCTTCTACTCGCCTCATATATAATATACCGGTTATGCCTACCACCACTATCATACACTTGTCCCACTAATTATAGCGAATGCAATGTGACTTAACATATAAAGTACATGCATCAACTTTTATTTATAGCGTAGCTGTTATATTTTAATTTCTTACAAGTGATCAACTAATTTCAGACACTTCAATGTACTAATAAACATACAATTTATTACAAGCATTTCATATTTCGATATACTTAATATTCTTTCAACACGTTATCATACATCTTCAATTTTATCTTTTCTTAAGTCTAATGCAACTAAATTTATAAGCACAAACATAAGCATGAAAAATAAAGGAAGTAGGCTCACTAGGCTATGACAATACTCCCTCAGTCTAAGTAGTCCTTGTGGTAGTATACATCATCCTCCTCTGTTCCTAAACAAATGAAATACCCAAAATTCCATGGAATTTCTTGTAAAAACTTCCAACTCTATTTTCTAGTTGCGGTAAAATTCGTAAAGGTGGAAATTCTAACTTAAAATAGCCATAACTTGATCATTTGAACTCAAAATTGCACATATAATATACCGTTTTCTACCTACTCGAAAAGATCTATCCATTTCTAAGGTTATTCTTATCATAAAAAGTCCTTTAGGTCCCGAAAAACCATAGGGTACAGATTCACCACGAAATTTCTTGTTTGCAAAACTTAATTTTGTAAACTTTTCTTTATCTAAAAAAAAAAAATACTTGTACCAAAATATAGATTTTATCATGGTCGGAAAAACCTTTAAAATGTGTATATTTATATATATATATATTGACTCATATCATATGCACGAATTTAATGAAGTTGTCTCAACCATGAATTTTTGTAAAAGCAAAGTTTTCTAGAAATTTAGAAAGCAAAACTTTTGAAAATTTCTACTTAGCTTGTTAGAAAATTTCTTAAGTTATTTTAAGTGAGTATTTTCTCCTTCTTAATTCCATTTCCTTAGTCTTTTAAATTTCAAAAGAATGATTTTTGTTTTTCTAAGTTTCATATAGCTTAATTTCTAGGGATTGAGATGGTAGTTTCTAAATACATTTTGAGAGTGGTTAAAATCCATTAAACTTTATACTTTCTTAACCTTTCCTAAAGTTTATTTTATTTAATTCAAATGATTTCCTAATTTTTTTTAATTTTATTGCTTAAGGTCATTTTATCTTTATGAAAGAAATTTTCTTGGTGTTTTGTCAAACTAGTCTATTCCTTCATATTCTAGGGTATTGGTGGAAAAAAAATGAAGTTTAGTAAAACTTTTAAACAAGAATTTGAAATTTTTATTTTTAAAGAAGACTTTTCCATTTTATGGTTTTGTAAAGTGTATGTATGTGTTTTCTAAAAATTCTATGTTCTTTGGTTACTAAAATTTATGATGAATTTCTCTAGATTTTTAGAAAATGTTACTAAGATAGATTTCTAAAATAATTTCTTTCATAACAAAATTTATTTTGGAATAGAACTTCCATTTAAGAAAACATTTCCTTCTTTATCTTGTTGAGACAAAAATCAATATGTTCATGCATGATCATGAATATGAAATCATGAAATTATGAAAACACAAGAAAGACATAATAAGTAATATAATAAACAAGTTAATAGAAATATCAAGTATTGGAATCTTAGCTTCATCAAGGTATCTCGAGACTAAGAATAGACTAGTCCCAAAAGAATAAAGAAAAAAAAATGAAAAGGTTGTTTGACTTGATGAGGACAAGTTTAAGACTAGAGACTAGTCTTAAAATAAAATGAAACAAATAAATAAATTGCATAACTTGGAAGTAAATAAATAACAAATGAGCTTATATGCTCTAAAGATTATATATAAGTACATAATTATATTTACTTAAATATATATAAGAAGTTAACATAATATTAACAATAATATGTGCAAAATATAATAACAACATAAAAATTAGAGAAATAGATTTTTATGAGCAAGAACAATACATGAACATAGTATAGCTTCCATAACAACAAGTTTAGGAAACTCACACCGTGGTCATATAAAGTTACATAACATGGTAGAAAGAAATATGGAAAGAAGAATTTACCTAAAGAGGATTTTGGAATAATATGTGTGTATGAGTTTTATGTATGTAGAAGGGGATTTGAGAGTATTTTGGGAGGGTGTTTGAAGAGAGTGTTGAGACAAAAATTATAGAAAGTTTTGATGGTGAATTTGTGGGTTGTAAGTGTATGAATGAAGTGAAAGAGGAGGTGAATATTTATAGAAAAATGAAGAGTGAATTTTGAGTGATTTAATTAAAGATAAATTGAAAAAAAATTAAGAGAGAGAGAGAAGGGGGATGTCGTCCTCATGAATAGAGAGAGGGAGAGTTTTATTTTATTTTTTTTGTAATTTTGTGTATCAAAAGATATAATATGTAAGGTAGATGTAATATAAAGCTATGGGAAAAATAAAAAGTAAAGATAATAGGTGTATAGAGTGTTACAGTAGGTGTTAGAAAAAGTAGAGATAAATGAATAGTGTAATGTAAAGTAGATGTATTAGTAAAATACCGGTAGTAAGAAAATATGTATATAATTATGATATCTGTTATTTTTAGTTACCGAAAAATTACGAAACTGATATTTTCGAAATCCTTGTATTAAATCGATCCTAATGATATTATCGGAATATTTTTACTATTCCGAGCTCTGGGACATGCTTTTTGAGAATTGATCTAGTTGGGTCTAAAGGACACTCAAAATTCGCGAAACTGATATTTTTACGTTTCCTTATAATATTACGAACTATTATCACCAATTATTTCAACTTCGTTTTCTAGGACTAAAGAATACGGGAATGTCGGATCTAAATTCTAGGGTTTGTATTAATATTTTGTTGACTTTTAGGTTTTCCAGTTGACTTTTAATTCTAAGATAAAGCTTAACTTTAACCGAAATTTCAGAGGTTTACAACCTTCCCCCCTTAAAGAAAGTTTTGTCCTCAAAACTCAAAATTCGTAACTGATTCTTCGAAAAGGTTCGGATATTTCTTTTAGATCTCTTCTTCGGCTTCCCAAGTGGCCTCTTCTCATGAATGATTTCTCCATAATACTTTGACGTATCGGATCTCCTTGTTTTTCAGCTTTTGAACCTTCCGATCTAGAATTTGAACCGGGTATTCTTCGTAGGTCAAGTTCTCCTTTAATCTTATCAGTTCGAGTTCTACAATCCAATCAGGGTCGGGTACATGCTTTCTTAATGTCGAAACATGGAAGACATTATGTGCTCTTGACAGGTTTGGCAGTAGCGCCAAGCAATAAGCTAGATCTCCCACTCGTTTGAGAATCTCAAACGGTCCGATATATCTTGGGCTTAGCTTTCCTTGAGCTCGTACATGATGAATACTCTTTATCTGATTTATCTTTAGATACACATGATCACCGGCATCAAATTCAAGAATTCGATGCTTTTGATCTGCCCAACTTTTCTACCTATCATGGGCCTCTTTCATCCTTTGTTGAATGATTCTAACTTTGTCTGTGGCATCTTGGATAAGATCTTGTCCAATTGTTAACTTCTCAACATCATCCCAAAATAGAGGTGATTTGCATCTTCTTCCATATAAAGCTTCACACAGTGGCATTTTAATCGTCGAATGGTAGCTGTTGTTGTAAGCAAATTCTACAAAAGGTAAATGTGCTTCCCATTCTGTCACGCCCCAAAGGGTACCATAAACGTGACAGTCCGTCACACTCGACATTTAAACTCAAGTAAGGCAACCTTAGTCTTCCCATGAGTTTGAACGTCAGGTGTAAGGCTCACTTTCAACATATAGGGACCATACTTTGCTTTGAAAAAATTTAAGGAGACATACATAGCAACAAGAATGTAAATCATAGCAGTTACATTTAATTTTATTCTATTACATGATCTAAGGGGCATTCCCCTGTCAAAACGTTAAGAGTTCTCAAACTCTCAAAGTCTCTTATATTATCCTTCAAATACCAATTTGAGAGACTCATTTAAGAGTCCGTGCCTACGTTTAGGTCCCGGCCTCATCAAAAGCTCCTTAATGTCCAAGAGCTATACCTGATGATAACGGCTCCTTGGAGATAGCCATAAATATTCATACTACAACAGGAAACTATTAGGGTATAAGCTTGCGAGCTTAGTGAGATTTCATTTCCAATAATTAGTGCTTGACTAAGATATAGATAACAGCAAGTTATTAGCAGGCATATGAAATACACAACACATAAGAATACGATACATAAGACCATCTGGAAATCTTATATTGAATGGATTTACCCTCCATTCGGGGTTCGGTATTTCAGGCCCATACGACCACATTTTAATTCTTTTCACTTCTTATTTGGGTTGATATAGGTGCCCACCTACACACATTTTCAATTCTAGCCCATACGCCAACACTAGAGTTTACAGGCCCCTCGTTGCCCAAATTATTATGCCTTCTTTCCGCAAAGGTATAATAACTTATGCAATGTGACTCACTACGTGATATGCATGTAAATTTATTCATATGATCGTGGCATATTAATTAAGCAGATTAAGTGCGATCATAGAGAATTTCAGACAATCCAAGTCTATACTAGCTCATACAAGGATTTTTCAACAAGTCTCGTCTCGATATACATATCATTCATTCAACCAAGATTAGATCACAAATCATCATAATTTTATCTTTCTAATTCTAATGCCACTACGATTACAAGCACATACATGAGTACAACTATTTAAAAAATGAACTCACTCCACTAGTCGTAGTAGTCCTCGGGGAGTAGAAATCCGTCCTCCAATTCACCTAAGTACAAGGAATACCCAAAAAATGAGTATTTCTTATAAAGTTCTAATAACTTAACAATTCTAACTACTAAGTTCGTCAATTCCCGCATAAGTTAAAGTCCTAACTTTAAATGACCATATCTAACTCATTTTAACTCGGAATTAAGCATATAATATACCGATTCCTATCTACTTCGAAAGATATATCTATTCCTAATATTATTTCCAAGCTGCAAAAAATGTTTAGGTCACGAAATAAGCTAATCAATTCTGATCGGTTGAAGATTCCGATTCCGAAATATAGTTTTGTGAATTTTTGTGATTTTTCTAGCATATAGTTTAACTACACATGCAATATTGATGATTTAAAGGAAGTTTTGTCCACAAAACTTGTTATGCATGTGTTATTTATTGAGAAAGGTTGTGAATTTCAAATTATATTTCTAGCACCGGTTTATGCTTTGGTTTGCATCATGTCTAAATTTTTTATGGTAGATATTTTATGCAATATAACACGTACAATTTAATAAGATTTGGCTTAGCGATTCCAACTTTCACCCACACGACTCTTTTATAAAACGACACAGACTTGACTCATGACCACAGTCGACTCGACTCGAACGACACAAGACGATTCACGACAACACGACCTTATGTGACTCGATTACTTTGACCGACGAAGGTTGTGGATTCGCTTTTCCACTCTTATGTAGCTGCATATACAATATTGTACTTTGAGATCCACATTTCTCTAAAAAATTAAGGTCACCATTGTTTCAAACTTTTATTATCGTGATCATTTTGATGGGGTTGAAATCGAAAGATCTCGTTGCTTTAACGTAAAATTATTTGTGAAGATTTTATGGAGTTTTGGTAATTGAGATTTGATCGCCGCGGTTCCAACTTTTACGTCACGGTCATCGTAGATTTTCGATTCTTCAAAGTTCTTCATGTACAAGAAGTTGCATGAGGGGTGTCTTGGAATTTGTTAGATTAGTCAAGTTTTGTTTCAGTTTCCATCGTTGGCTCATACAAGCTGTTAATGATCCTGGACTTCCTTATGCTTGGTCTGGCTATTTAATCCCAGCGTATTCCTAACAACTTATCTTTTCATCATTTGGTACATACAACCGTCCCATCGTTTTCGTTACATCCTCATCATCTATCATGTATTCGATATATTTTTTTTCTTCTTAAATTCCTTTCTTTATTCTCTGTATTATCTCATCGTAATGCTGAGCTTCGTTGATTCTTTCCACTAAAGTGGGTACCTTTACCCAATTTGCCATCTCCAGCTTAACGTCTCTTCTTGTGAATTCGATAATTAGCCTTTCAAACTCCTTCACTAATTTCTTTCGATTGGTAAGCAAGACTGCTATTTTTCCGTGGTCTCTATAGTTGATCCATTATCTGGAAAAGCTCGCTCCATCAGAAATAACCAACCTTTAAACAAAGGCTGTAATCCTCTCTTCAGGTGCTGAGAATCTCCTCTAAGGTCTTGGTAATCCCGCACAAATACAAGTCCTCTACCAGAACTCGTAATCTGCGCCTATAATCTGTCAATGTCTCCTCTTCCTGCATACTAAAAATCTCCCACCTAATATGACACGTAACAGAATTAGTCTGCACACAACAAAATTTGCATGATTAATAATAATCACACATATTTTATTCCTAATTGTGCAGTATAACTCTACCCATAACTACCCAACTATTTCTACAAGGTACTAATTAAATCTAAACACTAAATGCAATTCTTTCACATGTTTATCTTTCTTATACTAGCAACCACACTCTGATACCAACTTAATTCTGTCACGCCCTGAGGGTCTCCTAGTAGTAGTAAACAAGTCACACTTGAATACTATCATTAGATTACCTTCAGAGAATGACAGGTTTTTAAAACAACAGGATCTTTTAGTTGCTTGATAAGAAATAACAAATATATGAAAGAAATAACTTAGTGAATAAACATTACAGAACCATTACAAACCATATAGTTCTTTTGAAATACACAACTAGATAATCTATTCTAATAGTATATAACCATTAAACTAAAATATAACCGTAGACTTCCAGCTCCTAAGCTCTTACTGGGGCCATACTCCTGTAAATGATTAACCAGGGTCGTAACGTAAACCTAAAAAGACTGTTGGAGTATGAGCGAAACCATAGCTCAGTGAATAACCAGACATACCATACATCACACAAGTTATTAGCAAATCATATGTAATGCAAGTACTCAATTATATGCACAGATACAAGCTTGGATGATCTAGAATCCAAATAGGAAAAAGATTTACGCCCTCTTTTTAAGGGTTGAAGAACTATTACTCCATGACCCAACTGCCCAGGAAAGAGTAAGTATACAGGAGAATCAACGATTTCTCGTTTTAGGGTTATCACTTTGAATAAAATTGATTAAACTGACCGTCTCCTGCAATCCCCTTCAAACTCCTGAAGTATTAATCATTTCAAATCGATACTACGGGCGGCATTCTTCGGTGCCACTTAGTTCTCGTAGAACTAACGGAACAAAGAATACCTTGGAAGAACCAACACATTAGAACAACCAAGCATAAATAGAGAACTGAAATATTAATACGTAGCAGGCTATCACCCTAAAATATATGCAATAATGCAGTTCGTGCAATGCATGATCAGGTTATTTGTTAAGTCAAAAATTCCTAATCAAGTGCATGGTGACCATACATTACACACAATCATCATTATACTATTTCACAACATCAAATCATTGCATTATTGCTTTTATAAGGATATCTTAACAATCAAACAAATCACAACGTACTCTCAACAACACAATCGTTTAATTATCTTTGCATTATATATTCAACTACTTACAAGCACAAATAGTATAATATGACTGAATTACTTACCTGCTCATACTGACTCAGTCGTAATAATTAGCTGGTAGATCCTCTAGTGTATCAAAGTCACTTCTTTAAGATGAATAAAGTATTCATCAATATAGATTATAAAATTAAATTCCTATATGTGACTAGTGTCCTAGACTCAATATTTATCAAGTTTTAGAAATTACTATTACTCATTTTATGTTATTCTATACTGATCTCATATAGAAAATTATCTTTAGTTATTATTACTTAGTGTCGTTGTATTTCTCTTAATTTATCTCCTATAATTATTTCGTTATTTTTAGGAGTTCTATTACTCAAAATTTTAGCTTATTTCAATTTCTATTCTTACCTATTTATCTATTTAGAACAAATATTTGACTAATATTGACTTTGATTAATAGTTAATATCTTTTCTTAATCCTAGGGTTTTAGGAAATATTAGATATTAATCTAAATATTTTAATTATTTGTACTTACTTGTCTAATTGATAAATTCTATATTGTTATATATATATATATATATAATATTTAGTAGATATATTGCATATGTATGTATATATATATTCGGTTTATGAAAAAATAAGCTTTCGTTGAAGAATTTTGGGTATACGCCTGCTCAAAGCCGCCGGCCTTCAAACCCAGGGCCGGTGTAAACTTAAATTTGCAAAATATTTCAGATTGGTTGCATCGGCTTTGAAAGCAGTCGGCTTTCTACATACGCCGGCTCTATGCCGTCGGTGTATATCTCCAGGTAGTCGGCTTATGTTTAGTTTTACGTGAAAATTATTTTTACGTAGCCTCTTATCAGTGTAAGCCGTCTTTACGCCGCCGACCTATCCATGTAAGCCGCCGGCGTTAAGCGATTACACTGCCAGCTTTAAGATAGTGTTGATACTGTTCATCATCTTCCTCCTCTGTCCGATTCAATTTTGTTAGATTTCTCACGTTAAAAACATTACTAAACCGTTCCTAAGTGTTTATATATCTTATATAAGGACATAAAACAATTTTGAACACGTCTAAAAACATATATATTTAGATCTCGATCTTATAGGAGTAAAACTAGGGTTTCGGATTTTTACCTCTTTCGAGCTCGTCCGATGAAATCCGAAGCTTGTACTTGTGTTTATTACATTCCTAAGATTATTAGAAGTCAGTTATAAAGCTTAGATTTGAAAGAACATCATTTGAATCACATCAACTTACCTTTGAACTCGTAT
This sequence comes from Combretum micranthum, assembly GCA_024138025.1. NCBI lineage: Eukaryota > Viridiplantae > Streptophyta > Magnoliopsida > Myrtales > Combretaceae > Combretum > Combretum micranthum. The sequence goes on from JAMXBD010000027.1 coordinate 649,531, forward strand.
TCAAGGGTTTTTAGTATTGTTTTTCCTTTGATTCGAACTTGGTTGGTTTGATCCGTTTGTTTTCTGTTTTTGGTCGGTTTTGGTTGTTATTTGGGAGTGGATTCGTTCTGGAAAACGTGAGAGTTAATAAAGTTTGTTTGTTTCTTCATTAAAGTCATTTAACACTCATATATATAGAAGGAGAAGAAGAACAAGTTGCGGCTGCATATCACCTCCGAATTCCTTCGATTTTTCCTCCCATTTGATCTGTTATTTTCATCCTAATTAATGCTAGGCTGAGTTGTCAACAAATGGTTGGTATGGAAGTTGCTTTTGTTGACAAACTTGGGTGAATTATGGATCAATTCGGCTCTTTTCTTCCTCTCCGAAATTTCCAGCCGAATGCACCGAACACACACACAAATATATTAATTAGTTATTTAATTGAATTTTAAGATAATTTATCGAGTTATACAGGTACAAATTAGCTAATATTTGGAATTTTTTGTTCAAGGATATGTTTATAGGAATATACAAAATTCTTAGGTTATCAAATAATACAATTTTAGATTTTATATATACGTAGTTAATAAATTGTATAATTCTATCTCCCACGATTAAAATTTCCTAAGCTCGTTAGGTCAATTTTTGCTTTAGGCTTCAATAGCTTAAGAAAATTTGAATTAGAACAATAGCGTGATTCGATTATTTATTTGGAGTTCAGATTTTGAGTTATTCAACAGTTTATGTTTTCGTTGTGTATTTATAATCTTAACGGTTCATTTTTAGGTTATCATTTTCTGTCTGTAAACGTAGTTATTTATTTGCTCAATATCGTATTTGATATAGAGGTTAAACTATATATATTATATATATCTTTAGTTTTGATACTTAAGGTGAAATCTTATTAGTAGTGTTTAATTTTATCTAGGAATCTTGAATTTAGGGTTTAAGTCTAAGTACAGACTCATTACTACTCGTTATTCTAATCTCGAATCATTATCGGGATAAAAAACAATCATTTATTCTTTTTATTTATATTTTCTTATTTAAATCTATTTGTATCAAGTTTCGGGTTTAGATTTTAGATTTTCTTTTAATCATATCTTGAATTATTCATTCAAGATACGAAATCTTGTTTTTAGTATCAACTAAGGTTGAAGAATTTCTTTATTCGAATTCTACATCCCTTATCTAACCAAATTCTAGATATTGATCCATTCTTAGACTTTGATTTGAATCTAAATCTATTATCTAATTCATATAATCTATTGTAAGTTCGTGTACTAAGTGGAAAATTCCCGGGGGGTTTACAGGGATGCGAGCCTATGAAGCTTTATATGGTAGGAAGTGTCGGTCACCATTATTCTGGGATAGCTTGGAGAAGATATTGGTTGCACCTGAATTGATTCAGGAAACAATTGAGAAGGTTTCGGTAATTAAGCAAAGAATGAAAGCAGCACAAGATAGACAAAAGAGCTGGGCAGACTTGAAGAGAAGAGAATTGGAATTTAATGAAGGAGAACATGTATACTTAAAGATAAGTCCAATCAAAAGCCTTCATGGTAGACAAACAAAAGGCAAGTTGAGTCCTAGATATATTGGACCATTTGAGATATTGGAACGAGTTGGGAATCTGGCATACCATCTTGCATTGCCACCCAATTTGTCTGGTATACATAATGTTTTCCATGTATTGATTCTAAGAAGATATATACCGGATCCAGATAAGATAGTTGAGTTGGAACCAATTGATTTAAAGGAGAATTTGACTTATGAAAAGCAGCCAGTTAAAATATTTGACCGGAAAGTGCAAGTTCTCAGGAATAAAGAAATTCGTTATGTCAAAGTATTGTGGGACCCCCAAACAGAAGAAATTACATGGGAACTAGAAGAGGAGATCAAGAAAAACTATCCAAATTTGTTTAAGAATTCAGGTACGTATCCAAGCTTTGAGGACAAAGCTTATTTTAAGGGAGGGATGGGGGGGGGGGGGGGGGGGAGGGGAAGGGAGGAGGAGAATGTAAACCCCAGAAATTTTCCACCTTAGTATACGACTTTATAATAGATCATATGAACTAGATAATAGATTTAATTCTAATCAAAGTCTAAGAATAAATCAATGCCTAGAATTTGGTTAGATAAAGGATTTGGAAATCTAATAAAGAAATTCTTTAACCCTAGTCGATACCAAAAACAAGATTTCGTATCTTGAATGAAAAATTCAAGATATGATTAAAAGAAAATCTAAAATTTAACCCGAAACCTGATAGACAATTACAATTAAATAGAAAAATATGAATAAAGAGATTAAATGATTGTTTTGATTCTGATAATGATTCGACGTTAGAACAACGAGTAGTAATGAGCTTGTACCTAGACTTAAACCCTAAATTCAAGATTCCTAGTTAAAATTAAATGCTACTAATAAGATTTCACGTTAAGTATCAAAACTAAAGATATATATATATATATATATATATAGTTTAGCCTCTATATCAAATACGATATTAAGTAAATAAATAACTACATTTATAGGCAGAAAACGATAACCTAAAGACAAACTATTAGGATTATAAATACACAACAAAAACATAAACTGTTGAATAACTCAAAATCTGAACTCCAAATAAATAATCGAATCACGCTATTGTTCTAATTTGAGTTTTCTTAAGCTATTGAAGCCTGAAACAAAAATTGACCTAATAAGCTTAAGAAATTTTAATCGCGGGAGATAAAATTATACGATTAGTTAACCACGTATATATAAAACTAAAAATTGTATTATTTGATAATCTAAGCGTTTTGTATAACTCTATAAACATATTTTTATAAGAAAACTCCCAAATATTAGCTAATTTGTACCCGTATAACTCATTAAATTATCTTAAAACTCAATTAAATAATTAGTAAATATATATGTATATATGAATTCGGCTGCAATTTCGGTGGGATTGCATAGGATGAAGAGGAGCCAAAATGTGGATCAATAATGCACTCCTTGTCAACCAAATCAACCCCAACAACCACTCAAAAGGTGACAACTCAATCCTACTTTAATTAACATGAAAGCAACATCAAAACAGAAACAAAAAAGGAGAAAATTTAGAGGACAATCGGTGGGAAAAACGCAGCCGAAGTCTCATTCTTATTCTTCTATATATATGTGTGTTAAATGCTCATAAAGAGGAAACAAACAATCCTCATCAATTCCCACATTCCGTAGAACAAATCCACTCATACATAGCAACCAAAACAAACCCAAAAACAGAAAACAAATAGATCAAAACATTCAAGTTCGGATCAAAGGAAAAACAATACTAACAACCCTTGAATACGAGTTCAAAGGTAAGTTGATGTGAGTCAAACGATTTTCTTTCAAATCTAAGCTTTGTAACTGACTTCTAATAATCATGGAAACGTAATAAACGCAACTACAAGCTTCGAATTCCATCGGATCGGCTCAAACGAGGTAAAAATCCAAAACCCTAGCTATGTTTTAGTAAGAATCGAGATTTAAAAATATATGTATATAGAAGTGTTAAGAGTTGTTGTTTAGCTATGTATAAGATATATAAACACTCACAAACGGTTTAGTAATGTTTTTAACATGGAAAATTTAAAGAACATAAATCGAATCAGTGAGGAAGATGATGAATAGTACCAACATTATCTCAAAGCTGACAGTGTAGTCGCTTAACGCCGGCGGCTCACGTGGATAAGCCGGTGGCGTAGAGACGGCTTACACTGATCAAAGGCTACGTAAAAATAATTTTCACGTAAAAATGAATGTAAGCCGGCTACCTGGAGATTTACGCCGACGGCGTAGAGCCGGCGTATGTTGAATGCCGACAGCTTTCAAAGCTGGTGCACCCAATATGAAATAATTCTCGAAATCAAGTCTACACTGGCACATGGGTTTGAAAGCCGGCGGCCTTGAGCCAGCGTACAACCAAATTTCTTCAACGAAAGCTAGTTTTAAAACAAACAGAATATATATATATAGTGTGTGTGTGTGTGTGATGTACCTACTGATTATATATTATATATATACGATAATATAAGAATTTATAGATAGTTAAGTAAATACAAGTATTCAAGCATATTTAGATTAATATCTAATAATTTTTAAAACATTAGAATTTAAGACAAATATTTAGTGCTAATAAGAGTTAGCATTAGTAAAATATTTGTTCTGAATAAATAAAATAGGTAAGAATAGAAATTGAAATAAGCTAAATTCTTGAGTAATGTGATTCCTAAAAGTAACAAATAATTATACGAGATAAAATAGGAGAAACCCGACAACACTAAGTAATAATAAGTAAAGATAATTTTCTATATTGAGATCAGTATAGAATAACATAAAATGTGTAATAGTAATTACCAAAACTTGATAAATATCGAGTCTAGGACATTAATCACATATAGGAATTTAGTTAATCTATATTGATGAATACTTTATTCATCTTAATAGGCGACTTTGATACACTAGAGGATCTACCAGCTGATTACTACGACTGAGTCAGTGTGAGCAGGTGAGTAATTCAGTCATATTATACTGTTTGTGCTTGTAAGTAGTTGAATATGTAATGCAAAGATAATTAAACGATTGTACTGTTGAAAATATGTTGTGATATGATTGTATGATTGTTAAGATATCCTTACAAAAGTGATAATGCAAATTTGATGTTGTGAAGTAGTATAATGATGATTGTGTGTAATGTATGGTCACCATGAACTTGATTAAGAATTATTGACTTAACAAAATAATCTGATCATGCATTGCACGAATTGCATTATTGCATATATATTGGGGTGACAGCTTGCTACGTATTAATATTTCGGTTATCTGTTTATACTTGGTTTTTCTAATGTGTTAGTTCTTCCATGGCACCAAAGGATGCCGCCCGTAGTATCTCTTTGAAATGATTAATACTTAGGGAGTTTCTAAGGGGATTGCAGGAGATGGTCAGTTTAATTGATTATATTCAAAGTGGTAACCCTAAAACGAGAAATCGTTGATTCTCCTGTGTACTTAGTATCTCCTGGGCAGGTGGGTCATAAAGTATGGTTCTTCAACCCTTAAAAAGAGGGCGCAAATCTTTTTCCTGTTTGGATTCTAGATCATCCAAGCATGTATCTGTGCATATGGTTGAGTGCTCGCATTGCATATGATTTGCTAATAACTTGGGTGATGTATGGTATGTCTGATTATTCACTGAGCTGTGGTTTCGCTCATACTCCAATAGTCTTTTCAGGTTTACTTGACGACCTTGGCTAGTCACTTCCAGGAATATGGCTTTGGTAAGAGCTTAGGAGCTGGAAGTCTACGGTTAAAATTTAGTTTAATGGTTATGTACTATTAGAATAGATTATTTAGTTGTGTACTTCAGGAGAACTATATGGTTTGTAATAGTTCTGTAATGTTTATTCACTATGTTATTTCTTTCATATATTTGTTATTTTTTATCAAGCAACTAAAATATCATGTTGTTTTAAAAACCTGTCATTCTCTAAAGGTAATCTAGTGATAGTATCCAAGTGTGACTTGTTTACTACTACTAGGGTACCCTTGGGGCATAACAGAATTTAGTTGGTATCAAAGCATGGTTGCTAGTATAAGAAGATAAATATGTGAAAGAATTGCATTTAGTGAATGTAGTAAGTTTAGATTTAATTAGCACCCTGTAGAAATAGTTGGGTAGTTATGAGTAGAGTTATACTGCACAATTAGGAATAAAATATATGTGATTATTATCAATCATGCAAATTTTGTTGAGTGCAGACTAATCCTGTTACGTGTCATATTAGATGGGAAATTTTTAGTATGCAGGAAGAGGAGACATTGACTGATTACAGGCGCAGATTACGAGTTCTGGTAGAGGACTTGTATTTATGCGGGATTACTAAAACCTTAGAAGAGATTCTCAGCACCTGGAAGAGAGGATTACAGCCTTTGTTTAAAGGTTGGTTATTTCTGATGGAGCGGGCTTTTCCAGATAATGGATCAGCTATAGAGACACTCTACAGATTTGAGAGACTGATAGTTCAGAAAGGAGGTGGCCTAGAGATTGACAATATAGCATTTATAATCTCATTCAGATCAGTGAGACCAGATCCTCCAGATTTTAGAGTCTGGGTATCTATTAGCAGAGGAGCAGTTTATGCTTATGATGTTAGACAGGATCATACTCGGGTCAGAGGTGATGCAGCTTATGATGATGACTTGATGCTTGCACGGGTTAGCAGATGCAGCCAATCCGGACGTATTTTGATGAGGAAACCATCTATTATACCCGAGATAGCAGGTGAGTTCCAGCGTCTTACTTCTGTGCAGGATAGACAGGTACAGGAGTCAGTACAGACTACTGTTCATAAAAAGGAGTATAACCACATAGTTACTGGATGAAAAAGAAGGAAAGAGACGAATGATTGAGGCAGAAAAGTATGTCTCAGATTATAATTATGCTAGATGGATCGGGTCAGCACATGGAGGGTGGATAGAGAGAGATATACCACCTAGTGCTGAGAGTGAGCTAAGGCCTGCACCCAGAGGCATTAGGGTGATGAATACGGAGTTGACTTTAGCACCTCCAGGAGAGACGCAATGATTGAGATTGATGATAACAGTTCAGAGGGAGAGGATGATTACCCCCATCTAGGTCTTCAAGAGAAGGGCAAGGGTCGTCTTTACCCTAGTCCTTGAGTCTGATCTAGTATATTATGATGATGATGTATTATCTACTTATGATGACATGACCGACCGATATTAGTAGACTTTTGATGATATGCATATGTATATTTTGATGACTGTAGTAGAAAAACTAGGTTTAGTGTTAGTGCCATTTTTGATGTGTACATAATGCACTAACCACAAGAAGCTCATATATATTTTGGTTATGTATATATATGTGTGGAATATACATAAATAACTTTGATGATTTTTGGTGAGGATGAGTTATGATCTAATCTAAACAACCTGTTTAATGTTAATAGAATGCTAAGAGGGAGAAATAAAAGTAGAAACGCCAAAATTTCTGGAGATCCACCAATAAATGCTCCTGCAACACCCCAAAACCGAATTGAGGATATTTTACAAAGTCTCCAACAACAAAATGTCTTGATTTTGCAAGCTCTGCAAAATATTCAAACAACAAATGTAGCACCACCTACTGGAGCACCAACAATGACTCCACCAATCCCCAGGGGAAATGAAAGGCATACTCTACTGGTTCAATTCCAGGAAAATGGACCAGTGAACCCAAATGAGTCTGTTACAGAGGTACAAGGATCGCCTCGATATGAACAAGAATTGCCACCACCACCACCTTTACGTCCTCAAAGGAATTTGTTGCCAGAATTCATTAAATGCAACAGATATTTTGAAGGAATACTAGGAAAGCCAGAAGAAGCTGAAGACTGGCTAGCTCAGATTGAACGATCCGTGGATGTTTTCCAAGTACCTGAAGCTCTGAAAGTATCTTATGGAATTTATTTATTAAGATTGAGAGCAAGATTGTGGTGGAATTCGAAACAAAGAAGTTTGTCACAACCGATTACTTGGGAAGTATTCAAACGAGAATTTTTGAAGGAATATTTTCCAGGCAGTCTAAAAGCAAAATATAGTACTGACCTGATGAATTTGACCCAAGGAGCTAAGACCATTGATGAGTATGAACATGAGTTTAATAGGTTGTTACAGTTTGCTCTAGATGCTTATCGGGATAGTGATGAGTTAAAGAGACAGACTTTCATGGTTGGACTTGAACCTCATTTTCAAAGAAGACTTGCTGAATTTGAAGTTGATAACTTTGCAGCCATGATAGAAAAAGCTCGAATCATTGAACGAGTAAGGAAGTATGAGATTGAGAGGTATAAGAAGAAAGGAATGATGTTCGGGAAGAGAATGTATGATGGTTCTATGGCAAGTTTTGTGCCTAAGAAGGTTAGATTCTTTAAACCTTTCAATGTGAACAAAGGAGGAGTAATTGTGAAGAATAATGTTATATGTTGGAAATGTAAGGGTTTTCATTAGCCAAGAAATTGTCCACAATTTCAAAACAAATGTTAGTATTGTGGAGAAAGTAGACACATGATAAATAATTGTCCAAAAAGAAAAACCACAACTTGTTATGTGTGTAACAAAGTTGGGCACATAGCAACCAACTGTCCACAGAAAGCGAGTGTAGTAGCTGGATCTTCACAACCTAAAGGAATGATTGGAGTCTCAGGATCGAAAAATGGAAATGTCAATAAAGCTGGTACGACGGCCAGAGTTTTTGCCATGTATGGAAACCCTGTTGAGAATGTGGTGATGGAGGAAGAAGATGAAGAAAATATTTGGGAGGAAGTTGATCCTGAAGAATATGGACTCATTGCAGGTATGTAATTACATATTTGTTTATCTAAAGTTGTTAGACACAATCACAAGTAAATGAGCAATAGAAGTCCTTATGAATTGAAAAGAACATGAACTTAATAATTGATATATATGATCAATTGAAGTAGGGGATCAGACTGCATATGCTTTATTTGACACGGGAGCAACGCATTCTTTCATAAATACCGAATTAGCAAGGCGTATAAGATTACCAATTGAAAGCATGAGTAAAGAATTGAGAGTTAATACGCCAATTGGAGATTTAGTAGTAACACGGGAGATGATAAAGAATTGTCTACTAAAGATCGGAAGTCAAGAATCACTAGCTGATTTAATTCCGATAGAGATGCAAAGATATGATATTATTTTGGGTATGGTTTGGTTAACTGCTGTAAAAGCAAAAGTTAATTGCCATCTCAAAATGGTATCTTTTGTCAATAATCAAGGAGAAAGGAAAGAGTATAGGAGTGAGATACTCAAAGGAGTCGAGAATAGAATAACAGTAATTGAAGTGGAAAGTGAAGAAGATATGGAGTTAAACAGGTGTATTCTTGGAACAACCGAGGGTGAATCCAAAGTATTGGATATTCATACTATCCGAACAGTATGTGAATACTCAGATGTGTTTCTAGACGAATTACCAGGATTACCCCCACACAGAGAAGTGGAATTTTCAATTGATTTGATACCTGGAACAGAACCAGTATCAAAAGCTCTGTATCGAATGGCACCTGTTTGGAATTAAAAGAATTAAAAGTGCAATTACAAGAATTGTTAGATAAAGGATTTATCAGACCTAGTGTTTCACCTTGGGGAGCACCAGTATTGTTTGTGAAAAAGAAAGACAGTTCGATGAGACTCTATATTGATTATAGAGAATTAAACAGAGTAACTATCAAGAACAAATATCCTTTACCCAGAATTGATGATCTCTTTGATCAGTTAAGAGGAGCAAAGGTATTTTCTCGAATTGATTTAAAGTCAGGATACCATCAAATCCGATTTAAAGCAGAGGATGTGCTAAAGACTGCATTCCGAACTAGGTATGGTCATTATGAATTTTTGGTCATGCCATTTGGATTAACTAATGCACTTGTAGTGTTCGTGGATCTGATGAATCGTATCTTTAGACCTTTGTTGGATATCTGTGTGATTGTTTTCATAGATGATATACTTGTATATTCGTCTACTGAATAACAACATGATGAGAATTTGAGAAGTGTGGTACAAATACTGAAAGACAATAAGCTGTATGCCAAATTGTCTAAGTGTGAATTTTGGCTTAGGAGTATATCATTCCTTGGACATATTGTTTCTGGAGAAGGAATATCGGTTGATCCTGCAAAAGTAAAAGCTATTGTGGAATGGAAAAGACCTGAAACTGTTACAAAAGTTAGGAGTTTCTTGGGATTAGCAGGATATTTTCGGAAATTCGTGAAGGATTTCTTAAAGATTGCAAGACCTTTAACTCAATGGACTAGGAAAAATGAGAAATTTGAGTGGAATGAACAACGTGAACAAAGTTTCCAAGAACTGAAAGAGAGATTAATATCGGCACCAATCTTGGTTCTACCCAATGACAAAGATCTATATACTGTCTACAGTGATGCATCCAGAAATGGATTGGGATGTGTGTTAATGCAAAATGGAAAAATAATAGCATATGCTTCTAGACAATTAAAACCGCATGAGATGAATTACCCCACTCATGATCTAGAATTAGCTGCTATTGTTTTTGCACTCAAGATTTGGTGTCACTACTTGTATGGACAAAAATGTGAAATATATATGGATCACAAAAGTCTGAAGTATATATTTGCACAAAAAGAGTTGAACATGAGACAAAGACGATGGTTGGAATTGATTAAAGATTATGATCTTACCATTAATTACCATCCTGGTAAAGTAAATGCTGTGGCTGATGCATTGAGCCGAAAGAGTTATGGAGAAGTAGCCTCAATATTGATGGAACAGAAAGAACTCATCAAGGAATTTGAGAGATTAAACTTGGAATTCTCAATGCAAGGATTGGAAGCTAAATTGGGAAACCTAATTTTGGAACCTACTTTGCTTCAAAGGATTAAGGAAGCTAAAAAAGAAGATGTTGAAATCCAAGAGATTAAACAAGGAATATCTCAAGGAAAGTACAAGGATTTTCATGTGGATGAAGAAAAGGTGTTAAGAATGAATAAAATATTGTGTGTGCCACATAATGAGAGCTTGAGGAAAGAATTAATGCATGAAGCACATTATTCTAGATATCCTATACACCCAGGAGAAATAAAGACATACCAAGAACTGAAAAGTGCATATTGGTGGAATGGGATGAAACAAGATATTGCAGAATTTGTTGCTAAATGTGACGTATGTCAAAGGATCAAAGTTGAAAACCAAAAACCAGGTGGGTTGTTGAAACCATTGCCAATTCCTGAATGGAAATGGGATCAGATTTCCATGGATTTTATGTGCTCATTACCTAAGACAAGTCCGGGCCATGATGCTGTTTGGGTTATTGTGGATAGACTCACAAAATCAACTCATTTCTTGCCAATTAATATGATATATTCATTAGAAAAATTGGCACGAATATATTTGAAAGAGATTGTGAGATTGCATGGTGTACCTGTTAGTATAGTATCAGATCGAAATCCACGGTTTGTGTCTAGATTTTGGCAAGGGTTACAAAAAGCTTTGAGAACTTAATTGAAATTCAGTACAACTAACCATCCTCAAACTGATGGACAATCAGAAAGGACCATTCAGACATTGGAGGATATGTTGAGAGCATGTATTATGGAGTTCAAAGGAAATTGGGACTAACACTTACCATTAGTGGAATTTGCATACAATAACAATTACCATTCAAGCATAGGGATTGTCACGCCCCGAGGGTACCCTAGTAGTAGTAAACAAGTCACACTTGAATACTATCATTAGATTACCTTCAGAGAATGACAGGTTTTTAAAACAACAAGATCTTTTAGTTGCTTGATAAGAACTAACAAATATATGAAAGAAATAACTTAGTGAATAAACATTACAGAACCATTACAAACCATATTTCTTCTGAAATACACAACTAGATAATCTATTCTAATAGTACATAACCATTAAACTAAAATATAACCGTAGACTTCTAGCTCCTAAGCTCTTACCGGAGCCATACTCCTAGATGTGATTAACCAGGGTCATAACGTAAACCTAAAAAGACTGTTGGAGTATGAGCAAAACCACAGCTCAGTGAATAACCAGACATACCATACATCACACAAGTTATTAGCAAATCATATGTAATACAAGCACTCAACCATATGCATAGATACAAGCTTAGATGATCTAGAATCCAAACAGGAAAAAGATTTACGCCCTCTTTTTAAGGGTTGACGAACCATTACTACATGACCCACCTGCCCAGGGAACTAAGTATACAGGAGAATCAACGATTTCTCGTTTTAGGGTTATCACTTTGAATAGAATTGATTAAACTGACCATCTCCTGTAATCCCCTTAGAAACTCTCCAAGTATTAATCATTTCAAGCGATACTACGGCGTTCTTCGGTGCCACTTAGTTCCCGCGAACCATGAACAAAGATACCTTGGAAGACTAACACTTAAAACAACCAGCATAAACAGAAACCGAAATATAATACGTAGCCGGCTGTACCGCCTAAAATAATATGTATGTAATGCAGTTCATGCAATGCAATGATCAGTTTATTTGTTAAGTCAAAAATTTTTAATCAAGTGCATGGTGACCATACATTACACACAATCATCATTATACTTTTTCACAACATCAAATCATTGCATTATCGCTTTTGTAAAGATAACTTAACAATCAAACAAATCACAATGTACTCTCAACAACACAATCGTTTAATTATCTTTGCATTATATATTCAACTACTTACAAGCACAAATAGTATAATATGACTGAATTACTCACTTGCTCATACTGACTCAGTCGTAATAATCAGCTGGTAGATCCTTTAGTGTATCAAAGTCACATATTTAAGATGAATAAAGTATTCATCAATATAGATTATAAAATTAAATTCCTATATGTGACTAGTGTCCTAAACTCGATATTTATAATTACTATTACTCATTTTATGTTATTCTATATTGATCTCTGTATAGAAAATTATCTTTAGTTATTATTACTTAGTGTCGTCGTGTTTCTCTTAATTTATCTCCTATAATTATTTCGTTATTTTTAGGAGTTCTATTACTCAAAATTTTAGCTTATTTCAATTTCCATTTTTACATATTTATCTATTTAAACAAATATTTGACTAATATTGACTTTGATTAATAGTTAATATCTTTCTTAATCCTATGGTTTTAGGAAATAATATTAATCTAAAATTTTAATTTGTACTTACTTGTTAATTGATAAATTCTATATTGTTATATATATATATATATAATAATTTCAGTAGATATATTGCATATGTATGTATATATTATTCGTTTATGAAAAAATAAGCTTCGTTGAAGAATTTTGGATGGACGCTGGCTCAAAGCCGCCGGCCTCAAACCCAGGCCGGTAAACTTAAATTTGCAAAATATTTCAGATTGGTTGCACTGCTTTGAAGCTGTTGGCTTTTAACGTACTCGGCTCTACGCCGTCGCGTATCCTCCAGGTTGCCGGCTTACTTTATTTTTACGTGAAATTAATTTTTAACGTAGCCTCTTATCATGTAAGCCTCTCTACGCCGCCGACCTATCCATGTAAGCTTACGTTGTGCATTACACTACCAGCTTAAGACAGTGTTGGTACTGTTCATCATCTTCCTCCTCTGTTCGATTCAATTTGTTAAGATTTCTCACGTAAAAAAACATTTCTAAACCTTCCTAAGTGTTTAATCTTATATAGAGATAAAACAATTTTGAACACGTCTAAAAACATATATATATTTATCTCGAATCTTATAGGAGTAAAACTAAGGTTTTGGATTTTTACCTCCTTTGAGCTCGTCCAATGAAATCCGAAGCTTGTACTTGTGTTTATACGTTCCCTAAATTATTAGAAGTCAGTTATAAAGCTTAGATTTGAATGAAGATCATTGAATCACATCAACTTACCTTTTAACTCGTATTCAGGTTTTTAGTATTGTTTTTTCCTTTGATCCAACATGTGTTTGATCCGTTGTTTCTATTTTTGGTCGTTTGGTTTTTATGGAGTGGATTCGTTCTGGAAAACGTGAGGGTTAATGAAGTTTGTTTGTTTCTTCATTAAAGTCATTTAACACTCATATATATAGAAGGAAGAAGAACAAGTTGCGGCTGCATATCTCCTCCGAATTCCTTTGATTTTTCCTCCCATTTGATCTGTTATTTTCATCCTAATCAATGCTAGGGTGAGTTGTCAACAAATGGTTGGTATGGAAGTTGCTTTTTTTGACAAAGTTGGGTGAATTATGGATCAATTCGGCTCTTTTATTCCTCTTCAAAATTTCCAGCCGAATGTACCGAACACACACATATATATGTTAATTAGTTATTTAATTGAATTTTAAGATAATTTATCGAGTTATACGGGTACAAATTAGCTAATATTTGGAAGTTTTTGTTCAAGAATATGTTTATAGGAATATACAAAACTCTTAGGTTATCAAATAATACAATTTTAGATTTTATATATACGTAGTTAATAAATTGTATAATTCTATCTCCCGCGATTAAAATTTCTTAAGCTCGTTAGGTCAATTTTTGTTTTAGGCTTCAATAACTTAAGAAAATTTGAATTAGAACAATAGTGTGATTCGATTATTTATTTGGAGTTCAGATTTTGAGTTATTCAACAGTTTATGTTTTCGTTGTGTATTTATAATCCTAACGGTACATTTTTAGGTTATCGTTTTCTGTCTGTAAACGTAGTTATTTATTTGCTCAATATCGTATTTGATATAGAGGTTAAACTATATATATATCTTTAGTTTTGATACTTAACGTGAAATCTTATTAGTAGCGTTTAATTTTATCTAGGAATCTTGAATTTAGGGTTTAAGTCTAAGTACAGACTCATTACTACTCGTTATTCTAATCTCGAATCATTATCAGGATAAAAAACAATCATTTATTCTTTTTATTTATATTTTCTTATTTAAATCTATTTGTATATCAAGTTTTGGGTTTAGATTTTAGATTTTCTTTTAATCATATCTTGAATGAATGATACGAAATCTTGTTTTTGGTATCAACTAGGGTTAAAGAATTTCTTTATTCGAATTCTACATCCTTTATCTAACCAAATTCTAGATATTGATCCATTCTTAGACTTTGATTTGAATCTGAATCTATTATCTAATTCATATAATCTATTGTAAGGTCGTGTATTAATGTGGAAAATTCCCAGGGTTTACAGGGATGCCACCCTATGAAGCTTTATATGGTAGGAAGTGTCGGTCACCATTATTCTGGGATAACTTGGAGAAGGTATTAGTTGGACCTGAATTGGTTCTGGAAACAATTGAGAAGGCTTCGGTAATAAAGTGAAGAATGAAAGCAGCACAAGATAGACAAAAGAGCTGGGCAGACTTGAAGAGAAGAGAATTGGAATTTAATGAAGGAGAACATGTATACTTAAAGTAAGTCCAATCAAAAGCCTTCATGGTAGACAAACAAAAGGCAAGTTGAGTCTTAGATATATTGGACCATTTGAGATATTGGAAGGAGTTGGGAATCTGGCATACCGTCTTGCATTGCCACCCAATTTGTCTGGTATACATAATGTTTTCCATGTAAGATAGTTGAGTTGGAACCAATTGATTTAAAGGAGAATTTGACTTATGAAAAGCATCCAGTTAAAATATTTGACCGGAAAGTGCAAGTTCTCAGGAATAATGAAATTCGTTATGTCAAAGTATTGTGGGACCCCCGAACAGAAGAAATTACATGGGAACTAGAAGAGGAGATCAAGAAAAACTATCCACATTTGTTTAAGAATTCAGGTACGTATCCAAGCTTTGAGGACAAAGCTTATTTTAAGGAGGAGGGGAGGAGGAGGAGAATGTAAACCCCAGAAATTTTCCACCTTAGTATACGACTTTATAATAGATCATATGAACTAGATAATAGATTTAGATTCTAATCAAAGTCTAAGAATAGATCAATGCCTAGAATTTGGTTAGATAAAGGATTTGGAAATTGAATAAAGAAATTCTTTAACCCTAGTCAATACCAAAAACAAGATTTCGTATCTTGAATGAAAAATCCAAGGTATGATTAAAAGAATATCTAAAATTTAACCCGAAACCTGATAGACAATTACATTTAAATAGAAAAATATGAATAAAGAGATTAAATGATTGTTTTGATTCTGATAATGATTCGAGATTAGAACAATGAATAGTAATGAGCCTGTACCTAGACTTAAACCCTAAATTCAAGATTCCTAGTTAAAATTAAACGCTACTAATAAGATTTCACGTTAAGTATCAAAACTAAAGATATATATATATATATATATATAGTTTAGCCTCTATATCAAATACGATATTAAGTAAATAAATAACTACGTTTATAGGCAGAAAACGATAACCTAAAGACAAACTATTAGGATTATAAATACACAACAAAAACATAAACTGTTGAATAACTCAAAATCTGAACTCCAAATAAATAATCGAATCACGCTATTGTTCTAATTTGAGTTTTCTTAAGCTATTGAAGCCTGAAACAAAAATTGACCTAATAAGCTTAAGAAATTTTAATCGCGGGAGATAAAATTATACGATTAGTTAACCACGTATATATAAAACTAAAAATTGTATTATTTGATAATCTAAGCGTTTTGTATAACTCTATAAACATATTTTTATAAGAAAACTCCCAAATATTAGCTAATTTGTACCCGTATAACTAGTTAAATTATCTTAAAACTCAATTAAATAATTAGTAACAATATATATATATATGAATTCGGCTGCAATTTTAGTGGGATTGCATGGGATGAAGAGGAGCCGAAATGTGGATCAATAATGCACTCCTTGTTAACCAAATCAACCCCAACAACCACTCAAAAGGTGACAACTCAATCCTACATTAATTAACATGAAAGCAACATCAAAACAGAAACAAAAGAGGAGAAAATTCAGAGGACAATCGTGGGAAAAACGCAACCGAAGTCTCCTTCTTATTCTTCTATATATATGTGTGTTAAATGCTCATAAAGAGGAAACAAACAATCCTCATCAATTCCCACATTCCCCAGAACAAATCCACTCATACATAGCAACCAAAACAAACCCAAATACAGAAAACAAACAGATCAAAACATTCAAGTTCGGATCAAAGGAAAAACAATACTAACAACCCTTGAATACGAGTTCAAAGGTAAGTTGATGTGATTCAAACGATTTTCTTTCAAATCTAAGCTTTGTAACTGACTTCTAATAATCATGGGAACGTAATAAACGCAACTACAAGCTTCGAATTCCATCGGATCGGCTCAAACGAGGTAAAAATCCAAAACCCTAACTATGTTTTAGTAAGAATCGAGATTTAAAAATATATGTATATAGAAGTGTTAAGAGTTGTTGTTTAACTATGTATAAGATATATAAACACTCACAAACGGTTTAGTAATGTTTTTAACATGGAAAATTTAAAGAACATGAATCGAATCAGTGAGGAAGATGATGAATAGTACCAACACTGTCTCAAAGCCGGCAGTGTAGTCATTTAACGCCGGCGGCTCACGTGGATAGGCCGGTGGCGTAAAGACGGCTTACACTGATCAAAGGCTACGTAAAAATAATTTTCACATAAAAATGAATGTAAGCCGGCTACCTAGAGATTTACGCTGATGGCATAGAGCCGGCGTATGTTGAAAGCCAACAGCTTTCAAAGCCGGTGCAGCCAATATGAAATAATTCTCGAAATCAAGTCTACACTGGCACCCTGGTTTAAAAGCCGGCGGCCTTGAGCCGGCGTACAGCCAAATTTCTTCAACGAAAGCTAGTTTTTAAAACAAACAGAATATATATATATGTGTGTAATGTACCTGCTGATTATATATTATATATATACGATAATATAAGAATTTATAGATAGTTAAGTAAATACAACTATTCAAGCATATGGGCATGGACTCTAGATGAGAACTATGAACCTACGGATCAATTGAATTTTTTTTTTAAATAAGAATGGAATTCAATGAAAAAAATAAAAATAAAATAATATATAACCTGATCTAGAGCCAAAGCTCTGATACCAAATGATGCGAGAACCCTCGCAATCACGCTTGAGAACCCTTTTGATTATTATGGACCCCCAACACAGTAATACGAAAACCCACGAATTCTATTGGAATCAAACCCTAAGAAGGATTAGATATAGGTTTGTCTTAGTTTTTTTGGTGATCTAAATAGTTAGAACAATGATGCCCTAACCCGAAACACTCCACAGAGAAGATGATCAAACTTCCTTAAATGTTCCTAAAAACATGTATTCTTCTCAAGAACACAAAGAACAAGCAAATAGCTTTTCGGTATTCAAATATGTCAAAACTTGTTTCAATGCATTCCAACAAGACTATTTATAGTCCATGCAAATAGGCATAAAGAAACCCTACCAAAACTAAATAAATAAATAAATAAATAAAATAAGAGAATTCATGTATGAAAGGCCGGCCCATAAGCTTCAAAGGCTGGAGGCCTTATTATATTAAAAGAAAACCTAGCGTTGAAGGATCTTTATGCATTTTCACTTGCACTTGAAGTATATTGACCCGTACTTGATTTCCACTTGTTCCAAAGCTTTGATACCCATGTAATCCATCACTAGTATATGTCATTAAACTTTGGAAGTGTTGATTGAAAGCTTGTTGAATCTTCTTATTTCGAGATCTCGTGATCGGTCCTTGAGGTAAGTTAATTGGACTTGAATTTCTTTGAACTTCAACCGTAGCCACTTGATCTTCATGCTGACTTGGCTCGTGATCTTGGATCATTGGTTCATCTATAACATTCCCCTCCTCTTGAAAAGGATTCGTCCTCGAATCAAAAGCATCACCTACATCAAACGGACTAAGATCAGCAACATTGAAACTTGCACAAACATTATA
This sequence comes from Combretum micranthum, assembly GCA_024138025.1. Taxonomy (NCBI): domain Eukaryota; kingdom Viridiplantae; phylum Streptophyta; class Magnoliopsida; order Myrtales; family Combretaceae; genus Combretum; species Combretum micranthum. Next base: position 667,966 of record JAMXBD010000027.1, read on the forward strand.
CTCACCAGGTAAGTCGACTTTGTAGGCATTGTCATTGACCCTCTCAAGAATTTGAAATGGACCATCTCCTCTTGGATTCAACTTGGACTTTCTTTGAATTGGAAATCTCTCTTTGCGAAAATGCACCTAAACCCATTCTCCAGGTTGAAAAATCATGGGTTTCCTTCCTTTATTCACTCTTGAAGCTACTTTGGCATTGTGCTGCTCAATCCTGTTCTTCACCTGCTTATGTAGCTTCTTAACAAAATCTGCCTTTGAATTAGCATCAAAACTCACAAACTGGTCAGGTGGTAATGGCAATAAATCAATAGGAGCTAATGGATTAAAACCATACACAATCTCAAATGGAGAACAGTGAGTACTGCTATGAATAGCTCTATTATACGCAAACTCCACAAATGGTAAGCAATCCTCCCAAGTCCTAATGTTTTTCTCTATGATTGCCCTCAACAACTAAATCAATGTCCTATTAACCACCTCAGTTTGTGGGTGACAGGTAGTGGAAAACATAAGCTCAGTTCCCAACTTTCCCCACAACACTCTCCAGAAGTGACTCAAAAATTTTACATTCCTATCACTAACAATGCTTTTAGGTATGCCATGCAGACGCACTACCTCTCTAAAGAACAAATCAGCAATGAATGGAGCATCATTACTTTCATGACAAGGAATAAAATGAGCCATTTTACTAAACCTATCTACCACAACAAAGATACTGTCATGACCTTTCCTAGTCCTAAGCAATCCAAGCACAAAATCTATAGACACAGCAGTCCAAGGTTCATCAGGAACAGGTAAAGGTGTATATAATCCATGTGGTTTCAGTTTAGATTTAGCCTCCTTACATGTAATGCAATTTTGACAAACTTTATGCACATCATGTCTCATCCCAGGCCAAAAAAATGTTCATACAGCATATCGTAGGTCTTATCTACCTCAAAATGCCCCATTAAACCTCCTCCATGTGCTTCCCTAACTAACAATTCCCTCACAGAACTTCTAGGATTGCACAATTTATTTTTCTTAAACAAGAATCCATCAAACACAAAATAATCATTTACACCATTCCCATCAACACAAGCAGCAAAAATCCCACCAAAATCAACATCATGTGGATACATCTCTTTCACTAACTCAAATCCTAGCAAAGATGTACTAAGAGAGTTAAGTAAAGCGTACCTTCTTGAAAGCGCATCAGCAACAATATTTCCCTTACCTTGCTTGTATTTGATGACATAAGGGAACATCTCATTGAATTCTACCTACTTGGCATGCCTCCTGTTCAACTTATATTGACCCTTCAGATGCTTTAAACTCTCATGATCGGTGTGTATGACAAACTCCTTAGGCCAAAGGTAGTGTTGCCATGTTTGCAATGCTCGCACTAAGGCATATAGCTCCTTATCATATGTTGGATACTTCAATGCCGCTGCACTCAACTTTTCACTAAAGTACATTAGTGGCTTATGATCCTGCATCAAAACAGCTCCAATCCCTATGCCACTAGCATCACATTCAATCTCAAAAGTTTTATCAAAGTCAGGTAAGGCAAGCAATGGTGCATTACACGATTTATCTTTTAAGTTCATTAAAAGCATGTTCTTGTGCGTCACCCCAAGTAAAACCAACATTCTTTTTAACTAGCTCATTCAATGGTTCAGCAATAGAACTAAAACCTCTAATGAATCGCCTATAAAAACCAGCAAGTCCATAAAATCTCCGCACCTCACCAGCATTTTTAGGTCTAGGCCACTCCCTAATGGCTCTAACCTTCTCCTCATCAACCTCAACTCCATGATTAGAAGCAACAAAACCCAGAAAATTGACCCTATCCATGCAAAAACTACACTTCTTAAGGTTTGCAAACAATTTCTCATCTCTAAGTTTTGTTAAAACCAATCTCACATGCATAACATGATCATCAAAACACTTAGAGTAAATCAAAATATCATCAAAATAAACAACAACAAATTTGCCTAAGTATTCACGCAGCACATGATTCATCAATCGCATAAAAGTACTAGGGGCATTAGTAAGACCAAAAGGCATAACAAGCCACTCATACAAGCCATACTTAGTCTTAAATGCTATTATAGACAGGGTAATTCAATGCTGCTTCACTGAGCTTCTCGCTAAAATAAGCGATTGGCTTCGAATCCTGCATCAAAACACCACCAATACCCTTCCCGGAAGCATCACATTCTATTTCAAAAACTTTCTCAAAATTAGGTAAAACAAGTAATGGTGCATTTGTCAATTTATCTTTCAAATCATTAAAAGCTTTTTCATACACTTTTGTCCACCTAAACTCACAATTCTTTTTAACAAGATCGTTTAAAGGAGAAGCTATAGAACTAAAGTCTTTCACAAATCTCCTATAAAAACTTGCTAAACCATGAAAGCTTCTTACCTCACTTGCATTCCTTGGTGTTGGCCATTCTCGAATTGCCTTCACCTTGTCTTCATCAACGGAAATCCCATGTGCACCTACAACAAATCCAAGAAAAACAACAGTTTCCGTGCAAAAGGTACACTTTTTCAAATTGGCATACAATTTGTTTTCTCTCAGGACAGTGAAAACAGATTGTAAATGCTGAACATGTTCATCCAATGTTTTGCTGTAAACTAAGATGTCATCAAAGTAAACAACAACAAACTTTCCAATAAAAGCACGAAGAACATGGTTCATTAATCGCATAAACGTGCTAGGCGCGTTTGTTAATCCAAAAGGCATTACCATCCATTCATATAGACCATATTTAGTTTTAAAAGCAGTTTTCCACTCATCTCCCTCTTTCATACGAATTTGGTAATAGCCATTTTTCAAGTCAATTTTGGAAAACAAACAAGCACCATGCAACTCATCAAGCATATCATCAAGTCTAGGAATGGGATGTCTATACTTAACTGTAATCTTGTTGATAGCTCGACAGTCAACACACATTCGCCATGTTCCATCTTTCTTTGGAAAAGATAACAGGAACTGAACATGGACTGAGGCTCTCCCTTACAAACCCCTTTTCTACCAAATCATCAACTTGCCTTTGAATCTCCTTTGTCTCCTCGGGATTGGCCCTATAAGCTGGCCGGTTAGGAATAGAAGCACCTGGAAAAATCAATTTGGTGCTCAATCCCCCTTAGTGGAGGCAATCCCCTTGGAACTTCTTCAGGAAATAAATCCTCATATTCCTGCAAAAGAGAAACCACCACACTTGGCAACGAAGAGTTAAGGTCAGAAGTAGTAAAATAAACATCCTTGTACATGAGTACAAGTAGTTGTTTCCTTGCCATGATTGCACTTTTAACCTCACTTTTTCTTGCAACTTCCTCTCCACTCAATGTGTTTGACTCTCCTCTATCATAACTCACAAGTGTTTGTTTCTCACTTTTTCTCTCCTTGCCACTCTTATCTTGTTCACTCATGTGTTTCTCTCGAAACTCTCTTGCTACCCTCACTTGATCTTCACATGCTTCCCATGGTTTCTGAGGAGTGAGAATCACAGTTCTTTTATTTAGAACAAAAGAATATTGGTTCTTGTACCCATCATATGTCACTTTCCTATCAAACTGCCAAGGTCGGCCTAGCAGTAAGTGACTAGCCTGCATGGGAACTATGTCACACAAAACTTCATCATGATAATTTCCTATAGAAAAGGAAATAAGAACCTGTTTTGTCACCTTGATCTCCCCACATTCATTCAACCATTGTAATCTGTAGGGCTTTGGATGTTTCACAGATTTTAACTTCAATTTATCAACTAGCAAGGTACTCGCAGCGTTAGTGCAGCTACCACTATCAATAATCAGTGTACATACCTTCTTCTGCACATGACCGGGTATGAAAAATATGCTCACGCTGTACCTCTTCACTTTCACTCTCATCCTTAGGTTGAGTACTAAGGACTCGCCTAGTAACCAATAAATCTCCTTTCACAGGACCTTCCACATCTACATCACTACAGTCTTCCAAAGCTGGCATATCAGGATCATCTCCTGAACTCACACTTTCAACATCGCCATTATCCAAAATAACCATAGCCCTTTGATTCGGACATTGAGAAGCAATATGTCCAAATCCTTTACCTGAAACATTGAATATCACGAGATTTACCATAAGACTTAGTTTCAGATTTACCTTTGTATGGAGTAACAGGACTTTTGGCCTTTGAATCCTCCTTGGACTTCAAATCTGAATTGTTCTTCTTCCAAGTGGACTTCCATGAAGAATTAGAAGTAGAACCAAATCGAGAAGACCCTTTAAACTTTAATTGTTGCTCCACTTTTATGGCATTGTGCAACAACTCCTCAATATCAAGATAAGGATGGAGTTCTACCACATTAGCAATCTCACGGTTCAATCCATTGAGAAATCTAGCCATAGTAGCTTCATCATCCTCTTTCACATCAGCGGATCATAGCTACTTCCATTTCCTTGTAATAATCCTCTACACTTCTTGACCCTTGTGTCAAACCTTGTAATTTTCTATGTAAATCCCTATAATAGTGACCAGGGATAAATCTTTTTCGCATCACCGCCTTCATTTCATCCCAAGTACTAATGGGTCTCTCCTCATTTCTCCTCCTATTTCGCACAAGTTGATCCCACCATACACTAGCATAGTCGGAAAACTCAACAGAAGCCAACTTGATCTTTTTGTCTTCGGAGTAATTGTGGCAATCAAAGACATGATCCACCTTTCTCACCCATTCTAAAAACAATTCCGGGTCATTTTACCTTGAAAAGGAGGTATCTTTAATTTGATATTTAAGGAATTATCTTGTTTTGGAGCATTCCTCCACCTTCTTATAACTCCGGATCCTTCAGACTCAGATTCATCAATCTCTTCTTCATTACGTCTCATTCCTCTATTGCTCTTAGTCTTACTTGCGGATTCATATTGTCAAGCCTTGCATTCATCATCCTAAACTGATCCTGTATCGATTTGACGAACAATTTCATATCAATCTTATCACTTTCTCCGTCACTACCCATATCTTAACACCTGCAGAAAATTGGTTAGTAATAATCAAACAAGAAAAATAATAATCCTCACAATTCGCTCCCTCACGTGTTTTCACTCAACAAATGACACTCACACTCGTGTCTTTTCGCTCAAGAAAATAATGTTCCTCACAACTCAATCTCACAATCCCTTGTTCGGAATTCTCTCAATGATTTTCTCAAAATAAATCACTAAGGTGAACTCACGCAATAACCAGAAAATTTCAACAACAAATTGGTCGGAGTCAAAGATGAAATTGAAAAAGAACAAGATCCAATCTCAAGAACGTATATACCGCAAATTCTGAGAATTGAAAAGACGGAACAGAAACTTAGATCTATGACAAGATCCCAAGAGAATATTGATAACAATTTCTTTTTTTTTTTTTTTGACAGATGGAACAATATAAAGATGGTTCTTTTCTTTCTTTTCTCTTTTTTTTTTTGACAAATGGAACAATATAAAGATGGTTCTTTCTTTCTTTTCTTCTTTTTTTTTTTTTTTGACTCAAGAACCCTAATCAAGAACAACAACAAATAGATAGCAAGATTAAATAAAGATAAAAGGATAGATTACTTGTGACAAGAAACCGTAGCTCTGATACCAAATGATATGGTAACCCTAGGTATATTAAACCTAGAACCCCCAAATCGTTGATTGGAATTGGAACCCGAGGATCGTCTTGAGACAAGTCGTCGTAGGATGGAATTAGACCTCAATCAAACCTGTTGATTGCAACCTAATTATCAATGAATGGAATGGAACTAGACCTCGAACAAACCTGTTGATCGCAACCTAGTTATCACGTCGACCTCCTTGAGTGTTTAGATCAAGAAAATCAAATGGAAATTCGTTCACAAGGAACAAGATCGAGTTTTCTCTCAAAGAGAATAAATAACATTCATATGATTCATCTTATCTCTGTTACATGACCATAATACGGTTTTAATAGCCAAAGAAAGGAAAACAAAACGTCAAAAATACATTAAATCACATCCACAAAAGATGGCTGGCGGCCAACAAAAGATGGCCGGCGGCCTTGAGTGTTTTGGACTCAAAATTCACAATGAGCAGATATAATGGCCAGCAGCCATTAATCCTGCAGGGCACTTCTTGGATCCTTCTTTGCTCTATTTCACTTGCTTTCCATTTAGATCCCCTTCGGAGCTTATTTTGATGATGTTAAGCACTTGTGACTCATTTTTATTGGCGGATAAATGCAATTCCTTCTCTTGCAACTCCATAACAAGTCCTTGCAATGCCTCTCTCATTCGTTTAGCCTTAGCTCTTGTCATGGGACCTCCAATGTCTTGCGATGGATCGTTGGATTTGAACTTTGGACCCATTGATGCTTGATGATCCTCATCATTAGGTCACGAAATAAGCTGATCAGTTCTGATCGGTCGAAGATTCCGATTCCGAAAAATAGTTTTGCGAATGTTTGTGATGTTTCTAGCATATAGTTTAACTACACATGCAATATTGATGATTTAAAGGAAGTTTTGTCCGCGAAACTTGTTATGCATGTGTTATTTATTGAGAAAGGTTGTGAATTTCAAATTATATTTCTAGCATCGGTTTATGCTTTGGTTTGCATCATGTCTAAATTTTATATGATAGATATTTTATGCAATATAGCACATATAATTTAATAAGATTTGGCTTAGCGATTCCAACCTTCACCCGCACGACTCTTTTAGAAAACGACACAGACTTGACTCATGACCGCAGTCGACTCGACTCGAACGACACAAGACGATTCACGACAACACGACCTTATGTGACTTGATTACTTTGACCGACGAAGGTTGTGGATTTGCTTTTCCACTCTTATGTAGTTGCATATACAATATTGTACTTTGAGATCCACATTTCTCTAAAAAATTAAGGTCACCATTGTTTTAAACTTTTATTATCATGATCATCTTGATGGGGTTGAAATCGAAAGATCTCGTTGCTTTATCGTAAAATTATTTGTGAAGATTTTATGGAGTTTTTGGTAAATGAGATTTGATCGCTGCGGTTCCAACTTTTACGTCACGGTCATCGTAGATTTTCGATTCTTCAAAGTTCTTCATGTACAAGAAGTTGTATCAGGGGTGTCTTGGAATTTGTTAAATTAGTCAAGTTTTGTTTCAGTTTCCATCGTTGGCTCATACAAGTTGTTAATGATCCTGGACTTCCCTATGCTTGGTCTGGCTATTTAATCCCAGCGTATTCCCAACAACTTATCTTTTCATCATTTGGTACATACAACCATCCCATCGTTTTCATGACATCCTCATCATCTATCATGTATTCGGTATATATTTTTTTTCTTCTTAAATTCCTTTCTTTATTCTCTGTATTATCTCATCGTAATGCTGAGCTTTGTTGATTCTTTCTACTAAAGTGGGTACCTTCACCCAATTTGCCATCTCCAGCTCAGCGTCTCTTCTTGTGAATTCGATAATTAGCCTTTCAAACTCCTTCACTAATTTCTTTCGATTGGTAAGCAAGACTGCTACTTTTTCGTGGTCCTTACAACTTAAAGCATGACAACCGCCTTTGCTTTCCTTGGGCAATATTTAATTCCTAAGTCGTAATCCTTGATTAGTCCGAACCATCGCCTTTGTCTTGTGTTCAAACCCTTGTGTGTGAACAAATAATTTAGGCTCTTGTGGTCAATGTAGATCCCACCTCTTTAAATCGAAAGCAACCGGGCCTAAATCCGAACCATGTATAGGGTAATTATGTCCGTGTGGCCTTAACTATTCTGAAGCGTAGGCGATCGCTTTTTCCCTCTTACATGCGTACACATCTAAGACCACTTCTCAATGCATTGCTATGAGCTGGGTAGGGCTCCTCAGGATTTGGTAGTACCAATATCGGAGCGAAAAACAAGCCCTTGCTTATGTTCTTGGAAGCCTCGGTCCTTCTTTTCCGCTCATGTAAAATTTTCATATATTTTTGGGTTAGTTGGGTCAAGAGTTTAGCTATCTTGGAGAAATCCTTAACAACTTTCTATTATACCCTGCCAAACCTGGAAAGCTTCTTACTTCCACCACTGTTTTGGGTGGTTTCCGATCCATCGCGACCTTTATCTTTTCAGGGTCTACGAATGTATACTCTCTTGATACTATGTGGCCCAAAATATGAAATCCTATCCAACCAAAAATCACACTTGGAAGACTTGGTGTGTAACTTGTGTTCTTTTAAGGTTTGTAATGCCATGCGCAGGTGTCCTACCTGCTGCTTGCGCGTCATTGAGTGGATAAGGATATCATCAATAAACACTACAACACACTTATCTATTAAAGGCTCACACGCTCGATTTACCCAATCTACGAACAAAAAAAGGAGCAATTGTTAATCCAATGACATCATTAAGAATTTATAATGCCCATATATAATTTGAAATGTTGTTTTAGGTACATCTCCTGTTATGAAAGAGCCAACGGTCCAAAGTTTAGATTCAAACCAACATGAAGATCAAATGGCTACCATGGAAACTCAAAGGAATTCAAGTTCAATAAGTTTTCCTCAAGGACCACTCACAAGAGCTCGAGCTAAGAAGCTTTAACAAGCCTACAATAATCACTTCCAAGGCTTATTAGAGCATGCCAAGAATGAATCACAAGATTATCAAGGCTTTGGAACAAGGAGGGAGCAAGTATACTTCGATATTTTTGAAGCAACATTCAAATAGAGCAAAGGGAAGCTGAATTGCATGGAGCAGCAAGAATGGCCGCCAGCCATTGTTCCAAGGCCACCAGCCATTCTCCTAAGGCCGCCGGCTATGACCCCTCTGGTCTTTTTTTTAAAACTTTGTGAAATTTGTCCAGATTGCTCATGGCCGCCAGCCATCATTTAGGACGTATTAATTCCTTGTTTTGACGTTTTGTTTTCCCTTGTTTTGATATATAAACCTATTTGGTTGTTTGTAAAACACAGATTATTGTTGAATGAAAAAACCAAAGCTTTTGCTTGAATTCTTTGTGTTCTTGATTTAGAATACATGCTAAAGGAACATTCAAAGGAGATCTTGATCGCCTTCTTTGTGGAGTGTTTCGGAGATAGGGCTGACCTTGTTCTATCTATTTAGATCAAACACTAAGACAAACCTATTTCTAATCCATCTTAGGGATTGATTACCGATAGAATTCATGGGTTTTCGTATTACTGTGCTGGGGGTTCATAATATCCAAAAGGGTTCTCACGCGTGATTGCGAAGGTTCTCGCATCATCTCCTAACTCGGCACCTTAACTGAGGGTATCCTGATCGAAGGTCGATCCTTAAAAATACACTTACTCCCTGCAGCTAGTCCGGCAAATCATCATTCTCAGAGAGCGGATTCTTATTCTTGATTGTGACTCCATTTATTTCCCGATAATCTACACATAACCTCATCTATGCCATTCAGAAATACTTGCCTCATCTGTTCCTTATTATACTTGTACGAGTCAAGGGTAGGCATAGATTGTCGACTGAATCCAAGCAATTATGCCGGTTGCCCTAAAGTCGCTTGTAAAGCGACTCAAGCATCGGCCATGGGTGGGGTTGGCAGCGGTGCCCCATGTTACATTACTCCTATATCTGGCTCATTTGTCGTATTTTGCTCTTGGCATCTTCTTTTTCTGCCACGGTTGTGTTACCTTTTTAATTAACTTAGTTAAGTAATCTTCCGGTAACACTATGAACATTTTCTATCGAAATTCGGAAATGCCAGAAATTCTTGTACAGGCTTGTAAATATAAAAATAAAATATAATTCAAGAAACTTAAATAAAGAAATCTCAACTTCATAAAACATAATATAGCTTTTCATTAAAACATAAACTGGAGGTACAAAGACCTCTACACGAGAATCGAAATCAAACAAACTAATGCAAAACATCAAAACAAGAAACAAACATAGACAATATCCGGAACAACAGAACTACGATGACCTATCTTTCAAGGTCGCAACTACAAAATTCAGCTTGGACTTATGGGTCTGACATAGGTCCCGTTTCCCTTCTTTAGGCTCTCCACTTCTCTTTTTGTATGCTACTTCCTTTCCTTCTTCATCATCAATTCCTCCAGAATGGGTAATATCCACATCCTCCATCCCATCTACTTCTTCCTCGTGGGGTTGGTAATCGATTCCACTTAGTGGAGGTGGCTGAGCCATGTCGGTGGGTGGAGGTATCACTTCCCCATACACTCCCCACCAAAAGAAGCGACTTTGAGCATCCGCCCAAAGCCAGTCGGTATGATCTCCCGACAAGTCATGGGCATAGATAAACAGATATCCAATTGAGTTCCAGGTTTGAAAATTGGGAAAGGTCGGTTTTCCTTCATTTCTTAACACAAAAGTAGCTTCTTGTAACATGGGTTCCCTCAACTTATGAACAGCAATCCTTTCCGATGCATAGATTACTTCAAGCTCCGACCAACATTTCTTCCTTATAGGGCAATACTCGATGTTGGTCACTACTTTATGCCATTCAGTGTTCATCAACCCTCTTTTCCACATATTAAACATCTCTCGGACCGACCTGGGACGGCCAGCTAAAGCAAAGTCTTCGCACAAGACCCTAATTCTCAAACGGTATTCAACTAAGGTCTCATCAGGTTGCTTATGCATTTGCTGTGCCGCTAGGTGGGCTTCACCAAGAGTGAGCTATCCACAAAAGAAGAAAGAATCAGATTTGCAAAACCCATTCCACCTCATGCTATTTTTGTCTATGCCTTATTTATTTTATTCTTATTCTACCTTGGTCTCCTTAAGTTTAGTAATTAAGGTTATGACAGTAGATTCTCAACCATGCTCTGATACCAATTTAAACTGTCACTGTCACGCCCCCAAAGGGTACCCTAAACGTGACAATCCGCCACACTCGACATTTAAACTCAAGCAAGGCAATCTTAGCCTTCCCATGAGTTTTAACGTCGGGTGTAAGGCTCACTTTCAACATATAAAGACCATAGTTTGCTTCGAAATAGTTTAAGGAGACATACATAGCAACAAGAATGTAAATCATAGCAGTTACATTTAATTTTATTCTCTTACAGATCTAAGGGACATTCCCCCGTCAAAACGTTAAGAGTTCTCAGACTCTCGAAGTCTCTTATATTATCCTTCAAATACCAATTTGGGAGACTCATTTAAGAGTCCGTGCCTACGTGTAGGTCCCCACCTCATCAAAAGCTCCTTAATGTCCAAGAGCTGTACCTGATGACAACAGCTCCTCGAAGATAGCCATAAATATTCGTACTGCAACAGGAAACTATTGGGGTATAAGCTTGCGAGCTTAGTGAGATTTCATTTCCAATAATTAGAACTCGACCAAGATATAGATAACGGACAAATTATTAGCAGGCATATGAAATGCGCAAACACATGAGCATACGATACATAAGACCATCCCGAAATCTTATGTTGAATGGATTCACGCCCTCCATTCGGGGTTAGTGTTTCGGGCCCATACGACCATGTTTTAATTCTTTTCACTTCTTATTTGGGTTGATACAGGTGCCCATCCACCACCTTTAAATTTTTATTGTGGTTGATACAGGTGCCCACCCACACACATTTTCAATTCCAGCCCATACGCCAACACTCTAGTTTACAGGCCCCTCGTTGCCCAAATTATTATGCCTTCTTCCCACGAAGGTATAATAACTCATGTAATGTGACTCGCTATGTGATATGCATATATAGTTTATTCGTATAATCGTGGCATATTAATTAAGCAGATTAAGTGCGATCATAGAGAATTTCAGACAATCCAAGTCCATACTAGCTCATACAAGGATTTTTCAACAAGTCTCGTCTCGATATACTTATCATTCATTCAACCAAGATTAGATCACAAATCATCATAATTTTATCTTTTCCTAATTCTAATGCCACTACGATTACAAGCACGTACATGAGTACAACTATTTAAGGAATGAACTCACTCGGCCATAGAGAGAAATCCACTAGTCGTAGTAGTCCTCGGGGAGTGGAAATCCGTCCTCCAATTCACCGAAGTATAAGGAATACCCGAAAATGAGTATTTCTTATAAAGTTCTAATAACTTAACGATTCTAACTACTAAGTTCGTCAATTCCCGCATAAGCTAACGTCCTAACTTTAAATGACCATATCTAACTCATTTTAACTCGGAATTGAGCAGATAATATACCGATTCCTATCTACTTCGAAAGATCTATCTATTCCTAATATTATTTCCAAGCTGTAAAAATGTTTAGGTCACAAAATAAGCTGATCAGTTCTGATCGGTCGAAGATTCCGATTCCGAAAAATAGTTTTGCGAATGTTTGTGATGTTTCTAGCATATAGTTTAACTACACATGCAATATTGATGATTTAAAGGAAGTTTTGTCCGTGAAACTTGTTATGCATGTGTTATTTATTGAGAAAGGTTGTGAATTTCAAATTATATTTCCAGCACCGGTTTATGCTTTGGTTTGCATCATGTCTAAATTTTGTATGGTAGATATTTTATGCAATATAGCACATACAATTTAATAAGATTTGGCTTAGCGATTCAAACCTTCACCCGCACGACTCTTTTGGAAAACGACACAGACTTGACTCATGACCCAGTCGACTCGACTCGAACGACACAAGACGATTCACGACAACACGACCTTATGTGATTCGATTACTTTGACCGACGAAGGTTGTGGATTCGCTTTTCCACTCTTATGTAGCTGCATATACAATATTGTACTTTGAGATCCACATTTCTCTAAAAAATTAAGGTCACCATTGTTTCAAACTTTTATTATCGTGATCATCTTGATGGGGTTGAAATCGAAAGATCTCGTTGCTTTATCGTAAAATTATTTGTGAAGATTTTATGGAGTTTTTGGTAATTGAGATTTGATCACCGCGGTTCCAACTTTTACATCACGGTCATCGTAGATTTTCGATTCTTCAAAGTTCTTCATGTACAAGAAGTTGTATGAGGGGTGTCTTGAAATTTGTTAAATTAGTCAAGTTTTGTTTCAGTTTCCATCGTTGGCTCATACAAGTTGTTAATGATCCTGGACTTCCCTATGCTTGGTCTGGCTATTTAATCCCAATGTATTCCCAACAACTTATCTTTTCATCATTTGGTACATACAACCGTCCCATCGTTTTCATTACATCGTCATCATCTATCATGTATTCGGTATATTTTTTTTCTTCTTAAATTCCTTTCTTTATTCTCTGTATTATCTCATCGTAATGCTGAGCTTCGTTGATTCTTTCTACTAAAGTGGGTACCTTCACCCAATTTGCCATCTCCAGCTCAGCGTCTCTTCTTGTGAATTCGATAATTAGCCTTTCAAACTCCTTCACTAATTTCTTTCGATTGGTAAGCAAGACTGCTACTTTTCCGTGGTCCTTACAACTTAAAGCATCGACAACCGCCTTTGCTTTCCTTGGGCAATATTTAATTCCTAAGTCGTAATCCTTGATTAGTCCGAACCATCGCCTTTGTCTTGTGTTCTGTCACGCCCCGAGAGTACCTTAGTAGTAGTAAACAAGTCACACTTGAATACTATCACTAGATTACCTTCAGATAATGACAGGTTTTTCAAACAACAGGATCTTTTAGTTGCTTGATAAGAAATAACAAATATATGAAAGAAGTAACTTAGTGAATAAACATTACAGACCTATTACAAACCATATAGTTCTTCTGAAGTACGCAACTAAATAATCTATTCTAATAGTGCATAACCATTAAACTAAAATATAACCGTAGACTTCCAACTCCTAAGCTCTTATCGGAGCCATACTCCTAGAAGTGACTAACCAAGGTTGTAAGGTAAACCTGAAAAGACTGTTGGAGTATGAGCGAAACCACAACTCAGTGAATAACCAGACATACCATACATCACACAAGTTATTAGCAAATCATATGCAATGCAAGCACTCAACCATATGCACAGATACAAGTTTGGATGATCTAGAATTGAAACAGGAAAAAGATTTACACCCTCTTTTTAAGGGTTGAAGAACTAGTACTCAATGACTCACTTGCCCAGGAGAGACTAAGTACACAGGAGAATCAACGATTTCTCGTTTTAGGGTTATCGCTTTGAATATAATTGATTAAACTGACCATCTCCTGCAATCCCCTTAGAAACTCCCTAAGTATTAATCATTTCAAAGCGATTCTACGGGTGACGTTCTTCGGTGCCATTTAGTTCCCGTAGGACCGCCAGACGAAAGAGTACCTTGGAAGAACTAACACATTAGAACAACCAAGCATAAACAGAGATCCAAAATATTAATACGTAGCAGGCTATCACACCAATATATATGCAATAATGCAATTCGTGCAATGCATGATCAGATTATTTTGTTAAATCAATAATTCTTAATTAATTTCACGGTGACGATACATTACACACAATCATCATTATACTATTTCACAACATCAAATCATTACATTATCGCTTTTGTAAGAATATCTTAACAGTCATACAATCAGATCATATCATACTTTCAGCAAACATTCATTTGATTATCTTTGCATTACATATCCAACTACTTACAAGCACAAACAGTACAATATGACTGAATTACTCACCTGCTCATACTGACTCAGTCATAGTAATCAACTGGTAGATCCTCTAGTGTATCAAAGTCACCTATTTAAGATGAATAAAGTATTCATCAATATAAATTATAACTAAATTCCTATATGTGGCTAGTCCTAGACTCGATTTTTATCAAGTTTTGATACTGACTATTACTAGTTTTATGTTATTCTATGCTGATCTCAATATAGAAAATTATAGTTATTTATTATTGCTTAGTGTCGTCGTGTTTCTCCTAATTTATCTCGTATAATTATTTTGTTATTTTTAGAAGTCACATTACTCGAAAATTTAGCTTATTTCAATTTCCATTCTTACATATTTTATCTATTTAGAACAAATATTTGACTAATATTTATAACTATTATTAACACTAAATACTTGTCTTAAATTCTGGAGTTTTAAAAGTTATTAGCTATTAATCTACATATGCTTGAATACTTATATTTATTTAGCTATTTATAAATTCTTATATTATCACATATATAATATACTAAGTAGGAGTATTGCGTATGTATATATATATATAAGTTCTGTTTAGGTCAGAATAAGATTTCGTTGAAGAATTTTGGCTGTACGCCGGCTCAAGGCCGCCGGCTTTCAAACCCAGGTGCTGGTGTAGACTTGACTTTGAAAGTTATTTCATATTGGGTGCACCGGCTTTGAAAGCTGTCAGCATTCAACGTATGCCGGCTCTATGCCGTCGGCATAAATCTCCAGGTAGTCGGCTTTCATTCGATTTTTACGTGAAAATTATTTTTACGTAGCCTCTTATGAGTGTAAGCCGTCTCTACGCAACTGGCCTATCCATGTAAGCCGTCGGCGTTGAGCGATTACACTGCCGGCTTTGAGACAGTGTTGGTACTGTTCATCATCTTCTTCCTCTGTCCGATTCAATTTCCTTAAATTATACACGTTAAAAACATTACTAAACTGTTCCTATGTGTTTATATATCTTATATAAGGTCATAAAACAATTTTGAACACGTCTAAAAACATATATATTTAGATCTCAATTCTTACTAAAACATAGCTAGGGTTTCGAATTTTTACCTCGTTGGAGCTTGTCCGATGAATTCTAAAGCTTGTAATTGTGTCTATTACGTTCCTAAGATTATTAGAAGTCAGTTATAAAGCTTATATTTGAAAGAAAATCACTCGAGTTACCTCAACTTACCTTTGAGCTCGTATTCAAGGGTTTTTGGGTTATTTTTCTTTTAATTCGTATTTGATTGGTTTGATCCATTTGTTTTCTGTTTTCAGCTCGTTTTAGTGGCTATGGTGGAGTAGTTTCGTTCAGGAGAATGTGGGAATTGATGAGTTTTGGTTTGTTCTCCATTATGAGCATTGAATACACGTATATATAGAAGAAGGAAGTTACGGCTGCTTTCTCCTCCGATTTTCCTCCTAATTTGATCATCTTAGGCTATTGTTTTCATCCTAATTAATGCTAGGGTGAGTTTTCATCTTTTGGTTGGCCATTGAGGTTGATTTGGTTGATAAGGAATGCATTATTGATCCAAAAATCCGACTCCTCTTCTTCTTCGAATTTCCACCGAATGCAGCTGAAGTTTTATATATATATTAATTAATTATTTAATTGAATTTTAAGATAGTTTAATGAGTTATACGGATACAAATTAGCTAATATTTTGGGGGGTTTTGTACAAAAATATGTTTATAGAGTTATACGAAACACTTAGATTATCAAATAATATAATTTTAGGTTTTATATATCCGTAGTTAATTATTCGTATAATTTTATCTCCCGCGATTAAGATTTCTTAAGCTTATTAGGTCAATTTTTGTTTCAGACTCCGATAGCTTAAGGAAACTCGATTTAGACCAATAGCGTGATTCAATTATTTATTTGGAGTTCAGATTTTTAGTTATTTAACAACTTATGTTTTTGTTAGGTATTTATAATCCTAACGGTTCATTTTTAGGTTATCATTTTGTGTCTATAAACATAGTTATTTATTTGCTCAATATCATATTTGATATAGAGGTTAAACTATATATACATCTCTAGTTTTGATATCCTTCATGAAGTCTTATTAGTAGCTTTTAATTTTATCTAGGAATATTGAGATTAGGGTTTAACTCTAAATATAAGTTCATTACTACTCGTTATTCTAATCTCGAATCCTTGCCAAGTTCAAAAACAATTATTTAATCTCTTTATTTATATTTTTCTATTTAAATCTTATTGTATATCAGGTTTCGGGTATAAGAATTAAATTTTACTTTAATCATATCTTGAATTATTCATTCAAGACACGAAATCTCGTTTTTGGTATCAACTAGGGTTAAGGAATTTCTTTATTCGAATTCTAAATCCTGTATCTAACCGAATTCTAAGTATTAATCTATTCTTAGACTTTAATTAGAACCTAAACCTATTATCTAGTTCATACAATCTATTATAAAGTCGTATACTAACGTGGAAAATTCTCGGGGTTTACATGTTCAACCCCTTGTGTGTGAACAAATAATTTAGGCTCTTGTGGTCAGTGTAGATCCCACCTCTTTAAATCGAAAGCAACCGGGGCTAAATTCGAACCATGTATAGGGTCATTCTGTCTGTGTGGCCTTAACTATTCTGAAGCGTAGGCGATCGCTTTTTCCCTCTTACATGCGTACACATCTAAGACCACTTCTCGATGCATTGCTATGAGCTGGGTAGGGCTCCTCAGGATTTGGTAGTACCAATATCGGAGCGAAAAATAAGCCCTTGCTTATGTTCTTGGAAGCTTCGATCCTTCTTTTCCGCTCATGTAAAATTTTCATATATTTTTGGGTTAGTTGGGTCAAGAGTTTAGCTATCTTGGAGAAATCCTTAACAACTTTCTATTATACCCTGCCAAACCTGGAAAGCTTCTTACTTCCACACTGTTTTGGGTGGTTTTCGATCCATCGCGACCTTTATCTTTTCAGGGTCTACGAATGTATACTCTCTTGATACTATGTGGCCCAAAATATGAAATCCTATCCAACCAAAAATCACACTTAGAAGACTTGGTGTGTAACTTGTGTTCTCTTAAGGTTTGTAATGCCATGCGCAGGTGTCCTACCTGCTGCTTGCGCGTCATTAAGTGGATAAGGATATCATCAATAAACACTACAACACACTTATCTATTAAAGGCTTACACGCTCGATTTACCCAATCCACGAACAAAAAAAAGGAGCAATTGTTAATCCAATGACATCATTAAGAATTTATAATGCCCATATATAATTCGAAATGTTGTTTTAGGTACATCTCCCAACTCGGCACCTTAACTGAGGGTATCCTGATCGAAGGTTGATCCTTAAAAGTACACTTACTCCTTGCAGCTGGTCCAGCAGATCATCGTTCTCAGAGAGCGGATTCTTATTCTTGATTGTGACTCCATTTATTTCCCGGTAATCTACACATAACCTCATCTATGCCATTCATAAATACTTGCCTCATCGGTTCCTTAGTATACTTGTACAAGTCAAGGGCACGCATAGATTGTCGAATGAATCCAAGCAATTATGCTAGTTGCCTTAAAGTCGCTTGTAAAGCGACTCAAGCATCGGCTATGGGTGGGGTTGGCGGTGGTGCCCCATGTTACTTTACCCCCATATCTGGTTCATTTGTCGTATTTTGCTCTTGGCATCTTCTTTTTCTGCCACGGTTGTGTTACCTTTTTAATTAACTTAGTTAAGTAATCTTCTGGTAACATTATGAACATTTTCTATCGGAATTCGGAAATGCCAGAAATTCTTATACAAGCTTGTAAATATAAAAATAAAATATAATTCAAGAAACTTAAATAAAGAAATCTCAACTTCATAAAACATAATATAGCTTTTCATTAAAACTTAAACTGGAGGTACAAAGACCTCTACACGAGAATCGAAATCAACACATACTGTCACGCCCCGAAGGGTACTCTAAACGTGGCAGTCCGCTGTACACAATACTAAAGCCTAAGAATGACTACCTTAGTCATGCAAAGGCTTCCATATCATGCACAAGGCGTACATCACAACCAAGGGAACGCATCGGAGTAACGCAATTTATATTGATAATAAATAAGTAACAAGGCAAAGAGAATACTTATCACAAATCATAAACATATTTCATTGCAATTCTTAGGGGCCTGTCCATCTATTATCTTCAAATAAATATACATCACTATTCATATAAGTCATTATATGTAAAGACCCTTACAAAATTACTTATCTTATGATTCTATTTCCTCCATAGAAGCTTAACGATCCTTTCATGATTTCTTCAATGTCATGATCCTCAAATTTAACCCACGAATATACCTGTTTCAACAAAATCTATAGGGGTATAAGCTACAACTAGCTTAGTGAGATATTCCCTTTCATTCGCACCACATTTTCAAACAAGTTTATTTATTTAAACACACATATGCTATGCATACAATGCAACAATCACATGCTTACGCGAATATATATAGTCATCCGGAAACCATATATAGAACGGATTTACCCCTCCGTATCAAAGGTTAGGGAATCGGGGTTGAAGGTCCTCGACCTTCTACTGCTAGTCCCCAGGTCCTCACCCACAGCGTTCGGTTGGCTCGGCTCCGAACCTAGAGTCGCTTTCCCCGAGCGATTTGGATTCTCCAGGAAGGAACATGGCCCGTGGCACCGCACGATCACAGCCAATCCAACTCTACGCGTAGGAGTAGCAGCCTTCCGAAATAGATGTGACTCGATGGATGCTATGCGTGAACGTTTTATTGTTCTTAGGTCAAACCTTATTAAGGTTTATTAGGGGCGATCAATCAATTTAGCAACAATAAACAATCATACAAGTAAGTAAACAAAATTATTTAAACAAGCAGATCGAAGTTGCGATATTCTTAGTTCTCAATTCACGCATAAAATAGAATCATATATATATGCATAATCCCGAAATCCCCAAATATATTCGTTTTTATCTTTTCTTAGTATACTAATGCTACTACATTACAAGCACAAGCAAGGTAACGAAATTAGAAGGAATAACTCACTCGTCCATTTCGCTATCTTCTTAGTCGTAGTAATCCTCGGGTAGGGTATTCTCGTATCCTTCGTCACCTAGACAAAAGAAATTCCCGGGATAAGTCTTTCATGAATTTCTATTCTTGGAGATTCTAAACTTCTCTTAAAATCGCGGTAAAATCGTATAGGAAGAAATTCCAACTTAAAATGGCCATAACTTGCTCATTTTAACTCGGAATTTCGCATATAATATACCGTTTTCTACCTATTCGAAAAGATCTATCCATTTCTAAGGTTATCTTGGTCATAAAAGGTCATTTGGGTTCCGAAAACGTTAGCTAAAGATTTAAGACGAATTTTCTAAACTTTTGCAAAAATCCATTTTCTAGCTCAACTCCATTTTAAAGAAAATCCTTTTGTAACAATATAATTATATATTTGATAAACACTTTGAATATATAGGTAAGCTCACTTTATATGCAAAATTTCTAATGGTAGTGTCTCAACAATTTATTTCATAAAACAATTCTTTTTAAAACTTATTTTGATAAATTCCTTTTCAAGTATTTGGAAGAAACTTTATATTTTTATTATAAATGAGTACATCCTTGTTTTATTTCCTTCATTCCTTTTTCCAAAACAAGCAAATTCTCCTTTAACCCTAGTCTTTCATAAATTTCATTTCTAGTGATAAAAGATTAATTTATTTGTCGAAAACCTTTTCATAATTTGTTTATTTAAGATGGTCCTAGAAAATGAGTCTTGTTTTCTTATATTCCTTTCTAAAATATAAGCTTTTACTTTCCAAAACTCGTTCTTTCATCTCTTTTGAAAAGAATCATCTTTTATTGATAAAATCCATTTTTGTTTAATCTATTTATATTCTTTTGGAAATGAGTTCCTTCTTTTTAGAGATTTAAAAATCATTATTTTTCCTAAGTGGATTTATAACTTTATGAGTTGATTTTTATCTTAACTTTGAAAACTAATTTGTTTCTTAACTTAGAAAAGAGTTTAGGTCTTATACTTTCAATATTAACGATTTATTTTTTCTAAAAACTTAGATTACCATAAAATACAAGGAAAATATTTATTTATGTTTTCTTGGTAAAACTATCCTTGTTATTTAAGAAAACTTTGAGAAAACTTGTATTATTCTATTTCTAGGTTGTTGATAATAACTTCATGTTTTTGTGGTAAATCATATAATTGGAAACTTAGCTTTGAGTTCATTAAGTAAAGTAAAATTCTATTTTTGGATTAGTTGAGACATTAGCATTATGTAATTGCAAGTATTATGAGCATATAAATTGATAGGAACATAAGAAAATACTAGAAATGAATAACGAGCAAGAAAATAAAATATCAAGCATTGGGAACCTTAGCTTCTTCAAGGAATCCCGATCAAGTATTGGAGCCTTAGCTTTATCAAGGCATCCCGGGACTAAGAATGGACTAGTCCCGAAAGATTAAAGAAAATAAATAAAAGATTGTTTTGACTTGATATGGACAAGTCTAAGACTAGAAAGACTAGTCTTAATATCAACATAAAATAAATAAATTGCATAACTTGAAAATAAATAAATAACAAATGAGCTTATATGCTCTAAATAAATATATACATAATGTACATAACTATATATATAAGCAAATAATCACAATAATAATAACAACATAATAAAATAGGAAGCTTATGTACAAGAACAAAACATGAACATGTTGTTGCTTTTACTACTCATATGAGTTTCAAAACAACACCATAGTCATGTTAAGTTACATGACATGGATGAATAATAGATGGAAGAAATATTTACCTAAGGTATGTAAGAGGTATGAAGATGGTAGTGAATGTATGGTTATGTGGTTATGGAGAGATGGTAGTTGTATTACATAAAAAGAGTTTTGGTAGGAGAGATTTTCTTCTTACAAAAAGAGAGTTCTTGTAAGAGTATGGAGAGAGTGTTTAGAGAGAATTTTTGCATAAATTCTTTACTTGAGAAAGGTGTGAAGAAATGAGAAGAGGAGAGGTGGTATTTATAGAATTTTTGGAGTGGAATTTAGATGTAATAAAATAAATTGAAAAAAAAAATAATTAGATGCATGGGAGGGAGATAGGCGCCGGTTTTGGGCATGTGAGGAGAGAGAAATTTATTTGTTTTATTTGTTTGTGTAATAAAGAAGTAATGTGTAAAGTTTGATGTGATTAAAGTTGTATTGGAAATGAAAAAAGTAAGAAAATAGATATGTAGGTGTAAGAAATAGGTGTAAGAAAAAGTAGAGATAGGTGAATAGTAATGAATAGTAGAAAAGTACTATGAATAGTAGACTAGACAATTAAAGTACCGGTAGTAATAAAAATACGTAATAATGCGATATCTGTAATTTTTAACTACCGAAAAATTCTAAAACTGATATTTTTGGAATCCTTGTATTTTTACGAGTCTATTGGTATAAACGGAATATTTTTAATATTCCGAGCTCCGGGACACGCTTTTCGAGAACCGATCCCGTTTGGGTCCGAAGGTCACTCGAAATTTGCGAATCTGATATTTTTATGTTATCCTATGTTATTACGAACTATTCTAGGTCATTAACTTAATTTCGTTTTCTAGGGTTTGAAAACGGGATTGCCGGATCTTAAACACTAGGGTTCGTTATAGGCTTGTTGACTTTTAGGGTTCCGTTTTGATTTCTGTTTTCGTCGAGATATTCGTAAGATCGTATAATTTTCGAGTCTTGATCGTTTTAGAATTTTTAGCTCGAAAATTTATATTTTATTTTATTTGTGATTATTTAATAGTTTTTAGTTCTCGGAATCGTTTAACCGAGTCTAGGGTTATGAGTTGACTCAGTTTGACTTTTGGTGAGAATTTGAAATTTGTGATTTCTGAAATTTATCGAAGGTTTTAAGATTTTGCTGTTGATCGTTATTTGGATATATTGTCTTGATTTGCGTGTTAGAAGACGGTTAGGTAATTTAATTGATGTACGGACGTTGATTAAACCGGTAGTTAGACTTTATATTTCGTTTCAAGGGTTCCTGTTTTCTCAAGATTGAGAAAACTCGTTTTTGTTCTCATTTGGAATTAAGTTTTAACTTGGTTCGAGTTTTAGGGTTTCGTTTCCAGTATTTGACTCGGTCTAGAATTGAATTTTAATCTCAAGTTGATTTTTCGGGTTTTTGATATTTATACTTCTAGAATTATTTTTAAGGATTATGAAAATTTTTGAGGGTTTACACATACTAATGCAAAACATCACAACAAGCAACAAACATAGACAATATCCGGAACAATAGAACTACGATGACCTATCTTTCAAGATCGCAACTACAAAATTCAGCTTGGACTTATGGGTCTGACATAGGTCCTGTTTCCTTCTTTAGGCTCCTTCTTCATCATCAATTCCTCCAGAATGGGTAATATCCACATCCTCCATCCCATCTACTTCTTCCTCGTGGGGTTGGTAATCGATTCCACTTAGTGGAGGTGGCTGAGCCATGTCGGTGGGTGGAGGTATCACTTCCCCATACACTCCCCACCAAAAGAAGCGACTTTGAGCATCCGCCCAAAGCCAGTCGGTATGATCTCCCGACAAGTCATGGGCATAGATAAACAGATATCCAATTGAGTTCCAGGTTTGAAAATTGGGAAAGGTCGGTTTCCCTTCATTTCTTAACACAAAAGTAGCTTCTTGTAACATGGGTTCCCTCAACTTATGAACAGCAATCCTTTCCAATGCATAGATTACTTCAAGCTCCGACCAACATTTCTTCCTTATAGGGCAATACTCGATGTTGGTCACTACTTTATGCCATTCAGTGTTCATCAACCCTCTTTTCCACATATTAAACATCTCTCGGACCGACCTGGGACGGCCAGCTAAAGCAAAGTCTTCGCACAAGACCCTAATTCTCAAACGGTATTCAACTAAGGTCTCATCAGGTTGCTTATGCATTTGCTGTGCCGCTAGGTGGGCTTCACCAAGAGTGAGCTATCCACAAAAGAAGAAAGAATCAGATTTGCAAAACCCATTCCACCTCATGCTATTTTTGTCTATGCCTTATTTATTTTATTCTTATTCTACCTTGGTCTCCTTAAGTTTAGTAATTAAGGTTATGACTGTAGATTCTCAACCATGCTCTGATACCAATTTAAACTGTCACTGTCACGCCCCCAAAGGGTACCCTAAACGTGACAGTCCGCCACACTCGACATTTAAACTCAACTAAGGCAATCTTAGTCTTCCCATGAGTTTTAACGTCGGGTGTAAGGCTCACTTTCAACATATAGAGACCATAGTTTGCTTCGAAATAGTTTAAGGAGACATACATAGCAACAAGAATGTAAATCATAGCAGTTACATTTAATTTTATTCTATTACAGATCTAAGGGACATTCCCCCGTCAAAACGTTAAGAGTTCTCAGACTCTCGAAGTCTCTTATATTATCCTTCAAATACCAATTTGGGAGACTCATTTAAGAGTCCGTGCCTACGTCTAGGTCCCGACCTCATCAAAAGCTCCTTAATGTCCAAGAGCTGTACCTGATGACAATGGTTCCTCGAAGATAGCCATAAATATTCGTACTGCAACAGGAAACTATTGGGGTATAAGCTTGCGAGCTTAGTGAGATTTCATTTCCAATAATTAGAGCTCGACCAAGATATAGATAACGGACAAATTATTAACAGGCATATGAAATGCGCAAACACATGAGCATACGATACATAAGACATCCGGAAATCTTATGTTGAATGAATTCACGCCCTCCATTCGGGGTTAGGTGTTTCGGGCTCATACGACCACGTTTTAATTCTTTTCACTTCTTATTTGTGTTGATACAGGTGCCCATCCACCACCTTTAAATTTTTACTGTGGTTGATATAGGTGCGCACCCAAATGATAAGATCCCAAGGGGGTTAATAATTTTTCACAATCTTTTTGGGTTTTCAAATTTTAAAGGAAAATAGAAATAAATGATATGGATGATATTATTAGTCGATAGGTGCCACAACTAACAAAAATCAAACTGGTTTGTGAATGGAATCACAAATCGATATAACTCACGATTTGTAAAAACTCTCACGAATTGCTAAAGGAATAAAAAATTCAATCAGCAAGAAGAATAAAGAAAATTATAATTCTCAATATTCATAATATGTATTGGCAATCCTGTCAATTACAAGAGAGAACTCTCTCACATGAACTCACCAAAAAAAATCCACTAAAACCTCATAACCAAGGCTTAATATATAGCCTTTTACATACAAAGAAATTAAAGATATGTAACTAACAAAAATAAGTAACTTATTGTAACTGACAAAGAAATTAAAAATGATAATTAACTGATAAATTGACCTTGATGCGTTCGCATTATTAACTGTAACTGACAAAGAAATTAAAAATGATAATTAACTGATAAATTGACCTTGATGCGTTCACATTATTGACTGCAACTGACAAAGAAATTAAAAATGACAATTAACTAATAAATTAACCTTGATGCGTTCACATTATTCTCCCCTTCTTGGAAAAGATTTGACCTCGAATCTTGTCATTTAATCTAGATGGAACATCATGTGGAACATGTTGAATCTCCTGAAACTTTTGAGGCAACTTCTTTCTTTTCTTGGAAGACTTGTAAGGATACAAAAATAAACTCCTTTGACCTTTAGCCCGAACATTTTCATATCTCTCCTGTTGAACTTCAGCCAAAGTTATTGGAAGCATTAAGAATATCTGTCCATCTTTATGAATCTTGTAGGTGTTCTTATATCCATCATAGATAACTCGCCTATCATATTGCCATGGTCTACCCAGTAATATCTGTGCACAATCCATAGAAGCTACATCACATGTTATTGTATCTTCATAATCTCCTATTGCAAAAGTAACCCGTGCCTGTTTATGAATATGTATCACATCTGGAGAACTCAACCATCGAAGGCTATATGGCCTTGGATGTTGAATCACCTGCAGATTCATTCTCTTCACAAAATCTTGTGAAATCACATTAGCACAACTACCCCCATGCACAACCAATTTACAAATCTTCTCCTGAATCATACATCTGGCTTGGAATAAATTTTCCTTTGTGTAGGATCTTCCTTGACTTGCAAATTAGAATTAGCAAATAGGTTGGCCTCCTTAACTGCCACAGATTCAACCTCAGCTACTTGCACTATGGATGAATTAACAACATTGATAGCTTTTTTCCACCTTCCCTTCAACCTGTGGTGTATCTATTACCAATACATCCACCTGTTCAACCCTCTTCCCTTGGTCAACAACATTTTTCAGATTATCTCCAACACCTTGTGCATCATGTTTTGTGGGAAAGTTTTCAAGAATAACCTCAACAGCCTTTTCATTTTTCTCAATACTCACGTTATAAACAACTACCTGTTTTGGCTCAACCCTAACCACTTTTATCTCACCAACCCTTTTAGAATGAGACTTCTCCCTCTGTGATGTCAACCACTTCTGGACCACTCTCTTGACGACACCCATATCATGAACAACCTGATCCTTACTCATGGGTTACAAAGTTTTTCTTCCATAATTTATATGATAGACATCTCTATCAGGATCATACACAGCTTTATTTAAATGTTTCCATGGCTTGCCTAGGTGTATGTGACAATCATCCATGGGTACAACATCACACAACACCACATCTTTAAAAGAGCCTGATGAGAAAACAACCCATGCTTGTTTCGTTACTTGAAATTTCTCATTGTAACGATACAACTTATATGGATATGGATGATCTTCAACTTTTAATCCTAATCTTTCCATCATATATTCAGAAACCAAATTCTCACATAAATTATCAATACGTGCAAGATATCCATGATCCTCAATTTTAACCCTAATATGGAATTTATTCTCCATTGCCCCAAATTCACAAAAATTCACAACAAACACTAATCTTTCAACACAACCAAACGAATTGCGTCGAACAACAACTACGCAACTATCAAAGCAGCAATCACAACCCCCAAATCCAAACAAATACCAATCAAGATGAAACGACGACGTACCAGAATGAGGCGCACCGAACCAAAAGCTTTGATACGAAATGATACGAACCACGCCAACCTGTGAGGAAACCCTATATCAATACGCTTGATTATCTAGATTCCCAAGACCTCAAAATCGATGGAACCGCGACCCGTTGTCTATATGGAGACAAGAATCTTGGTATAAAGGAGGACGCCACAATCGGGGATGGAAAACCCTATTGATAAGTCATGGTGAACGCCATGGGTAAAAACCCGATAAGTTCAAACAAGTTCTTTCTCAGAACTCAAAGAGAAAAAACTCTCAAATTTTCATTCATTCTCATTCTAGTTTCAAAAGATTACATATGATGGGTTTTTATAGGCTTAGTTAGCCTAAAAATTAAGCAACTAAATAATAAATACATGGAAGACTTAAAAGAAATTCAAACTAGGTAATAAATACAAGGAAAAGAAATTTAAACTAAGCAATAAATACAAGAAAAACTGAAAAGTTATATAAAAAAATTCAAACTAATCAATAAATACAATGACGCCATCCAGTCCTCATCATTCCCTCCTTCTCGAAAAAGATTCGTCCTCGAATCTCCAAATTGATACGAACCACAAGCGACCTGCCTTGAGACCCAACATCAATACGCTTGAAAACATCGTTCCTCTTTCTCGAAAAAAAGTTTCATCGTTGAATTTCCAAACTAATGTAAACCACAAGCGACCTGCCTTGAGACCCAACACCAATATGCTTAGAAATTTCTATCTTAAAAATCTAACCAGACTGATAAGCAACAAACCTCAATTTTTTTTTTTTTTTTATTCTATGGATAAGAATCAAATACAAGATAAATCTTGCAAGGAATTCAAATCTTTAAAACAAATATCACTATGGAATCAAATATAATCTAATTAGATATGAACGATTGGAGATTAGGGTTTGTATAGTATGTACAAAAAGGGGGTTGGTATGCAAAGATATGGTGATGTGGAAATTAGTCAAATTTGGATAAGAGTGATGTGACATGTATAAGAAATGATAATTGATAAGAGGAGGCATATTATGTAGACTAGATCCCCAAGATACTGCAAAAAGTACAAAGGTTGAGGAAGTCCTCTTAATAATTACAAAAATAGGCTTTTAGCGAATGAGCCTAAAGCAATGAAATAAACTAACGTAGGTTATTGCAGAAAGTGGTCGATTGGTAAGATCTTTAGTTGGTTTAGACAAGAATTGGCATGCTGCTAGACTACTTAGGTACTCGACCATTGATCAAGGGAGGAGCTGACTAAGCACTCTGTTTGTGCATTGGGTTTTCTGAGTTAGGTGCTTGATGTATGCTCGGCATATGCTTCTATTCAGTAGCTTGGTAAAGTGAGCACTCATGGACTGGAGCACTCCAAGTACACGTAGATGGCCAATCGGATGCTTGTACTTGAGTCACCATCCAGTCGACGAGTAACAACTCGAGGTGTGACTCATTGAATTAATTAGAAACAACTCGGTTTGAAAATTAAGTTACACTTTAACATGAAGTGATCAGACTTTTCACTATCACGCAGCAAATCAGTAGGATAGCTTGCTCAGATTTTGATTAACTAAGCAAAGGGCTTGGCAGTCAGTTTTGCAATGGGCAAGGAGTTGCTTGGTCTTTGTTCAAGTATCAGCTTAGGGCTAACTTGCTATCAGTAGCAACAGCAGCTTGCTATCATAATCTAATGTATCACTTCAATTGTGTGCCGCTACTGCAAATACTTAACCGCTCCAATTCATGTCTTGAGTGCTAGGTAAAAGAAGATGAGAGCTCCGTTTTCAGTTGGTCAGTACAGTTTTATGACAAGTCAGCATCTAGTTGGCGCTGCTGCTTAGAGCTCGGTTCTACATCAATACTCGTTACTCAGCTACTGTTTTCGACTGAAATCTCTATTGCTGCTTGAGTCTACTCTTGGTGTTCACTAGGAGGGTCAGGTCGATCTATGCGTCAAGTTGCTCGGCATGTTAGAGCTTGGACAATTGCTGTTGTGTGATGCTGGTGAAGGTAGCTTAGTAGTCTAGGTAGGCTATAACAGCTCGACATTCAAGGCAGGCTCTAGTCGATATCAGGTTGGTGTGGTTGTGGTTGTTCCTGCTACTACTTAAAGTTCATTGGAGCTTCTATGTTCAACTGTTTGGTGCCATCCAAGCAAGTCAGTAGTTTTCACATTAAAGCCACTCAATTTGTGGTTAAAGTAGTATTAGGTCGGCTTTTATGGCACTTCAGAAGCTCAGCAAGGGTGCTCACTTGTAGAAAATTGCAGCAATTCTAACTCAATTTAAGGTCTGTCTTGTTTAGGCAAATGAAGCTCGACACTAATTCTATACTCGGGTCTATGTGCTGCTTGGTCAAGCTCATGATCAGTTGCAGGTGCATTCAGCAC
The DNA here is from genome assembly GCA_024138025.1 of Combretum micranthum. Classification (NCBI taxonomy): domain Eukaryota; kingdom Viridiplantae; phylum Streptophyta; class Magnoliopsida; order Myrtales; family Combretaceae; genus Combretum; species Combretum micranthum. The sequence continues at coordinate 696,958 of JAMXBD010000027.1, forward strand.
AAGCCAACTACTCTGTTCAAACTTGTACATGTTCTAGCTGGCATGGATGATTAAGCTTCTGCTTCTACTTTCCTGCTGCATCACTTTTTCTCAATTTGAATTGCTATTGCTTGGATGCTTTAATTCAACTAAGTAATTGCAACTACTATAAAAAAAATCAGCCACTAATAGAATATGACCCTTGATTCAGGAATTTAATCTACTCTTAATGATTATGTGTGTCGACATGAAGTTTTAGAAAATTTGTATAAAGGCTAATGTGTTCAATTATCTTTGGTCACAAAGCGCACCTACCAAAGTAGCATAGAAAATATTAGGTTGTATTTGTTGGGGATCGTTAGCATCTACCATACTCACTTTTAATCTGTTATCTAGCCAAGAAGAATTTAGCAGAACATGATATGCAAATGTTTACAAATTAAGCTAATATTTATAGATCTAAAACTACTTATATACATGTTCTAGTGGCAAATTCTAAAAGATATGTTTAAATGCAAGGAAATAACCTAGATCTTGCTTCATTAAGTTCCTATCATGTGATTTCTTAAAATATAAACTCAATGAGCTCTGTATCGAGCACACTTGTACTGTCAAATTCACTAAGGTACGTTAATACCTCTCTCGAGTGTCATTAACTTCTAAACTAGATCAAACAACTAAAATCTCTTAACAATCCATTAGTGTCACGCCCCTAAAGGAGGCTTAGAAGGATTAACCTATAGTTATCATATCAAGTATGCATCCAAGGTATGAGAGCCATTTTGCAAGTCAAAGAATGCAAAACTCTACTTAATATTTGCTATACAAATTTTAATTATATAAAACTATTTTGATATATGAGGAAATACAGATTCCCATAGTCCACTAGAGCAGTTAAGAATTGGTATCCCCCATCAAATTGTAAATAGGATAGATCAACTACATATTAAAAAGATTCAAAACACTATAAAACTAATCTAATTCAAAGTCTAAGCTTATCTTCTATATTACACAATACAAACTTAAACACTAAATAAGTGGATTACGCACTAAGTCCATTTTCCTATCTTCAAGGTTATTGTCGAAGAAGGTCTCACTCCACACCTCTTTAACCCATTCCCAATGCTTTCCTACACAAAACTATAGGGGTGTGAGCTAAACCATAGCTCAGTGAATAACAAGACTACACCACACAGTGAAAAAATGCCAAGCAAGTTTTATTAACAAACATATGTAATTCAACACTTAATGATATGACATGCATAGTTTAGATGATCGAAATCCAAACTAATGCAAATTTACGCCCTTACTTGGGGGTTGAAGTACTAGCTTAAGTCATTAACGCCTAGGAGAAATTGAGAACTAAAGAAACTGAGAACTAAGGAAAGGGGAATTTTCTAAACTCATTGTCATTTACATATATATTACCAACATAACCTCAAACTTCTCCTTAGAAAGAACTAAGGAGAGAGGATTTCTTTTGAAACTCATTTATTCTCATATATACATATTATTAATATAACCTGCACTTCACCTCAGAACCTTAGAAACTCCCTAAGTATTAATCTTTAAAGCCAATCCCAACACATGTGATGCGCTTCAATGCCTACTTAGTTCCTATGGAACTGACAACACTATGGTAAACTTAACCAGATTCACTGGACTTTCAAAAGCATTACCACAGAATCGGAATATTGATACGTTGCGTGAATATCATGCTAATGCAAGTATGTTGTCGTGTAATGCATGATTGCTTAATTAAATGATCAAATAGTATTAAGTCTATTTATTAGGGTGATCAATCAATTAACAAACATTCATCAATAACAACCACTCAATTATTATAAACAATGTGTGATCACTTTATTATAATGATTTATCAAACAATACAATTATCAACCAGAATACGAATATCCAATCCTCATGCATATTCAATTATGCTCATTTTAATTTAGGTGCAACTAAATCACAAGTACAAGCAAGGTGATGCTAAGCTATGGAACCTTCTAAGAAACTCAAAGATTGCATTGTTCTCCTATGAAAAGGAAAGTGAAAATAAACACCTAATTTCTTTATTAATATATACATTATTAAGTTTTAATATTTAACTCACTTTTAGTTCATTAGATTACATTTGATTAAAATATCGATTTATATTAAAACCTATCTAATCAGACACTAAGTAGGAACCCTACCATGGCTACAAAAATCTCTTGCTAAGATACGGAAAGTTCTATATTGTCTGTCAAATTATTTCTTTTCTCTTTATTTAAAATCATTTATTACAAAAACACCATCATACCATTCATATTCAAAATACTCATTTTTCTTAACTAACAAATATTTGAAATAGCATATTCCCCTTTCTATCCATGGTTTATCATAATATTTTAGCCTAAGCCATTTATTAGTTATTAACCCTTTTTATCTTTGTCTTAGTTAAATTGATTAAAATTAATCATTTAATTCAATTACTAAGTCAGTTTGATTAAACTTAATCAATCTAATTTATTTTAACTCATTGAGGTCTATTCCAACTTAACTTAGTTGGATTGGTTAAACTTAACCTATCTAATTCATTTTAGTTTAATGAAGTTCATCAAAGTTTAATGAAGTTCATCAAATCAAGCTAAGCTTACATATATCATTAATTCATTTTATATCTAAGATTCATATCAACTTAAGTTTATGTTAACTTAATCTTAGCCAAGTTGATTAGACTTAAACAATCTAGTTCATTTAGTTTTATTAAGCCAAGAAGGAGCTTAGATTATTAACTAAGTTCATTAATTTTGGAAATGTTGTAGTTTGAGAAAAATAAAATTTAGGCCTTGTTACTTTTAGAATTTCTAAAAACTTAAAATATAAAAGTTATAGAGCTCTTTTTAAGCTTTTCATAGCATTTTGAATCACCTCAATCTGTATTTTAATGAGAAAGTTATGATCAAATTAAGTTAAGCCGATAAGAAAAAAAATGACAAGATGGGCCCTATTTCCACATGGGGCGTAGGAAGGGTGGTAGAAATCGCTACACCCCATAGCAAGGGGCATATGGAGCCAAGCATGGAACAGAGGTTACTACTTCTCGTATGGACCCATATCACACCCCTGTTGTCCTTTACTCCATTTTTCTCCCTTTTAGCTACTTATCTACTTGTATTGGTCATAAAACTCAACCTACAACATCTTAACAACATCAAACAAGCTCAACACCACAACTTGCAGCAGCTATATAGATATCATTACATCTTATTTCATCAAACCATTTCATTAATTTCCTTGGTTTTAGGGAGGCATAAACATACTTATATTTTGTCTTACAAGTTCATACATAATTTATTTACTTGTTTTATCACATACAAAACTCTCATCTTACTCTAATTTATCATATACATGCAATAACAATAATCAAAATAAAGAAAACATTCACACTTACTTGTTTGACAAATCTATCTAACTTGATATTTACTACTACTACTCCTCTTAAGTTGATGTAGCTTCTTCATGCATGCTTCTCATCTTCCTTCTTGATTTCATCTCCTATTTCTCCTTATGATTTTGTTGAAATTTGAGACTTAAGGTTGATGGTTTGAGAGAATTAAGAGAAGATGAAGATGAAGAAAGGAAAAGGGAGGAACATAGGAGGCAAGAAAGAAAAAAAGGAAGTGGCAAACTTTTTAGAAGAAAAAGAGGCAATGAGTTTAAATATTTAAGATTGTTAAGGATAAATATAAGTAGGGGTTTTGATTTAAACTTTCAGATCATTATCTTAAGTATTGGAGAGAATTAGAAAATAATTTGAAAATCTATATAATAGAAATTACTATGCTGAGTAACAAGTCTAGTTTTGCAGTTCAATTAGTAAGATATTGATATTTAGTTGGGTCTAGACATAAGATCTGGTATTTTTAAACATATAAATGAACTCAAAATTTATGAGGATTAAAAGAATAGGATTTAGATTAAAACGGCTAAATTACGGCATTTTATAAATTGAAATGATTGAATTTTAGAAATTCGAATCATTTATAAGTTGAAAAAAAAAAAAAAAGAGGCTTAAATTGATAATTGCAAAGAATTAATAATTCCATTCAATAAATGGACTAAGACTTAAGTTTTACAAATCTACTAAACACTTAAATTGAAATTTTCAAAGGTTGAGAGATGTGAAAATAAAGAAAAGAGTTTAGTTTGAGAATTGCAAAAGACGATCAAATTTGATCTATTGAAAAAGATGGTTAAGACAAATAGGCAAATTGAAGGAAATATTTGAAATCTCAAATTTTAATTAATTTGTTTACTAAACTTGATTATGTCATTCTATCTAGCCATACTATTTTGTTTACTTATTCTACTTAATTTATTTAATTAAACTATCTAAGTTATATTTTAAGTCAAATTCAAATTCAAATTCAAATTCAAAATTTTCCCCATCTATTACACTATTCAATTATAACAAATCTAACTTAGCTAAACTAAAATTTTGGGACATTACAATTAGTAATCTAGATTTGCATTAAGTTCAAGAATTCTCTGATGGAAAACCACTTTTAGTGAATCCCTAATCAAGTGACAAACGGTTTCACTACTTCTATCTCTACAAGTCATGAGCAATCTCATTAATAGCTTAAAGCTATACAAAATAATGATTTCTTAATCTTTTTAGTTGAAATCGGACATGAATTTACATAATGCACACACATAAACCTATAAAATTTAAGTTCAAGTTATTAATTGCAAGTAATCAACAATATTCAATTAATGCACATTTGAGATTATATGAATTAGGTCTTAGATCTACAAAACCTAGATTTAAACAATTATTTCTCCATGGATCTTAGCAAATTGAAGCATGAATTCAAGAGAAACAATTGAGAATGAAGACAAATATCACCTATTGAAGCTCAGAATCTCGCAAAAAAACTTGAATTAGCATCTAAATTCACTAAAAAGAGCTAGAATCCAGTGAAACAAAGTTTTTCTTATTAGAAATTCTCTCGCTACTCTACTCTATTTCGTTAGTGCTATCCTACACGTTATGATATTCTCTATCATACATTATCTATATGTTTTTTATTAGCATCAGACACAGAATAAATGAAGATTTTTTTACTAACGTGACAAATTTGCTACAACAAACTTTGTCAGACATGCATGCTCACCTAACAAGGGTTGATCTGCAGGTGAGATCGCAAGCTTGGATATAACTACGGTTGCCTTTGATTCATATCTTCCTTCTTTGTTCTTGGCTTGCTTAATGGGGATTGCGGGTGTTAACCGTAGGTGCGGTTGACTTGTTTGCATTGTTTTTAAGTACCCTCGGTTTCAATCATAGGGGCGCAATAAATGCCTCTATTGCCTTTTTTTTTCCTCCAATCCTTAATCAAATCTCTTTGATTTTGTCTTTAAGGCTTAAAGGAGCTGAAAACAACAATTTAAACAATAATAGCTCAATTTTAGAGGAATTTTGTAAAATAACCAAGCAAACTAAGCACAAATTCCCTTAATTTGAATAAAGCAAATATTACTTATCACTTACGCCTTACTTTCACAATTTAGCATAACAAATCTTGATGTCTAATGCATAAAAACTAAGTTATACATGTTCTATTCATTAAACTGTAGGAACTCATACATTTTAACTCTTTTCTATCCTCTTTTTTTAGAATTTTAGTCCACTCATGCATTTCACCAATTTTTGGATTAATATTCCAATAAAAGCACAATTCATACATGCATTTGAGCTATTTAAGTAGAGATAAATGTGTGATTTTACACATTTATTAGGATCAAACCATGTTTTTAGAAAAAAGGATTGCATGTTGAGAGAAGAACACGTCCAAGAAAATGCTCCCATATTCTTGGCCATGTACCTAGCTGTGTGCTATGAATTGTTCACTAAGTTGTGTAGCAAGTTACGAATTTAGTGAGAAACATGCCTAAGGAAATGGGGGCATGTTCTTGACCGTGTACCTATCTATGTGCTCTGAATTGTTCATTTAATTGTATTAAGAACCATATACTTCAATTTTGTGTCTTTCATATAGATTTTATTAAGATGATTTATTAGCTTTCATAAAATTATATCCTATTATTATTTATAGATATATATTTAGTATTTGCACTTATATTCGGTAACTGGAGTTTTCGTAACCGGGGGTTTCATATATAAATTGTCACAAAATGTTTTTCATCATAATGACACAATTGTTGCAAAGGAAACCTAGAGGATTACACATTAACAAAAACATGTTAAAGGGATAATGGTAAAATTGCTACCACAATTTTAGGTGCTTCTTGTTTCATTTTAACACTTGAAATTTGAGCTTATCAAACGTCAGACACATTGATCTCTTACTTTCAATTTTACCACTTCATCTTTCATTTTTCACACTACTACTTTATAACCATTAAGTGTTTTCCATATCAATTTTTCGAAAAAATTATAAAGGTAATAATCGATAAGCAATATTCAATTATATATGTGATTTAACAACGATTTATACAGAACTTTAATTAGGTATGAAATTTAATTATTCCAAAACAAAGATAGCAATTAATATTATTCCAATGTTATATAGGAAATACAAGAGATTCGAGCCGAACCATTTATTCTCTAATATTCTGATCTGGAGTCTTAACTATTTTATTAAATTTCTCCAAATAAATACATCCCACTTAATCTAGAAATTGAGATATAAATTATAAGATAAAATTGGATTAAATATAGACAAGGTAATGTAGGGCTTAGATAGCATATAAATATTTGTACCACCTCACCCTAGAAAGAGGAAGAAAGCCTTTTTGTTCCACTTTTAGCCCAACCGTTGGTTTAAGCGCAATTTTAGTAGTAAAGAAAGCTTCGCAACTTGAGTGGCAAAGAAAGCCTTATTTTGCAAGCCTCCCCTCTACCATTGATATCCCGCAGAAGAATCACATAGAACTGCCAATTTTTCTCTTCCTCGCTAAATAATGCCATCTATAACAAATTGAAGTACTTTGTCAACTACCTAACTGCTCTCTCACTCCAATGTCTTGTCGGCCACTCTGCAAGGGATCTCCATTATGCTCATTTGGCGGGACCTGTATAAAGTCTCATCTATAATGTGATGGAAAATTCACTGAAATTATTAGAGGAAACCCCTGCCCTAAATATTATAGATATTCATATTTGTAATAGCAACAATAACAGTAACAACCACAACAACATTTGATAGTCTAGCTAAATATATAGAACAAATCAGCACTTGAAACAAAGTTAATTTCTGCAAAGAATTAGACACAGGCTGCAGATTTTTTTGGATTTTTAAAGTATTCGAAACAACGGCCTGTCAACCTCAAAAAAAGATTAGATTGAAAAAAAATTCCTTTTGTGACCCATGCTACAAAAAATTGATGTGTCCAGGGAACTTGACTTTGCAACTTGAACACATGTAACCTACTGAGTCAGCTTCCACTTGGAAGTCAACTTGCTGATTAAATTCATGACCACACCAAACACAAGTTGTGGTTATCTGATGCAGCCCATCTACTTTTGGAAGCAAAGGCATGGCTCCTTTCTCAAACCAATTTGAGGAGTGAAAATCCTGCTCGACCTCTTGAACCTCAGGGCATGCTGGCTGAGAAGTTGAGGGAGGTAGGAAATTATACTCTGAATGTACTTCAGCCCCAAACTTTACATCATCAAAAAGTGAATGAATATTAAGCTTCCGTATATCACCATGATACTCGTTCTCATCCTGCTAGAGAAACTTAAAATAAATGAATAATTCAACACCAAAATCCACCATAAAAGAATCTCAGTACCTCATTCGTTATAGGTCAATATATATGCAGTAGGACATTCATCCTCATTAAAGTAATGCCTATGGCAATTCGCAAGCCTAGACCTAGACATAGTCACAGTTTTTAATCTCAAAATTGAAGAATCAACTGATTCCATGGAACCGGTGGATCCTACCTCATTCGTTATAGGTTAATATATATGCAGTAGGACATTCATCCTCATTAAATCAATGCCTATGGCAATTAGCAAGCCTAGACCCAGACATAGTCACATTTATTTATCTCGAAATTGAAGAATCAACTGATTCCATGGAACCAGTGGATCCTAGCATGGCTCCAAAACCACAGAAGTGCCTTCCACAACACTCCCCACCTTTTAAGTTAAAATTAAAAAAAATAAAATAAAATAGAATTACTGGATCTAAGAACATTAAAATCTTTAACCCATTTTCTTAAAAATTTGCTTAAGATGCACATTCATTTATATGCAAACACATCCAATTTTAATTATAACATTAGCAATATAGAACTACAAAATACCTGAGAGGCTTAGTATCACATTGTTAAAAAAATGATTTTTCTTATGCAAAAAGTCAAAACTATTTCTTATTTAGAACCCTTATTGAAAGTAATTACCTCAGTAAGGTATAATTAAATTTAATTACCAAATTATAGTTTCAAAATCTCATGTGTTAAACAGGATATATGCACAATGCATTTTAGCCTTATATCATGCATTATACACTTGACATACACAAGTGTATCCTATATTATGGATGGGATATATGTACAAAATATACACATGTATATCCCATCTTCTAGAAGCAATGTGGATACGGTATGCAAATTTTATACCCCATCTTATAGACGCGACTTTATAATAAATTTTGGTAATTGTTTTCACTTGATCTATATTTTGGTTTTTTTTTTTTTTTTTGGCAAGTGTTGTAAACATGTTGTCTATTCACAAGAAGTTTATATACACATGCAATAATAAAAAAATCAATTTTTACTGGGTAAAAATCATGTTTATGGTTATTTCAAAAAGAAATTACAAAAATATTTATTATATAAAAAAATTACTAGATTACCAATGTATGGTTATTTCAAAAAGAAATTACAAAAATATTTATTATATAAAAAAATTACTAGATTACCAATGTATTGTATTTATTACACATAGCATTTCTCATGTATGTCACATCTATTAAATGTGATACTAGTGAAAAAAAATAGTATTGCATTTAATACTAGTGAAAAAGTGAGTAACACATTTGATACATGTAATACTACTTATAACACTTTGTTATACCGCATTCAATACATGTGACACATTGAAAGTGTAGTACTACATGTATTAAATGCAATATAGTAGTGGTATTTGTGGAGTCCAATACATGTCTAAGGTTCCTATATAAAATAATTATTAATATACTGCTTGGATGAAATTAATTACTAATTTCCAATAGTAAAATCGCGTTTAAGAAACAGGACGTTCAATTTCACACAAAAATCATATAAAAGAATCGCGATTTAATGTTTGATTACGATCACAATATCGCGATTAAGTATATCCATGGATATTGCGATTAATAATCACGATATTACTCCGTATGTTCAAATAAGTATCACGGATTATATTCGCGATATGTGGCGTATATACATGCATTTATTGTTCACTCGTATATCCTATGATAAAAATGCGATTTTTATGGTAAATTGGTAATTATTTTCATTTTAACCTTATTTAAGAAATTAATTTCAATTAGTGTCCTAAAGAAGAAATTAATTTGATATTTGTGTATTTTCTTTATCAAATTGGTTTTGTGTAAAATTTTTACTCTTAACACATTGGTAAACAAGAAATCATCTGAATTTTTACTATATACATTAAATAATTTAAACATCATATTTCAATGTTGTACATAGAAAGTCTTGTTTCCTGTGTCACAATGAGGAAATCGTACAACCACATTTTCTATAATTGTGCTTTTGAAAGAGAAGTCTTTAGTAAACAAGGAGAAGAACTCAAATGTCCGACTCACTTGTCAATAGAACAAAAGACTTGGCAACTTCCTTCCTAAGCCTGCTGTGGTTTTCATATGGTTAACAAAAAGGCTTGCGCAGCTGCATGTTATTATATTTGGCAAAAAGAAATGAAGAAGGATTAGGTCTAGATCTACAAGAGTTTCAGCAGTAAAAGTATGGATAAATATCAAATTTGATATCTTACCTTTATATAAAAATTCAATTTGGTACCTAAATTTTAAAATAATCAATTTAAATAATAGTCATTTTTTTAGTAATTTCTTAAACTATTTACTCTATTTACTGACTTGGAAGAGACAGCATATTATTAAATTTTTAATTTTTCTGCTGACATCATCTAGCAACAATAAGGTGTTTCTTCCACTCCAAGAAATAGAATAAACAATGTTGTAAGGTTATCCAAAATAGTCACAAAAAATTTGATTGTATACCAAATTGGTTACTTTAAAATCTTAGTATCAAATTAAAATTTTGTGTAAAATTTAAGTCTAAATTTGACGTTTTTCCTAAAAGTATCAGGGGCAGTTATAAGTTCTGCTAGACCGCTAACCTGTAGCGCATCTGAGATGTAATTATGGCCAAAAGAAACATAGTTTTATGGAGTTGTAGTTTTAGTAGCTGCATTGTTATTGTATGTCTAGTGCATCTGCCTATACTTGTGTTTAGACCTTTCATAATCTATATTTTGTCATGTACAGAAGACTTTTTTTTTCCCTAAACTTTTTCCTTGTATTGATGAAATTCCCAACCTCACCATTATTTGATAAATAAAACACTACTGTGAATTTTTTTTCCCGTTAATTCAAAAAATTTCATATAACTAAAGGAAGGATATACAACCGCAATGTGCAGGATACGGCAAAACCCAAATTTACAAACTTCAAAACTATAAAAACCACTAAGCTGATTACAATCAAGCAACCAAAACAAACAAAAAAAACTAGGAGCTACTATCAATATTTTGACTCAAGGTGATGATGTTCCTTTTCCTAGAATCAATAGATGATAAGCATATTTAAAATGTTAGATTATAAAAACAACGTAAAATAAAAAATGATCATTTTGGGGGGTGCGGGGGGCGGGGGAGGGGAAAGGAAGAAGAGAAGAAAAAACAAATCTATCCAAAAATTGTATGGCTTTCAAAGAATAAATTGAAATAGCTCGTGTACCCCCTTCAATGATTTTGCAAATGCTAATATCCAAACCAAACTGAGCAGCACAGTGCCTCTTTCTGATTCCATCCCCTCCACCCTTGGCAAGAACCACAAAGCACCACACCACAACATCAACCATTGCTTTTCCATTTCTCAATCTTACACTAGGTCCTTATCTCCCCATTCCTTGGCAGCCACATCATTCTTATTATCATCACTCGAAAACACATCAAAAAGTAGTGGCACTCAACTACATTTCTTGCACATTTTTAACCCTAATTATGACCGTATATCTATAATCATCATATCCCAAAAGATTGAGTAACCAACCACAAGTATAAGCAAATTATATGCCAACCCATTGGTCAACATTGCTGGATAAATAATTGAACCAAAGTCCCTTCTCTTCATAAGAAGAGAAATGAGACCACCAGAAATAATAATATAAAAAAAGATAAGCAAAAATTATACATATAACTGAAAATCCAACCATGAAATAGTCAGAAAAAGAAATAAGACTCCAGCATTTTTATTGTAACATACCTTACAAGATACTGTGCCCATAGTATATAAACCATCTGATGGTCGCAGAACTGAAGATGGCGTGTCATCCAGACCATTCTGCAAAACAATTTCTCCAGCTCTCCATGTATAATCAGCCATGGAATCCTGATGGTGTTTTAGGCCACTGCAAAAGCTAGGCATTACCACATTCTTCGTGGTGACTTCTGAGTTTGCAGCGCCATGCTCATCATGCACTGTGCCAAGATGAACTAAGTCTAATTTATAGTCAATATCATCAGAGTGCTTATGATGACATGGAGAAAGTACATTATTGTTCTCATTCTCCACCTCTGCACCACCAAAATTCGCCTGCCCAGCAGTTTTTGTGGTACATGCATGGAAAATATTCAAGCAAGCTTCAGCAACACCATCTTGTGCAGATCTTACCATTATTTCTCCATCACATCCAAAATAACAGTTATCAAAAGCATCAGACCCTTTGCAACTAAAAGAGCTTTTTGTTTCTTCATGGTTGAGGTCCTGCTTTTGGTTACATGTGATGTTACCATCTTTATCATAGTGTACTCGCTCAGCTGGAGATGGACCTTCTGTACTTCTTCCGTACCTGGTGTCCTCAAGTTTACTATTGCCAGCTTCACCTTCATCAATCAAAAAGGTTTGCTCACTTGTAGATGGAAAAGATTGACAACCACCATTTTCAATAGACTCTGGATTGTATTTTTTTGTTTCAGCAATATTGCCATCTTTTCCTATACAATTAAGAACTTTCACACTATCAGCATTGATAATCGAGTCATGCAAGAGCTGATCTTTTTTTGACGTCAAACATCCATTCTTGGGCTCTTTAGAATCACATGCCCCCTCATCACAAGATGGAATGACATGAAATCTTGTTTCAGTTTCCTGCATAGTGCCAGATGCCACATCCTCTCCAGGATTTATAATGTTACAACAAGCCTCATCCAATGCTATAAAAGTTGCATTCAATTTGGCTCTTTGGACTGAGCAATTATTGGAAGATCTGCTTTTTTCTTCAATAGGTTCTTCTAGGACATTCTCAACTAAGTCAACCATGGAGTTTACGCAATTGACATCATGATCCTCTGCATAACTGGGACAGCCAAAGACAATAGGTTCCCCAGAAATTTCGTATGTATCCCCATTCTGATTATCAGGTAGGGAATTCAAACCACTTGGGTAAACATTACCTTCTGTCTCTATCACATTGCTTCCTTCAGTCACAGTATCCAAACCATCACCAAATAACAGAGAGATTGTTTCCTGCCTTTCACTGCATCCACTGACTGAATGGTCATCGTTTACAACAGCTGTGACCTCTTCAACATGGGACTTGTTAATTACCGGATTATCTATGCTAAGATGACTTATAGGACCTAATTTGGTACCCACATGTGGAATGTTATCCCCTTTATATGAACCAGCAAAATTTGCTACAGGACCCCTGCCAACTCTTTTGACATAGTCCTTGATATGGTTTCCCATATGACCATCATAGCCACACTTCAGTTCGAAAACTTTATGGCAAACCTGACATTCATATTTTCCATCTCTTAAAATCGCCTGTTCACAACCTTCTGGACCATTTTTAGACTTTCTTGACTTTTTATGAGATGACAAGAGGTGATACAAGAAAAAATCCTTACTGTGAAAAAACATGGTGCACTTATGACACTGAAAACTCCCATCACCCTGGAGCATCTCCGTAGGCTTACTCTCTGATAACAAGCCATGGCTCTGATGATCAATAATTATAGAAGAAACTGGAAGTGGTGACTGGCCCTTGATCTCACTCCGATTTTGATCTTTAAAAGTGGGATCTGCATCCTAAAAAGGAAGAAGCAAGAACCATAAAAATCAAAGGCATTATAACATGGTTGACATGGTAAGTAAATACCAAATACCAACATTCTCTATGGTTGTTCTGCCAGCTACAGGTTGTTTGTCATGCCCAGGACCTGAAGCTCCCTGGCTTGTGGGGATACCAAAGTAAGAGACCAGATATGACGAGACATCTTTGCAGGACAAGAACTGCTTCCTGTCAGGGCTATGATAAAAAGAAAAGTGAAGTTGATTACGCTCCATTACTAATCAAAGACAGCTAGGATTATATAAATAAATGCGATTTACCAAATCCATTGCACTAACAAAACTCTAATCCATTAATATCATATTTGTAATTCAAAAGCCACAACATACAAAAACGAAGTATTAATGGTTATCTACACAAATGGATGCAAACAAACTGATTTGAAATATTGGCAGAATGGAACACACTTATTATGAATGCATTACAGGAATTTCACTAAATGTCGGAGATTAAGGCCAACCATGAAAAGAGTAATATCTCTTTTTAGTAGAGTTGATCAACTTGTGAAGGAGGAAATCCGCCAACTCTCTAACTTTCAGCTAGGGCAATTATGATACGAACCATGCTAACCTGTGACAAGACCTGTTATCGTAATCTAGAATTAAATCCAATGACCATCTAAGAGCCTAATGGAGTATCGCGAACCATTGCTTAGAAAAGCAAGAACCTTGGTATTGATGGAAAATCCTTGACCCGTTGGTTGAGTAATCCTAATGACCTCGATATAGAGATCTCGACCCTTTAAGAAATACCAACTAAGAACTTGATATAAAGGAAGATACTACAACCGGTGATAGAAAACCGATTGATAAGTCAGGATGAATGCCACAGGAAAATCTCGATAAGTTCATAAAGTTCTTTCCAGAATCAAAGAGAATAAAATTCTCAAATTTTCATTGATCAAGGATATCTCCAACATGCTACATCCAATAGGTTTATATGGGTTTTAGTCAGCCGCAAAACTAAGTAACGAAGCAACTAAACAAACAAAACAAAGAAATTCGAAAAGACACAAAAGAAATTCGAAAAGACTACTAATCTAATGAGGGCTGGCGGCATAAAATATCCAAGGCCAATGGTGTTACAATGAAGACCAGCAGTCTCTATGGCTGGCGTACAACCCAAGTTTCAAGGCCGACGGTGCAACATTTCAAAGCCAGCGGCTTTGGTCCTCATGGCTGGCAGCTTTGATCCTCTAACACTTGATTTGTTTGATTTATTTTGATCTCCATCGTTCATATGTTTGTTGATGCTCCAACATTTTTTGAAAGGCTTTAATCTTCCACGACGACACCATTGATCCCCATCAAATTACCTATCAATCATTGGACTAATAATACCCTCTCATGCAAGTAAAATACAATTAGTGAAAAGCATTCTCTTCTCTATCCAAGTTTATCAGTCCTCTATTTTCTTCCTACCAAAAAGTATTTTAAAAGAGTTAACCAAAAGAATAAAATGCTTCCATTATGGTAGTGATGAGGAGAGGGCAAGGGAAAAATTGAATTGGGAGACAGTTTATAAGCCAAAGAGTGAGGAAAAGTCGGTATTACTGACTTGGTGATACGAAACAAGGCTGCCCAATTGAAACACATATGTTCATTGTGTACAGATGTTAAAGGATTCATTATGGCCCTCTTAGGTTCATGACAAGCTCATCAAAAATAAGAATTTTGGTTAATGAAGATGCCTCCAATGTTGTCTTGATCCTTAAGGAAAATTTTACTCTCATGTCCTCTTGCACGTAGCCTTTTTAAATGGGAAGTTGGGAATGGCAATAGGATTTTTTTTTTTTTTTGATGTTTGGCATCTTAAAGGAGCTCTTGTGGGTAGCTTAGGTGAGAGGAAAATCTACTTGTTAGATTTTCCAAAGAAAGCTAGACTATGTTCTATTCTAAACAAGGGGGCATGAGATTAACCGCAAAAAGCCATTTGGGACCAGATTAGACGAGAAATGACAACTCATATTACCCTAAATCATAATCGGGTAGATAGGAAGACAGGATGGTGTGGAAAGAAAAACCAATAAAGAAATTGTCTATCAAAGACACTTATGAGTCTATTCGTGTTCGAAGTGAAAAGATATCTTGGTGTAATCTTGTGTAGTTCAAGAAACTCATACCAAGACACTCCTTTTTTTGTGGATGGCAGCCCATAAAAAATTTACCACTTTAGATAAATTGGTGAATTGGGAAGTTGTGGCTCAAAATTGCTGCTACTTATGTAGAAATGGAGAGAGTCACATGACCATCTCTTCCTCAAATGTCCTTTTGTGGTCGAAGTATGGAATCTATTGAAAGATAAGATCTTAGTGTGTAATATTTTTCCGCCAGACCTAAATAAGTTACAAGACCTCTTCGATTCCGGTAGAAGAGGGTTGAACTTGATATGGAGGATTCTTATTAGCCTAGCGATTTACATGGTGGAAGGAAAGAAATGAGAGCTTTGGAAATAGGTCGCGCGATTCTCTAGAAGTGGTTTGCATGGTTTTATCTTGTTTTTCTTATTTTATAGATTACAAGTTTTGCAATTACCAATATCTCGATCTCAGTACTATGTTTGTTTTTGGGTATTGAGCTTGAGACGTCAGGTCTAGTTGTTTTAGAACCTTTGTGTTCTTATTGGGATCCTTTTCTTTTTTATTTCTTTATACTCTTATGTATACAAAATTAATGAAATACTGAACTTATCCAAAAAAAAAAGAAGAATGGAACACTTTCATTTTATTTCCTTTGAAATATTTTGTTGAAAAGTAAGTAATGGCGTACATAAGAATCATATGCCTATGGGGCAACTTATCAATAGCTTTCCATCTAGGCGATTAAAGACCTATAGGTATCCACCTAGCATTCTGGGGTTCGTTTGGCATCCGACAAATAGCAGACACTTTTTTTAAATTTTTACTAACAAATTATCTATCAAGGAAAATATATAGATGAAAAATATATCACAGTTCTCACTAAAAGTTAAATAGACCAAATACAGATAAAATATAACAAAAATCAAATACTTTCACACGTAAAGTTTAGATTTAGATGCAGAAGCAAATACAAATACAAATGAGAAACAGACAACCAAACGAACCCTTGGATTTTCTTTTAAAGGGTATCAGAAGGCCACTACCATACTATCAAACCAATTATCTACTAATCAACTTGCATAAAGGTATGTTCGAATTGTGTCATTTTCATTCGTGTCTTATTTATATTAGTATCTTATTTGTATCTGGTTTGCTTGATTTGCTATGAGTAAAAATATCTGTTTTTCATCTGTATCTATTTTTAATAAATAATTTATTTAAAAATAACAAAAATAAGATGCTAAATCGACAAACCAAATAGACCCTAAAACTCATGCACTGGTTACATATAGTTCACTGTATACACATGGCCACAAGTAGTCCTGATAAGATTTCAAGCCAGAACCTCAAACTATTTGTCATCAAAGTTTGTCGGTCTTCACAACTAGATCAACCCTTGGAGTTGTGCTCTGGAAATTTAATATGTAAATTTGACTAAATAATTCTCCCTAACTTCTCTCCGTGCTATTCTTCTACCACTATCTAACATTCTGTTCTATTTATTTCATGCAATACTTCTATTGCTTTTTCATGAAAAATTAACATTCAATCTAGGTTGATATAGAAAGAACTCCCTGTCCTTCAAACAAGAAGGCACAAACATTTTAATGTACCATCCCTAAAAGCATCAAATACATTATAGTGACAAGAAAAACAAGAAAGCCATGAAAAGGAAAGACAACATCAAAGATCAAGGAACTATCATATTATATCTTTGAAGGTACTAATCGAGTGGTCATGGTTTAAACCAATGCACCGAATAATGCTTTAAGTTACAATAAAATTCTAAACCACTTGAGAACTATCAAATACAATAAAATCCCCAATTTCAAATATAGTGCACTTGTATCCCTTCAAAAATGTTGAAACCACAAAATTTATATTTTGATGCAATACCGAGTCAATCTATCATAATAATGCACAAATAGATAATTGCGTGCGCAATGCACAAACTGTGGTATGAAAACATTTTAATAATATAAAATTAGAAAATATCATATTCAAGAATTATATACAATAGTTATTTGTTCAAATAATATTATATTAACATACAATCAAGATATTAGATCCACATAGGTAGCTAAAAGATGCGATATTTAAAAGAGTTGCATCCTCTTGCATTATGACGTGTCCTGGAAAATCCATGGTAATTTCAGATTTTATCAATACGTATATATGCAATTTTTTAAAGAGCTAAATTTTTTTTACATGAATTCATCTCTTCTAGGATATATCCACAGGACATGGTTCAATTTTCATCGATATGTACATAAGAACTTCCTAAAGGTATCCTATATCAAGCCAAATTGGTTAAATACAAAATTGATATGGAAAAGTTGCGGGAGTTATATATAGAAATGGTCATGTACCTACGATGCATGTAATAAAAAAGTGAAAAAACTTTAAAAAATGTGATGTAGATGATTAAAAATAGAACAGAACAAAGAATCACCTTTTCAAATCTGAATCCTAATGATTACAGCAATGAATGAAATTGCAGGTTTTTTTAAGCTGAACAAAATCGAAGGTCATTTCATAATAGAAATGACATTTTACAATATGCCAATAAAGAACTAGTCAAATATCATTACCCAGGATATTAGTCGAATACAATTCTTATGGGTAAAGGAGTAAACAGTTATGGATAATGGGATCATGCAAATTTCTAAATGGGTGTTATTAATAACTTGAATTACTAAAGCTAAAAATTATTAAAAACATATATAGGTGTCTTGCTGGTTAGTAGAACAACTGTATAGACATATATATAATTACTCGGTAATAGCCAAATGTGAGGAAATACATCCACAGCACAAAAGAAGGGTCAATCCTGATATTTACAACAGCCACTAGAGTAAACCATTTAAAATAATAATAATAAAGAATTAAACTATTAGCTAGAATTGAGAATTCTTGTGTAGAAGAGGATTAGAAAAGCGGTAGAAGAGGACTAGAAAATCAACAGAAGAGGAGGGAAGTTGTTTCCAACACGAACTAAGTTCTGCACCCTTTATAAACCATAGCAGCAAAGGCAGCACAGTGGGTTTGAGAGATGAGAACTAGGACTTGATGTGAGGCCATCCAAAAACCCTTGCCAAGAGCTAAAGGACTGCAGGCAAAGTAACACTGAACAGACGTCTTACTGTAACAGAGAAGAGAAGAAGCACTGGAGGAAGAGGTGGGCATGGCTCTCCATAGAAGAGTTACACCAGGAGCAAGTTTGGGTGGTAATCCCGCACCGTAAAAGTTTCTCCAAGGGGGAGAGCTTGTTTTTTGTTGCTAATGATAGACATCCAAAAAGTTCAAATATTAATTATATTAAATATAAAGCCAAAGACACCCAAACAGAGCGAAATTGCTCCAAAACACAGCTTAAAGCACCAAAGACACTCTCTACAAGATAAGAAAAGAGAGAGAGAGAGAGAGAGAATCCTGTTCTCTCACTACTATTTATCCCTATTTATACTACAGGTTTTCTATATGCATGCCACACAGAAACCCTTCATTAACTCCCTGATTACTTTACTATTACTAATACTCAGTAATAGAACTCAGGTAGCACAGAACTTTAGGTGCTTGTATTCGAGACGACCTAAGAAATAACTCAATTCCATAAGGACTCTACAGTAGAATATTACTAATGAATAAAGCCCGTAAAGTAGTATAGGGGCTGATGTGAATATATTAGTAGGAAAAAAAAAGGTCTAATAAAGGCAGAGATGGCACAGTATGCTGAGCTGGCAAGTCAATTGCTACAAGGCTGAGTTGCAGGGCTAATTGGAGAATACAAATGAAGGAGGAAAGAAAAAGTGGAAGAGGCAGTTATACTTTTTCACCTGTGCATATGACAGTATTGTTCTGAGCAGAGTTTGCTCAGGTGAGCATTCACTCCTCAACTTG
Organism: Combretum micranthum; assembly: GCA_024138025.1. Lineage (NCBI taxonomy): Eukaryota > Viridiplantae > Streptophyta > Magnoliopsida > Myrtales > Combretaceae > Combretum > Combretum micranthum. The sequence goes on from JAMXBD010000027.1 coordinate 716,318, forward strand.
TGTTCAACTTCTTTGGTGAATTGAGTGTAACTTTCATTCATGTCTAATCAATAAATAATTTTACAATATCTGATATGTGAAAATGCCACCCCCTTAAATCACCATATCTTCAAGGCAATAGAGACTTTTGAGTGATGACATCAGCCAGTTGACATTCACCATGGATGGGCAAAAAACAGGCTGAAAAATCAAAAACTGCAAAAGCCATGGTCCACCTCCACCAAAGACAACCGAAGAACTAAAAGAATGAATTTCTAACTCATCCGAGGCAATATCTTAAACACTTCCACAACCTGACTTTCTAAAGCAATTCCTCCAACCCCATTTACCTGGTACCAAAACCATGGGGGAAGTGGTCTCCTAAAGTATAGGACCCTCCCACACCACTGGCAGGGAGCTCTGCCCTTCACCCGAGGCAACTAAAGAATGGTAGCAACAAGAGGAGCGAAGGAGAAGACCAGTGAAAAGGAAAGAAAGAGAAGGAGAGAGGGAAGGAAAGATGTGGGAACCCTAACTCATTACTTGATTTGATTCATCTAAATTGCTGAAATATCATATTAACCAATGAAATCCATTAATTGGCAGCTGGCTGATAAATTGGTCTCAAAATAAGACTACAGGCTCATATTAATATAAAAATTTAGTCCCATAATTTCGAGGAAACATCGTCATGTCATTAATAAGGTTTGAAAGTGCACCATTTTAAAATATAGGATATCCATGTAACCGGTACATTCTAGGAGTCATAACAGTAACTTATGCTTAGGTTAAAACTCACAAGCTTCACATTTGCCAGATTTTTACTGAAAGGAAAAGAAGGATCATCATTGGACAAGCACAAGCTACCACAGGGCATATATACCAATTCATGGAATCAACACATTGTGTAGAGCGCTAAAGAAATGATGTATATGGCATTCAAATCACAGACATGAAGCAATTTGTCATGAGATTTATAAACCTTAACCACCAAACCAGAACCCTAATGTTTATTAGCCTACATTCATCATTCCTGCACATTAAGCAATTATAATTCATTTTCTATTGGTAAGGATTAATGTTTCCAAACCACATGACAAAATGAGCATATCAAGCATTGACCTGCTGACCCTATCTGCATCCAACCCCTTATCCACAATTGAGCTTCAAAGAACATAGATAAACACACCATTGACAAAACTCTGGTCAAGAAAATCAATGATATTTGAATTTCTTAACTAATAAACATAATGACAATTGCAAAAAACAATTGCATATACTCCACAGCAAAGTAAAGAGCAAACAAATATAAATACCCATCACAAGTGAGCACCTTATGTAACAGCTACACCCGAGGCATACTTGATCACCTTTCTTCTCAAATCTCACAACAACCTTCCATCCTCTAGGCAGTGCATCTCCCAAAGCACCCGCATCAACAACCTTCCTCCTCTTCCTCCAACTTGCCCATTCGCCCTCCAACCCAGCCAAAAAACCCAACAACTCCTCCTCACTCGTCAACCCTTCAGTCTGCCTCCTCAACTCATCCTGAAAAGGATCCTCCATTTTCCTCAACCCTTCCAAGTCAACCACCACCCCCTTGACATTCTCAAGCCCCATCTCTCTCTCACTCTCGTTTTTACTTTCCATGAAAACCACATTATCCCGATCTCTCTCGCTGTCCAAAACCTCCACTTTCTTCACACTCTTCTTCGGCCTTCCCCGTTTCTTCTTCTTTAACCCTAATTCCACACGTTCCATTGGCACAATTCCCATAACCTTCCTCTCACTCTCCTCGTTATAATCATCACTAACCACATTATCATTATAACTCTTTCTTTCGCCCTCACTCTTAAATATCTCAATTTGCAACCGCTCATTCTTCCTAGGCCGGCCCCGCTTTCGCTTAAGCAAACCAGGACTAACCACATCAATGGGAACGGTATGAACAACAGAATTAGAATCATCAATTTCAACATTAGATTGATTAAATTGAACCTGGACAGGGACCGAGATAAGATCAGTCTCATTTGCAATATCGGTACTTGGTGAGTGCTCCGGGGCGACGGCAAAGAGTTGCTTGAGGAGAGAGATAATGAGTGTATCTTCCTGCTGCAATGGATGGGCATCGGAGAAAATAGGATTAGGGTTCAGGTTTTGGCGGGAAAAGTGATTAGGCTTGTTACGTGGAGCGAGACGGAGGCGGGAGAAGGTTTGCTTACGGCTGCCGGCAGATTCGTTGAAGACGGAGCGGTCGATCTTGGGAATGAGGATATCGTCGTCTTGGGAAGAAGGAGAAAAGGAGGTGGTGGAGAGAGAGAGATAGTAGAGTTCCGACTGGGATAGGAGACGAAGGTCGATTAAAGGCAAATGGAGGTGATCGTGGAGGTCATCGGGAGGCACGGTGGGGGAGGAATCTACAGTTGCTGTGGCCATTGCATTGGTAGGGTACAGAGAAACCGACACTGACATTAAAAAACAGAACTCTCGTTGAGCAGCAGAGTTCGTCAGGCGACTGGAAATTAAGTCTCAACAATAAAATACCAAAGGCACACCAATCGGTTCGCGAACTTATTTTTTAAACCTAATCATAATGATTGATTTTTTAATATCATAATTTTTAATTAGTTCATTATAAACGGTTAACCGTTTTAACAGTTAATTATTTTATTCGGTTAATTTTTTTAATTTTTGATTTTTAACTATTTAATTATAATAATTTTAATAAATCAAATTGATAATTTTAACGAACCTTTTTTTATCTTTTATCATAAAGTTTTTCTTTAAATTATTATATATATTATAATAGCTAAAAAAAAAAAGAAAAATCAAGTTAAAGAAAATAAGAAAAACAAGCCTTTTAATGTATCATCATTAACAAAATCAAATTAATCAATTACCACATCAACTCCCATCAAACATAGACCATAGTACTTTAATCAAAATCCAAAAAATATTAATATATGTAAATTATATGTATATGTAAATCATATGTGTATATATATATTTAAAAATAATAATTATATATATGCAAATTATACATATAATATATTTATAAATATTGAAAATGGTTAACAATTAACCGTTGGTTTTTTATGGTTATAAACCGAAACAAAAAACCAGAAAAAATAAAAACCGTGATCCTAAACCGAAATCGATGGAGCGGTTAATCATATTTTTTAGATTGGTTATTCGGTTTCGGTTCTGTTTTTCGGTTTCATCGGTTTTTTTACACACCCCTATCAAAAGAAAAAAAAACAGATAAAATATCACATTAGAACGATATAGAATACGTTTTTTCTTTTTTTGGCCATCAGAACTATAGAATACATACAATAACCAAAATATCACATCTAAACAATAATTGATACTAAAAAAAATACCACAAGTGAACCGAAGACATATCAAAATACTACATCTGAATGAAAGTTGGCATTGCAAAATAAATTATCACATTTAGATAGGAATACATAGGGTCTAGTTGGATTATCTGATTTTCATTTGTATCTTATTTGTATTTAATATATGTTTGCAATTTATTTGTATATTATCTATATTTGATTTGTCTGATATATTATAAGTAAATATGTCTATTTTTCATATATATTCATTTATTGATAAATATTTATATAAAAAATAAGATACTAAAACGATAAAAAATATATGAAAACAAACAAACCCTAAATTTGAACTAAAATACCACATTAGAATCAAAATACCACATCGAAACAAAAGTTAGTACTCTAAAAAATTACCACATTTAGATCGAAATACTAAATTTAAATAGAGGTTAGTACTCTAATAGAAATACCACATTTGGATAGAAAATTCACGTTAGAACTAAAATAAGACATCCAAACGAAAGTTGGTACTCAAATGAAGTATCACAAATGGACCAACATGCCACATTATAATAAATATATTGTTGAACTAATGGGTTCAATATAAGTTCTGATGAGAAAATATAATACATAATTACTCGTTTCTTAGAGTAAAGTTACACGTAATTCGCAAAACATGTGTGCATTTAGATATAAATGTGTTTGTGCAATTTATGTGTTATATTTGAGTATGTTCATAAAGTTGTAAGACCTAGCTACACTACAACTAGCATACGGATGCTAATGTCACGTTTGGTACGTGGGAATGATTTGGAATGTAATGGATTGATTGGAATGGAATGGAATGAGTTTGGGAATAACAAATCAATTCCTATGTTTGGGAGATTACATTGAATGAAATAGCTAAAAGTGTAATTGCCGGGAATATCCTTAGTAATATATGCAAAATATTAATACATGATAGGATGAAAAAATAATTACACTCATATAATTAATAAGAGTGGACTGAGAAGGTGGAATCGAATTCTCCTTCAAAGCTGGGATCGTCGATTCCAAGGAATTGCGATTTTGGCTTCTAAAAATGCTTCCAAACACTAGAAAAGGGAATGAAAGCCAAAATCGCGATTCCATTCCCACCCATTCCTGCGTACCAAACGTGCCATAAGGGTTGCCATCTAGACATTAAGCATGTTTCACATGAACAGAATGTTTCTAGTCATAGTATAATAGGCTAGTAGTTAAACGCTATACCCTAACCTTTTGTACTTTTTTTTTTACAGGTGGTGTCTAGATAATAACCCGTGGTACCTCCAACACTAGTTAATAGAAAAATAGTCATTGAAGAAATAAATGTAAGGGCAGTTGTAATCCCATAATCTTACATAATCTAATTTCAAAATTACTGAGAATATAATGTAAAGTTATGAAAAGTTTTCACAAAAAGTCGCAAAGATCGCTCCGATTTTTTAGATTTAAAAATATTAAATTATGAATAGTTTAATCATAGTTTAGAAACTAGAATTGTTATTAATATATTTGTCACGCTCCAAGGAGTACCCTAGCTGGTTTACATAATTGTAAAACAAACTGAAGCCATTAAGAATATTATAAAACGTATAATTTAAGGCCATCGGAAAGATTCACCATTACATAATCCAATTAACCTTTGTAAGAGGTTTGTAACATGTGACAGGATCTTTAGTTGCCTTAATGAGAATCAATGTATATATGCAAGTTTTAGCTCAAAATAACATCATCAAACTATATTGTCTATTTTTTACATAATACATACTGAAATTTGAAAAACATAAGCAAATATGCTAAGATTATTCTTTAGGACTCCTCCGTCTCTCTATAGCTAAGTCTTGATTCCTACTAGAGAAAAGCTCATTGATGGAACAAGCCAACGCTTCAAGCGAACCCTGAAAATTCTGTGAGAGTGTGAGCTATCCCATTGCTCAATGATGTAACCAAATCATATCATGTATCAAGCAAGTTGTTTAGCAATCATATGCAATGCAGCAGTAACACACATGAACAATTACAAGCTCAGATAATCGGAATTTGAATAGGATGGAGATTTACGCCCTCTCAATTAAGGTTGAAGGGACCATACCATAAATGATCTGCCACTCCTAGGAGAATCTAAGAACCAAGACAGAAAGGTACCATAAAATAATTCAAAACATTAATATTTCAAATCGTAGAATCTTAGAAACACCATTAAGTAATAGCCATTCTTGTTGATACCACGGGCGGCGTTCCTTCTGATGCTACTTAGTTCCCATGGAACCAATCAGAACAAAGGTACTCCTATGAGAACTAGGAAATTTTCATCTAGAAAACTAAGCACATTACCAGAGATCTAAAATACTAATACGTAGTGAACTATCACACTTGGATGCATAAAATGCAAGAATGCAATGCATGTCAATTTATTATTGATCTAGATAATCATTAATTCATTCATTTGTGATCAAACAATGTCAAACAATCCTCAACATGAAAATCACCTTCATAAAAAACAAGCAATGTTCTTATCCCTGATTATAGCCTATAATTTGCAAATCATCTAGGCAACAATCAGCACACATCAAGCCCAATCCCCAAAGCAATCAGCACTTTCTATCCTTTCTTATCTTGATAATTATAGTGCAACTATTGTTACAAGCACAAATAATATGATAGATCAGGGTAACTCACCTATCCATTTTCCTTAATTATCATAGTAATCAATAGGAAAATCCAAGGATGACTCTAAGAATCTTAGTGAAATAATAAGAATGTGTTTGTCACTAATAAACATGAATTGAATACTAGATGTAGCAGTATTACAACATGTAATTGCAGTGTCATTGTTTTTATTGCCGTTTGTTCATTTATAGTCTTTTTTTAACGTACGAATAGTCATTTCGAAGATCTCAAAGTCCACTATCTGTTTCCCATCTCATTTTGAGGTTTCAAGCAAGTTATGATAGGAATTTAGTCCCATATAAATTCAGATTCTTAAAGATACAGCAAAATCTTGTTTTTATCATAACTTTCTTATTTCAACTCAGATTTCTACAATTGAATAGGCTTTGAAAAGCTCATTTCGTCTACTTTTAAGATCTCTAGTCCTATAATTTATAGAGTGCACATGTTTTTCGTTTTTCCCAAGGAATTAGATTGGTTTATAAAGCAAATTTTTAAGTATTACACTAGATGCTTTGTTCTTTCGCTTATATAGCTATTTTTCCCTATATTTCTTAGTTTCATTATGTTTCTCTTGTTCTAAGACTAAGCTTAATACATGGTTAAGGATTGGTCATCATTTCTCCTAAGCTCCATGTGAAAGTCCATTTGATTCCTTTATTGATCTTAGATGCTAATGTTCATAATACAGGTTTTCTTGAATTCATCAACTTGTATCACTTGAAATCACTTATGTGCTAAGGAAAACTCATGATACTACACACATCTATCTTTCATCATATACATTACTTTGATCATTCTTTTCATAAGCCAATGTTTAGTTTCGCCATATACACCAATTTTTTTTTCTACTTTTCATGTTTAATCCGAGAGGCTACTAGAGTGGATCATCTCTATTTAGTCATACTTTCTACATGTTCTACTTATGCTAATCATGGTCGCATGACTTAAGCACTCTACATGGTCATAACTCTTATGGATGCACTTATGTTTGTCCAATGAAGCTCATACGGAAAGATAATGTATGGATCATGCCTGACTGTGTAGATAATGCGCTAGGTTCATTGTAACTTCTTACAATATCAACTTGAATTCAATGAGAAGCTTAGGATTTTTACCTTGTTTCCTTGAAACTCCAAGATCCCAATCAAAGGATATGGATTAAGTTAGTTAATGATTTCAATTAAAGATATTCAAATTGGACTATATCTTACCCTTACTTGGAAAGTTCACGCACGTGATGATCCTAGGGTTGGTGTGTGCTTCTTGCTCCTAGCTTGTTGTTGTGCGCATGTGGTAATGTGCAGGATAAGGCGTATGGATGTTGTTGATGATGCTAAAGTCTTTTGTTTTGTGTTGCTTTCACTTGATTCTTGTGGGGCATAGGATGTTTAGTTAGGGAAAGAGATTGCAACCACCATCACATGCTTGCCATTTATAGGGTGTTTGAAGTTTGTGATGATGCCTACGCTCACGATCATCTCAATAAGGTAGGGGCAAGTTCGTCCATCATCATAGATATTCCAATCGCACATGGGGTCTTGCACAAGACAAAGCTAACTTGTATTGACCGCACATGTTAATTGGCTTAAGGGTAGTCTTGTTCTCGAATTGAAATAGTGTGCTACTTGATCTAGAAGCTCATGATGAGATGCGCTCAACATTCTATCTAGAAATCCATTTGCTATTTTTAGTAGTGGTTTGTCTAAGTCATAGGGAGCAAGCTTGATAAGTTGATTTGAGAACAAAGTGTTTGTTGCTCATAATGGTCATTTTCTAGAAAGAGAATTTGTCTCTAAAGGAAACAGTGGGAGTAAAATACAACTCAAAGAAGTTCGAGAACCACAAACTAACATAGATCCCATGATGGATTTCAATCAGACTCACAAGTAGTTGATGAGCTTGAACCACCAGCTGAAGGCTCATGTAGGTCTAGGAGGATTCGTTATGAGCCTAAGAGATATGGATTTCTCATCACTGACAAGCGTGATGTAGTGCTTATAGATCAAGATGAGCCTACATCTTACCAGGAAGCAATAAAGGGCCCTGGCTCTAGGAAATGATTAGTAATCATGAAATAAAAAATGCAATCCATGTATGATAATCAAGTTTAGACTTTGGTTGATCCCCCTGATGGTGTTAAAACTATTGGGTGTTTGACTTTGAGGTTCTGATTTCATTATTGATTCTAAGGCTTTACTTATAAGATGACCATAAGTTTTAGGGGTTTATAATTTTATTATTAATTGTTATTTAGTGATATTATCTCGATCTACATGCTAGCGATGGGGTACGTAAACGATTTGATTTTACTCGTAAAATTTTGACTGGATAGATTAAAACTAAATCATATAAAATTATTTCTTATTATTTCATTATTGAATATTACTTGGATATATTGCCTCAATTTACGTGTTAGAGGTCAAATAGATGAATTGTTTAGTAGGGTTTCCGAGTCAAACAATTATTAGATTTTTCATTTTGTTTTCGAAGGTACTCATTTTCTTACGATTTGGTAGTTAGGATTTCCTATTACCATTTAATTTATCGGATATTTTAAGTTTATTCAACTAATCTGATATTCTCTAAGGTTCTCGAAACTTATGATTTGTTCGGATCAATTCTAAGGTTTCTTGGTTTAAGGTTGAACCAGATTGACTAGGTTTTTTTGACGACGATGCATTTTTATTAAATTACTTACCTTTAAGGTTTCAAACTTTTCTTAAATCATCTGATGTCCTAAGGTTATTGAATTTTTATTTGATCCTATCTAGGGTTTTTAGAGTTCAATTTAACTTGGGTCGATTTTAGGGTTCCAGTTTTGATACTAGCTCTATAGTTCTCATCCAAGAGTATCGAAAAATCTAGGGGCTTGCAAAAACTCCTTCACCTTCACAAATCCAAAATCGCGAACCTCCATAGCCATATGCCCCACTTCCTTTTCAATAGAACATACCCTTTGTACTTGGTCAAAATTTCAACATCAAGAGACCACAAGTTAAAGGTAAGGAATTAACCTAATCAAGATGGTTATCTTTAGAAGTAACAATACTCAATTCCTTATTCTTTTCCTTGGGTTACAATTCATTTAAAAGAGGGGAGAAATTAATCTCAATCCCTATCAAATTAAGGTAACTCTTACACTTTCTTAAGCCTTTATTATGTCTATAAGCAGACAACTAGAGATATCAATGGAAAAGATTGAATACTACACCTTATGTGATTTGGCCACTCAAAGAGAATTAGCAAATCAACACTCTATTTTTGAATGATTCATGCCTTATTCCAAACATACAAACACACCTAGTTGTGAATTTCATGAAAAACTAAATAGACCATAAAAATATATGCACTCATATTATTCGATCACCATGAGTATAGTAGAACACTATGTACTTGATAAAACTTAGATTACACTAAATAAACTGAAAATAAGATGTATTTCATACAGAAGAAACTTAGCTAACATGGATATGAATAAGCTAATTAAGAGTATATACTTAGGTTAAAATCAAGAGAAACACAATGAAAATAAAACTCAGACAATTTGAAAACATTAAACAATAGATCAAAAGTTAGACTTAGACCTAACTAACAAGTTTCACCAAAGGGAAACAACATGTACAAATAATATCATAGATCATAGCCGTGGTAGAAATCATGATCACACATTATAGCTATAGTACTAACCGTGATCTTCTTTGAGATGATTTTCACACACATAACACAAGCATTTGGATACCATGATGATGTTTTATGGCTATGATCAAGCATGTGATCCCCTTAGAGCAAAAATTTAAAAGCATGTCACGACTATAACCCAAACCTTAATCATGACCCTTACCTTATGTTCTGAATCTTTGTTACTTGATGAAAGTGTTTGTCTTGAATTCGTTCATGTTATTTTAATTGTCTTGTGATAATTTCTAATTCTTGTTGATTAGAAAGAAATTCAATCAATAGGATAGATCACCCATGAATGATGAATTTGCATGTTTCACCTAGACATAGGGAAACTTTGAATTTCAATTATAAAGATTTAATCTTTATTTAGGGTTTATGAGTTTTATGCAATTCTATATTGATATTAGTGAAGGAAGACATTCCCATTATCTCATATAGAATTAGGAGTCAATTAACTTGAATAGAGTTGTTGATTTAATCCAGAAACCATACAGTTCAAGATTTAACGATTCATTGATTAAACCTATTATAAGAGATAAGGGTTAGGGTGGATCAAAATTAGGGGCATTGTTGTGAATTGATTTTATAACCAAGAAAAGTACTCATACATTCTTTTAGTTAGGGTTTATTGGTTATAGTTTAATTAACCATTAGAATTAGCATAATTACCATGATAATTTAAGCTAGATAATAGTGAAAGGGAAATACTAGTACTTTCCCATAGATCTTTAGGATGACATCCAAGTTAATTTCCATACTACAAGATAGGTGCGCTACCTTATGTGGATCCAGAATTAACGGAATTATAAATTTTAACTAGTGATCATAAACACACACCAACCGGCTACTGGAGACTCTACATCGCCAGCATTGAGGTTGTGTACATTCGAAAAATGCTCTCGGAAATCAATTTTACAAAGAAGGCCGGCTGATTTAAAATGTACACCGTCGGTGTACAGTGCCAGCCTATGTGTCTTATGTCCTTTCATATATATATATATATATATATATATATTCTCTTGTTGTATTATTTGGTTATGAAGAAACCTTAGGCATGAATTCCTCTCTATTTCTCCTTGCTCCTTGGTCTAGATTAGGGTTTGGAACACAAAAGAAGTTTTCTTGTTAATTTGATATTAGATTCCACACCGGGATTCAAGTGACAGACATCATTTGTGTTTGAATTCAAGAATATGATTATTTTGACAAGGTGATTTGTTCTTTTTTCTATATTCAATTATTTGATGATGTTTGAAATTTGTTTCTTTTGATCTTAATTTCAGTTGTTGATTTCAATTATTTAGTTGATGATTTCTATAGTTGATTGAATCCTTGATCATATTCAAATTGTTAATACTATTTCACTGTTAATGTATTTTGGCTTAGATCTAGAATTCATGATAGATTAGGATTGAATTTGAAAAACTCCTTTCCAGTCATTTCTGTGAATAGCTAATCAAGATTACATATCACATAGACATATGGATTGCAATTCTATTAGGGTTTGGTAATTGAAATAGATTTATCAATTGATTACTTTCCTAGGAATATGGAATATTAATTGGTTTATCTAGGATAATAGCTTACTTTGGAAAAAAGAGTTATTATATGGTACTTGATTGATTGAAAATACTAAATCCATTGACAATTTGGATTGGCAAGTGTATGTCTAATCAGTAGCATACATTTGATTATTGTCTAGATCTGTTGGCTCTTAACCTAATCAATTTATAGGCGTTGAAAATCCTAATTTTTGTAAATTAGTCTTAATCAGAAACCCAAAAATATTTTCTCTTGATTTGCCTAGCTACAATTAGAGGTGATATAGTTGATAGCTAGTCCTCACTCCCCATGGACTTAACTTGGTATTCACCGATATATTATTATTGCACACGCACTTGGTACACTGGTTGGTTAATATCTACGCATTTAAAGAGTTTGTAAAGAGACTCAAAAGAGTTTTAAATATGAGATATAGAAAAAGCATGATCAATTAAAAACAACACTAGAATCAAAAGCTTTTAAAGGAAATCTATTCTGAGATCTTCAAAAGGATTCCCCCAAAAGCTGTCCAAGAGCATAATCTCACTTGGATATATAGAGACCTTGGGTATAAGGGATATTAGTCCTGCATCAACAAATATCTATTGTGGTGTAAGCTCAGCTAGCTTAGTGAAAATATTCCTGAATTAGCATACTCGTATCAAGAAAATCAAACAAGTTATTAAACATGCATATGAAATGCATCAAACTCGTAGGCAAGCAATACATATGATCAGTTGAAAATCATATGTTTGAATAAATTTACGCCCTTAATTTGGGATTAGGTGTTTCAGGCTTTTTAAAACCATGCTTTATAATTCAATCATGTAGTTCTTTCGAGCTTTTACTCACTCCATCTTGAAATAGTTCTTTCTGGCTCTTATTCACCTGTCCTTGTAGTCTTACGGGTCCTTGCGAAACCCACTACTATACTCTTGTCCCACCAAGGGCATAGTAGCTAATGCAATGTGACTCACTTCGTGATATGCATGAATCAATTAATATAATTTTTTTATATGCGATTAACGTAATTTAAAGGAGATCATAGAATTTTCAGATACTCCATCATGATGATAAAACACAAATTTAATTAACTTATGCGAACTCTAAGTATATAAACTTGAAACCCAACAAGAGTATGCGAAAGCCTAGCCTGAAGAAAACTAAATCAATTCATGAATGGAAACCTTGGCCCAAAGTTATATTTCAAACCTGAACCAAAGGTATAGATTAATGAACCTTTACCATAAGTTGTATTGCAAACTTGAACAATGGTGTAAAGTGTATGAACACCACAAGAATAGATCTTGATAAGTGCACAAGTTCTCAAGAGAATAAAAGAAGATAAAACTCTCACAAGAAGTTTCATTCAAGATTGATTAATCTTGTTCCATACAAAACAAACTATATAAAAGTATAAAGGAAACTCAAAAGTCGTAAGAAAACTGGCAGCTAAATGTACGCTGGTGGCCTATACAAATTGAAAAAAAAAAAAAGCCAAGAGCAACAAACAGTGTACATCGGTGATGCAGATCATAAAGGCTGGTGATGTATCTTAATGTCGAATAAAGGTCGCTCATAGATGATGATGCAAGATCGACGATGATTATTGAAGACCAGCTGTCACGCCCCGAGGGTACCCTAGTAGAAGTAAACAAGTCACACTTGAATACTATCACTAGATTACCTTCAAAGAGCGACATATTTTCAAAATAACAGGATCTTTTAGTTGCTTTGATAAGAAGGATAAATACATGCAAGATATAAATTAGTAAATAACTGTCATCTTAATTATAGAGTATCATAGATTGTTACAAACCATGTAGTCTTTTTATAATTCTCTACATACATAATTGATATAATAATACTAGATAATCTATTCTAGGAAAATATAAACCGTTAATCCCAAATAGAACCATAGACTTCCAACTCTTAAGCCCTTACCGGAGCTATATTTTTGGAAGTAACTAACCAAGGTCGAAGCGTAAACCTGAAAAGATTGTGGGAGTGTGAATGAAACCACGGCTCAGTGAATAACCAAACATATTACACACCAAACAAGTTTATTAACAAATCATATTAAATGCAATCACTCAAACATATGCTCAAGATACAAGTTGGATGATCTAGAATCTAAATAGGAAAAAGATTTACGCCCTCTTTTTAGGGTTAAAGAACATTTACTTTATGACCCACCTGCCTAGGAGAGACTAAGTTTATGGGAAAATCAACAATTTCTCATCTTGGGTTATCGCTTTAAATTTAATAACTGTTTTAACTGACCATTTCATGTATCCATCCTTAGAAACTCCCTAAGTATTAATCATTTCAAATCGATACTATGGGCAGTATTTTTCATTGCCACTTAGTTCCCGTAGAACCGACGGTACAAAGAAAACCTTGGAAGAACTAATACTTTAGAAAAACCAAGTGTTGTCCCAATAATGTAGCAAGAGGGGGAGGGGGGGGGGGGGGGGGGGGGGGGTGGGTGAATTGCTTTTTCACAAAAATAAATTCTTTTCGAAATTTTCAATTCACTTCCTTTTGATTACTTTATTAAACTTAGAATTAATTAAACTTGCTGTTTAGAAACTAATCACAGCTGATAATCACACTTGTATATCTATTTTAATTCAAAACAGATCAAATTTAATTTTATGCGGAATACAGACAACTCTCTGAAGTACTCTCTGAAACAGGTTCTGAAACGTGACAGTTTATCAAATACTTCAATATAAATTGCACGAAAATAAAAAGAGTAGGGTAGAGAAAAATGCAAATCGATTTATAGAGGTTCCGCCTCGAGCGTCAGTCCTCTCTTCCAACTCCACGTTGGGGACCCGGTATTCCACACCGGTTTGTTCCACTATATCCAAAATCAAAAGTTACAAGCTTGTCTTGCCAATCCTTGGCTACAAAACACTCTGTCCCAATTCTCACGGTTATCCTATAACTCACAATTGGTCTAACAGATAACTTGCAACACTCAACCTCACTAAAAAAATTTAATGATACTCAATCAAGGAAATACAATAAATATCCTATCTTTCGAAAAAAATATTGTGAACACTTTGTAACGCAAGGACTTTTGAGAGAAATGCACTCGAAGACTTTTTCTTTCAACAGAGAGTTCGAGCAAGATTCGTTCTTCTCATCATATCTTCCTTGTTGTTGTGCTTCCTCTATATATTGTTTTATCTCAACGGCTAGCAAAGAAGTCGTTCAAAACAATTCGAATTCTTCTCAATTGAAAATATTTGACTTGGCAAATTCCCTCCTTTGAAGTGTCTGTTACGTGTATGATCAATCCCGAATAATCTTCTTAGCTTTATCTAAATTTCGTTGATGCTGTCATCTGATAATGTCTCATATATCTTGATATGTTTATCCATAACAATTTGGATAAATACTTCAACAAACTATCCCATAAAAATAGTGATATCCTTTATCCTTGAAGATAAGCTTTAAAAGATCTTCGTTTCGAAAATTTGAACCAACATGAACTTGGTAAATATATCCCTTATCTTTAGGAATTTGCTGACCACGTGAAACATAAAAATCTGACGATCTTCTTCCTCAAGAAAAATAAATAGACGTAACTTATAATAAAATTGATGAAATAAATCCCCTGGATATTTTATCCAACTTTAGTGGAACAAAATGAATATACTACCCAAATATATTCATTTCGTGGAGTCAGGCCTTCAGATATAATAAATTCGCAACATTCTGTGCATCTTCTGTTCTGGAACAGATTTAGTTTCTGATCTTCCTTCTGAAAATGAATCTGAAATACCTTCTGAAAATGACTCTGAACTACCTTCTGAAACAATTTCTAAAAAATCTGATGATTAGTTCAATCATGAAATATTTTGATTTTGGTTTTGGTTTTGGTTTTGATTGCTATACTTTATTTATTTGTTAAAAAGACTTTTACTCCTTTTTGTTATCATCAAAATATTATGAGAGATTCCAACATTCTCCCCCTTTTTGAAGATAACAAAACCTTATGATTAAAAACAAGTATAATATCATATATCAAAAACATATCAGATTTAACCAAAACTCATACATACGGATCAATCATTAACTCACAAATATAATCAAATCTCATATCATAGGCATATTGCACAAACTATAATGATATCTTAAGATTTGTATATCTTAAGATTTGTTTTTCATCATATATCTTCTCCCCCTTTTTGTTATCAGAAAAAAATAACTCCCCCTGAAATTATGCATATAAAATTCATTGAAGTCAAGGAAATATAGAGATTTCAGCATAACAAAAAAATATCTTCATTACAAACCGAAAACAAAATATATAAAATTCGCTAAGAGAAATTGTCTGAAAAAAATAAAGAACTCTATTTCTTTCTAGATGTCTTCTTCCTTGCCAGAGATTTCTTCCTGCCAGAAATTTAGCAGGAGTTGGAGTTGGAGATAGTGAAAATCAGTTTGTTGTTCAGCAGGGGATTGTTGAGGGATGGATAGGAGAGAAACCGCAGCTTGTTGTTCAGGAGTAGGGTCAACAGGAATGTCTTTAGCTGCAACAGGGGTTTCCTCAGCTGTAGCAGGAACTTGTTCCATTGGATCAGCAACTGGTGGAGTTGGTTCAGGAACATGTTCTGCTGGTTGCTCTACATCCTCTGCAGGTGGAATGGAGTCAGGATCAGCAACATGAGGGATTCCAGCAGCTGATGGAGATGTTGGATCTTTAGGAATGTCAGCCGCAGGTGGAGATGATGAACCAGGTGTTGTTGTAGGAAAGACAGGATCAGAAATTGGCTCAGATGGATTGGTTTCCACTTGAGGATCGGGGAGGACTAAAGGAGATTTTTGAACAGAGGACAAATCAAATTTCTTCAAGAATGCTTCCATTCGAGAAGAAATGAGATTGTCAATCTGTTGGAGAGAGATAGGTTGGGACGTCTCTCCTGGTGGCTTCAAGGGAATACCCTCTGATTCAGTCTCTGAATCAGAATCTGATTCAACAGTCTGCCCTTCTTTGATCTCAAACTTCTTCCCAGTCCCCAACTCATAATCCCTTTTTCTCTTCTTTGCTGCAACAGGAGCCTTCCCTTTTCCTTTGGCATCCTTATCAGATTTCCTCTTCTTTGATTTTCAACACCATGTGGATCCTCTTTTTCTATTTCGTCCAAGATTCTTTTGAGAGTCAATTCTCTCTTGCGATTCTTCGGATGAACATAGAAAGCTCCATCAATGCTGTACCAAAATTTCTCCTTTATCGAAATACTCATGTGCTTAATCACTTTATCACCAATCTTCTTCATTATTTGAGGACTACGAACATGCTTAGGCATCTTCACATGATGTTTTTGCAAAATTTTCATGATTATGTTTCCATAAATCATGTGCTTTTTATTTCTCCACATGTGCCGTAAGATAATCCTAGGCAAGTCTAGTTGTTTTTGCAACTTCATCCCCAGAACAATGATTGCCTCCTCTTTAGAAATGGAAGTAGGACTTCCTTTCTTTGGTAATATGCACTCGATAACAATTTTATGCAGCAACCTTATCAACAACTCGAATTCAGAAATGAAAATATCTTTGGCATGAAACTTTCCAATGCCATCATTCAACAGTTGCATAGATTCATTTCTACCTAAGGTTATCAGCTCGTGATCATCCCCATGATCTAACAGACCTAAACAATCAATCAGCATCTTTCTATTGACCACGATCCTTTTTCCTCCAACTTTCGAGATCAACAAAGTCTCATTTTCAAATTTCAGATTCTTGTAAAATTCTTCAACTAATTCTCCAATTATATCAATGCGTAAATCACACAACCCTTTAGCTCCTATTCTGTCTAGCCAAAAACTAGCATAAAAACCTTTCTTTTCAAAGAATTGGAAATCGATAAAAGAACAAGGGTGGATTTTGGATTTAACCAACCTGACATGTTTTAGGGTTTCCTCCTTCTGTTTATTTCCCCTTTTTGATACCTTCTTAGGATCAGCTTTCTTTTTCTGAAAAGACGGAGAGGGTGAGGTAGATTCAGAGCTTGCTTTCGCACTCTCTGATTTTGCGTCTGAATCAGCTTCTGATTCAGCATCCGATTCTGAACCACTTTCGTTATCAACTTCCTTTTCCTTAGTGGATTCAGAAGCGAGTTCCTCAGATGAACTCTTTTCCTCAGTCACTTCTTTTTCAGATCCTTTGCCAAAGAAGGATCTTGAGATGTTTAGACTTTATCGCGGTTGCCTTTGGTGTTGTTTCAACATGAACACCCTTAGATGATTTCGAACTGTGTTGAGAGTCAGAATCCACAGAGATTTCAACGGGGGTTTTAGATGGTTTAGATTTGAAACCCTTGGATTGAATTCGGAAGATTTTCTTGGAGCCATATGTTGAAGGAAAACGTGAGGGTTTGAACAACACACGAAGGATTTTGCAGATTGAGAGAGAAAAGATAAATTTTGAAATGGAAGGAGAGAGAAAAATCGATGGTTAAAAATTGCACGATGCACAAGATCAGTTATTAATTCTGTTTAGATTTCCAACAGAAAACAAAATATCTTTTATTCATCCTCTTTAATCGTGTAATCCTCTTAACTACAATTTATGTTTCCAACATAAAGAATCTTGTAAATTGAGACTACTTGAGTATAAGAAAATGAATCTAATGAAATTTCTGATCGAGCAATTAATGCAAAATAAATATCAGAAATTACAAAGGATTACATATTCCTATTTCATTACGAATAAATTCAAATCGAGATTTTTCAAGGGGTTTTGTAAAAATGTCAGCTAATTGTCTTTCTGTAGGACAAAATTAATACTAATATTGCCAATATTTACATGATCCCTTATGAAATGATGTCTTATTTCAATATGTTTTGTTCTTGAATGTTGAACTGGATTTTTGGTTAAATTAATTGCACTAGTATTATCACATTTTATTGGTACATTTTTGCAATTAATTCCATAATCATTCAATTGTTGTTTTATCCATAAGATTTGAGCACAGCAATTTCCAATTGAAATATATTCTGCCTCAGCTGTTGAAAGAGCTACAGAATTTTGTTTCTTTGAAGACCAAGATATTAATTTATCTCCTAAAAATTGACATGTACCTGAAGTACTTTTTCTATCTACTTTACATCCTGCATAATCTGCATCTGAATATCCTAGTAATTCAAAATTTTTATTCTTTGGAAACCAAATGCCTATCTTAGATGTACAAGAAATGTACTTAAAGATTCTTTTAACTGTTTTTAAATGTAATTCAGTAGGTGCACTTTGAAATCTAGCACATAAGCATACAGCAAACAATATATCAGGTCTAGAAGCTGTAAGATATAATAAAGAACCAATTAAGCTTCTATATAACTTTTCATTTACCTTTTTCCTTTAGATCAAGATCTAACCTTGTAGTTGTGCTCATTGGAGTTGCAGCTCCTTTACAATTCTCAAAACCAAACTTCTTCACTATTTGTTTTGTATATTTCTCTTGATGGATAAAAATTCCATCTTTTGTTTGCTTAATTTGCAAACCAAGAAAGAAATTTAGCTCTCCCATCATGGACATCTCAAATTCAGCCTGCATCATACTAGAGAATTCTTTGCAATATTTCTCATTAGTTGATCCAAAAATGATATCATCAACATAAATTTGAACAATCAGAATATCTTGTTCAAAATGTTTTAAGAACAAAGTTGTATCCACTTTTCCTCTTGAAAAACCATTTGAGATCAAAAATTCACTTAATCTTTCATACCAAGCTCTAGGAGCTTGTTTAAGACCATATAACGCTTTTCTTAGCTTAAATACATAATCTTCTTTTGATGGATCTTCAAATCCAGGTGGTTGATGTACATAAACTTCCTCTTTAATATAACCATTTAAAAAAGCACTTTTAACATCCATTTGGAATAATTTAAAATCTTTGTAACATGCAAATGCAAGTAATAATCTAATTGCTTCAAGCCTAGCTACAGGTGCATATGTTTCATCATAATCTATTCCTTCTTCTTGTGAATATCCTTTAGCTACAAGTCTAGCTTTGTTTCTGACTATTTTTCCATTTTCATCAAGTTTGTTTTTAAATACCCATTTGGTGCCTATTATTGATTTATCCTTAGGACACGGTACTAAATTCCATACTTGATTTCTTTGGAATTGATTGAGTTCTTCTTGCATTGCTTCAATCCAATTATTATCATTTAATGCTTCATCAATATTACTAGGTTCAATTTCTGATATTAAAGCAAAATGACTTTCAAATTCTTGTAAACTACTTCTAGTTCTTACTCCTGTATTTAAATCACCAATAATTTGCTCAGATGGATGTGCAGATACATACCTCCAGTTTCTGCTACTTTCTGAAATACCTTCTGAAATAGCTTCTGAAGGAGTTTCTGAGTTTTCTTCTGACTCAGTTTCTGTATCATTTTGAGGAGCAACTTCTTCTGATGTTTCAGAATTCTGCTCATCTTTTGCTTGAGAACTAATATCCTCCTTTTTAACTAATTCTTCACTCTCTTCATCATCAAAATCATCATCTCAATTTTCTCAATAAATTTTACATTTATAGTTTCTTCGATTATTCTTGTTTTTAAGTTAAAAACACGATAAGCTCTACTGTTCAAGGAATATCCTACAAATAAACATTCTTCGGATCTTTCATCAAATTTTCCCATATTTAGATTGTTTTTCAACACATAACACTTAGATCCAAAAGCATGAAAATAAGATACAGTAGGTTTTCTTCCTTTAAACAACTCATATGATGTTTTTGAAGTTAATGGTCTTAGATACACTCTATTTATTATGTAACATGCTGTTGATACAGCCTCTGCCCATAAAAACTCAGCTACTTTGTTTTCATTTAACAAAGTTCTTGTCATTTCTTGAAGAGTTCTATTCTTCCTTTCTACAACCCCGTTTTGTTGAGGAGTATAAGGAGCGGAAAAATTATGAGCTATACCATTTTCATCGCAAAAATTTATGAATAAAGCATTGTCAAACTCTCTTCCATGATCGGTTCTTAAACTTATTATGGACATTCCTTTTTCATTTTGAATTTGCTTAGCAAATCTTTCAAATACTTCAAATGTGTTATTCTTCTGTTTTAAGAAAAACACCCATGTATATCTAGAATAATCATCAACAATTACAAGACCAAAACGACATCCTCCAAGACTTAAAGTTCTTGTTGGACCAAATAAATCTAAATGCAACAATTCCAATGGTCTTTTAGTAGAGATTACATTCTTGCTTTTATGAGGTGACGAAACCATTTTATTTTTCATACATGTTTCACATTTAATGTCTTGTTTTATATTTATTCTTGGTAAGCCAAAAATAATTTTCTTCTTGGATAGTTTTTCGAGTTGATTGAAATTAACATGACCAAGTCTTCTATGCCATATTTTTATATTTTCAGACATAGCAAAGAAACATTTTTCGAAAGTTACATTTGAAGGTTTGACTAAATAAACATTCTTGTTTCTATATCCTTCAAATAGTTTTGTTCCATTCTTGTCATAAGCATAACATTTATCATGTTCGAAAATCATTTTGTAACCCTTGTCACATAATTGACTTATACTTAATAAATTATGTTTTAATCCAACAACAAGAGAAACATTTTCAATTGTATGAGGAGATAGACCAATAGTACCTGTTGCCACTATTTTACCTTTACTATTGTCACCAAACTTAACATATCCTCTTTCTTTCCAATTAATACTTGTGAACAAAGAAGCATCTCCAGTCATATGTCCCGAACACCCACTGTCGAGATACCATTTTCCTTTAAGCTTTGCTTCTTGTTCCTACATGTATCAACAAAGGGTTAAACCTTCTTAGGAACCCAAACAAGTTTGGGTCCTTTGAAATTCAAGCTCTTCTTTTCAAAGTTATCAACTTGTTGTTTCATGAGCTTGTTTTTCTTGTAGAAACAAAACTTCTCAATATGGCCAATTTTATTACAAAAATAACAAGCATAAGAATAACTATTCCCATATCTATTGTTCCTGTTCTGGAACTGATGTGGATATTTTCTAGAATATCCTCTTACCTGTTCCTTCACTTGCCCTCTTCTTGTAAAGTTTCTGTTCTGATCTGGGTACCTTCTGATATACCCTTGAAATACCCTCTGACTGGACTGTCAGATTTTTTCTTTGTTACAGTGTTGTTAACTGTAGATGTTTCCTTAAATAAGGATTCTTTTCCTTTAACAAATACAGTTTTTTGAACATTCTTACTACTGCTACCTTGTTCAAATCCTAAGCCATATTTTATTTTATCAGTTCTTTGAGAGGAAATCAACATATTTAACTTTTTGTCACTCTCATTGAACTTACTGAACGTATTCTTTAGTGATTGAGATAAGTCTCCTATTCTTCTGTTAAGTTCTTTAGTCTCTTCTTTTAGTATACTATTCTCTCTCATGAATTTATTCACTTTCACATGTAATTTTTCATTATCATGTTTCAATATGTCGTTTTCATCCATAAGTAACCTATTTGTTTGAATAACAACTTCCTTTTCATTTTTGAGAGATTTAACTTCAGAATCAAGTTTATTTATTTTAACATGTGCCTTTTTCAATGATTTCAATAAGTTTTGCATTTCAATCATTACATCCTCATCAGAAACATAATCAAGTTCTGAATTTACCTCAGATTGTGCCATTAAGCATATGTTTGAATCATCCTTTTCATCCTCTGAGTTATCCTCTGAATCTGTCTCTGATTCGTCAAGGTCACTCCACGTCGCCATCAAGGCTTTGTTTCTCTTTTTGAACTTCTCAATTTTCTTAATCAGTGATGGACACTCGTATTTAATGTGACCAGGCTTCTTGCATTCATAACAAATAATTTCTTGTTTCTTCTCTTCTTTCATCTCCTTTTTCTTGTCTTTGTCCTTGAAGAATTTACCTGCATCATATCTCTTAGTTTCGAATTTTTTAGTAAATTTCTTACCTTGCTTTCTTCTCAGAATTTTGCCAATTCTTTTAGCCAACAAGTTGATGTCATCACTATCATTGCTACTGGTCTCTGAATCTGATGCATCCGCATGAACTTCCTTTGCTTTAAAAGCAATGGCTTTCTTGCTTCCTTCTGCTTCTTCAGTAGCATCTATGTGAGATTGATACGCCATCAGTTTCTCCTTGAGTTGACTTAAGGTTAAAGCGCTGAGATCATTTGCTTCTTCAATGGCCGTTTTCTTTGCATCCCAAGCTATAGGTAAGATCCTTAGTATTTTCCTGACAAGATCAGCTTCCTCTATCTTCTTTCCAAGAGAAGCTAACTCGTTAGTTATAGAAACAAATCTATCAAAAGCATCTTTAATTTTCTCTTCAGGTTTGAATTTGAACAATTCATATCTTTGCAAGAGAGCATTGATTTTAGTATCTTTAATTGTTCTCGTTCCTTCATAGGTCTCACTAAGTGTATCCCATACTTGCTTAGCAGTAATGCAAGATGAAATTAAATAGAATTCAGATGGTGAGATAGTAGTTAGAAGAAGGTTCTTAGCCTTGTTGTTCTTCTCTATTGCTCTCTTTGATCTTGAGTTAATTGTGCTTCAGCAGTCACGTTCACTTGATAGTCTCCAACTGTAATCACCTGCCATGAGTCAAAATCATTAGCCTTGATGTAAGTCTCCATACGCATTTTCCAATAAGGATAATTAGAACCATTAAAATAAGGTGCTCTATTTACTGCAATATTTGTTTCAGCCATGATACTTGGATCACTCAATAATAATTGAGGCAAGCTCTGATACCAATTGTTGGTCCCAATAATGTAAGCAAGAGGGGGGGTGAATTGCTTTTTCACAAAAATAAATTCTTTTCGAAATTTTCAATTCACTTCCTTTTGATTACTTTATTAAACTTAGAATTAATTAAACTTGCTGTTTAGAAACTAATCACAGCTGATAATCACACTTGTATATCTATTTTAATTCAAAACAGATCAAATTTAATTTTATGCGGAATACAGACAACTCTCTGAAGTACTCTCTGAAACAGGTTCTGAAACGTGACAGTTTATCAAATACTTCAATATAAATTGCACGAAAATAAAAAGAGTAGGGTAGAGAAAAATGCAAATCGATTTATAGAGGTTCCGCCTCGAGCGTCAGTCCTCTCTTCCAACTCCACGTTGGGGACCCGGTATTCCACACCGGTTTGTTCCACTATATCCAAAATCAAAAGTTACAAGCTTGTCTTGCCAATCCTCTTGGCTACAAACACTCTGTCCCAATTCTCACGGTTATCCTATAACACACAATTGGTCTAACAGATAACTTGCAACACTCAACCTCACTAAAAAAAATTGAATGATACTCAATCAAGGAAATACAATAAATATCCTATCTTTCGAACAAAAATATTGTGAACACTTTGTAACGCAAGGACTTTTGAGAGAAATGCACTCGAAGACTTTTTCTTTCAACAGAGAGTTAGAGCAAGATTCGTTCTTCTCATCATATCTTCCTTGTTGTTGTGCTTCCTCTATATATTGTTTTATCTCAACGGCTAGCAAAGAAGTCGTTCAAAACAATTCGAATTCTTCTCAAATTGAAAATATTTGACTTGGCAAATTCCCTCCTTTGAAGTGTCTGTTACGTGTATGATCAATCCCGAATAATCTTCTTAGCTTTATCCAAATTTCGTTGATGCTGTCATCTGATAATGTCTCATATATCTTGATATGTTTATCCATAACAATTTGGATAAATACTTCAACAAACTATCCCATAAAAATAGTGATATCCTTTATCCTTGAAGATAAGCTTTAAAAGATCTTCGTTTCGAAAATTTGAACCAACATGAACTTGGTAAAGTATATCCCTTATCTTTAGGAATTTGCTGACCACGTGAAACATAAAAATCTGACGATCTTCTTCCTCAAGAAAAAAATAGACGTAACTTATAATAAAATTGATGAAATAAATCCCCTTGGATATTTTATCCAACTTTAGTGGAACAAAATGAATATACTACCCAAATATATTCATTTCGTGGAGTCAGGCCTTCATATAATAAATAAATTCGCAACATTCTGTGCATCTTCTGTTCTGGAACAGATTTAGTTTCTGATCTTCCTTCTGAAAATGAATCTGAAATACCTTCTGAAAATGACTCTGAACTACCTTCTGAAACAATTTCTAAAAAATCTGATGATTAGTTCAATCATGAAATATTTTGATTTTGGTTTTGGTTTTGGTTTTGATTGCTATACTGTATTTATTTGTTAAAAAGACTTTTACTCCTTTTTGTTATCATCAAAATATTATGAGAGATTCCAACACCAAGCATTAACAGAGAACCGAAATATCAATACGTAGCAGACTGTCACTCGTTTATATATGCAATAATGCAGTATGTGCAATGCATCACCAGGTTATTTAATAAGTCAATAGTTCTTATTCAGTTTCATGGTGGTCATACATTACATACAATAATCATCATACTATTTCACATCATCATACCATTGTATTATCACTTTCATAATGGTAGATTAACAATCATACAATCACAACACATTTTAATCAAAACATTTATATTATTATCTTTGCATTACACATTTAGTTAATTACAAGCACAAACAGTAAAATATGACTGAATTACTCACCAGCTCATAGTGACAAATCGTAGTAATCTGCCGGAAGGTCCTCTATGGTATCAAAGTCACATATTGAGATGAATAAAATATTCATCAATAAAACATAGATTATATAACTAAACTCCTAAAGTGTCTAATGTCCTAAATTGATATTTGGCTCGATTTCTATTACTTATTTTGATCCGTTAATGGTCTTACAATAACAATCATTATTTAACATTTACTTTCAATTTGCTTGTCTTGATTTGGTTGGATATTTACGTACATTTATCTGGTATTTAAGAAATTGATATTTAATAAACTTATATATTCATAGTTATTATTACTACTTTTATATTATTCTCTAACTAACTCATTATAGTAACTTATATTTATTTACTATTGTTTAGTGTTGTCGTGTTTCTCTGGATCTATTTTATATAATTATTTTATCATTTTTAGAAGTCACATTATTCATAAATTTAGCTTATTTTGATTTCCATTCTTATCTATTTATCTATATAAAACAAATATTTGACAATTATAGTTGCTAATAAACTTCTTATGGTTAATGCATTATGTACATATAAAAAATGGCATTAACTCTATACCTAGCTTCTACTACTAAGGTCATCAAAAGATACATATACATTGCCCTACATACCACATGTTATGCATACATGTACACCATCAAAATCTATCAATATCATATCTATCATGCCATCACTAATAAATAGTACAAACATCATCATCATATAATACTAGATCTGACTCAAAGGCTAGGATAAAGGTGACCCTTGCCCTTCTCCTAAGGGCCTAACTGAGGGTAACTATCCTCTCCCTCGAAGCTGCTGTCACTAATATCAATCTTCGTGTCCCTATCTCCTGGTGGTGCCAGGGTTAGATCTGTATCCATCATTCGGATACCTCTAGGAGCAGGCCTCTGCTCACCCTCGGAACTAGGAGGTCCATCTCTCTCAATCCACCCTCCAAGTGCAGTCCCGATCCATCTAACATATTGGAAACATACTTTTCTGCCTCAATCCTTCGCCTCTTTCCCTCTCTTTCATCTAACAATTCTGCTGTTATACTTCTTTTATGAAATGTAGTCTGAACCGACTTCTGTACTACTCTATCCTACATAGAAGGGGGATGCTGGAACTCACCCGCTATCTCGGGTATAATAGGAGGCTTCCTCATCAATACACGTTTGGAATAGTTGCACTTGATCACCTGTGCAAGCATCCATGCATCATCATAGGCTGTTTCCTCTCTCACCTGGATGTGATCATACCAAACATCATGAGCATAAATCGCCTCTCCTCCAATAGATACCCAAACTTTAAAATCAGGAGAAGCTGGTCTCACAGATCTAGATGAGACTATGAATGCTATGTTATCAATCTCTAGACCACCTCCTCTCTAAACTATCAATCTCACAAATCTATAGAGTGTCTCTATAGTTAATCCATTATTTGGAAATGTCCTCTCCATCAGAAATAACCATCGTTTAAATAAAGGTTGTAATCATCTTTCCAAATGCTCAGTATCTCCTCTAGGGTTTTGGTAATCCCACATAGATACAAATCCTCTACCAGGACCCACAATCCGTGTCTGTAATCTATCAGAGTCTCTTCTTCCTGCATACTAAATATCTCCCATCTAATATGGCATGTAGCAGGATTAGCTGCACATAACAAAATATGCATGATTAATAATAATCACACAGATTTTATTCCTAATTTTGCAATGTAATTCTACCCATAACCACCCAACTATTACTAAAAGGTGCTAATTGGATCTAAACTTACTATATTTACCAATGTAATTCTTCCACATATTATACCAGCAACCATGCTCTGATACCAACTTAAAGTTGTCACGCCCCAAGGGTACCCTAGTAGAAGTAAACAAGTCACACTTGAATACTATCACTAGATTACCTTCGAAGAGCGACACATTTTTCAAAATAACAAGATCTTTTAGTTATTTTGATAAGAAGGATAAATACATGCAAGATATAAATTAGTAAATAACTGTCACCTTAATCATAGAGTATCATAGATTATTACAAACCATGTAGTCTTTTGTAATTCTCTACATACATAACCGATGAAATAATACTAGCCAATCTATTCTAGGAAAATATAAACCGTTAATCCTAGATAGAATCATAGGCTTCTATCTCTTAAGCCCTTATCGAAGCTATATTCCTGGAAGTAACTAACCAAGGTCGAAGCGTAAACCTGAAAATAGGGGTGTTCACGGTTCGGTTAACCGGTTTGTAGCTCTATTTTTTAACCTAAACGTAATGATCGGATTTTCAATATCCTGATCCTAAACCGATCCATTATGAACGGTTAATCGCCTTAACAGTTAACATTTTTTTTTTGTTAACTTTTTTGGTTTTCGGTTTTTAACCATTTAACATAATGGTTATGCAAAATTTGCCATTAAACATATTTTTCAATATATCCATTAAAAAATTTGCTGTTACACATATTTTTCAATATGATCATCAACTATTCCATCTTTTAATTTGATTATTCCATACTAAAGGAAAAAGTTAGCAAATGAATCCACTCCACGTTTCATGTCCACATAAGCAGGTTATATATAAGAAGGGTCCATTCTCGGTGTTTACTGCCTAAGAACACTAGTTAAAAGCAAATAAAAGAGAAAATGATCCTTCCTTTAAATCATTTTTTTAGGCTCCATGAATTAAAAACAACAAATCTACGATCAGGTAGAGAATTCATAAGGATAGCAAACTTCCCTTGCATTGCTTCTCTCATGAGGATTAAGCCTAGATCACTTGAGCAATCCTGGTCAACGTCTCAAACACTCAAAAACTCTCTTGACCATTAACAAGTGCCCATTAAAAAAAATAACAGGAAAAATCTCAACTACAAAGAAGCTATCCTCTAGACTTTCTAAGCACCAATTTGATTTGCTTGTGTTACTATTGTTCTATTCCCTTCTTGAGATCTCTCTTCCTTTCTGTAGAACAAAAGTAGCAAAATAAGAAATCGGAATTCCACTTGTAATTTATTAATCAAACAAAAATTTATAAATATGGACTTGAATATATAATAGCAAAACAAAGCAAGAAAAAATATACTAGAGAAATTAACTTACATTCTCTTTTCAATCATCAATCTTGCAAAGAGGATGATCTTCTGTAATGCAAGATGTTTCTACAAAAAAAAAAAAAGTAGAAAAAAACAAAGAATTTCAATGAATTATATATAGAAGTAAAATATCAATAAAACAAAAAAAAATGAAAATTAGAAATATTTTTACCTATGGATACGGACTCAAGTTGTTCCAAGATAGGCTCAAGATATATTGGTTGACTTGAATTCCTCAACCAATTTTGTCCACAAATTAAAGCTTCCACAAGTTTAGGTGTAAGAGCACTCAGAAATGAATCAAGCACACGACCTCCGGTGCTAAAAGCGGATTCACTAGCAACTGTAAACACGGGAATAGCTAACACATCCCTTGCTATTAAAGCCATCGTTGGGTATTTAGATGAATTTGTTTTCCACCAGCCCAATATATCAAAAGAAGGTACCTTCCTCTCACAATCATCATGCAAATATTTTTCTAATTTGCTTTTAGAATCCTCACTTCCTTCATCCTCACAATGCTTCATGAACTTATCATCTAAGTATTGGCCTACATCTTGATATTCATCAGCCACCATAGATGTGTGCAAATTTTGTTGTTCTTTTCTTATTTGGATAGTAGATATAAGTTTGGAAGCACCATAAGACTCAAACAAAGAGTCCAAAACAAGTCTCACCTTTTCTTTTAGTTTGTTTGCAATACCCACATCATAAAATTCACCAACCATATAGTCAACATATTTCAATTTGCATCTAGGATCAAGAACTAATGCAACAAATAACAAAACATTGATATTATCAATATTTGCCCAATACTTGTCATACTTCTTCTTCATCCTAAGAGCCATTGCTTTCAAACTAAGATCTCTACCTTTTTCAATCATATCAGAAATCATCATGCCAAGACCATAGATCTTCTTCATATATTCTTTACTAGTGACATGAAGTGCACCAGACAAACTCAAAGTAGTGTCATAGAAAATCTTAAGAAAAGGCAATAATGATCTAGCATATTCCCAATCATCAAACATTGGAGTGCCCTTCTTCATAGTAAAATCCATAGAATACCTACTATTAGTGACCTCTAACAAACCAAAAGCTTTTTGAAATTTCAAAGCTGCCTCCAACATTAGGTATGTTGAGTTCCATCTAGTCTCCACATCTAAGCACAAATGACTCTCACGATCAATCTTCTCTTTTTCTACACAATTTTTAAACTTTTGGTTCCTAGAAGGAGAAGATTTCACATACTTTACCGCATGTCTAATTCTCACAATAGAGTCATTTATTTCACACAAACCATCTTTTATAACTAAATTCAAAATATGTGTAGCACATCTCACATGCAAGTGCTTACCCCCCAAGACACTTCCCTTCCAACTATTTAACCTTCTTTTCAAATACTGTAAGCCCACATCATTTGAGGATACATTGTCAACAGTTATAGTAAACACCCTATCAATTCCCCAATTAAGTAAACACCTCTCAACAGCCATGCCAATTACCTCCCTAGAATGACCATAAATTGGACAAAAAGCAATAATTCTTTTGTGCATTTTCCAATCATTATCAATGAAGTGTGCAGTAAGACACATATAAGACAAATTCTGAATAGATGTCCATGTATCAGTAGTAAGACAAATTATTGATGACATTTTCTTAAAATATTTTTAAAATTTTCCCATTTCCTCTTTATAAATATTGTAGCAATCTCTTCCTGTAGTTGTACATGAAGGGACTCGAAAACGTGGTTGCATCACTTGACAAAAATCACGAAACCCCTCATGTTCCACAAAATTAAAAGACAATTCATCAACAATGATCATCCTAGCTAGATATCTCCTACATTCTTCTTGATCAAACTTCCAATTACTAAGCAGACTTGGACAAGTCCCCTCATCAGATTTAGGTGTAGGTTTAAAAGCTAATGTTGATTGGCTCTTGTCAACATTATAAGGATACTTTTTACACCTACCTATGATTACCCAAACAACTTGTGCCACTAGTAGACGTAAATATAAGAGATTTGGTGCAATGTTTACATGTAGCTCTAGGATCATTGGCATCATTATTCTTCTCAAAATGTTCCCAAACCTAAGATGGTTTTCTTTTACGCACCTTTGAATTAGCTAGTTGAGGGGGAGGATATTTTATTGCATTCTCATCACCACTTAAAGGTTGGGAGCTCACATTCTCATTAACTAAAGCTTGAGGGACCTCATTTGAAGTAGAGTTCGTAGTTTTTTCATTGTCCCCAGTACTAGACATCTACAACAATATCAAACAAAAAGATATATTAGGTAAAACTAAATTTAGTAAGTGAAACAAAAAGATACCAATTAGATAAAAAAAAAGAAAAAACAAAGTAATAAATAAAACAATCAGACCTAATTTACTCAAGTCTTATGTAGGCCTTCATATTAAATAGAAAATCCGTGTCCTAAAGCTTCCTATTTTTCATAAAATCCATTCTAATATGGTGGTATAAACAATGCTTTTCTAATAATAAAATGGACCAGCTCTAAATTTTCCCTCCTCACCAAAAGTAAAGGAAGAAAAAACAAAAGTGAAAAAGAAGGAAAAATTCCTATTAAAACCAGTGTCCCTTTAAACAAAGAGATTCATTGTGATATCATCCTCTTCCATAGAACATTTCTAGCAAAACATAACAGGATATCAGCAACAGGATTTAATAGTAACATTTCCATTAGCTTGTCTTATTTAATTGGAGCAATCACAGGATTGAACCTTGCTTTTAAGTCGAGACGTGGTACATAGCTAAACCAGCAACCTATGTTACTAGATAGTTTTCATCGGATTCAATTCCTGCTTCAATTAGAATAGAAAAACTTAACACGCGCAACCAAAAGCTCTTGACCTTTCCTTAATTTCTACTTCTTTTAGGGTCATTTTGGTATTTTTATTTTTATTATTTTTAATTTAATTTTATATATAAATTAATTAAACAGATTAAATAGAAATAAAATAAATATGTACACGATGTAAGTATAAGAAAATTATAAATTCTTGCTGACATAGCCCGTGAATACTTATAAATTATAGATAATACGAATGGCATAGCACTTCCTAGAATCTAACCTATCCTGTTTAGTCAAGCAATCATAGTCACCATCGTATTGTGTCCTCTTATTATAAACCCTCAACATTTAATGACTTTCATTTCCAAACAAACCTTTCATTCTCCATCTCACTACTACTTTTTTCTTGGAGATAATATGAATGATCCCAAGTATGCTTACCCTTATCCAGCTTAAGGTACTTTCTTCTCTTCTTTCAATATTTCATATCCTAATTTTCTAATCTTTCCTAAATTTTCTTCTACTGGGTAATGAGTATTGCTTCAATCCTCTTACTTTCGTTCTGAATTTGTACAATGTTGTCCTTTTTTTTTTTTGTTTTTTTAATTTTATGAAATTAAAGGATACTATCAAGGCCCTCTTATAGTGCCACCTCCACAGTATTATGCTGCTCCACTGCTGAACATGACTAAACACTTTACATTGTAGTAGAATTATTATAATCATAATGTGTGGATAAAACTTATATATGAGTTTCGTATGACAGATTTCCCCAAATCCATTATCCCTCAGACCCATACATAAGAACTTTCACAAAGAAAAAAACTAATAACAGATTCCTCTACTACTAATACTTGGTAAGACAAACTAAAATCAATTGGACCTAATACAAATTAAATTAAAGAAAAAAAAATTTAATAACAGATTCCTCAACACCATGATGAACTAACAATTTTTAGTGTAAAAACATCAATATATTACGCTCAGAATGTCGCATACCTTCTCTCTAAGTTTAGCTTTACCAATGATGAAATTGGACCTGGAGAAAAGGAGGACGAGATTGGGGCAAGACACGCCGCTGTGGTAAGGAAATGAAATCCGTAGTTGAAGTTGAGGGAAGGCCAAAGAGGAGGGTTGCGTGGTCACTGTGGTGTGTAGGCTGTATTGCTGTAGCTGTGTGTGTGTGGGGTGTGCGGCTAAGAAAAAAATAGGTAAGGTTTCCAATCAACGTTGAAGTTGACCATCCTAAATTTATATTTTTTAAAAAAGTAATTATATGAGTATATGTAGAGGTGAAACCGTGAAAGGACCCTTCAATTATTCGGCACGGGATGAAGCTGGGATACCATGTGATTGGTAAGTCTGGTATACTGCATTTCTTGGTTTTTCAAAACACACACTTAAGGATGCATTTACTCTTCGAAAAGCTTCCCATAAATGTTCACCATGAAATAGTAATTTAAAAAAAAGAAAGAAAAAATAAATTTAAACCTTAGATCTCTTAATGCGATGTCATAGTTGTTGCCTATTTTCTTAGTTCAAAAAAGTAATTATATGGATATATTTTTAAAAAGTAATTATATAGATATATTATAAATTATATATATTATAATTATGGATCGGTTAAACGAATCTGTCGGATTTTAGTATATAAAAACCGAAATCGAAACCGAAAAAATTAAAAATGGTAATCCTAAACCTAAATCGATGGATCGATTAACCATTTTTTAGGATTGATTTTCGGTTTCGATTCGGTTATCCTAAACATTCGGTTTTTTTGCACATCCCTACCTGAAAAGACTATGAGAGTGTGAGCAAAACCACGGATTAGTGAATAACTAGATATATTACACACCAAACAAGTTTATTAATAAATCATATGTAATGCAATCACTCAAACATATGAACATTTACTTTATGACCCACATCCTAGGAGAGACTAAGTTTATAGGAAAATAAATGATTTTTCGTCTTAGGATTATCACTTTAAATTTAATAACTATTTTAACTGACCATTTCCTGTGTAAACCCCGGTTTTTCCAGTAGTCAAGTAAACTTTGGGAGCCGGAAAGCGAAATCCTAAATCGGATTAGTTCAAGCCTTGTGAGAGAAACTTAGAAACCCTATATCCGGCTTTTCTTTGGTTTCATATCAAAAGAAATCTTATAAAATAATTTAATGTGAAATATTGTTTTAAAGTATATTTCAAACCATAGAAAGTTTTAATTTCAGAAAATTTTCTATTCCAAGCCTTCTCGAGCCCCATTACGGAAAAGCGAGCCCTGGGACTAGAAACTCAAAAAAATATTCCGGAATACTCTTTAGAACCAAAATTTTACAAGGATTTCAAAAATATAACTTTTATAATTTTTCGGGCTATAAAAATTACAGTTATAGCCTTTTTCCCGTATTTTCTTTACTACCGGTAAAGTAGATATCTTGTCTACTATTTACCACTATTCACAAGTACAACCTACAATACACACTACCCATGCCCTAGTCTTACATCCTTACAACTACTCATTATATTTTCTTTTCAAAGAAATTTTTGTTTCTTACTAAATTATTACATTTAATACATTTTATTATATAAATTATAATTTCAAATAAAATTAAATCACTCCTCTCTCTCTCTCTTGATGGTCGACGTACCCTCCCATTTTTCCCCTCAAATTGTTTTATTTTCTTTTTTTTTTATATAACATACGCTAATTCACTCAATATATATACTCATTTACACATCTCTCCTCATTTCTACTCTTTCAAATTTTTAACAAAGCAAAATCCTCTCTTTTTCTTTCCTCTTTGTCGTGAACCCCAAACCCTAACCCTACACCTGCGCACCCCCACCCCCCCCCCCCCCCCCCCCCCCCCCGCCCCCGCCGCACAACAACACACACACTCACACTTCAAGTTCATTTCTTCATCAAATCCTCCTTTAGATGATGATTCTTGAGCCTAATTACTACTTAATCTTGTAATGGCAAGATTATTCATGTGTGTTTTCACTTTAAATCCCCATGAGCAAGTGCTAGGGATAAGGAAATATTAATACATGAATATCAAGCCATCACAAGAGTAGATCTTGTGTTCGATGAGCTTTTGTTGAAATATTATCATGTTCATGCATATAAAAATAGAGATCCTGCATGAAAAATATATGTTCATACTCTTAAACTCCTTTTCATGCACTATAAGCAGTAGATCTAGCACTTAGACACTTATATTATACTTGACATTCATGTTCATATAGATATTTTGTGTTTTCATGCATTAATGCTCATAAAGATTTAGTCTTGTATATATAAATGTGATAGTTGGTAGATCTTTATGTGGATAAGACAAGGAACTTGAAAAGAAAAGTTTTTTTGTTAGAAATATTCAAAAGAAAATTCGTATGACTTCCAAACCCTATTTTAAAAACCCTTGTATCAACTTTGAAACTCATGTTTTATGTGAAAAATGAATGGTATAAGTAATAGATATCATTAAGTAGTGATTTTTATAAGTTGAAATGAGTTTGGATGAAAGTAATGTGTAAAACAAGAAGTAGAATCAAGATGGAAAATTTTGACTAGGTTCCTTCAACCCTGATGTGAGGGCGTAAATCTACATCCTGTTTGAATTCCGGTTCTCCAAACTTGTAATTGAGCATATGTTTGATTGGTGCATTACACTTGCTTGATAATAAACTTGTTTGTTATTGTTTGATGTGTAGTTTGGTCAGGTTATCTCACTGAGTCGTGGTTTCGCTCACCCCCCAACAGTTTTGGTGCAGGGCTAATGCTTGCTGGGAATAGGCTAGGAATGTGTGAAGAGAGTTTTCCATCAGACTCATTGAAGTTAGAAAAATGGATCACTATGAACTTAGAATATAATTTAGATAAACGGTACAAACATTTGAGACTTTGTATTTTATAGGCCGAAACCCAATTTTTATTATTTGGTAGAGGATACCGATTCTTTGCGATCTTGGTGAGATGTGGAAAATCAGATTCCATAGTTATGTTTCAATAATAGCATTATTTGTATTGTATGATCAATGTATGAGAAATTAATAAATAAATAGAGTCTTGTAATCTCTGACTTGCAAGACGGTTTTCATATTGCAGGTGCACACGTAATATGACAATTTCAGGACAATCCTACTAAGCCCCTATTAGGGTCATGACAGAAGTGGTATCAGAGCTATAGGTTTGTCAGAGATAGGAGCAACCTACCAAATGATGAGAATTGGGGTAGAACTTGGGTAGATAAATTAGGTTTATAAATTAAAAGATGTAGACATATAGACTATAATATATATTTATATATTACATATATGATATGGACATATTGTCATGCCCCGTAGGGTATTCTAAAAGTAACAGCCCGCCACATACTAAGTAAGACTCTCGAGTTCCCTACCCGGGGCCTTCGGAAGTGTTAAGTAGATGTAAAGCGTTCCTTTACGACAATAGAATACTTCAACAAATGGAGTTAAACAGTTTAACGAGGCATTCATTAGCCATAGACAATAAATCAAAACGCATAATTTAAAGTTTACAAGATCTAAGGGGCATTCCCCCGCAAAAGAATAACAATCCATTACAGTCATCCAGAGTCTTTAGTTTCTAATGGAAGTCTATAAAAAAAGGAATGGATTAAACTTCTATGGGAAACTCCTATCTCCGGTACCTGCGCTGTGGCTTGTCTCGGCCTAAGCCATATAAAATCATGCTGCAAAAGATAGAAACTATGGGGGCGTAAGCTAACTAGCTTAGTGAGTGATAACTTCCATAACGCAATTAAGTATAAGTCATTCAAACAAGTATTTATTCAGGCAAGTGAATGCATCAAACAAATGTGATCATCCAAACATATGACCGTCCGGAAATCATATGTGGATGGACTTGCGCCCTCCATCCCGGGTTAGCAGATTAACGAATCCTGCGGTACGACGCCGTTTAAGCTCACGGTCAACTAATAATAATTCGTTTTATGGATCATGATTAACCAACAAGTCGTTTTATGGATCACGATTAACCAACAAATTCGTTTTATGGATCACGATTAACCAACAATGCGAATGCTCCAACCCATCGTGACATGAATGAATTCAATTTATAGTCGGAGTCGAATATTCATTAATTCAATTCTTTTAAGTGACCAACAAGTATTCGCAGACATTCATCATAAGATACTAGTAAAGCAGTCAATATCTTAACACCCGGTTTCGATATACCTTAAGCTCCATTTCACATATCAACAATAAACAACATAAATAATTCCCATATACCCCATCATGCATATATAATTTCTTTTATCTTTGCCTACATCACTAGTGCCACTACATTACAATCACATGCATTAATTGAGAGTGGAAGTAAACTCACTCGCCATTGGACGCCAACTTCCTAATAACAGTAGTCGGGAGGTAGAGTGTCGTCCTGCTCGGGATCACCTACCAAGCAAGAATAATCCTAATGAGATTCTCATCATGTAACTAAATCAAACTATACATCTAGACTAGTTGAATTCGGATTTCTCGCTATTTGCGGAAGTTCCGACTTAAAACGCCCATAACTTAGTCATTTTAACTCGGAATTTCGCAAATTTTATATCGATCTTCATCTACTTCGAAACATCTATCTATTTCTAATATTAAATTCAAGTTTTAAAAATAGTAAGGTCACGGAACAGTGGGATCAGTTCTGTTCCGCAATTGACCCAATCTTGAAAATTTGCTTTACCTTTGATAAAAAGTGTTCCTAGATGATGATTCATGCATGAATGATATGGGAATGAATTTCTAATATAAATGCCATGTGATGGACTTAATATACATGGTCATAATAACTTTGTGATAATGACTCATATGAACTCTTAAGTGTTGGGGAAAATCTCATAAGGACTAATTCTAGGAAGCTATTTTTCCACATTATGCTCCTTAGGGTTTCTTTGGCTTTTAATCTTGTAATCCACTTATTATTAACTAAAATAGGTTCTCAAAGTCTATATTAATCATAGCCTCCATTCATGCATAAAAATTCCCATTTTTCATTTGATAGACATGTCTTTGAACTAGCTTTTGTAAAAATCCGAATTTTCTAAATTTCATTTTCTTGTATTTTTCTTAAGGGAAAACTTATCTAATGCATTAAAAATTGAAGTTCCAATGTGTATATTATCTAAGGACTTCATTTAGCTTATAAAACATCCAATTTAGACTTAAATACTAAGTGTTTATATGGGCATTACCTAAAATTACGAATTTTGACTACACATCCAAAGTCAATATTTTTCCTTCTAACTTCACTTCTTGTTTTCTTATTTTATTATGCCTAAACTCATCTAAACTCATGAAAATAATTCCTTCAACATGCCTATTACACATACATTTCATTTTCTTATGAAATATGAGTTAAAAATGATTTGGTGGTTTTCAAAGTAGGGTTTCCATTTCATCCGAATTTTCAATCTTTCATTTTTGACAAAGTCCTTCCTTTTTCAATTTCTTGCCTTCTATCTATGATTATCCACTATCTAACATCTCTATACATATACAAGACTACATTTTTGTGATCATCAATGCATGAAAATAAAAATAACTCTATGATCATACATGTAAATGACAATGTGAGGTCTAAACTTTAGATCTACTAACTACAATGCATGAATCATAAATATCATGCATGAACATCAACATAATACAAAGATCTCTATTCTACATGCATGAACAAGATGATCTTAACATAAACACATCTAACACTAGATCCATGTCTTGTGATGGCTTGATATTCTTGTTCATGTGTTTTCATGTCCCTAACAAGAGCTCATTGGGATTTAAATGAGAAAACACCAAGATATAGTCTTGCCATTACAAGATATAGGATAAGCAAAGTCTAAAATCAACATACCAAAGGAGGATCTAAGGTAGAAATGGAGGAATTTTGAGTTGAAGATGCAAGAGGAGAGGAAGGGGGTTACGGCAAGAAGAAGAAGAGAATGGGAGAGTTTTCTCTCTTTTTCAAAATTAAAACAAGGAGGAATGAAGAGAGAGAGAGAAAATTATGTATTATATGAAGGTTTTAGGGTTTAGTAATGAATAAAAATTGTAAAATAAATCAAATGGGAGGAAAATAAAAGGGGGGGGGGGGGGGGGGGGGGGGCCGCCATCATGCGTGTGTGTGTGTGTTTAAAAATTTGATATTTGTAATTTAGTAGAATGAAATTGTAATAAATGTAATAAATTTAAGAGACAAATTTTCTGGAAAAGAAAATTGAAATGAGTAGTTGTAAGGATGTAAGAATAGGGTATGGGTAGTGTGTAGAGTAGGTTGTACTTGTGAATAGTAGACAAGACATCTACTTTACCGGTTGTACCGAAAACACGGGAAAAGCTATAACTGTAATCTTTATAGCTCGGAAAATTATAAAATTGATATTTTTGGAATCCTTATAAAATTACTGTTCTAATGAATATTTCGGAACATTTTTTTGAATCCGTGGCCCGGGGCACGCTTTTCCGTAATTGGGCTCGGGCAGGCCTGGAATTGAAAAGTTCCCGAATTTAAAACTTTCAAGGGTTTGAAATGTACTTTGGGACAATAATTTAAATCCATTCACTTTATAAAATTCATTTTACTATGAAACTGAAGGAAAGCCGGATTTAGGGTTCCTAGGCTTCATTCACTAAACTCAACCTGATCGGATTAGGGTTTCGCTTCCAATTCCCGGGGTTTCCTAGCTACTGAGAATACCGGGGTTTACAACCTCCCCACCTTAAATAAAGTTTTGTCCTCAAAACGGAACTGACGTACCTTGTCCTTCGAACATCTCGGGGTACTTCCTTCGGATTCGTCTTCGTCTTCCGCTTCCCAGGTTGTTTCTTCAAAGGTATGATTCCTCCATAACACTTTGACATAGTGAATGTCTTTGTTTCGTAGCTTTTGAGTTTTCTTATCCAATATCTTTACTGGGTGTTCTTCATATGTCAGGTTTTCCTTCAACTGAATTGGTTCCAATTCCAGAATCCTTTCTGGGTCGGCAACATATCTCCTCAAAACTGACACATGGAATACATTGTGAATTCCGGACAAATTAGGTGGTAGGGCTAGTCGATACGCCAGATCTCCGACTCTTTCCAGGATCTCAAAAGGTCCAATGTATCTCGGCTTAACTTCCCTTGTGTACGCCCTTGATACTTTTAATCGGGTTTATCTTCAGGTACACATGATCACCCACTTTAAATTCAAGCTCTCGTCTTTTCAAGTCTGCCCAGCTCTTTTGTCGATCCTGAGCTTCCTTCATTTTCCGCTGAATCAACCTTACTTTATCCACGGCTTCCTGTACCAATTCCGGCCCAATTGCTACCTTTTCCACTTCATCCCAAAACAAAGGGGACCTACAACGCCGTCCATACAAAGCTTCATACGGAGGCATCTGGATGGTGGAGTGATAGCTGTTATTGCAGGCAAACTCGATTAGGTGGACATGACTATCCTAATTCCCCTTGAATTCCAAGGCATACGCCCTCAACATGTCTTCTAGGGTTTGGATCGTCCGCTCGGACTGTCCGTCGGTCTGAGGATGATAAGCCGTACTTAAGTGCAATTTAGTACCCAAGCTCTTCTGCAAGCTTGTCCAAAACTTGGACACAAATCTCGGGTCTCTATCAGAGATGATCCCTGCAGGTATGCCATGTAATCTTACGATCTCTCTGATATAGATCTTGGCTAACCTTTCCATTGAATAGGTCATATTTATGGGTAGGAAATGCGCCGACTTAGTTAACCGATCCACTATTACCCATATTGCATCACAACCCGATGGAGTCTTAGGGAAACCACACACAAAATCCATGGATATCTGATCCCACTTCCATTCAGGAATGGGTAAGGGCTTTAGCAATCCGCCCGGTCTCTGGTGCTCTACCTTCACCTGTTGGCATACTGAACACTTCATTACATAATCTGCCACATCTCGCTTCATTCCATTCCACCAATAGCAACTTTTCAAATCTTGGTACATTTTGGTGCCTCCCGGATGCATGGTATACCCGGAGTTATGTGCCTCACTCATTATTTCCTTCTTCAACTCCTCATCCTCTGGTACGCACAATCTTC
Source organism: Combretum micranthum (assembly GCA_024138025.1). NCBI lineage: Eukaryota > Viridiplantae > Streptophyta > Magnoliopsida > Myrtales > Combretaceae > Combretum > Combretum micranthum. The sequence continues at coordinate 756,202 of JAMXBD010000027.1, forward strand.
CATTCATTCGGATCACGTCTTCCTCGTCTACGCAAAGTCAAGGTACTTTCCCGCTTCGGTTTCCCTTTTTATCTTTTGTATTACGCTATCATACCTTTGGGCCTCCTTGATTTTCTCTATAAGGGTCGGTTCCAACGCCAAGTTGGATATCTCGAGCTCGGCGCTCCTGTCTATGAATTCAATCCTGAGCTTTTCAAATTCCTTAATCAACTCCTTCTGACTCGTAATCAAAGCGGCTACTTCCCCGTGATTCTTCCGACTTAGGGCATCCGCAACTGCATTTACTCTTCCTGGACAGTAATTTATCCCCAAGTCATAATCCTTTATTAATTCCAGCCACCTCCTTTGCCTCATATTTAACTCCTTCTGTGTGAACAGGTATTTGAGGCTTTTATGATCTGTGTATATCTCACACCGTTGTCCATACAGATAATGTCGCCATAACTTCAAGGCAAAGACAACCACAGCTAGCTCCAAATCGTGCGTAGGGTAATTCTGCTCATGCGGTCTCAATTGCCGAGAAGCATACGCCATAACCTTCCGCTCTTGCATCAAGACGCATCCAAGACCATTTCTTGAGGCATCACTATGTACCGTGTAGGACTTTTCCGGGTCCGGTAAAACCAAAATCGGTGCCAAAACCAGTCGTCGCTTTAGCTCCTGAAAACTTTGTTCCCTCTTGTCCGTCCAAATGAATTTTTCATTCTTTTGAGTCAATTGAGTCAGTGGCTTGGCTATCTTGGAAAAATCCTTCATAAACTTGCGATAGTAGCCAGCTAATCCCAAGAAACTCCTTACTTCAGTAACTGTTTGTGGTGGCTTCCAATCCACTACCGCCTTGATCTTTTCGGGATCAACTGATATCCCATCACCCGTCACTACATGTCCGAGAAATGATATCCTGTCCAACCAAAAGTCACACTTTGACAACTTGGCGTACAGCTTATTATCTCGTAAGGTTTGCAATGCCAAACGAAGATGCTCCCTGTGTTGCTCTTTGGTCTTTGAATATATGAGGATGTCGTCTATAAAGACTATTACGCACTTATCCAAAAGTGGCTTATAGACCCTATTCATCAGGTCCATAAATGCAGCTGGTGCATTAGTTAGTCCAAATGACATCACCAGAAACTCGTAGTGCCCATAACGAGTACGAAAAGCCGTCTTAGGCACATCCTCAGGCTTAATCCTCAACTGATGATACCCCGAACGTAAGTCAATATGTGAGAACACACAAGCTCCTTGCAGCTGGTCAAACAAATCATCGATTCTTGGTAAGGGATATCGATTTTTGATAGTCACCTTATTCAATTCCCGGTAGTCGATACACAATCTCATCGATCCGTCCTTCTTCTTCATAAACAAACGGGTCCGCCCCATGGCGATACACTTGGTCTTATAAATTTCTGGTCTAGAAGTTCTTGTAACTGCATCTTTAGCTCCTTCAACTCAGCCAGTGCCATCCGGTATGGCGCTTTAGATATCGGCTCGGTATTTGGAGCCAAAACAATCTCAAAGTCAATTTCCCTTCTTGGCGGTAATCCCGACAAAATTTCTGGGAACACATCCAAGTATTCATTCACCACTGGAATATTCTTTTCCTCACGGGTTTCCCCTTCATCCAAGACACCCTCAATCGGTATCATCACCTCATCCTCCATCATCAATTCAAACGAGCTTAGATCAAACCTTCTTGGGACTAAGGTTTCTCCCACAAATTCTACCTTTTCTCCCGATTGATCATAAAAACATACTATCCTCTTTTGGCAATCCACTATTGCCTTTAATCTACTTAGCCAATTCATTCCGAGGATGACTTCGTATTTATTCATTTCCAACACTATCAAATCACTTTTGGAGTGGTGACCATGGATTCCCAATGGACAGTCTTTTATCAATTCTCGGGTTGACACAATACTCCCTGTGGGGGTCTTAATCCTCAAGCTAACCGTGGTTGTGGCTATAGGTAATCCGAGTCGGTTGGCCAAACTATAGGTGATGAACGAGTGGGTCACTCCCGTGTCAAATAAAACATAGGCTTCCACGCTATTTACTTGTATGTGTCCTGAGGTCAATAAACACCCATCACATATGGACCTTAATATATTCTTAAGGCTATCCACATAGGGCCTCTACTTCCAGCTTTCCATAATATATTCAATTTTATTCAGAAAATAATTCAATTAAAAGACTTGAATTTCAACTCAGGAGAAGTTTACGTTACTAACCTGTTACCAGGCCGCCATCAGCACTCTCGCTTTGATCCAAAGCTGCCAACTCTACTTCCTCATCTTTGTCTTCTTCCACCATCCATTGGCCTTCCAAATTGTACAGCCTCATCCCATGCATCGCGGAAGCTGCCCGACTCCTGCTCCTGTTACCAGACCTCATGGGGTTGGTATTACTCGAGGTCCCGAAGGGTCGAGTGGCCACGCTCTTTCGTTGAGAACATTCGGAAGCTAAGTGCCCTTTCTCCTTGCAAATAAAGCAAGTTACTGCCAGTTTCTTCGGGCATGTAAAAACCATGTGGCCAGCATCGCCACAAAAGTAACACTTGTTCCTCAACTGCGGGCATTGCCTAGGTGCATGTGTCCCCTTACATTTCCAACATGTGACATTGGTCTTGAACTGGGTCGGCTTGCTGCTAGACTCCTCCTTAAACCCTTGGTACGGCCTGTACCTTTTACCTTTGAACCCTGAGCTTGAGGCATCAAACGGCCTCTTCCCGAATACTCTCTTTTCAGGCTCCTGATACTTCCTTTTCCTAGCCTCTTCGATGACCCGAGCCTTTTCTACCATCTCAGGGTAGGTTCTCACTCCGAACTCTTCCAGCTTAATCCGCAGTTCCTCGTCTAAGCCTCCCAGAAATACCTGCTTCTTTAATTCTTCACTATCCCTGAAAGATTCAGGGGCATACTGCAGCAAGTGAACAAACTCGGTTTCATATTGCTCTACTGTTCTCCCTTTCTGCTTTATATGAAGGAAATCCGCACTATACTTCACCCTCAAGCTAGAGGGAAAATAATTATTCAAGAATTCCCGGCGAAAGGTTTCCCAAGTGGCCGGGGAAGTCAAATTCCTTCTCTTTGAGTCCCACCAGACTCGCGCATTGTATCTTAACATATACGTCCCATATTCTAGCTGCAAATAAGGTGGGATCTCGTATGCAGCAAAAGAACGTTCCACTTGAGCCAACCAATCCTCAGCTTCATCCGGCTTGCCGAATGCCCCATCAAAATACCGGTTGCTCTTAATGAAGTCCTGTAAGGAGCTTCGGTGGGGTCTCCTGTATGGCGGGGATGGCGGCAACTGCACATTATAGGAATGCTCCTCTTGTGGAGCAGGTGCCTCTGCAGTCATTTCCCGATGATCTGCGAGTGGCGGATGTGGGGCCGAATCCCGGGCACTTTGACCTGGGTGTGGGTTCTGTACTGGATTTTGATTCTGGATGAAAGTATTCAGAAGATTGGCCAATTGCCCAATCACATTTAGTACATCACCCTGTTGGTTCTGGGGTGCAGTCCCTTGGGGGTTAGGTTGTGGCATAGGTTGATCGGCTTTGTTCGGATTAGACCCTTGTTCCCGATTCCAAATTCGTCGGTTTCGTCTGTTTATACAGGGTTTAATGAATTTTCAGTACCTTTAGCCAGTTTTAAATTTCGAAGAAACAAGATTATTAACAATTCAAAGTTGCGAAAATCTGGAAATGAAACTCGGAAAGGAATGGAATTCATAAATCCATAAAATTATAAGGACAAATAAAATAAAATAAAATAGAACAAAACGACATAGAATAATTTCACACATAGAGTAACAAGCCGAAACTTCATAATGATAATGTAAATGAATGAATGTTTATGTGATCTATATGCAGTTGGTGTTCTTTATGTCTCATGACTAGTATGCATGCTTTTCACAACTCCCTTTCCTTAAAACGAACTTGACCATTTCATTACTTTAGTGAGCCATACAACAATATTATATCAAGATTTGGTCCCCAAAATTTGGCTAACTAAGTTCCTTCCTGTTCTAAACAATTTCCCTATTCCCGAAATCATGACAAAATACAGGGAAAAAGAACAAACAAAATACTAACTATCCTGAAATCCTAAGGCAAATTGGCATCCCGCATTGCCTACTACAAAAATAAGAAAGTCAGGAATCCTCTTGGACTTCATGGGTTAGCTAGCATCCCGGTCTCTACTCATCACTAGAGTCATCGGGGGTCGGGCTAGGAGGTCGTCTCCTACTGGTAGAACCACCATCGTCCTGTCGGACGAACAAGCTAAGATACTCCCTCGTGGTCATCCTCCGCTTCCTAGCGGGTCGGACTAGAGGCTCTGGATCTTCACTTTCTTCTTCTTCTTCTTCTTCAGTTCCTTGCCCCTCCTGCGGGCTTACTTCTTCCTCCTCACCTCCTACCTCGAGCTCACCTAGTCGGTTCACCTCTACTTCAGGCTCTCTCTCAGGCTCTTCTGCCACATTTTCAGCCTCCATAGGCACTGGGGCCTCCGGTTCCACTACTGCTAGGTCAAGCACAGGTGGGTTCTCACCCTCCATATACACATCTCTCCATACCCTGGAATCTACCTCGGGTTCTACCCTCCTACTATCTGGTATATCCAACATCCGGTTAAAATCCCATATAATTTGATCGGGTTCTGGGTTTACCTGCATTTCTGGTTCAACAGGCGGGGTAGGGGTCCTAGGTACCTCATTCTCTTCCCAGTTTGGATCCTCCTCGGGATCCTCCTCCTCTTCTTCCTCTTCATCCTCTCCAATCACAGGCGCTCCATTCAGCTGCATGCCTATATCAATAGCCGGAGGTGGAGCTACTACTCGGGGGGGGGGGGGGGGGGGGGGGGGGGGGGGGGGGGGGGGGGGGGGGGGGGGGATATCTAAATAGATCGCATGCCAGGTGATGTGATTCCATGCATCAGCTAAATTCCAGTCAGGATGATCATATAAGTTATTATGAGCATACACATATAAGGGTCCTATGGGGATCCATACCCTAAAATCTGGAGGGGTTCGGGTTCCTCCACCTTTCAGAATAAATGTGGCTTCTCTCGTCATGGGCTCACGCCCATAATCAACCATGATCCGCTCTAGGGTATAGATTGTCTCTAACTTTGTCCAGCTCCTTCTTCCCATAGGATCATACCTCAATTGATCCACTACTGAAGCCCATCTGGTATATCTCAGCCTATCCTTCCATAACTTGTACATTTCCCCTATGGTCCGGGGATGTCTGGCTAAGGCAAAATCCTCACACAGCTCTCTTAGCCTCAGCCTATATTCTACCATCGTTTCATCACTTCTCTTTGTAAAATTCCTGGCCCTCTCCCTGGTCTCACCCAGGGAGACCTACATCAAAACAATACTACTAATCAGACTTAGCAGAAAACGTTTTTAACTCCATTTAACCTATTAGTTAGATTTCTAGGTCCGGTTTCTTTTACTTCTATTGTCTTGTTTTATAACCTATGGCTCTGATACCAACTTAAACTGTCACGCCCCGTAGGGTATTCTAAACGTAACAGCCCACCACATACTAAGTAAGACTCTCGAGTTCCCTACTCGGGGCCTTCGGAAGTGTTAAGTAGATGTAAAGCGTTCCTTTACGACAATAGAATACTTCAACAAATGGAGTTAAACAGTTTAACGAGGCATTCATTAGCCATAGACAATAAATCAAAACGCATAATTTAAAGTTTACAAGATCTAAGGGGCATTCCCCCGCAAAAGAATAACAGTCCATTACAGTCATCCAGAGTCTTTAGTTTCCAATGGAAGTCTATACAAAAAGGAATGGATTAAACTTCTATGGGAAACTCCTATCTCCGGTACCTGCGCTGTGGCTTGTCTTGGCCTAAGCCATATAAAATCATGCTGCAAAAGATAGAAACTATGGGGGCGTAAGCTAACTAGCTTAGTGAGTGATAACTTCCATAACGCAATTAAGTATAAGTCATTGAAACAAGTATTTATTCAGGCAAGTGAATGCATCAAACAAATGTGATCATCAAACATATGACCGTCCGTAAATCATATGTGGATGGACTTGCGCCTCCATCCCGGGTTAGCAGATTAACGAATCCTGCGGTACGACGCGTTTTAAGCTCACGGTCAACTAATAATAATTCGTTTTATGGATCATGATTAACCAACAAGTCGTTTTATGGATCACGATTAACCAACAAATTCGTTTTATGGATCACGATTAACCAACAATGCGAATGCTCCAACCCATCGTGACATGAATGAATTCAATTTATAGTCGGAGTCGAATATTCATTAATTCAATTCTTTTAAGTGACCAACAAGTATTCGCAGACATTCATCATAAGATACTAGTAAAGCAGTCAATATCTTAACACCCGGTTTCGATATACCTTAAGCTCCATTTCACATATCAACAATAAACAACATAAATAATTCCCATATACCCCATCATGCATATATAATTTCTTTTATCTTTGCCTACATCACTAGTGCCACTACATTACAATCACATGCATTAATTGAGAGTGGAAGTAAACTCACTCGGCCATTGGACGCCAACTTCCTAATAACAGTAGTCGGGAGGTAGAGTGTCGTCCTGCTCGGGATCACCTACCAAGCAAGAATAATCCTAATGAGATTCTCATCATGTAACTAAATCAAACTATACATCTAGACTAGTTGAATTCGGATTTCTCGCTATTTGTGGAAGTTTCGACTTAAAACGGCCATAACTTGGTCATTTTAACTCGGAATTTCGCAAATTTTATATCGATCTTCATCTACTTCGAAACATATATCTATTTCTAATATTAAATTCAAGTTTTGAAAATAGTAAGGTCAGGGAACAGTGGGATCAGTTCTGTTCCGCAATTGACCCAATCTTGAAAATTTGCTTTACCTTTGATAAAAAGTGTTCCTAGATGATGATTCATGCATGAATGATATGGGAATGAATTTCTAATATAAATGCCATGTGATGGACTTAATATATACATGGTCATAATAACTTTTGTGATAATGACTCATATGAACTCTTAAGTGTTGGGGAAAATCTCATAAGGACTAATTCTAGGAAGCTATTTTTTCACATTATGCTCCTTAGGGTTTCTTTGCTTTTAATCTGTAATCCACTTATTATTTAACTAAAATAGGTTCTCAAAGTCTATATTAATCATAGCACTCCATTCATGCATAAAAATTCCATTTTTCATTTGATAGACATGTCTTTGAACTAGCTTTTTGTAAAAATCCGAATTTTCTAAATTTCATTTTCTTGTATTTTTCTTAAGGGAAAACTTATCTAATGCATTAAAAATTGAAGTTCCAATGTGTATATTATCTAAGGAACTTCATTTAGCTTATAAACATCCAATTTAGACTTAAATACTAAGTATTATATGGGCATTACCTAAAATTACGAATTTTGACTACACATCTAAGTCAATATTTTTCCTTCTAACTTCACTTCTTGTTTTCTTATTTTTATTATGCCTAAACTCATCTAAACTCATGAAAATAATTCCTTCAACATGCCTATTACACATACCCTTCATTTTCTTATGAAATATGAGTTTAAAAATGATTTTGGTGGTTTTCAAAGTAGGGTTTCCATTTCATCGAATTTTCAATCTTTCATTTTGACAAAGTCTTCTTTTTCAATGTTCTTGCCTTCTATCTATGATTATCCACTATCTAACATCTCTATACATATACAAGACTACATTTTTGTGATCATCAATGCATGAAAATAAAAATAACTCTATGATCATACATGTAAATGACAATGTGAGTGTCTAAACTTTAGATCTACTAACTACAATGCATGAATCATAAATATCATGGCATGACATCAACATATACATAAGACTCTTTCTACATGCATGAACAAGATGAGATCTTAACATAAACACATCTAACACTAGATCCATGTCTTGTGATGGCTTGATATTCTGTTCATGTGTTTTCATGTCCCTAACAAGAGCTCATTGGGATTTAAATGAGAAAACACCAAGATATAGTCTTGCCATTACAAGATAGATAAGCAAAGTCTAAAATCAACATACCAAAGGAGGATCTAAGGTAGAAATGGAGGAATTTTGAGTTGACGATGCAAGAGGGAGAGGAAGGGGGGGTTTACGGCAAGAAGAAGAAGAGAATGGGAGAGTTTTTCTCTTTTTTCAAAAATTAAAACAAGGAGGAATGAAGAGAGAGAGAGAAAATTATGTATATATATGAAGGTTTTAGGGTTTAGTAATGAATAAAAATTGTAAAATAAATCAAATGGGAGGAAATAGAAGAAGGGGGGGGGGGGGGGGGGGGGGGGGGGGGGGGGGGGGGCACCGGCCATCATGCATGTGTGTGTGTGTGTGTTTAAAAATTTGATATTTGTAATTTAGTAAATGAAATTGTAATAAATGTATAATTATTTAAGAGACAAATTTTCTTGGAAAAGAAAATTGAAATGAGTAGTTATAAGGATGTAAGAATAGGGTATGGGTAGTGTGTAGAGTAGGTTGTACTTGTGAATAGTAGACAAGACATCTACTTTACCGGTTGTACCGAAAACACGGGAAAAGCTATAACTGTAATCTTTATAGCTCAAAAAATTATAAAATTGATATTTTTGGAATCCTTATAAAATTACGGTTCTAATGAATATTCCGGAACATTTTTTTGAATCCGTGGCCCGAGGCACGCTTTTCCGTAATTGGGCTTGGGAAGGCCCGGAATTGAAAAGTTCCCGAATTTAAAACTTTCAAGGGTTTGAAATGTACTTTGGGACAATAATTTAAATTCATTCACTTTATAAAATTTATTTTACTATGAAACCGAAGGAAAGCCGGATTTAGGGTTCCTAGGCTTCATTCACTAAACTCAACCTGATCGGATTAGGGTTTCGCTTCTAATTCCCGGGGTTTCCTAGCTACTGAGAATACCGGGTTTACACATATGTTATCCCTAAAGATGCAATTTATAGCTCTTGCATCTTTTCTTAATCTGAAAGGTAAAGTAATCTTAAACCAGAGGCCAAATCACAAGCATCTGGGTTAGTAGAATCTAGGTTAACAGAATTACAAACCCTTTTCTTTGCTAGATGAATTAGAATTGACAAGGAGATTTAACAATTGTAAGTAGTACAGCATGGCACACTATTGGAAAAACTAGTTGTGTCTCTAGTCACATTATGATAAACAATAACCCCTACAGTGCCATTAGAGAAGATTGGCTATTACATTAGGTACAATGAACATTGGAAAATAGGTATGAATCAAGTGGCATGGATTGTGCATAGTATGCTACGTTATGTCCATAATGAGAAGAAAAGTTTTAGAATTTGAAATGTTAAAACAAAAGGATGAACTTTGGAGTAGTAGCAAGTTGTTTATGTTGGAATTATTCCAATATGATTTTGATGATGACAAAAAGATGAAATTTAATTGATATATTTATTTAGGGTTTCATCCATATATATATCTTATTAGTTTCGAATATATTTAATATTATTTGGAATATTATTTAGTTAAGAATCTTCATTTTGATGATAATTATATAGACAAAAGTAAGTTCAGAATCTTCATCTTAAACGAAAATAAAGCATGATCAAGTTTTATTAAAGTCAGAAGGAAAATTAGAAGTTATGCTTAAGCTTTGATGATGTTAGTCAGAAGTTTCTTCAGAACCTTAGGAAATGAAAAATAAGTTTTTGGAAGTGAGAAATACGTTAGTCAAAAGATGTTTTAGAACCTTCAGCGATGAAAAATAAGTCTGTCAGAAGTTATTTCAGAACCTTCAAAATAACTTAATCGAAGGAATTTTTCTGAAAAATGCTCTAGAACTTATTTCAGAAGTTTTGATTGACAGAAATATTTCTTGATTTATTATTATGGAATTCGAATTATTTTCAAGAGCTAGCTCCACGAGTCAAGTATATTTTGGGGAATATACTTGTTGTGTTCCATAAAACTTGGATAATATTTTTGGGACTTATTACATCAAGTATATGTGAAGAATATTTATTTTGCGAAATGATTGGAGTTATTTTACAAAAATAATTAAAGATATTTTCCAGGATTATTTGGATAAGGATATGGGTGAAAAACAGAAAGTTATCCTAGAGATTTGATTATTAGTCAAAGAGATATATTTATTAGATACGGTAGTTTATCCATTCCTCTTCTCGTGGGATATTATCTAATTTGTTTTTCAGTTATGGATATCATGGAAATATCTTAGCAAACATATCTCCAACAGAAGGCTTATCTAGAATATCACAGCAACAGAAGATATTACTCCAACAGATTCGGTTTTTGATTTCCAGATTTTATTCAAGAATATCTCGATTGGAAAAATTCAAAACAGTAGAATATTTCTTTCAAAACAGAAAGTTCTAGCCGTTGGAATGATATTTTTTAGCAAAGGAGATGTTATGAATATGTATATAAATATCAGAACCTCCAGCTGAAGATAGACGCAAGCATTCAGAACGTGATACAAAAGATATAAGTGACAATCCATATTGAATTATTCAATCTTCATTTTTTTTCGTGAGAAAGAGAGCTTGGTCATTGTGTTTTAAAGTGTAGAGATATAATATTTATTCTCTTGTTTTAGTTTCATTTTGTGTGAGAATTGTAAAAGAGTGAATCCATCACTGAAGTTGAGTGCTTAGCTTTTGTAGAAGCTTGTGAGAGTCATCAGTGAGACTAGACCTTTGCGAGGTTGATTTGTAACTTTTTATTTGAATAGTGGAACACAACTAGTAAAGACAACCAGGATCCCGACGTGGAGCTAGAAGAGTAGACTGACGCACAAGGCGGAACCACTATAAATCTTTTGCTGATCTTCTTATCTTGTCACTATTTATATTTCAGCAATTTATTTTATAGCAATTTAATTGTTCATATTGTTCTTGCTTATTAAAATCAAAGGGGATTGTTTTAAAAAGGCAAAAATCTTTAATTTCTGAAATAATCAATTCAACCCCCCCTTCTTGATTATTTATCGGGACCTACAGTTTGGCATTTAGTAATAGGAGTTGTCAATTTGGTGATTATATATATGATCTTACTTGAAGTATTGGAGTAATCACACTTGTAACTTAAGAGGAAGACTAAGGTGGATTATAGTGAAATAAGATAGAATATTGATAGAATATGAAAATGACATGGAGAATAGGCAGGTGAATTGTAATAAATTTATATACAATGTAAAGGAAAACTAGAAAAAAAAAAACTTTAGTTTTTATTTTTCTGTGATTAGTTGATATACTAGGAAAGCAAATTGAGAATGTCATGTTAAACACTAGGTGATATGTGGAGATATTAGTAGAAATTCACATAAAGCTAATGAAGAAAATTATGCTTTTGGAGAAACCTTATGACTAAAGACATCGAGAATCTTGATAAAAATATATGATGTTGCCCCTAGATGATTTTTGAGTGAGAATAATATTTAGAGATAATTTGAAATCATCATGATAAGGATAAGTTTGAATGGAGCTATTGAGATTAGAGATAACAATAGGTCATATTATAAGGAGTATCTTAACTTATGGCTCATTCACTAACTATCTTCTTTAATACAACATAGTTTTGATCATGGAATATATGGACTTAAGGTCAAAGTCCTAATAATTTGGATGATATATACCTTTGGTCAATAATTTCATTTACAATCATAGAGTTTTTATTGTTGATCTTTAGAAGTAGTATAATGCTAATGTTACAAAGATTTCAAGAGGAATTTTACAAGTAGATCAAGACATTCACAATGAAGAAAAGGACTTTCTATCAATATGGTCACATTGAGAATAAAAAAAGTAATTATTTTTGGTAGTTTGGAAGTTACTTAAAATATTGAAGCGTTTTCATTTAGAGAAATAAGTTGAGACTTTATTGGAAGGAAGCGGATTATTATTTGAAATAATAGAAACACTCTTTTGGAGATAAAATGGAATATATATAAAATTATTATAGTTTACCGAGATGATTATACAAGTATGTCGTATAATCAAACTTAGTAAATATGAATCATACCATTTGGAGATTATAGATATATTTGTAAAAGGTATAGAATTGAAGTGGTTTTATATAAAACTAGTAAATTGATAGAAGAAGATTCCTTAAATAGAGTTTAGGTTAACTTAACTACTGTGAAGATACAAGAGACTAAGTATATCATTAGTACAAGAAATTTCAAGTACAAAAACTTTCCTAGGAGAAAAATGTAGTTTCTAAAGACATAAATGAACCCCACCAAGTTTCGAGGACGAAACTTTTTATAAGGGGGAGAGGATGTAATCCCCTAAATTTTAGATAACCTGAATATGATACTTAATAAATTGTAACATAGAATCTTGGAGAACTTCGAGAAAAAGTCATAAAGACCACTCCCGATTTTTGCGATTTAATAACATTAAAGTATAAACAAATTTTGTTATAATTACAAGAATTTGAATCCTTATAGATAAAATTTTGAGGCATTAATAATCAAGATGAATAAATTTCTAGGCAGTAAAAGACAATATTTCGCAACACAAGTAAAAAATTCTACAAGTGATTATAAATAACCTTAGATTACACATGTAAGCATAAACAATTAATCTTAAAAGCCTATTCGTTAGGAAATGATAATTTAGAAAAGGATCACTAAAGTTCAAAAATATATGATAGGATTAAAAGAAAATCAATATTTATAAATCTAGACCTTAGATAAAAATATATATATGCATATACAAGATATATACTAAAGAAATATTTTCCAAAAGAATATAATAATAATAGTATGATTAACATATAAATATGATAGTAAATTAGAATCCTAAATATATGATAGATATTGGATTTAAGATCCGATTAGACCTTAGTTAGAAACTTTAGAGTATTGTGAACCTATTTATGACCTAAAAACCTTAAGAATCTAAATAAATAAATGCATTAAAAAGACACCAAAGATAGATTTTGTAATCTAAGTCAAGAACCAAGAATAAAGTATATATGTATAAATAAATAAATGGCTTTAAATTTTAAATGCATTAAAAAGCTAATAATTCATGGTATGTGTATAATAAGAATAACCTATTAAAGATAAAACATTAGGGATATGAATACCCAACGAAGAGCTATAAACAGATCTACAATTAATTAGTTAGACTTCAAATAAAAATTTAGACCACACCATCATTTTAGTTCGAAAATTTAGAGTCTGTAGATACCAATCTTATATTTTGACCTATTGGACCCAAAAACCTTAATCGCATAGAACAAAACTATAGAAATACTAAATCGCGTAAATTTTAAACTCAAAATTTAAAACTTAACCATATTTTAAAAATATTTTAGGACCTTAAATAAATTCCTGGAAATAAAATTCTCATATAATTAACATAAATATACGCATAGGAGACAGTTTTTGATGAAATTAGTAGATATTTGAATTTATTAATATTTTCCCAAATGTTGTTGCAAGTCATGGTGAAAATTGGAAACACTTGGCCAGCCTAAAATTGCTCCAAGTCTCTCCACCATATGTAGCTAGCTTAAGGGAGTAATGAATGGTCCATAAAGAATACACATCACTAACAAATTACTTGGACTCAATTCCACCATGAAGCCTTGTTTAAGAAGTAGCTTGCACATGAGGTTAGAATTTAAACACTTAACTAGCCTAAATTTGCTACAAGTCTCTCCACCATATAAGCTAGCTTAAGAGATTAGAAAAGAGTATATGAAGTCAATTTTAAGACACATTAACCAATGAAAATGCACCAAATAAAAACTCTTAATTAATGCAAACTTGTTGAATTACTTAAAGGAACATATAGAACCGGTAAACAAAGATTTGTCTTCCTTTTTCATAAAACAACAACAACATAATTTATTAAATAAAATAAATAATTAAAACCTAAATTAGTCAAACCTTCCTACATAAGTTTTCTCAACCCTTCATCCATAAGTTATTTAAAACCTTCCTTCGTAAGTTATTTTGACTCCTCTAAATAAGAGATAAACCAACAAAGCAAGTTCCTCTCTTCCAAAAACTTAAACAGTGAAACACACAAAATTCTCCAAAAATTGCAATTCCACTTCTCTTACAACAAATTGTCCCCATTTGAGCTCCCATCAACCAGACTCCATTTTTCTTGCAACTCCACTACAAGTAGCTATCAACCATTCAACAAAATAAAAGACAAGGGTAAGAATATATTGTAATTAGTTATCTTATATTTAGAATATGATAAACTTATCTCCTTATCTATATATGTAGGTTTTGGTCTATATAAGAAAGAGAATTTATCGTCTCTCCCTCTATACCATCAAGGTAATGTCTAAACCTATTCTACAAATTTACAATCTGTAGAAATTAGGAAAATTAAAGGCATAGAATTGTCATAGAAATTCTACATGAATAGCTTCCTTCAATTATGTTAATATTAATATGAATGAGAATAATAGGTGATAGTCATTTTGATTAAGTTAGAATACCATATGTAGTAAAGAAATTATGAAGAAAATTAAACTTAGATTTTAGAAAACCCTAGATTCTAATTTTGTTGTCACTATAAGGCTATGACTCTAAAAACTTAATACATGACTTAGTTTAGTTCAAAGGCATTAGTAGAATATGTCTTTAATGCTATCTAGATAATAAAACTCAACCACCATAAACCCCAAGATGTCAAAATATATATATATATATTATATATTAAGCATATGATGCATGAAATTATAATAAAGAAACTTGTCATTAGGTATATTAAAAGTATGATAACAATGAAGGATTTTTGAATGAGTTAGAATTAAACTTGAGAGATAAACTATAATTTGGAATACAAAATAATACTTAGATGAATTTAAAAGATCATCGAAAGGTGCCGGCCTTCAATATATACACCACTGGCCTTAATAGCTTAGGTTGTTCATTGTTATTTATTGTATTTTCCTTTATAGGTTTAGCTTAGGTTTTTTATTGTTATTTATTGTATTTTCCCTTTATAGGTTTAAGGATATTTATTAGCGTTATTTTTTCTTTTTATATTTAATTTTTTTTACTTTCCATATTCCTTGCTTAGTTTTGAGGCTAATTAGAGCCTATATAAACCCCTCATACATAATCTTTTGAGATATCTTATGATGAATGAAATTTGAGATTTTTCTCTTTGGAATTCCTAAGTGAATGTCGTTTTGAACTTATCGAGATTCGCCCGTGGCATTCAACCCTCGACTTATCAATCGGTTTGCACACGTCGATTATGGCGTCTTTGATTATACTAAGGTTCTTGCCTCTATATAGGCAGTGGGTCGCGATTTTCACCAAAATTCTTAGACGGTCCTTAGGCTTAAATTCCACCGTCGATCATTAGGTTTTAGGTTTCATATATCTACGGTTCTTGTTTCACATCATTTGGTATAAGAACCTAGGTTTTTCTAAGAATCCATATCCAATCCGATGAGAGGTAACTCGAGTTGTTCATATCCTTGTTTGTCTTTTTGTTAGTTTTGTTAATTTATCTTCTTCTGGATTAAAAAAAAAAGAGTTGTCTTTTAGGGTTTAATTGAGTTAAGAGAAGAAAAGTTTTGATTTTTAGGGTTTGAGGAAGAAGATTAAATAAAAAAAAAAATTGTGGATTTTAGGTCTAGGGTTAGAGATTAAAAAAAGAGAGAGAAAAAGAAGAAATAAAAAAAAGGTGAGGGATGTTTGTAAACCCCGAGAATTCTAAGGAAATAGAATAGTAAAAATTAAGATAGATATTGGAGTTCGTTTACACGGTTAGACCTTAGTTAGAAATTCTAGAGTATTATAAACCTATTTATGATATAAAAACCCTAGATTGTGAATTTTTAGATATTAAAAGAACTATAACTAAATTTTATAATCCGAGTCTAGAATCTAGAATATAAGTGTAAATAAAATTTTATTTCAAGAACATTAGAAAGCCAATGACTTGTAGTATATATAGAATGAAAATGATCCATAAAAGATAAAACGTTAGGATTATAAATAAGTACTAAAAAGCTATAAACGAGCCTATAATTAATAATCTAGACTTCAAATAAAAATTTTAGACCACACTGTAATGTTAGTTAGGAAATTTAGAGTCCATAGATACCAATTTTATATTTTAAACTTTTAGGCCCCGAAACCCTAATCGCGTAAGACCAAACTTTAAAAATACTAAATCGCGTAAATTTTAAACTTAAAATTTGAAGTCAACTATATTGTAGAAATATTTTGGGACCTAAATTAAAATTTTTTTAGAATAAAATTCTTGAAATTAATATTAATATTCGCGTAGGGAATAGTTTTTGACGTAATTAGTTAAATATTTTAAATTTTTACTATTCTTACCAATTTGTCAACATGAGTTACGATTGATAAAGGGTCCAAGTTACTGCTTTAAGGAGTCCACAAATCACCACTGCAGCAAGGAGTAATTAGGTGAAATAAAAGGCTAAGAACTTGGACAAGTGACCCAATTAAATTGTTCCAACAACACCTTAATTATTACAATTAATACACTTATTCCAAATCAGCTAGGAAGATTTGGAAATCAGCTCCTACCCCCAAGAAGCCACCGTGACAGCCCTCTATCCACTAGAAATTAGACAAAACAATTTAATTAATTAATTCAACACTTAGTCTACAAGTTACCTACATCTATAAATAGAGGATTAAGTCAATTTAGGAAGTCAAAACTTCAACCACCAGCTCCCTCTCCCTCCCTTACTCCACGTGAATCTGCACACACACACAACTCGCATTCCACAATTTAAAAAAAAAAAAAAATTCCCTCCTTTGTATCCTCTAGCCTTCATTTTAGCACTCCAACAAATTAAGTAACACATAACCTAAGCTTCAACTACCATTATAGAAAGCCACCAACCATTCTACCATTAAGGAGACAAGGGCAAGCAATTGTAAAGTTAGTCATTTATTTCATGAAATATAGTAGACTTACTAATTTGCTAAATATGTAGGTCTTGATCTAAATAGAAAGGAGGAATTGCCATCTACACTCCTAAGCCCTCAAGGTAAGTCCTACACCTTTGATTTATTTCCTCATTCCAAATTAAGGAAATGAATGACATACATTCCATAGACTTAATATTAGAAGCCTCCATAGAGTTATATTAATGGTAGTATAAATGGAGATGATGTAGGATAATTATTTTGAATGAATTAGAATAAGGAGAGACTTTGAAGAAAATTTGTCTAAACATAAGAAAACCTTAGAAATTAACTTTGAAGTTACTACAAGACCATCGTCTTGAAAACCCTAGCTCATAACCTTGTAAATTAGTAGACACATTATAATTGTCATCTAAACAATAAAAACTTGCCAATATACTACCTATGAGAAGTCTTGAACTTAAAACTCATAATAGAAATTTACTAAAATATAGACAAGGAAATTAAGTGGATTAGAAACAATCTTAAGGAATATATTAAAAAACCGAATGCACAACAATTACTTTGATGAACTTAAAAATAATGTGGTAATGGTCATTAGTAATCTAGATGGAACCCCTTAATTCTAATTAAGAATTCATCTCACATAAGGTTGAAAGACAAAGTATACAATAATAGAAAATATTGATATCACTAAAAATGTTATTGGGTAAAATAAATTAAAGTTTGAATAAAATTCTTTGCCATTAGTAAAAGCTTAAGAATACTAAGAAATAAAAATAAGACCTGAGAAAATCTTACACTAATTATAGAAAACCATTTGCAAACAAATAAATTTAGTAACTAGCATACTATAGATAAAATGAGCTTTTTAACACTTATTTATATATAAAAATGTAAGATAAGATAAGTAATATAAGTATACTTAAAGATTTTGTACTAAAAATATGAATTTAGAACTAATTAGATCACTTTTAGTAGAGGAAGTATATTCATACGAATTTTATAAAAATATAGGATATTTCATAAGTCTTTTAACAATTAAATATAGACTACCTTTAGAATTGATAGAAATGACTTTACTTAGGACACTAAAAACAATCATTAAGAATTGTTTACAAAGTCAATTATCTAATTTATGGAACTTCATTCATCTAATAGGTGAATTTGAATCAAATTTAGACTTCCCGGAAGATTATTACGATTGAAAGCATCATGAGCAGGTGAATAACTCTGATCTATTACATTTTTTGTGTCTGTCACATTAGTAGCATCTAAAGCTACATATGAAAATGATTGTATGAAGCATGTGGGGATGGGAATTATTCTTGTTTGAGTGGTGGATGAATTGAGTGCTAAATTGTGATTATTAAAAGTGATAACAAGATTTGTGTGGAAATTTGTTGAAGCATGTTGAATATTGTCTGTAAACTGTGTGGTCATTTTATAATCAACTTATAACTGATAGGCTTATAACTTAAAGGATCATGCATTGCAAACTTGCATAAACATTGCATAAAGGTGTGACAGCTTGCTACGTGTTAGTATTTCGGATCTCGATTAATGTTTGGTTTTTTCTAAATGTAAATTTCCTAGTTCTTCCAAAATTCCACGGGAACTACTTAGCAAAAGAAGGAACACTGCTCGTGGTATCGACTTGAAATAACTAATACTTAATGGAGTCTCTTTGTTCCTAAAGGAAATTGAGTGAAGAAACTATAATCATAAAAAAAAGAATAAAGTGAGTATTATTATTCCTATGGTTCTCTATTTCTCCTGAGCAGGTGGGTCATAAGGATATGATCCTTGACTAGGTTCCTTCAACCTCGATGTGAGGGCGCAAATCTACATCCTGTTTGGATTCCGGTTGTCCAAACTTATAATTGTACATATGCTTGAATGTTGCATTACACTTGTTTGATAAATTACTTGTTTGCTGTGCTTGATGTGTAATATGTGATGGTTATTCACTGAGCTGTAGAAATGCTCATACTCCAACAAATTTTTTAGGATCATTCTCAAGCAGTGGCTAGTACCGTCTCAAGGAATAGAACAGGTAAGGAAGCCAAGTTAGCATGTTATGGGGCTAGATACGAAAGATTTATATCTGTTGTATTAGCAAGCTTACATCTATTTTATGTTCTTAGTTGTAAGATGATAAACCAGTTTGTAATAGTTTATACAAACTCTATATGAAGTTTATTTATCTGTTTTTGTATATTTTGTGTATGTACATCATTTCTTATCAACCAACTTAAAAGATCCTGTTTTTATGTCACATCTCGTAGAGAACTAGTTGTATTGTATGGAAATCAATACTATATACAATACAGTACAACTAGGGTACCCTTTGAGGCGTGACAATGTCACTTGTCAATCTTTTCAGATTTTTGACATTGAAGTTTCCAAGCATATTGGCATCGGGTCTAAAGAAAGGTCACTTATGGTCCGCATTAGTTTGGAGATTCAAGGAAGAATCTTTTCTGAGAAAGTGGAACGATTTTTCCTAGCATATTGATTTTGGGTCTCAAGGCAAGTTGCTTGTGGTTCGCATCAGTTTCGAGATTCGAGGATGAATTCTTTTGAGAAGGAGGAAATGATGGAGATTAGATGGCATCAGCATGAAGGATTAAAACATCTCAGGAGTTTATACCACCAACCTTTAAAATGAAATCTGCCGACCTTTGATATGTACACCACCGGCCTTTATAGCTTAGGTTGTTATTTGTTATTTATTGTTATTTATTGTATTTTTCCTTTATAGGTTTAGCGATATTTATTAGCATTATTTATTCTTTTTTTTTCTTTTGTCTTTCTTTTTTCCTTGCTTAGTTTTGAGGCTAATTAAAGCCTATATAAACTCATTAGATGTAATCTTTCGAGGTATCTTACGATGAATGAAATTTGAGGGTTTTCTCTTTGGAATTCCTGAGTGAATTTTGTTTTGAACTTATAAGGATTTGTCCGTGGCGTTCAACCCCTAACTTATCAATTGATTTGCCATCATTAGTTGTGGTGTCTTCGACTATACTAAGGTTCTTACCTCCATATAGGTAATGACTTGCGGTTTCTACCAGAATTCTTAAACGGTCCTTGGGCTTGAATTCTACCGTCCATCGTTGGGTCTTACGTTTCATATACCTAGGGTTCTCATTTCGCATCATTTGGTATTAGAGCCTATATTTTTCTAACAATCCATATCCAGTTCAATGAGAGGTAACTTGAGTTGTTAATTTTCCTTGTTTATCTTTTTGTTAGTTTTGTCAACTTTTCTTCTTTTAGATTTAAAAAAAAATTGCTTAGGGTTTAAATTGGGGTTTGGTTGAGTTTTTTTTTTTTTAGATGTTTTGTTGAAAAAAAAAAAGAGAAGAAAAGATTTGATTTTTAGGTTTGAGGAAGAAGATGAAGTAAAAAAAAAATTATGGTTTTTAGATCTAGGGTTTAGAGGTTAAAAAAAGAGAGAGAAAAAGAAGAAATAAAAACAAAGGACGGTAAGGGTTGTCGCTTATCAATCTAATTAGATTTTTGGTATAGAAGTTTCCAAGCATATTGGTGTTGAGTCTCAATGCAGGTCACTTGTGGTTCACATTAGTTTGGAGATTTAAGGATGAATCTTTTTCAAGAAACAGGATCGATTTTTCCAAGCATAATGATGTTGGGTCTAAAGGCAAGTCGCTTGTAGTTCGCATTTGTTTAGAGATTCGAGAATGAATCTTTTCGAGAAAGAGAAAATGTGTCATGCCCGAGGGGTACCATAAAGTGGTAGTCCTCCGTACATAATATTAAAGCCTAGGAATGACTTTCTTAGTCACGCAAAGGTTTTCATATCATGCACAAGGCATACAACACATCAGAGGGAACGTATCGAAGTAATGCAATTTACTTTGATAACAATTGAATAGTAAGGTAAGAAGAATATTTAACATAAAATATAAGCAAAGTCAATTACAGTTCTTAGAGGCATACCCTTACTAATGTCTTCAGAACTATACAAATACACTTCCTAAAAATTTTCAAACATTAACATATCATATATAACTCATAAAAAAATTACATGAAGGTAAATCCATCATACGGTTCCACTTCTTCCACAAGAGCTCAAAGATTCACCAACGATTTCCTTAATATTCTGATCCTTGATTGTAACCGCAAACATACCTATTTCAACAAAAGCCTATGGGGGTGTGAGCTTACAATGAGCTTAGTGAGTTATTCCCTTTTACTCGCACCGTGATTTCAAACAAGTTTATTAATTTTCACGTATATACTACGTATGTTATGCAACAATCACATGATTACACAAATATATATATATATATATGGTTATCTGGAAACCATATATAGAATGGATTTATCTCCATATTGAAGGTTGGGGAATTTAGGTATGAGATCCTTGTCATCTTCACTACTAGTCTCTAAGCACTTTGCTCTCAGCGATCAATCGGTGCAGCTTACCCTTGGAATGTATCCTCCATACACCTTAGTTCCCTAAGAATGAGCTTGACTTTTGGCCCTTTCGATTCCTCACGTTGGAGTAGCAGTCCTTATGATGTGACTCGATGGATGTAATGCATGTCCATTTAATTTATATAAAGGCCGGGTATAATTATGGTAAACTTAAAGGTGATCAAACAATCATCATACACACATAGGCGACATGTAATGTTGACAATATACTTAAACAATCATATGTGGATTCCGATATACTTAGCATCCATTGACACACATACATAAATGCATAAACATATAAACCCATACCCCATACGTGTTCATTTTATCTTGCACCTAGAGATTTAGTGCAGCTATCTACAAGCAAAAGCAAAATAACGAAATTAGGAGAGAAAACTTACTCATCCATATCGCAATCTTTTTAGTCGTAGTAATCATCAGGAAGGAAAATATCGTATTCATCTTCACCTAAACAAAAGAAATACCCAGGATGAGTATTTCATAGAAGTTCTACTCAAATTTTCTAATTCCATCTCGTTATTTTCGTCAAAATTTTGATTTTGTGAAATCTCAATTTAAAATGGCCATAACTTGCTCACTTTAACCAGAATTATGCATATAAGATGTCGTTTTCTACCTAATAAAAAAGATCTATTTATTTCTAAGGTTATTTTTAACATTTCAAGTCATTTGAGTTCGAAAACAGGTCGGTACAGCTCTAGCATGAAAATTCTAGCCTCGATTTGTAATTTTTCTCAATTTTTTCATAAAAAATTCTATAGCAAACATATGAATATTTGTACAGTTGGAAATCCTTTTAATATATACATAGACTCATATTATATACACGATTCTAGTGATGTTGTCTTAGAAATAAAATTTATAAACAATTTTTATGAAAGATAGAGTTTAGGAGAGCGTCATTCTTTGACTTGTGATTTAAATTGCTATTTTGTAAATATGTGATTTGCTTAAAAAGAAAAATCATAACTCAATTTATATATTTTCTAAAGGTCTTATATTTATTCACAAATTCTTGCTTAACAATTTATTTTATATAACATGGTTTTGTGACAAGAACCCAAGTGTAGTTTCTTTACAAGAATTTTCTTAAGTTTTATTCTTTCAATAAAATTCTAATTCTTAGATTTGTAAATGTGAAACTCAATTAAAGAAATTCATGTTTCCAGATTTAGTTTGAATTCATGAATAGTTTATTTTTATGCTAAACTTCTTTTAACTAATTATTTTCTGAAATATGAACCTTTATGTGGTTGTGAGGAAAAATCATCCTAAGTTGTATAAAAACGTTTTTAAGTTTTGGCTTATCAGAAAAATTAAAGGAGTAGCCTGTTTTAGATTCTTATTCTCATAATAACCCTTTTTTAAATCCATAAATTTTCAATACATGAACCTTTGTTGGAAAAATCGTATTATTTGTATTTCCTTAATTTCATAAAAGAAAATAGATTTTTACTTTATAAAACTTAGTTCCTTAAGTTGCACACCGATTTATTCCTATGTGGGTTTTTAATGAGTTGATTTTAAGCTTGACTTAGAAAAGTTGTTCGGCTCTTAGTGTTTATTAAAGTGTTGGTGTAAACCCCTAATTTTTAGGGCAATTTCAAGCTTAAACCCTAAGCTGGAAAGTCAATTGGAAACCCTAGGTGATACGAGAATCCTCAAAATCACGCTCGAGAACCCTTTTGATTATTATGGACCCCCAACACAGTAATACGAAAACCTACGAATTCTATTGGAATCAAACCCTAAGAAGGATTAGATATAGGTTTGTCTTAGTTTTTTTGGTGATCTCAATAGTTAGAACAATGATGCCCTAACCCAAAACACTCCACAAAGAAGATGATCAAATTTCCTTGAATGTTCCTAAAAGCATGTATTCTTCTTAGGAACACAAAGAACAAGCAAATAGCTTTTCGATATTCAAATATGTCAAAACTTCCTTCAAAACATTCCAACAAGACTATTTATAGTCCATGCAAATAGGCATAAAGAAACCCTACCAAAACTAATAAAATAATAATAAAAAAATAAAATAAGCAAATTCATCTATGAAAGGCCGACCCATAAGCTTCAAAGGCTGGAGGCCTTATTATATTAAAAGAAAGCCCGACGTTGAAGGATCTTTATGTATTTTCACTTGCACTTGAAGTATATTGACCCGTACTTGATTTCCATTTGTTCCAAGGCTTTGATACCCATGTAATCCATCACTAGTATACGTCATTAAACTTTAGAAGTGTTGATTGAAAGCTTGTTGAATCTTTTTAGCTCGAGATCTCGTGATCGGTCTTTGAGGCAAGTTAATTAGACTTGAATTTCTTTGAACTTCAACCGTAGCCACTTGATCTTCATGTTGACTTGTCTCGTGATCTTGGATCGTTGGTTCATCTATAACATTCTCCTCCTCTTCAAAAGGATTCGTCCTCGAATCAAAAGCATCACCTACATCAAACGGATTAAGACCAGCAACATTGAAAGTTACACTAACATTATACTCACCAGGTAAGTTGACTTTGTAGGCGTTGTTATTGATCCTCTCAAGAATCTAAAATGGACCATCTCCTCGTGGATTCAACTTGGACTTTCTTTGAACTGGAAATATCTCTTTGCGAAAATGCACCCAAACCCATTCTCCAAGTTGAAAAATCATGGGTTTCCATCCTTTGTTCACTCTTGAAGCTACTTTGGCATTCTGCTGCTCAATCCTGTTCTTCACCTGCTTATGTAGCTTCTTAACAAAATCTGCCTTTGAATTAAAATCAAAACTCACAAACTGGTTAGGTGGTAATGGTAATAAATCAATAGGAGTTAGTGAATTAAAACCATACACAATCTCAAATGGAGAACAATGAGTACTGCTATGAATAGCCCTATTATATGCAAACTCCACAAATGGTAAGTAATCCTCCCAAGTCCTAATGTTTTTCTCTATGATTGCCCTCAACAACTGAATCAAGGTTCTATTAACCACCTCAGTTTGCCCATCAGTCTGTGGGTGACAAGTAGTTGAAAACATAAGCTTAGTTCCCAACTTTCCCCACAACACTCTCCAGAAGTGACTCAAAAATTTTACATCCCTATCACTAAATATGCTTTTAGGTATGCCATGCAGATGCACTACCGCTCTAAAGAACAAATCAGCAATGAATGTAGCATCATCAGTTTTATGATGAGGAATAAAATGAACAATTTTACTAAACCTATCTACCACAACAAAGATACTGTCATGACCTTTCCTAGTCCTAGGCAATCCAAGCACAAAATCCATAGACACAACAGTCCAAGGTTCATCAGGAACAGGTAAAGGTGTATATAATCCATGTGATTTCAATTTAGATTTAGCCTCCTTACATGTAATGCAATTTTGACAAACTTTATGCACATCATGTCTCATCCCAGGCCAAAAAAAATGTTCATGCAGCATCTCTTAGGTTTTATCTACCCCAAAATGCCCCATTAAGCCTCCTCCATGTGCTTCCCTAACTAGCAATTCCCTCACAGAACTTCTAGGAATGCACAATTTATTTTTCTTAAACAAGAATCCATCAGACACAAAATAATTATTTATACCAGTCCCATCAACACAAGCAACAAAAATCCCAGCAAAATCAACATCATGTGGATACATCTCTTTCACTAACTCAAATCCTAGCAAAGATGTATTAAGAGAGTTAAGTAAAGCGTACCTTCTTGAAAGCGCATCAGCAACAATATTTTCTTTACCTTGCTTGTATTTGATGACATAAGGGAACGTCTCAATGAATTCTACCCACTTGGCATGCCTCCTGTTCAGTTTATCTTGACCCTTCAGATGCTTTAAACTCTCATGATTAGTGTGTATGACAAACTCCTTAGGCCAAAGGTAGTGTTGCCATGTTTGCAATGCTTGCACTAAGGCATATAGATCCTTATCATATGTTAGATACTTCAATGCCGCTCCACTCAACTTTTCACTGAAGTACATCAGTGGCTTATGATCTTGCATCAAAACAGCTCCAATCCCTATGCCACTAGCATCACATTCAATCTCAAAAGTTTTATCAAACTCAGGTAAAGCAAGCAATGGTGCATTACACAATTTATCTTTAAGTTCATTAAAAGCATGTTCTTGTGCATCACCCTACAACCAACATTCTTTTTAACTAGCTCATTCAATGGTGTAGCAATAGAACTAAAATCTCTAATGAATCACCTATAAAATCCAGCAAGTCCATGAAAACTCTGCACCTCACTAGCATTTTTAGGTCTAGGCCACTCTTTAATGGCTCTAACCTTCTCCTCATCAACCTCAACTCCATGATTAGAAACAACAAAACCTAGAAAATTGACCCTATCCATGCAGAAACTACACTTCTTAAGGTTTGCAAACAATTTCTCATCTCTAAGTTTTGTCAAAACCAATCTCACATGCATAACATGATCATCAAAACACTTAGAGTAAATCAAGATATCATCAAAATAAACAACAACAAATTTACCTAAGTATTCACGCAGCACATGATTCATCAATCGCATAAAAGTACTAGGTGCATTAGTAAGACCAAAAGGCATCACAAGCCACTCATACAAGCCATACTTAGTCTTAAATGATGTTTTCCATTCATCTCCTACTTTCATGCGTATTTGATAGTAACCAGATTTCAAATCAATTTTTATAAATAGACAAGAACCATACAATTCATCTAACATATCATCTAACCTAGGTATAGGATGACGATACTTTACAGTGATTTTGTTGATGGCTCTGCAGTCTACACACATTCTCCAAGTCCCATCCTTCTTAGGCACTAGGATCACAGGAACCGAGCAAGGACTCAGACTCTCTCTTACATACCCTTTCTCTAGCAACTCCTCAACCTGCTTATGGATCTCCTTTGCCTCACTGGGATTGGTTCTGTAGGCAGGTCGATTGGGTATGGCAGCTCCAGGAATGAAGTCAATTTGATGCTCTATGCCCGTAACTAGTGGAAGACCACTAAGCATCTCTTCTGGAAACACATCTTCAAATTCCTATAACAAATCATAAAACACACTAGGCATAGATGGGTTAATGTCATTAGTGGTCAAACAAGCCCATTTGTACAAAAGTACAAATATAGGCCTATTGGCATTCAAAGGATGCCTAACCTCACTTGACCTAGCAATCAAACTCACATTCTTATTCTTTTTCTCTTCAGACCGATTTTCATTTTGCTTTTGACTTCTCTCTTTCTTTTCACACTTCTCACTTTTCCACTCTTTTTATTTTCACTCTTGTTGTTCTCTCCCTCTAAAGTGCCTTTTCTACTCTCCTTCTCTTTTCTTTCGGCCTCAACTCTCATCCTCTCTGGTTTACATTGGTCATCATATATTTCCCCAGATGACAATGGTGCCAAAATTGGTTTTCTTCCATCTTTGGTGAAAGTGTACCTATTTAAGTAGCCATCATGTACTATCTTTCTATCAAATTACCAAAGTCTACCTAACAAGATATCACCAGCATGCATAGGAACAACATCACATAGCACCTCATCACTATACTTGCCAATGGAAAAAGAAATTATAGCTTGCCTATTTACCTTAACCTTGCCATAGTCACTAAGCCATTAAAGTTTGTATGGTCTTGGATGTGGTACAGTAGGCAGCCCCAACCGATTAACCATGAATGTACTCACCGCATTAGTACAACTCCCTCCATCAACAATGACACTATATGCTTTCCCTTGGACATGGCATCTAGAATGGAATAGATTCTCTCGCTGCTCCTCATGGCATTTGTCACGCCCCATAGGGTACCCTAAACGTAACAGTCCGCCACATGCCATATAAGATTCCCGAATTACCACCTTAGTCTTTCGAGAGTCTCATATAGATGTAAGGCGTACCTTTACACAATAGAGTATAAATCCGAATGGAGATAAAAGCTTAATTTGGCATGCATGGGCAATAGGATATAATTCATGAACATAAATAAATATTACAAACTCTAAGGGGCATTCCCCCGCAAAAGAATATTTAACGGTCCATTACAGTCATCCAAGTCTTAGAAGTTTTCTATGGAAGTCTAATTCAAAAAAATTACAACTTTTAGGGAAAACTCCTAGCTTCGGTACCTGTTCAGCCGGGTCTCTTCGCCTAAGCCATAAATGTGTAAGCTGCAAAAGGAATGGACTGTAGGGACGTAAGCTAACTAGCTTAGTGAGTGTAATCTCCCACAAAAACATTTATGTCACAACAATTCAATCAAGTTATTAATCAAGCAAGTGTATGCATCAAACACATGAGTTCAACATACATATGACCAACCGGAAATCATATGTGGATGGAATTGCGCCCTCCATCCCGGGTTAGCAGATTAACGAATCCTGCGGTACTAACAATATCCCGTTTATGGATCACGGCTAACCTACGATTATTCGATGTCGTTTATGGTTCACGACTAACCTACGATTATTCGATGTCGTTTATGGTGCACGACTAACCTACAAATGCTCATGCTCCATCCCCTTGTGATATGCACGTGTCAATTTATCATTAGTCCAAGTAGTTGATTAAGCCAATTTACTTAGGCGATCAATCAATTTATCAGACAATCCATCATAGCTAACTATACAAATCAAGTTTATCACCCGGTTTCGATATTCTTTATTTATGTTCTCACATCATCATCAATCATATAATTCCCCATTAATCCCCATCATTCATATTCTATTCAATTGACCTACATTCTAGTGCACTACGTTACAAGCACATACAATAAATGAATTGGGAAGAAAAACTCACTCCGCCATTGGTACTCCGGTCTTCTAGTAATAATAGTCCGGAGGTAACTCGTCACTATCCACGGGTTCACCTATTCATATAAGAAATTACCCTAATAAGTATTCTATCAACTTAGTACACTAAAACTCTAAGGAAACTTAGTGAAATCGGAAATTCGCATCATTTTCGAAGTTCCGTTTTAAAATGGCCATAACTTGGTCGTTTTAAGTCGGAATTTCGCAAATTTTATACCGATTTCTATCTACTTCGGAAGAGATTTCTAAATATGAAGTTTAAATCAAGTTTTGAAAATACCTAAGCCTCGGAATTGAGGGATCAGATCTGTACAGCAGGTTTGTCAATTCCAAAAATGCGGTTTTCATGAATGCGTTTGAGATTCCTAAGTGTAATATGATGCTAAATGCAATGGTAATGATTTTTCCTATCATGAATGTCATGATGTGAACCTTAAGGAGTCTATGTTCTTATAACTTTTTAGATTTAACGATTTTTGGAAATAAACTTTCCTTAGAAACCATATCCTCTCAATGTTTAGTAAGTGAATTCACTACACTTGACCACATCTACATTTTACATGGATTTCCTTTAGAAAAACTCTACTTTATTTAAAGAAATTTTGACCCTTATATTAGTTATATCCTAAGGCATTTATTTCTTTAATAAAACTCACATTTATAAACTTTTAAGTGGGTCTTTTACTATGGGGTTTCCAAAAATCCGAATTTACAAAAGTTCATTTTCAAGTTGATTCCTTTAGGAAAAATATATTTTGTACTCAAAACTTTAAGTATCTATTATACCTATATCCTAAGGACTTCATTTATTTAAGAAAATATCATTTTTGAAGTTGGAAAAATAGTGTTTTCTAACCCTACATCCATTATTACGAATTTGGTTTTCATAACTTTTAACTCAAAACTCCTATGGACTTCATTTCTTGTTTCCAACATTTTCTTTAGTAAAACTCCTTTAGACTCATGAAAAATACTACTAAACATTATCTATTACCCATAGGCTTCATTTCTCTTATAAAATATATGTTTAGAAGTTGTTAAAAGTGTTTTTGACCTAGGTTTTCAAAGTCATCCGAATTTTCAAAAGTCTTTTTCTTGTAAAGTACTTTTCTTTTTGACTTCATGGACTCATATATCTATAATCTATATACTAGGAAAGTCATTTACTAAAGACAAAAGTATTAAAGACTATTTATGCACATAAGTACAAAATAATAATGAAACCTTTAATGCCTATATGATCATGAGTAACAAGATGATGGATCTACTTTATCAAAAGCTTATATGAGTTTTAAAAACATAAAAACCATATTTTTATAAAAGATCCTTTGTTTAAAAGACTTTTTGATGGATAAAAGTAAAGCTTTTGGTATGAAACTTCTTTAAAAGATAGATCTACTTTGTAATGGTTCGGGATTTTTGTTTTGATATCTCATTGTTCCTACTAAGAGATCATGGGAACATGGAGTTGAGATATCCAAAAATCACTTAGCCATAACAAAGTTTTATGAGTGGAAGTAGTGGATCTTTACTTACTTGAAGTGGATGGAAGATAAGAAGAGAAAAATAGAAGTTATGTGGATGTGTGTGGGGGCTCCAACGTTTCGGCCAAAGAGAGAAAATGGAGAGGATTAAGGAGCTTTTTGACTTTGTAAAAGTGGAGGAATGAAAGAATGAGGAGAGAGAGAGAAAAGATAGCTTATATAGGAGGTGAATTAGGTTTAATGAGAAGGAAAAAAATTTCAAATGGAGCATGGATGAGAGGGGGCAATTGGCGCCGGTTTTGAAGCATCAAGGGGGGGGTGGGGGTGTGATTTGATTTGTCTCCCTTGATTTGCCTTTGATTTGATTCTTGCTTCAATTGTCATAAATTAAAGTGAAGTTGAAAGGACAAAAGTATGGAACAATGGAAGAGATTTGATTGATGTTAAGAGTTAGATTTGTAGGGTAGGCTAATAGGTAGACTAGGTAGTACTTTATGAATAGTAATGAATAGTTGACAAGACAATTTAATTTCCGGTAGTAATGAAATACGAATAAAAAGGCTATAACTGTATTTTTCATAAACCGGAAAATTATGAAAAATATATTTTTGAAATCCTTATTTTATTTTGGTTCAAATGAGTACTCATAAGTATATTTTTGAAATTCTAGTTTCGGGGCACGTTTTTCTATAATGGGTCTCGGGATGACCCGGAATTGAAATTTTCTTAAAATAAGATATTTTCTTAATTTGAAATATATTCAAGAACTATAATCAAAATTAAATTTTCTTAGAAAAGTTTATTAACTGGAAACCGAGAAAAAGCCGGAATTAGGGTTCCTAGTTCTTACTCCAGACTTGAGCTATACCGGTTTAGGGTTTTGGTTTCCGGTTCTAGGGTTTTCTTGGCTACTTGAAAAAACCGGGGTTTACAGCATTCCTCCTTTAATTGTGTATTAAGTGTACGCCGAGTTACAAACACATCACCTTTAACTGCCTCCTCAACACTCCCTTCATCACTACAATCCTCCAACTCAGGCATGTCATCATCCCCACTCTCATTGCTAACTCCCTCATCATCAGTAACAACCTCTCCATTTCTCACCACCATAGTTCTCCTGTTAGGACATTCTCTACTAATGTGCCCCACACCCTGACACTTCCAACATTTAATGTCCCTATTTCTACTCTTCTATTCAACTACCTTAGGATTCTCAGATGAAACCCCACTACTCTTACCAGGTGCAATATCAACTGTAGACTTACTTCCTTCCTTAAACTCAGACTTTCCATATCCTTTCCAAGCAGTATTATAATTAGAAAAAGATTTGGAACCATACCTGGATGTTCCTCTATGGAGTTATTTCTCAATTTTAATGGCAAGATGTACCATTTCATCCAATTCTACATAATGCTGCAACTCCACTCTATCATCAATGTCTTTGTTTAAACCACCCAAGAAGCATGCCATGGTGGCCTCCTCATCCTCAACTACATCAGCCCTAGTCATGATCATCTCCATCTCCTTGTAGTAGTCCTCTACACTCCTACTACCTTGCCTCAACATCTGTAATCTCTGCATCAATTCCCTCTGAAAGTACTTGGGAACAAAACGCTTTCTCATCAATGCCTTGAGATCATACCAAGTCTCAATGGGATACTCCATATTCCTCCTTCTACTAGTCACCAATTGATCCCACCATGATATAGCATAATCCTGAACATGGGTCACAGCTAGTTTCACCTTCTTTTCTTCACTAAATTGGTGACAGTCAAAAATCAATTCAACTCGCTTCTCCCATTGCAAGTAAGCTTCTGGATCCTATTTCCCTGAAAATAGGAATCTTCAGTTTAATATTACCCAGATCTCTGTCTACATAGTCTTCACTCCATCTATTCCTTCAGCAGTGTAATTCTCTTGCATTCTACCTCTTCCTTTACCACCTCTACCACCTCTTCCTCTTCTATTGAAAACCATCGCTACACTATCTTCATACTCCTCCTCTAGGTAGTCATTAACATCCACCACCTCATCCGCCTGTGGTGTGGAAATTTTACCATCCTTGATTCCTCCACCAGAACTCGACTCTTTTTTCTCAATAGCTTATATTCTCAAATTCATACTCTCCATACTCTCTCTAATATCCATCGAAATCTCATTCAATCGCCTAAACTCCGATGTCTGTGTGTCTCGCATCAAGGAATCATCTCTACTAACATCATCAATACCCTTACCAGACATCTTTACCTGCAAAACAAACAAACGTTAATTCAAAAATTTTCAGTTTCCTCACAAGCACTCCCTTTCGTGTTTGCACTCACACAAATGGGGTTGTTCACTCGTGTTTCACTAAAACAAGATGTCACACAAGGTATTCCTCACAACTCTCAAGCCCGCTCTTATATGTTCTTAATCGAATCACACTCTTTAGAACAATTTCAAGGAGCTCAAAACGAAAGGTGTTTTCAAATGGTCTGAATGGTGATTTTCCCAATGGATCGAAACAAACAATGTTGATGATCACACTATAATTTGGAAGACAACTCAATCTAACAAAGAACACAAATTCTAATGGAAGAATAATATAGAAACTTAATACTGATTTTTTTTAACTAATTTTTTTGGACTGATTTTTTTTTTATTTATAAATTTGCAACTTCTGCAAATCTGGAAAAGGAAAAAAAAAAAATAAATCACGAATTGACCATAGTGATAGGGGCCTGAATTGATGAAATCGAAATAATCAAATCGGGAGGGTCACGAATTCAATTTACGAATTCCATTGAAAGAAACGGAATGAAACCTGTGGGTGATAGACAATCTACGAATCAATTGATGAATTGACAATCTACAGATACGGACAATCAAGGCTACAGTTGATGTGGAATGATATAAACAATCTCCTGATGTGCAATGTTATACGATGGACGATGGATAGCAATGATTCCACGGCAATGGATCCAAGAAGGTTAATCGAATGGACAAGAATCACGGAATTCCAATGGACGATTTACGAATCAATAATTTAATGAATGATACGGACTTCACGGAAACGCTATCAATTGGAATTGAACAGGCTTGAATTAATTATGGACAAGAATGATGGAATTGAATATTGAAACGTTTGGTACCAAATGAACGTTATGAACAACCCTCTGGATGAATTGAATATTGAAACATTATGGACGAACCCCGCTCACCGCTCACCAGAATTGCTATAGACCAGCAAATTGACTTCTTCATTGAATGTACCAGCAAATTGACTTCCTCGCTGATTTACAAGGAAACAAAACAAATCAAGAAACTGATTTACGAATACGACAATTGATTTAAAAACAAGACAATTGATTTATGAATTGAAAGGTTATGGATGAGAATCAGAATGGACTTTGGACGAGAACTATGAACCTACGGTTCAATTGAATTTTTTTTTAAAAAAAATAAAAGATTAAAAATAAAAAAGAAAACCTGATCTAGAGCCAAAGCTTTGATACCAAATGATACGAGAACCCACGCAATCACGCTTGAGAACCCTTTTGATTATTATGGACCCCAACACAGTAATACGAAAACCCAAAATTCTATTGGACTCAAACCCTAAGAAGGATTAGATATAGGTTTGTCTTAGTTTTTTTGGTGATCTCAATAGTTAGAACAATGATGCCATAACCCGAAACACTCCACAAAGAAGATGATCAAACTTCCTTGAATATTCCTAAAAGCATGTATTTTTCTCAAGAACACAAAGAACAAGCAAATAGCTTTTCGGTATTCAAATATGTCAAAACTTCCTTCAAAACATTCCAACAAGACTATTTATAGTCCATGCAAATAGGCATAAAGAAACCCTACCAAAACTAATAAAATAATAAAAAAAATAAAATAAGAGAATTCATCTATGAAAGGCCGGCCCATAAGCTTCAAAGGCTGGAGGCCTTATTATATTAAAAGAAAGCCCGGCGTTGAAGGATCTTTATGTATTTTCACTTGCACTTGAAGTATATTGACCCGTACTTGATTTCCACTTGTTCTAAAGCTTTGATACCCATGTAATCTATCACTAATATACATCATTAAACTTTGGAAGTATTGATTGAAAGCTTGTTGAATCTTCTTAGCTCGAGATCTCGTAATCGGTCCTTGAGGCAAGTTAATTGGACTTGAATTTCTTTAAACTTCAACCGTAGCCACTTGATCTTCATGTTGACTTGGCTCGTGATCTTGGATCGTTAGTTCATCTATAACACTAGGTCAACAAATCCTTAGGAAACCCTAGTAGTTTAGAT
The DNA here is from genome assembly GCA_024138025.1 of Combretum micranthum. Taxonomy (NCBI): domain Eukaryota; kingdom Viridiplantae; phylum Streptophyta; class Magnoliopsida; order Myrtales; family Combretaceae; genus Combretum; species Combretum micranthum. Next base: position 790,135 of record JAMXBD010000027.1, read on the forward strand.
TCGGTAATCCCGTGCTCTTAAATCGAGAATTCGAAATATGGGTGAAGAGTGTAGATTGGCCCGTAATAATATTAGGATGCTTAAAAATATCAGATTGATAAATTTTTGGCCTATTTCGATCCCGATCGGATGCAAACTTTGAAAAGCGTATCCCGAGGCTCGAGATACCAAGAATATGCTATTAGTACCATTAGACTAGTAATTTCATAAGATTTTCAAATATATCAGTTATATAATTTTTTTTATTTATGAAAATTACAATTATAGCCTTTTTATCGTATTTTCATTATTACTGGTAATTTAATTGTTTAATCTATTTTTAAATTTCTAATCACACTATTCATAATTACAACCACCCATACCCTATTCTTAAATCCTTAAACCTATTCTTACAATCTTACATCATTTTCTTTACAAATTTACTTTTTCAATATATCTTATTACTTAAATTATTTATTAAATTTGAATTTTATTACAAAATAAATCACACAACTCTCTCTCTCTTCCCTTTTCAAACCGATGGCCCCCCTCCCCTACATTCTCTTATTTGTTTGATTTTTTCTTCAATTAATTAATCACACAAACCCCGATCCATTTTTCTATAAATATCCCTTTATGCCTATCTCATTTCACAATCTTACTTTTTAACTAAACAATACTCTTGCAAATTTTTTTTTCTCTCAACCCTCTCCCCCTTTAGTTGCCGTGACCTCCCCCATACACACATACCCCATATTTTCTTTAAGTTTCTTGTTTCGAACACTAAATAGGTAATAGATTTAGACCTTACCACAAATAAAACATGTAATGGCAAGACCATACATATGTGGTTCGACCAAAATCCCCATGAGCTTTATGCTAGGGATGAGGAAACACTTAAACATGATGTATATTCTTGCCATCACAATGTTGTAGATCTTGTTATTTAAGTTGTTTGGTTATTATTTTGCTATATTATTGTTATATGTTGTTCTTATTGATATTTTGTATATATACTCTCTCTTTAACCTCATCTACATAATGTCTATATTACATTTGTATCCATGACATGAATAACATAGTAGATCTATTTGGTTTCAGTACATATATGCCATAGATTTTTGTCTTATGTACATTAAAGACTTGTAGGAGCATGATAATAGTGAGAGTATGTTAAAAAGTTCAAGATCTATCTTTGTTTCAACAAAAATGATTTTTGGAAATTCGGATTTAAAGATAACACTATTTTAAAAACCTATTTTCCAACTCCTAAATGAGTATTTTATATAAAGAATGAAGAGTTTATAAAATAGGTATCTTAAAGACATGATTTTGATGAGTTAAATCTAGTTTTACTAAGAGATATTTTCAAAATAAGAAAAGTTACAAAAGATAAGTTAGAACCTTGTCTCAACCCCAACAACAAACTAAAAATTTGTAATGAGAAAAGGTTGATATGTGAACACCTATTTTTCAACCCCAAAACAAGAAATTTATTAAAGAAATGGAAGCCTTAAGAAGTAGATTTGATTATGATTTAATTTTAGAAAGATTACATGAGTTTTACACAAGAAACAATGTAAGCCCTCGTTTTCTTAGCAACATGAATTCGGTTTTGGAGATCAAACCGGAAACTGAAATCCTAAAAGAATACTCTAGAACTAGTTAGACCTGGAAACCCTAAGTCCGGTAATCCCAAGAACGAAACCCCAGAATAATAAAAATGAGTTAGCTCTAGAATATAACCCTATGTAAATGATCAAAACTTTCAAAGATTAGATTTTAGAGAAATTCATTCGTTTTTCACCCGATCGGGATCTGCTCTTGAAAACCAGTACCTGGGACTTGGAAATAGAAAAATATTATATAGGACTCTTTAGAACTGAAGTTTAATAAGAAATTCAAAAATATAATAATAAGAATTTTTCGGTTTATAAAAATTACAGTTATAGCCTTTTATCATATTTTTATTATTATCGGTAATTTAATTATCTAATCCACCTTTTGATTTCTATCACACTATTCACCAAGTACAACCACCCATACCTTATTCTTACATTTTTACAACCTATTCTTATAATCTTACATCATTTTTATTTCATTTTCTTTTCCAATACAACTTTTACTACTTAAATTACTTATTAAATTTGAATTTTAATACACAAAATGAATCAATACATCTCCCTCTCTCTCCTCTCACCAAAACCGGCGTGACCTCCATTGTACATTCCCATAATTTGTTTTATTTTTCTTCTATTAAATAATCACACAAAAACCCTATCATGACCCATAGGGTAGCCTAAACGTAACAGTCCGCCGCATGCTACATAAGACTTAGTAATTGCTACCACAACCGTTCCAAAGTCTTGTATAGATACAAGGCATACCTTTACGACAATAGAATACATGAACCAATGGAGATAAACAATTTAATTTGACATACTACAAGCATCAGAATATAAACCATGAGTTCACGTAATTAATTACAAAAGTTCTAAGGGCATTCTCTCGCAAAAGAATATTAAGTTTAATAGTGGTCTTTTACAGTCATCTAGTAAAGATTAGGGTTTCCTATGGAAGTCTATACAAAATCGATCACCAACTTCTAATGGAAACTCCTAATTTCTATACCTGCCCGGTAGGATGCCTCGACCTTAGCCATATATATGAATGCCGCAATAAGAAAAAGCTGTAGGCGCGTAAGCTACACTAGCTTAGTGAGAAAATACTTCCATAAAGACATTTATAACAAAACATTCAATCAAGTTATTTATTTAACCATATGGAATGCATCGACAACATGAATAAACAAACATATGATCAGTTAGAAATCATATGTGAATGGATCTGCGCCCTCGATTCGAGGTTAGCAGATTAACAAATACTGCGGTACTACCGTTGAATTAATGTGTCATTTATGGATCACGGATAACCAACTTATGTCGTTTATAGATCATGACCAACCAACTCATTTATGTTGTTTATGGATCACGATCAACCAACTTTTAACCGTTTACGAATCACAGATAACCAACATATGCTAATGCTCCATCCCCATCGTGAAGTGATTATATCCGTGTTAATTTATCAATCCGAATAATTATTAATACCAATTTTTAGGTGATCAACCAATCTCGCAAACAATTAATCCTATAATACTTTAAACAAACATAAATTAATCACCCAGTTCTGATATTCTTAACACTATTTCTCAACTCATCAATAAGCATACATAATCCCCCATAATTCTCATCATGCAAATCCATTTTTATCTTTTGCCTCATAATCTAGTGCAACTAATCACTACAAACACAATCCAAAGATGAAATTAGGAAGTAATACCACTCGGCCATAGGTCGTCGGTCTTTTAGTAATAATAATCCGGTGGTAACGAATCCTCAGGATCCAAGTTATCCAAACAAAAGAAATACCCAAATGAGTATTTCATCCCATATCTAATCCATTTTATTTTATAAAAACTATTAAGTTCATAATTCTTGTCATTAATCGAAATTCCAACTTAAAACGATCATAACTTGGTCATTTTAACTCGGAATTTCACAAATTATATACCAATTCCTATCTACTTCGAAAGATCTATCTAATTCTAATATAATATCTCCATTTTGAAATCTTTTAAGTCTCAAAAAGTTCGGATCAGTTCTGTTCGGTAGCCAAACATCCATTTTCGAAATTGTGTTTGTGAAGAGTTATGATGTTTCTACTATCCATGCCAATATGAATGCAAATTAACAAGTTACTATCACGAATGGTATGTTATATGCTTCCTATATGTATTTTCTTGATGATATTCTATTGGAGAACATTTTTAGAAAGTTTTTACTTAACAAGATGTCATGAATACCTAGCTTAGCAAGACTAGTTTAGTGTTCTTGACAAATCATACTTGTTTTAGAGATTTTCCTAAATAAAATTTATTTATAAAATTCAGATCTGTATCTATTCCTTTAGGTCTTCATTTTTCAACAAAACTCCTCATTTTACACTTTGTAAACAAGTGTTTAAATATGAGCTATTCCTAGATCTGAATTTTATAAAAATGATTTTAAGGTGATTTCTTTAAGAAAAACTCATTTCATACTTTAAAATTTAAGGCTTCATTATTCCTATCCCCTAAACACTTCATTTCCTTAATGAAAATTCCATTTTGAGTTTGAAAAATAGGTGCTTACATATCATCTTTTCCTAGTTATGAATTTCACTTTACTAACATAAGATTAAAATTTTTCTATATTGTAAATATTTCTTGTTTGACAAATTTCTCTTAGTAGATCTACCATTAACTTATAAAAATCATCTCCTATTGATATCTATTCCATAAGCCCTTCATTTTTCACATAAAATTCATGTTTTGAAGTTGAAAAATAGGTTTTCAAAATATAACTCTTTTTCCATCCGAATTCACAAAAGTTTATTTTGATGAAACAAAATTTGTTCTTGAGCTTTTGGCTCATTTTAGAAATAACAAAACATTCATTTACATGAGGCAAAAATCTTTATGACTATTTATTCATCTTTAACACAATAAATACATGAGATCCCAAATAACATGTAAAAGATGGATGTTTGGAAGCTAGATCTAAGTGTTATGATTGTGTTAGATGCATGAAATGAAGAATACCACTATGATCACAATGTAGTAGCAATATTCCTACATAAAATCATTACTATATGAACATGTATTATGATCATGACAAAAATAGGAGCTTAAAACATAAGATCCACAACTTATGTTGACTTGATCATCATGTTCTAGTTGTTTCACATCCCTAGCATAAAGCTCATGGGGATTTTTATGAATTCACATATGAATGATCTTTTTATTACATGTTTTTGTAGTGGTAAGGTTTAGATCTATACCTATTAAGCTTTGTAAGCAAGAGGAGTTGAAGAAGAAAAATTGTGTGTGCTAGAGAGGGTCACAGCAAGGAAGAGAGAAAAGAGAGAGTTTGTAAAAATTTTTCAAAAATGAAATGAAGAAAGAGAAAGGAAAGGCATAAAAGAGTTTATATAGGGAATTGACTTAGGGTTTGTGTGATTAAAATAAATGAAGAAAAATAAAACAATTGAGGGCACAAAGAGGGGGGTCACGCCGGCCATGAGGGGAAAGAGAGAGAGAAAATGAGTGTTGTACAATTTTTCAAATTTAATCTGTGTAATAAAATGTGTTGGAAAAGTAAATGTAAGCAATATGATGTAATGAGGTAAGGTTAGATTGTAAGGATATAAGAGTAGGGGTATGGCTTGTGTATGTGAATAGGGTATGGGCTTGTACTTGTGAATAGTAATAATTAGTAGATTAGACAATTAAATTACTGGTTAGTAAAGAAAATATGATAAAAATGTTATAAATGTAATTTTTATAAACTGGAAAATTATAATAATTATACTTTTGAATTCCTTATTAAATTCTGGTCTTAAAGAGTATTCCGTAATATTTTTCTAATTTCGAGTCCCAAGGCCCAGTTTTCCAGAATGGATCTCGATCGAGTTCAAAACAAATAATTTCCCGAAAATTGATCTTTTTATGTTTCGATATATTCTTTAGAATGATAATATAGATTATTTTGCTCTCAAAAGTTCTATGATTTTATTCTCGATGAAGCTGGACTTATGGTTTCTAGGTTTCTTTCTAACCCTAGCTATTCCAATTTAGGGTTTTGGTTTTCGATTCGGTTCTCGAAGTCAAGCTTGGTTTACAAAGAAAGCCAGGGCTTACAAACCCTAATTATTTTTCTATATAATCTCTCTTTCACCTTTCACTTTTTTCACTTTCTCTCATTTCTCACAAAATCAAACTTTTGGGAAAGTCTTTTTCTCTCCCTCTCTTCTCTCTTGTGCCGTGAGCTCCCTCTCCCTCACACACACACACACACACATCTTTTTTTTCTAAGTTTTCTTACTCCTTACACTAAATAGGTAATAGATCTATACCCTACCACAATAAAATATGTCATGGCAAGATCATATATGTGTGGTTTCACCAAAAATCCCCATGAACTTTATGCTAAGGATGTGGAAATACTAAAGCATGATATTCTTGCCATCACAATTGTATGGATCTTGTTATTTAAGTTATTTTACTAGTATTTTGCTATATTATTGTTATGTATTGCTCTTATGGGTATTTTGTGCATATATTTTATTACTCTCATCTACATAAGGCTCATATTTCATTTGCATCCATGCCTTGCATGGCATAATAGATCCATGAGTTTATAGTACATAAATGTCATAGATATTTGTCTTATATACATAAAAGATTTGCAATATGATAGTCTTAATGAAGGTGTTGCCAAAGCTCATGATCAATTTTGTTTCTATAAAAAAAATGATTTTTGAAATTTGGATCTTGAGAAATAACCATTTAGAAAAACCTATTTTCTAACTCCAAAAGGAAGATCTTGCATGTAAAATGAAGGGCTTTGGTGATAGGTATCATAAAGGAATGATTTTTGTGAGTTGAGCTTAGTTTTACTAGGAGAAATTTTCAAAACAAGAAAAAGGGTATAAAAGATAGGTTAGAACTTATTTCGACCCCAATGAGAGTTTGAAATTCGTAATTAGGATGAAATGTCAAGAAAACACCTATTTTCCAACCCTAAAACAAGAGTTTTATCAAAGAAATGGAAGCATTAGGGAGTAAGTATGATTAGGACTTAATTTTAGAAAGATTAAATGAGTTTTACGCAAAAAAATTATCTAAAAAAATAAGTTTCAAAATTCGGATCTAGAAATGATCCTCATTTAAACACCTATTTCCAAATGCCAAAATGATGATTTTAATAGAAAAATAGAAGCCTTATGATGCGAACCCTAGGTATTTTAAACCAACAACTCGGCGATCGTAATTTGAAATCGAAACCCCAAAGATCATCTTGAACAAGATTGGATTCGAACTAGACCCCAACCACACCTATTGATTGAAACTTGAGTTATCAAGATGATTTCTCCAAGCGCTTAGATTGAAGAAATTGAAATAGGAGTTCTTTTGAAAAGAACAAAAGAGAGAGTGCTCTCAAAATTTATGTTTTTCATTCAATGATATTCTCTTGTTTACAACCATATATGTCTATATATAATAAAAGAAAAAGACTAAAAGACACATGGGAAAAGACTCAAAATATTGACATAAAAAAATTCCTAAAACAAATAATAAACCGGGCATAAAACAACTTAAAAACAACACTGGAGACTAAAAGTCGCGTTGGAAAAATCCAAATATTAATAATCGGTCCAAGAAGCTTATTACACTTCTTGAAGTCTTCAGCATTCAATGTAACTTTCATCTCAGGGTTCTCCATGCCTTTGACCATCTCTTTGGAGGCTTGAATAATGTGAATTAATGTCGGTTCTTCTTTGATGAAGTTTGACTCAATCTCTTGCAACTCCATCACTAGACCGTGCAAAGCTTCTTTCATTCGTTTAGCTTTAACTCTTGTCACTGGTCCTCTAATGCCATGGAGTGGATCACTGGACTTAGCTCTTGAATTCTCGATGGTAGATGATCCTCATCATTCCCTCCTTCCTAGAAAAGATTCGTCCTCGAATCACCTGCATTATACAAAGAGAGATCAGAAACATTAAAGGTAGCGCTTACATTACCATAATGACTTGGTGAGTCAATCTCGTAAGCGTTGTTATTGATGTGCTCCAACACTTGAAACAGTCCATCTCCCCTTAGGTGCAACTTAGACTTCCTTTAAGCAGCGAACCTTTCCTTCCTCAAATGTAATGCGAACTCCAAGTATGTTAAACTTGAAACCCACACAAGTTAATGGAAACATTGCCCTAGGAAAGCTAAATCAGATCAAAAGGAAACTTTGACCCACAGTTGTATTGCAAACTAGAACCAAAGTATAGGATTGAACGACAAAAGAAATGATCTCGATAAGTTTATAAGTTTTCCAAAGGAGAAGGAGAGAAAACTCTCTCAATTGTATTCTCAATATGCAAGTTGTTCTTTTTCAAATGACAAACACCAACATTTATAGAAAATAAAAGATAACTGCGGAATAAAAGATAACTTAAAAGATAAGCCGGCGATTACGAAAATAAATGATAACTTAAAAGATAAGCCGGCGGTTACAAAAATAAATGATAACTTAAAGATAAACCAGCAGTTACGGAATAAAAGATAACTTAAAAGATAAGCCGGCGGTTACAGAATAAAAGATAACTTAAAGAAAAGCCGGCGGTTTTGTTGGCCGACCTTCTCCTTGGCTGGTCTCCTGACATTTCTTTGACACTTGGATGATGTTCACAAAGGCTCGGTCTTCATATAGATCCAATTCTTTCACAAAATCTCCATGCAAAGCTTGTTTCTTCCAAGTATCTTCAATGAATACTCCTAAAGCTTCCTGCATCCTCTTAGCCTTAGCTCGCGTGATTGGACCACCTTGGATAAATAGAGGATCCTTGGATGTTGCGTATGGATTTCCATCATTCTCCCTCTCCTCAAAAGGATTCGTTCTCGAATCAGTCTTCTACATCAAAAGGAGATAAGTCAGAAACATTAAATGTTGCACTAATGTTATACTCACCTGGAAGATCCAACTTATAAGCATTATTATTGACTCTGGCAACCACTTGGAATGGTCCATCTCCCCTTGGATGTAATTTTGATCGCTGCTACCGTGGGAATCTTTCCTTGCGCTGTGCACCCACACCCAATCTCCAGGCTCAAACACAACTTTCTTATTGGCTTGCTTGGCATACTGCTCTGTCCGTCTCTTTATGTGATGCCAAACCTTCTCATGTATTTGCTTGACGAACTCAGCTTTTACTTTACCATCCAAACCAGCTCGCTCATCAACAGGCAATGGAATCAAGTCCAAAGGAGTTAATGGATTAAATCCATAAACAACTTCAAATGGTGAAAATTTGGTTGCTGAATGCACGCTCCTGTTATATACAAACTCAACGTGGGGCAAACAATCTTCCCAATTCTTCAAGTTCTTTTGAATGAGAGCACGCAACAACTGAGATAAAGTTCTATTAACAACCTCCGTCTGCCCATCCGTTTGTGGGTGACAAATAGTTGAAAACAATAGCTTCATGCCTAACTTTGCCCACAAGACCTTTCAGAAATAGCTCAAAAACTTAGCATCTTGATCTGAAATAATACTGGCACTCCATGCAAGCGCCCAACTTCCTGAAAGAACAAATTAGCAATGTGAGATGTGTCTCAATTTTATGGCAAGGAATAAAATGTGCCATTTTAAAAAATCTATCAACAACCACAAAAATGGAATCATTTCCTTTCCTGGACCTAGGCAAACCTGAACAAAATCCATAGATATGTTAACCCAAGGCTCACTGGGTATAGGTAAAGGTGTGTACATACCAGGGTAAAACCTTTGACTTAGCCTGTTTGCAAGTAATGCATTTTGCACACAATTTCTCAACATCTCTTTTCATATGTGACCAAAAGAAATGGTCATTCAATACATCTAATGTCTTTTTAATCCTAAAATGACCCATTAAACCTCCCTCATGAGACTCCCTCACAAGCAATTCCCTTAAAGAACTATTAGGCACACACTATCGTTTATCCCGAAACAAATATCCCTCATGTCTATAGAATTTACTAAAAGCTCCCTTATCACATGTCTCATACACATTAGAAAAATCAAGATCATAAGCATATAAATCTTTAATGTATTCAAATACCAACAATTTTTCATCTAAAGTAGAGATCAAGGCATACCTTCTGACAATGCATTAGCCACTACATTTTCCTTACCTTGTTTGAACTTAATGACATAAGGAAAGGTCTCAACAAACTCTACTCATTTTGCATGTCTTTTGTTCAACCTATGTTGGCTTTTCAAATGCTTCTAGGATTCATGATCCGTATGAACTCCTTAGGCCACAAATAATGCTGCCAAGTCTCCAAAGCATGTACCAAAGCATAAAGCTCTTTGTCATAAGTTGGGTGGTTCAAAGTGGCTCCACTCAACTTCTCACTGAAGTAAGCAATTGGTCTCCTTTCCTGCATCAAAACAGCTCCAATACCACTACCAAAAGCATCACATTCAATTTCAAATGTTTTTATCAAAATTTGGTAATGCTAGAATGGGTATAGAACTCAGTTTTTCATTAAGTAAATTAAAGGCCTCTTCTTGCTCACTTGCCCACTTAAATCCCACACTCTTTTTAACAAGCTCAGTCAATGGTGCAGCTAAGCTACTAAAATCACAAGCAAACCTCCTGTAAAAGCTAGCCAAACAATGAAAGCTCCTAACCTCAGTAACATTTTTAGATCTCGGCCATTCTTTAATAGCTCTAACCTTTTCATCATCAACTTGAATTCTTTTAGCACTAACAACATACCCTAGAAACACAACTTGTTCAGTGCAAAAAGAACACTTCTTGAGGTTAGCAAACAATTTTTCTTTTCTTAAAACTTCAAACACCAAGCGCAAATGTTGGATATGATCATCAATGCCCTTACTATAAACCAGAATGTCATCAAAATAGACTACAACAAATTTTCCAATGAAAGCATGCAAAATATGGTTCATAAGATGCATAAAAGTGCTGGGTGTGTTAGTTAAACCAAATGGCATGACTAACCATTCATATAATCCATATTTTGTTTTAAAAGCTGTCTTCCATTCATCACCTTCTCTTAGTCTAATCTGATGGTATCCACTTTTTGGGTTAATCTTAGAGAACAAACATGAGCCATACAATTCATCAAGTAAGTCATCTAACCTAGAGATAGGATGTCTATACTTTACAGTGATTTTATTGATGGCTCGGCAATCGATACACATTCTCCAAGATCCATCCTTCTTTGGCATTAGCAGGACCAACACCGCACATGGACTAAGGCTTTCCCTCACATAGCCTTTGCTCATAAGCTCCTCAACTTGTCTTTGAATCTCGTTGGACTCCTCAAGATTGTATTTGTATGCTGGTATATTTGGAATGGAAGCACTAGGAATGAAATCAATTTGATGTTCTATTCCTCTCAAAGGTAGCAAACCAGATGGAACATCTTCTGGAGACAAATCATTAAATTCCTGCACAAGTAGAGAAACAACACTAGACAAAAATGTGTTAAGTTCGTTAGCATTAAAATAAGCCTCCTTGTACATAAGTACAATCATGGGTTGTTTTAAAAACATGACACTCTTAACATCTCTGTCTTTTGCAATTATGCTCACTTTTCTCTCTTTGAACTCCTCACTTTTCTCTCCAACTAGCTCACTCCTCTCCTTTTTATCTCTCAAGCACACTTGCTTTTCACTTCCCTCTTTGTTTTTCTCACTTCTATCTTTCTTTTCTCTCTCAATCACACTCTCTTTTTATTTATTTTCCTCCATCTCACTCTTTCTTTTCTGCTCATGTGCCTCTTTAATTCTCTTTTGCTCCTAATAAATCTGTCTTGGAGACATTGGTGCAAGTTTCACATTTTTACCATTTAAAGCAAATGAATAAACATTATGAATCCCATCATGAATGACCTTTCTGTCATACTGCCAGGGTCTCCCCAACAAAACATGCCCAACATGCATAGGCACAACATCACATACTACATCATCCTTTTACCTGCCTATGGAGAAAGAAACCAACACTTGCCTATTCACCCTCACCTCTCCACATTCATTTAACCATTGCAACTTATATGGCCTAGGGTGTTTAGTAGTTGGCAATTTCAGGTTTTCAACTAATAAGGTACTTACCACATTAGTACAACTACTACTATCTATAATCATGCAACATACATTATTATCAATGTGACAGAGTGTATGGAAGATGTTATCCAGCTGCTCCTCATTGCCATCTTCGTTGATTTGCACACTCAAGGCACGCTGAATCACCAATGACTCTCCCTCAACTGGATACTCAATTTCACTATCATCCTCTAATGCAAGCATGGAATTTTCACTCTTAGGTTCACTTTCAGTTTCAACCTCACCTCTACGCATCACCATGGATCTCCTATTAGGACATTGTGAACCGATATGCCCATGTCCCAAGCACTTAAAGCATTTGATGTCACAATTTTTAATGCTTTGGGAAGTAGATTTATCCTTCTCTTTGCTGCCTCTTTATCCTCTCCTTTACTAAAATCCTTAGGTAAGGATTTGTCTTCCCTTTTACTCCAATTTGATTTCTAAGAAGAATTAGAAATCGAGTGAGAAGAAGAACCATACCTTGCTGCACCTTTGTGTTTGAGTTGTTTTTCCACCTTCATGGCCATGTGTACCATGTCCTCCAACTCCACATAATGGTGTAACTCAACCACATTAGCTATATCCCGATTTAAGCCACATAGGAATCTCACCATTGTTGCTTCCCTGTCTTCCTCTAAATTGGCTCGAATCATAGTTATCTCCATTTCTTTGTGATAATCTTCCACACTCTTGGATCCTTGAGTAAGGCTTTTCAACCTCTTAAATAATTACCTGTGATAAGAATTTGGGACAAACCTCTTCTTCGTAATCCCTTTCATCTCCTCCCAAGTTTCAACGGGGTCTTTCAAGGTTTCTGCGCCTACTCAAAACCAATTGATCCCACCAAATAAGTGCATAATCAGTAAATTCAAGCGTAGCAAGTTTTACCTTTTTCTCCTCTGAGTACTGATGATAGTCAAACACCAGCTCCCCTTTCCTTTCCCATTTTAGGTAAACATCAGGATCGTTTTTACGTTAGAATAGAAGAATTTTCATTTTAATACTCCCCAAATTGCGATCCACTTCATCATCCACGTGACCCTCAAATCTCCTTCCCTGTGTCCTAACTCCTCCCTTAAATTCACCAATATCACTCACCTCATCCATCACTTCATTTCTATAACCTTCCTATACCCTCCTGCCACCTTGCCCATGTTGTGGCATAGGTAGATGTGGTGGTGGCCTCCTCTCTAATTCAGCTATCCCACTCTCCAATCGCTCCCACCTTTCATTAGATTCTTGATTAACCCTAAATAGGCGCTCAAACGACTGCATCACCGACTGCTAGAATAATTTTGGATTAACAACTACGGCTTGATCCTCAGGATTTGATTGAGAACTCATGTTGTATGATACCTACAAGAAACTCAAATTAGATGATTAATATCCTCACCCACTCACTTACGTGTATACCCTTAATAGATGATGGCACTTCTCTCGTGTTTCACTCAATCAGGCTTTTTTCGATATTAATCTCACACTCTGTAGCCTTTTACCACTCAATAGTTTTCTCCACAAATCCTTTGTTGAACTCAATGATTGTTAACAAAACACCCTTGTGACTTTCAAAAGAAAACCTAAGAACAAATGGAAAACTTATGAAAACACAACAACTCAATTTCACAATGAAAGAAGTAACAAGAATTGCCTATAAAAAAATTTTTTGTACAAATTTTTTTTCTTTTTTTTGTATGAATTTCTTTCTCTTTTTTTAATAAAAATCTCAAACAATCAAAACTGAATTACAGACACTTTTAGAATGAAAATTGATGAAATGAGGAACCAGAAATGGATGGGAATTGAATTTTTGTCTATGAAAACCTTAGAATTGACGACAAAGACAACAAAAGATTAATCAACTAAACAACATAAATTAAAGATAGATAACCTGATTTAGAGCCTAGCTCTGATGCCAAATCCGATGCGAACTCCAAGTATGTTAAACTTGAAACCCACACAAGTTAATAGAAACATTGCCCTAGGAAAGCTAAATCAGATCAAAAGGAAACTTTGACCCATAGTTGTATTACAAACTAGAACCAAAGTGTAAGATTGGACGCCACAAGAAATGATCTTGATAAGTTCATAAGTTCTCCAAAGGAGAAGAAGAGAAACTCTCTCAATTGTATTCTCAATATTGTTCTTTTTCAAATGACATACACCAACATTTATAGAAAATAAAAGATAACTTAAAAGAAAAGCCAACGGTTACGAAAATAAATGATAACTTAAAAGATAAATCTGTAGTTACGGAATAAAAGATAACTTAAAAGATAAGCCGACGGTTACGGAATAAAAGATAACTTAAAGATAAGCCGACGGTTTTGTTGGCCGGCCTTCTCCTTGGCTGGCCTCCTGACATTCCTTTGACACTTGGATGATGTTCGCAAAGGCCCGATCTTCACCTAGATCCAATTCTTTCACAAAATCTCCATGCAAAGCTTGTTTCTTCCAAGTACCTTCAATGAATACTCCTAAAGCTTCCTGCATCCTCTTAGCCTTAGCTCACGTGACAGGACCACCTTAGATAAATAGAGGATCCTTGGATGTTGCAGCTGGATTTCCATCAAAATGCATCCACGCCCAATCTCCTGGTTGGAAGACTATCTTCACACGACCCTTATTGGCCTGGCGAGCATCGTGCTCATTTTTTTTCTCAATGTTAGCCCAAACATTGGCATGTAACTCCCTGACAAACTCTGCCTTTCTCTTTCCATCAATCAACACATTCATTAGCAGGCAAAGGTAAAATATCCAATGGAGTCAATGGGTTAATACCATACACAATCTCAAATGGAGAATAAGATGTAGTGGAATGCACAGTCTTATTATATGTAAACTCAACATGTGGCAGACATTTTTCCCATTGTTTCAAGTTCTTATGAATCACAGCACGCAACAAGGTTGAAAAAGTCTTATTGACTACTTCCATCTGACCATCTATCTGAGGATGTGCAACAGTGGAAAACAACAATTTAATGCTTAACTTATTCCACAAGGTACGCCAGAAATGACTCAAGAATTTCACATCCCTATCACTCACAATGGATCTAGGAAACCATGCAAACGCACAATCTCCTTAAAGAAAAAAATCAGTAATATGTTGTGCATCATTAGTTTTAGAACAGGCAATGAAATGAGCCATCTTACTAAATCTATCAACAACAACAAATATGCTATCTTTACCACTCTGAGATCGTGGTAACCTTAACACAAAATCTATAGAGATATCAGTCCAGGGTTGATTAGGCACAAGTAATGGGGCATACTCTCCACGAGGCATTACTTTGGATTTAGCCTGTCAACATGCAATGCACTTGTCACAAACAGCTTGGACATCATGTTTCATTTTAGGCCAATAGAAATGCTCATGCAATACATCCAAAGTCTTTTTAACACCAAAGTATCCTATTAGGCCACCCCCCATGAGTTTCTCTAATAAATAACTCACGCACAGAACTCTTAGGCACACACAATTTATCTTTCTTGAACAACTAACCATCATGCCTAAAGTAATCAGCATAACCAGATTCAGCACAAGGAGCCCAAATTTGACTACAATCAACATCAGTTTCATACAATCCTTTAATGAGTTCAAACCCAAGCAACTTAGTATGTAGAGAAGTCAAGAGTGAATACGTTCGAGAGAGTGCATCAACTACCACATTCTTCTTCCCTTGCTTGTATTTAATCACATAAGGGAATGTTTCAATGAACTCTAACCACTCTTGTTTTCAAAAACTTCAGGCTCTCATGATCTGAATGAATGATGAACTCCTTAGGCCATAGGTAATGTTGTCAAGTCTGCAAGGTCCTCAGTAAAGCATACAACTCCTTGTCATAGATCGAGTAGTTTAATGCAGCACCATTGAGTTTTTCGCTAAAGTAAGCGATTGGTTTGGAATCTTGCATCAAAACACCACCAATACCTTTCCCAGAAGCATCGCATTCAATCTCAAAAACTTTCCCAAAATTAGGTACAATAAGTAATGGTGCATTAGTCAACTTACCTTTTAAAGCATTAAAAGCATTCTCGTGCACTTCAATCCATCTACACTCAGCATTCTTCTTAACAAGATCATTTAGAGGAGCAGCTATAGAACTAAAGTCCCTAACAAATCTCCTATAAAAGCTTGTTAATCCTTGAAAACTTCTGACCTCACTTGTATTCCTTGGCGTTGGCCACTCCCTGATTGCCTTAACCTTCTCTTCATCAACAGCAATCCCATTTGCACCTACAATAAACCCAAGAAAAACCACAGTTTCCATACAAAAGGTGCACTTCTTCAAGTTGGCATACAACTTATTCTTTCTCAACATAGTGAAAACAAGTTGTAAATGTTGAACATGTTCATCTAAAGTCTTGCTATAAACTAAAATGTCATCAAAGGATACAACAACAAATTTTCCAATAACAGTGCGAAGAACATGATTCATTAACCTCATAAACGTACTAGGCTCATTTGTCACTCCAAAAGGCATTACCATGCACTCATAAAAACCATGCTTAGTTTTAAAAGCTGTTTTCTGCTTATCTGCCTCTTTCATGCGAATTTGGTAATAGCTATTCTTTAAATCAATTTTGGAAAACAAACAAGCACCATGTAACTCATTAAGCATATCATCAAGTCTAGGAATAGGATGTCTATACTTAACTATGATCTTGTTGATTGCTCGACAGTCGACACACATACGCCATGTTCCATCTTTCTTTGAAATCAGGATGACATGGATTGAGGCTTTCTCTCACAAACCTTTTCTCTATCAGATCATCAACTTGCCTTTGGATCTCCTTTGTTTACTCCGAATTGGCTCAATAAGCTGGCCGATTAGGAATTGAAGCACTTGGGACTTCTTTAAGAAACAAGTCCTCATACTCCTGCAGAGGAGACAGAACTATACTTAGAAAAGAAGAGTTAAGGTCAGTAGTAGTAAAATATACATGTACAAGTAGTTGTTTCCTAGCCACTATGGCGCTCTTAACTTCACTTTGTTTTGCAACTCCATTCTTTTCTGCAATTTCCTTCTCACTCAGTGTTTTGGATCCTTCTCTCTCTTGGCTCACCAGTGTTTATCTCTCACTTTTCCTTTCTTTTTCACTCTTTTCTGGTACACTCAGGTGTTTTTCTTTAAACTCTTTTGTTATCCTCACCTGGTCCTCACAAGCTTCCCACGGTTTCTGAGGAGTTAGAACCACAATCCTTTTATTTAGAACAAATGAATATTGGTTCTTGTACCCATCATACGTCACCCTCCCATCAAACTGCCATGGTCGACCCAGAAATAGGTGACTAGCTTGCATGGGAACTACATCACACATGACCTCATCATGATAACTCCCAATGGAAAAGGAAATAAGAACCTGCCTAGTCACCTTCATCTCCCCACACTCATTTAACTATTACAACCTATAGGGTTTTTGATACTTCACGGTTTTCAACCTCGACTTATCAACCAATAAAGTACAGGCAACATTAGTGCAACTACCACTATCAATGATCAGGGTACATACCTTCTTTTGCACTTGGCACCGGGTATGAAAGGTGTGCTCATGTTGTACCTCTTCACCCTCATCTTTAGGATGAGTACTAAGGACTCGCCTAGTGACCAATAATTCCCCACTCACGGGTCCCTCCACATCCACATCACTACAATCCTCCAATGGAGGCATGTCATCATCACTGGAACTAACACTCTCCACCTCTCCATTATGCTGCATGATCATGGCCTTTTGATTTGGACATTGAGATGCAATATGTCCAAACCCCTGACACCTGAAACACTTAATATCACGAGTTCTAGCAAATGGTTTAGTGTCAGTTTTACCTTTAGAAGAAGTAACTGGGCTCTTGGTCTTCACATCCTCTTTTGGTTTTGAGTATGTAGTGTTCTTCTTCCAGTTTGACTATGAAGAGTTAGAAGTTGCACCAAATTTAGAAGCTCCCTTAAACTTCAGCTACTTATCAACTTTGATCGCTTTATGCAACAACTCCTCAATATCTACATAATGTTGTAGATCTACTATATCAGTAATCTCCCGATTCAACCCATTGATAAATCTAGCCATTATAGCCTCATCCTCCTCCTCTACCTTAGCTTAGATCATTGCCATTTCCATTTCCTTAAAATAGTCCACTACACTCCTGGACCCTTGCCTCAATTCCTGCAGCATCCTATGCAAATCCCTACAATAGTGACTAGGAATAAATCTCTTTTGCATGACTGTCTTCATCTCATCCCATGTACTAATAGGCCTCTCACCATACCTTCATCTATTACGCACCAAATGATCCCACCATATACTGGCATAGTTAGAAAACTCAACTGCAGCTAACTTAATTTTTTTTTTCTTCAGTGTAATTGTGGCAATCAAATATATGATCTACTTTTTGCTCCTACTCTAAGTACAACTCTGGATCATTCTTCCCCTAAAGGAAGGTATCTTCATTTTAATACTACCCAAATTACTGTCTCGCCTTTGGGTATTCCCTCTCTCCCTCATGAAACTATACTCCCCTGAATCAGTATCCTCCCTCTCTTCTAACCTCACTCCCCCTCTTGAAGGCCTATTGGTTCTTCGCCCTACAAAATTGCTACCTGATGGTTCCTTACTCTGCTCCATCTTATTCATCCTCTCATGGACTTGCTCCATTTTATCACTTAACATTTTTCTCATCTCACCCAGTAAGGTGTTAATCAACAATTTATTACCTACTTCTCCCTTCTCTCCGCTAGTTGGACTTCGATCAGTCATATTGCTGCAACAAAAAGGTTAGTAATAACACAAATAATATAGACCTCACAATTTACTCCCTCACCTGTTTACACTCACATATGTGGATTCACTCGTGTTTCACTCCACAAGTAGATGTTCCTCTCAACTCACTCTTATAAGTTCTTTGATCAAAACTCTCTTTAATAACTTTCCTCAATATAAATCACTAAGGGAATTCAACTTAACCAACAAATGATTCCAAATCAACAAAAGATGAACAAAAACAATAATAAGGACTCCAACAAATACACAATGACATAAACCATAATGGAAAGACGATATAGGACAACATACCGAAATCTTCTCTCTTTTTTTTGGACGAATTTTCTTTTTTTTTTTTACTAATTTCTCTTGTTTTCTTTTTTTTTTCTTTTTTTGTATTTGCGCAAATCTGAAAAAAAAAATCACGAATTGGAAAGAACGAACTGGAATGTTGTGAAAGTCGCAATTTTTTTTTAATACAAATTCCCAGGAGATGAAACAAGAACAAATATTCGAAAAGAATAATTAAGATAAAGGATAGATTTACTTTATTCAAAAAGCCGAAACTTTGATACCAAATGATGCGAACCCTAGGTATTTTAAACCCAGAACCCGACGATCGTAATTTAAAATTGAAACCCCAAAAGATCATCTTGAACAAGATTGGATTCGGAACTAGACCCCAACCACACCTGTTGATTGAAACCTGAGTTATCAAGATGATTTCCCCAAGCACTTAGATTGAAGAAATCGAAATAGGAGTTCTTTTGCAAAGAACAAAAGAGAGAGTGCTCTCAAAATTTATGTTTTTCATTCAATGATATTCTCCTGTTTACAACCATATATGTCTATATATAATAAAAGAAAATGACTAAAAGACACATGGGAAAAGACCCAAAATGTCGACATAAAATAATTCCCAAAACAAATAATAAACCCGGCATAAAACAACTTAAAAACAATGCTGGAAACTAAAAGTCGCGTTGGAAAAATCCAAATATTAATAATCGGTCCAAGAAGCTTTATTACACTTCTTGAAGTCTTTAGCATTCAATGTAACTTTCATCTCGGGGTTCTCCATGCCTTTGACCATCTCTTTGGAAGCTTGAATAATGTGAATTAATGTCGGTTCTTCTTTGGTGGAGTTTGACTCCTTCTCTTGCAACTCCATCACTTCCATCATTAGACCATGCAAAGCTTCTTTCATTCGTTTAGCTTTAGCTCTTGTCATTTGTCCTCCAATGCCATGGAGTGGATCACTAGACTTTGGCTCTTGAATTCTCGATGGTAGATGATCCTCATCACCTTAGGGAATAGATGTAATAAACACTTGATTTTGATAAAAGTAAATGGATTTTATCAAAGTATAAACATAAAACAAAGGAAAGGTTTCCAAACATAGATCAAACAATGTTTTCATTTCCTAAAATTATGTAAAATTCGTCACTAGGCAAAACCTATATTTAAACATCTATTTTCCAACTCTTAAATGAAGAATTTTATTAAGATAATGAAGGTATTGGGCATATAGGTCGTCAAGACCTTATCTCAGTAAAAATATGGATGATTTTCAAATAAATAAAATTAGTTTTTCTCAATCAAGTGTTCTTGAAGTTGTTGCAAAGTAAAAGTTTTTCAAAAATTCTTTTTAATAAAAAATTATTAAGGATATACATATGGATAGCTCATATCATGTCATTCATGACAATAACTTGTAGATATTACAAGCTCCTATAATATACTTGATAGGAATAATGTAAATTTCACAAAACAATTTCGGAATTTCAATTTTTAGCTACTGATCAGATCTGATCTAAGCTTTCGAAGATCTAAAAGTTTTCAAAAATTAAGAATAACATCATAAATAGATAGATCTTTCGAAGTAGATAGAAATCGATAGCTTATTTTCGAAATTCCGAGTTAAAATGATCAAGTTATGGCCATTTTAAGTTGGGATTTTCATCTATCACGAAAATTATGAACTTAAGAGTTTTTATTTAATGGGTTGGAATTAGTTATGGTTTGAAATACTCATTTGGGTATTTCTTTCGTTTAGGTGACTTTGAATTGGGGAAAATTCTTGTTTCCAGAGTACTATTATTAGAGACCGGTGTCCATTGCCGCATGAGTTCACTTTCCCTAAATTTCATGCTTATAATTATGCTTATAATGATAGTGGCATTAGAACTAGGGCAATATAAAATTTGAATATGCATGTGAATTCTTCTTAGTTGAATCGATGATAAGAATATCGAAATATGAATTGTTATAAATATATGTATGATTTAGTATAGAATTGAAGTATCTAAAACTTCTATGATCGCCTATAATTCAATTAAATAATATGTCATGACCATATAATTAAATTGCCCATGCATAACAAATGTGAGTCACATTACATTTGTTATTATACCTTTGTGGGAAGAAGGCATAATAGCTAGTGGCGTGGGGTCGCCTAAATTAAAATGGAAGTAGAGTAGGCACTTGAATCAACTACATAATCAATGAGTGGGTAGGCACCTAAATCAACCACTATATAAATGAGAAAAATTTAAATATATAGTTGTATGGGCCAGAAACACCTAACACTGAATGGAGGGCGTATATCCATTCAACATAGGACTCCCAAAGTCTTATGTATTGTATGCTCATGCGCTTGTGCATTTCATATGATCATCTAATATAACTTGCTTGCCCTATTGTTGATAGAGTATTTAATTTTGGAAGTGAAACTCACTAAGCTAGCGTAGCTTATACCCCATAGCTTCTTTTTGATGCAATTCCCATACATATGGTTACGTCATCGGACTTGGCCAAATCAGGTAATGCAAAGTTGAAGTTTTCCCTTATAAGTTATAATTAGAATTGTATAGACTTTCATAGGAAACCTTAAATGCTCAGGTTGTTATTAAAAACTAGTATCTAGACTTTTTGTTTAGTGGGGGAGTGCCCCTTAGTATTTTGTAAATGATCTTGAGATATCCGTGGTTTGTGTTTTTATACCGATCTATCAAGTTGGACTATCTATCTCCAACTGCATATGTATTCTATTGTCGTAAGAGAACGCCTTGCATCTAATACAAGACTTTTGAATGACCGTGGTTGCCACGCCCCAAAGGGTACCCAAAACGCAACAGTCTACCACACTCAATATTTAAACTTAAGTATGACATCCTTAGTCATCCCATAAGTTTATATATCGGGTGTAAAGTGTACTTGCACAATTTTTTAGCATCACACTTTGAATCAAATAGTCTTAAGAAGGCATACAATAGCATTAAGAATATAAATCACAATAAGATAAACAAGTTAAGTCTTTACAAAAGTCAAGAGGGCATACCCCCACCAAAAATAATAATAGAAGTCTATCTAGTCTAAAACCATATTACAAACATTAGGGTTTATGCTAAAGAGATTTTCCTAGAAGTCCATGCCTCTAGCTAGGTCCCGACTTCTTCAAAATCTCTTTCATCCAAAAGATAACCCTGTGAAAAGTGTTCTCTCGGAACAACCAAAATAGAAACACCACAACAAAACTATTTGGGTGTAAGCTAACAGGCTTAGTGAGATTCATTTCCAAATATTTAATACTCAACAACAGTATATAACAAACAAGTTATTAGTAACCATATGAAATGCACAAACACATGAGCATACAATACATAAGACCGTCCGAAAATCTTGTGTTGAATGGATTTACACCCTCCATTCAGGGTTAGGTGTTTCAGGCCCATACAACCAACATTTAAATTCTTCCCACTTCTTATTGTGGTCGATACAAGTGCCCAGCCACCACTTTTAAATTTTACTGTGGTTAATACAGGTGCCTAGCCACCACTTTTAAATTTTACTGTGGTTGATACAGGTGCCCACCTAAGCACATTTTGAATTTCAGCCATGCCATCATTCGAGTTTACAGGCCCCTCGTTGCCCAATTATTATGCCTTCTTCCCACAAAGGTATAATAACCTATGCAATGTGACTCACTACGTGATATGCATGTACAGTTTATTCATATAATCGTGGCATGTTAATTAAGTGGATTAAGTGCAATCATAGAGAATTTCATATAATCCAAGTCTATACTAGCTCATAAAATGATTTTTCAACAAGTCTTGTCTCGATATACTTATCATTCATTCAACCAAGATTAGATCACAAATCATCATAATTTTATCTTTTCCTAATTCTAATGCCACTACGATTACAAGTACATACATGAGCACAATTATTTAAGAAATGAACTCACTCGGCCATGGAGAGAAATCCACTAGTCATAGTAGTCCTCGGGGAGTGGAAATCCGTCCTCCAAATCACCTAACTACAAGGAATACCCGAAATGAGTATTTCTTATAAAGTTCTAATAACTTAACAATTCTAGCTACTAAGTTCGTCAATTTTGGCATAAGTTAGAGTCCTAACTTCAAATGACTATATCTAACTCATTTTAACTCGGAATTGAGCATATAATAAACTGATTTCTATCTACTTCGAAAGATCTATCTATTTCTAATATTATTTCCAAGTTTTGAAAATAATTAGGTCACGAAATAATCCGATCAGTTCTGATCGGTCAAAAATTCCAATTTCGAAAAATAATTTCGTGAATGTTTGCGATGTTCCTAGCATATAGATCAACCATACATGCAATATTGATGATTTCCTATCATGAATGACATGCTATGAACTTGATGCATGCATGCTCTTGACCTTATTTACAAAAAGGAAATTTAAGAAACTTTTTATTTGTAAAACTCCATGACTATTCACTATCAAGAAAATTAGTTTCCCAACTTTGACCATCCCATTTGTTTTGGAGTTATTTCCTTAAGAAAATCAAATTATCCTTGTCTAAATTGAGTCTTCATTACATCTATTACCTAAGCCTTCATTTCTACATAAAAACTTGCATTTTACACTTTGTAAATATGTTTTCAAATAGGATTTATTCAAAAATCCGAATTTTTAGAAATTAAATTTTTGAATGATTCTTTTGGGAAAAACTTGTTTAATGCATCAAATTTTAAGACTTTAAGATACCTATTACTTAAGGACTCCGTTTAATACATAAAACTTCTATTTTGAGCTTAGATGATAGGTGTTCTTATGGCCTTCATTCAAAATTACGAATTTCATATGTTGACTACTAACTCAAAATTTTCCATCTAGATTCTACTTTTTGTTTTATACATTAATCTCATAAAAACTCATTTCAACTTGTAAAAATCACTACTTATTGATACCTATTACCTATACGCTTCATTTGTCACATAAAACATGAGTTTTAAAATTGATAAAAGGGTTTTTGAAATAGGGCTTTGAAATCATACGAATTTGTCTTTGAACATTTCAAACAAAAACTTTTCCTTTGTGAGTTCTTTGTTTTATTTGCCTAAGGATCTACCAACTACAACATCTATATACACAAAACAAAGCCTTTATGAGTGTTAATGCATGAAAACATAAATCATCTATAAGATCATAAATGCCAAGCATGGTATAAGCATCTAAAAGTTACATCTACTACTTATGATGTATTAAATGAAGTTTAAAAGCATGAACGTGGGTTTTTATGCTAGATCTCTACTTTACCCTATTTTTACATGCATAACCATGAAAACACTTCAACAAAAACTTTATCAAACACAAGATCTACTCTTGTGATGGCTTAATATTCGTGTAGTAGCATTTTCTTGTCCCTAGCAAGTGCTCATGGGGACTTAGAGTGAAAACACTCATGAATAATCTTGCCATTACAAGATTAAATGGTAGAGAGGCTTAAGAATCATCACCTAATGATGGATTTGGTGAAGAAATGAAGAATAATGAAGCTTGTTGTGTGTGTGTGTGTGTGTGTTGGCGTTGGAAGTCATGGCAATGGGGAGGAGAAAAGGGATGATTTTGTGAAATTTGAACAAATGAAATGGAAATGGAAGAGAGAGAAAATTAAAAGACTATTTATATTAAGTGGATTAGGGTTTGTTTTCTTTATAAAAGGGAGATAAAATAAAAAAAATGGGGGCAAAAAAAATAGGGGTTATGCGCCGGCCACAAAGGTGAAAGGAGAGAGAGGGATTTGAATTTGTTTTAAATTGTAATTTATGTAATAAAAAGTATTAAATGTAATAATTTGTTAAGAGGCAAAAATTCTTAGAAAAGAAAATATAATTGAGTGTTGTAAGGATGTAAGACTAGGGTATGGGTGTGTGTATAGTAGGTTGTGCTTGTGAATAGTAATAAATAGTAGACAAGATATTTACTTTACCGGTAGTAAAGAAAATAGGGGAAAATGCTATAACTATAATTTTTATAACCCGAAAAATTATAAAACATATATTTTTGAAATCCTTATAAAATTTCGGTTCTAAAGAGTATTATGGAATATTTTTCTGAGTTTCTAGTTCCGGGACTCGCTTTTTCGTAATGGAGCTCGGAAAAGCCTGGAATAGAAAATTTTTCGAAATAAAAACTTTTTATGGTTTGAAATATACTTTAGAACAATAATCCACATTCAATTATTCTATAGAGGTTCTTTTACATTGAAATCAAAGAAAAACTGGATCTAGGGTTCCTAGGTTGCTCATATTAATCCTGTTTAGGGTTTTGGTTTTCGATTTCCAAAGTTTACTCGGTTACTAAGAAAACCGAGGTTTACAGTGGTAGTGATTCTTAAGTCTCGTTTAGCATGCAACGGACTATTACGTTTAGGGTATCCTTTGGGGCTTGACAAACAATATCAAACATAAATTTCAAAATTCAGATTTAGAAATAATCCCCATTTAAACACCTATTTCCAAATGCCAAAATGAGGATTTTAATAGAAAAATAGAATCCTTAGGGAATAGATGTAATAAAAACTTAATTTTGACAAGACTAGGTGGATTTTATCAAGGTACAATCCTAAAAAAAGGAAAGGTTTCAAAATATAGAACAAATAATGATTTCATTCCTTAGAATTTTGTAAAATTCGTAACTAGGTAAGACCCCTATTTAAACATCTATTTTCAACTCCAAAATGAAGAATTTTATTAAAATAATGAACGTGTTAGACATATAGGTCATTAAGGTTGTATTTTAATAAAAACAAGTATGAATTTGCAAGAAATAAAAAAATTTTCTGATGGGGATCAGCTAGCATCGAGTCTTTAAGAAACGAAGTCCAATGATCCATTGCATGGTATTGGAGGACCAATGACACGAGCTAGAGCTAAGCGAATGAGAGAAGCTTTGCACGATCTAGTGATGGAGTTGCAAGAGAAGGAGTCATACTTCTCCAAGGAAGAACCGACATTAATTCACATCATTCGAGCTTCCAAAGAGGTGGTCTAAGACATGGAGAAACAAGTTTTCCCTTGAAGGCCTCAAAAATTAGCTTTTATTTTTAGGTCGTGTATTCACTAATTTTGAGTTGCATCTTTTCATTTATTTTAGGTCACGTCTTTTCATTAATTTTAGGTCTTTATGTAAGCCTATAAATAGAGGCTCCACTTTATGTATTGGCAGATTATCAAATTGAAGAAAACACTTTTCTTGAGAGAACTCTCTCTTTTGTTCTTTGCGAAAGAACTCCTTTTTCATTTTTTCAGTCTAAACGCTTAGGGAAATCATCTAGATAACTTAGGTTTTAATCAACAGGTTTGGTTGGGGTCCAGTTCCTATTCATCACTTGTTCAAGATGATCCTTTGGGGATTTGATTTCCACAACGATCGTAGGGTTCTAGGTTTAATATACCTAGGGTTCTTCATCATTTGGTATCAGAGCTTCGGCTTCTTGAATCAAGTAAATCCATATCCTAGTTCGATTAGAGGTAACACTTTAATCATTCATATCCCTCGGTTATGTCTTTTGATTTGTTAGATTTGTCTTATTAGGATTAGATTAAAAAAAAAAAAACAAAGATTTGATTTTGATTGGTTTGTTGTTAGGGTTTTTTTGTGAAAAGTTGTGATCTTTAGATCTAGGATTTAAAAAAAAAAGCTTTGATTTTTACGGTTCGATTTGGATTTGGAAGAAAAAAAAAAGAGGGCTTTGATTTGTTGTCGAGGGTTTGATTTTTGCTATCTAGGGTTTGAGTTGTCTAAAAAAAATAATTAATTATGAGTAAAGTGCAAGTGAGATCTAGTCTGTTGAGGCATGATGTTGATGAGATTTTTTATGATCCTAAATTTTACACTAGATGCCATGTAAACCATGTAAAGGACAAAACATGCAGTTTGAGGATTGATGGTGGGTGTTACGCAAATTTTGTCAGTATCTTGATGGTAGAAAAATTAAATTTGAAAACTATCATGCATCAAACACCTTATAAATTAAAGTTATCAAAAGGGTATGAAGAAATTCAAGTGACGGAGTAGATTTTAATTTCTTTTTCGATTGGCAAGTATAATGATGAAGTCTTGTGTGATGTTGTACCAATGGAAACTTGTCATATTCTTTTGGGACAACCATGGCAATTTCAGAGGAAAGCTAGATATGATGAGGACAATGACCGATATTCTTTTGTTTTAAACAAAATATGGGTGAAATTAGTCTCTCTCAATCCTTTGGAGGCTTGTATGGATCAGATGACAATAGCTCAAAGTTTTAGAGAGAGAGAAAAACACAAGCATGAGAGTAAGGAAAAGTGTGATGAAAACACTTTGGTGAGCACTGAGGAAAAAGAATCAGAGTGTGAAACACTAGAGAGTAATATTTATTTATCAACTAATGATTTTTCTTTTCCTAGTGAAATTGATTCCTCAATGCAGGGATTTAAAGAATTGTGTCCTCAAGAAGATTAAGATGAATTAGAATCTCAATCTAAATTCCTTCCTTGCAATTTAGAAGTGTTTAAAAACGAAGATTCGAGGATGAATCTTTTCGAGAAGGAGGGAATGACGAGAATCAAATGGCATCATATCATATTTAAGTTTATGCCTTTTTAGGATATTTATTATTTCCTTAGGGATATTTATTGTATTTATTAGGGAAATTTAAGTTTTTGTGTCTTTTCGGATTTCTTTTTATGTCTTTTCATATTTTCTTGTATAATTGTCAAGTTTGTCTTGACATATTTCTAGGAGTCATTAATAGGTTGTTTATTGTCAAGTTTGTCTTTACATATTCCTATGAGTCATTAATAGGTTATTTTTCCTTATTTATTGTAGCTTAGTTTTTAGGCTAATTAAAAGCCTATATAAATCTATAAGATGTAACATATATGACATATATCTTTGATAATGAAAATATGAGATTTTCTTCTCTTTGAGTTCTGGAAAGAACTTATTTATGAACTTATCGGGAGTTTCCCGTGGCGTTCAACCCCTTTGACTTATCAATCAGTTTGCCATTACTGGTTGTGGCGTCTACCACTATACCAAGTTCTTGCCTCCATATAGGCAATGGGTCGCAGTTTCCACCAGTTTTCTTAGACGGTCGTTGGGATTCAATTCCATTTTGACAAATGTTGGGTCTTAGGTTTAATATACCTAAGGTTTTCCGTATCATTAACACTCTAAAAGGTAAGTTGACTAATGCACCCTTACTTGTTCTTCCTAATTTTGAGAAAGTTTTTGAGATAGAATGCGATGCTTCCGGGAAAGGTATTGGTGGTGTTTTGATGCAGGATTCCAAACCGATCGCTTACTTTAGCGAAAAACTCAGTGGTGCTGCATTAAACTACCCAATCTATGACAAGGAGCTATATGCTTTAGTGAAGACCTTGCAAACTTGGCAGCATTACTTGTGGCCCAAGGAGTTTATCATTCATTCAGATCACGAGAGCCTAAAATTTCTGAAAACTCAAGGTAAGTTGAGCAAGAGACATGCAAAGTGGCTGGAATACATTGAGACATTTCCTTATGTGATTAAATACAAGCAAGGACAAGAGAATGTGGTGGCTGATGCACTTTCTTGAAGGTATTCACTCTTGACTTATTTACATACCAAGTTGCTTAGATTCAAACTCATTAAGGATTTGTATGAAACTGATGCTGATTTTAGTCAAATTTGGGCTGCTTGTTCTGAATCTAGATATGCTGATTACTTTAGGCATGATGGTTATTTGTTTAAGAAAGATAAGTTGTGTGTGCCTAAAAGTTCAGCGCGTGAATTACTTGTGAGGGAGACACACAGGGGTGGTTTAATGGGACACTTTGGTGTTAAAAAGACTTTGGATATTTTGCATGAACATTTTTATTGGCCAAGAATGAAGCATGATGTACCAGCTGTGTGTGACAAGTGTATTGCATGTAGACAGGCCAAATCTAGAGTAATGCCCCATGGAGAATACCTTCCTTTGCCTGTGCCTAACCAACCCTGGACTGACATTTCAATGGATTTTGTAATAGGGTTACCACGGTCTCAAAGTGGTAAGGATAGCATTTTTGTTGTTGTTGATAGGTTTAGTAAGATGGCTCATTTCATTACCTGTTCTAAAACTAATGATGCAACATATTGTTGATTTGTTTTTCAAGGAGATTGTGCGTTTGCATGGCTTGCCTAGATCTATTGTGAGTGATAGATATGTGAAATTCTTGAGTCATTTTTGGCGTACTTTGTGGAATAGGCTAGGCACTAAATTGTTGTTCTCTACTGTTGCACACCCTCAGACTGATGGTCAGACCGAAGTAGTCAATAGGACTCTTTCAACCTTGTTACGTGCTGTAATTCATAAAAATTTGAAACAATGGGAGAAATGTCTGCCACATGTAGAATTTGCATATAATAGAGCTGTGCATTCCACTACATCTTATTCTCCATTTGAGATTGTGTATGGATTTAATCCTTTGACTCCTTTGGATATTTTTCCTTTACCTGTTATTGAATTTGTTGATCTCGATGGAAAGAAAAGGGCAGAATTTGTTAGGGAATTGCATGCATAGGTTCGGGCTAATATTAAGAAGAAAAATGAGCATTATGCTCGCCAGGCCAATAAGGGTCGAGTGAAGACTGTCTTCCATCCGGGAGATTGGGTGTGGGTGCACTTGCGAAAGGAGAGATTTGCTGAGAAAAAGAAGTCTAAATTGCACCCTAGGGGAGATGGACCTTTCCAAGTGTTGGAGCGCATCAATGACAACGCTTACAAAATTAACTTACCGAGTCACTATGGTAATGTAAGCGCTACTTTTAATGTTTCTGATCTTTCTTTATATG
Organism: Combretum micranthum; assembly: GCA_024138025.1. Taxonomy (NCBI): domain Eukaryota; kingdom Viridiplantae; phylum Streptophyta; class Magnoliopsida; order Myrtales; family Combretaceae; genus Combretum; species Combretum micranthum. The sequence goes on from JAMXBD010000027.1 coordinate 819,713, forward strand.
ATGTAGGTGATTCGAGGACGAATCTTTTCGAAGAAGGAGGGAATGATGGGGATCAGCTAGCATCGATTCTTCAAGAAACGAAGTCCAATGATCCACTGCATGGTATTGGAGGACCAATGACACGAGCTAGAGCTAAGTGAATGAGAGAAGCTTTGCACGGTCTAGTGATGGAGTTGCAAGAGAAGGAGTCATACTTGTCCAAGGAAGAACCGACATTAATTCACATCATTCGAGCTTCCAAAGAGGTGGTCCAAGACATGGAGAAACAAGTTTTCCCTTGAAGGCCTCAAAAATTATCTTTTATTTTTAGGTCGTGTATTCATTAATTTTGAGTCGCGTCTTTTCATTTATTTTAAGTTGCGTCTTTTCATTAATTTTAGGTCTCTATGTAAGCCTATAAATAGAGGCTCCACTTTATGTATTGGCAGATTATCAAATTGAAAGAAAACAGTTTTCTTGAGAGAACTCTCTCTTTTGTTCTTTGCAAAAGAACTCGTTTTTTATTTCTTCAATCTAAACACTTGGGGAAATCATCTAGATAACTTAGGTTTCAATCAACAGGTTTGGTTGAGGTCTAGTTCCTATTCATCACTTGTTCAAGACGATCCTTTAGGGATTTGATTTCCACAACGATCGCAGGGTTCTAGGTTTAATACACCTAGGGTTCTTCATCAGTTTCTTAAGTCAAGTAATTTAAAAGGTTTTGCAAAGAAAAAGTTTCTAAAAGAATTCTTGTAATCAAATACCATTACGGGTATACACATAGATAGCCCATATCATGGCATTCATGATAATAACTTGTAGATATTGCATCTATATAATATACTTGGTAGAAACAAAGCTTAAGAAAATAGTGTCTTTCAAGCCTCATAAAACATGTCTAAGTACATGAGGAAATAGATTGATCAAAACCCATAAATCATGCATGATATTGAGTTATATATGCATATAAAAGAGTCTTTCAAGATATAATGATAGCTAAATATCTATCAAAACTTACGAATGATACTTGGATTGAAATTAGAAATTGACTTGTGGGTTGGGAATCTCGTATAACATTTTGTACACTTTTGTTCATCAACCAAAGGACTTTTTTTTTTTTTTTAAATTCCTTTAGAAATAGATAGCTCTCGTTGAATAGGTAGAAATCGGTATATAATATGCAAAATTCCAAGTTAAAATGACCAAGTTATGGCCATTTTAAGTTGGAATTTCCTCTTAGGCGAACTTTGACGAACTTGTTAGAATATAATTTATAAGTTTCATTTAAACTCCATAGAAATACTCATCATAGGTATTTCTTTTGTTAGGAGACTTGGGAGATGGGCTAGACCTTCCCGAGGATTATTATGATTAAGAGAAATTTCGCGCCATAGCAAAGTGAGTTCACTTTCTTTAAATTACATGCTTATGATTATGCTTGTAATGATAGTGGTATTAGAATTAAGACAAGATAAAATTGAAATGTACATGTGAATTCTACTTTGTTGAATTGATGCCAAGAATATCGAAATGGGAATTGCTATAAATATTTGTACGATTTAGTATAGAATTGAAGTGTCTGAAATCTCTATGATCGCCTATAATTCACTTGAATAATATGCCATGACCATATAACTAAATTGTTCATGCATAACATATATTGAGTCACATTACATTTGTTGTTTACCTCTGTAGGAAGAAGGCATAATAGCTAGGCAACGGGTGGGCCTAAAAACTCAGATTATTGGCGTGGGGTCGCCTAAATTAAAATGGAAGTGGAGTAGGCACTTGAATCAACTACATAATTAACTAGTGGGTAGGAACCTGAAACGACCACTAAACAAATGAGAGAAAAATTAAAAGTTATGGTCGTATGGACCTGAAACACCTAACCTTGAATGGAGGGCATAAATCCATTCGACATAGGACTCTCAAAAAGTCTTATGTATTGTATGCTCACGTGTTTGTATATTTCATATGATTATTTAAAATATCTTATGGTTGATTAAGTATTTAATTTGAAAGTGAAACTCATTAAGCTCCCAAGCTTATACCCTCACAGTCTCCTGTTGCAGTACCATTATTTATGACTATCCCCAGGAGGCTACTTTTCTCAGGTACAACTTTTGAAAATTAAGGAGCTTTTTGGAGAAGTCGAGACCTAGATGTTAGGCATAGACTTCTAATTGAATCTCCTTAGTTATATATGTGGTAAAGGGACATTTTGTGGACTTTAAAGACTCTTAATATTTTGACGGGGGTATGACCCTTAAACCTTTTGTAATAGATTAATCTTGGTCATCACTATTATGATTTATATTCTTATTACTATGCATTTCTTCTTAAGCTATTTCGATTCAAAGCAAGGTCCCCTACATGGTGAACGTAAGCCTCACACCTGGTGTCTAAACTCATGGAATGACTAAGGTTGTCATACTTGAGTTTAAATATCGAGTGTGGTGGACTTTTGCGTTTAGAATACCCTTTGGGGCGTGACAGTTGGTGATAATCTTATAAATAAGTTTTTAAGAAAATTTTATATAATAAAGAATTATCGACCTTAAGCATTTTGTTGGAACAAAAATTCTAAATTTTAATAGAACTTTTCCTAAGTGATAAAATTACAAAAATTTTATATAATAAAGAATTATCGACCTTAAGCATTTTGTTGGAACAAAAATTATAAATTTTAATAAAACTTTTCCTAAGTGATAAAATTACATTTTTATAGTAAGCTTAACTTATTTTTTTTATTAAAGAAAGAACTTCTCTTGTTTTTGTTAAGACAACAACAACATGATCATATGTGAACATGAGTTCATAATTAAGTAATATGGCAAAAATAATTAATATGAAAGATGAAAGATATAGGAATGAAATAAGTACATAATAAAAGTCAAGTATTAGGAAGTCTTAGCTTGTATCAAGACTTCTCGGACTTGGACATTGGCAAGTCCTTTAAGAAAATCAAAAAACAAATAAGAAAATCACAAGAGTCTTAGATTTATTTCAAGGCTTCCTGGACTTAGATTATGGACAAGTCCAAAAAGAAAGAAGAAAAATTGTTTTGACTTTATGAGGACAAGTCTACGACTAGAAAAACTAGTCTTAATATAATAACATAAAATAAATAAATTATAAGAAAGAGATAAATAAATTGCATGAGCATAAATAAATATTATATTAGTGAGCTTATATGCTCTAAGAAATATATATACATAAATATATTTAATAACATATAGAAGTTAGATTAGAAGCAATAAATAGAGCATAATATAATATCAACATAATAATAAAATTTTTGCATGAACAAGAACAAAACATAAACATATTGTTGCTTCCATAACACTCATGAGTTTAGGAAGCATACACTATGGTTATTTTAAGTTGCATGACATGAAGATGAATGTAGGAATCTTTACCTAAAATTATTTGTTCGTTAAAGAAGAAATGGGGTTTTGAAAGTAATACCGGCATGGTAGTTTTATGGAAAGAGGAGAGAGTTGGGAAGAGAATTTTAAAGAGGAAAATTAGAGAGAGAAGTAGAGAAATGATTTTGGTAAAGTTTTGTTATAGTAAAAGAAAAGTGTGTAAGAAGTGAAGGAGGGAAAGGGTATTTATAGATAAAGTTTGAGGAAAATTGTAGTTACTTAAATAAATGAAAAAGAAAAGAAAACTGATGGCATGAAGAAGAAGAGTAATTAAAAATTAATATTAGAAGAAAAGTGTAAGAAAGTCAAGTAAAAAGTAATATTGGAAAAGTAAATGTAAGAAATAGATATATAGGTTGTAAGAAGTAGGTAGTAAGGAAAAGTAGATATAGATGAACAGTAGTGAATAGTAGAAAATAGTACAATGAATAGTAGACTAGACAAATAAAATACCAGTAGTAATAAAAATACCCGTAAATGTACTATCAGAAATTTTTAGATTCCAAAAAATTCTAAAACAAATATATTTAGAATCCTCATATTATTACAAGTCTTATGGTATTATCGAAATATTTTTACTATTCAATCACCGGGACACGGTTTTCGAAATTTGCTCCCGTTCGAATCCGAAACGAACTAAATTTCGACGAATATGATATTTTTAAGCTTCACTATATTATTATGGACTATAACCTATTATTAACTTAATTTTATTATTTAAGGGTTTAGAGTACAAGATTGCCTCATCTAAATTCACTAGAGTTTGTTATTGCTCTAGATTTATTTTAGGATTTCGATCTAACTTCTGGCTTTTTGATTTATTCATAATATCATAAAATTTTTGAGTTTTTGACCATGTTATATTGTTGCTTCAAAATTTACGTTTTACTTTTTTTTTATTTATTTAATATTTTTCAGTTCTCGGAATTGTTTAGCCAAGTATAGGGTTATGGGTTGACTCTGTTTGACTTTTGGCGGTAATTGAAAATTTTTATTCTAAAATTCACCGAAGGGTTTAAGGTTTAAGTATTTTATCGTTGAGTGTTATTTGTATATATCATCTTGATTTACGTGTTAGAGATTGGACAAATGAATCGAACGATTGTTGGATTTTCTCTTTTTTTTTAGGGTTCGTTTTTTCTCAAGGTAAGAATTTTCATATTTAATATTATTTAGAATTTGATTTTAATTTGGGTTGATTTTCAGGGTTTTGGTTTTGGTATTTAAATCTTGGATTATTTTCTAAGAATTATGAAAAATTCAAGGGTTTTCAAAATGATGGAGATCAGATGGCATCAATGTGAAGAATTAAAACATCTCAGGAGTTTTATACCACCAGCCTTTAGGATGAAAGCTACCGATTTCCTTTATAGGTTTAGCTTAGGTTTTTTTTTTTTTGTTATTTATCGTATTTTTCCTTTATAGGTTTAGGGATATTTATTAGCGTTATTTATTCTTTTGATTTTCCTTATTCCTTGATTAGTTTTAAGGCTAATTAAAGCCTATATAAACCCATCATATGTAATCTTATGATGAATGAAATTTGAGAGTTTTCTCTTTGGAATTCCTTAATAAATTTTGTTTTGAACTTATTGGAATTTGCCCATGGCGTTCAACCCCCAACTTATCAATCGGTTTGCCATCACTGGTTATGGTGTCTTTGACTATACCAAGGTTCTTTCCTCCATATAGGCAACAAGTTGCGGTTTCCACTAGAATTCTTAGACAGTCCTTGGTTTGGAATTCTACCATCGATCGGTAGATCTTAGGTTTCATATACCTAGGGTTCTCATTTCACATCATTTAAAGGGCCAAGATAGGTAGATTCGAAGGCATATGTTATAGATGAACCGACGATCCAAGATCACGAGCGAAGTCAACATGAAGATCAAGTGGCTACGGTTGAAGTTCAAAGAAATTCAAGTCCAATTAACTTACCTCAAGGACCGATCACGAGATCTCGAGCTAAGAAGATTCAACAAGTTTTCAATCAACACTTCCAAAGTTTAATGACGTATACTAGTGATGGATTACATGGGTATCAAAGCTTTGGAACAAGTGGATCAAGTACGAGTCAATATACTTCAAGTGCAAGTGAAAATACATAAAGATCCTTCAACGCTGGGCTTTCTTTTCAACGCTGGGCTTTCTTTTAATAAAATAAAGCCTCCAGCCTTTGAAGCTTATGCGCCGGCCTTTCATAGATAAATTCTCTTATTTTATTTTTTTTATTATTTTATTAGTTTTGGTAGGGTTTCTTTATGCTTATTTGCATGGACTATAAATAGTCTTGTTGGAATGTATTGAAGGAAGTTTTGACATATTTGAATACCGAAAAGCTATTTGCTTGTTCTTTGTGTTCTTGAGAAGAATACATGCTTTTAGGAACATTCAAGGAAGTTTGATCATCTTCTTTGTGGAGTGTTTCGGGTTAAGGCATCATTGTTCTAACTATTTAGATCACCAAAAACTAAGACAAACCTATATCTAATCCTTTTTAGGGTTTGATTCCAATAGAATTCGTGGGTTTTCGTATTATTGTGTTGGGGGTCCATAATAATCAAAAGGGTTCTCAAGCGTGATTGCAAGGGTTCTTGTATCATTTGGTATCAGAGCTTTGGCTCTATATCAGGTTATATTTCTTTTTATTTTTAATCTTTTGTTTTTTTTTTCATTGAATTCCATTCTTATTTAAAAAAAAAAATTCAATTGATCTGTAGGTTCATAGTTCTCGTCCAGAGCCCATTCTGATTCTCATCCATAACCTTTCAATTCGTAAATTAATTGTCTTGTTCGTAAATCAATTGTCGTATTCGTAAATCGATTTCCTGATTTGTTTTGTTTTCTCGTAAATCAGCGAGGAAGTCAATTTGCTGGTGCATTCAATGAGGAAGTCAATTTGCTGGTCTATAGCAATTCTGGTGAGCGGTGAGCGTGGTTCGTCTATAACGTTTCAATATTCAATTCATCCATAGGGTTGTTCATAACGTTCATTTGGTACCGGATGTTTCAATATTCATCCATAACGTTTCAATATTCAATTCCGTCATTCTCGTCCATAATTAATTCAAGCCTGTTCAATTCCAATTGATAGCGTTTTCGTAAAGTGATAAGATCCCAAGGGGGTTAATAATTTTTCATAATCTTTTTGGGTTTTCAAATTTTAAAGAAAAACAGAAATAAATGATATGGATGATATTATTAGTCGAATGATAAGGAGAACCTTAGGTATATTAAACCTAAGACCCAACGATCGATGATGGAATTCGAACCCAAGGACCGTATAAGAAAACTGGTGGAAACCACGACCCATTGCCTATATGGAGGCAAGAACCTTGGTATAGTCATAGACGCCACAACCGGTGATGGTAAACCGATTGATAAGTCCAAAGGGGTTGAATGCCACGGGAAACTCCCGATAAGTTCATAAATAAGTTTTTTCCAGAACTCAAAGAGTAGAAACTCTCATATTTTCATTATCAAAGATAAATATCATATATGTTACATCTCACAAATTTATATAGGCTTTTAATTAGCCTAAAAACTAAGCTACAATAAATAAGGAAAAATAACCTATTAATGACTCATAGGAATATGTAAAGACAAACTTGATAAATAAACAAAGAAATATGAAAAGACATAGAAAAATCCAAAAAGACACAAAAACTTAAATATCCCTAATAAATACAATAAATATCCCTAAGAAAATAACAAATATCCTAAAAAGATATAAACTTAAATATGATATGTATATATATATATATATATATGTTTCTTGATGCAATCTGATTCTTATCATTCCCTCCTTCTCGAAAAAGATTCGTCCTTCAATCTTCAAACTGATGCGAACCACAAGTGACCTGTCTTGAGACCCAACATCAATATGCTTGAAAACATCATTCCTCTTTCTCAAAAATGTTTGGTCCTTGAATCTCCAAATTGATGTGAACCACAAGCAACCTGCCTTCAGACCCGACGCCAATATGCTTGGAAACTTCTATCCCAAAAATCTAACTAGATTGATAGGCTACAAACCTCAATTTTTTTTTTCCCTCTTCCTCTTTTCTTCTTCCTTTTTTTTCAAATAAAGATACAAGCAGGATATGAACGACTCGAGTTACCTCTTATCGAATTGGATATGGATTCTTATAAATCTTGTGCTCTGATACCAAATGATGAAGAACCCTAGGTATATTAAACATAGAACCCTACGATCGTTGTGGAAATCAAATCCCCAAAGGATCGTCTTGAACAAGTGATGAATAGGAACTAGACCCCAACCAAACCTGTTGATTGAAACTTAAGTTATCTAGATGATTTCCTTAAGAAAAGTGTTTTCTTTCAATTTGATAATCTGCCAATACATAAAGTGGAGCCTCTATTTATAGGTTTACATAAAGACTTAAAATTAATGAAAAGACGCGACCTAAAATAAATAAAACGATGCGACCTAATGAAAAAACGCGACTCAAAATTAATGAATACACAACCTAAAAATAAAAGATAATTTTTGAGGCCTTCAAGGGAAAACTTGTTTCTCCATGTCTTGGACCACCTCTTTGGAAGCTCGAATGATGTGAATTAATGTCGGTTCTTCCTTGGAGAAGTTTGACTCCTTCTCTTGCAACTCCATCACTAGACCATGCAAAGCTTCTCTCATTCGCTTAGCTTTAGCTCGTGTCATTAGTCTTCTAATACCATGCAATGGATCATTGAACTTCGTTTCTTGAAGACTCGATGCTAGCTGATCCCCATCATTCCCTCCTTCCTCGAAAAGATTCGTCCTCAAATCACCTGCATCATATAAAGAAAGATCAGAAACATTAAAAGTAGCGCTTACATTACCATAGTGACTCGGTAAGTCAATTTTGTAAGCGTTATCATTGATGCGCTCCAACACTTGGAAAGGTCCATCTCCCCTAGGGTGCAACTTAGACTTCCTTTGTTCAGCAAATCTCTCCTTTCGCAAGTGCACCCACACCTAATCTCCCGGATGGAAGACAGTCTTCACTCGACCTTTATTGGCCTGGCGAGCATAATGCTCATTTTTCTTCTTAATATTAGCTTGAACCTGTGCATGCAATTCCCTAACAAATTCTGCCTTTTTCTTTCCATCAAGATCAACAAATTCAGTAATAGGTAAAGGCAAAATATCTAAAGGAGTCAAAAGATTAAATCCATACACAATCTCGAATGGAGAATAAGATGTAGTGGAATGCACAACTCTATTATATGTAAATTCTACATGTGGCAACATTTCTCCCATTGTTTCAAATTCTTATGAATTACAACACGTAACAAGGTTGAAAGAGTCCTATTGACTACTTCGGTCTGACCATCAGTCTGAGGGTGTGCAACAGTAGAGAACAACAATTTAGTGCCTAGCCTATTCCACAAAGTACGCCAAAAATGACTCAAGAATTTCACATATCTATCACTCACAATAGATCTAGGTAAGCCATGCAAACGCACAATCTCCTTGAAAAACAAATCAACAATATGTTGTGCATCATTAGTTTTAGAACAGGCAATGAAATGAGCCATCTTACTAAACCTATCAACAACAACAAAAATGCTATCCTTACCACTTTGAGACCGTGGTAACCCTAATACAAAATCCATTGAAATGTCAGTCCAGGGTTGGTTAGGCACAGGCAAAGGAAGGTATTCTCCATGGGGCATTACTCTAGATTTGGCCTGTCTACATGCAATACACTTGTCACACACAGCTAGTACATCATGCTTCATTCTTGGCCAATAAAAATGTTCATGCAAAATATCCAAAGTTTTTTTAATACCAAAGTGTCCCATTAAACCGCCCCCATGTGTTTCCCTGACAAGCAATTCACGCATAGAACTTCTAGGCACACACAACTTATCTTTCTTAAACAAGTAACCATCATGCCTAAAGTAATCAGCATATCCAGATTCAGAACAAGCAGCCCAAATTTGACTAAAATCAGCATCAGTCTCATACAAATCCTTAATGAGTTCGAATCCAAGCAACTTGGTATGTAAAGAAGTCAAGAGTGAATACCTTCAAGAAAGTGCATCAGCCACCACATTCTCTTTCCCTTGCTTGTATTTAATCATCTAAGGAAATGTCTCAATGTATTCTAGCCACTTTGCATGTCTTTTGTTCAACTTACCTTGAGTTTTCAAAAATTTTAGGCTCTCGTGATCTGAATGAATGATGAACTCCTTGGGCCACAAATAATGCTGCCAAGTTTGCAAGGTCCTCACTAAAGCATATAGCTCCTTGTCATAGACTAGGTAGTTTAATGCAGCACCACTGAGTTTTTTGCTAAAATAAGCGATCAGTTTGGAATCCTGCATCAAAACAACACCAATACCTTTCTCGAAAGCATCGCATTCTATCTCAAAAACTTTCTCAAAATTAGGAAGAACAAGTAAGGGTGCATTAGTCAACTTACCTTTCAGAGCGTTAAAGGCCTTCTCATGTTCTTCAGTCCATCTGAACTCAGCATTCTTCTTAACAAGATCGTTTAAAGGAGCAGCTATAGAACTGAAGTCCCTAACAAATCTCCTGTAAAAGCTTACTAATCTATGAAAGCTTCTGACCTCACTTGCATTCCTTGGTGTTGGCCACTCCCGAATCTCCTTCACCTTCTCCTCATCAATACAATCCCATCTGCACCTACAACAAACCCAAGAAAAACCACATTTTCCATGCAAAAGGTGCACTTTTTCAAGTTGGCATACAACTTATTGTCCCTCAACACAGCAAACACACATTGCAAATGCTTAACATGCTCATCTAAGGTCTTGCTGTAAACTAAGATATCATCAAAGTATACAACAACAAATTTCCCAATAAAAGCACGAAGAACATGATTCATTAATCTCATAAATGTACTAGGTGCGTTTGTTAACCTGAAAGGCATTACCATCCACTCATAGAGACCAAATTTAGTTTTAAAAGCGGTTTTCCATTCGTCTCCCTCTTTCATTCTAATTTGGTAATAGCCGTTCTTTAAGTCAATCTTGGAAAACAAACAAGCACCATGCAGCTCATCAAGCATATCATCAAGTCTAGGAATGGGATGTCTATACTTAACTGTGATCTTGTTAATTGCTCGACAGTCGACACACATTCGCCAAGTTCCATCTTTCTTTGGAACCAGAATGACCAGAACCGAACAAGGGCTGAGGCTCTCTCTCATATTGTGAGTGATAGAGATGTGAAATTCTTGAGTCATTTTTGGCGTACTTTGTGGAATAGGCTAGGCACTAAATTGTTGTTCTCTACTGTTGCTCTCTACTGTTGCACACCCTCAAACTAATGGTCAGACCGAAGTAGTCAATAGGACTCTTTCAACCTTGTTACGTGCTGTAATTCATAAGAATTTGAAACAATGGGAGAAATGTCTGCCACATGTAGAATTTGCATATAATAGAGCTATGCATTCCACTACATCTTATTCTCCATTTGAGATTGTGTATGGATTTAATCTTTTGACTCCTTTGGATATTTTGCCTTTACCTGTTACTGAATTTGTTGATCTTGATGGAAAGAAAAAGGTAGAATTTGTTAGGGAATTGCATGCATAGGTTCGGGCTAATATTAAGAAGAAAAATGAGCATTATGCTCGCCAGGCCAATAAGGGTCGAGTGAAGACTGTCTTCCATCCGGGAGATTGGGTGTGGGTGCACTTGCGAAAGGAGAGATTTGCTGAACAAAGGAAGTCTAAGTTGCACCCTAGGGGAGATGGACCTTTCCAAGTGTTGGAGCGCATCAATGATAACGCTTACAAAATTGACTTACCGAGTCACTATGGTAATGTAAGCGCTACTTTTAATGTTTCTGATCTTTCTTTATATGATGCAAGTGATTTGAGGACGAATCTTTTCGAGGAAGGAGGGAATGATTGGGATCAGCTAGCATCGAGTCTTCAAGAAACGAAGTCCAATGATCCATTGCATGGTATTGGAGGACCAATGACACGAGCTAGAGCTAAGCGAATGAGAGAAGCTTTGCACGGTCTAGCGATGGAGTTGCAAGAGAAGGAGTCAAACTTCTCCAAGGAAGAACCGACAGTAATTCACATCATTCGAGCTTCCAAAGAGGTGGTCCAAGACATGGAGAAACAAGTTTTCCCTTGAAGGCCTAAAAAATTATCTTTTATTTTTAGGTCGTGTCTTCATTAATTTTGAGTCGCGTTTTTTCATTAAGTCGCATCGTTTTATTTATTTTAGGTCGCTTCTTTTCATTAGGTCGTGTCGTTTTATTTATTTTAGGTCGCATCTTTTCATTAATTTTAAGTCTTTATGTAAGCCTATAAATAGAGGCTCCACTTTATGTATTAGCAGATTATCAATTTGAAAGAAAACAATTTTCTTGAGAGAACTCTCTCTTGTTCTTTGTGAAAGAACTCCTTTTTTATTTCTTCAATCTAAACGCTTGGGGAAATCATCTAGATAACTTAGGTTTCAATCAACAGGTTTGGTTGGGGTCTAGTTCCTATTCATCACTTGTTCAAGACGATCCTTTGGGGATTTGATTTCCACAACTATCGTAGGGTTCTAGGTTTGATATACCTAGGGTTCTTCATCATGAAGTCTGTATCATTCATTGAATTATTGATTCGTAAATCGTCCATTGGAATTTTGTGATTCTTGTCCATTCGATTAACCTTCCTGGATCCATTACCGTGGAATCATTGCTATCCATCATCCATCGTCCATCGTATAACATTGCACATCAGGAGATTGTTTATATCATTCCACATCAACTGTAGCTTTGATTGTCTGTATCCGTAGATTGTCAATTCATCAATTGATTCGTTGATTGTCTGTCACCCATAGGTTTCATTCCGTTTCTTTCAATTGAATTCGTGACCCTCCTGATTTGGTTGTTTCGATTTCATCAATTTAGCCAGAAAAAAAAAAGAAAAAAAATCAATCCAAAAAAAATCAGTATTATGTTTCTATATTATTCTTCCATTAGAATTTGTGTTCTTTGTTAGATTGAGTTGTCTTCCAAATTATAGTGTGATAATCAAAATTGTTTGTTTTGATCAAGGGATATTGGGAAAATCACCATTCATACCATTTGAAAACACCTTTCGTTTTGAGCTCATTGAAATTGTTCTAAAGAGTGTGATTCAATTAAGAACATATAAGAGCAGGCTTGAGAGTTGTGAGAAATACCTTGTGTGACATCTTGTTTTAGTGAAACACGAGTGAACAACCCCATTTGTGTGAGTGCAAACACGAAAGGCAGTGCTTGTGAGGAAACTGAAAATTTTTTAATTAACGTTTGTTTGTTTTGCAGGTAAAGATGTCTGGTAAGGGTGTTGATGATGTTAGTAGAGATGATTCCTTGATGCGAGACACATAGGCATCGGAGTTTAGGCGATTGAATGAGATTTTGATGGATATTAGAGAGAGTATGGAGAGTGTGAATTTGAGAATACAAGCTGTTGAGAAAAAAGAGTTAAGTTCTAGTAGAGGAATCAAGGGTGGTAAAATTTCCACACCATAGGCGGATGAGGTGGTGGATGTTAATGACTACCTAGAGGAGGAGTATGAAGATAGTGTAGCGATGGTTTTCAATAGAAGAGGAAGAGGTGGTAGAGAAAGAGGTAGAATGCAAGAGAATTACACTGCTGGTAGGAATAAATGGAGTGAAGACTATGTAGACAAAGATCTGGGTTGTATTAAACTGAAGATTCCTATTTTTCAGGGAAAGTCGGATCCAAAAGCTTACTTGCAATGGGAGAAGTAAGTTGAATTGATTTTTGACTGTCACCAGTTTAGTGAAGAAAGAAAGGTGAAACTAGCTGTGACCCAGTTTTAGGATTATGCTATATCATGGTGGGATCAGTTGGTGACTAGTAGAAGGAGGAATATGGAGTATCCCATTGAGACCTGGCATGATCTCAAGGCATTAATGAGAAAGGGTTTTGTTCCCAAGTACTTTCAGAGGGAATTGATGCAGAGATTACAGATGTTGAGGCAAGGTAGTAGGAGTGTAGAGGACTACTACAAGGAGATGGAAATGATCATGACTAGGGCTGATGTAGTTGAGGATGAGGAGGCCACCATGGCACGCTTCTTGGGTGGTTTAAACAAAGACATTGCTGATAGAGTGGAGTTGCAGCATTATGTAGAACTGGATGAAATGGTACATCTTGCCATTAAAATTGAGAAACAACTCCATAGAGGAAGTAAGTCTACAGTTGATGTTGCACCTGGTAAGAGTAGTGGGGTTTCATATGAGAAACCTAAGGTAGCTGAACAGAAGAGTAGAAATAGGGACATTAAATGTTGGAAGTGTCAGGGTGTGGGGCACATTAGTAGAGAATGTCTTAACAAGAGAACTATGGTGGTGAGAAATGGAGAGGTTGTTACCGATGATGAGGGAGTTGGCAATGAGAGTGGGAATGATGACATGCCTGAGTTGGAGGATTGTAGTGATGAAGGGAGTGTTGAGGAGGCAGTTAAAGGTGATGTGTTTGTAATTTGGCGTGCACTTAATACACAATTAAAGGAGGAATGCCATGAGGAGCAGCGAGAGAATCTTTTCCATACTAGATGCCATGTCCAAGGGAAAGCATGTAGTGTCATTGTTGATGAAGGGAGTTGTACTAATGCGGTGAGTACATTCATGGTTAATTGGTTGGGGCTGCCTACTGTACCACATCCAAGACCATACAAACTTCAATGGCTTAGCACTGTGGTGAGGTTAAGGTAAATAGGCAAGCTATAATTTCCTTTTCCATTGGCAAGTATAGTGATGAGGTGCTATGTGATGTTGTTCATATGCATGCTGGTGATATCTTGTTAGGTAGGCCTTGGCAATTTGACAAAAAGACAGTACATGATGGCTATTTAAATAGGTACACTTTCACCAAAGATAGAAGAAAAACAAATTTGGCACCATTGTCATATGGGGAAATATATGATGACCAATGTAAACTGAAGAGGATGAGAGTTGAGGCCGAAAGAAAAGAGAAGGAGAGTAGAAAAAGCACTTTAGAGGGAGAGAACAACAAGAGTGAAAATAAAAAGAGTGGAAAAAGTGAGAAGTGTGAAAAGAAAGAGGGAAGTGAAAAGCAAAATGAAAATCGGTTTGGAGAGAAAAAGAATAAGAATGTGAGTTTGATTGCTAGGTCAAGTGAGGTTAGGCATGCTTTGAATGCCAATAGGCCTATATTCGTACTTTCGTACAAAGGGGCTTGTTTGACCACTAATGACATTAACCCATCTATGCCTAGTATGTTTTCTGATTTGTTGGAGGAATTTGAAGATGTGTTTCCAGAAGAGATGCCTAGTGGACTTCCACCAGTTAGGGGCATAGAGCATCAGATTGACTTCATTCCTGAAGCTACCATACCCAATCGACCTGCCTACAGAACCAATCCCAGTGAGGCAAAGGAGATCCATAAGCAGGTTAAGGAGTTGCTAGAGAAAGGGTATGCAAGAGAGAGTCTGAGTCCTTGCTCGGTTCCTGTGATCCTAGTGCCTAAGAAGGATGAGACTTGGAGAATGTGTGTAGACTGCAGAGCCATCAACAAAATCACTGTAAAGTATCATCATCCTATACCTAGGTTAGATGATATGTTGGATGAATTGTATGGTTCTTGTCTATTTACAAAAATTGATTTGAAATCTGGTTATTATCAAATACGCATGAAAGTAGGAGATGAATGGAAAAAAGCATTTAAGACTAAGTATGGCTTGTATGAGTGGCTTGTGATGCCTTTTGGTCTTACTAATGCACCTAATACTTTTATGCGATTGATGAATCATGTGCTGCGTGAATACTTAGGTAAATTTGTTGTTGTTTATTTTGATGATATCTTGATTTACTCTAAGTGTTTTGATGATCATGTTATGCATGTGAGATTCGTTTTAACAAAACTTAGAGATGAGAAATTATTTGCAAACCTTAAGAAGTGTAGTTTCTGCATGGATAGGGTCAATTTTCTGGGTTTTGTTGTTTCTAATCATAGAGTTGAGGTCAATGAGGAGAAGGTTAGAGCCATTAAGGAGTGGCCTAGACCTAAAAATGCTAGTGAGATTTGGAGTTTTCATGGACTTGCTGGATTTTATAGGCGATTCATTAGAGATTTTAGTTCTATTGCTGCACCATTGAATGAACTAGTTAAAAAGAATGTTGATTTTACTTGGGGTGATGCACAAGAATATGCTTTTAATGAACGTAAAGATAAATTGTGTAATGCACCATTGCTTCCTTTACCTGACTTTGATAAAACTTTTGAGATTGAATGTGATGCTAGTGGCATAGGGATTGGAGTTGTTTTGATGCAGGATCATAAGCCACTAATATACTTCAGTGCAAAGTTAAGTGGGCGGCATTGAAGTATCCAACATATGATAAGGAGCTATATGCCTTAGTGTGAGCATTGCAAACATGGCAACACTACCTTTGGCCTAAGGAGTTTGTCATACACACTGATCATGAGAGTTTAAAGCATCTGAAGGGTCAAGATAAGCTGAACAGGAGGCATGCCAAGTGGGTAGAATTCATTGAGACGTTCCCTTATGTCATCAAATACAAGCAAGGTGATGCTTTTGATTCGAGGACGAATCCTTTTAAGGAGAGGGGGAATGTTGTGGAAAGCCATCGCCACGTCAAGAGTCAAGTCAACAAGAAGATCAAGTGGCGAAGGTTGAATTTCAAAGGATTTCAAGTCCTATTAGCTTGCCTCAAGGACCAATTACGAGATCTCGAGCTAAGAAGCTTCAAAAAGCTTTAAATCAACATTTCCAAGGCTTGATGATGTATGCTAGTGATGGATTACAAGGGTATCAAGGCTTTAGAACAAGTGAGATTCAAGCACGGTTCAATATAATTGAAGTTCAAGTGAGTTTACAAGGAGATTTGATGAAATTGGACGAATCCACGTGAAGGCCACCGGTCTTGGATCTAGGCCATTGGCATTGGCACTAGCTTTGATTTAGGCTTAGTTTATTGCTTAGTTTGAATTCCTTTTTCTTATATTTATTGCTTAGTTTAAATTTCTTTTCCTTGTATTTATTACCTAGTTTGAATTTCTTTTAAGTCTTCCATGTATTTATTATTTAGTTGCTTAATTTTTAGGCTAACTAAGCCTATAAAAACCCATCATATGTAATCTTTTTGGAGGAACTAGAATGCATGAAAATTTGAGAGCTTTTTCTTTTTGTGTTCTTGAATGAATGCATGTTACATAGGAACATTCGAGGAAGTTTGATCGTCTTCTTTGTGGAGTGTTTCGAAGTTAGGGCATCCGTATTCTAACTCTCTAGATCAAACCTAAGGTAAACCTAAAATCTAATCCATCTTAGGGGTTGATTCCAATAGTATTCGTGGGTTTTTGTATTACTGTGCTGGGGGTTCATAATACTCAAAAGGGTTCTTAGGCGTGATTACAAAGGTTCTCGCATCATTAACTCTTAAATTATGGAGAATTTCAATATGGATTCTTATAAGAAATTATCTAATTACATTGAATGTATAAACTAAATTTTCTAAACTTTATATTGATTTCAAGAAATAGATTATTTTAATGCATAAGATGAAAAGGAGACGTGTTTTAAATTAAGTTAATTAATGCAAAAACTAAATCCTTTAACCCACTATAACTATTGTGCAACACCACACACTTAATAATTTTCAAATGTCTTAAAAGTAAAAAACTTTGCTTTATATATATATGGATGTTTATCAATTTCAAAGACAGAAATTTCACTCCCTTTTTCGTCTCCAAAAACAAACATATTCCACACACACATACTCCAAATTCTCCCTTAATTTTCTTTCTCAAATTGTCAAAAAAACTCAAGCTAAACTATTATTACCAAGCCAAGGTACAAGTAGGTAAGTTAACTCTTGCTTTTACGTAATTGTTTATGCATTTAAGTATGTGTAAGGCTCTTGTTAGTTGATGGCATAAATAGATCAGTTATGAGTTTTGATGTTAGATATGTGATGTAGAGTTATGAAATTGTAGTACTAAGTCTTAAGTCATGGATGTTAAGGACTATATGATGCGAACTTCAAGTATATCAAACTTGAAACCCAACAACGAGTATGCGGAAACAAAACCTTTAGGAAAGCTAAATCAGATCGAGATGGAACCTTGACCCAAATTTGTATTTCACACTAGAACCAAAAGTATAAAAGATGGACCTTTACCCTAAGTTGTATTGCAAACTAGAACAAAGGCATTTAATCGAATTGAACGCTACAAGAATCAATCTTGATAAGTTCACGAGTTCTCAAGAGAGCAAGAAGAGACTAAACTCTCACAAATATCATTCATCAATGTTAATTGTCTTTCCAAATACAAAGCTGTAGAATATATAAGCAAAAAAAAAAAAAAAAAGAAACCAAAAGTCATAACATTTGGCGAACAATGTATACCGGTGGTGCACAAACATAAGCTGGTAGTGTAGACCTTTCTATATTAAAAATTTGAAAGTCACAGAATGTTTGCACCAGCACATATGCCGGCAGTGTAGCCATATACACCAACGACGTAGACTCTATGTTGGCAGTGTAGAAGAATCAGAACAAAGCCTCCCGTAGTTGCGATGTAAGGCCAGTTGTGTTGAAGGTACGTCGGCGGTGTTAGACATCAAAGCTGACGGTGTAGGGTTGGTGTTGGGCTCCTCCGAAAGCAACTTCAAAACTGGTTGTGCAGATGAGTTTCCAAGGGTTTTTGCAACATTGATAAGGTTCCAATTGCTGTCTAATGACAAGTCCTTGATGAAATATCCATGCAAAGCTTGTTTCTTCCAAGTCTCCTCAACGAATGCTCTTAGAGCCTCCCTCATCCTCTTAGCTTTATCTCAAGTGACCAAGCCTACTGGAATATGTAATGGATCATTGGATGCTGCATCTATTGTTGCATCATTCCTCCTCTCCCCAAAAGGATTCCTCCTCGAATCAGCATCATCCACATCAAAAGGAGACAAATCAAATTCGTTAAATGTTGCACCAACACTATACTCACTTAGAAGATCCAACTTATAAGCATTATCATTGATCCTTGCAACCACTTGAAATGGACCATAGCCTCTAGGTTGCAATTTAGAACGTCGCTGTCGTGGGAATCTCTCTTTACACGTGTATCCATATGCAATTGCCTGGTTCAAAAACAACTTTCTTTCACCCTTTGTTGACTTGTTTAGCATATTGCTTTGTGATGTGATCTTGCGAACCTAAGTGAACAAACCCTAAGATACAAGTGATCAATAATGACATTCGATCCCTATGATCATCTTGAAACAAGCAAGATAGGAACTTAACCCCGATTGAACTCACCAATCGAAACCAAAGTTATCAGAAATAATCGAAACTTAACCTCAATTCAACTTGTTGAACGAAACCACAGTTATTCATAAGAACGAAGTTTGACCCTATCACACCTTTTGATTAGAACAAAAAATATCAAATGTTTTGTTCTTAGCACAAGAACAAGAAACTCTCACCAATGGAGAATTCTCTCAAAGAGAATAATATTCATTCAACTTATATTTCTCAAGACAATGCAAGAAGTCATATACAAAAGCCTAAAGGAAACCTAAAAGTCATTAAAGAAAATAAATCATTCGTACTCCTACGCTGCAGGCCTTAAAAGTATGCTAGCGACCTTTAAAAACTAAACAAGAAAATTAAAACTAATAAAATTATGTAATAGGGAAAGCTAGCTTCAACACCGATGGTGTAAGCTTCAACGCCGGCGGCGTAAGTGATAAAGGCCAGTGGTATACTCGAAAGCTTTAAAGATTTCGCTTCTATTCATATTAAACGCTGGAGGAACACTGGCTGTGCAGGTTCTTACGCCGACGGTATAGCCTTTTAGGCCGGCAGCATACATGCCAACATATAGAGTCTGCAACTCCAAATTTCACAGATTTGAGAATTTGATGCAAGGGCTCCTTGGACCCTATCATTCTCTCCTTCTTTGAGAAGATTCGTCCTTGAATCTTAGCAATCTGCTGGGATGGATCACTTCCTGAATTCAATCCCTTCTGAAGGGGTGATTCACCTGAATTTTCATCAAGTTCCTGCAACAAAGAAACTTCTACACTAGGTAGAATGGGATTAGTATAATAAGCAGCCTCATTGCTTATAGGGACAAACATGGGCTGTTTTACAAATAAAGCTCTTTTAACAGTCCTATTTTTTTACAAGTTCTCTTTTTCTTCTCTCGAACTCTCATGTTTGTCTCTTTCCTTTTTTTCTATCATACTCACTTGTTTTTCACTCTTTTTCTGTTGCTCATGTGCTTCCTTAATCCTTTTCTGATCTCCATAAACTTGACTGGTAGTTAATGGACTAAGCTTCACAATCTTCCATTCATAACAAAGGAACAAGTATTGTCAACACCATCATGTGTAACCCTCTTGTTATATTGCCATGTTCTTCCTAACAATATATGACTAGCATGCATAGGCACAAATTCACATAACTTCATCTTTATATTTTCCTATAGAAAAAGCAACTAACACCTGCTTGGTCATCCTAATCTCTCCACGTTCATTCAACCACATTTGTTTATATGGTTTAGGGTGTTTAATAGTAGGCAACTTCAGCTTATCAACCAATAAGGTACTAACAGCATTAGCACAACTACTACTATCAATAATCATGCTACATACCATATCTTTAACAAGACAACGAGTGTGAAAAATGTTATCACGTTGCTCCTCACTGTCATCCACCTTTGGTTGCATATTTAGAGCTCGCCTATTGGCCAATAATTCTCCTTCAAAAGGTCTTTCAACATCGACATCCAATCTTCTAATGGTGGCACCTCATCATCATTGGAATTCTCACTTTCTATGTCACCATTCTTCAAAATAGTCATAGTCCCTGTGTTTGGACATTGTGCAGCAACATGTTCATACCCTTGACATCTAAATAACTTAAAATTCGCATGCAACATAGTAACATATGCAGAAATCACATGTTGTTATCTTTAATTAGCCAAATAGCCAACACAGTTTAGAACTATTTGCAACTAATTTTAAACCCGGAGTAATTCATGACTCTATAAAACATAGATACATATATACTTAGATACTTGTTGAAATTATAAAGTATTTTTCATATATAATTTGTACAAGAATACATCTATTTATACAAAAAAATTGTGACTATTGATCTACCTTGCCTACCATACTATTAATTGTGACTATTGGTTTTCCTTACCTACCATACTATTAATTGTAACTATTGGTCTACCTTACCTATCATACTATTAATTACATTGTTAATATAATACTAATAATATTACACGTATATCAACACTCCCCCTTAAGTTGGAGCATAGATATCACACATGCCCAACTTGCAAACTAAAGTATGATAGGTCCTGTGACACAACCTTTTAGTAAATACATCAGCCAGTTGCTTATCAGATGTCACATGATGTAAATTCAAGGCACCATTATTCAATTTTTCTTTGATGAAGTGTCGATCAATCTCTATGTGCTTGGTTCTATCATGTTGAACTGGATTTTGTGCTATATTAATAGCAGCTTTATTGTCACAATACAAGGACAGTGTATCTTTGCTTGATAGACTTAATTCTTCTAATATCTTCTGTACCCACAGAAGCTCACAAACCCCTTGAGCCATAGCTCTGTATTCTGCTTCAGCACTTGATCGAGCAACTACATTTTGTTTCTTGCTCCTCCATGTTACTAGATTTCCTCCTACAAAAGTACAGTAGCCAGTGGTGGATCTTCTATCACTTGGAGATCCAGCCCAATCTGCATCTGTAAAGCATTCTATCTGAAGGTGACCATGTTTGGCAAATAGTAGTCCTTTTCCGGGAGCAGACTTCAGATATCTCAAGATGCGAAATACTGCTTGCATGTGTGATTCTCGTGGATCATGCATAAATTGACTCACTAGACTGACTGCATATGCAATGTCGGGTCTAGTATGAGAGAGATATATCAGTCTTCCTACCAATCTCTGATATCTCCCTAAATCAACTGCATCACCAATTCCAACTTGTAGCTTATGGTTGTTTTCAATAGGAGATTCAGCTGGCTTACAACCTAACATGCCAGTTTCTTCCAGGAGATCCAGAATATATTTTCTCTGAGAAATGAAGATACCTTTCTTTGATCTGGCAACTTCAATTCCTAAGAAATATTGCAGTTTTCCCAGATCCTTGATTTCAAATTCCTGGGCCAAAAGTTTCTTCAATCGAGCTATCTCCTTTTCATCATCTCCTGTCATACTATATCATCAACATAAACTATGAGAATAGTAATTTTACCCTTGTTATGTTTAATAAATAGAGTATGATCTGCATTGCTCTGTTGATAGCCGAAAGAAGTCATAGCTTTGCTGAATCTGTCGAACCATGCTCTAGAGATTGCTTTAATCCATATAATGCCTTTTTCAGTCTGCATACTTTCCCATGTGTTGTTTCAGTATCAAATCCAGGGATCTCCATATACACTTCTTCTTCTAAATCTCCATGTAGAAAGGCATTTTTCACATCAAACTGCTGTAAATCCCAATCAAGATTGGCTGCACATGATAACAAGATTCTGATTGTGTTCATTTTTGCTACTGGAGCAAAAGTTTCCTGGTAGTCTACCCCATAGGTTTGAGTGAATCCTTTAGCCACCAATCTAGCTTTGAACCTATCAATTGATCCATCAGCTTTGTGTTTTACAGTAAACACCCATTTGCAGCCTACCAGTTTCTTTCCAGGTGGAGAGGTAACAAGCTCCCAAGTCTCATTCTTAGTCAAGGCTTTCATTTCTTCAATCATTGCTCCCTTCCATTTTGGATCATTGAGTGCTTCCTTCCAATCCTGTGGAATAGACACAGACGAAATGGACAAGGCAAAACCTCTATAGGTAGGAGATAAAGAATCATAGGAAACAAAATTAGAAATGGGATGTTTAGTACAGGCTCTAACACCTTTTCTTTGAGAAATAGGTTTATCTAAATCATCAAAAAAACTCACCAGAAGAGGATGATTCTTGGCAGCAGAGAGTAGGTTGCACGATGACTTCTTCTGTTGTGTCTTTGTTTCTCCTTGAGTACCTCTTCAAATCAGGTTTATCCAAACGTCCAATTTTCTCCCCCTGGATTATAGTCTCCTTCTGATCATCACTTGTTCTTGGGGTAAGATCAATGAGGGTCACAGTACTAGGTATCATCTCTTCCTTTGCATTATTCTCCCCCTGAAGAGATGATGGAGTTGGATTGTAGTAAGGTTCAGTTTCTCTGAAAGTAACATCCATACTCACAAAATACTTCCTAGATGGAGGGTGGTAGCATCTGTAACCTTTTTGTGTCGGCGAGTACCCAATAAACACACACTTAAGGGCTCTTGGATCTAGTTTCCCAGCATCCTTAGTATGAACAAAACAAACACATCCAAAAACCTTTGGAGGGACAGTGTATGTGTTATGTCCTGTTAAGATTTCTAAAGGACTCTTGTAGTTAAGGACTCTAAGAGGCATTCGGTTGATCAGATATGCAGCAACTAGAATTGCATTTCCCCAGTAAGGCTTAGGAAGATTCATGGTAAACATAAGAGATCTAGCAACTTCCAAAAGATGCCGATTCTTCCTCTCAGCTACCCCATTCTGTGCACTTGTATAGGGACAACTAGTTTGATGAATTATCCCATGTGACCTTAAATAAGAATCAAATCTTTCATTCATGTATTCAGTGCCATTATCAGTCCTAAGAATTTTTATTTTAGCATCAAATTGGGTGCAAACCATCTTATGAAAAGACTGAAAGCAAGAAAACACATCACTCTTAGCCTTAAGTAAATAGACCCAAGTCATCCTGGTGCAACAATCAATAAAAGTGACAAACCATCGATTACCAGACAAGGAAGTAGTCTGAGTAGGACCCCAAACATCAGAATGAATAGTCATGAAAGGAAACTGGCTTTTATTATTAATCAAAGGATAAGAGTTTCGAGAATGTTTTGCATATTCGCAAGGATCACAAACTAATGAATCAAACTGAGTCTTTGAAAACAAACTAGGAAATAATTTACTTAACACAAAAAAGGAGGGATGTCCCAAACGCCTATGCCATTGCAAGATTTCTTGATTAACATCTTTATTTTCCCCATAAAAAACCTGTTGGAGACTAGATCCTTGACTTTCATCCAACATATATAAGCCATCGTGCAATCTACCACTGCCAATCCTCTTCCCTGTTTGAAGATCCTGAAAGACACAATGATCAGGAAAAAACTCAATTTTACAGTTGAGATTTTTTGTAAGTGTACTGACAGATAACAGATTGACAGGAAATTGAGGGACATGAAGCACAGAGGATAGTTTGATCTGAGGAGTACAGAAAACAGAACCTGTTCCAGAAACTGGGTAAAAGAGCCATTGGCTATTCGGACATTGTCCTTATTAAACATGGTGAGTATTCAAGAAGATTTTTTGAGGAGCCCGTCATGTGTCTATTCGCACCAGAATCAATAATCCAATGATTAGTATCAAGGGTAGTAGAAAAAGCATTACCTGACTGCACAAAGTTGGATTTGGCACCGGAGGAAGATTCTTTATGAGAACATTACACTTGAGATACTGAATCTCAATCAGGAGAAAAAAAGTCAGAGGGAGTCATCTCAGGAGTTGTTATAGTTTCAGACAAATTTGCTCGAGTAGAATTAACTCGTTTGCCTCCACGACCTCTCATTGGGCGTCCATGTAACTTCCAGCAAGTCTCTTTAGTATGACGTGGTTTCCCACAATAATCACATCGTACATGATCCTTATTAGAACTTTGAGTCTTTAACTGCTCAGATGAATCACTAGCTGCTACCAAACCAGATTTTTCAACCTGTGGAATATAGAGCATGGTATTGCGTCTGCTCTCTTCCTGCTGAACATAGGAGTATGCTTCCTCAAGAGAAGGGAAAGGGGTCTTACCCAGGACATGAACTCTAATCTGATCAAATTCATTGTTCAATCCGGCTAAGAAATCATAGACCCTTTCTTTTGCAAGTAGTTTCTGAAATTTGACTGCATCTCCAGTGCAATCAGCCTGAAAATCTTGATAATAGTCAAGCTCTTGCCACAAGCCATTCAACTCAGAAAAATACTGCGAGATTGTCATCTCTCCTTGCTTCAAACCATGAACTTTGTTTCGAATCTCATAAATCTGGGCATCATTTCCCACTTGTGAATAGGTGAGAGTAACAGCATTCCATATTTTTGCTACTGTGTCAAGCAATAAGTATGTCCTTGAAATTTGGGGCTGCATGGAATTGATAAGCCATGACATTTGAATGTTGGATCAGTTGTTGCTGGTTTGACTTTAGTACCGGTAATATAATCATGCATTCCTCTAGCTTTGATAAACAATAAACAAGACGGTGACCAGGCAAGATAATTATTTCCATCAAGCTTGATAGGACTAATTTGCAGTGAAGGATTATCAGTACTAATAGCTACAATTTTCTTATCACTTTCCATATTGAAAGAAAAGGAGATACCAGAACAATCCAAAAATAGATCATGTTGGAATAGTGCACGTCGGAACAGTAGTCGTCGGAACAGTAGTCGTGTCGGTGGAAAAAAGGCGGGAAAAGGTTGGATTTGGGCTATCGAGCTGAACGCCACTCGTCGGAGGTGGCTCGGACCTCCCACGCGCCCTCACGCGTCGGCGCGTGAGGAATTCCACGGAAGAACAATCGGCGCGTAAGCCCACGCGCAGCCTCCGATGGCGGTTGGACTTCTGGGATAGGCCGATCGGGGGATGCTCCTCCTCCTTGTAGCGGCGGTGACAAAAAATGGAGGGAGGAAACTCGACCTCCTTTAGAAAAAAAAAAAAAGAGAGAGAAGGAACGAACAGTAACGAAAAAAAAAAAGGGGAATGTAAAAAACTAAAACCTAATGCTGCGGAGGGAGGAAAACTCGCCTCTAATGGCAGCGAGGCTCTGATACCATGTTGAAATTATAAAGTATTTTTCATATATAATTTGTACAAGAATACATCTATTTATACAAAAAATTTGTGACTATTGATCTACCTTGCCTACCATACTATTAATTGTGACTATTGGTTTTCCTTACCTACCATACTATTAATTGTGACTATTGGTCTATCTTACCTACCATACTATTAATTACATTGTTAATATAATACTAATAATATTACACGTATATCAACAATACTTATATATATATATATCTGGTGTTGGGTACTCCCCACACACCTAGTTACCATATTCGTATCATTCTTAAACTATCGAAATCATCTTTATGTCCAACTCCACTCGAGACAACGCCATACATAGATCATCAGGGTGCCGTCCTAGTTACACCAGTACTCCCGATCCACTAGACCTAGCCAAATACAAGCAACAACCGATTTAAAGCCAAATAGCATTAAGCTCCTTTGTAGTTTCTAATCTTAAATTCGCAAACAACAACCAAGGTAAAGACATACCTTAAATAACATTTGAAACAGATAACTTAGCTTCATCAGAAACACCCGAACACAACAAAAGCTAACTCAAAACTTGTAAGGTCATTTAACCTCCTAAACTATTAAGAACTACAACTACTCTAGGTATAGATAGGTCTTACTACTTAGATTTAGTAGTACTATATATTAAACTAAGGATTTAGGTATTTAGGAAGGTCAAAACAAGAGTTAAAGGAAGGTTACACAAACCTCCTATTCATCCCGTGACAAGAGGAGTGATAAGCTCTAGAACAGAAAAACATCACATAACGCTCTTGTTACGCCTATTGATAGGGGGCGTAATCACCATCACGACCTCCATCACAGTCGTGATGTGGATGGTGATGGCCTACATTACGATCATGATGGCCACAAATTGCTAAACCTAAGGGGATCACGATCCCTTTGTTCGTCCCTCCATTCTAAAACGTGAAAAACACTAAAAGAAAACCTTTTCTCTTGATTTGAACCCAAACCAAACTTCCAAAACATACTTATCAACACAAAAATATCATTGTAACCATATTACCCAAACACAAACAACACTCCGTCCTTCTTTGATGGTAAAACAACAAAATCATCAACAAGGAAACTTAGGCCCCGTTTGCTTCAAGGAAAATATCTTGTATTTAGAAAAGCATTTGACATAAAAATGTTTTTCTAAAAATAATATGTTTTCATGTGTTTAGTTACATTTAAAGAATTATGTTGAAAAAATTTTCTTGTGTTTGACTACCAATACTACGTAACATATCATTATATATAAATAATGTATTATTAGCAAATTACTATATAAGTACATTATACCAAATAAATTTATTTAAAGTAAAAGTATAATATATATATATATATATATTTTACAACATATATTTGCAAACTATCAATTGATATTTATAATTTTTTAATGATTTTTCATTTTCTTTTTTCCAATAAATTATTTTCATATTTAAAATATAACTTATTAGTTAATTACAATAAAAATAAAACAAATATCATGTTTCTAAAGTCAGAATACTTACAAAGCTAATCCGACAAATCACTTTCAGTTTTTAAAAGAATAAGTCATTTTTCTTAAAAATAATAAGATTTATTCTTCAGTGAAAGTTATTTTCCTTTATAAGAAAAAATGTTTTTTACTTAAAGTGTTATTTTATGCATAACAAACAAAAAAAAAAATTGCTTTTCGAAAATTATTTGTCTTCAAATAAACAAGGTGTTAGGTTTTCCCAAAAGTCCTTCGAAAGATTAAATCCCTTCAACACCAACAGAAAAACACAGAAAAGACAGCTCTAATAGGTTGACAAAGGATTAAAAAAGTGCAAACTTACCTAGTATTGGGCTATGGATTCCCTTGGAGCAAGATATAAGCTTATATAAGATTTTGGAGTTTATCTCTTTATAAAACCGTTCAGTTTTAGGTATGGAAGAAAAAGAGATATTTTATTATTATATTTGGATAGACTATTTTATCCTCTTATTTAACAACATATAACATACTTATCCTTTGCTATGATTTATTTTATTTTATATTGCTGGGTTAGCAATCTCGACATGATTTGATGTCTTGATTAAGAACAAGATCGATATACCGAGCACGAGCAGGCCGGCTGTTTTGAGAGCGCAATCTTGGCGATGCAGCATCCAGTGGAAATTTAGGGACTCTGTCAGCCTGTCATTTCAAATGGTTAAATGATTCAAAGAGGAAGGTTTTATTACATGTAACGTTACTAGTGTTTGGGTTTTGATTTCCCTCTTTTACTACTTTGTATTGATGAGATGAAAATTTTTACAGTATGGCAAATAACTTAGCGTTACCATATAATAAAACTAAATAAATAAATAAGATACTACAAATGTCTCAATGTGATTAGCTATCTATGATAATAAAGATAAGGACAGTTTACAGAAAGAGATGGAATATAGACGACAACTAAATATTCAAATAGGTGTAAAAATTGACAATTTAAAACATCAATGTACAATTATAAAAAGATAAAATTGAAATGTAAACCACAGCATTGTCCCTAAATTAAATGCTGACATTTTCATTAAAATAATAATGGCAAAAAGTTGTTAAACATGAAAGCACAGCAGCAAGAATCATATAGTCACGGTGCCACAACCATTAGAATTTAGCCGCGCCATGATACCGGTTGTTCTCATCAGCTCAATATGAAAAATGTGCAGAATACAAGCTACTGATAATGGAAAACCAATACCAAGGAGGAATGATCCTCTTTCCATCATACACCAGACAAAATGCTAGAACGCCCTAACAAAAAACTGGCAGCTCATATCAAAACCCCATGTTCCCAGCCTCAGTCTCTACTATATAGGATGACGCCTCCTGCACCCACGTTACAAATCAGAAAGTTCATTTGAGACACGTGCCAATGATTGTCACTTTAAGAAAAGCCGGGAACCACAAATGTATGACATGTGAAAGCACTCAATAATCAAGGCGTTAGTTACTTATTTTTTTTCCTCTCATGGCAATGCGACTCAGAAAACTGATGATTTTATAGCTGAGATTTGATGAAGGGATTTGGTTTATTAAAGTTGCAGATAAGTAGCAGAAAAAAAAAATAATAGCCATAGAATTATAAAATCATCCATTATTGATCAAAATGTAGAGGAGAGAAATGAAGTTCCATATCCATACTATGCAATCAATCAACATAGATATGGATATAATGAACTCATAGGTACCACCTGGGGATTTAATCTGGACGTTAAAAATTGACCATAAATCTTATAGATCTGTTGAACATTAGATTACCAAATAAGGAGGCAGAGGTACTCAAGTCTACCTTTTCGGCCGGCTTCGATCTTCTTCATAGTCCATTACTCCACCAGGTTCAGAGTAGATTTCCTCGTGCCCTCGGAAGTCAACGTCAGCCTGCTTACAGTGTGTAACTTCTGCCAGAACGTAAGTAAGACATGTCGACCAACATACCCCAGCAATTGAGCAAAGACTCGTTCATCAATAAAATTGAGATTATCAAGGAATATATTCCCAACAAACTCAATACTTTATGGTAATGACAGATTCTTACAGTAACTTATGAAGCAGACAACTCATTAAGACCTTAAATAGATATATTCATTTGAACCAAATCTTTCAATCAGTAAGCTTCTACAAAGACTCAAACATATTAATGATATAAATGGTGATGATTAAGCATTTGAAGTCACTTATACATACATATGTAAGATGCTACGTGAACTATGTTTTATGTCCACCACATAATAATAGAGTGCAAATGGGTACAACTGACCTTGAGTGAAAGAGACTTTTTTATTTCTTCTATCCTCTCATCAACTTCTTTCCTGTGTTTCTTGTCCAGCTCACTCATGGTATCAGCCCATTTGATCTTCTCTTGAATTACATGGAGCAGATTGTCAGATGCAGTTAACCTGCAGATCCATTTTTCAACAATTATTAACTGGGAGAAAACAGAAATGAGCAACAAAACCCAACTTTTTGAAATACAATTCACTTCTTTGGTTTAGCGTTGGACAAGAAGCAATTTTAAGTAAAGCACTGTGGATGTAGGAAAGTCAGACCTGTGTCATGCCGCAATTTGCTCTTTTGCTATCTAGATGAAGATAATAGCATAGTCTCTCCCAAAATTAGGATCTTGAGCAATATATTTCAGGACTTCCCTTGCATAAGAATCGTCAAGTCCGTCCCCCCATTTTTATGTTTCCAACATTGAACAAAGTATCCATTATCCAAGCATGGTTTTCATCAATCTTTTCTAATTAAACCCAGGGCCACTTGATGTGTAGAATACCTATAAGTCAAACAAAAGATAGATAACCCTACCTTTAACAACACCGTCCATTGAGAAGATACCACATAAGAAAATGGAACCATATGAGGTGTGGGACCATTTTTTTATGTTTCACCCAGGAAGATGTTGCTAAAGATTAGGCCATGGGTTTACCTACCCCACACTCCTATAATGCAATAACACTACTCTGAAAAATACCTTTAGAAGCATTAGCACCAACTTGAGCTGAAGCTTTGAGCCACTTGATTAGATTTTGACATAACTGGACACTATATATCAACTAAACTAGCAACTTTAAGCATCATTGGAGTCTTTGTATATTGCAACAGATCAAGGGTGCATGCTCCATCACACTACAATTCTCCACAATTTTGAATTTTAATTTTGCTCTTCATGTACAGGATTATGCGTATCAGGTTTATATCCCAAAGGTGTAGTTTCATCTAGTAATTGATATATTACTGGATTGCCAAAAGAAGTGAGAGCATCAGCAATTAATTTATCCACTCAAGGAGCCCTTTCACTGATAGGATGATCATTTGGTGTTATTTTACCAGGGTCAAAACTGGGATCTTGTTTTATGTGTATTTTACATGATGTACACTCATTACTCAGCATATACATCAAGTGAATATATAAGAAAAGAACTCAAATTTCAATCACAGTAAAAGACACCTAATAAAAACATCCTGCTCGCTTTCTTCTCCATCCAGAACATCTCCTCTTTCAATGATCACCTCTATATCAAGGAGCTCTATTCGAAGCCATGCCACCCTTGTAGTCCAAGAGCTTCAAAAGTAAAGGCTTCTCTTGAAGGTCATAAGGGAAAGGGAGGACAAAAATGAAAACCTCTGGCAATCCACCATATAGTATCTTATAGGAGCAGCATACTCAGGTGGGCTCCCACAGTTTTTGGAAAGTGCTCTTCTCCTGTTTTCAAATATCAGGTTTTGATGCACAAGTGGTGGCCTTGTAGCAAAGTACCAAACACCAACATGACAATTTGCATAAGATCCAAGATTCAAAATCAACTCCCATTAGGTCCCTCCTTACAGCTGTCTACATATGAAAGCATAGTTTATGCTAAGGCCTTGCAATGTTGCTCACATCCCTAGAGGTTGCTAAAACTCTCTTTCTCCAAAAGTATCGAGTTTTATCTAATTTGAACATCTGCCAGCTGTCTACATGTGAAAGCATAGTTTATGCTAAGACCGTGCAATGGTGCTGACATCCCTAGAGGTTGCTAAAACTCTCTTTCACCAAAAGTATCGAGTTTTATTTAATTTGAACATCTATCCTGGTTTGGTAGATCCAGACTGGACTAGCTAAGCTGGCCACTGTTCCTATTTTAAGGATCTGAACTGGTGATTCCATGGTTCTAACCATGCAGACAGGCCAAATTTAAGAAAAAAAGAAATATGTACACATGTGGATTTAACCATCAACCAGCCAAAAACTGCCAACCTCTCCAATTCATATAGATAGTAGACAAAAAATTATATATTTATATCTGTTTTTTTTTTTTTGGGGGGGGGGGGGTGGTGGTGTTGGGGGTGTTAGCATATTGGTTGGACAAAAGGTGCTCGAGGAAGAATGAATAAATGAGGCAAATGCATGGAGGAAAAATTAAATAAAAAAAAAAAGGGATAAAGAGAAAAATAAAGAGAGAGCAGTTAGAAGGGATCAGAATCCAGAACTTAACCCAACGAGTAAATAAACTGCCAAAATAGTCAATTACCCAAAACAGAAAAATAAAATAAAAGGCTAGCACATATTAGTAGATCTTGTAAATTTTTTAAACCGCTTCCAGTCAGGATTTTACTGAAATTAATACAACAGCTCCATATTTTATTGAGCAAGGACAACGGTACATATTTCCTAATGACCAACAGAAGAAATGATGAAGAAAACGTTCTTTAATTTATTTTCCCCCTCTTGGCAAAAGTATAATGAGGTAATAGTTGAGGGCCACAGGTAGAACTTGAACATATGAGAGTTTTTACAAGTCAAATGTCATCAATAAGATGTTCATCAGATTCCAAACTCATCCACACGGGGGAAAAAAAATACCATTTCTCTATGGAGCAAAAGAAAACCCCCCAACTTATTCTCTAAAGACAAAACAGAGAAAAACCTCAGCACTCAAATAGACTTGTTATTAAGCTATCTAGATAAACACATCCTTGCTTTTCCTACACGGAAAAACTTTGCATAGCACATAACAGATGAAAATAAATGAATTCACAGAATTAAGCACGCAAATGACACCCTTAGTCTTATAGTCTCATGACGGCACAACTCTACTCGTAGTTAGATGTCTTGGTTTCACCCATGGTCCCAACTAACTACTCAAAGAAAAGGCAGGAAGATGACTTAAATTTGTCAACTCAAACAAGAATACAGAAGTGTTGGAGTATTATGTTTCCAATGTAACGTAGTTAATATTGTAGTAGGCAGGATATACCAACAGTCACATGTTCAGGATATACCAACAGTCACATGTTCAGTGTATATATAAGTGTATGTATGTACAATCAAATATGTAGAAAAGAATTATTTTCACAAATATTTTCTGCTAACATGGTATCAAAGCAATTAGAGTTAGCTTAAGTTTTTTTTTTTTTTTCGTTGCCCAGTGAGCAACGGCGTTTTTTTTTTTTTTTTTTCCACTTCTTTGTGTGCACCGACTCCTTGAGTGACTGTGAGAGTGGTGGTTGTTTGTCACCGCCAGCCTACAAAGGAGGAGGATCCACTGATCGATGCACCCACGAAGTCCCGCGACCAGACGATCAGCGCGTGGGTCTC
This sequence comes from Combretum micranthum, assembly GCA_024138025.1. Lineage (NCBI taxonomy): Eukaryota > Viridiplantae > Streptophyta > Magnoliopsida > Myrtales > Combretaceae > Combretum > Combretum micranthum. The sequence continues at coordinate 852,187 of JAMXBD010000027.1, forward strand.
ACGCGCCTCTCAAAGGTTTCGGCTTTCCAGCGCTCTGTCAGCACGTGGCGGCATGTGGAGGCCTCTTCCGCCATCTGGAAGCGTCGAAACATCTTGGTAAGGTTGATTCCATCTTGTTTAATGATTGGGTAGACCTTATTCATTCTTATTCGAAGCTGTTTGGTGAAAAAAAAAAAAAAAAAAAAAAATTCACCGTTGTTGACGTGTTTGGACGTTTTATCGTGCTGATTTGGTTTTCTGCTAGTTGGTTGATTCCACTAATTGGTTGGGTTTCCTGGTTGATCTGGTTGATTTGGTTTTCTTGCTCGTAGTAGTGTTTTGCTTTTGAGCAGCTTGGTGGTGGTTTGTTTTTTGGACGATAGTTAAATAACTATTAGGTATTATAAATATCAGTAAAAATGGGTCCTGTAGATACTAAGTCTGTAATTGATATGATTCCGATATCTACCAAGATTACTGAACACAAGTTGAATGAAAATAATTTTATTACGTGAAGTAAAACTATACGAGTATATTTGCGGAGTATTGAAAAAGAAGATCACCTTACTAAAAATCCTCCGGTAGATAATATGAGACAAGCATGGTTATGTGATGATGCTCGAATATTTTTGCAATTACGAAATTCTATTGATAATGAGATTATACCTTTGGTTGATCATTGTGAGTATGTAAAAGAGTTAATGGATTATTTGGAGTTTATGTATTCAGGAAGAGGAAATATTTCTCATATGTATGATGTATGTAAAGGTTTTTATCGTACTGAACAACTTGATGAGTCTCTTACCAGCTGTTTTATGAACTTTAAGAAGATATATGAGGAGTTAAATGTCTTACTACCTTTTAGTCCCGATGTAAGAGTTCAGCAAACTCAACGGGAACAGATGACAGTAATGAGTTTTTTGGCTAGCCCTCGTCCTGAATTTAATGGTGTCAAAACCCAGATTCTCTCTAGTTCTAAGATTTCATCTCTTCAAGAAACTTTTACTAGGGTTCTTCGTACAGAAAAGCATATCCCTGTGACATCATCACACTCCACTAGTGCTCTTGTTGGTCAAAATAGTCGTTCCTTCACTAGTGGGAAATGGAAAGATAATGTTCGAAGTCAAAATTCAAGGGGAGTAGTGTGTTATTATTGTCATGAACCAGGACACACAAAACGTACTTGCAAGAAGTGGCAGAATCGTACTCAGAAGAGACCATCAGCACATATTGCTTCCACCAAGGTTGTCCCAAGTTCTGAGCAAACAATTACAGTTTCCGCTGATGAGTTTGCCAAATTTTCCCAGTATCAAGAGGCTTTGAAAGCTTCCTCTCATCATTTGTCTGCTAATGCTAAAACAGGTAAACCAACTCAGCGTCTTCTTTCCTCATCATCCAAGTGGGTCATTGATTCTGGTGCTATAGATCATATGACAGGTAACCAAAATCTCTTCTCCACGTACCAACCATACACATCTCCTATGAATGTTACTCTTGCAGATGGCTCCAAATCACATGTTCTTGGATCTGGCACAATTAATCCCACTTCTTTCATTTCCTTATCTTCCGTGTTAAGTTTACCTCAATTTTCGTTTAACTTACTATCAGTAAGTCAAATTACTCGAACAATGAATTGTTGTATCTCATTTTACCCTGATCATTGGCTATTTTAGGATCTCATGACGAAGAAGATTATTGGTAAAGGACATGAATCAGGGGGTCTCTATATACTAGATACACAAGTGCCAAGTTCTGTTGCATGCTCAAGCGTCTTAACACCTTTTGAAGCTCACCGTCGTCTTGGACACCCTTCTTTATCTTTGTTACAAAAACTTTATCCTCATTTTTCTCAAGTTTCTAATTTAGATTGTGAATCGTGTCATTTTGCTAAACGTCATCGTTTGTCAAGTTTGTCTAGAATCAATAAAAGAGCTAGTCAACCCTTTGAATTAGTTCATTCAGATGTATGGGGACCATGTCCCGTTGTCTCTAAGACAGGTTTTCGTTATTTTGTTACTTTTGTGGATGATTATTCTCGCATGACTTGGCTTTATCTTATGAAAAATCGTTCAGAAGTGTTTTCTCATTTTTCTACTTTCTGTGCTGAAATAAAAACATATTTTATTGTCTCTGTGCATACATTAAGAAGTGATAACGCCAAGGAATATATTTCTCATTCATTTCAGACATTCATGCTTCAAAATGGCATTCTTCATCAATCTTCTTGTGTCGATACTCCTTCTCAAAATGGAGTAGCTAGAAGAAAAAATAGACATCTTCTTAAGACTGCCAGAGCTCTTTTATTTCAAATGAAAGTACCTAAACAGTTTTGGGCTGATACAGTCTCCACTACCTGTTTTTTGATTAATCGTCTCCCTTCATCTGCTCTCAAGAGAGAAATTCCTTACAAAGTGTTGTTCCCTACCAAGCCATTATTTCCTATTGAACCTAGGATATTTGGTAGTACATGTTTTGTTCGTGATATTCGTCCACAAGTCACAAAACTTGATCCTAAATCTCTTAAATGTGTCTTTTTGGGATATTCACGGGTTCAAAAGGGATACCGATGCTTTTGTCCTCAACTTGATAAGTATCTTGTGTCCATTGATGTTGCTTTTGCAGAAAACACTCCATTCTTTTCATCCCTTGAGCCTTCACAACAAGAAGAGGAGGACAATATATTACTATATGAGATTTCATATAGGTCTTTAGATACTACACCACAATCACCACCTCCACTATTGTCAACCTCACGGCCTCCAATTACCCATGTGTATTCTCGAAGACGAGCACCACCAGCTTCATGTCCTGTACCAATCTCTTCTTCTTCAACAGATCCAACCTCAAGTGATCTTGATCTTCCAATAGCTCTTCGTAAAGGTAAAAGACAATGTACTTACCTTATCTCTTCCTTTGTGTCATATGACCATCTATCATCTTCGACATCTTACTTTGTTGCCTCTCTTGATAATGTATCCACTCCTCGTACTCTTCACGAGGCTTTATCTCATCCTGGTTGGTATACTGCAATGATAGATGAGATTAATGCTTTAGAAGCAAATGGTACATGGGATTTGGTAAGCTTGCCTGCTGGTAAAAAGGCTATTGGTTGCAAATGGGTATTTGCCATTAAGGTTAATCCAGATGGATCTATTGCTCGTCTCAAAGCTCGTCTTGTGGCTAAGGGTTATGCTCAAACCTATGGCATAAACTATTCTGACACTTCCTCTCCAGTAGCTAAATTAACATCTGTTCGACTATTTATCTCATTGGCTGCTACTAATGATTGGCCTTTACACCAACTGGATATTAAAAATGCCTTTTTACATAGAGATCTTCAAGAGGAAGTCTATATCGAGCAACCACCTGGGTTTGTTGCTCAAGGGGAGAAAGGAAAAGTTTGTCGCCTTCATAAATCGTTATACGGTTTAAAGCAAAGTCCTCGTGCATGGTTCAGGAAGTTTAGTCAAGCAGTTGAAAAGTTCGGGATGATCAAAAGTAAGTCTGATCACTCGGTGTTTTATAAAAATTCTTCTTGTTGTTTATGTAGATGATATAATTATTACTGAAGATGATGAAAAAGGAATATACTCTTTGAAAGAATCTCTTCATAGCCAATTTCACACAAAGGACTTGGGTTCATTGAAGTATTTTCTGGGTATTGAAGTAATGAGGAAAGAGAAAGTTATTTTCTTGTCTCAAAGAAAGTATGTCCTTGACCTGTTATCTAAAACAGGAAAGCTAGTAGCAAAACCATGTAACACCCCAATGGCACCTAATATACAGCTCACTAGAGATGGGGAATTATTTGAAGATCTTGGAAGATACAGGAGGTTAGTTAGGAAGCTAAATTATCTCACAATAACTCGTCCTGATATTGCGTATTCTATCAGTATTGTGAGTCAATTCATGTCTTCTCCAACAATTCATCATTGGACTACTGTAGAACAGATCTTGTGCTATTTGAAAAATGCTCCTGGACAAGGTATATTATATCAAAATCATGGTCATTCTTGTATAGAATGTTTTTCTAATGCTGATTGGGGTGGTTCCAAGGAAGATAGAAAATCCATTACAGGCTACTATGTTTTCTTGGGAGGAAATTTGATTTCATGAAAGAGCAAGAAGCAGAATGTTGTATCAAGATCTAGTGCAGAATCAAAATACAAAGCTATGGCTCAATCTACATGTGAGGTGACGTGGATATATCAAATTTTGGCTGAGATTGGATTTAAGGTTCCTTTACCAGCAAACGTTTGGTGTGATAACCAAGCTGCTCTTCATATTGCATCCAATCCGGTATTCCACGAAAGAACCAAACATATTGAAATTGATTGTCACTTTGTTCGTAAAAAGATATAGCAATACTTAATCTCTACAGGTTATGTGAAGACTGGAGAATAACTTGGAGATCTTTTCACAAAAGCATTGAATGGGAGTTGAGTTAGATATTTATGTAACAAGCTGGGCATGATAAGCTTGAGGGGGAGTGTTGGAGTATTATGTTTCCAATATAACGTAGTTAATATTGTAGTAGGTAGGATATACCAACAGTCACATGTTCGGCGTATATATAAGTGTATGTATGTATGTATGTACAATCAAATATGTAGAAAAGAATTATTTTGACAAATATTTTCTGCTAACAAGAAGAAATGTACCAGTCCGAGAGTGTCTGGATCATACTCCCTAGTTGTCCAGGCCTTAGATCCCTTCCAGCAGCAAATTGGACCTACATGACACACAAGAAAAATCATAAAATCTTCAAAACACAAAACATAAAGAGAGAGAGAGAATTTGAACGAATCAAGATGTTGCAAACCTCAAAGCATCTCCGCAACTGGTCAAGCTTTCCTCTAACTATGCCCTAATAAAATTGACAGAACAAATCAAAATCATCAAACTATTCATTGCTTGAAATATATAACCTTGAAAAGGGATACGTCAGTCCAATATAAGCAAAATATAGGCTAGCTGCTTCAATATTTACAGTCTAGATACACCTTTAACAGTTTCCTTAGTTGTATTTCAATAAAGGGTTGAAAAAATTTCCCGTGGCAAACTTTCTTCGCACTTTCTTCCAATATGTGTGAACTTTTCAAAGATTGACTAGATCTCAAAACTGCCTTCCCAGTAACTTCCAGAATTTTTTTCCATTAAATTCCTACCGTAGGAATTACTAGTGAAATGCAGGAGATTAGCCTTCCCTTCTGCTGATATGAGGAATTAAAAAAACTGACATAAAATAAAAAAATCATTCTTGGAAAACAATGAAAAGATTGTCTATACCTCGACATATGGAGACTTTTTAGCCCTAAACTTTCCTTTATTTTGAGTATACACTAAAGACTAGATCAAAGAAAAGACCATCATCAGTAAAGCATGTAGAAAAACATAAGAGAAAACAATTAAATTGGTCAATGCCGAGAGTGGCATTCCTATCAACCATAGGAAATTCCCCTAGTGCCTGTTATGTTTTGGCACCTAATTAAAAACTACCACTACTACTAAAAACATCAATATTTATAATCATGTTTAAATTAGGCCAACAAAGACTATTCAAGTATGTCAACTATTAGATTAATATAGCATCATGTTTACAAAAATGAGCACAATGTGCACAAAAACAACAACACTAAAGACTATTATGCTATTCTTTTGTTATAAGATGATATAAAATTAGATACTGACAAGTCCAATCACTCCTCAGCCTCATCATCAGCACTATCCAAATGATCATCCCTACTCTTATATTCATCAATATCCTCTTCCATATCATCACTCATAACTTCTTCCCCCTCACCTATAATAACTCTTCTACTTGTTGACTCATTAATTTTTTTTGGATAAAGTCAGTAAATTCATTAGAAGTAATTACAAAAAAAACCTATACAAAACACACTATAGGACTTGCATGAGACCTAAAATCTCAAATATATCACCAGCAAAAACAAAAGGGTGTTAAGATTGAGATTCTAGCATTACAAAGCATGAGTACTATCCATTACAAAAAAATAAATAAAAATAACTAAGAATCACTCTTAACTACTTCATTAGCTATTCTAGAACTCATTTCTATTCTTTTCTCATTCCATTTCCTCCAAACAAAATATATAACTAAGTTAGTGATGACTTTTCAAAAAGGATTTAATCGGGAACCAACAAAGTTAGAAAGATCCACTATAGCATTGGCATCCAAAGGAAAGATACTACTAGCTGAAATTGCCTCCTTCAAGCTCTTCCAAATCTCTTGAATGAAGGCATACTTCATGAAAAAATGGTTATGAGACTCCTCCTCTTTAGAGCAAAGGAAACAACAGCTTTGGGATATAATACCCCATTGAAAAAGCTTGTCCACAATCAAGAGCTTTTGTTGTGCTACTAACCACATAATAAAGAAATGTCTAGGGATGTCTTTTTAAACCAAACAAAACTACTCCAGGACATCTTTGCTCCTTGTCCTTGAATGGAATCGTAAGCTTCTTTGATTGAAAGTTGTTTAGAGGGATTCTTTCCATATAAATATATCTTCATAGTGTATATTCGGGCACACTCCACTTCCCATTCCCAAATTTCCCCTATAGCCCAATCCCATCCTTCATTATTAATAATACAAAATAAGCGCACTACTTTTGGGTATCCAGATGAGTAAGCTATGCTTTCCCCCAACCAATTCCACCAAAGCTCCCTTTGAGTGCCATTCATCATACCAAAGAGATGTACTATTTCCATTTCTCACTTCCCTTTTGAAAAGATTGTAGGCAAGAGGTCTAAGCTGTAGTAACTTCTTCCAAGACAGAGAAGCTATTGAGGGCACTTGCATTGACAAAAATTTCTTACCTATAAGTTCAAAACGAACCCAAGATAGCCAAAGGGAGTCACCAGTATCCAAGCAAAGATACCACAAATGTTTGAGTTGAGCTATCATATTCCATAGAACCAAGTCAAGAATTCCAAGTCTACCTTGTTTTTTAGGTCCACATACCATATCCCAATCTACCTTAGCCCTTGCTTTCTTTTAATTGCTTCCATTCCATTAAAAACGCTTCATCTTTAAAGTCAAATCCTTTAGGATGCTTTTAGAGAGAGTGAAAATAGAAGACCAACAAAGTTGGATAGAGAAAAGCACACTTTGCACCAATTAGAGACAGCACACATAAGAAAGTGTTTTATTTGTTTAGTGATTGATGCACTTACTAAATCTTTCCACTAAAAATTGACAAGTGGATTTATTAGGTTTTGCAAATGAAAGTGGTACTCCCAAGTACTTAATAGGTCAATCACCTAGTTGAAAACCTAATGCCTAGCTTAGTATCACTTTTCCTCATTAAGAAATACCTCGGCTTGCCATAAGACCTAAAAACTTATGGAATTCCTTCAAAGCCTCTTTAATTAAGGAGATCAAGCCTATATTATCTTTGGAAAAGAACATAACTGTGAACAAATGGAGAAAAATATATTTTCCGATATATTTCTTGTTAATTTGTTTTTACATACATAGAGATATATATACAAAGATCTAGTGACTGTTAATATACCTTACCTACCACTATATTAATTATATTGAATATTAATACTAATAAATACAATATATAACTTAACACTCCCCCTCAAGCTGGAGCATACAATTATATGCACCAAGCTTGTTATAAACATATTCAATACAAAAACCTCTTAAGGATTTAGTTAGTATATCAACAAACTGATCATTTGAATTGACATATTAATGAAGATGCAGCCAAATAAGACCTTTTCTCGGATAAAGCGACAATCAATTTCTATGTGTTTAGTTCTCTTATGGAATACAGGATTGGAAGCTATATGTAATGCAGCCTGGTTATCACAAATTAGCTTCATCTGTGAAGTTTCACAAAATTTTAGCTCCTCAAGTAACTGTTTCAACCAAATCAATTCACAAGTTGCCAAAGCCATGACACGATATTTTGCTTCTGCACTTGACCTAGCGACAACATCTTGCTCTTACTTTTCCAAAATACCAGGTTTCCTCCAACAAGAATACAATACCCAGAAGTAGATCGTCTATCAGATGGAGAACCTGCCCAATCAACATCAGAATATCCAATTATTTTGGAGTAACCACGATCTTCATATAATAGACCTCTACCTGGAGTACCTTTCACATTTCTAAGAATCCTCATCACTGCATTCCAATAACTAGTACAAGGAGATTAGAGAAATAGACTGATAATGATCTACCTCATTATGAAGACTCACACTTGAGGGGAGACTGTTAGGGTGAATGTGTGAAAATCCCACATGAGAAATATGAGTATTATGTGAAGAGTTCATAAGAAGAGGAGACCTATTAACCCATTGCCTTAAGGTTTTGGGTTATAAATGGTGTCAACAGCCCATTTGTGTAATCCTTCACAAAGGCCATTGGATTTTCCCTCGTTAAAGGCATATTCCAGACCCTAACAAGTGGTATCAAAGCCAAGGTTTACAACATCTCCGGTTGAGTCGGACATGGATGATTAGTCTCATGGTTCGATGTGTGATAGAGGGAGATGTTGGGGATATCCCACATCGATTGTGGAAGGGGTTGAGTGCTACTTTATAAGTGTGAGGGAAAGCCTCACCTCATGAGCTAGCTTTTAGAATTGAGAAGGTCCAATAGCACCCAACAGTGATAATGTTAGGAATATCCCATATCGGTTGTGGAAAGGGCTGGGTGCTACTTTATAAGTGAGGAAAAACCTCACCTCATGAGCTAGCTTTTGGAATTGAGAAGCCCAATAGCACCCAATGGTGGTATCAAAGCCAGGTTTGCAACATCTCCGGCTGAGCCGGACATGGCCGGGTAATCACATTTCCAATGTATGATAAAAGGAAATGTTGGGGATATCTTACATTGGTTGTGGAAGGGGCTATATGCTACTTTATAAGTATGAGAAAAAGCCTCAATCCATAAGCTAGCTTTTGAGGTTAAGAAGGCCCAATAGCATCCAATAGTGGTAGTAAAGAGTTGTACTCAGCTTTAATGAACACCCATCTGCCAAGAAAATCAGTAATTGACATACCTGTTTATCTCAAATTAAGTAGATTAGATATCACTAAGTACAAACACTGAATATCATTTGTATATAGTCTCTTAGTCTAAGTCCAAACATCATAGCAAGTTGAGTAATGACTGTAAATTGGATGAAGAGATGGATTGATGGACTGCCACAAAAGACTCAATAAAAGAGCATCAATTCTCATCCATTGATTCTTATCCTTCCTTGGATCTTTTGTTATATCATCCAGTTTGGTAGTCAAATGGTCTTGTAGACCTTGTCCCATGCACTATAATTCCACAGCCTTAAGACCAAGACATGTAATTAGAACTTCCCATCAATTTCTCGGTTGCAATGGCAGGATATGGAGATAATACACTTGAAAAAAGATTAGTTTTCAACGAAGAAGAATCATTAGTCATGTTAGATTGAGAATAACCTGGAGAACGGATCAAAAAGATGAAAAACAACAACAGTCAGCGCCAGACGGCGACGAATGATGGTCAGCGGCGGCAGGAAATAGGTTGGAGCCGAATGCTGGGACAATCAGACCAAGGGAATCTCAAAGAACCAGCGCGTGACACCAAAAGTGGGCCGGAAAAGACATGTCAGCCAGAAAGAGGATCACAACAACGGATGACGGTGGCGACGCTTCCAGCAGCAAGCTTCCTAGGTTTTGTCGTTGAAGAAGAGAAGAACACGATGATGTAATCAAATTTGAAATCCAACTCTAGGAAGAGCAAATTCAGACGCAAACAAACACGGAAAATTAGGGTTTGTGTTTAAGGTTTGTAAAAATTAAGGTTTGTGTTCTATGGCTTTGATACCATGTGAACAAAGAGAGAAAAAATATATTTTCTGATATATTTCTTGTTAATTTGTTTTTCATACATAGAGATATATATATAAAAATCTTGTGACTGTTAGTATACCTTATCTACCATTATATTAATTATATTGTATAGAAAATATAATACTGATAAATACAACATATAACTTAACAATAACATCATTTGCGAAGCAAAGGTAATTAAGCTTTTTGTTTCGACATCTCCAACGATATGAGAAACCATTCTTCTTGCTTGCATCCCGCATTATACGTGAGAGAACTTCCATCACCAAAACAAAAAGGTAGGAAGAGATACGGTCCCCTTGCCGTAAACCTTGGGTGCTAGATAAAAAGCCCACTAATTCTCCATTAAGGTTGATAGATAACTTAACAATTGTAACACACAGCATGACCCATGTGATAATTGTGGAGGGAACTCCATAATCTTCAAAACTAGTTCCAAGAAACTCTATCGTCCATTATCATACGCCTTCATTATATTTACTTTAATAGCACATCTAGCTCCTAAATTTTCCTTATGGTAACCCCAAACAAGCTCTTGTTCCACAAAGATGTCTACAATCCCATGGCCCTTAATGAAAGCCGTTTGCTCTTTTCCCACAAGGTAAGAAAGTACCACTTTTAACCACTGCTAGGATCTTGGAAATAAGCTTGTATATTGTATTGCAACAAGAGATAGGCCTAAAATCCATAAATTTGTAGGATTCTCCACCTTCAAGATAAAGCAAAATAACAGTTGAGTTTATGGCCTTTAGTAACTTAACTGTAGCAAAGAAATCCTTAACGGCTATACAAAAGTCCTCACCGATTATGCCCCAAGCTAAACGAAAGAAATTGGCATTGTAACCATCTAGTCCAAGCGTTTTATCTTGAGCCATTGAGAAAATCGTAGATTTAATCTCATCATCTAATATTGGAAATGAGAGACACCAATCTTTGGAAGTAAAGATTAGAAGTTCATGCTTCCCTAAAAAACTCCATAGAACAATTAACAACTATGTCCTTCATTTCCTCCTCCAAAGACATACGCTATCCACTACAATCTGTAATAGAATGGATAGCATTTCTATGATTCTTTGTTGTAGGCACCTAAAGAAGAAACTTGTATTGCAATCAACATTCTTGAATCATGTTACTCCGAATTCTTGCTTAAGAAACGATTCTTCTGCCACACTAAGAAGACAGTATTTTTTTAAAAGCATTTTTTCATTGTTCCAATCTGCCACACTAGGATCGGAGCAATTAAACTCTTGACAATCATGGAAAAGAGTCCTAGCCTCTAAAGTCCTTTGCTAAATATCAAAATAATCTTTCTTATTGAGAACCTTGAGTTCCTTTTTCAACAATTTCAATTTTCAGACAACTTGGAACATAGGAGTCCCAGCAATTTCTATATTCCATACTCTTAGAATGGTAGATAAAAAATATGGATGCTCGGCCCAAAATTAAAGAACTTGAAGAAGGAATTACGGATAGCCCTATCAAGATTCCAATGATCATGGAAAAATGATACGACAAACCCAAACAAAGAATTTGAGCTTCTAACACTGGAACTTCCTATATCCAAAAAGGATGAACCAAAGCATAGTCTAATCACCTGAGAATAGGGTTGGAAGAGCAACAATTTGACCATATCAATTGATTACCAGCTGTATGATTCTCTTCTAGGTCAGGTTGGTAAAAAAAAATCATTGAAGTCCTCCATTCCTTTTGAAAAAACATCTCCCCCAAATTCATCCTCTACTCCTGCATTCATTGAAATCCCCCATAATTATCCAAGGGTCATTGCTAGTGCTCTTCAAACTCAACAAGTCCTTCCAAAGAGTTCTCCTTTGCTCAACCGAATTTGCTGCAATGATGAAAGAGATAAAACAAACAAAATCTTTGCTAAGTAGCTTGCAACGAACTTGGATCAACTGGTTAGAAACCAATATGGCCGCCACTTCCCAAAGTCTCCCATTATAAATTAGGTAGAAGCTGCCAATTCGGAAGAATACAGTTCCAAATCATTTGGGTAATTATGAGATTTGACATTTGTTTCCGATATACACACAAGAGACAAATTATTCTCCCTACAAAAATTCACAATTTCTTTACATTTGTTTGGGTCATTTAGACCTCCAATATTCCAAGAAACAATCATCATATATACAAGAAAAGAAAAGGATGATGTTTGTTAACAAGGGGACTACGAGGACACACCTCTATCCTCTACCTCCTTAAGCTTCTTCTCTTGAGCCCTCTTTTCCTTTGAATTCTTCCTTTTAAATTTTGGGCTTTCCAAAAGCATCTAAACAAGATCAAGAGCTACCACTTTCTGATTTAATTTCTCCTAACTAGAACCCACAAGTGTCTCACTAACCCTTGATGGAATTACAAAGGATGAAGATGAACATTCTTCTCCATTTCTGGAATTATCACCAAAAGCACCACTCCTCAGCACTATGAGAAACTTGGGGGTGGGTTTTTCTTTTTTTACATGAGAGAGAGAGAATGGGGTAAGGTTTTGATACTACACCGAGAGTTCATAGACCTTTACTTAAGGTCTATAAAAGAAGATTGAGTCGTGAGGATTAGAGGCGTAATATTAGTAGTATAGTAGCAATGTAGTAGTTATAGTGTGTAAGTGTAGTTTGTGATGTGTGTGTGGCGTTTGTGTTGTTATGCTGAGTTGGCAAGTTTGTTAGTTTGTTAGAGTCTGTTAGCTGTCAAGTTTGTTAGGGGAATATAGATTGTATAAATAGAAAGAATAAGAAGGAGGAGGGGACGGAAGAAAATCAGTTGAGAGTATATACATACGTGGAGAGATTGTCGAAGCTGAAGGAACCTTCATTGGTGAGCTTCAATCTCTTTGATTCTTGTTGGATTCTATTGTGAGTTGTGTTTTCCATTGATTGCTTGTATCAATTGGCGCCGTCTGTGGGAAACTCACAATAGGATAGAGTATGACTAGGATGGAAACACGAGTGGAGAGCTTGGAGAGAGAAGTTCGTGAGATCGGAGAGGAATTGAAAGGAAGTGTGTCGGAAATCCAACATCAATTTGGTGATGTTAATAAGAGGATGAATTCTCTTGATTCAAAGATGAGTAACGTTGATTCGGCTATTACTAGTATGCAAGCGCTGTTGCAAGAAGTGTTGAAAGATAATCGAAGAAAGGAGTCGATGAGAGATTCGTATGAATCGACTTCAATCAGAGATTCAGAAGGGAAGAGGAAGGATAATCATGTCGGGTAATGTGGAGGACGAGATTTTTAAGGATGAAGATTACCGTAGGAATGCGGAAAATGTGTTTATTCCGGAATTTGATGGAGTTGAACCGATGCATTGGATCACATTAGCCGAGCAATATTTTGAGATCCATAAGACGAAAGAAGATAGGAAAGTACCTTTGGCTGCGATGTATATGAGAGGTAGATCTGTCTACTGGTATAAAATGTTGAAAAGAAGGCTGCCTTACCTAAACTGGACTGAATTGAAGCAGGAATTATTGTTGCGATACGGAGGAGCTAGTAATCCGTATGAAAGTCTTTCCACATTGAGGCAAGTGAGTTCTATTGCTAATTACATTGAGGATTTTGAGGCAATCACGTCTCAAGCTCCTGAAATGACGGAACTTCAGTTGTTAGGATATTATCTTGGTGGATTGAGGGAAGATATTTTGATGCGTGTTAAGATTTTCAAACCTCTTTCACTGGCGGAGGCTATGGAGTTATCGGTGAATATTGAAAAGGAACTTGAGTTTGATTCTGGTTCCTTCAATGTTCAGCGGGGTTCGAGACAGGGAAGCAGTTGCGCCACGATATTTCCCAGGGTAAGGGAGTGTCTGCTGAATTGAGTAGAGGATTTTCAGTGCCGGTTTCGTCTGTGAAACCTACTTCAAACTCTCATACGACAAATTCGTGGCGTATGAGTAATAGCGGACAGAGGAGTGGGACGTGGAGTGAAAGAAAGTTTCCAGGCGTGACAACAACTAACACAGTTCCTAATTCGGATGTAGGTTCTACTTCGGGTGGGAATAATCTTGGAGGATCTCGTGAATTGTCAGGTAAGAATACGAGACAATTTTCATATTCTGAGTATTTGGATAGAAAAAAAAAAGGACTGTGTTTTCATTGTGATCAGACTTATAGTCCTAATCACAAATGTCCAAATAAGACATTACGGGTGGTTATTTTGGAGGATGGTCGAGATGCGGTGGCAGATGGTTGGGTGGAAGTCCATGCGGATGCTCCTGAGAGGCATGGTCAGATGATTGATACTGTGGAATTGTCTTTGTTGGCATTGAATGGGTTTAATGGTCCAAAAACCACGAAATTTTGTGGTCGGTTGTTGGATCAGGAGGTGGTAATTTTGGTTGATAGTGGAGCCAGTCATAATTTTGTTTCTTGCGGATTGGTCCAGCGTTTGGAGTTACAAGTAAGTGCCACTACTACTTTTTCTGTTGTGCTTGGGGATGGTCAGACCATTAAATCTAGTGGAATTTGTTATGGCTTAAATTTGTGTATTGGTGATTTGTTGATGGAGGACTCTTGTTATGTACTGGAGTTAGGTGGAATTGATATAATTTTAGGAGTGGCGTGGTTACAAACATTGGGTGAGATCAAAGTAGATTGGAAGGAGTTGACAATGAAAATTCCTTATCAGGGAAGGGAGTGTGTTTTGATTGGGGATCCTACTTTGCATAAAGCAAGTGTTTCACGGAAGTCACTTTCTCATTTAGGTGAGGGAGATGAATGTCGTTTGATATGGCTGCGGGGAATGGATGTTCAGCGTGTTGAGGAGGTTAAGGTGGATGCGAGAATTCAGGACATATTACATGAATTCTCTGAGGTGTTTGATAGTAACAATAGGTTACCACCATTGAGGCATACAGATCATAAGATTCCTTTGAAATCGGGAGTGAGTGCAATAAATGTTAGACCATACAGATATGCACAGGTTCAAAAAAATGAGATTGAAAGATTAGTAAAAGAGATGTTGGCAGCGGGAATTATTCGAGATAGTTCGTCACCTTTCTCAAGTCCGGTTATATTAGTTAAAAAAAAATGGCTCATGGCGATTTTGTGTGGATTATAGAGCTTTAAATGATGCTACAATTCCGGATAAATATCCAATTCCGGTGATAGAGGAGTTGTTGGACGAGTTATATGGGGCAACAATATTTTCGAAAATTGATTTAAAAGCGGGATATCATCAAATTCGAGTTTGTCCAAGTAATATTCCTAAAACCGCTTTTAGAACACACCAAGGGCATTATGAATTTTTAGTAATGCCTTTTGGCCTAACGAATGCTCCGGCTACTTTTCAAGCTACCATGAATGATTTGTTTCGTCCGTATTTGAGAGAGTTTGTTTTGGTTTTTTTTGACGATATTTTGGTGTATAGTGGTGATTTGGATACACATATGTCTCATTTAAGGATTGTCTTACAGCTGTTGCGGGAGCATCAATTTTGTGCTAATAGGAAGAAATGTGTTTTTGGTCAATCTTCCTTGGAATATTTGGGACATATTATTTCAGCTGAGGGAGTGTCCATGGATTCATCAAAAGTTTCTAGTGTTTTAAATTGGCCAATTCCTACAAATTTGAAGTCGGTTCGTGGATTTCTTGGTTTATCAGGCTATTACCGTCGGTTTATTCGTGATTATGGGAAAATAGCTCGACCTTTGACAAATTTGTTAAGAAAGGATGCGTTTGAGTGGAGTGAATTGGCTATGGAGTCCTTCCGCACTTTGCAGCAAGCTTTAGTTTCCGCTCCAGTACTTGCGATGCCTAACTTTGATCAACCATTTGTTATTGAATGTGACGCCTCTGGAACGGGGTTAGGCGCTGTACTTATGCAAAATCAGCGTCCAATAGCCTATTTAGCAAAGCTTTATCGGATAGAATCTGGCCAATCAACATATGAGAAGGAATTGATGGCTTTGGTATTGTCCATCAATCATTGGAGACCATATCTTCTTGGTCGGAAGTTTGTGGTACGCACTGACCAAAAAAGTTTGCGTTATTTGCTTAGCCAGCGAATTACAACTCCAAATCAGCAACATTGGTTGGCGAAACTTTTGGGATATGAGTTTGATATTCAATATAAGGTTGGAGGGGAAAACAGGGCTGCTGATGCTCTATCCCGTCAATTTGAGGATGGGGAGTTCAGGGGAATTTCTGGTCCCATTTGGACTGATATGGATGAAATTAGGAAGGATGTTTTATTGGATCCGGTGCTGTCAGCCAAGATGCAATTGTTGAAAGATGGTAAAGACGCTGGAAAGGGTTATCACTTAGTGGAAGATACGTTATATTATCATAATAGGTTGGTTCTTCCAGCTAAGTCTCAATGGATTCCACTGTTTTTACATGAATTTCATTCTTCTGTGATTGGAGGCCATGCTGGATATGTTAAAACTTATAGACGTTTGGCTGCTCATTTATACTGGATTGGTATGAAGGGTGATATCACTCAGTTTGTGCTTACTTGTGCTGTGTGTCAACGAAATAAAGTTCAAAATTTAGCTCCAGCTGGTTTTTTGAGTCCACTTCCGATTCCTAAGGCAATATGGGAGGATATTTCCATGGATTTCTTATCGGGTTTGCCTAAGTCGAATGGATATGATGTGATTTTTGTGGTTGTAGACAGATTGTCAAAGTATGGGCATTTTCTGTTATTGAAACATCCTTACAATGCTAAGGTTGTGGCAGAGGTGTTTATGAAGGAAATAGTTCGTCTACATGGGTTTCCTCGCACTATAGTGAGTGTTCGGGATCCTTTGTTTGTTAGTGGCTTTTGGAGGGAACTCTTTGCTTTGCAAGGCACTCGCTTGCATTTTAGTTCAGCTTACCATCCGGAGACGGATGGCCAAACAGAAGTCTTAAATCGGTGTTTGGAATGTTATCTTCGTTGTTTTGCATCGGAAGTTCCTCGTACTTGGTCTTCTTGGATTTGTTGGGCAGAATTTTCGTATAATACTTCATTCCATCTTCTGCTGGAATGACCCCTTTTGAAGTGGTGTATGGGCGTCCTCCGCCATCATTCCCTTTATATGTTGCTCGGGAAATTTCCAATCCGACTTTGCGTCAGGCTCTTGGTAATAGGGATGATGTTTTATTGAAATTACGGGCCAATTTGGAGAGAGCTCAGTTGCGGAATGTGAGGATGGCTAATCGACGGCGTCGTGATATTCAATATAGTAGGAGATTAGGTATTCTTGAAATTAAGATCTCCTTTACAAGCTAGGTTGGGTGTTCGGTCCAGTTCAAAGTTATCTCCACGGTTTTATGGTCCTTTTCAATCGTGGCTCGGGGGGAACAGTGGCCTATCGCTTGCAATTACCTTCTCATTGTAAGCTTCACCCTGTTTTCATGTATCGTTACTAAAGAAGTCACATGGGACTTTTTCAGTGCTAAGCGAACTTCCTACCGATTTATCGGTGGAATGTGTTGAGGAGGAGAGCTATCCTATTCGGATTTTGGGGCGACGGTTTGAGGTTCGCGATCAATTGGAAATTCCTCAGTGGTTGATTCAGTGGTCAGGGTCGTCTACAGAGGAGGCTACGTGGGAAGATGTGGCTTCTATTAAAGTTCGTTTTCTAGATTTTGTCCTTGAGGCCAAGGACTTTCTTCAAGGGGACGGTATTGATACTATACCGAGAGTTCATAGACCTTTACTTAAGGTCTATAAAAGAAGATTGAGCCGTGAGGATTAGAGGCGTAATATTAGTAGTATAGTAGCAATGTAGTAGTTATAGTGTGTAAGTGTAGTTTGTGATGTGTGCGTGGCGTTTGTGTTGTTATGCTGAGTTGGCAAGTTTGTTAGTTTGTTAGAGTCTGTTAGCTGTCAAGTTTGTTAGGGGAATATAGATTGTATAAATAGAAAGAATAAGAAGGAGGAGGGGACGGAAGAAAATCAGTTGAGAGTATATACATACGTGGAGAGATTGTCGAAGCTGAAGGAACCTTCATTGGTGAGCTTCAATCTCTTTGATTCTTGTTGGATTCTATTGTGAGTTGTGTTTTCCATTGATTGCTTGTATCAGGTTTTGCCTTTTAACTTTCTAGGAACTGCATATACTAATATACCTTTGCTCTTTATTTTTATTCTTTTGACAGCTTTGTTACAACACCCAAAGTTTAAAAAAGAAAAATTATATATGTATTGCCCTTCCTAAGGTGCTCGCCTAGCTCCTAGGCGCAAAAGGCACGAGACTTGTTAGAGGCATCTTGCCTTGGCCTTCACAAGGCGTAATCTTGCGCCTCGCCTTGCCTTGCCTCGCTTGAGCACCTCAGCCCATAAGGTAAGCCCCTTTGACACCTAGGTTCCTAAAACAGGTCCTATAAATAATTTATCACCACATATTTTATATACCCGAAAAAAGACACCCACTGTCCAGCACTGTTGGTTATAGAGCTGCTGGAATTACGATGAAACTTTGCTGCAAACACCAATAAAAGAAGTTTGTGCTGCAATCCCAAGCTTAAGCCAAGTAATTCGAGAGTTTGCTTAATAAATGATTCTTCCACCACACTAAGTAATACTCTTCGAAAAAAGTCTTCTCAAAACCCCAATCCGCTCTATCCGGTTTAGAGCGATTAAAACCCTGACATTTAAGCAGTTTAACCATAGCATTCATAGCACATTGTTGGATATCCACGAAGGACTTGCGATTTAACTTCTTGAGTTCTTGTTTCAAAAGATTTGTGCTTAGGAACCACCTGAAACATAGCTGTTCCTTCAACATTTCTATTCCAAACTTCCTGAACAGAGCGAAAATCTGGATGGCTAGTCCAAAAGTTTAAAGATTTGAAGACTTTTGATGACCAGCATCAACATGTACAATAAAGGGGGGATCATCAGACAAGCCCAGGGTAATTACTTGTGCTTCCAAAGCAGGGAGCTAAAGGAGCCACCCATGGTTAACCAAGGCTCTATCATGGTGCCTAAGAATAGGGTTGAAAAGACGAGTTGGTCCAGGAGTGAAAGATACCAGAGGACCACATATCAACCACTTCCACTTCAAAAAAAAAAATCATTAAACTCCTCCATACCTCTAGACGGAGATATATTACCTCCAGTTTCAACAATTGCCCACTAAATCCAATATCATCTTCATTTATCACATCATACACTCCATCTCCACCACTTCCACAAGTCACTTCACATATTACGTCATATACTATAATTGTCACTATATTTTTTTCAACATCAGTATGATAGTTGCACACACATTGGAATGTCGGTCTGCTAAGATTGTTTAAAAGATAAGAGGGAAAAAAAATCCTATTTACAAAAAGATTGGATTTACCACAAGTTGTGAATATGGAATTTTCAACATCCCACATCAAAATATGTGGTCCTTTTCATCGAGTGCCTTTTTGTCACCAGTCAAACATCCTATCCTTCCTCTTCCCATAATATACATCTTAATATCCAAACAGATTGTGAACATCAGAAGAAATTCTCACCTATCTATTTTATACTAGTATTTTGAAGGATCAAAAGATGTCAAATTTTCCACTGAAAAATTGTTTTGCATGGATTTGCTGTGGAAAGGAAAACATGATTAGATTTTAATTTCTTGAAGGCTCTAACACCACAAAAGCTCTGAACCAAGGAAAAGCTCTTTAATGGATTATGAATAATTTATACAAGGATACAACCTAAAATAAATAGGCGGGTAAGGGAGAAATGTTTCAGGAACACAATCTAAGACAGAAAAGTACAATTAAGAAACCAAAAAACCCATCACATGTCCTATAGTGTCATTCATTATAGAAAGCTAAAGAAGATACATCAAATCCAAATTTTCTTGACATTGCACGTTGCCAATTCTAGTTTACAATTGTATAAAATCCGTTGCATGGAGAAAATCTCACCTCCTTGATGTTGAGTGTCCTAATATAAAAGATATTTTCTTCATTGACAAGAAATAAGTAAAATAAACAGATGACAAATATGTGGGTCTAGAACATACCGCATACATACACTCATTTATTAGAAAATCCTCAAGCTCCCGTACATTCATAACATCTAATGCTTGCATTAGTTGATCATATGGTAGTACCTAATAAAGCAAGAAACAGTTAACTGATAATAGTACAAGATCCATCCACTTTAAAAAGAAAAAAATCTCACTCATATCTCAGGCATAAGAGGAGCGATAAATGATTGAAGCTAGAAGAAATGACTAGCATGCAGCACAACCACCTCTATTTTTGTCTAAGTGCTTCAAGATCGTAAACAGCAAGAACTAAATAGACATAGAGGCAGGACTTCCTCTTCACTCAATATGACTTCATGAATCATTGCTTTTATAGCAGCAATTGCAGAACCAAAATCATATGCATATTACAATTTAAAAACAACAAATTTATTAAGAGAGGATAAAGGGAGGATGGGGGCCAATTTAAATGCCTTTCATTTTTTCACTTTTGCAAACCTATTGCATTAGACCAACTTCCCAATGCACAATGAGGCAGATATACATTTCAACAAACACAGACGACAAAAGTAAACTGCTACACGTTGCAAATTGCATATAAATTCCTGATAAGTACATTAATGATGTTGAAAGTGCACCCAATATGACCCAATTTAGTAATGATCTGAAAACAATAATCCTAATAATTTTTGCAGAACTCAAAAATCATATAGGAATATGCTAAGATGGAAAGAATAAACCAATCAAACAATTCCTTTTGTCATGAACATGAATATGCTGCAATAGACCAGGTTCATACAGCTTGATATAGTACCTTATTCGTCTCAGCCAGAGTAAGCACAGTCAGTTGCTTAAGTTTGAGGACTTGATCAGGCACCAACTGAGGAAACCGGCCAACATTACCTATTAACCAAAAAGTTCCCACTGAATTCAACATTCACATAATGGGTTGTATGACAAAATATTACGCATGGAAGTATGGTAAGTGCACACAGGTTATGAGAAACAACAATAGAATTAAAAGATAATCATAAGCACAAGGACATGAAGAAGAAAAACGTTTGTGTTGTAAAATATTGAAGTCAACAATGATGACAGCAGCAGTAAAAGACAGCTAAAGCTTTTGAAGGATGGAGAAAAACCGAGTCATCCAATAAGTTATCCACTCCTACATTAAAGTATGACAGAAGTTTTAAGTGGTCCAGGAAAAACTCATTCAGCCAAGTAATCCTGTGTGTGCCTGGGCCTTGATACAAGAAAAAGTCTATAGAGTTTCCAGACAATGGGAGTTAGATTTAATTAGTCTTGTCTAAGGTGCTTGTATACATCCTACCCCATCTTTATACATAGATAATAAAGAAAGCAAATTCAATTTTAGAGCATGAGGGAAATCATTTCTAGCACGTATTAGCAAAGAGACATTTTGCATTCAAAAGTCCTTCAAAGTCAAGACTCTTTCATGTTTAGATTCAATATTATAATCTTGTCTAAGGTGCTCATATAAATCCTATCCCATCCTTGCATATGGGTAATAGAGAACGCAAGATTATTTTAGAGTAAGACCTGCAAATCATTTCTACCACTAATTAGCAAATAGACATTTTGAATTCAAAAGTTTTTTGAAGTCAGACTCTTTCATCATCTCTTCGAGACACTCTTGTTTGTAAAAAAAAAATTTTTCTTTATATTTAGATAGTACAATTAATGATATTTTACATGAGGGTGATACACTACCTGTATACATTATCTATATATATTGATTTTTTTGTAATAGCTCTATCAACGGAGAAATACATAATTCTCTGTTTCTAAGATCTCTTCTTTGGAAACTGCGACATGGTATCAAAGCACCAAGGGCCTTTTTGGGAATTTCTTCTTCACCCAGCAACCTTCCTTGGTACCATTCTGCTTCATTCTTCTTGTGCTAGAATTATTCAAAGAGGCTTAACTCCACCCTCAATCTGTTTACAATCACTTTCAATATTTTTCTAGCAACCTATCATTGTGTACACTGCCAAAACTACCACTACCGGTAGTCCTAGATTTCAAGACCTCTGAACCGGGAAAACAAAGATTCAACAAATATCAAAGATAAAAGGGATTCAACAATGAAGAAATTGAAAAGCTGAGCATCACAGTAAGATCCCCTAAGAAGCCTTCTCAAGCAAGGTCATTAGCTCTCTCGAGTAAATCTTTGATCTTTTATGATAGCAACCCTTGGATAAGTTCTACACTAACTCATGGATTCTGGACTCTAAAGCCACAAACCATATAACCCAGTCCTAACATTTTTCTCGTTCATTCACTTCATGCCCCAGCCAATAGAAAAATTTTAGTAACAAATGATGCCCTTCCAACTATATTCAAATTAGGAGACATCCATATTATATCTCCAATTGTCTTTAGAAAGTTCTTCATGTGCCAAAATTGTTAGCCAGCCTTACGTTTATTCAAAAACTTACTAATTACTCTAATTGTGGTGCTATTTTTTCAATGCTGAGTTCTTTAAGATAAACTCTCAAAAAGGAAGATTAGACTTGCTAATAAAAGAAACAAGTTATATTACCTTGTATTGCCTCAAAATATCATGAGTAATGTGTCTATGCTATTTCTCTATCGTTCTTATAAAGATATTACTTAGATTTGTAGACAGAGAGAAAAAAGTAAAAAATATGTATTTCTTATTATTAATTTGTTTATACATACATAGAGATATATACACAAGTTCTTGTGACTGTTGGTTTATCTTTACCTATCTCTATATTAATTACATTACTTAGTACTAATAAATACAATATACAACTCTACACTCCCCCTCAAGCTGGAGCATACAAATCATATGCACAAAGCTTGTTACAAATATATTCAATACGAGAACCCTTTAAAAATTTAGTTAGTATATCAGCAAACTGATCATTTGAATTGACATAGCAAGTGAAGATGCAGCCAGATAAAATCATTTCTCGGATGAAATGACAACCAATCTCTATGTGCTTAGTTCTCTCATGAAATACAGGATTGAAAACTATATGTAATGCAACCTGGTTATCACAAATCAGCTTCATTTGTGAAGTTTCACAAAATTTTAGCTCCTCAAGCAACTATTTCAACCAAATCAATTCACAAGTTGCCAAAGCCATGGCACGATATTCTGCTTCTGCACTTGATCTAACCACAACATATTGCTTCTTACTTTTCCAAAATACCAGGTTTCCTCCAACAAGAATACAATACCCAGAAATAGATCGTCTATTAGACAGAGAACCTGTCCAATCAGTATCAGAATATCTAATTACTTTAGAGTGACCATGATCCTCACATAGTAGACCTCTACCTAGAGCACTTTTCACATATCTAAGAATTCTGAGCACTGCATTCCAATGACTAGTACAAGGAAATTGAAGAAACTAACTAACAACATTAACTGCAAAGGATATATCAGGTCGAGTAATAATAAAATAATTGAGTTTTCCCACCAAACGACGATATCTCCTTGGATCTATAAAAAGCTCCCCTTGTCCTGGCAACAACTTCACATTAGGATTCGAGAATCCACAGGCTTGCAATGAAGCATACCAGTTTCTTCCAGTATATTTAAAACATATTTTCTTTGAGAGAGTATTATACCAGAACTAGATTGAGCAATTTCTATACCAAAAAGTATCTCAATAAGCCAAGGTCTTTGGTCTGGAAATGTTCGAAAAAATGTGCCTTCAATTAAGTAATGCCATCCTGATCATTACCAGTTATGACAATGTCATCTATACACACTATTAAATAAATACATTGCCCTTTAAGTGTGTGCTTGTAGAAAACTAAATGATCAAATGTACTGCGAATCATACCAAACTCCATTACAACAGTACTGAACCAGCTAAACCAGGCGCGTGGAGATTGTTTCAAATCACAAAGTGAAAAACGAAGTCTACATACCAAATTAGACTCCCCTTGAGCAACAAAGCCAAGCGTTTACTCCATATAAATCTCCTCTTGGAGTTCACTATGTAGAAAGGCATTTTTAATATCCAATTGGTACAAGGGCTAATGTCGCATAGCTGCAATGGAGAGAAACAAGCGAATAGAGGACATTTTAGCAACAGGAGAGAATGTGTCACCATAATCCAAACCATACACCTGAGTATAACCCGTGGTAACTAATCGAGCCTTAAATCGATCAACTTTACCATCAGGACCAACCTTAACAGCATAAACCCATCAACATCCAACAAGAGATTTTCCAGGAGGTAAGGGAGCTAAATCCTAAATACCATTGGTATGCAAAGCATTCATCTCGTCTACCATTGCATATGTCCACCTTGAATCTGAAAGTGCCACTCACATTTTTAGGAATAGAAATGGAAGATAAAGATGAGACAACCGTACAATAGGATAAAGATAACCAGTGATAGTTAAGGCAATTATAAAGAGGGTAAGAATTACAAGTAGAACGGTTACCTTTTCTAAGGGCTATAGGGAGATCCTCTTCGAGTAGGTACTCAGCAAGTGGAGATGTTGGAACAAAAGATGAGTCAACAGGAGCTTCTAGAATATGCGGTGTGGATGAGAAAGGCAGATGTCGAGAGCGTCAATGATAAACCTGTAATGATGGAAGGGAAGGAATAGATCGAGAGAATGACAAAAGTAGACTTGGGAAAGGCTAACTGAGAAGGAATTGGTAAAACCTTTGATAGAGAAGGCTCAGATGGGGAGAGGGAATAGAAAGAGGAAGATTCAAAGAATGTAACATCAGGGGACAAATAGTAGCAACAAGTAGTGAGTGAATAACACTTATAACCTTTCTGAAGTTCGAAGTAACCAAGGAAAACACACTTAATAGAACACGCTAATAGTTTATCCTGACCAAGAGACGTTGTGAACAAAACATGTGCAACCAAAGACATATAGGAAGCCCATACAAGGGTTGATCAGGGAATAAGATCGTATAAAGAATTTTGTGCTGAAGAACTGAAGAAGGCGTTTTATTAATGAGATAACAAGCAGTGAGAACAGCATCACCAAAAAATGAATAGGCACATGATGATGTAAAAGAAGTGTGCAAGCAGTTTCAATTAGATGTCTATTTTTACACTCAGCAACTCCATTTTGTTGAGGTGTATAAACATAAGAAGACTGATGTAAAATACCATGAGAGAATAGAAACCCAGTAAATTGAGTACAAAAGTATTCAAGAGCATTGTCACTACGTAAAATTTATATAGATGCATTAAATTGTGTTTTAATTTCAGCACAAAATGACTTAAAAATTAAAAATAACTTAGAGCGACTTTTCATTAAATATAACTAAGTACAATGCGAATAGTCATCAATAAAAGTTATAAAGTACTGAAAACCCAAAACAGACACGATACGACACGACACGACTAGGCCCCCAAATATCAGAATGAACTACAGCAAAAGGAGAGGCAGCCCAATTATTGACTCGTTTAGGAAATGAAGTTTTAAACTATTTCCCAAGTTGACAAGACTCATAATCCAAAGAAGACAATTGAGAGAAATGAGGAACCATCTTCTAAAATTTAGAGAGACTGGGATAACCTAAACGATTATGAAGAAGAGTTGGAGAGACAGTAGCAAAACATGCCAGATAAGAAGCCGGAGAGTTAGTAAGGTAGTAAAGCCCCAGTGACTTTACTAAAGCAATTTAAAGCACAAGTGACTTTACTAATAGAGATAAGATTAAATGGATAATGTGGAATATAGAGAACATGTTCTGAAGGCACAAACGGTAAGAGTTGTGCACTACCCACAGTTTTAGGTACAGCATGTGAACCATTTGCTACAGTGACAGGAGGTAATAGTGAAGATTTCAAGAAGTGAGAAAATAAGTGGGGATTACCAAAAATATGTTCAAAAGCACCTGAATCAATCACCCATGGACCTAAAGTAGAAGACTGACTGAGACATGCAACAGAATTACCAGTGTAAGCAAAGCAAGCTTATAGAAGATGAGGACTGCTGTGAAGCCTAATACTGCAAATAGAAGATGAGGACTGCTGTAAAGCCTGATACTGCAAATAATTCTCAAGATCAACTCTAGTGAGAAATAGAGATTCAGGATGTTTTGCAGCCGAAGAGGTAGGATTGGTATTCTAAATGATATTGGCCTGTGAGAGACATCCATGCAAATTATAACATTTGTCCTTGGTATGACCCCATCGATGGCAGTAGGTACACCTAGGATGGGTTCCCTTAACAATCCCACGATCTCTATCCTGTCCTTCTCTGTTAGCCATGTGAGATACTAGAGCTGAGTTATCCATAGAAGAAAAACCATGTACCGGTGCATTAGGAATTGATGACAATCAAAGAAGATGAGAGAAAACTTCATCCATAGATGGTAGAGGTGGGCAAGTGGGTTAAACGGGCCAACCCGGCCCGCCCCACTTTGGCCGGTGGGCTAAACGGGTCAAAATTTTTTGGCCCGTTTAACCCACAGGCCAAAATTGCCTGACCCTAACCCAACCCAATTCAGCCCGTGGGTTAAACGGACCAGCCCACTTTTTGACCCTTTTAACCCACTTACATATTTTGTGAGTTAAATGGGCTAAGTTGACCCATTTAACTTATTTATGCTAATTAAATAAGATATATATAATAAAAAAGAGAGTTTTATAAGGTGATATATATTAATTATTAATTTCATTATTATTTTAATTACTTTTTATATAAAAATAAGTTTTCTAAAGTAACTTATTAGATAATATATTTCATTTAAAACAATAATAATATATTTTATAAAATTTTATGGTGCATGTGCATCAATTTGTCATTCTTTATTATAATTAACACATAAATTTAATCTCTAGTATAAAAAATCTCAAGAATAGCCTTCATTAATACATATTTACCCTATAATTATTTATTTTATTTTTATAAAAGTGGGTTGGTGGGTCAACCCACTTAACCCACGGGCTAGCCCACTTTGGCCCGCGGGTTAAGTGGGCTGAGTAAAATTGACCCACTTTTAAACGGGCTAAAAAAACTGGTCCTAACCCGTTTTTAAAGTGGGTTAAACGGGCCGGCCCGCGGGCCATAGCCCATTTGTCTAGCTCTATTAGATGGTATAGTAGAACTAGCCAATATCTGATCACGAATTGAAGCAAGATCAGGATCAAGGGTAGTAAGGATGCAAACCATGAAAAATCTCTCTCTGAGCCAAATCATCTTGGAAAGACGAACCAAGAGGGAGTAAAGAGTTGTACTCAGCCTTAATAGATGCCCATCTGCCAAGAAAATCAGTAATTGGCATACCTGTTTGTCTCAAATTAAGAAGATTAGATATCACTGAGTACAAACACTGAATATTATTTGTGAAAAGTCTCTTCGCTTGAGTCCAAACATCATAACAAGTTGAGTAATGACTATAAATTGGATGAAGAGATGAATCGATGGACTACCACAAAAGACTCAACAGCAAGGCATCAACTCTTATCTATTGATCCTCATCCTTCTTCGGATCTTTCGTTGCATCATCCAATTTGGTGGTCAAATGGTCTTGTAGACCTTGACCCATGCACCATAATTCCAATTGCAATGGCAGGAGATGGAGATAATACGCTTGAAAAAGGACTAGTTTTCAAAGAGGGAGAATCACTAGACATGTTGGAATGAACACACACCTTAAAAAAATGAAAAAGGTGAAAAGAACAGACAAACAGATGTTGCCGGCGGTGGTCGACGGTTGTCGGCAGCAAACGATAATGGTTGGCGGCAGATGACGACAAACAAAGTTAGAAGAGGATGGTGTATCTATTCCAAACATCAACGAAGTAAAACACCAGAGAATCACGCTAGAAAACAGCCGAAAAAGGTGAAAAAGAGGAGCCTAACGGGCGGCGGCGGCGGCGGCACGTACCGCTATTTCCGGCGGTAAGATTTCTAGGATATGATGTCGGAGAAGAGAGGAACACAGTAATACGATTGGATTTCAAATCCAACACCGGAAGAAGAATCTACAAGCCTTAAAATCGCCAAAATTAGTTTTTTTTTTTTTTTTTTTTTTAGGGTTTGTGCGTTTAGGGTTTGCCATTCTATAGCTCTGATACCATATAGACAAAGAGAAAAGGTAAAAAATATGTATTTCTAATTAATTTGTTTGTACACACATAGAGATATATATACAAGTTCTTGTGACTATTGGTTTATCTTTACCTACATCTATATTAATTACATTACTTAGTACTAATAAATACAATATACAACTCCACAAGATTCATTGTTTACATTAAGGTCACCCATCAAATAGAGTCTAAAAGTTATGTTTCTAAAGTTGTTTCATATATTAATTATCTTTGAATTTCATTGTGGGACTTGTGAGTTAGCTAATCATATCCGTGCATCTTTTCCTATTAGTATGAAAAGAATCTTTCTCTTTTCATTTGATTCATATGCTTGGGGTGCTCTATGTCTTGTTTCACTGATTGATGATTGCATACAGGTTACAAAGATCTTCTGCTTAAACAAATGTCAAATGTTAGTACTATCATTCCAAATTTCCATTCTATGGTTTTAAACAATTTTTTTGGGGCTTAAAATCAAAACTTTCAAGGCAGATAATGCTAAAGATTACTTTAATCAAGTTTAATGATCTCATTAAACGAGAAGGCATTATTCATGAAGAATCTTATGTTGACAAACCCCAAGAAAATGAGATGGCTGAGAGAAAAAATGGCCATTTGCTTCATACCACTAGATATTGTTGTTTCAAGGAAATGTTTCAAAATCCCAGTGGGGAGAGGTCATTCTCATTTTTACACATATGATAAACAAGTTATCCTCATGGATATTAGACAAAAAAAGGTCCCATGAATAGTCACAAATTTTTATCTTTATTTCAAGATGATGAATAGCCTCATAACTAGAGTTTTTGGTTGCACTGCCTTTATGCAAGTTCAAAATCAACATATAGGAAAATTGGATCCTCATGAAATTGTGTGTTTCTAGGTTTTTCACCTACTTGAAAGAGGTAAAAATACCATCACCCCACCTCGAGAAAATTCTACACCTCCATCAATATCCCATTCATTAAAATCAAAATATACTTCACAATCCGATTTTTAGGTGGAGAAGTCGGACATTGAAAATGACACTTATGAACCATTTATTCCTCTTGACTTGCTAAACAAGCTCCTAAGTCCTCATCTAACATAAGTTTAGCATCTTCTTAGAAAGTCCTACACAAGGGTTAGTCTACGAGAACCTTTTTCCTAAGCACGTCTTCTTTTGAGTCACATTTATTCCAAAAGAGCAATTATTCTAAACCTAATACAAGAGTACCCAGCTTGATCTCTAAAAATAAGGTTATGGTACGATTTGATCCTTCGCTGCAATTAAAGGCAAATTGAAACACCCATAAACAATAGTGACCTCCCTATTTCTATTCAAAAAGGCACTGGAGAACGCACCAAGAGACCACTGTACACAATACCAAACCATGTATTACTTGAACACTTCTCATTAGCTAACAAAAAATTCATAGTAAGCCTAAAATATCATTTTTGTAACCCCATATCATGCATTAGGCATTATTAAAAAGGGAATAGAGGAATGCTATAAGAGAGGAAATACAACGTTTGCAGAAAAACAAGATATGATAAGTCATCAATAAGCTAAAAAGAAATAACACAATTAACAGTAAGAGGCTATACACTTTAAATACAAGATAGATGGGACACTTAAGAACAAAGTAAAGGTTGGTTATAAATAATGCTACAAATGAATTGAGCTTTTACTAAGCCTGAAAAACCCAGGCTCAAGCTCCTCATTTAACAAGCTTACAAGCTTAACAATGTATTAAATTAAAAAAAAAAAAAAAAACCTTAGACTCAAAATGCGGCACATGAAGCATTGCAAATGTTTTACTCATGTCCTATTTAATATTTAAAGCCATGCAAAGATAACTCAACAATATCAACACATTCCTCCAGTTGGTGGATGTCTCACGACCATGCGAACTAAACAATTTAGGACTTGTTACTTCCGTCATTCTCTTACACAAGCAATACAAGTCCCATATGGAAAAAAAGAGAATAATTGCCACTCTCCTTTTGTATGTACGACTGGCTTCTACACTCCCCATTCATGTTGCTGTAGTAATTGCATTATAAATGCAACAATGTCAGTTTTTTATATAGTAATAATTTATCAAAATTATATTAATCCCAAATGTAATAATTTAATTATTATCGTAACAAATTTGATAATTTAATGGTAATATGTGTAGGAAATCCCGAATGAGTAGTCTTAGGAGATATTTTAGGAAAGTTAGTGGAGGAAATCAGAGCTAATAATTTGCCCCTAAAATTAAGGGAATTAGCTGTTGACTTTACTTGTTTAACATAAAAAAATTGTATATATAGACTAGAATAAATTGTAAATGAAAAAAAAAAATTTTGTTACAAAATTTAATAAAATTTTTTAGTGTCTTTTTTGTTCATGGTATAGAGCCCGTCTAAGGTTTATATATATATATATATATATATATATAAAAACCACCTTCACTTCTTGTTAATCCAGCCTCAATTGCTGATTCTTTCGTATTTTTTCAGCCTTCATTGCTGTCTACTTTTTCTCTTTTTTCATCTATTATTTGATCCTATTCTTGTTAATCTAGCCTCAATTGCTAGTTCCTTTTGTATTTTTTCAAGCCTTCATTGCTGTCTCCTTTTTCTCTTTTTTCATCTATTGTTTGATCTTATTCCATCATGGGGGGAAAACCAACAAATCAAGATATGTGTTCATTGACTCTTTTAGATAAGGATCTAATCTCTCTTGGGTTGAATGCTTTAGGTAATGAACTTAAGAATGCCTGGATCCTTGACTCTAATGCTACAAATCATATGACTCATATTTCAAATAAATTCAAAACCTGTAACCCCTGTCCTAACAATAGAAGGATTGTTGTTGCTGATGGTTCTACAACCCCAATAACAGGAATAGGAGATGTCCAAGTTACCCAAAACTGGTGCTTAAAAATGTTCTTCATGGTCCCCAAGTATCTACAAAGTTGGTTTCCATACAAAAGCTTACCAAAGATCTAACTGACCGTGTTATATTTTATGTGTAAATTTCAAGACCAAGGTACAGGAAAAAAGATTGGACTTGCTACGAAACATAACGGTTCTATTACTTGGATACATCAAGTCAAACGGAATTCAATGAATCTACCACGTCCACATTGTTTTCTTCTTCCAATAAATATGTCATCTGGTTACATCATAGGCGCCTAGGCCATATGTCTTTTCTTGCATTGAAAATAATGTTTCCCTCTTTGTGCAAGGAATTTGATGCTCAGTCTTTTCATTGTGATATTTGTGAGTATGCGAAACACACTTGTGTACCATTTCCCATCAATAATAAAAGATCTTTTGTTTCCTTCTTTTTAATCCATAGTGATATTTGGAGGCCATCAACTATTTCAAACATCTCGGGATCTAAGTGGTTTGTAGCGTTTATTGATGATTGCACAAGAGTATCTTAGATCTACTTAGTCAAAAATAAGTCTGATGTAACTAAAATTTTTCCTATCTTTCATGCAATGATTCAAAATCAATTTGGCACCAAGATAAAACACTTTCGTTCAGATAATGCTCGAGATTATTTCAATCAAATTTAAAGTCCGTACTTTCAAAAGAAAAGAATCATACACGAATCATCCTGTATCACCACTCCACAATAAAATAGGGTGGTCGAAAGGAAAAATCGACATCTCCTTGAGTGCACTAGAGCCTTATTATTTCAATAAAATGTGCCAAAAACATATTAAGAAGAAGCTATACTTACATTAGCTTATATCATAAACAAAATTCCTTCCAGGGTCTTAGGGTTTCAAAGTCCTCTAGAAAATCTATCCAAATTCTACTCCGATATTTGATCTTCCTTCAATTTCACTCCTCGAGTTCTCGGGTGTACTTCCTTTGTCCATGTTCATAGTCATAATCGTGGGAAGTTAGATCCTTGTGCTCTTAAGTGTGTCTTCGTGGGGTACTCATCTACTCAAAAGGGTTACGGATGTTATCATCCACCCATTAAAAAACTCTATGTTTCAGTTGATGTCACATTTGTTGAAAATAAACCCTATTTCACCGCTTCTTATCTTTAAGGGGAGTCACATATACTTGAAGATAAGGAAGATAAGGAGTCAAACTTTCCACCTCTAGAGTCATCTAAATCTGAAACTCAAAAGTCAATTCCTCAATCTAATGGGTTAGAAGAAAAAAGGAAAGGAGATGGTACAATCTTTTATTGGTTCCGGTTTAACCAAGTGTATACAAAGAGAGGAGATTCGAGACAAGAAAGAACAATCTTCTCAATCAAGCTCTGGAAATGAGGTAAAAATTAATGAATCAAATCTGAATTCTACACCAACAACAACCCATCCTTGTACCAACCCTGAACCACCTTGTCCTGAGCCTCTAAGCCTTGATCAGGACCTACATCTACTTATTGTTGTAAGAAAAAAGAAAAACCCCTATATCCATTGTCTCACTTTGTGTCTTTTGAGAATTTTTCCCTGAGCAATCAAAGTTTCCTTCCACCTCAAACACAGTTTCTATTCCTAGCTCATTGTTTGAAGCATTATCTAAAAGAGAATATAGATTTGCTATAGAAGCAGAAATGGATGCATTAGAGAAGAATGGGACTTGGGAATTGGTTGATTTACTAAAGGGTAAGAAAACAGTAGGCTGTAAGTGGGTGTATGCAGTAACATTTAAGGCAGATGGGTCACCAAATCGCTACAAAGCGAGATTAGTCACAAAAAGATACATGCAAACATATGGAGTAGACTATCAAGAAACGTTTGCTCCAATAGCAAAGATGAGTACAGTGAGGATTTTGTTGTCCTTGGCTATTAATTTTGATTGGGACTGCAGCAGTATGATGTGACGAATGCCTTCCTTCACGAAGAATTAGAAGAGGAGATTTATATGAACATTCCACCAAGATTTAGTGGGGTTGACAAAACAAGGTTTGTCGATTAAAAAACGCATTATATAGGCTGAAAAAATCCCCACGTGCTTGGATTGGACAATTTGCCAAGGTGATGACAGCTGGTGGTTAGAAGCAAAGTCAAGGAGATCATACACTTTTCATCAACCATTCGGTCTCAGGGGGAATCATTGTTTTAAGTGTGTAGGTAGATGACATTATTGTGACAAGATATGATGAAGTAGAGAAGGAGGCCTTGAAGCAATGTCTAGCAACGGAAATTGAAATAAAAGATTTAGAAAGATTGAAGTATTTCCTTGGAATTGAGGTGGCCTGATCAAGGTAGGGAATTTTTATTTCCCAACAGAAGTATGTTACGGACTTGCTCAAGGAAACAGGCATGATGGCTAGCAAACGGTTGGAATTCCCATTGAACAAAATCACAGATTAAGTGAGGCTCATGGAAAATTGGAGATAAGGCGATAGACAAAGAGATGTACCAAAGACTTGTTGGGAAACTCATTTACCTTGCACATACTAGGCTAGACATAGCTTAGTCAGTCGGTGTAATCAGTCAGTTTATGCATGATCCTAGAGAAGTTCACCTACAGGCAGTTTACCAAGTGTTTCAATTACTTCAAGGCACATCCAAGGAAAGGAATTTTGTTCAAAAAGGGATCTGCAATTGATCTGGCAATTTACACAAATGCGGACTTTGCAAGGTCTCCAATCAATAGGCCATCAACTTCGGGCTATTGTACCTTTCTTAGAGGAAACTTGATATCCTGGAGAAGCAAGAAACAAAGTATGGTAGCAAGATCAAGCGCTAAAGCAGAGTCCAAAGCTATCGCAATAGGAGTATGTAAGTTATTGTGGGTCAAAATTATCCTAAAGCACCTGAAGATTCAATGGAACAAACCAATGAAGCTATATTGTGATAACAAATCAGCTATAAGTATAGCCCATAACCCAATGCAACATGATCGGACAAAACACATAGAGATAGACAGGCACTCTATTAAAGAGAAGCTAAACAGTGGATTGATTTGCACTCCATATGTCCCAATAGGACTTCAACTTGCGGATGTGATGACAAAGAGACTGTGTAACAACATGTTCCATGAGAATGTTAGCAAGTTGGGAATGGAAGATCTATATTTACCAGCTTGAGGAAGAGTGTAAGAAATCTCGGACAAGTAATCTTAGGAGATATTTTAGGAAAGTTAGTGGAGGAAATTAGGGCTAATAATTTGCCCCTAAAATTAAGAGAATTAGTTGTAATTAGCTGTTGACTTTCCTTGTTTAATGTAGAAAAAATTATATATATATATATATAGACTAGAATAAATTATAAATTAAAAAAAAATTGTATTACAAAATTTTTCAGTCCCCTTTTTCTTTAATATGATACAAAATGCTTATATTAAAATTATAATAAATTATACATGAAAAAATATAATTGTAACCACATTAAAAATACTATATGCACTTTAAGATATTATATATAATGTATAAAGCTCACGAGCTTAAACAAGCCTGCTCACGTTCATGAAAATAAGTCTGGTTGCAAGTGTAAATGAGCTTATTAAGAAGTTCAAGCTCGGTTTATTTAACTAACAAGCTTTATTTCAAACTCAAGGTCAAGTCAAACTAAATCGAATTAATTCGATTAGTTTGCAAGTAGTTTGATTCACTTACAACCCTAGTTGTAAAAGAGTGCACTCAAGCCTATGGGTTAAATCATCAATAAACCTTTACTCCAATATCAAAAATAAACATTCTAAGAATACCCTTAATAGCTTACTTTGATTGGCCACTTCAACAAAATGATGTAAGAAATGTTTTTCTCAATGGAGAATTAGATGAAAATTTTTACATAAACACTCTGAGGATATTACATGTATAATGTAGCTTAAAAAAAAAAAATTCCACAAAACCAAATTGTTAAAAATAAAATACAAAAATAGTGTTGGTTCTGCGATACATTTTGAATGTATATCGTATAACCAACAAACGATACACGCATAATAGTACGTGTATCACTCATTGGTTATGCGATACAGAGGCGATACTGTATCGCACATCCTTTGTACGATACATAAGCTCCTTAAATTTTTGTTTTTTTTAGGCCTAGGTCACTGTATCTCCACTCAAAAATACGATATAAATATTTGTATCTCTACTTCAAGATGCAATATAGCAATACTATTTTGGTAATTTTTTTTTTTGTATAATTTGTATTTGTATTTTTTTTTTTTTTAAAAAAATCCTAGACATGCTTTCCACCCTAAACACTCCACAAGGTTTTGAAAAAGAAAATTAGAAAATAAAGTTTTGCGACTAAAAAGAAAAAGGCTCTAAATAAATTGAAATAGTCTCTTAGAGCTTGGTTTGGTAAGTTCACTAAAGTCATGAAGACTTCAAGCTCCAAGCAAAGCCAAGGTGTCCATATTTAATCCATTAAGCACCTAACCTTAAGGAAAGTATCTGCACTCTTAGTGTATGGTGATAATATCATCATGATTGGGAATGGTGAGAAGGAGAAATAGGAGTTGAAATGACAATCAATCAAAACATTCAAATTAAAAGGGCATGGGAAATTAGAGTATTTTCTTAAAGGGGTGCCTCACTCAACTCAAGGGATCTTATTACAACAAAACATGTGCTTAATCTGTTGAAGGAAATAAAAATGATTTAAGTGTAAACCAATCATTACTCCAATGGATTCTAATAAAAACTTCGGGAAGCTAAAAAAAAGCCAAAGATTAGATCGAAAACTCACATACCTTGCACATGCATGACATGAGATACCATACAGTGTGTGTATGAAAGGTCAATTCGGATATATCAAAGAAACTCTCATCTACAGGCAACTTATAGGATTTTTGCACTATCTTAAAAGAAGTCCTAGAAGGGGAATTTTGTCCAAAGATCAAAGGTGATAGTCTCATATTAGAGGTCAATATTGATGCAAATTATGTGGAATCGATTATGGATAAAAAGTCATCTTTGAGTTGTTGTCCATTTCTTGGAAAAATTTTGGTAACATGAAGAAGCAAGAAGCAGAATGTTGTGGCTAAATCAACTTTAGATTCAAAATTTAGGGCAATCTTGTTACGACCACTTCTGATTCAAATATTACTCCTTTTGAGCGAGTTTACTTACGAAAGAAAAAGAAGACATTAGCAAATGTTTAATCTATAGGTGTTGCGTGCCTGTTTGTTTTATTTTATTGTCGTGTCAAAATGTTTAATGTTTATGTGTGCATGTCATTTTGAAGAATGGACAGATGTGTTGTTTTTAATATGTATTATTGTGAGGCAATTATGCCAAGTGCGTGGCTTGGAATAAAGTGATAGTCATAAGATAACTGTCAAAGGAATTGTAATAAATAATGTTTGGTGGAAATAAAAATATCAATTTCTTGTCTTGAAAATTTTCAAGTTATCTAATTAACTAAGAAATCGTCGAATTCTCTCTAATAAGCCTCGAAATTACCATCAATATAGGGAAAAACAGAAGAAAGACTCAATCCTATAACAAGTTGGTATCAGAGCCAATTTGCAAGGAGGAAATCAAGCAACTCCAGTGGCAATTTGAAGCTTTCATGACCATGTACAAGAATGATAGAGCACAAAGAGAATCTATGTCACAACAATTAGCAGAACTTTCCAAACAACAAGTGTCTTTTAGGACGAGTAAGGAAGTAGAACAAGAGGAAGCCATTGGTGGTTACAACGACAGTTACAACTTGAGTGGAAATAAGGAAAAAGAGTAATAGTTCCTCAAACGGCACGCATGGATTTACCAAAATATGAATGGGGCTGAGGATGCTCTTGGGCGGTTAAATCAATGTGAACACTTCTTCAAACTTCAAAAGACGCTAGAAAGGAAAAAATTGGACAATGCGGTGTATCATCTTGAGTGTGATGCTCAACAGTGGTTCATGAAACTTGAGCATGATAGGTTGAGGTTAGATTGGAAGGAAGTTGAGAACCTTTGTCACACAAGGTTTGATCCACCTCTACAAGATAACCCGCTAGGTGAACCTGCAAAATTGAAACAAAAGACTACAATGGAAGAGTACCTAAAAAGGATCGCACAGATTGCAACTCAAACAATGCCGCTTTCATCATACCAGAAAGTTGTTTTGTTTCTAACTACCTTGAAAGAAGTCATTGCTTTAGACATTGGACTCATGAAACCTAGGGACCTAATGCAAGCGATTGCTCAAGTAAGAATATTTGAAAGGCCAACCCATGTTGCAAAGGAAGATATGGAATTATTCAAGAAAAAATCCAACATAGCAATTTCAACAAAAGCTCCTTTTGTCAAGCAATTAAGTAAAACAGAATTGAAAGAAAGAAATAGAAAAGCACTTTGTTGCAATTGTGACAAACCATTTACAATAGGGCATCATTGTAAGAAGTTATTTTGGTTGGAATATTAGGAGCAACAAGAGGATTGTGGCAAGAAAGGGAATAATTTGATAGGAACCCTAGAACGAGACTTGGAAATTTTGCTAATTTGAGCTACACAAATAGTTATTGAGTTTTAGCTCGTGAGAGTTTCTTCCATTTTTTATGAAAAAAATTATAAAACTAATATTTTTCCCATTTTTAAAACATATTTTTGTAACTTTTTTTTTTCTTTCGTTTTCATTCAATAGTCCACGTATATTATATTTAATACTAAATCAACTAAAAACCTATTATATACGCAAATTCCAGTTTATATTTTAGCCTAATTCATTTTTATAGGAATAACCGAGCCTATCCAAGTCAAGCTCGAGCTTATTGAGAATTAATTCGAGTTCGAGTTTAAAAGACAATACTTGACCAAGTTCAAGTCAAGTCCGAGCATGACAACGTATTGTCTCATCATGAGCCATTTACAACCTGGATGGGGTAGCAAGATCTCAAGCCATGAAATTAAATGGAGTAATCAAGGGAAAGGCTGTCACAGTGTTGGTACATTCAGGAAGTACACAGCTTTATTGACATATCCACGGTCTTTTATCTTTCAGTCTCAATGGAACTAACAGAACATCTTAACGTATGGGTGGCAAATGGAGTTAATATTTAGAGCGGTGGGATTGGTCCAGAGGCAAAAATTTTTGCTTGGTTCCATGAATTTAAACATCAACTTGTACATACTACAGTTGTGTGGGGTTGATATTGTATTAGGCGTCAACTGGTTGAGGTTGACCAGGGTGATTGAGTGGGATTTTCGTGCAATGAGGATACAATTTGTTATGGAAGGAGAAGTCAATTTAAAAGGGCTAAAAGAACCAATGTCAAACCAGCAGTTGTGGCGGCCATTTTAGAATTTGAACAACAACAGGCATTGTAGGTATTTTTAACAGAGTTTGATGACATTTTTCAACCATTAAAAGGGATTTCTCCCCAACAGAATCAAACTACTTCTTGAAACCACCCCTATTGTGGTATGACCATATTGATATTCGCACCGGCAAAAAAATGAAATTGAAAGGCAATGCTAAGAGATGTTGTCTAAGGGAATCATCCAGCTAAGTCAATCCCCTTACTCTTTGTTGGTGTTGCTAGTTCAAAAGGCAAACAAATCATAGCACTTTTGTGTTGATTACTAAGCACTTAATGAAAAGATAATGAAGGATAAATTCCATGTAGCTGTCATTGAGAGATTACTTTGAGGAATTACATGGGGCTAGGTACTTCTCCAAGTAAGATTTGAGTTCAGGATATCATCAAGTACGAATGAATGAAGGCATCAAAAAGACTGCTTTTCGTACTCATCATGGACATTTTGCATTTTTTGTCATGCCATTTAAGCATATCAATGCCCCCATCAGCTTTTCAAGCTTTGATGAACGACATATTTAAAGGCATTTTGAGGAAATTTGTCTTGGTCTTCTTCAATGATATCCTATAGCAAGACGTGGACCGAACATCTACAGCACCTTCGGAAAACATTTTCTTTGTTAAGGGTTCATCAACTTTTCCTCAAACATGCCAAGTGTGTATTTGCTCAGCAGGAAGTCTCATATCTCAGTCATGTCATTCTAGTGATGGTGTTAAGGCCGACCCTAGCAAGGTGGCTGCGATGCTTAAATGGCCAAAACCAGTCGATTTTACAGCCCTCTGTGGATTTTAAGGCCTCATGGGATATTATCGAAGGTTTGTGAAGAATTATGGAAAAGTTGTAGGACCATTGACTCAAATGCTCCGCATAAATAAGTTCTTTTGGACTGATTAGTCCAAGAAGGCATCTGAACAGCTTCAAACAGCCATGACACAAGCACCTATTCTTGCACACCTAGACTTTTCTTAATTGTTCATAGTGGAATGTGATGCCTCTAAGATAGGGATCAGGGCTGTACTGCAACAAGGGAGTAGGCCTGTGTCCTTTTATAGTAGACCACATGCTAAGCATCACACGAATCCACCAGCATATGAGAAAGTGTTGATTAGGTTAGCAATAGCTGTTGGATGGTAGCGCTCTTATGGGGTTGAAAATTTCTAGTTTGAATTGATCATTGTAGTCTCGAATTTTTATTAGAACAACGGGTTACTACCTCGCCACAACAATCAAATTCTTGGGATTTGAATTTGTTATTGAGCATAGAGCTGGTAACAAAATCAAAGTAGTCGATGCCCTCTCCCATAAAGGCATGGATTCAGGCGAACTCTATGCCATTTCCATCCCCCACATCCATCTTTTTGAATCCATTAAAGAAGAAAGCGTACATTCACAGCAATTGCAAGCTTTATGCAAAGACATATAAAAGGAAAAGAAAGGTACAATGGTTGGTCAAAGATGGGTTAATTTTCTAATGTGGATGAGTGCATTTAGATCACAAGTCTCACATCATTCCAGCTATGTTAGAAGCTTATTGGGTCGGAATGAAAAAGCATGTGCAGGACGCTAATTGGGCCTGTCCAACTTGTCAAAGGAACAAAACACTCCTCCTTTTGCCCACTGACCTTCATCAACCATTGCCCGTGCCAACACAAATCTGTTTTGATGTTTTAATGAGTTTCATTAATGGGTTGCCATCATCTCATGGGAAATTAATACTATTGGTGGTTGTCGATAGATTTTCAAAGTATGGACACTTTATTCCCACAAGCCATCCTTATAGAGCCGTTAAGTTGCTAGGGTTCTATTTAATAATATCTTCAAGCTACAGAGTCTTCGGAATCTATAGTCAGTTATAGAGATGTGACCAAGCACCTTTTGATGGGAGCTATTCAAACTAAGTGGGACTCAATTAGCCTTTCCTTCAGCCTACCATCCGCAAAGTGATGGTCAAACTAAAGTGGTAGATTGGATGATTGAGATGTATCTTCTGTATTTTACAAGAGACAATCCCAAGAAATGGGCTGATTGGGTGTCTTGGGCAGAGTACTACAATAATACTGGCTACCACACCCTTTGAAATGGTTTATGGACATCCACCGCCTCATTTATTGTCTTATCATTCTGATACAGCCAGGCTTGAAGCAGTGG
The DNA here is from genome assembly GCA_024138025.1 of Combretum micranthum. Classification (NCBI taxonomy): domain Eukaryota; kingdom Viridiplantae; phylum Streptophyta; class Magnoliopsida; order Myrtales; family Combretaceae; genus Combretum; species Combretum micranthum. The sequence continues at coordinate 892,405 of JAMXBD010000027.1, forward strand.
AAAAGGTCTTGCTTGAACAAGATCAAAGCTGGTTTGACCTACGACAGCCACAGTTACAAGCACAAGAACATATGCAGCTACAATTTAATAAAAGGCATCAAGATGTCAACTCTAACAAAGGGAACTGTGTTCTATTGAAGTTACAGCCTTACAAACAATCCTCAATGGCTCAATGCCACAATCAAAATTGGCATGAAGATTTTATGGTCCTTTCCAAGTAGTAGCAAAGGTTAGTAGTGTTGCTTATAAACTCCATTTTCTAGAACATGTCAAGATACACCCCGAGTTCCATGTTTCTTTGCTCGAGAAGTTCACAGGAAATTTACCCATAGAGCCTACTATTTCATCAATATAGCAGGGACAATTCATTCCAGCTCCTACATTAGTTCTTGATGGGTGCAAGAACAGTTCTGTTACTGAAATTCTGATATATTGGGATAACTATTCTCCAGCTGAAGCTTCATGGGAGGATACCAACACGATCATCCAGCGTTATCCCTCATTCGCACTCAGGTCAAGAGAGTTCTTCAAGGGGGAAGTAATGTTACAACCAGCTCTGATTCAAATATTACTTCCTTTAAGCGAGTTTACCCGCGAAAGAAAAAGAAGACACCAGCAAATTGTGTGCATGTTGTGTGCTTGTTTGTTTTATTTTATTGTTGTGACAAAATGTTTAATGTTTATGTGAGTATGTCGTTTTGAAGAATGGACAGGTGCTGTTTTTAAGATGTATTATTGTGAAGCAGTTATGTTCTGCCAAGTGGGTGGCTTGGAATACAGTGACAGTTATAGCATAATTGTCAAAGGAATTGTAATAAATAATGTTATCTCGTGGCAATTAAAATACCAGTTTCTTATGTCAAAAACTTTTCAAGTTATCATATTAACAAAGAGATCATCGAATTCTCTTTAACAAGCCTTGGAATTACTGTCAACATAGGGAAAAAAAACAGGAAAGACACAATCCTACACCAAATTGCCCAAGGGATTTGCGAGCTGCTATGGCTAAATATTATTCCAAATGACTTAAAAGACTTAAATAGAAAAGACCACTGAAGTTAGATAGAAGCTTAAAAAAGGCAGTTAATATGTCATAAATCTTCAAAAAGGTAACATGCAGATGCTTTAACAAAGAAATTTAATAGTGCAAGCTTTCATGAGATAATTTCTAAGCTGGAAATGATACACTTCTATTCCTTAGCTTGAGGGAAAGTGTTGCGTTGTAACTTTTTTGTAGATAGTACTTTTTTCCCCCCTTCATCTTTTTGACAAAATAATTAATAATGTGTCAGGTGGGGGGTTTATACCAACTGTTTACATTGTCTATATGTATTGATGTCTCTTGTGATAGATCTATCAACAAAAAATACAATATTCTGTCTTTACGTATTCTCTGTTTACAAACTTAACAAACAAAACCCAAAATCAATGCAAATTCATTAAGCATATGATGTGCTTACAAGTAAAACAAATCTTGCTCGTATAATCAAATGTCAACATCGGTTAGAACAAAAGATAGCAACTTACTCTCATCTACATCTATAACATTGAAGTGCAAGCAGATTTTTCATGTCTTAAATCACAAATAATTCTTTTTATATAAATTACATTAATAACCCAACTCCGCACATATTTGGCTTGCACACTTCACTCCCCCACTTCTAAAGAATCATAAACTACATGAGAGAATCCAAAGAACTAAATTTAAAAACAAAATTGCAAAAAAGTGAAGGAAAGTGACTAGGCACGTGGTAACTTATGTATTCTCTTAAAAAAGGTGGTATGATCCCCCCAACCCCCAAAACGCCCCAAAAGCGCACACACCTGAACATTGTACTTCGGGTGCATTTTCAACTAATATATATCACTCAAAACAATACAACATATAATAAAGAAACAAAATTGAACGATAAAACAAGAGGTTTGTAAGCTTACTCTTGTAATCAGTCCATGTGCCATGAGCAAACAAACGAAGAAGGTCTAGGACGGAGGAATTTTCAGGACCTTCAAGCTGCATCAATGAAACCATCGAAAGGAAGAACATTATAAGTTTAAGCTGCAAACTTAGAAAAAAAATATTTTGATCATGCATTAGAAAAAAAATGGCAAGAAAAAAAGAACCCAACAATTTGAGTAATGATAGAATCGATAGCTCTTCCCACCACTGTTAGCACATGAGTTTGGACCAATATTACATCCAGACAACATAATTGAGAAAGAGCTAAAACACAAAGCAAAATGGATAATTACACCAGAGGTAGTCAAACTTGTACTTCTTGGTATCTTATCTCTACTTGCATGCATTTGAGACCTTAAACCATTTGAATATTTTCCTTCCAATGCTTCCTTCTACGCATCAAAATGGACATCAATTTTTATTGGCATAAAGAATAACTGCAGAATCCTTGACACTTACATAGAGAATGAGATAAAAATCAAACATGTATAAACTATTAGGATGAAGTAACCAATGAACTTACATAATAAGTTGGATGACGAATGCATCCACAAATTATCTATTTCAATTTAAGGTCAATCACTTGGCCATGATTATTAGAGTGCAATGTTATAATACAGACACTGCTAACTTAATATACACAATACGCCGAGATGAGAATGCATCCCGGTATAATGTTCATCGCAGACTACATGGGACGAAATTCCAACATGCTCCATAGCCATCTCATCCATAGTTCCTCTAACCACGTACTGTTACATACGATAAACACTAAAACTGTCCCCACTTTTGTTTTCTGTTCATCCACAACAGCATATTATTGACAGAAACATGGCCAATATGAGGAAACTTTGCAACAGTAAATGAATCTGGATCTTTAGAGAGGCACATTAAGTGAGCGACGGATGAAGATCACTTCTACATGCGAATTTCAAAAATAAAGAATGAAAGACAATCAGTTAGTCCTGCCCTAGGGCTTGTCTCCAAAAAGCAGGAGATTAAACCCTAGACGAAATCAACTACTTATTCTACACCATACACTAAAATGACACAAAAACTCTCGCTAGGTTTTTACAAATAATATGCCAAACTTCACATATCTTATGTAAATAAAGATATAAAGAAAGGTTGGTGCCTGCTGAAGACTGGGAACGGAGAGAATCTCGGAGAATGCGAAGAGAGAAGGATTAGAAGTGGCTTCGTTGATGAGAGAAGAGAGCGAAGAAGAAGAAGAAGAGGCTGTGAGAGAAGAGGCTTGCTTCACGAAGTGATCAATTAATTCGGCTTGTTTCTGTTCTATCTCCATTGCTACGAAATTGAACTTGATTGCTCTGGCCTTGTGTGCGCTCGCGTGTGTGAGAGGAGAGAGAGTGTGTGAGAGGGAGAGAGAGAGGAGGGAGGGAGGTGTTTTGTTTTTGATGGCCGTGCTCTCACTAGTTGCAGAGGACAGAGAGAGAACTCCTCTTTTGCCCAGAAGAGAGTGTGAGATGGAGAGACCGAGGACAGCTCCGCCCAACTGCTTCGAGTCTAGAAAGAATGATGATTGAAGTACGTTTGAGCTCATGGGCAAAATAAGATAAATAGTTCAAAATAAGATAAATAAACGGAAAATATTGGGTTTATGACAAAGTTGTAGTATATAGGAGCGCAAAAAAATCGATCTAACCAAATCAATCCGTAATCGAATCAATATAAATCGAAAATATGGTTTTTTTTCATGGTTTGATTTGAAATTTTTTAAATCCGAACCAATTTGTAAATTTATGATTTGGTTTGGAAGGTAAACCAAACCAATCTGTAAAATCGAACCAAACCGTTTTAGAAAATATAATAATATTTTACTATATGTTTATATGATTTTATTTGATATTTATTATTTGGTGAATATTAATTAAAATCAACTTGTCCTTTTAAAAATTTTTTAAGCTCATGATATGTAATTTTTTGTTGATGATGAACTATTGTTTTTTTTTTTTAATAGCTTTTAACTTTGTAAAGTATGAACTTTATTTATTCAGTAATAAACTTTCATTATGTATCAATGGTTTAATATATTTTGTCAGCTGGTCATTTTATTCATTGACAAATTTTGTTGATAGATGATTTTTTATTTTAGCTAAATTATTGATAGATAAATGACAATGATGGTTATATTAAAAATCATAAATTATGACTTACTATGTATTGGTTAGTGAATGTATTTTATTGGTGGATAATTGATTTTATAGAAAACTATAGATTAAAAGTATGATGAATTTATAAAGTATTTTGTTATGGTTTATAATATCAACTGTAAAATGATATAAATATTTAAGAATCTATATAAATGTAAAAAAATTAGAGCAAGAAAAATTTTTAGTTATAATTTTGATTTAAACCGTAATCCAAACCAAACCAAACCAAACCGTTACTTAATGGTTTAGTTTGGATTGGAAAAAAAAAAAACAAACCGTAAATTATGGTTTGGTTTGGTTTTAGGAAAAACCGAACCAAACCGATCCGTGCCCACCCCTAGTAGTATCTCATAATAGCAATTACAAAAGAAATTGTTAAATCGCACCTTATATCTCTCGTGGGTGTGTGTATATATATACATATTTCACATAGGAAACTTGCACTTACTAGTTAGGATTATATGTTTTTGTATCATGCCTATCTCATATTTCATTGTTACGATTTCTCAAAATTCCATGCATATTGCAATCACAAATTATGACTTCTATCCAAATGTCAATTTCCCAAGTTTAACATCTATGTTCTCTCTCTTAGTCATCTTCAATTTCTTCAGCTTTCAAACAAATAGGACAACTGAGGGTGATATTAGAACATTTCCTCTCTGTTTTTTTAGATTTTGAGGGAGCATTGGTCACATCGACTTCATCATCATCATCCAAAGGAATGGTGGTAGCAACCAAGGCTTTAGGACGATTAGCAGCATTAGAAGGAGGGAAGTCGTTCGGAGGAATTGGGAATTCAAGTGGACATTTATCTTCTTCTTTGAATGCTACTTCTAATGGGATATACCTAAAAGAATCGCATTAGCAAAATACAATATATATTTATCTTTTATAAATTCACATTTCATTCTTGTGATATTTGCACCTTCATATTTCTTGTTTTAAACCGACGATTTTACAATTGCAATTTGGTAATCTAAATAAATATTAATTAAATAGTTATTTTTAGTGGGTAACTTAAATAAACAAACAAACAAAATTGAAAATATCAAATTTTGTTGTTGAAATTTGCATAAGAATTTAATTTAGCACCTGTATTTTAAAGTATTCAATTTAATATCTTTAGCTTAATTTAAAATGACCATTTTATAGATCTTTAAACTTTCGAGTTTAAATAGAGAGTAAGACTTGAAAATATATTACATTAAATATACATGTGTGTGTGTGTGTGTTCACATATGCAAATATAGGTTTTATTTATATAGGTATATTTGTTTTATTATAATAGTCTTGTAGAGGTAAAGATTCGATCATAATGATCATGTGTGTGCCACATGGCTATTACTACACGTAACCCAAAAAAAGGACACGTACAAGGATGATCAAAAGAGAAGTGTGTAAAGAGGTTGAGCAAGCAATCTCAGTAGACTCTAACACATGTGTAACATGTGATGGAGCTTAATAACATCAAACTTCACTAAGTATCACGAGGTAACTAGTTATTAAGTAAATCAAATGATTGATTCACTGAGATGGAAATACAGTAGCACTATGGTGTTTGTCCAAGATTTCCAATCATTCAAATGAAGTGGGACTAGTGATGTCTATAGGAAATATAACTGTCGACATCATTCGTTAGATGGGACGAACAACCAACAGTTATGATAAATTCATCTCATAATGAATATTAAAGTAGACTCCCTTGTGGACCTAGGCCCATTAAGGGTACTATTTATGGTGTAAGTCTTCATGAGAAAGGTTAGAATTAAGCAGATTAATTCCAGTAGACCCTATTCCAAGCTTATTATGCAAATTCCCCATGATTATTCTAATAAAACTAAGCCTCACTCTCTAAATCCTATCACCTTAGCCTAGAGAGTTAAATCCAAATAAGAATTAGGCTTAAAGTCCTTATAATAACTTTTAATCATATATATTTTGCCTCCCTAACTAAAGTCCTTCGAACTATATGGAAGGGGTTTGGGCATTAATTAAGCCTTTCAAATAACTTATGTCTAACCTAGTATGTGTGTGCTACGAGTTAGTTACTATGCTGCTTGGCATGTTTATTTCTCGATAATCTGTGATGCAAAAAGTCCAACACCACGTTGTCAAATAATCAAATCTTTTCGATGCACATTCATGCAATATCATCCAACCATGCACATCGCTTCAAGCTAAAATTACATTGCCTATGAGACAATAATATATTAACACTTTCCTTTGATGGACGACTTTCTTCATGTATGTTAACTTATCTTTTGTATCCAATCCATATAGATGATCTCTCTCATCAAGCTGATTTCTCCTTCCTTTCACAAATACTTCGATCATACTTAACTTATTGGTTTCAATTTCACACTTGACTGAATATTTCCAGATTAATGGGCACATCACGCCTATCATTGATTTTTGCTTGAGGCCAATAGCCAGGAAGTATTAATTTCGCTTGTTTGATTAGGCGATAGATTCATGATTCACCATTTTTGTTCAAGGCTTATAAATAAATAAATAAAATCTTAGCATATTGCTTTGATGTTCTTGTCATTCCCCATTTGCTAAATAAAGACTAATAAGACTAGTTTCCATCCAAGATCTTTATTGAGGCCGATTACTTACATGAATCGTGCATAATTTATTAAGCGCATATTTACATTTTCATTTCCTAATATCATTTTTACCAACAAATAATAGATAAACATTCTACCACTTGGTTATAGAATTTCATACCATGGTTAAATGTCTAAATTTGATTGATTGAATTTACTGTACCAACAAAAATCCTTCCCCTCATTTGGGTACTTCTTCAGATCATTGTACAACAAATATGAGTGATTCATCCTCTCCATTTTATTCTTTCATCACAATCACAAAACCTTTTTTTTAAGGTGGCATTTCTTGTTGAAAGTGTTAGTGGCCCATTAGATTTAGGTACAGGAGAGTTGATATGAAATTAAGCCATATTAGTTTATGGTAGCTTAGTATTTAAAATGACAAAGACCTAAGGCAATCCACACTTGTTATCTTTTTGTTTTATATTTTAGGTTGTTTGTCCTTTGGTAATTCATGTGAGACTTTTTTCATCTTTCAACACTTTCCTTTAAGTCCAACTGGCCTAGCTCAGCTGTGACTTGCCTTTTTATTTTTATCTCAAGTTTTTTTTTCGTCTTTTTATTTTCTTAAGCTTTCCTTTTTTTAACTTAGATTTTTAATTAATGCTGGGGTTTTTTTAGATTTTTTTATCGGATCGGTATCGTAAGGCAATGAGCTCTAATACCACTTATTGAAAGTGTTAGTGGCCCATCAGATTTAGGTATGAGGGCGTTGATACAGTATTGGGTTATATTAATTAATGGTAGCTTAATGTTTAAAATGCTAAAGGCCTAAAGCAATCCATACTTGTTACCTTATTGTTTTATATTTTACCTTTAACTATAATATACCGTGACCAAATTGACAATTACATGATAAATGTCAAATATAAAAGTACATATACGCTAATAAGACCCCTTAATCTTACGGTGCTAGAGTCAGCATGAGATTGGAACAATGATCATTTTGGGCAACCCTCTCAACAACTAAGAGATCCTTTCAAGGAACATGAAGACTGGTTGAAGCAACAAACCTCCCAATTAATATAATGAAAAATCATTTCACCTTTTTCATTGGAATTTTCAAAGGTTCTTGAAAGAAAAATATTCCTAGAGTCGATACTAAGAGGAATGTATAAAGCGATGCTTCCATAAATTCACTCATGCTTTACAACTATAGCTTTGTACCCATTTATGAAGATTAGAATCAAGATTTCTCCCTTTCCTTAATCTTAAAAGTAGCAATAGAAAGATTATTTGTAAGGATGTCAGCATGTTGTGATGAGTGGGAATGTACTTAACTAAGATTCGACTTGCAGTAACCTATTCATGCACAAAGTGATAATCAATGTTGATATGTTTTGTGTAGTTGTGATGAGTAGGATTTCCTATCATATAAACAGCTCCAAGATTGTCATAACAAAATTATGGGTCCGTTTGGATGGTCTGTTTTTCATCTATATTTGTATTTGTATCAAAACAACATGCATAAATATGTCTAATTTGCATCTATAATTTATCTATATTTGATATTTCCATGAGAACTACCAACTTTTTTCATCTAAATCTATTTCTTGATAAACAATTTGTTAGAAAAAAATGTCTATATCTGCCTAAAGAAGCTAGCCAAACAAACCCTAGAAGTCGTTAGATAGGGATTTGTAGGTCGTGTGCAAGGTGACAAATCTAAGTGGACTTTGCAACAGCCTAGACAATGGCTCTATATTCTGCTTCAATAGAGCTTTTAGAGATAATGGGTTGTTTCTTGGAATGCTAGGAGATGATATTACGTACAAGAAAAATAACATGCCATGTGGTGAATCTATGAGTGTTTGGACAACTAGCCTAATCAGCATTAACATGAGTGGTCAATAACGTATAAGATGTGAGAGTAATGGGAAGACCCAATGTCATGGTGCAGTGAAGATATCGAAGTACCCACTTAGCTGCCTTCATGTGGTTAATATTCAATTGATGCATATATTAACTCGACTGACTAACTACAAAGTTTATATGGTCTAGTAACAGTAAGGGATTGGAGTACCCTGACAATCTCTTGATAAGAAGTGGGATTAAGAAGTAATGGAAAGCCTGTGGGCACTAAGAAGACTATGGGGAGCCATTAGTGTTTTGACATGTTTGCTTATGTGCATATTATGGCATTTTAGGAGGTCATGAATGGAGTGAGACTAGCCAAGGTGTAAGCTATGTGATGTGTAACCAGCCCTGACACCCAAAAAAAAGTAAAGATCCCTAAGATCCTTCATTGCAAAATATCGAAAGAGAAGAGACATGTGTTGTGCTATATGGTGAGCTTTATTGCCAATAAAAATTATGTCATCAACATAAAGAAGAAGAACAAGTCTATCTCAACCTTTAAAGAACGTAAACATAGACATGCTAACTTTACTTTGACAAAAGCCAATGTGGGAAAGAAAAAGTGTTGAACTGATGAAACTAAGCACAAAGAGACTGTTTAAGACCATAAAGAGACTTCTTAAGTTTACAAACATGGATGAACAAACCCAAGAGGTTTTTTCATGAATCTCGTCTCTTTTAAGTGGTCGTGTGGAAAAGCATTTTTGATACCAAGTTGATGAATAGTCCATGAGGAAGAAACTACATGAGAGAGAAGAAAGCAAATGTCAGTATATTTGATAATTGGACTAAATATTTCATCATAATTAATGCCTTCCTATCGAGTAAAGCCTTAGGCAATAAGACAAGCTTTGCAACGCTTAACCAAGCCTTTAGTATTGTATTTGATGCGGAATTTCTATGTGCTACCAACAACATTTTTTAGTTGGATTGTTGGGGCGCGCGTGGTGGGGCGGGGGGGGGGGGGGGGGGGGGGGGGAGGGAGAGATAAGAACTTAGGTTTGGTTTTAAAGGAGGGAGTTAAAATCTTCTCTCATGGTAATAGCCCAAGTGGGGTCCCCAAGGGCTTCAATATAGTGGCAAGGCTCAAGTGAGGTTTTGTGCATGTGGAGACTAAGGATGGTTTTTGGTTTTGTGATGCTAGATTGAAAGTGAATACACATGGAGTAAGTGGATTAAGAAAGAGAAGTTGATGTGGAAGTTGATGCCATGATGAGAGATGGTGAAGGTGGAGGGTCATAAGAGGTAGCAGAAAAAGAAGAAGCTATGGTAAGAGTTGGTAGGGTTGGCTTATAATAAGTATGTTTTGATAAATGCTATAAACACCCTTATTTCTAATATGATTTTGGGCTCATTTAGTTGATATTCTAAGTAAAAATCATCTAGAAATGGCTCTCAGTTGTTTAATTTGTCAATTTCAAGCATTATGGTCCCCTTCATGAAGAAACAAAACAAATGCAACAAGAATTGAGCTAAACAGCCTTGTTTAGAAGAATTCAGAAGGCCAAATAGCCCTCCAAACAGCTTGTTTGAGAGGCTGTTTAGAACTAAGATAATCAATACACATAACAGCCACATAAATGGCCTGTTTTTTAGCCGTATAGAACTAGGAGGCAATCAAAAGATACAACGTTTCATCAAATAAGGCTGTATACAAGGATTTTTGGCGAAGCTTCATATCAAAAGGTGCAACAATCTCCTCTATGGGGCCGTTTGAATGGGTGTTTGAACCCTATTTCCAAGATCAGCAAGGGAAACGACCTTCCATACATGCCATTTAGGACACCTTTTGAGCATGCGCATCCTTTTTCTGCTATGTTTATTTTGGAATTTTGGAGGCTCGTATAAATACCCCTTGGAGAGAGAATGAGAGACTTGCAAGAGTCACACAATAGATAATATCACTTTCTTTTTGGGTGTTTGAGAGGTTTTTGAAGGAAAATCACAAGAGAAACAAGTTAAGGAGAATCCAGATTATAGATCCAACATCATCATATTTGAGCTTCATTTTTAAGGGTTGTATTCATAAATTCGAATTATTCTTTTGAATTTCATGCATTCCCTGTAATTACTATGGAAGAGTAGATCTTACATCTAGGTCTTGTTTGAATTTTGATTTCATCATGTAATGCGGATTTGCTTAAAATGCAATATAATTGATGTTCTTATGTTTAATTACATGTTCTTATATCGTTTCTTAGATTTGTACATCCGAAATGCAAGTTTATGTTTGATTTTCATCTAAGTCAATTGAAAAATTGCTTTCATGAATAAATCTACGCAATTTGACGAGATCTTATTGTAATTCTAGAGATGGAATAGCAAGGATCTTTCGTAATTCTTTGTTTTCAATGAGTTCATGTGCTTAATGCAATCTTAGGTTTATATTAATTGAGGAGAGATCCCAATTAATTGATATGAGATTAGATAAATTGATGGATTCGAGAGGATTATCAGTTTGTATAAGGAACTCAATAGCTTAGGATCAATTTATATAATCTTTGGTTTTTCAAGGATTTACATGATGAAATTAGATGGAGGACAAGACCTAGGTCATGTTTATTCTTGATTTTAAACCCTTGCTTGTTGTTTTTGGTGATCTTGCTTGCTAGTTTTGTAGTACTTTTAGCTGGTAGTTATTCTTTTCTTTATGGATGACCCTGATTTTAATGCTATATTACGTTGTCGATAGGTACACCGCCAATTGCTTGCTGTAGTGGATTTAGAAATGGGTTTTTATAAATTTTAAAACTGTGATTGGCAAAAATAATTATCATATTTGTAGTCACGTGTGATGGGCAGGGGTTCATAAGGACTGGTAGAAGTAGACTATTGGGGGTATTGGAGTTAGTACAAAGGCAGAAATAGGGTTAGTTACAATGTTAGGGGTAATGTTTGGGGATTGAGATGGTTTAGTGGAGGTTTCTTTATGAAGGGTAGTGTTAGGAGGCAAAGGTTGGTTGGATGAGTGATGGGGAGAGATAGTAAAAGTGAGAGGAGGTGAGTCAGGTGGAGTATCAGGAGAGGCTTCAGGATTGCTATAGGGAAAAATAGTTACATGAAAGATAACATAGATTTAGGTGTAAATTAAGGGTTTTGGTTTGTTGCTCATTAAGAAGTATGTGTATGTATATAGAAAAGAGTGGAGGCGGCAGCAATTCATCCAGGAAGAAGGGGTTTTTCTTCACTGAATTTGCAACTTGGTTTTGCATATATTGATTGCATTTAATGAGTGTCTTATTTGGCTAAATTTCATTGGTTTATTTGCCTCCTTTCTTAACTTTTGTAGACTCCATTTGACTCTTTCATCTTGCAATTTCGCTTGGCAAAAATTGAGAAGATTTTAGCATGTTATCTTCCAATTTGCACCGAAATGAAGAAAAATTATTATAATATTATTTACTTAATTAATTATCTTAGTTTAAGGGTAGTTTATTAAGCTAAACAAGTACAAATATGATAGTTATTTAAGAGTTTTGTCTTAAAAAATTTATTTAAAGCTTTTAAAAATTTTCTAAGTTATCATTGGGTTTAAATTTGGATTTAAAGTTTACACAATTAATTATTTTTAAGGTTTTATCTTACGCGATTATGGTTTTTTGAGCTCAATAGGCCAATTTTCGTTTTAGTCTTTAAGAGCTTTAAAATACTCTAACCAGAACAATGGTGTGATTTAAATATTTATGTAAAGTTTGGATTGTTAGTTATAGATCTGTTATTGTTCTTATTGTGTATTTATAACCTTAACTGTTCATTCTTAAATTACCGTTTTCTAGCTATATGTTTTATTGATTATTTACTTTCTAATATATTTAAAATCCCATTTAAATTATTTGTATACTTTGAATTTTCAATATTGGCTACGAAATTCTATCTTTGGTATCTGTTATTATCTATAGAACTCTATTTTAGGGTTTATAGATATATATAATTTCATAACTACTTGTGATTTTTTATTTAAAGGTCTTTGTTGAGTCTTATACTAACCTTCTATTTTCTATATTTCTATTTCTATTCATTTCTACTTATATGAAAGATCTCCAGGTTTACACCTAACATGTACTATTCCTATATAAAAGCTGTAGGTGACGGAGGCATAGCTAGAAGATGGAGAGTAGATCCACTTAAGATGCCACCAGGACTAGCTTTAAGGACTTGAACTAAAAGATTCAAGGAAGCACTCAATGGGTTGATTCATAAGGTTCAGGAGGAGAAGATCAATGGACAGACCCTAGGAATGAGCTTACGATGATCAATGTCCATAAAGTTAGCCCCGAGATAGATCAAGACTTGTTGCAAGTGAATAGGCCTGTGCTGGCAAAGTACACCGCCAGCCTTGATTCAAATGCCATCGGCCTTCATTGAAGTCAGCCAGCATTGAAAATGTTGTTAACGGACAGCTTTTACCCTACAATGGCTCAACACCATCGACTTTCACCACTTACGCCGCCAGAGTACTTTGTTCTTTGCTCTCGGCTTTTATTTTCGATTATTGTCAAATCATGTAGGCCATCAATGTATGTGTAATGGCCACCAACGTACTTTAGACGACTTTTGACTTTCTTGTTTTATCTTTTGGTTTTCTTTTGTTTGGTTATAAGTATCCCTTTGGTTTGTACTTGAAGAACATAACTTTCATAATAGGTCTAAGAGATTTCTCTTTAGTTCTTGAATGGACTTCTTCTTGAACTTATCGGATCTACTTCGTGGCGTTTAACTTTCGACTTATCAATTGAAAGCTCTACCTTCGATTGTTACGTCTACATCATATACCAAGGTTCTTGCCTCTATATAAGCAACGGGTCGTGGCTCCATACAATCTTGATGATCTTGGTATTGGGTTTCATCACAGGTTGACGAGGTTTATATCAGTAGGGGTGTGAGCAAAACCACAACATAGTAAGATAACTAAACCAGACCACACATCAAGCAATAACAAGCAAGTATAATTAGCAAGCATATGCAATGCGGCAATCAACCATATGCACAAGTACAAGCTTGGATGATCGGAATCCAAATAGGATGAAGATTTATACCCTCTCATTGAGGTTGAAGGAACTAAGAACTAAGGAAAGAAAATACTATCCACCTTCACACCTCACTTCATTTTTAACCATCTCGATTTAGCATTGAAACTTAGAAACTCTACTAAGTATTAGCCAATTTCATGTCGATATCTCGAGCAACATTCCTTCTAGTGCTTGCTTAGTTTCCATGGAACCAAAAGGAATAAATCTAATGTTGCGTGGAACCAGGAATCTTTCATCTAGAAAAACCAATCGTTATCGGAGAGCTGAAATGCTAAGACATTGCGAAACTACCACACCTTTATGTAATAAATGCAAATTGTGACTACATGATAAGTTCAATATATAGTTAAATGGTATTAAGTCATATTCTTAAGTGGCCATACAATTCACAAACAAACTTCAATATGTTTCATACATTAATTATCATACAAAGTAATTATCACTTTCAATATTGTGGTTTGGCAACCAAACATACATTAAGCAGCACACGATATACCTGACCCTACATGCATAACAATTTTGATATATTATTTCATATGTAACTATACTACAAGCACAAACAATGTGATAAGGTCAAAGTTATTCACCTATCTATCATCATTTAATTGTCATAGTAATCTATGGGAAAATCCAAATTATGATCTATATTCCCTAGGAATTGAGAAAACAAATACTCATCACCATACTCACTTCACATAATATATCATTGTGTTTTGTGTCATAAACTCAAGTTTTAATACTCTTTATGCTCCTCTCATTCTTAGTCTACTCTTATGTTATAGATATTCATTTCAAAGCTCATAAAGTCGATGTTTCTTACATCAAGCTATAAAGTTCGTATGAATTCACTTTTCTTAGGAAAAGTGCATTGAATGATTTCAAATACCGATTTTAATCGTGCAATCTTAAACTAAGCTTATTGTGCTCATTTTAACTTAGATTTTAGTATATTTATAAGCGATGGAGAACTTATAAAACGTGGTTTTCAAGTATCAAGATAAATTAAACAATTTACATATTTTCCTTATGTTACACTAAGGATTTAAAAGGTACACTTAGAGTGCCTATTGTTTTTATTTTGTATTCTTAATCCTTTGTTCAAGTTCAATTCCTTGTTTTATGTATAATTCGTCAATTCTTAGTGATTAAACTCTTTTTAAGTCCCTTAATCAACACTTGGCTGAAAATTATGTCATAATTTTACTTTCATCGCGCTTCTCTTGATCTTATTTTAAATATGTATCCTTAAGTAACTTGATCTTATTAACCAATATTCCTATGATTTTCATTAACTTAAACTTCGTAATCCCTAATACTCATATGTGCCAAAATTCATACTTAAGGTTTTTGAGAGTATTTCTTAAAGTTCAATCTTTCAATCACAACTTACATCATCATATTAGCTAATATGTACTAGAATTACTTAAGTTTTGTTTTATGAACCCTATTTTTCCTACATGTGTTGAAACACGCGTGTGTGTGTAGGCATTTTCTTGAGTTTATCTACTAGATTTAAGGCTAAATTATCACACTTTCATTCAATACTTGAATTATACTAAGTTTGTGTTTCAAACCCTAGTTCATCTATATGAATCAAAACTTACACTTCCTTATATGATCATGTATTAAAATTTAATCACATATTCTATCTTCTTATATTCTTAATGAATTAAATATGTATGATTTGTCAAACTTAAGCAAGAGTTCCTTTAAGAACTCCATAGATCTAAAACTTCTAGGGTTTGTACTTGAGGGTTTTCTAGTTTGTTTTTCCTTTCCAATCTCATTTCTATCCATGAGTACATTTTATTTGTAAGTTAGATTACTTGAATTGATCATGGAACAAGTTCATACTCCCACATGGTCGAAAGTCTCTTTATAGGATACACATGGTCATCTTTTTGTTAAATGATTAATACAACTTCATGAATCAAATTATAAGATGATATTATTTAAGATAATCTATGTTTCTTCAATATAATTACATGGGATACATGATTTTCCTGATATGGTTGAAACACCCTATACGAACTGTACATGTTCATAACTTTGTTAAATGATTATTTGTTCTTCATGAATCATGTTATATGCTTATATTACGTAGTGTAACTTATGTTTCATCTTAGAAATTGCATGATATCCCTTACTAGTCAAGGTGGCCGAAACATACACAAGATATTCCTATACTTTCTTGCTAGTTTTTCATGAAATTCCTTTGTAAACATGTTATATACTTAGAATAGGATAATAATTACCTCGTTTTGTGAAGGATTGAGATAATTTTCTCTATGTATAGGTGATAGCCAAAACCTTTAATGTATAATTTTCCTTGAAACCTATACTTGAACATAATCTAGTCATGGAGTCAAGTAGAAATTTATCTTGATTTAGTAGAGTTTGAAGTTGGTACTCCCCTCTTATAAAGAGAACCAAAACCCTAGTATGGAGTATAGGAATTAGTGAGTTTGTTTCTATGGAAAATCTAACTTAATTGAGTTAGTTGGTTACTTTAGATACTTGGTTCTTGAAGTACAAATTACTTGGATTATTTCTAGGGTTTTTTAGTGGAGATGTAAGTAATATGGTTATGGTTATTTTTTAGGGTTTTTGTATGGTTTTCATGCATGAAAGACAAAGTGTTTGCTGTTGAAATATGTGCTGATAAAGTTGTAGAGGCTCATGGTTTTGGAAAGGTACATTCTTGGGGTTTGAAGATAGACAACTATTTCTTCTTTTATGCTTTTCATTTTAAGATGATATTGATGGAAGTGGAAGTTGATGTGTGTTTGCTTCTTGAAGTCTTGGATTTCACGGCATGAAGGAAATTCTAGGGTTTTAATTTGTCTTTTTGTCCATAAAAGGCATTAAAGAGAAGATATTGGTGAGATATTGTAAAAGATTATTGACGTTGATGTTTGTTAGTTATGTGCATGGAAGGTCACGGCAAAGTTAGGTTTTTTTAAGGGTTTTGAATTGTCTTGTTGTACATAAAAGGTATAAATGTAAAGATATTGGTAAGGTATTGTAAAGATTGTTTATGGTGATGTATGTTTGACTCATAGTTATTCAAGGGTTCCCGTAGATAATGATACTTCAATTTGTCTTTACACTCATTACTTGACTTATTTAAGAAGAATTATTGTGATTGGATGAAATTTAGATATTTGTTTGTGCATGAAAAGAGGCTCACAATTTCTAGAGGAAAGAAGAAAGAATTGTGGTCCCAAGCTAGTGTAAACACATTTACACATCTAATGATGGCTAGGGTAAGCTTACACCATGCAGACACAAGTAATCATGAAGATTCTCTCATGATTAAGGAGATAAGATGATATGATGTCTTCCCTACTCTACCATTCATGCATTTCACGGTTGGGGAAGAGAGAAGATCAAGTTTGTTTTGCATCAAATCAGTCGGTAATGCTTATTAAAGGAGATGTTGCTTTTAGTATTTACAGGAAGAATGAAGATAAGATTTTGAAAGTGACATTTCCACTCCCCAAGAAGGAAACTGGTGCCTCACCCTCTTGCATGAATAGCTTCGATGCTTCTTGAAGAAGAATTCACTTGATGATGTGATTTGAAAGATTTATGATGAACATGAGATAAATATCTAAGTTATCGCATTGATTATTGAGTATTACGCTTATAGATATATCAACTAATTCAGGAAAAATACCTATTGAATTATGTCCAAGGGCTCTATATTTTTCTTAGATTATTTTTAGGTTGAAATCTAAAATTTAAAGCTTACATGATTGAATATTTTTAAGGTTTTCTCTTATATAATTAAGGTTTCCCGAGCTTGATAAGCCAAATTAGGATATTATGCCTTATAGGGATAGAAAATTCTAAATTCTATGACTACAAACTCTACATTTGTAGATTTTTATCTGTTATTTGCTTTATCGTATGTATTTCATCTGTAGGGATTTATCTGTAAATGTCTATTTACTGACCATTAGACTCTAAAAATTAATCGTCTCATATTGCTCTTGATTTTTAAGGAGCTTTTTTATTTATTAAGTTATTATCCATTTATACGTAATCTTGTCTTTAGTATCTTTTACTAGTCGAAAAATTTTCTATCTTGTCTATAGAACATATGTGAGCAAAATTCTATATATGATTTAGTTCATAATATTTCTATTATTATCTATTATGTGAGTTTTAATTTTTGATTATTGAACCCAAAGAGGAAACATCTCGGGAATTACAATAGATAGGATAAAATAAGATAAAGTTATGATAAAAATAGATGAAATTATGGTGATTGATAAATTTTCTTTCAACTTGAGAGTTTTTACACGATTTTATAAAAAGAATTCTAGAGAATTGTCATGATAATTTATCTAATGAGCATAAGATGAACAACCTAATATCACGTTGGATATTAATAAATATGTATACAAATTTATTAATTAGTTTGAAGCAATGCCTTCTAGATTAAGTCAAAACTTTAATGTTATTTATAAAATACTCCTGGGTTGAGAACTAAAGTCTTAAGGTTATGCATTTGACAAATATTAAGATTTTCACGTACGCGATTTAGTTTATGGGGCTGAAAGGTTAAATTTTTAAGAGGGATTTTTTATATTATGCAAGTCTTGTAATTATCTCTAAGGTTTAGGGCATTTTAATCATTTTCTTAAATAGATTAGGATATTTTAGTCAATTCAAGAAATCTCTACAATCGAGGGAGGGTGATTGTAGCCTTTTCATCTTGATGGAGTTCTCTAACATTAAGGCTTTTATTTAGTGTGTGATGGAGCATGCTAACAATTATGGTCTTAGAGGCTTGAGCCATGGGTAATTGGGATTAACCTTTAAAGCATGGCTTGCTAAATGATGATCTTGAGCTTATATTGATGGATTAACTCGTGAAAGTCAAGATGAAGCACATTAGTCTCGGTCAATGCTACTATGTTTCGTTTGACTTCATAACATACTCTACTTGGCCGAAAGCTTTAGTTAGCTAAAGTAAGCTGTGGGACAAGATACAAAGTTATTGAAGGTAAAGGCTGATAGAGATTATAACAGTTGAAGAGGAAGAATCAACATTTTAAGGTATTAATTATAAACCCCGGAATTTTTCCACATTAGTATAAGACTCTAAAGTAGAATGTATGAACTAGTTAATAAACTTAGATTCCAATAAAAACCTAAGAATAGATCAATGCAATGAATTTGGCTAGATAAGGATTTAGAAATCGAATAAAGAAGTTCTTTAACCCTAATTGATACCAAAAACGACATTTCGTATCTTGAATGGACAATTCGAGATATGATTAAAGGAAATCAAAATTTCAAACCCGAAACTTGTTATACAAATAGATTAAATAAAAAAATATAAATATAGAGATTAAATGATGGCTTTTGAACTCAACAATGATTTGAGATTAGAACGATGAGTAGTAATGAGCCTATGTTTGGATTTAAACCCTAAATTCAAGATTCCTAAATAGTATTGAATGCTACTAATAAAATTTCATAATAGGTATAAAAAATTAAAGATAAATAGATAATCTAGTTTCCATATCAAGTTCGATATTAAGTAGTCGATCAACTACGCTTATAGACAGAAAACGATAACATAAAGATAAATCGTTAGGATTATAAATACACAATGAAAACATACACTGATGTATAACTCGAGATCTAAACTTCAAATAAATAATTGAATCACACTATTGTTCTGATTAGGGTTTTCTTAAGCTATTGGAGCCTAAAACAAAAATTAACCTATTGAGTTTAGGAAACCTTAATCATGGGAGATAAAATTGTACAAATAATTAATCACGTAAATTTAAAACTTAAAGTTGTATTGTTTGATAACCTAAGTATTTTGTAGAATCCTATAAACACATTTTTGTACAAAAACTCTCAAAGATTAGCTAAATTATACCCGTATAACTTAGTAATCTATCCTAAAACTAAGTTAATTAACTAACTAATATTCATATTTAATTATTGTTGTGATTGTTTTCGACTGTAAGTTGTTCTCGGAGGGCTTGGTCATAGAAAAATGAGAACAGAAATTTGCTCAAATCATGCAAAACAAGTCAACAAAATCAACTCCTTAAGCAAATCATATCTTACCAAATCAACTCCTCATTTATGGCAATGAAAACAAGCGACAAAACAGTGCTCAAATTAGAGGAAATTCGGATCAAAGCAGCCAAAGAAATTCCACCGCAAGCTCCCTCTTCTTCCTTCTATATATATATGTTTAAGTCCCTTAATGAATAAACAAACAATCACAACTTTTTCTCAAACTTTCTAGAACAAAACTACTCCTAAGCAGTAGCTAAAACGAAAACCAATCCGAATCAAGGAAAAATACAATAGGAAAAACGTTTGGAACAAGTTCAAGGTGAGTTGATGTAATTCGAATGGTTTTCTTTTAAAACTAAGGATTGAAACTGACTTTTGATAATTATAGGAACATAATCAACACAAAAACAAGCTTCGAATTCCATCTGATCGGCTCAACCAAGGTAAAAATTCGAAACCCTAGTTATACTTTATTAGAATCGAAATTTAAGAATATATGTTTGTAGAAGTGTTAGGAGTTGTTGTATATCTATATACAAGATATAGAAACACTTAGGAATGGTTTAGGAATGTTTTTGACATAGAAAATTTAAGAAATATAAATTGGTTCATTAGAGAAGATGATGAACAGTGCTAACACTGTCCATAATAACACTGTCCATAAGCCGGCAGTATATACGTCCAATGTCGGCGGCTGACAAGGGTAGGCCGACGGTGTAGAGGCGGCTTACACCGAAACAGAAGTTATGTAAGAATTATTTTCACGTAAAATGAATAAACGCCGGCTATCTGGGATTTTATGCTGGCGGCATATAGTCGCGTACGTGGAAAGTCGATGGCTTTCAAGCCGGTGCAAATGATATGAAATATTATGCAAATTAAAAGAACACCGGCACCTGGATTTCAACGCCGATGGCGTAAAAGACGGCGTACAAACCTGTTTTCCTTTTTATACAATCTGTAGTTCACGAATGAACATTTATATAATAATTAAAATTATATTATATATATTTATTTACATGTCAAAATAGAAGTTACTAAATAAAAAAGTAAATACAAATATTTAGAACATTTTGGTTAAGATTTGATAATTCTTAAAATCCTAAAATTATAGAAAAATATTAAGTGTTAATAAAAACTATAAATAATCAAATATTTGTTCTAGATAGATAAAATAGGTAAGAAAGGAAATTGAAATAAGTTAAATTTATAAATAATGTGACTTCTAAAAATGACAAAATAATTATATGAAATAAATTAGGAGAAACACGACGACACAAGTAATAATAAATAAATATGATTTTCTAGATTGAGTTCGGTATAGAATAACATAAAATAAGTATTAATCACTACAAAACTTGATAAATATCAAGTTTTGGACACTATACACGTATAGGAATTTAGCTATATAATCTATATTATATTGATGAATACTTTATTCATCTTAATAGATGACTTTGATACCCTAGAAGATCTTTTGGCATATTATTACGATTAAGTCACCATGAGCAGGTGAGTAATTCAGTCATATTGTACTGTTTGTGCTTGTAAATATTTGAACATATAATACAAAGACAATCAAATGAATGTTTTGTTGGAAATATGTTGTGATCTGATTGTATGATTGTTAATCTATCATTGCAAAAGTGATAATACAATGATTTGATGTTGTGAAGTAATATGATGATGATTGTATGTAATGTATGATCACCATGAAATTGAATAAGAATTATGGACTTATTAAAGTAATTTGGTCATGCATTGCACGTACTGCATTATTGCATATATAAATGGGTGACAGCCTGCTATGTATTAATATTTCGGTTCTCTGTCAACGCTTGGTTTTTCTAAAGTGTTAGTTCTTCCAAGGTTTTCTTTGTTCCGTTGGTTCTACAGGAACTAAGTGGTAATGAAGAACGCCGCCCGTGGTATCACTTTGAAATGATTAATACTTGGGGAGTTTCTAAGGATGGATACAGGAAATGGTCAATTAAAACTATTATATTTAAAGTGATAACCCTAAAACGAGAAATTGTTGATTTTCCTGTAAACTTAGTCTTTTCTGGGCAGGTGGGTCATAAGGTAAATGTTCTTCAACCCTGAAAAGAGGGCGTAAATCTTTTTCCTTATTTGGATTCTAGATCATCCAAGCTTGTCTCTGTGCATATGATTGAGTGCTTGCATTACATATGATTTGCTAATAACTTGTGTGATGTATAATATGTCTGATTATTCACTTAGCCGTGATTTCGTTCATACTCCAACAGTCTTTTCAGGTCTACACTTCGACCCTGGTTAGTCACTTCCAGGAACATGGCTCCGGTAAGAGCTTAGGAGCTGGAAGTCTATGGTTATACTTGGGAATAATGGTTATGTTTTCCTATAATAAATTAGTTAGTGCTATTGTATCAATTATGAACTATAAGAAGGCTATATGGTTTGTAATAGTTCTGTGATACTTTATAATTAAGATAACAGTTATTTACTAATTTATTTCTTACATATATTTATCATTTCTTATCAAGCAACTAAAAGATCCTGTTATTTTGAAAACCTGTCACTCTCTGAAGGTAATCTAGTGATAGTATTCAAGTGTGACTTGTTTACTTCTACTAGGGTACCCTCGGGGCGTGGCATTAATAATTATCCAAGAGCTTCTCTACTCCTTCAAAACTTCTCTCTTTTATTATTGCAATAAGTTATCCCTAGTGGAGTCGCCAAAAATGTGTAGGAAGGGATTTGATTATGACGATCACATGCATGCCACGTGACCGTCGTACTACGTATGACCTAGAAAAACGACACGTGCAATGATGATCAAGAGAGAAGTATGTAGAGAAGAGGAGTGTGCAATCTCAATGGGCTCTAACACATATGTGATAGGTGAGGGAGCTAAAAAGTATTAATCTCATTTAGTATGATGAATCAGCTCCTATTCTTGATTAAGACAAGTGATTAGTTTACTAAGACAAATATCCGATAGCACGACGTCGTTTGTCCTAGATTTTTCTCCTCTAAATAAGGTGGAGAGTGGTGGTATTTATAGGGAATCTAATTATCAATATCCTTCATCAAATGAGACAAATGACCAATGGCTAGGATGAGTAACGGATGTAGAAGTGGGCTTCTTTATGGATCATGGCCCATTAAGGCCTTTATCTGTAGTGTATGCAAGCCAATTTGAGAAATGTTGGAATTGAGTATGTTAATTCCAATGGGCCCTACTCTAAGTCTACTGATAAGTGTCAAAAGACCCTTATTATGTGTATTAATTTGATGATATTTGATATGAATTTTATGCGATTTATTGAAGAAAATGATACTTATTGGATTAAAATTTAATTTCAGGTGTAAAGAAAGATAAATAGGCTTAATAAAGACATTTAGATGAACTAAATGAGGTTTAGGTGAAGGTTTGGATAGATTGAAGATTTTAACATACATAACTTTCTACACAACCTGTGTAGAATACTAGTGTAGGAAGCAATTTATGGCTAAAACACAACTTAAATTGTACATGAGAAGCTACACATGCTATGCAGAACTCTTGTGTAGGAGAGAATAAATGGTGAGACGCTTAAAAAAGAGCTGCACGTGCTTCCTGCACAAGCTGTGATTAGGGCCATGTAGGGTCATTTTCATCTAGAATAGAGAGTTTTTGTCCTCCATAGGCTCGAGCACGAGCCGTGCAGTATAGTTGTGCAAAGCTGTTTTGAACTTTTCCTATAAGTAGCCGCCTTTTGATTATTTTTAAGGAATCTTCTTTTCATTCCTACGAACCTTAAAGAGTAAAATAGATATTTTAAAGTGGAGAAACGCAGCTGCTCATCCAAGATTACAAGACAAAGATCAAAGGAGGTTTTATCACAATTTATTTTTATTTTTCTAGATCATGTGCTTGTAACTTTTCATCTATGTAAAAAGAGTGTGCTTTACCCTAGGTATTGAGAAACCCTAACCCTAATGTAGTAGAATTGTTATTCAATTAATGTAAGTTTATGTATTCTTGAATCTATTCATACATTTTAATTGTTCTTTGATTTAATATGTGCGTAGTATTAATTTCATTGCATGATTCTTATTAAGTAGATTGAAAGATCATTTAATGAGATAAATCTACATGGATAGAAGAGTTTGTATGTGATTCTAGACATAGAAAATATAAGCTCTCTTTAAAAAGATCGAATCTTGTTAAGGAAACATGTCTTTGATGTAATATTGTATGTACTTAATGATTAAAGACATTTCCATTAATTCATATAATATTAGAAATCAATTTTCTTGAAAGAGTTATTAATTAAAATAAGGGTTCCTAGAGTTCAAGAATCTAAATGACCCATTAATTGAATGTCATATAAGGTGGAAAATTAGGGTTAGTAGTGAATCAAGGTTAGGGATATGTTTTATGATTGATATTCTTTAGAAGGTTGACACTCAATTTGATAAGGTTAATCAATTAATTGTTAGAAATATTAATATTATTACAATCATATTAGTTATATAGTAGAAATAGGGTAATTACTTATAGTTATATGTAGGATAAGTATAGGGTATTAAAATTGATTGATTGTGATTGATTACATCACCTACCCTGCTAATTCTCCATCATCCTAAACAATTTGGTCTAACCCTTTAAGCTCTGCCACCTTAGCACAGAGAGTTAAATCTAAACAAAAATTAGGCTTAAAGCCTTTATAATCAATTTTGATCATCTATATTTTTCCCCTAGACTAAAGTCCCTTATATTGTATCGCAGGAATTTGGGCATTAATTAAGCCTTTTCGAATGACTAAAGTTTTACCTAGTGTGTATGCATTATGAGTTAGTTGCACTGCTACTTTTCATGTCAATTTCTTAACAATTTGTTAGGTGAAAGTCCATCGCAACCCCCCTAAACAACTAATTTTTCTTGGTATGTGTGCTTGCAATATTATCCTATGGCATGTGTCATCTTAGGCTAAAACCTGCTTCTGAGATGACAATATGTTATCAACAAACCCTCTTTGATGAATAAAATGAATATTCTTCATGAAGTTAACCTATCTTCTATGTTTGCTCTGCATGAAAGATTCACTTCAGTAAGTTGGTTTTGTTTTCATTTTGTAAATGCTTCAATCACTATTAATTTGGCAATTTTAGCTTCACACCAATTAAACATTTCTAGATTAACGAACACATCATGACTATCTTTGATTTTGCTATATGCCCATGGCATGAAATATTTACTTTGCTTGGATGATTAGGCCTATAAATTCATAATCCACTCCTTAATGCCCCTGTAATTCTGTAATCACTAGATAAAGATTATTCCCATTTTGAGACCTATCATTGAAATCAATTACATTTTTAAAGCCCTCACAATTTATTAATATTCAACATTAGTCCGACCCATGCTCGTATTTTAGCCTCATTTTCTTAAAATCCTTTGTTGCCAACACATACAATAAAAATGTATTGTATAACACTTACTCTAGCCTCATCCTCTAAGGTGTGTTGGGAATTTAAGTGTTAAAACGCAACGGAAATATATTTTATTTTAAAATAAAACAAACCCTAAATCCTCAATTTTGGATTCATGCGATTCAATCAAATTAGAGCAGATAGAATTACAATTTCAATGCTTTAAAACTCTGGAAATTCGGATATGAGATGTTGCAAATGCGAACACCCTCTACTATATCCACACGAATGAATTTCCAATCGAATCTGAGTGTGTGCTAGCACCTTGGAACAATTCCAAGTTTTGGGAATCTCTCATAAAAGGGTCTCTCTTGTTTTAGTTACAGAGTTTCTCTGTAATTTTAATGTGGCGGCAAGCATCTGTTTAAACCCTAGAGGTGACCATCACCTCCTATTTATAAGAAGATGTGACTGTTGGTTACCTACCCTAATATTATTAGGGTTTTCTCCTTTAAACGACATATATCTTATAAAATAACAATTTTATTTAATAATTATTTATTATTCTTAATTTAATTATATAATTCCCGATATGGTTATCTAAAATAACCCATGACCCAATCAATTTATTATGTGTGTGACCTTTTAGGTTCACTTAATGTTAGTAATAGCCCTGAAACACCTTTTAGACCTACAAGACATAATTGGTCTCTAGCAATACATTATGCCTACCCAAATTAAGTGAAGATCGGTGATCCGACTTTACCTATTAACAATTAGTTATTTAGTCCTTTGTTACACGATATCTTATAATTAAACATAAGGTGTGGATCAATACACTCTTATATCGTTTAATCACATATTTCTTGAATCCAGAGTATGAGTGATTTAAATGAATGATATTGATAACTTCTTATCAATTTATTCGAGCATAACCATGCATTTCTTAGTTTTACTCATCAAGAAGCCCAAAAGATATCTCTCTTGAATTAGTGAGAGGAAGAAGTCCTATCTTAATCACTCAACTTCCTCTACATGATTTATATTATGCCCAATCTCAACCTTCATAATTATTCAGTTAAAGAAAACATTTGATTGAGTCAAAACACAATATTCCTCATGTCGGAATCCATGGTGATTTCAAGTATAAAGACTAAAACAACACTGCAAATGAGAAATACTTATCGCATTGATCCATATAGCATTCTCATATTTGATCATTCTAATACAATGTACTTGTAAACCCCGGGAATTTTCCACATTAGTACAAGACCTTATAATAGATTGTATAAACTAGATAATAGATTTAGATTATAATTGAAGTCTAATAATAGATTAATAATTAGATTTTGGATAGATGGAGAATTTAGGAACCGAATAAAGAAATTCTTTAACCCTAGTTAATACCAAAAATGAGATTTTGTATCTTGAATAACTAATTCAAGATATGATCTAAAATTTAGACCCGAAACCTGATATACAAATAGATTTAAATAGAAATTGTGAATATAAGGATTAAATGATTGTTTTTTTTTATCCCGATAATGATTCGAGATTAGAATAAAGAGTAGTGCTGAGTTTATATTTAAACTTAAGCCCTAAATTCGAGATTTCTAGTTAAAATTTAAAAGCTATTAATAAGATTTCATGTTTGGTATCAAAACTTGAGATATATATATTGTTTGATTTCTGTATTAAGTCCAATATTACATAAACGACTATTTACGCTAATAAACAAGAAACGACGACTCAAAGATAAACCGTTAAGATTTTAAATACACAACGAAAATACAAACTGTTGAATAACTCAAAATCTAAACTTCAAATAAATAATCGGATCACGCTATTGTTCTAAACCAAGTTTTCTTAAGCTATCGGAGCCTGAAACAAAAATTGACCTAACGAGCTTAAGAAATCCAAATCGCGGGAGATAAAATTTTACGAATAAATAACTACGTATATATATAACCTAAATTTTTATTATTTGAAAATCTAAGTGTTTTGTATAACTTTATACACATATTTTTGTATAAAAGCTTTCAAATATTAGCCGATTTATACCTGTATAACTCGTTTAATTAACTCAAAACTAAATTAAATTAATAAACTAATATTTATATATATTTTGGGCTGCTGCATTCGGTGCAAATTGTGGAAGAGGAAGAGGAGCCGGATTTTCTTGATCAATAATGCCTTCCTTAGTCAACAAAAGCAACTTTCCCACCAATCAAACAATGCCAAGTCCTCCAAGCATTTATTGGTCTGAAAATAACAGCTAAATGATAAGCTAACCAAAGGCAATTCGGAGGAAAAACGAAGGAGAAACAGCCGCAGTTTCACCTCTCTTCTTCTTCTATATATATACATTAGAAGCTCATTATGAGTAAACAAACAAAGACCATAAATTCCCACACTTTCCAGAGCGAACCAACACTCAAACAACAACCAAAACCAACAAAAAACAGAAAACAAACGAATCAAATCAACTGAGTTCGGACCTAAAGAAAAACGAAACGAAAAACCCTTGAACAAGAGTTCAAAGGTAAGTTGAGGTAACTCGAGTTATTTTCGCTCAAATCTAAGCTTTGTAACTGACTTATAATTATCTTAGGAACATAATAAACACAAACACGAGCTTCGGATTACATCGAACATGCTCCAATGAGGTAATAATCCAAAACCCTAACTTTATTTTTTAAGAATCAAGATCTATAGATATATGTTTTTTTAAACGTGTTGAAAGTTGTTTTATGCTCTTATATAAAGTATATAAACATTTACAAACGGTTTAGTAAGGTTTTTAACGTGTGAAAATCAAAGAAAAAGAATTGAACCAAGGAGGAAGATGATGAACAGTACAACACTGCCTCAAGGCCGACAGTGTAAACGCTCAACGCGGCGGCTTACGCATAGGGGCAGTTATAGGCGGCTTACACTGATTAGAGGCTACGTAAAATAATTTTTCACTTAAAGGATGAACGTAAGCCGGCTTCCTGGAGATCTACGCCGACGGCTTCGGGCCGGCATACGTTGAAAGCCGACAGCTTTCAACGCCGGTGCACTCAATATAAAATAACTTACAAAATCAATTTTACACTGGCACCTGGGGATGAAGGCCGACGGCTTTGAGCCGGCGTACGCCCAAACTTCTTTACCGAAAGCTTATTTTTGAAAATAAACAGAACATATATATATATATATATATATCTTAAGCCTATTTAGTGTATTATATATATATATATGTACAACAATATAAGATTTATTTCAAATGATTAGAATAACTAGATTAATATCTACTAACTTTTGAAACCCTAGAATTAAGAAAAATATTTAGTATTAATTAAAGTTAGTATTAGTTGAATATTTGTTCTAAAAAGATAAAATAGACAAGAATGGAAATTGAAATAAACTAATTTCTTGAGTAATTTGACTTCTAAAAATAACAAAACAATTATGTGAGATAAAGTAGGAGAAAAACGACTACACTATGTAATAATAATTACCAAAATATCGAGTCTAGGACATTAATCACATATAGGAATTTAGTTAATTTGTATTAATAAATACTTTGTCTTAAATAGGTGACTTTGACTCATGAGAAGATCTACCAGCGGATTACTACGATTGAGGCAGTATGAGCAGCTGAGTAATTCAGTCGTATTGTACTGGTTGTGATTGTAAATAGTCAAATATATAATGCAAGATAATCAAATGAATGTCTGCTGAAAGTATGATTTGATTTGAGTGTATGATTGTTAAAATATCTTTATAAAAGCGATAATGCAATAATTGATGTTGTGCAGTAGTACAATGGTGATTGTGTGTAATGTATGGTCACTTTGAAATTGATTAAGACCTATTGACTTAACTAAATAATATGAACATGCATTGCACAAATTGCATTATTGCATATTTGGTTGTGACAGCCTGCTACGTATTAATATTTGGATCTCTGTTTTCGCTTGGTTGTTCTAATGAGATAGTTCTTCCAAGGTTCTCTTTGGTCTGGCGGTCCTATGAGGAACTAAAAGGCACCGAAGAACGTCGCCCATAGAATCGCTTTGAAATGATTAATACTTGGGGAGTTTCTAAGGAAGTTTCAGGAGATGGTCAGTTTAAACAACTATATTAAGAGTGATAACTTAAAATGAGAAATTGCTGATGCTCCTGTGAATTTAGTGTCTCTTGGGTAGGTGGGTCATTAAGATTTGGTTCTTCAACCCATTAAAAAGAGGGCGTAAATCTTTTTCCTGTTTGGATTCTAGATCATCCAAACATGTATCTGTGCATATGGTTGAGTGCTTGCATTGCATATGATTTGTTAATGACTTGTGTGATGTATGGTATGTCTAGTTATTCACTGAGCTGTGGTTTCGCTCATACTCCTAGAGTCTTTTCAGGTTCACTTTACGACCCTGGTTAGTTACATCTAGGAATATGGCTCCGGTAAGAGCTTTGAAGCTAGAAGTCTACAGATCTATTTTAGTTTGATGGTTATGTACTATTAGATTAGATTATTTAGTTGTGTACTACAAAGGAATTATATGGTTTGTAATAGTAATGTAATGTTTATTCACTAAGTCATTTCTCTCATATATTTGTTATTTCTTATCAAGCAACTTAAAAGATCCTGTTGTTTTGAAAACCTCTCATTCTCTAAAGGTAATGAGTGATAGCATTCAAGTGTAACTTGTTTAATACTACTAGGGTACCTCGGACGTGACAGAATTAGTTGGTATCAGAGC
This sequence comes from Combretum micranthum, assembly GCA_024138025.1. Classification (NCBI taxonomy): domain Eukaryota; kingdom Viridiplantae; phylum Streptophyta; class Magnoliopsida; order Myrtales; family Combretaceae; genus Combretum; species Combretum micranthum. The sequence goes on from JAMXBD010000027.1 coordinate 922,237, forward strand.
ATGGTTGCTAGAACTAAGAAGATTAATATGGTGAAAGAATTGCATTTTGTGAATGTAGTAAATTAGATTTAGTTAGCACCATCATTAGTAGTAGTTGGGTAGTTATGGTTAGATTATACTGAACAACTAGGAATAAAGTATGTGGATTTTATTAATCATGCAAATTTTATTGTGTGTGTAGACTAATCCTGCTACGTGTCACATTAGATGGGAGATCTTTAGTATGCAGGAAGAGGAGACTTTGACAGACTACAGGCACAGACTACGAGTTCTGGTAGAGGACTTGTATTTGAGCGGGATTACCAAGACTTTGAAGGAGATTCTCAGTACTTGGAAGCGAGGAATATTGCCTTTATTTAAAGGTTGGTTATTTTTGATGGAGCGAGCTTTTCCAGATAATGGATCAGCTATTGAGATGCTCTACAAATTTGAGAGGCTGATAGTCCAGAAAGGAGGTGGTCTGGAGATTGACAACATAGCATTTATAGTCTCATCCAGATCAGAGAGACCAAAGCTCCCAGATTTTAGAGTTTGGGTAGATATTGGCAGGGGAGCAGTCTATGCTCATGATGTTAGGCAGGATCATGCCCGGGTCAGAGGTGATGCGGCCTATGATGATGACTTGATGCTTGCACGACTCAGTAGATGCAATCACTCTAGATGCATTTTGATGAGGAAACTACCTATTATTCCTGAGATAGCAGGTGAGTCCCAGCGTCCTACCCCTGTACAGGATCGAGTAATACAGGAGACAGTTCAGACTACTGTCTACATGAGGAGTATCACCACAGAGCTGTTGGATGAGAGAGAAGGTAAGAAAAGAAGGATTGAGGCAGAGAAGTATGTCTCAGATTATAATTATGCCAGATGGATTGGATCAGCGCATGGAGGATGGATTGAGAGTGATAACCCATCTAGAGCTGAGGGTGAGATGAGGCCAGCACCTAGAGGCATTAGGGTAATGGACACAGCCCTGACTCTAGCACCTCCAGGAGACGAGGGTGTGATGATTGAGATTGATGACAGTAGTTCTGAGGGAGATGATGATTACCCTCGATTAGGCCCTCAGGAGAAGGGCAAGGGTCGTCTTCATCCCAGTCCCTGAGTCTGATTTTAGTATTATATGATGATGTGTATTATCTGTTTATGATGACATGACAGGACGATATTAGTAGACTTTTGATGACTTATATATGTATCTTTTGATGACTATGATAGGAAGCTAAGTTAGGGTAGTGCAATTTTTGGATATGTATATAATGCACTAACCATGAAAAGCTCTGATGTATTTTGGTTATGTATATATATGTGTTGTATATATATATGAATGACTTTGATGACTTTGATAAAGACGAGTTATGATCTGACTTAAGTAATATGTTTAATGTTAATAGAATGCCAAGAGGAAGAAATAAAAGTAGAAATGCCAGAATTTTTGGGGATCCACCAATAAATGCTCCTGCAACACCCCAAAACCGAATTGAGGATGTTTTACAAAGTCTTCAACAACAAAATGTCTTGATTTTGCAAGCTTTGCAAAATATGCAAGCCACAAATGTAGCACCACCTGTTGGAGCACCAGCAATGACTCCACCAAATCCTAGAAGAAATGAAAGGCATACTCCACCGGTTCAATTTCAGGAAAATGGACCAGTGAACCCAAATGAGTCTGCTGCTGAGGTACAAGGACCCTCGATATGAACAAGAATTGCCACACCACCACCTTTACGTCCTCAGAGGAATTTGTTGCCGGAATTCATTAAGTGCAACAGATATTTTGAGGGAATACCGGGAAAGCCAGAAGAAGCTGAAGACTGGCTAGCTCAGATTGAGCGATCCCTTGATGTTTTCCAAGTACCTGAAGCTTGAAAGTATCCTATGGGACTTATTTATTAAGGTTAAGAGCAAGGATATGGTGGAATTCGAAACAAAGAAGTTTGTCCAACCAATTACTTGGGAAGTATTCAGACGGATTTTTGAAGGAATATTTTCCAAGCAGCCTAAAAGCAAAGTATAGCACTGACCTGATGAATTTGACCCAAGGAGCTAAGACCATTGATGAATATGAACATGAGTTTAATCGGTTGTTACAGTTTGCTCCAGATGCTTATCGGGACAGTGATGAGCTTAAGAGACAGACTTTCATGGCTGGATTAGAACCTCATTTCCAAAGAAGACTTGCTGAATTTGAGGTTGATAACTTTGCAGCTATGTTGGAAAAAGCTCGTATCATTGAACGAGCAAGAAAGTATGAACTTGAGAGGTATAAGAAGAAGGGAACTATGTTCGGGAAAAGAATGTATGATGGTTCTATGGCAAGTTCTGTGCCTAAGAAGGTTAAATTCTTCAAACCTTTCAATGTGAACAAAGGAGGAGTAATGGGGAAGAATAATGTTACTTGTTGGAAATGTAAAGGTTCTCATTACCCAAGACATTGTCCACAATTACAGAACAAATGTTATTATTGTGGGGAAAGTGGGCATATGATAAACGATTGTCCAAAAAGAAAAACTGCAACTTGCTTCATATGCAATAAAGTTGGGCACATAGCACCCAACTGTCCACAGAAAGCAACTACGATAGCTGGATCTTCACAATCCAAAGGAGTGATTGGAGTCTCGGGATCGAAAAATGGAAATGCCAACAAAGCCAATGCGACGGCCAGAGTTTTTGCCATGTATGGAAGTCCTGTAGAGAATGTGGAGATAGAGGAAGGAGATGAAGAAAATATTTGGGAGGAGGTTGATCCTGAAGAATATGGACTCATTGCAGGTATGTAATTATATATTGTTTATTTAAAGTTATTAGACACAATCACAAGTAGATGAGCAATAGAAGTCTTTATAAGTTGAAAATAACATGAATCTAATAATTGATACTTAGGATCCATTTAAGTAGGGGATCAGACTGCGTATGCTTTGTTTGACACGGGAGCAACGCATTCTTTCATAAATACTGGATTAGCAAGGCGTATAAGATTATCAATTGAAAGCATGAATAAGGAATTGAGAGTTACTACGCCAACTGGAGACTTAGTGGTGACACGAGAGATGATCAAAAGTTGTCCACTAAAGATTGGAGATCAAGAATCAATTCTGATTTAATTCTGATAGAGATGCAAAAATATGATATTATTTTGGGTATGGTTTGGTTAACTGCTGTAAAAGCAAAAGTTAATTGCCATCTCAAAATAGTATCTTTTGTCAATAATCAAGGAGAAAGAAAGGAGTATAGAGGTGAGATACTCAAAGGAATCGGAAATAGGATAACAGCAATTGAAGTGGAAAATGAAGAAGATATGGAGATGAACGGTTGTATTTTTGGAGCAACTGATGGTGAATCCAAGGAATTGGATATTCATACCATTCGAACAGTATGTGAATACTCAGATGTATTTCCAGACGAATTACCGGGATTACCCCCACAGAGAAGTGGAATTCTCAATTGATTTGATACCTGGAACCGAACCAGTATCAAAAGCTCCGTATCGTATGGCACCTGTGGAATTGAAAGAATTAAAGGTGCAGTTACAAGAATTGTTGGATAAAGGATTTATCAGACCTAGTGTTTCACCTTGGGGAGCACCAGTGCTGTTTGTGAAGAAGAAAGATGGATCAATGAGACTCTGTATTGATTATAGGGAATTGAACAGAGTAACTATCAAGAACAAATATCCTTTACCCAGGATTGATGATCTTTTTGATCAATTGAGAGGAGCAAAGGTATTTTCCCGAATTGATTTAAAGTCAGGATATCATCAAATCCGAATCAAAGCAGAAGATGTACCAAAGACTGCATTCCGAACTAGTATGGTCATTATGAATTTTTGGTCATGCCATTTGGATTAACCAATGCACCTGCAGTTTTTATGGATTGATGAATCGTATCTTTAGACCTTTGCTGGATATCTGTGTGATTGTTTTCATAGATGATATACTTGTATATTCGTCTAATGAAGAACAACATGATGAGAATTTGAGAAGTGTTACAGATATTGAGAGACAATAAGTTGTATGCCAAATTGTCTAAGTGTGAATTTTGGCTTTAGTATATCATTCCTTGGACACATTGTTTCTGGAGAAGGAATATCAGTTGATCCTGCAAAAGTTAAAGCTATTGTGGAATGGAAAAGACCTGAAACTGTTACTGAAGTTAGGAGTTTCTTGGGATTGGCAGGATATTATCGGAAATTTGTGAAGGATTTCTCAAAGATTGCACGACCTTTGACTCAATTGACTCGGAAGAATGAGAAATTCGAGTGGAATGATCAACGTGAACAAAGTTTCCAAGAGTTGAAGAAAAGGTTAATATCAGCACCAATCTTGGTCTTGCCCAATGACAAGGATTTATATACTGTCTATAGTGATGCATCTAGAAATGGATTGGGATGTGTGTTAATGCAGAATGGAAAAGTAATAGCATATGCTTCTAGACAATTGAAACCACATGAGATGAATTACCCCACTCATGATCTAGAATTAGCTGCTATTATTTTTGCACTCAAGATTTGGCGTCACTATTTGTATGGGCAGAAATGTGAAATATATACGGATCACAAGAGTTTGAAGTATATATTTACACAAAAAGAGTTGAACATGAGACAAAGACGATGGTTGGAATTAATTAAAGATTATGATCTTACCATTAATTACCATCCAGGTAAAGTGAATGCTGTGGCGGATACATTGAGGCGGAAAAATTGTTCTAAACCAAGTTTTCTTAAGCTATAGGAGCCTGAAACAAAAATTGACCTAATGAGCTTAAGAAATCCAAATCGCGGGAGATAAAATTTTACGAATAAATAACTACATATATATATAACCTAAATTTGTATTATTTGAAAATCTAAGTGTTTTGTATAACTTTATACACATATTTTTGTATAAAAGATTTCAAATATTAGCTGATTTATACCTGTATAACTCGTTTAATTAACTCAAAACTAAATTAAATTAATAAACTAATATTTATATATATTTTGGGCTGCTGCATTCGGTGCAAATTGTGGAAGAGGAAGAGGAGCCAGATTTTCTTGATCAATAATGCCTTCCTTAGTCAACAAAAGCAACTTTCCCACCAATCAAACAATGCCAAGCCCTCCAAGCATTTATTGGTCTGAAAATAACAGCTAAATGATAAGCTAACCAAAGGCAATTCGGAGGAAAAACGAAGGAGAAACAGCCGTAGTTTCACCTCTCTTCTTCTTCTATATATATACATTAGAAGCTCATTATGAGTAAACAAACAAAGACCATAAATTCCCACACTTTTCAGAGCCAACCAACACTCAAACAACAACCAAAACCAACCAAAAACAGAAAACAAACGAATCAAAACAACTGAGTTCGGACCTAAAGAAAAACGAAACGAAAAACTCTTGAACAAGAGTTCAAAGGTAAGTTGAGGTAACTCGAATTATTTTCGTTCAAATCTAAGCTTTGTAACTGACTTATAATTATCTTAGGAACATAATAAACACAAACACGAGCTTCGGATTACATCGAACAAGCTCCAACGAGGTAATAATCCAAAACCCTTGCTTTATGTTTTAAGAATCGAGATCTATAAATATATGTTTTTTTAAACGTGTTGAAAGTTGTTTTATGCTCTTATATAAAGTATATAAACATTTACAAACGGTTTAGCAAGGTTTTTAACGTGTGAAAATCAAAGAAAAAGAATTAAACCGAGGAGGAAGATGATGAACAGTACAACACTGCCTCAAGGCCGGCAGTGTAAATGCTCAACGCCGGCGGCTTACATGCATAGGTCGGCGACTTATAGGCGGCTTACACTAATCAGAGGCTACGTAAAATAATTTTTCACTTAAAGGATGAACGTAAGCCGGCTTCCTGGAGATCTACGCCGACGGCGTAGGGCCGGTGTACATTGAAAGCCGACAGCTTTCAACGCCAGTGCACTCAATATAAAATAACTTACAAAATCAATTTTACACCGGCACCTGAGGATGAAGGCCGGCGGCTTTGAGCTGACATACGCCCAAACTTCTTTACCGAAAGCTTATTTTTGAAAATAAACAGAACATATATATATATTATATATATATCTCTTAAGCCTATTTAGTGTATTATATATATATATATATATGTACAACAATATAAGATTTATTACAAATGATTAGAATAACTAGATTAATATCTACTAACTTTTGAAACCCTAGAATTAAGAAAAATATTTAGTATTAATTAAAGTTAGTATTAGTTGAATATTTGTTCTAAAAAGATAAAATAGGCAAGAATGGAAATTGAAATAAACTAATTTCTTGAGTAATTTGACTTCTAAAAATAACAAAACAATTATGCGAGATAAAATAGGAGAAACACGATTGCACTAAGTAATAATAATTACCAAAATATCGAGTCTAGGACATTAATCACATATAGGAATTTAGTTAATTTGTATTAATAAATGCTTTGTCTTAAATAGGTGACTTTGACTCATTAGAAGATCTACCAGCGGATTACTACGATTGAGGCAATATGAGCAGGTGAGTAATTCAGTCGTATTGTACTGGTTGTGATTGTAAATAGTCAAATATATAATGCAAGATAATCAAATGAATGTCTGCTGAAAGTATGATTTAATTTGAGTGTATGATTGTTAAAATATCTTTATAAAAGCGATAATGCAATAATTGATGTTGTGCAGTAGTATAATGGTGATTGTGTGTAATGTATGGTCACTTTGAAATTGATTAAGACCTATTGACTTAACTAAATAATATGAACATGCATTGCATAAATTGCATTATTGCATATTTGGTTGTGATAGCCTGCTACGTATTAATATTTCGGATCTCTGTTTTCGCTTGGTTGTTCTAATGAGATAGTTCTTCCAAGGTTCTCTTTGGTCTGGCGGTCCTATGAGGAACTAAAAGGCACCGAAGAACGTCACCCATAGAATCGCTTTGAAATGATTAATACTTAGGGAGTTTCTAAGGAAGTTTGAGGAGATGGTCAGTTTAAACAACTATATTAAGAGTGATAACTTAAAATGAGAAATTGCTGATGCTCCTGTGAACTTAGTCTCTCCTGGGCAGGTGGGTCATTAAGATTTGGTTCTTCAACCCATTAAAAAGAGGGCGTAAATCTTTTTCCTGTTTGGATTCTAGATCATCCAAACTTGTATCTGTGCATATGGTTGAGTGCTTGCATTGCATATGATTTGTTAATGACTTGTGTGATGTATGGTATGTCTGGTTATTCACTGAGCTGTGGTTTCGCTCATACTCCTAGAGTCTTTTCAGGTTCACTTTATGACCCTGGTTAGTTACATGTAGGAATATGGCTCCGGTAAGAGCTTTGAAGCTAGAAGTCTACAGATCTATTTTAGTTTGATGGTTATGTACTATTAGATTAGATTAGATTATTTAGTTGTGTACTACAAAGGAATTATATGGTTTGTAATAGTAATGTAATGTTTATTCACTAAGTCATTTCTCTCATATATTTGTTATTTCTTATCAAGCAACTTAAAAGATCCTGTTGTTTTGAAAACCTGTCATTCTCTGAAGGTAATCTAGTAATAGTATTCAAGTATAACTTGTTTACTACTACTAGGGTACCCTCGGGGCGTGACAGTACTCTTACATGTATTCATGTGTTGAATTAATAACCCATATCCATGATCAATAGAACATGATCATCATCCAGCCGGCATACTAGTCTTAATTCATTACTATTCCATATAATGAACGATTAGGGATAATTCGGAATAAAATTATTTCTCACCTTATGGTTTTACTATTAAAGTCACATACTTTAATGACATAAGGAACAACTAATTTATTTAAGGAATGATACTGTATCAAAGCAAAAAGGCTAATAACAACTTTGATAAAGAAAATGATTCATATTATATAGATAATAAACATTCAATGAAATAGAATCCATATGGCCTAGCGCACATCACTAGCAAGGTGGTTACAATTTTATACCATTTGGTTGGTATGAGAATCGAACCATGCCAACCTGTGATGAGACCCAAGATCCAAGTCTAGAATACATAATTCTTGGATCATCTAAGAAATTGGTGGAAACTGCGACTCGTTGCCTATATAGAGGTAAGAACCTCGATATAATCGAAGATGCCATAATCGGTGATGCCAAACTAATTGATATGTTAAGGGGGTTGAATGCCATGGGAAACTCCGGATAAGTTCAAAACAAATTCACTCAGGTTATTCCAAAGAGAAAACTCTCAAATTTCATTCATCATAAATATCCCATATGTGTACAACCAAATTTGTTTATATAGACTAACAAGGAAACCTAAAAGACATAACAAAATAAAACTAGCATCCTAAAGAAGGTTGGCGGCTTACATAACAAATTAAGCGGCCTACAAAAAAAAAAAAACAAGAATATGAAATAAATTTCCGAACAGTAAGGCTATTTGTCTTTATGCCTACGGTTTTGACAAAAAGGCCGATGGCCTTGGTTACCAGCGTACAACAACAGATATTCAAGGGTGGCTGCTCAGCGATTCTAAGCTGATGGCTTTCATCTTTGACTGCTCTAAAACTTGAAAATCTCTAGCCTTTTGTGTCCTAAGCTATTTTATATGGTTCATTGATTTGCTTGACTTACGTTTTTATCCTCGGAGCTTGAGTCTTTAAGCCTCCAATTCCTTGAAATGGCTTATTGGACTTGAAGTTAGTTGGTGTTAAATTTGATGCTTTCAGGATCACATTACTTATTGTGTTTAAATTTAATTAGTTGATTGTATTGTATTGATCGTACCTTAAATACCCCAAATCTTCATATTTTGTTAATTATATATTATTAAATTATTAGTATGAAATATGAGTAATTTTAAACTTTAATTTAAATTTAGTTAGAGATTGATCTTAAATGATTTAGCGAGTGGAATTACGCAAACTATAGAATATAATTAGATAGTTTAACGTTTTAAAATCGAGATTCTAATACCATTAATACCTAATTTGACCTATTGAGCTATTTCAAATACCTATTTTAACAATTTCAAATTATTCACTACTTTCTAACTATCAACTTGAACTCGATTCATCAAATTCAATCACCTGAACCCCTAAATATCCAATTTAGCCATTTGAACCTAAATTCCAACGTATAAATTTCTAGATATTTAAAACTAAATATTTGCTTTCTAAAATCAATTCCTAGAACCTCTAAATTCCTAAATTCAAGTGAAATATCAATTTTTCACTAATTAAAATTCCTAAGTTGAATTTTTAATTTAAGTTAGCAAGAATTCTAAATCTAATTCCTATTAATCTTTTCAAATTTCTCATGCCCATAAAAAATAATCCAAGCCTAATTTCACATGGCCCAAGCTCATAAGCCTTAGTACAATCATATCATCATGCACACACACACATTCAATTAAACCCTAAAGTCTAAGAGTGTGAAATGATTAAAATGCCCCTAAACCCAAGAGAATTCTACATAATGTGAACACGAGAAAATATATTCCAACTCTATAGATTTCTACCCTTGTAAAATGACTAAAATACCCCTAATCTATTTAGGTAAAATGACCAAAAAGCCCTTAATCCTAAAGGGAATTACAAGACATAAATTACTATAAATAAGAGCCTTAGAAAACCCTAATTCTCTCTCCCTCTTATAGCAAACCCCAAATCCCTCAAATTCTCAAGAAAAACCTCTCTCAAACACACAAAAAATCTGACAAAAATACTACAATAATTCCTCTTCAAGACAAGCCTCTAATAGGTAAGTAAATGTAATTAATATGCTTGATTATGTTAATAACATATAAATTCAAGTAAATTACTAAATGTTAACTTAGATGTAAGTATTGATTAATATATGTATAGGTATGCATGTTATAATGGTTGTTAATTTAGTGAAAGTATTGTAAGTATGTACATATGTAAATATGTATGATCATGTTGAACCGTTATGTTTTATTTAAAATGAAATCATCATAGAAATATATGTGTATATTAAATATAAATTCTGTCATAAGCATGTATGCATGTATGTTTTGATGTACGCTTGAAATAGGATAAATTTGTATTGGTGATGATGAATTGAAGCTAAATATAGGTAAAATTCATGATAATATTAGTAAATTATTAATGTATACACATACATGTTAAGAACCTAAATATGTACATTTTTTTTTGTAGATTAGGTGTTTGATGAAATACAATAAAAGAAATATGAAGTAGAAATATGTAAAGGAGTATTAAATAAACATGACTGTAACTTTGTATGATGATATTGTACTGTTTTTGTTGAAAATATGATCAACTAAACAACCTAAGTGAACTAAAGTTAGGAAATAAACAAAGAAAAAGTGGATAACTTATGGCATAGGGCATCCATCACGGGAGTGACGCATCCCGCGATTATGTGGAAATTAAAACAAGAAGACATCTCGGGCGTAATGATGCTAGTGATAGCCATATCATCTTGGGCATAAAGATGCTAGTGATAGTCAAATCACGAGCATAACGAAACCTGTGATCTCCTTTGTATCTTTGTGAATTTTGAAAAATATTCATCACAGGCACAATTTGTACCCTAGATCCATATCACGACCGTGATTGAGGACGTGATCTCCTAGAGCTAAAATTTCTTCACAACAATTTGAACACGACCATGATCCCAATTGTGAAGCTAACCACAGGCAAGATCATGGTTATGACCAAGATCGTGATCTCCATAGGAAAAAATAAATAAGTATAAAATAAAATAATAAATAAATAAGTAAGTAAAACGCATAATAAATAAAATATATTTGTACATTTAAGAATGAGTTAGGTTTATATTTATATTAACAGAACCTTGAAATATAGAGTATATTAAATATAAAATGAACTTGATTGATTAAATTTTATCCAACTTCGCTAAATTAAGTTAATATAGATTATGCTGGGTTAGATGTAATGTAATTGTAGTATAATAGAACATGAATAATAAGAGGAGTATTGATGTGATCCATATAGCATCATCAATCGAGCCCATCAAGTTCAAGATCAATAATCCAGTTAAAGGAAAAGAAGGCTTGTTGACGGGAGTTATGATCATTAAATCACAAGTTAAAGTTTGGGATACAAGAGATTAAAGGATTTTTAGGGATATTTATTGTTCATTAATAGTTTAAAGTGTTTTTTTTTTTAAATAGTGTAACTGTTTTTGGTGTGCTTTAATGCACGTAACTGTTTTAGGCTTTTTCAGTTTATTCTTCATTTGTATATCTATTATGGGCTTTGTATGGAGAGCAATCACAAGAGCTAGAGCTAAGAAGATTCAACAAGCCTACAATAATCACTTCCAAGGCTTATTAGAGCATGCCAAGGATGAATCACAAGGTTATCAAGGCTTTGGAACAAGGATGGAGCAAGTATACTTCAATATTTTTCAAGTAATCATCAAATAGAGCCAAGGAAAGCTAATTTGTGCAGAGAAGCAAGAATGGCCGCCGGCCATGTCTCCCCCGGCCAATTTTTCGAACTTTACAATTTTGCTCCAGAATGCTCATAGCCGCCTGCCATCTTTGATTGGCCGCTAGCCAACATTTAGGACGTATTGAATTCATTGTTTTGACGTTTTGTTTTCATTGTTTGGGTTATATAAACCCTATTTGGGTCCTTGATGCGAGAACCTTCGCAATCACGCGTGAGAACCCTTTTGGATATTATGAACCCCCGGCACAGTAATACGAAAACCCACGAATTCTATCGGTAATCAATCCCTAAGATGGATTAGAAATAGGTTTGTCTTAGTGTTTGATCTAAATAGATAGAACAAGGTCAGCCCTATCTCTGAAACACTCCACAAAGAAGGCGATCAAGATCTCCTTTGAATGTTCCTTTAGCATGTATTCTAAATCAAGAACACAAAGAATTCAAGCAAAAGCTTTGGTTTTTCATTCAACAATAATCTATCTTGTACAAGGACCCAAATAGGGTTTATATAACTCAAACAATGAAAACAAAACGTCAAAACAATGAATTCAATACGTCCTAAATGTTGGCTGGCGGCCAATCAAAGATGGTAGGCGGCCATGACCATTCTGGAGCAAAATTGTAAAGTTCGAAAAATTGGCCAGGGGAGTCATGGCCGGCGGCCATGGGAGAATGGCTGGCGGCCATTCTTGCTTCTCTGCACAAATCAGGTTTCCTTGGCTCTATTTGATGATTACTTGAAAAATATTGAAGTATACTTGCTCCATCCTTGTTCCAAAGCCTTGATAACCTTGTGATTCATCCTTGGCATGCTCTAATAAGCCTTGGAAGTGATTATTGTAGGCTTGTTGAATCTTCTTAGCTCTAGCTCTTGTGATTGCTCTCCATACAAAGCCCATAATAGATATACAAATGAAGAATAAACTGAAAAAGCCTAAAACAGTTACGTGCATTAAAGCACACCAAAAACAGTTACACTATTTAAAAAAAAAACACTTTAAACTATTAATGAACAATAAATATCCCTAAAAATCCGTTAATCTCTTGTATCCCAAACTTTAACTTGTGATTTAATGATCATAACTCCCGTCAACAAGCCTTCTTTTCCTTTAACTGGATTATTGATCTTGAACTTAATGGGCTCGATTGATGATGCTATATGGATCACATCATTCCCCCTTTCCTCAAGAAGATTTGTCCTCGAATCTAAAGGATAAAGAATCTGCAAGCTATGATCTATATCAAGTAATAACTTTGGCATCTTCAAATGAATGAACACCTGCAAAAACAAGTTAGAGATAAAAAGACAATAAATTCCCTCACAAGTGTGTTTATATCCTTTCAATACTCTCGTGTATCGCTCACACTCATGTTTAACATGTGTATCTCTCTTCACATAAGGATTATCATATGGAGCACAAAACACCCATCTCTTAACATAGTTCCAGTGAATACCATACAAGTAAGTCACATCCATCACATAATCACAAGATGCTTCACTCTTCATAGCAATTCCCGAATCATTCACACTTGAAAACAACCGCCTCACCTCCACTTGTAGGCCATCTCCTGCACAACTATAGTACACCAACCAAAAGAACACTCCTCCAATACATGAATCCATCATAAATACTCCAATGAATCCCAACGCAGATAACATATGATCTCATAGGCATAATACAATCATGGTAATCAACTCCTCCCATCCCATCAACAGATTAGAATACAACAAATTAAATGATGGAATAAGGATATAGAAATACCGTGTCTGTCATTAGCTCCTGGAGTTCGGGGAAGTGGCCCTAATGCTAGCATACAAGAATCAACACACGTCCTCCATAAGAAAACTATGGCTATTCTCAGCAACAACCATCTCCTCCTTATCAACATCACCTATACTCTCCTCTACAAGGCTACTATTCTTACCATGTGTACCATCTGCTTGCTTCTTTTGATCACTCATTGGAATCTTTGCATGGATATCATTACTAGCTCTTTCAATCTCATAACCCTGGTGAGTGTGAGTCACTACTGAAGAAGTTATTACTGTATCCCTAATTGATAGAGATATCTCAGCCCACAAAGCAGCTTGGATAGTTTCCTTTAAGGTCATGTAGCTATTACACCCAATACGTTTGACAATATCAGAATTTAATCCCCTCTTGAACCTAAGAATAAGGCGCCTAGGTGATTCATCCAACTCACAACGTCTAACGATTGTTTCAAACTCTTGTGCATATTTCTTAACTTTCATACTCCCCTGCGTTAACAATAATAATTTTCCATATAGTTGATCTTGATAATATGGTGGCACGAGTTTTTCTCGCAAAACCCCTTTCATGTAATCCCATGAAACTCTATCACCATACCAATTTATCTTCATCCTCATTAGATGAGCTTTCCAGAAAATGCCGACCCGACCAACTAACTTCTTACCAATGATTGCCCCCAAACGAAGGCTAGAATATGGAAAATCATCAATAATATAATTCACATCCAATTCCCAATCTATATAATCCCCTGGCAGATCACTATCAAACTCAGGCAAGTCACACTCAATTTCATCCAGTGCACAGTCTATCAAATAAGCTTCATGATTATATCCATAACTCATAATTCAAGACTAAGATGATATGAGTGATACAATTGGAAATTTTCTCTCTCCTCTTTTTTTTTTTTTTTTTATCAACTCAAATCACAAATTCAAAGATTTCGAAACCCTAACTTGTGTTTCCCTATAGATCTGGACCGATGACACTCAAAAGATCAAAAGGACGAATCTTTTATGATGTATAACAAGATAAAGGTATGAACTTTTTGTTCTCACAAGAATCAAGATGTTAGCTTTATGATCTAAAGGAATAAAGATGTAATCTTTTTGATTGATTTTTGAATTTGAATTCAAAGGAAACAAAAGATAGATAAAAAAAGATATAACCTGATCTAGAGCCAAAGCTCTGATACCAAATGATGCGAGAACCTTCGCAATCCGCGTGAGAACCCTTTTGGATATTATGAACCCCCGGCACAGTAATACGAAAACCCACGAATTTCTTGGTAATCAATCCCTAAGATGGATTAGAAATAGGTTTTGTCTTAGTGTTGATCTAAATAAATAGAACAAGGTCAGCCCTATCTCCGAAACACTCCACAAAGAAGGCGATCAAGATCTCCTTTGAATATTCCTTTAGCATGTATTCTAAATCAAGAACACAAAGAATTCAAGCAAAAGCTTTGGTTTTTCATTCAACAATAATCTATCTTGTAAGGACCCAAATAGGGTTTATATAACTCAAACAATGAAACAAAACGTCAAAACAATGAATTCAATACGTCCTAAATGTTGGCTGGCGGCCAATCAAAGATGGCAGGCGGCCATGACCATTCTGGAGCAAAATTGTAAAGTTCGAAAAATTGGCCAGGGGAGTCATGGCCGGCGGCCATGGGAGAATGGCTGACTGCCATTCTTGCTTCTCTGCACAAATCAGCTTTCCTTGGCTCTATTTGATGATTACTTGAAAAATATTGAAGTATACTTGCTCCATCCTTGTTCCAAAGCCTTGATAACCTTGTGATTCATCCTTGGCATGCTCTAATAAGCCTTGGAAGTGATTATTGTAGGCTTATTGAATCTTCTTAGCTCTAGCTCTTGTGATTGCTCTCCATACAAAGCCCATAATAGATATACAAATGAAGAATAAACTGAAAAAGCCTAAAACAGTTACGTGCATTAAAGCACACCTAAAACAGTTACACTATTTAAAAAAAAAACACTTTAAACTATTAATGAACAATAAATATCCCTAAAAATCCTTTAATCTCTTGTATCCCAAACTTTAACTTGTGATTTAATGATCATAACTCCCGTCAACAAGCCTTCTTTTCCTTTAACTGGATTATTGATCTTGAACTTGATGGGCTCGATTGATGATGCTATATGGATCACATCAAGTATGTTGTTTCAAATGTATATTCGCTAGAAAAAATAAGTATTCAATATGAGTTGATATAACTTGATAATTAATTTAAATGCTTATATGGATTAAAATCCTGAGTAGATATTTACACGCTTTGAGTCTACTGTTTGCTTTACCCTTTGAAGTATCTTATGATCTATCTTTCGTGTGTTTATATTATAGATTTTACACCGGGTATGCAATAACTTATGTGTTGTTTGCTAGGATAGGCATCATAAATGAATTAATACTTAAAGACGACTTTAATAATTGCTTATTGCTTTTGTGTGGCCACTTTGAGATCTAGTCTGAGGGGCAGCAACCCTGCTAGGTGGTGCCATCATAGTAGTTAGGTGCTTAGATTGTCATGGGTGGCTCAATGGGTAGCTGGTGGGGGAAACGATAGCGGGATAACATTTACCTTGATCCGGAATAAGTAGTATGATGTGGTTCACAACTATAGGCATCAATTGAGCTGCATTATATTATGAACTGTGAAAGATAGAGATGCACAACGACTGTGATCCCTAGATAAAGCTATTACTTGTAAAGGTAAGAGATACGGGTACTCGAGCTACCTATACTAACATCCTAAGTAGTTGCTGGTACTTAGAATCCCCATGTTCCCACCATGTTGCTGGAATGTGAGTGCTCTACTGTTGTTTGCTGCACTTTAATTTAAAGATACAAATTGTTGATTATTGCATTTGCATTTAGAACATGTATATGTGCTTGGGTTGCTATTGTACTAGGCTCCTGCTCATTCTTTTCTTTTTTAAGTGTTGGTGATTTTGATGATGATACTTATGACTACTTGGGGGTATGGTACGGACTTTGATGAGACACTCAAAGAATGGAGTCCATGGTTATATTTTGAGATACTTGATGGTATGATACTCATTTATAAATGACACTCATGGAAGTAGTTTGTTTGGAAATCATTTTGAGAAATTTATTTTTCTGTTGCAAATCCAGTTGTTTCTCGAAGTTAATTTAATGACTTAGAATCTAAGATTTGTTTAGCAACGATCACAATAAATTATAGATTTAGGTTTGCCTTAATGTATAATGCGTAAGTATTATAAATGGCTGCTGGATATGTGTTGGTCCCGAAAAGATAACCAAGAGAGCGGGGGGGGGTGAATTGGTTATAAAATTTACTTTTCAAAATTTAAAACAAATTTCACACCACTTGGTTATTCAACTAAAATGGATTTAAAACTTTCTTGAAACAGTAATCTTAACAAATAAAAGCTTTAAACAAAAATTCAGATCAAAAGTGAATCAAGACTTTCACACTTAGAAACATTCTGCTTAACTCTCTAAATAAAAAAATATGAATGATTTACTCTCTGATTAACCTTTTGAGTAAATATCACATATATAAAACATAAACGATTAAACATGAAAATAAAGAGAGATAAGGAGAAGAAATTGCAAATCGATGTATGGAGGTTCCGCCTTGTGCGTCAATCCTCTCTTCCAGCTCCAAGCCAGGGTCCCGGTACTCCTTACTGGTTGTGTTCCACTATCCAATCAAATCAATGAAGTTACAAGAAGCATTTGCCAAACTTTTGGATACAATTCACTTAGCTTGATTCTCACAAACAATCATTCAACTAAGCCTACTTGTAACTCTCGACTCACAAAAAATAAAATCAAATCACGAAGAATGTAAGAATTTAATCTCCTCTGCTATTTGCTCAATGAACAGTAAAATTAAAATATGACAGTTTTCGAATGCTTTGAACATTCTGAGTTTTTCATGTTCTGTTGTTCTATTGTTCTGTGTGCCTTTTGCCTCATTCTCTTTCTTTTTATTTTAGATACTGCAACGGTTATAAGCACAATTGGATTAACTCTGCCAGATTTCTGGCTCGTAGGACGAGTTCTTCAGTTTCCGAGATATCAGCTTCAATTTATCTATCAATTGACTCAATTTGAATTTGAATACTTGAATTTATCTTAGTAATCCAGCATTAGATGATGGTTCGAATATGTTACAACTAATATGATTATCTCTAAGTTGAAATTTTGGACTTGAACTTGACCGTTGTTGAATCACTGCTTGCTATTTACTGTTCATGCTCATCTTCCTTCTTTGCGTGAATAATTTAGACACAATCCATAAAATTCTGACCTTGTAAATTCTTCACACTAACTTTCTCTTCAAAATAATTTTATTCTTGATAAAAATCATTTTGAGCTTTCCGAATTGAACTTGTATTTCCTTCAACAGAATTTTCGTGTTCCTTCAACCAATTTTAAATTCTAAAAGTAAATCCTATGGATTTAATCCAACTTTGTGGAACACATTGAGTATAACACCCAATTTATACTCAACATTTGGAGCTAGGTCTTCAAAATCTAAATCGCGTTTGAAAAACACTTGATTTTTGTGCGGTTCATGTACCTTCTGAGTTTCCCTCTGAGTACTAAAAGCAACACTGTAGATCTTATACACACCTTCTGAGTAACCTTCTGAAGGGTTACTTTCTCTATGTCCAAGTCTTTGAGTTTCCTTCTGATGTATTATCATACTTAAATAAAGAACTTTCAATCTTCTGATAGACTTTAACATTCATTGATGCACACTTAAACAAATTATATGATAAACATTTAACTCTTTTTGTTATCATCAAAATCATCTCTTGAGAGAAATCAACAATATGCCTTGACTCAAATCAAGGCGTGACAGTACTGTAGGTTCCTTTATTTTAGCATCTTCCTCCCATACTACTATATAATAGATACGAGTGTTTCATCCTCCTCCTCCTTTTTTTTTCAATTCTTTCATCACTAACCATTTCAAGATGCCATAACGTCTTTCTTTCTCTCAGTAATATTTTTTCTTCTAGCTCATTTTGAAAATTCTGCCTCCATCTATAATAGTTGGATTTCTTCCAAGGTAATAATGCCCCTTTTGCTTTATTGCGGTTATTAGTTTTGGTATCTAGAATGCTATAATATAGTTCATTTAGTCTCTTCCTTCTTGGTTCATTTTCTTTGTTTTAACCGTAGTATATAGTTGATGTTGCAAGTGGCTTGTCTTTTGCTATCTCCCATTGTGACCAAATCTGTTTAGCCACAGTGACATAGCATACATTATAGTGGCTTTACTCGAAAACTAGTTGTAACACCTTAATCTGAAGGCATTACAACCCGCTACGTATCATTCTATGTACAAGAACACACCAAGACTATGAAACTCTAAACCATAAATATACAATAATATAAATCTCCAATACTCACATAAAAGGTACCTGTTTAAAAATACCTTCAAAGCAAAACTTTCAAATAACCTTGTTGGCATAAACCATAGCCAACATAAACCAAACTTGTAACTTAAAAAAGAAAAGATCTTAAAATAATCTTAAATTCATGAAAACATAAAAATCTGATGAATTCTTTATCTTATTCTAAGTTTAAACCATGTATTATAAACATCAATTGGGAAGTCTGGTCCACTATCATCGTCCTCGTAATCAATATAAACATCAAATCCTGACAAGTCATAATAGACTTAATCTTCAATTGTTCTTGAAAAAGATAAAAGATCAAACGAAATCGCCTAGCATGCCAAAGCACAAACAAAAACACATGAACATGTAATATACAGATCTCACATACAACCTAAAACTAATGCAACACACACAGGTTATTATCTTTGATTAGTGAAGCAAACAGCACAGTTTAGAACCACTTAGAAATTGTCCTAAACATAGAGTAACTTATGACCTCGAAGAAAGCAAGTCTTTATACTTTTATATACATATAGTGATGTTGAGTACTTCCCACACATCGTTGCAAACCACAAAGGGTACCCTTATGGGACAATATAGCCTCTCGCAACATAGTATGTCCATATGCGTGCATTATGATCCTCTCAATAGCATATATTACTTCCAGCTCAGACCATCTCTTTCTCCTTATGGGACAATATCTTATTGTCTGAACAATTCTTTTCCACTCCGTGTTCCTTAGTCCCTTTTTCCACAAGGCAAATATTTCCCTAATCGACTTGGGTCTTCCTGCCAAGGCACACTCCTCACATAGCACTCTTAGTCTTAATCGGTAGTTGGTAAAGGTTTCTCCGCGTCTCTTATGAAATTGTCGAGTTGCCAAAAGCGCTTCTTCTAGCGTAATCTATTCAAGTAAAGGAAAAGAAGAGAAAATTAGCAAACTTATTCTACCTACACTAACTTTTATAACTTGGTTCTACCTATTTCTTCTTAAGTCTATTCTTATTGTTATGATCATAACTTCTTAACCATGCTCTAATACCAACTTAAACTATTACGCCCCAAAGGGTATCATAAACGCGATAGTCCACCATACTCAATATTAAGACTTAAGTATGACAACGGTAGTCATTCCAAAAGTCTCGATATCGGGTGTAAGGCGTACTTTCCCGATCGTAGTGGACCAAACTTTGGATCATGCCATTTAAGTAATTATGCATAATAGCAATTAAGAAAATAAATCATAACAATATAATTAAGGTTCATAAAAACTTTTAAAGAGTCTTTACAACATTAAGGGGCATTTCCCTATCAAAGATAGCTAAGTCTAATGAAGTCCATCTTAAAATAATTTACACTTAAAATAACCTCTTGGTTCCAACCAAATGAATGAGAACTGCAAAATATGTCTAAGAGGGTATAAGCTACATGCTTAGTTAGATTTATTTCCACAATTAAACACTTGACATATAGTAATCAAAACAAGTTTATTTAAGCAACCATATGAGATGCATAGACGCGTGGGCAAACAATACATATGATTTTTTGGGAATCATATGTCGAATGGATTTACCCCTCCATTCGGGGTTAGGTGTTCTAGATCGTATAGGTCGCTGTTAGAAACATAATTCCATGATAGTTTTTATTTTAGTTACTACCTTAGTCTCAAAGTTATAATCCAACTTATTTGTAGTTTATTTTCAAGCCACTACATAGCTACCAGCTATGCTTTTGTCGTATGTTTTCTCATCTCCATTTATTTTCATACGACCCTTCATCGCTTTATAGAATTTACAGACTCTATGAATCTCCTTATTAAGCCTTTGTCTCACCAAAGGTACAGTAATAAATGCAATGAACTCACCCAATGATATGTATGGATCCAATTTAATTAAGTACTCATGGCATGATTAAATATTTTACAGGTGATCATAGAATTTGCAGACAATCATTCTTACTCTAGATCAAACATTCATTATGAACAATCCTCGCCTTGATATACTTAATCGTAATTTCAACCAAGTATGTTAAGCACATGCATCTCTCCATTTTATCCTTTCCTAATTCTAATGCCATTATTTTTATAAGAAAAATCATAAGTGTAAAAATGCAAGAAATAAACTCACTTGGCAATTTTGCGTGGATACTTCTAATCAAGATAATCCTCGGGATATAAGAACTTGGTCTCCACACTACCTAAACAAGAGAAATACCTAAAATGAGTAAATTGGAAGTTCTACTTAAACTTGTTATTCTATTTCACTAAATTCGTCAAAAATCATATAGAGGGAAATTCCAACTTAAAATGGTCATAATTTGCTCATTTTACCTTAGAATTCGCATATAATATACAATTTTCTACCTATTTGAAAGATCTATCTATTTATAGGGTCTTTTTTTCATAAAAGTCTTTTTGATATGAAAAAACCTTAGGTATATTAAACCTAAAACCCAACGTTCGTCAAAACCCTAGGCATTTTAAACCTAAGACCCAACGTTCGTCAAATGGAATTGAACCCCAAGGATCGTCTAAGAAACCTGGTGGAAAACCGCGACTTGTTGGTTGAGTAATCCTAAGAACCTTGATATAAGGATCTTGACCCTTTAGGAAATACCAACCAAGAACCTTGGTATAAAGGAGAATGCCACAATTGGGGATGGAAAACTTGATTGATAAGTCATGGTGAACGCCACAGGTAAAAACCCGATAAGTTCAAACAAGTTCTTTCTCAGAACTCAAAGAGAAAAAGATCTCAAATTTTCATTTATTCCAGTCTAGTCTCAAAAGATTACATATGATGGTTTTTTTGTAGGCTTTAGTTAGCCTAAAAACTAAGCAACTAAATAATAAATACATGGAAAACCGAAAAGACATAAAAGAAATTCAAACTAAGCAATAAATACAAGAAAAACTAAAAAGATATATATATATATATATATATATAATTCAAACTAATCAATAAATACAATGACGCCATCCAATCCTCATCACTCTTGTCACAAAAATGTTTGGTATAGAACTGTTACGAAAATCCCAGCCCTCAAAACATCGTTTTCAAAATTTTCAAGATTCCAAAAATCATTTAGCAAAAATATAAATACTTATAGGGTTGAAAAATCCTTTGAATATATATATATATATATATATATATGCTCATATCATATGCAAAATTTAATGGTGTTGTCTCAACGATTTATTTTTCGTAAAATCAATTTATCTTACGGTGTTGAAGTTTTGAATTTTAACAATTTCTTTTCTATATCTTTTGAAAGAACTTTATAAACTTCCAGGTCATTATGAATTAGTATATTCTTATTTTTTTTTTCCAATTTCTTTTCTAAGATAAGTTAATTTTTCTTAACTTTGATTTTCTATAAAATTTTTCTTCTAGTGATAAGAAATGGATTTTCCAAAAATTGTTATTAAGTTATTGATAACCTTTAATAATTTGAGTTGTATAGATTTATCCTTTTAAAAGAAAATGGTTTTGATAAACTAATTCTTAAATCCTTTTTGAAAATAATTTTATTTTTAAAACTTGGTCCTTTTAAATCTTTTACCAATTTTACTTGGAAAATCATGTTTTATTATTTTCTTAAATTGTTGATAATATCTATTGCCTTTGAAATTTATCAAGTTTATATTCTTTTTATTTCTTTGAAAACAGGTGTATCATTTTAAAACTTGGCAACCTTTATTTTTTGAAGTGAGTTTATAATTTAGTGAGTTGATTTTATTTTAACTTTGGAAACTAGTTTACTTCTTAGATTTTATTATGAAGTTGAAAATTCCAGTCTTAAGCTTTTTATTATGATGTTGGTAAAAATCCTACGAGTACGCATTTTGGAGAAAAGTTTACTTATCAAAGAATTATTATTACTAAGTTTTAATACACTTTATGTGCTTATCTTAATACGAGAAAATATTTATTTTGCTAGCTAACTTCTTTGAGAAAAATCATCTTTATGGTCATTTAAGAAAAATTTTGATGAGTTTGAAAAGAAGTTGGAAAAATAACTTTTCTACGTGTTTAATAGCAAAATCTTGATTTTGTGACAAGAACATATATTAAAAAAGTTTGGTTTCATTTTCTTTTATTAAAGAAAATTTTCTCTTAAATTTTTGTTGAGACAATATCATTATGATTATGTATGTACATGAGTATGCAATATGAAAAGATGAAAAATATAAGAAAGTTATAAGGAACAAAATAACAAGCAAGATAATAATATCAAGTATTGAGAACCTTAGCTTCATCAAGGTTATCCAATCAAGTATTGGGAGCCTTAGCTTCATCAAGACAATCCGGGACTAAGAATAGACTAGTCCCAAAAGAAAAAGAAAAGCAATAATTAGAGCATTAAGAATAATAAAAGCAAGTTAGTAAAAGTTAGTAGCATTTAGGCTCTAATAAATAATATATACACTTATAGAAAATAATATATATATAGATGATTAGGTTAGAAGCATAATAACAATAATAACAACATTATATGATTATAATAACAAGATAATAAAATCGAAATTTCTTGGCATGTGCAAGAACAAAGCACGAACATGTTTTTACTTCTGCAACTCATATGAGTTTTTGAGAAACAACAACATAGTCTTGCTAAGTTACATGACATGGGTGAAATAAATGGTTGGAAGTTTTACCTATAAGTGTTTTTGTGTTGAAGGAAGATGGTAGATGAGTGTGGTATTATGTGAGTTGTAATATGTAGAGAAGGATTTTTGGGAGAGTTTTGTAGAAAGTTTTTGGTATAGAGGATTTGTAGAGAGTGGTTTTGTGGAGTGAATTTAAGAGAGTTTTGTTATTTAAAATGAAGGTGTAAAAGAAGTGGAGGGAGAGTGGGTATTTATAGTTGAAAATGGACGGAAATTAAGTGTAATAAAATAAATTGAAAAAAATGATTAGCGATAGAAAGCGGGAGGTAACGCCGGCTATGGGGGAGGAGAGAGGGAGAGAAATTATTTATTTTGTAATTTTGTAAGAAATGTTAGTGATGTGTAATATATGATTTAATTAGAGATATATAGGAAATGTAAAAAGTAAGAAAATAGGTATATAGGTAGTAAGAAAAAGTAGAGATAGATGAATAGTAATGAATAGTAAGATAGGACAATGAATAGTAAATAAGACTAATAAGTTACAGGTAATAAAAAAATACGCGTATAATTGCGATATCTGTAATTTTTAGTTAGCAAAAAATTATGAAACTGATATTTTTGGATTTCCTATATTATTATGAGTTTAATGGTATTAACAGAATATTTTTACCATCCGCTGGACTGGAGCAAGGTTTTCTAAAATTGATTCCGTTAGGAACCAAAAGACACTAGAAATGGGCGAATCTATTATTTTTAAGCTTCTCTATATTATTACGAACTATTATGGATCATTAACTCAATTCCATTGTCTAGGGTTTAAGAGCATGGGATTACCGGATCTAAACTCTAGGGTTTTGGCATAGGTTTTTGTTGACTTAGGGTTTCTAGTTGATTTCCAGTTTTAGGATCTCATCTTAATAATTATTGTAAAATCTAGGGGTTTACAATGCCAAACAAACCAAAGTTCATCAAAAACTACCTTTATGAAATCATAAAGATCAACAACATTGAGTACTTATCCAAACTTGATCCAAAATCCCTCCTAAACAACAAATACCCATATCTCCAAGAAAACTAATGTTTTCTCCAATCTCCCCTTCAGGACAACAGAAAAAACTCAAGGAAAACCATAGATTTTAAAGATCTTAAAGAAAAGATAGAGGTTTCACTACTTGAATCCGATCTTCCAAATCTCCTTGGATGCTAGAATTTTGGAACGAAACAGCATGTTTGGGGAGGTTATGGTTTTAGAAAAAGAAACAAAAAATGAAGCAGCTTCCCATACATCATGTTTGAAAAAGCACATGAGTCAAGAAACAAGTCAGAAAGTCAAATAGGATGCTAAACACCCTGTATCACCGCATGTATCACTTTTTGTTTCTTTTCTTGGAACTTTTTTAAATCCCCTAATTTTTTGAGATTGGTTTTGGAATACCAAATCGAAACCCTAAATACTGACCCGAGTTGAAACCGAACTTTAATCTATTTCGATCAAAAACAAAAAAAATAGAAGATTCATTAATCATTCGGCACAAAACCCGAACATGAGATAATCTATCTATTCAATCCTTAATATAAATCCCTCAATTTCTAGGGTAAAGTTGGATTAAACCATAATCCTAGTCAAATCGGAGTTTCAAAAGTCAACAAAAATTAAGACAATCTAACAATTTCAACTCTGACAAACCCACACTCTCAAAACCTAGAAAATGGGATTGAGTTAATGGCTTATAAGAGTTTGTAATAATATAAGGAAGTATAAAAATATCAGATTCGTAATTTTCTAGCGTCTTTCGGATCCGAACGGGATCAGTTTTCAAAAACCATGCCCTGGTACACCGGATAGTCAAAATATTCTGACAATATCATTAGACTCGTAATTATACAAGAATTTCAAAAATATCAGTTTTATAATTTTTCGATAACTAAAAATATCAAATATAGCTCGTTTATGTGTATTTTTATTACTACCGGTATTTTATTTGTCTAGTCTACTATTTATAGTACTATTTCTACTATTTATTACTATTTCACTATCTCTACTTTTTCTTACACCTATTTCTTACTACCTACACACCTATTTCTTACACTTTTACATTTCCAACACAATTTTTTATTCACATCAAATCTTACATATTATTTCTTTTCTTTACAAAAAATTACAAAACAAACAAAATTTCCTCTCTCTCTTCCCTCTAATACCGCCGGCCTCCCTCTCTCTTTCCTCTATATTATTTCTTTTTCAATTTATTTTATTACATTTAATTTCCACTCCAAAATTCTATAAATACCTCATTTCCTCCTTTAGTCTTTCACACATTCGTTTTATAAACAAAACTCTACCAAAATTTTCTTTCAAATCCTCTCTCCAACAATTCCCTCTCAAAACACTCTCTACCATTCACTACTCTTTAAGAAAAATAACAAACACACTATCCATTCATCTCTTTTTCAAATCCTTCATTAAACCTTAGGTAAAATCCTAACTATATTTCTTTACCATGTCATGCAACTTACCATGACCATGGTGTGTGTTTCCTAAACAAATAATTGTTATGGAAGTAACATTATGTGCATGTTTTGTTCTTATTCATGAACAATCTTATTTTACTATCATGTTGTTATTATTATGTTATTGTTATTATCCTAATCTAACTCCTATATGTTAATAAATATATTTAAGTATATATATTTCTTTAGAGCATATAAGCTCACTTGTTATTTATTCGTTTTTCATGCCTTGCAATTTATTTATCTACTTCTTTCAAGCAATTTATTAAGACTAGTCTTTCTAGTCTTAGACTTATTCATATCAAGTCAAAACGATTTTCTTTTTTTTTTTTTTCTTTTCTTTCTGGGACTAGTCTATTCTTTGTCCTGGATTGTCTTAATAAAGTTAAGGCTCCTAATACATGATCGGGATACCTTGATGAAATTAAGGTTCTTAATGCTTGACCATATTATTACGTTTATTTACTTATGAGTATTTCTTTCTATTTTATTTTGTATTATTCTTACCTTTACATTGCTACATAATCATATCCATGCATGATTAGAATGATGTTGTCTTACATAAAAATAAAAATGGGTTCTTTCTTAAACGAGGAAAAGTAAACTAGATTTTTCAACAAGAAGTCTAAGTATTGTTTTTAATACATTCTTTTCAAAAAATTAAACAAGTTAATCATAAATTCTAAAGTGCTAAAGATTTCTTCAAATGAAAGGAACTCGTTTCTTTTATAAATCAAAACTAAATACTCCATAAAGATATAATTTTTAGCATTAAACTTAAGATTTTAACTCAACCATATCTTTTATAAAACTTAAATAGGTTCACTATAGACTCCAAAAACCACATGCTAAGAAAGTTTCTTCAAAACTTAAAATTTATATTGTTATTCTCTTTTCAAAACCAAAATGAAATTTTTGCTAAGTTCTAATATTAACACTTCTTTATTAAGAAAGCTTTTCTTATAAACTTATCTAAAAGAATTATTCCACCACTTAATAAATATTAAAGAATAAAACAAGTTCTTCAAATCAAGGTAAAAATCAATTCACTATTTTAGAAACCAACTTAGAAAAATAAAATTTGCTAAGCAAGTAAAGTTTTAAAGGTAAACTTATTTTCTAAGGAAGAAGAAGGATATAAAAATGAAGGGAAAACATACATTTAACACAATTCCAAATATTTGACCACACCAACAACTTAAAGAAATTTTAAAAAGCTTATTTTTCAATCACTAGAAGTAAAGTTGGTAGATAACTTAAAGAACCAAATTTTTGGGAATTAATTTACTTTTGAAAAGTGAGAAAATGAAATTATAATAGGAAAACACTCACTCATCACAACCCAAGTATATTTTAGTTTTCCTTCTTGCAATTCAAAAAGAAGAAATTTTCAAAGTCTCATCTTTTAAAACTCTTAAAGATAAATTGTTTGTGAAATATCAATATTGAGACAATACTACAAAAATCATGCATACAATATGAGTATATATATATGTCACGCCTCAGAGGGTACCCTAGTTGTACTGTATTGTATATAGTATTGATTTCCATACAATACAACTAGTTACTCTACGAGGTGTGACATAAAAACAGGATCTTTTAAGTTGCTTGATAAGAAATGATGTATATACACAAAATATACAAAAACAGATAAATAAACTTCATATAGAGTTTGTATAAACTATTACAAACTGGTTTATCATCTTACAACTAAGAACATAAAATAGATGTAAGCTTGCTAATACAACAGATATAAATCTTCCTTATCTACTCCTATAACATGCTAACTTGGCTACCTTACCCGTTCTATTCCTCGAGACAGTACTAGCCACGGCTTGAGAATGATCCTGAAAAATCTGTTAGAGTATGAGCATTTCTACAACTCAGTGAATAACCATCACATATTACACATCAAGTACAGTAAACAAGTAATTTATCAAACAAGTGTAATGCAACATTCAAGCATATGTACAATTACAAGTTTGGACAACCGAAATCCAAACAGGATGTAGATTTATGCCCTCACATCGGGGTTGAAGGAACCTAGTTAAGGATCATATCCTTATGACCCACCTGCTCAGGAGAAACAGAGAACCATAGGAATAATAATACTCACTTTATTCTTTTCTTTATGATTATAGTTTCTTCACTCAATTTCCTTTAAGAACAAAGGGACTCCATTAAGTATTAGTTATTTCAAGCTGATACGACGGGCGACGTTCCTTCTTTTGCCAAGTAGTTCTCGTGGAACTGAACAGAACAGGGATAATTTTGGAAGAACTAGGAAATTTATATCTAGAAAAACCAAACATTAACCGAGATCCGAAATTCTAACATGTAGCAAGCGGTCACACCTTTATGCAATGTTTATGCAAGTTATGCAATGCATGATCCTTTAAGTATAAGCCTGTCAGTTATAAGTCGATTATAAAATGACCACACAGTTTACAGACAATATTCAACATGCTTCAACAAATTTCCACTCAAATCTTGTTATCACTTTTAATAATCACAATTTAGCACTCAATTCATCCACCACTCAAACAACAATAATTCCCATCCCCACATGCTTCATACAATCATTTTCATATGTAACTTTAGATGCTACTAATGTGA
This sequence comes from Combretum micranthum, assembly GCA_024138025.1. Lineage (NCBI taxonomy): Eukaryota > Viridiplantae > Streptophyta > Magnoliopsida > Myrtales > Combretaceae > Combretum > Combretum micranthum. Next base: position 950,614 of record JAMXBD010000027.1, read on the forward strand.
CAGACACAAACAATGTAATAGATTAGAGTTATTCACCTGCTCATGGTGCTTTTAATCGTAGTAATCTTTCGGGAAGTCTAAATTTGATTCAGATTCACCTATTAGATGAATGAAGTTCCATAAATTGGATAATTGACTTTGTAAACAATTCTTAATGATTGTTTAAGTGTCTTAAGTAAAGTCATTTCTATCAATTCTAAAGGTAGTCTATATTTAATTGTTAAAAGACTTATGAAATATCCTATATTTTTATAAAATTCGTATGAATATACTTCCTCTACTAAAAGTGATCTAATTAGTTCTAAATTCATGTTTTTAGTACAAAATCTTTAAGTATACTTATATTACTTATCTTATCTTACATTTTTATGTATAAATAAGTGTTAAAAAGCTCATTTTACCTATAGTATGCTAGTTACTAAATTTATTTGTTTGCAAATGGTTTTCTATAATTAGTGTAAGATTTTCTCAGGTCTTATTTTTATTTCTTAGTCTTCTTAAGATTTTACTAATGGCAAAGAATTTTATTCGAACTTTAATTTATTTTACCCATTAATGTATTTAGTGATATTAATATTTTCTATTATTGTATACTTTGTCTTTCAACCTTATGTAAGATGAATTCTTAATTAGAATTAAGGGGTTCCATCTAGATTACTAATGACCATTACCACATTATTTTTAAGTTCATCAAAGTAATTGTTGTGCATTCGGTTTTTTAATATATTCCTTAAGATTGTTTCTAATCCACTTAATTTCCTTATCTATATTTTAGTAAATTTCTATTATGAGTTTTAAGTTCAAGACTTCTCATAGGTAGTATATTGGCTAGTTTTAATTGTTTAGATGACAATTATAATGTGTCTACTAATTTACAAGGTTATGAGCTAGGGTTTTCAAGACAATGGTCTTGTAGTAACTTCAAAGTTAATTTCTAAGGTTTTCTAATGTTTAGAAAAATTTTCTTCAAAGTTTCTCCTTATTCTAATTCATTCAAAATAATTATCCTACATCATCTCCATTTATACTACCATTAATATAACTCTATGGAGGCTTCTAATATTAAGTCTATGGCAATGTATGTCATTCATTTCCTCAATTTGGAATGAGGAAATAAATCAAAGGTTTAGGACTTATCTTGAGGGCTTAGGAGTGTAGATGGCAATTCCTCCTTTCTATTTAGATTAAGGCCTACATATTTAGCAAATTAGTAAGTCTACTACATTTCATGAAATAAATGACTAACTTTACAATTTCCTACCCTTGTCTCCTTAATGGTAGAATGGTTGATGGCTTTCTATAATGGTAGTTGAAGCTTAGGTTGTGTGTTACTTAATTTGTTGGAGTGCTAAAATGAAGGCTAGAGGATACAAAGGGGGGAATTTTTTTTGAAATTGTGGAATGTGAGTTGTGTGTGTGTGTGCAGATTCACGTGGAGTAGGGGAGGGAGAGTGGGCTGGTGGTTGAAGTTTTGACTTCCTAAATTGACTTAATCCTCTATTTATAGATGTAGATAACTTGTAGACTAAGTGTTGAATTAATTAATTAAATTGTTTTGTCTAATTTCTGGTGGATAGAGGGCTTTCACGGTGGCTTCTTGGGGTAGGAGCTGATTTCCAAGTCTTCCTAGCTGATTTGGAACAAGTGTATTAATTGTAATAATTAAGGTGTTGTTGGAACAATTTAATTAAGTCACTTGTCCAAGTTCTTAGCCTTTTATTTCACCTAATTACTCCTTGCTGCAGTGGTGATTTGTGGACTCCTTAAAGCAGTAACTTGGACCCCTTATCAACCGTAACTCATGTCTACAAATTGGTAAGAATAGTAAAAAATTTAAATATCTAACTAATTACATCAAAAACTATCCCCTACATGAATATTAATATTAATTTCAAAAATTTTATTCTAAAAAAAAATTTAATTTAGGTCCCAAAATATTTCTACAATATGGTTGACTTCAAATTTTAAGTTTAAAATTTACGCGATTTAGTATTTTTAAAGTTTGGTCTTAAGCGATTAGGGTTTCAGGGCCTAAAAGGTTAAAATATAAAATTGGTATCTATGGACTCTAAATTTCCTAAGTAACGTTATAGTGTAGTCTAAAATTTTTATTTGAACTCTAGATTATTAATTATAGGCTCGTTTATAGCTTTTTAGTACTTATTTATAATCCTAACGGTTTATCTTTAATGGATCATTTTCATTCTATATATACTACAAGTCATTGGCTTTCTAATGTTCTTGAAATAAAATTTTATTTACACTTATATTCTAGATTCTAGACTCGGATTATAAAATTTAACTATAGTTCTTTTAATATCTAAAAATTCCCGATCTAGGGTTTTTAGATCATAAATAGGTTTATAATACTCTAGAATTTCTAACTAAGGTTTAACCGAGTAAACGAACTCCAATATCTATCTTAATTTTTACTATCCTATTTCCTTAGAATTCTCGAGGTTTATAATATATATATATATGTTCAAAGGATTTTTCAACTATATATATATCCATATATTTCGCTTAAGGATTTTTGAGTAAAGAGAAGTTTGGAAAAATCATATTTTGTGGACCATAAATTCGCAACTATTCTGTACCATAGTATTTTGCAACCTAAATGGCTTTTTATGAGAAAAATAACCTTAGAAATGGATAGATTTTTTCGAGTAGATAGAAAACGGTATATTATATGCGAAATTCCAAGTTAAAATTAGCTAGTTATAGCCATTTTAAGTTGGGATTTCCTCTTATCAAAATTTTAATGCAAATGCTAGAATAGAATTAGAAAGTTCAAGAAGAGATTCCATGAAATACTCATTTCGGGTATTTCTTTCGTTTAAGTAACGAAGTGTGGGAGGATCCATATTCGAAGGACCATTACAAGTAAAGAGTTTTTAGCAAGGATGGCCGAGTGAGTTTATTTCCTACATTTTACGTACTTGTTTGTGCTTGTAGCTAGATGCACTAGAAGTAGGAAAAGATAAAAATGAATTTTGTATGGTGACATTGATTAAAAGAATACTAAGCATATCGGGACATGAATTGTTGTTAAATCAAATTGTGTTTTATTATTACCATGCTGGAATGTCTGCAATTCTATAATCGCTTTAAAGTACCTTAATTACATATTTCAAGATATATATATTAATTGATTCATGCATATCACGTAATTAGTTTCATTTCATGAGCTACTATACTCGATGGGACAAGAGTATAGTAGTCGGGTTTGCAGGAGCCATAAATCTGCAAGATGGGCGAATAGGAGCCAGAAAGAACTATTTCAGGATGGGCGAGTAGGAGCCAGAAATAAACTATATAAGTTGGATTTCAAAGGTAGGTTTTAAAGAGCCTGAAATACTTAACCCTGAATGGAGGGGTAAATCCATTCAAAACATATGATTTCCGGTATTGCTTGTTCACTTGCTTGATGCATTCATATACTTGTTTAATAACTTGTTTGAAATTATTGATACGAGTACGTTGATTCAAGGAATATTTTCACTAAGCTAGTTATGCTTATACTCCGATAGACGTTTGTTGTAACAAGACCAATATTTTTTACGCCCGAGGACTTCATATACTATAGTGGGATTTTGTTTTGGGGAGCTTCTGGAAATCTTTTGAAGATCTTAGGCTAAACATCCTTTAATATCTTTTGGTATTAGTATTGTTTCCTTGTGTAGAAGACTAAGCTAATATTATGATTGTTTGGAGATTTATAGGGAAAAGCCCCTAAGATGATATAAGGATTATATTCTCTTAATGTTAAATTAGATGGTTATCTAGATTTCTTGTATGCTGTATTTACTATCTAAAACTACACATCCCACCGATGTCTCCTATTATTGTGATAGATGCCTTACATATGGTGTTGAAGCTTTCGCATGGCTTCGGGAAGTCATTCTTAAGTTTTAATATTATATGTGGCGGACTGCCACGTTTGAGGTACCCTTTGGGTCGTGACAACCATGCACCTTCCCAAACATGCTGTTTCATTCCAAAATTCTCTAAATTTGATTTCTTTCTTGTCAAATTCATTTGGTTTCTTCACGATGAGTTTCATATTTCCTGAAATCGACAAAGTAATCGATTAAGAACCAATCCTTGATGATTTTCCTAAAAATATCAATTTAAAGATTCCAATTCATCTTAGAATTAAGGGTGCTAATGCATTTATCAACCTTAATCTCCATAGAATAACAAATCCACACCTTTTTCCTTGATTTAACCACATAAATTCTTCAAAAGAACAAATCTCCTCAACAAATTCTTTAAACCCTAGAACTCCATTTAATGCCAAACAAACCAAAGTTCATCAAAAACTACTTTTATAAAATCATAAAGATCAACAACATTGAATACTTACCTAAACTTGATCCAAAATCCCACTTAAACAACAAATATCTATATCTCCAAGAAAACTAGGGTTTTCTCCAATGTCCCCTTCAAGACAACAGAAAAACCCTGAGGAAAACCATATATTTTAAAGATCCTAAAGAAAAGATAGAGGTCTGACTACCTGAATCCGATCTTCCAAATCTCCTTGGATGCTAGAACCAAGCACAGAGAGGATTATCTAAGTTTTGGTGATGTTTTGGAGAAGGAAGCAAAGGAATACATATAAAGGATTTTGTGCAACTTTTTATCTTTTGTGCAACATACATCGGCAGTTCCTGAATGTAGGTCACGGTATAGCTTGAAAGCTGGTGGCAAAAACGTTAAACACTGGTGGCAAATCTGTTTGCAAGTTGTCTCGGGTCATTTCCTAGAACTTGTACACTAGCATATACGCCGGTAATATACATATTAAGGCCAGTTGCATACATATTAAGGCTGATGGCGCACCTACAAACACTAGTAGCATAAAAGTTTTTTTTTTTTTTTTTTTTTTTTTTTTTTTTTTTTCAGTTTTTCACAATTTAACGCCACCCCAATGCTGCCTAAGCCATAGCAACATATGCCGGCTATGTTGGATCCTACACTGGTGGTGTTGATGCCGGTGTACAATTTGTTAAAATCCGTTACAACATAATTATACTTTAATTTTAACTATATAACCTTCTTATTTAATATCATTTGACACTTTTACCCTTCTTTATAAATTATTTATTCATATATTACATCTCTCCCATCCTAAAAGAAACTTTCCTTCTCAAAAGTTACCTGGATTATTGAAAAGCTCTGGGTATTGTGTCTTCATTTCCTCTTTTAGTTCCCAAGTAGCTTATCGTTCTAACTGATCTGTCCACTGCACCTTTGCATACTTAATTACCTGCCTTCTTAAAATCTTCTCCTTAGAGTCAATGATCTTCAAGGGCTTCTCAATTGTGGACAAATTTGGTTGTACTTCCAACGTTTCCAAGGCTATTATTTGTTTGGGATCTTTTACATTTTTCCTTAACAGAAACACATGGAACACACTGTGTACTCCTTCTAAGCTAGGCGGTAAAGCTAATTGTATGCTACATTGCCTATCTTTTTCCAGAATCTCATACGATCCAATATATCTGGGATTTAACTTACCCCTCAAGCCAAATCTGACCACACCCTTAGTTGGCAAGATCTTAAGTAAGACTTGTTCTCCCACTTGAAATTCTAAAGGTCTCCTTCACTTATCAACATAGCTTTTCTGACAACTTTGGGTTGCTTGCAACTTTTGTCTGATCAATTTGACTTTATCATTGGCATCCTATATCAGTTCTGGTCCCAAAATCTATCTATCACCTCCTTTATCCCAATGAATTGGAGATCGACATTTTCTACCATACAAAACTTCATATGGTGGCATCCTAATCGATGCTTGATAGCTATTATTATAAGCAAATTCTACTAATGGCAAATAATCATCCCAGCTACCTTTGAAATCTAATACACATGCCCTCAACATGTCTTTTAGAATCTGAATAGTCTTCTCAGATTGTCCATCTATCTAAGGATGATAAGCTGTACTGAAAACCACTTTGGTGCCTAAGGTTTCATGTAGACTCTTCTAGAATCTCCCAACTAATCTTGTGTCTCTATCAGATACTATAGATACTGGTATTCCATGCAGCCTCATTATCACCTTGATATGTTATATTGCCAACCGCTCCAATTTGTATCCAGTCTTAATCGGTATAAAGTGAGCTACCTGGGTCAATCTGTCAACAATCACCCATACCAAATCAAAATTTTCACTAGTCTTAGGTAGAGTAGTAACAAAATCCATTGCTATGTGCTCCCACTTCCACCGAGGTATTGACAAAGGCTTCAATTCACCTGCCAGTCTTCTATGTTCAATGGTAATCAATTAACAAGTATAACACTTAGAGGCATACTCTGCTATTTCCTTTTTCATGTCGTTCCACCAGTACAACTTCTTTAGATCTTGGTACATTTTATTCCTTCCAGGATAGATGGAATAACTAGAATACTATGCCTCTTTCAATAATTCCTTCTTAAGCTCTCCTTGCTCTGGCACACAGTCTTCCTTTGTATCTCATAACACCTTCTTCATCTACATGAAATTTAGGTGCTCTGCCCATTTCCATTCTTTTCTTTATTTCCAATATGCTTGGATCTTCCACTTATGCCATTTTGATCCTTTCAACAAAAATAGGCCAAAGCTGTAGGTTTGCCAATCTTGCACCCACTTGTCTAGTTACTATCTCCAGCTAAAATTTTCTCATATCATCTATCAGATGTCATTCAGATGTGATCATAGCTGCAAGATTCTCCACTCTCTTCCTACTTAAGGCGTCTGCCACAACATTTGCCTTTTCAGGATGGTACTGGATATCTACATCATAATCTTTGGTAAGTTCCAACTAAATGGGTGAAGGAAGCCTTACATGGATTAATTATAGAGATTCAAGAGAAAGAGGATGTCCAACAAGACTCCAACACATATGTTAAGTTAGTCAATATGTTAGAAAGGATTGAAGATGATATAGGCTGCCAGCTTTACTTGGAGACACGCTAGCCTTGATTACAAACCTGTGCAACGATCTTAACGCTGCTAGCTCTCACATTTACGCCGTCAGTGTAGAAGGCCGATCTTCAAAGTGATAAGGATCAAATTTTTAAAAGCTGACATTAAGGCCATTGGTCTTGATCATGTAAGCCGCCAGCTTATGGCCGACTTTGATGTGTTTGATGTGACTTTTTAAATTTCTTTTGTTTTTCTTTGTTTGTTTCTTTTCCAAGGCTATTTGTGAAGCCTATATGAACCCTGTATGGATACTTTCATATGATAAGCTGAATGAATACAATTTTGAGAGTTTTCTTCCAATTGTGAGGACTTTCTCTTAGTTTTTGAAAAAAGGACTAAATTTGATTTCTTCATAAGAGCTTGAGAAGGTCAACTTGATAACTTAGGTTCCAATCGACAGGTTTGGTCGGGGTCTGGTTCTGATCTTGATAGCTTTGGTTCTAATCGATAGGTTTAATTAGGGTCACATTCTTGTTTGCTTATTTCAAGGGATCCTTGGGGTTCTTTTCCATCGTCGATTACTGGGTCTTAGGTTTCTTCATCTAGGGTTCATGTCATTTGGTCTTAGAGCCTTTGGCTTATTGAATCAAGTAATCCTATGCTTTTGTTTTCTTATTTTATCTTTGTTTTGTTTTGTTTTGTTTTCCTATCTATCTTCTTTTCTCGAAATCCTTTCTAGTGTGAAGTGATTCATTCTTAGTAAAAAAAAAAAAAAACAAGGAAAGAAGATTCGGATTTAAAAAAAAAGAAGAAATTCATGACAAAAAAATTGGTGATATAAAGAAAAGGGAGAAGAAAAAAAATTCATATTAAAAAAAAATTGTTGCTGATACTTTTATTGTCCGTTTGAGTTTCTTTCTCTCATTAGGAATATCCTTTTAGTGTTCTAATTTCTTGTCTCTTGATTCTGTTTGTTTTTGTCTTTGGGATTTGAGTTATTAAATCTGATTTTCCTTGGTTTTTATGAGTTGAACTTATTGATCAAGTTCTGATTAAGGACTTACAAGGGAAAGTTGAGCGGTAAAAGGCAAGAGCATTGAGTCTAGTATCGAGAAAAACCAAATTAGAGTGAAATACAAGGATTTCACATCTGTTCAGTAACACTGAGGGAGTGTGTGAGGTTTGACCCATTTGTTTAGTTTTTTTTTCTTTTGCAGGTTCTAAATCATCAGTAGTGGTGATGAAAATCTTGAGATGGATATGGAATTGTTCATGAAATCTATACAAGATCAATTTTAGAAAATGACCATGAGGTTGGACAATTTAGTGTCTCCTAGTAAATCTGGATCGAAGAAAGGGGAAAACCTAAAAGTGGGACAGATTTGTGAGTATCATCAATATGAAGGTACCCTCTTTCCAGAGAAAGAATGATCCAAAGTTGTGCCTGGAATGGGAAAGAAAAGTGGAGCACGTGTTCAATTGCCATAATTATTTTGAAGAGAAAAAGGTTAAGTTAGCAGCAGTTGAGTTCACAAATTATTGCAGTATCTGGTGGGATCGATTAATGATTAACAAACGTAGGTATGGTGAACAACCCATTAGGTCATGGGAGGAGATGAAAATTGATGAGGATCGAATGGCATCATTTGTATTTATTGTTTAGTTTGAATTTATTTTCCTTGTATTTATTGCTTAGTTTGAATTTCTTTTATGTCTTCCATGTATTTATTATTTTTTGCATAGTTTTTAGGAAAACCCATCATATGTAATTTTTTCATACATACTAGAATGGAATGAATGAAAATTTGAGAGCTTTTTCTCTTTGAGTTTTGGAATGAACTTTTTTGAACTTATCGGGTTCTTTTTTTACCCGTGGAGTTCACCATGACTTATCAATCGGGTTTTCCATCCCCGATTGTCGCGTCCTCCTTTATACCAAGGTTCTTGGTTGGTATTTCCTAAAGGGTCAAGATTCTTATATCAAGGTTCTTAGGATTACTCAACCAATGGGTATCGGTTTTCCATTAGGTTTCTTAGACAGTCCTTGGGGTTCAATTCTATTTGACGAACGTTGGGTCTTAGGTTTAATATATCTAAAGTTTTCTGTATCATTTGAATGATGAAGAACCCTAGGTATGTTAAACCTAAAACCCTACGATCGTTGTGGAAATCGAAACCCAAAAGTATCGTCTTGAATAAGTGATGAATTCAGAACTAGACCCCAACCAAACCTGTTGATTGAAACCTAAGTTATCTAGGTGATTTCCCTAAGCGCTTAGATTGAAGAAATTGAAAGGAGTTCTTTCGCAAAGAACAAAAGAGAGAGTACTCTCGAGAAATGTGTTTTCATTCAATAATAATAATTTGCTCAATACATAAGATGAAGCCTCTATTTATAGGCTTACATAAAGACCTAATTAATGAAAAGACTTGACCTAAAATTAATGAAAAGACACGACCTAAAATTAAAAGACAATTTCGAGGCCTTCAAGGCCGGTTCTCCATGCCTTTGACCACCTCTTTGGAAGCTTGAATGATGTGAATTAATATTGGTTCTTCCTTAGTGAAGCTTGACTACTTCTCTTGCAACTCCATCACTAGACCGTGCAAAGCTTCTCTCATTCGCTTAGCTCTAGCTCGTGTCATTAGTCCTCCAATACCATGCAATGGATCATTGGACTTTGTTTCTTTAAAACTCGATGTTAGCCGATCCCCATCAAAAATTGTGATGAAAAAGAGGTTCATTCCCAGTTACTATTATAGAGACTTGTGCAAAAAGTTGCAAAGTTTGACTTAAGGCTTCATGAGCATGGAGGATTATTATAGAGATGGAAGTAGCCATGGTTAGAGCTAAGGTGGAGGAAGACTAGGTTGCTACAATGGCTGGATTCATCGGTGGATTAAATAAGGATATTGCTGATATAGTAGACTTGCAGCGTTATGTGGACATAGGAGAGTTGTTACATAAAGCCATTAAAGTAGAGAGGCAACTGAAGTCTAGGTATAAGTTAAGTTATGGTTCATCTTCAAAATCTTTGTGGACATCAAAGTGGAAGGATCATAAAGTAACTTTAAAATCAATAGAGGATTAGAAGGACAAAGATCCAATTTCTTCTTCAAAAGGTAAATCCGAAGCCAAATCATCCTCTAAGTTACGTGATATTAAATGTTTCAGTTGCCAAGGATTTAGACATATTGCTTTCCAATGTCCTAATAAGAGGGCTATGGTTATACGAGATAGCGATAATGTGGAGAGTGTTAGTTCCGGTGATAATATAATGCTACCACTAGAAGACTGTAGAGATGTAAAGTATGAAGGGCTAGTGGAGGGAGAATTTCTAGTTACTAGGCGAACTCTTAAGGTCCAACTGTGGCATGTTTTTCATATTAGATGTCATGTGAATTACAAGGGATGTAGGTTGATTATTGATAATGGAAGTTACACAAATGTTGCTAGTACCTTGTTAGTGGATAAGTTGAATTTGAAAACTTCAAAGCATGAGATGCCTTATAAATTGCAATGGTTGAGTGAATGTGGGGAAGTCAAGGTGACTAAGTAGGCTTTAGTTGCATTCTCTATTGGCAAGTATCTCACCCTAAAAACGGGCCTAGAAAGATAACCTGAAGTTATTATATCACGTGTACACCCGCAATATGAGAACCATCTTGAAAGTCAGAGTTTGCAAGACTCTGCCTGGATAATTATTTTATAAACATTTAATATGAAATTCATTTGTGATAAATAAAGGAAATCCAATTTCCAACAGTTCAACAGAACCGCAAAGAATCGGTATCCCTTACCAAATAGTAAAATAAAATTAATCATCTATGTTTTACAAATTTCGAACTACAAGGCTTCAAATCTAGTATATAAACAAGACTTATTTTACAAGAAATAAAACTTAAATAAACTATACTATTTATCTATTTTTTGTTCCAAACTCGTCTTCTATCTTCAAAGGTTCTTCTCTACACAGACCTATCCCAAAACCGATGCTTCAGCTATTCCTGCACCAAAACTATGGAGTGTGAGTTCAACCATAGCTCAATGGATAACAAAACCAAATCACACTACAAACAAATGTCAAACAAGTTTTTATTTAAAAAACATATGCAATGCATACTCAACCATATGATATGCACAGTTTAGATGACTGAAATCCAAACCAATGGAGATTTACACCCTCTCTTAGGGGTTGAAGGACTAAATATAGGCCATTCATGCCCAGAAGAACTGCGGACTAAGGAAGGGGGTATATTCTCAACCTTGAGCCTTCAGCTCATATCCTTCTTAGCACAAAAATCATTTCTTTTATACCATAGATATAATCGTCAACTGCCCCTTGGACATAGCTAAGGAGGGTGGATTTTAATTGGAAATACTTTTTATTTAAAAATAACCTTTTAAACTTCCCCTTAGACTTAGCTAAGGAGAGAGGATTTTCTTTGAAATTCATTTTATTGAAACATAGCCTCTATCTACTCCTTAAACAAGGCTAAGGAGTGAGGACTTTCTTTTAAAATAATTTTGTGCATAAATCAAAACATTCACTCCGCCAATCAACTTCCCTTAGAACCACAGAATCTCCCTAAGTATTCATCTCTAAAGCCAACTCCAACACAGGCGACATCCTTCGGTGCCTGCTTAGTTTCCACGAAGGCGATAACCCTACTAGTAGCCTCCATGCTGACCCACTAGTCCCAATCAAGCACTACTATAGAATCGGAATATTAATACGTGACGTAAACCTCTACGAATGCAAATGTGATGTGATGCAAAGCATGACCAATTAATTTAAAGGTCGAATAAGATTTATGTCTTATTAGTTAATGTCTATATCTTTTTTTAGACAATCAATATTATATAAATCATAATTAATACCACACAATTTTGTTTTCACTTATGGTTTAGGGAGTTATCAATCAAATGCAGTCATCAAGCATCAAACGGATTCCCAAACCCCATGCATAATCAATTAGATTTATATTATTTTCAATGCAACTAGATTACAAGCACAAGCAAGGTGAAGAGATTGTTGTTACCCACCTGGCATCCAAACTAAGTCTTAACTATTCTCTAGGAAGATCAAAGCACCACTTTATCAATCATCCAATCATCAAAAACATTATCATCAACACCAAATCATCATCATCTTTCATATGAAATCCAAACAGGAAAAGAAAGTTGGCTAGAGGCTATTGAAGAGAACATATAACAAAAGCAAACATCAATCTAATTTATTTTAACTCATTCAAGTCCATTTAGTCAAATAGAACTTAAGTGTGTTAGCTAAGCTCATTTTATGTCTACTCTCTATATTTAATCCAATTATTCATTAAATTTGTAAAAACACTTAACTCATACTTAATTATATCACTTAGTAATCACAACACATTAACTATCATTTATCTATTTCATTTTAGCTTAAAAAGATTCATTTTATATCTAACTATATATACTTAACTAGTGAACACAAGTTTTAACTTTGTTTGGAAAATGTAGCTGCTAGAATCAATCAAAATTTAGGCTATGATACTTTTAGATTTTGCAAAAACTTAAAACATGAATCTTTTTAAGCTTTCTATATCATTTTGAATCACCCCAATCCAAGTTCTGATAAGAAAGTTATGATTAGTTTAAGTTAAGTTGATAAGGAAAAAAAGACAAGATAACCCCTGGTTCCATATAGGGCGTATCAAGGGTGGTAGTGGCCACCAAGCCCCCTTGCCACGCCCCATATCAAGGGTGGTGGTGGCCACTACACCCTTAGCCACACCCCATATGGGTTTAGCAGGGGGATAGTGGCTACCACGCCCTTTGCTATGCCCTGTATGGGGTCAGATTACATCCTTTGCTCCATTTTACTCCATTTTAACTGCTCGTCTACTTGTTTTATCCATCAAACACCATCCAAAACACCATATCAACTTAGCAACACAACCTACAACACTTCTATACACATTTATACTTCTCATTTCATCAAATCATTTGATGCATTCATGCCTAAACAAGCTTAGGTTTTGGCATACACTAATATGTCAAAAGTTTACAAGTTTCGTCTTAAGCTTTACTTATAACTAATATTAAATCATCATATAACAATAATCACAACAAATAAAAACAAGAAACAACATCATACTTACATGTTTAAGAAATACATGGGATATGTTCTTGCTGCTACTACCACTTCCTCCACTCTCGAAACTTTTACTAACATACTTTCCACCTTTTATCTTCATTTCTAGCTTCAATCTATCTCATAAACTACTTGAGATTGAGATTTGATGGTGGAAGTAAGAAAGAAGAAGAGAAGAAGAAAAAGAAAGAGAAAGAAACGTAAAAGAAAAGGAAAGGAGGAAGAAAAGAAAGAAGAATGACAGCAAAGGAGAGAGAATAGGATTAAATAGGATAGAAACAAATTTAATTAAGGATATTTAGGATTAAAGACTTTGATTTAAGCTTGTTAGATCATTATCTTGAGCATTAAAAACAATTAGGAGAAGATTTTAGAATATAAAAATGTAAAATCACTACTTGACTTACGAACCAAGTTTAGAAACTTAATTTTGTAAAACTTGATATTTAGTTGAGTTTGGGCTTAGAAACTGATATCTTTAAATAAGTAGGTAATATCAAAACTGATGAAAATTGGAGATATAGAATTTAGATTAAAGAAGCTATATCTGAGTATTTTAGAAATCTAAGTATTAAACTTAAGAAAATCCTAGATCATTTATAGATTAAAAGGAAAGAGTATTTAAATTAAAATTGATTGATAAAATAGTGTAATTTGGCTTGTTGGGAAAATAATTAAAGAGAGTAAACAATTTGAAACAAATAGAGTACAAATTTAATAACTAAAAGGATTTAAGAAAGTTGGTTCATGAAATGGATAATTAAAACAAATAAAACATTGAAAAGGAGTATTTGAAATCTCGATTTCAATTAAGTCAAGTTACTAATTAATTATATCAATCTATCCATTTATTACCCATAATTCAAATCACTTATTTTAATTAAACTATCTAAACTCAGTTATTACATTATACTCTAAACAACTTAAGATTAATTATCCATTGATAGTTGACATTATATTAGCTTTAGTTTTCATAATTCGAAAGTTTTCAATCATTTTAGGAGTTTATTATTTTGCTCAATCTTTCATTATTTTAATCCAATTAATTTAGATTGAAATTTGATATTGTTTCCACTTTCATTGCAATTCTGAATTATTGAATAATATATTATTTATTAGGTTAATATCTTATATTTTTGTATTCATTGTCCAATCTGTTTTATATTTCTCATTAAGTTATGCTTTCTTACTATATTAATTTGGAGTTTTTTATAATATTTTTATTTTCATAAAGCGTCTTAAAATTTAGAGTATGAAAAATTTAGTAACATTCTTTTATAATTATTTATTTACTCATCATTCATTTATTTACATACATATATTTTTAATTTGACCCTGGTTACTTTTGTATTATTTTATCTTGAATTATAATAATTTAAATTTTTAAACGATCATTAAATTTTTTAAATTTCAATATTTTTAGATCACAAGGAATTTGGAATGTTTTCCATGACTTTTCTTAAAACTTTTTCAATAATTTTACATTATTTTCTGAATTGTATGAATCTGGGTTATTACAGATAAGTACCATGATGAGATTTTGTGTGATGTGATACTAATACAGGCTAATCATATTTATGAAAAACGAGAACCTTAGGTATACAAAACCTAAGACCCAGCACTCGATGAACCCTAGGATCGCCTTAAAGCAAGCGATAAGAACATGACCCTAACCAAACCTATCGATTGGAACCTAAGTTGTCAAAGTAGATTTCCCCAATCTTCAATGCTAAAGAAACTAGATTTAGTCATTTTTCAAGAACTAAGAGAAAATCCTCACAATGGAAGAAAACTCTCAAAATTATGCATTCAACTGATATTTGATATTGTTATGATCATTATAGGGGTTCATATAGGCTTCAAAAAATCCTTGGAAACACAAACAAATAAAGAAAATTAAAAGAAATTCGAAAGGTCACTTTAGACCAGCCTAGGATGGCTATAAGCCAGTAGCTTATAGGTTAAAGGCCGATGGCCTTTATTATCAAAGCTGGCAGTGTTAGCATCAGTATTTAAAATTTTCATTATGATCACTTACAAAGTCGATGGAAAGCCAGCAGCTTATCCCAATACGTTGGTGGTGTTAGCCTTGATGGCTGCCGACATTGAAGCCGATGTACAGATCCTGCAACAAAGGTTGGAGCATCTCTAAGTTCAGCTGGTAGCGTTTGTCTTCTACACTTGTCTCTAACACGTTGATCAGCTAAAACATGTGTTGGACTTCATAGCTTGATACTTTGATCCTCTATGACTTGATTTCGCTGAATTACTTTGATCTCTATGGTCCATGTGATTCTTGAAGTCTAACTCTCTTAAAAATACTTTAAGCTCTCATTTCGATGCTTTTTGATTCTCATCACTTATTTTGTTAGGGCAACCATGATAGTTTGATAGGAAGGTTAGTCATGATGGATACAAGAATCATTATTCTTTTATTCTAAACAAGAAGCTTATGGTACTAACACCTTTAAAGCCATAGAAGGCTTGTGAAGATCAGATGAGGATAACTAAAGAATTCAGAGTGAGAAATAAACACTTGAGTGCTCAAGAGAAGAGTGGAGTATGAAAAAGAGTGACAAACACATACTAGTGTGTAATGAGTGTGAAACACAAACAGAAACACTAGTGAGTGACATTATTGAAAAGAGTGAGGTTAAGAGTGTTATAAAGTTGAGACAGCAACTACTTGTACTTATGTACAAGGATGTTTATATTTCTACTAATAAGCTTAACCATTTTTTGCCAAGTGTGGTCGTTTCTCTATTACAAGAATTTGATGATTTGTTTCCAAAAGAGATACCAAGAGGATTGCCTCCTTTAAGAGGTACTGAACACTAAATTGACTTCCTTCTTGGTGCTTCAGTTCCAATAGGCCAGCGCAACGAGCTAATCTTGAGGAAACAAAGGAGATACAAAGGCAAGTTGATAAATTGATGGGAAAAGGGTTCATGAGAGAGAGCCTTAGTCCATGTTCAGTTCCAGTTATTCTGGTGCTAAAGAAAGATGGAACATGGTGTATGTTTGTAGACCATCGAGCAATGGATAAGATCACAATAAAGTATAAACATCCCATACCCAGACTTGATGATATGCTTGATGAATTGTATGGTGCTTGTAAGCTCCCAGATTTTATGCTACATTTTATGCTTAAACCCTAGAACTAGAAGTCAACGGGAAACCCTAACGTCAATAAACCTATAACAAACCCTAGTGAATTTAGATTCGGCAATCCTGCGCTCTTAACTCCTAAACAATAAAATTGAGTGAATCATAGATTATGGTTTGTAATAATATAGGAGAGCTTAAAAATTCCAGATTCGTCAAAATTTAGTTTGTTTCAGACTCGAATGTGATCAGATTTCGAAAAGCATGCCTTGGTGCTCCGAATGGTAAAAATATTTCAATAACACCGTTAGACTCGTAATAGTATAATGATTTCAAAAATATCAGTTTTATAATTTTTTGGTAACTAAAAATCAAATATAGTTTATTTACGCGTATTTTCGTTACCACCGGTATGAATTGGTCTTATCTACTATTCATGTCACTATTCTACCCTATTTATTACTATTCATCTATTTCTACTTTTTCTACTACATATTCTTACACTCTACCATACCTATTTCTTACAATTTACCTTCTTCTTAAAACTTTATTCACATCATACCCTATACATTATTACGTTTTATTACAAAAATTACAAAATAATAAAATCTCACCCTCTTTTCTCTCTCATCTCCATGCTGACCATACACACACACATTTATTTTTTTCCTTTTCCACTCTATTTAATTACATCTATTCTCTCCATCTTCCCATATTCCCATTATCTCCATGCCACGATAACCTCTCTTTCTTCTACCATCCACATCTCTACATTACATAAAATTCCTACAAATATTTCTTTTCCACATCATATAACTTAACACGACCATGGTATGTGTTTACTAAACCTATAAGTATCATGGAAGCAACACTATGTTCATGTTTTGTTCTTGTTCATGCATAAAATCTCATTTTGTTATTATGTTATTTTATTGTTGTTACATTGTTATTATTGCTCTAATATAACTTCTATATGTTATTAAATATATTTATGTATATATATATTTTCTAGAGCATATAAGTTCACCTAACTTTTATTTATTTATCCCTTGCAATGTATTTATTTATTTCATGCCATTATATTAAGACTAGTCTATTTAGTCTTGGACCTGTCTTTATCAAGCCAAAACAAATTTTCTTATTTTTCTTTTTAGACTTGCCCATGTCTAAGTCTTGGAAGTCTTGATACAAGCTAGGACTTCCAATATTTGATATTTATTATGTGCTTATTTCGTTTCTATATTTTCCATCTTTTATATTAATTATTTTTGTTATGTTACTTAATTATAAACTCATGTTCATACATGATTATGTTGTTGTTGTCTTAATAAAAATAAAAGTTCTTTCTTAAGTAATGAAAATAAGCTAAACTCACTATAAGAACATAATTTATCACTTAGGAAAAGTTTCATTAAAATTTAGAATTTTATTTCAACAAATGCTTTTCAAGGAATTTTAGACAAGTTCATCATAGATTTTAGTGTTGTTGATATGCAAGAACTTTTTCAAAATTTAGCTAAGTAATCCTTACCATCTTTTCAAACTACAAAAATAAAATTATCATTTAAAACTTTAAGGTCAATAATTCTTTGTTATAGAAAATTTTCTTAAAAACTTATATATGAGATCCACATTAATATTTTAATGAGTACAAAAATCAAGATAAGCTTTTGAAAACACGTTAAAATCAACATACCAAGTAAAGTCTACTAAAGGAATGAAATTAGTAGATAACTTGAAAGAACTAAAATTTTTGAACTCAAATTATCTTTTAAGAGTTAAGAAAAAATAACTATATCACCCACTTAATGACTCGAAATTTTTTTTTTCCAACAACTTAAAATAAATTTGTCAAGCTTCCCTTTTTTCATATCAAGGCAAGAATTGTCTATAATGAATGTTTGATTTAGTATAAAGATGATATGTCTGCAAATTCTATGATCACTTGTTCAAATATCTAAGGTTTTTCCATGAGTACTTAATTAAATTGATTCATGCATATCACGTGGTAAGTCATGTTGCATTTACTACTATACACTTGGTGGGACAAAGGCATAGTAGCGAGGTCTGTAAGGCCCAAAACTCTACTTAAACGGCGAATGATTGCCCGAATAAAACGGTGGGTCGACACCAGAATTAACTACATTTTTAGCAACTAGTAGTAGCTTGCATAAAACTATAAAAAACCTTATCTGTAAAGAACAATCTATATGGTCCAGAACACCTAACCCCGAATGGAGGGTAAATCTATTCAACATATGATTCCCAGAAAATTATATGTACTATATGCTTACGTGCTTGTGACATCTCATATGCTTGTCTCAATAACTTGCTTGATTATTGATTGTTCGAGTACTTTATTATGGAAATAATTCTCACTAAGAAAGTAAGCTTACCCCTTCTTAGATACCTTTTGTAGCACCCGTATTTATGATTGAAGCCCTAAGGTTATTTCTCCTAGGTACTACCCCTTTGGATACTGGAGCTTTTGGATGAAGTCAAGGACTAGAAGTAGACTTAGACTTTTAAGTAAAACTCCAGTGTAATTATTTTGATTAGATTATGATGAACTATATATTTTGATACAGGAATGCCCCTCTAATATTGTAAGACTCCTTATATTCCATATTTAAGATGCTTTTGCTATGATTTCCATTCTTAATTGCTATTATGATTATATTCTTAAACAACTTGTTTCAAAGTTTAGTCCTTTATGATCATGAAGGTATGCCTTACACTAGGTATCGAAGTTTTTGGGATGACTAAGGTTGTTATACTTAAGCTTTAATATTGAGTGTGACGAACTGTTGCGTTTAAGGTATTCTTTGGAGCGTGACAGCACTTGATTGTTTTCTAAAATTGACTTGAAAAATGGATATTACCAAATTTGTATGAAAGAGGGAGATGAG
Organism: Combretum micranthum; assembly: GCA_024138025.1. Classification (NCBI taxonomy): domain Eukaryota; kingdom Viridiplantae; phylum Streptophyta; class Magnoliopsida; order Myrtales; family Combretaceae; genus Combretum; species Combretum micranthum. The sequence goes on from JAMXBD010000027.1 coordinate 969,675, forward strand.
TGGAAAACAGCTTTTAAAACTAAATATAGCCTCTATGAATGGTTGGTGATGCCGTTTAGGTTATCTAATGCACCTAGCACCTTTATGAGGTTAATGAATCATGTTTTGCTTGCTTTTATAGGAAAATTTATTGTTGTTTACTTTGATGATATCCTAATTTATAACAAGAATTTGGATGAACATGTTCAACATTTGCTTGAGGTTTTTAATGTCTTGAGTGAAAATAGATTGTATGCTAATGTAAAGAAATGCACCTTTTGCATGGAATTTGTTGTTTTCCTTGGTTTTGTCATAAGTGCAAATGGGATTTCTATTGATGAAGACAAGGTAAAGGCAATTAGGGAGTAGCCAACACCTAAGAATGCAAATGAAGTAAGAAGTTTTCATGGTTTAGCAAGCTTTTATGGGAGATTTGTAAGATATTTTAGTTCTATAGCAGCTCCTTTAAATGATCTTATTAAAAAGAATGTGGATTTTAAATGGACTAAAAAAGATGAAAAGGCCTTCTACACTTTGAAATATAAGTTGACCAATGTACCATTGCTTGTTTTGCCTAATTTTATAAAGTCTTTTTTAAATTGAATGTGATGCATTGGTGATGGAAATCCAGATGCAACATCCAAGGATCCTCTATTTGTCCAAGGTGGTCCAGTCACATGAGCTAAGGCTAAGAGGATGTAGGAAGCTTTAGGAGTATTCATTGAAGATACTTGGAAGAAACAAGCTTTGCATGGAGATTTTGTGAAAGAATTGGATCTAGATGAAGACTGGGCCTTTGTGAACATCATCGAAGTGTCAAAGGAATGTCAAGAGACCAGCCAAGGAGAAAGCTGACCAATAAAACCGCCGGCTTATCTTTAAGTTATCTTTTATTCTGTAACCGCCGGTTTATCTTTTAAGTTATCTTTTATTCCTTAACCGCCGGTTTATCTTTTAAGTTATCATTTATTTTCGTAACCACCAGCTTATCTTTTAAGTTATCTTTTATTCCACAAGTTATCTTTTATTTTCTATAAATGTTGGTGTTTGTCATTTGTGAAAGAACAACTTGAATATTGAGAATACAATTGAGAGAGTTTTCTCTTCTTCTCCTTTGGAGAATTTGTGAACTTATCAAGATCATTTCTTGTGACGTTCAATCCTACACTTTGGTTCTAGTTTGCAATACAATCGTGGGTCAAAGTTTCCTTTTGATCTGATTTAACTTTCCTAGGGTAATGTTTCCATTAACTTGTGTGGGTTTCAAGTTTAACATACTTGGAGTTCGCATCAATCTAGGAAAGGTATTGGTGGTGTTTTGACACAGGATTCCAAGGTGATTGCTTATTTTAGCGAGAAGCTTACTGGTGCAGTATTGAACTATCCGACGTATAACAAGGAATTGTATGTGTTAGTACAAACTTTGCAAACATGACAACATTATCCATCGTTAAAGGAGTTCATCATTCATTCGGACCATGAGAGCTTGAAATACTTGAAGTCTTAACGAAAGTTGAACAAGAGACATGCAAAGTAGCTAGAATTTATTAAATCATTTCCTTATGTGATTAAGTAGCAAGGAAAAAAGAATATTGTGGCTGATGCATTATCCAGAAGGTATGCACTTTTAACTTATTTACATACTAAATTGCTTGGATTTGAGTTTGTTAAGGACTTGTATGACACGAATGCTGATTTTGATCAAGTTTGGAATGCTTGTTCTAAACATGCCTTTGCTGATTTTTATAGGCATGATGGTTATTTGTTTAGGAAAGATAAACTCTGTGTGCCCAAGTGTTCATTGCGTGAGTTGCTTATTAAAGAGACACATAGAGGTGGAAATCATCTAAAATTGGTATTACATTGATTAAATTTTAATTTTAGGTAATGAGGAGCTCATCATAAGGAAATTAAATGAATTCGACAAGAAAAGAATGAATTATGAACCCAAATAGGCATGTATGAAGGGGTATATGAACTTCAAAAGAGATCAATGAATGAAATGGGGTCCCAAACTGAGCCATTTACAAGGGCATTTGGTGCCAGTGTGGGGGTAGTAAGTGAAACGACCTTCCATACAGGGCCATGTGAAGGGGCATTTCACCCTAGTTTGTGAAATCGGTAAGTCAAATAGCCTCCATATAGGCATTTGACAGGCTATTTGAACACAAGCATCTTTCTCTATTATGTTTATTTTTTGAAATTTTTTTGCCCATATAAATACTCCTTAGGAAGATAATGGGAGAGACTTTTTCACTACAGATTTTTTGAGGGATTTTGAGAGGTTTTTTTAAGTGTTTATTAAGGCAAACAAGTCAATGGATTCAAGATTTGGGCCATGCAAGATTCAATTCTCAAGGTTGTATTTATGAATTATACTCTCTCTTATAGATTTTATGTTTCTTTTGTAAATATCATGGAGGAGTAGACTCTAGATATAGGTCGTGTTTGAATTCTAATTTTGTCATATCATAAGGATTTGCTTTTGATATGAACTAAGCCAATCGGTGACGCAACCTAGTAACAATATGTCTAGAATTATGACCTAAGATTGAATTCAAATCGATGGAACCGCGATCTACTGTTTATAACGAAACATGAACCTTAGTATAAGTGAATGATGCCACAATCAAAGGTGAAAATTCGATTAATAAGTCAGATTTATACGCCATGGTAAAACTGATAAGTTCAAGATTAGTTTGTCAAAGAACCAAAGAGAAATTCTCTCAAGAAATTGTATTCAAAGTTATATGTCTTGTTCATACAAACCAAGGATATTTATAGCTACCATGAAAGAAACCTAAAAGGCAAAACAAAAAGATAATTTGAAAATTAACATAAGCTGGCGACTTAAAAAGTAAGTTAGCGGCTTTGAAAAGTAGGTCGGTGGCTTTGAAAAGTATGTTGGCGGCTTTGAGCCGGCTTAGGCCCAATTCTCCATTTCTTCATCCGCTTTGAGGTTCTAATCCATTCCCCTATTGATCTTGATGATGTTAATCAGTTTAAGCTCCTTATTTGGGTGTTTCAAGTGAATTTCCTCATCTTGAATGCTCTGAATCAATCCAATGAGTGCGTCTTTGAATCTTTTGGTCCTAGCTTGGATTGGTGGCATCTCCAAAGGATCTACATTCCATCTACAAGCCTTGACTCCATCATTCCCTTCCTCTTGTAAAGGATTTGTCCTCAAATCACCTGCATCAAAATGACTCAAATTAGTGACATTGAAAATTGCACTCACATTATACTCACATAGTAAGTCCAACTTATAGGCATTATCATTGATGCGCTCAATGACTTGAAAAGGACCATCGCCTCTTGGGAGCAACTTGGATCGCCTCTGATAGGAAACCTCTCCTTGCACATGTGCAACCAAACCTAATCTTCAAGCTCAAAAACTATCTGACGACGCCCCTTGTTGGCTAGTTTTGCATATTGTTTAGTTCGTCGTTCAATATTTTGCTTCACCTTCTCATGAATATGCTTGACAAAGTCAGCTTTCTTCTTGCCATCCATATTAATATGCTTAAACAAAGGCAAAGGAGACAAATCCAAAGGAGTCAATGGATCAAAACCATACATAATCTCAAAAGGAGAAAATTTAGTAGCAGAATGTACAGTACGGTTATAAATTCCACATGTGGCAAACAATCTTCCCAAGATTTACTGTTCTTTTTAATGATAGCCTTTAACAAAGTAGATAAAGTCCTATTCACTACTTTTGTTTGACCATCAGTCTGTGAGTGACAAGTAGTAGAAAACAATAATCTAGTCCCTAACTTACACCACATGGTCTTCCAAAAGTAACTTAAGAACTTAGAATCTCCATCAGAGACAATAGTTCTAGGCATACCATGTAATCTCACCACTTCCCTAAAGAACAAATTAGCAATATGAGAAGCATCATCAATTTTGTGGCATGGAATGAAATATGCCATCTTTAAAAACCTATCCACAACCACAAAAATCGAGTCCTTACCATTCCTACTCCTAGGCAATCCTAGCATAAAGTCCATGGAAATATCAACCCAGGTTCAATAGGAATAGGTAGTGGTGTGTACAAACCATGAGGTTGCACTTTAGACTTAGCTTGCCTACATGTAATGCATCTCTCACAGAACCTCTCAACATCCCTTTTCATGTGGGGCTAATAAAAATGCTCCTATAAAACTCCTAAGGTTTTTGCTGCCCCAAAGTGTCTCATTAATTCTCCACCATGAGACTCCTTCACTAACAGCTCTCTAACATAACAATTAGGGATGCACGATTTGTTTTCCCTAAACATATATCCATCATGCCTATAAAATTTGCCACAAGCAGATTTCTCACTACATGCATAACTCTTAGAAAAGTCTTGGTCTACCGGGTATAATGCTTTAATATGTTCAAAACCAAGTAACTTAACATCTAAAGTAGAGATTATCAAGTACCTTCTTGACAGTGCATCAGCAACAACATTTTCCTTACCTTGCTTGTAGCGGATGGCATAAGGAAAAGTTTCTATGACCTCCAACCACCTTGCATGACGCTTATTCAGTTTGTGCTGGCCCTTCAAGTGCTTCAAAGACTCGTAGTCTGTATGAATCACGAACTCCTTAGGCCAAAAGTAGTGCTGCCACGTCTCTAAAGCTCTAACCAAAGCATACATCTCATTGTCATAAGTAGGGTATTTCAGAGTTGCTCCACTAAGCTTCTTGCTAAAGTATGCAAGTAGTCTTCCTCCTTGCATCAGCACTGCTCCAATTCCTACACCAGATGCATCACACTGAATTTTAAACGTTTTAGAAAAATCAAGTAAAGCGAGTAAAGGGGCATGGGTTAGTTTATCCTTAGTCAATTGAAAGGTTCTTTCTTGTTCTTCTCCTCATTTGAACCCGACATCCTTCTTGATGACTTCTATTAAAGGCGCAACTTGACTACTGAAATCCCTCACAAAGTGCTGATAGAAACTTGCAAATCCATGAAAGCTTCTAACTTGACTCACATTGGTTGGAATTGGCCATTCTCGTATAGCATTAATCTTCTCATCATTCACCTGTAGTCCTTGTGCACTAACAACAAAACCAAGAAACACAAGCTTGTTTGTGCAAAAAGTGCACTTTTTAAGGTGAAATGAGATGATCATCTAAGCTCGTGCTATAAATCAAGATATCATCAAAGTAGACAACTACAAATTTTCCAATGAAAGCACGCAAAACATGGTTCATCAATCTCATGAAAGAGCTTGGTGCATTAGTTAACCCAAAAGGCATAACTAACCACTCATAGAAACCATATTTTGTTTTGAAAGCAGTTTTCCATTCATCACCCTCTTTCATCCTAATTTGATGATAACCACTTTTCAAATCAACTTTGGAAAATATACATGAACCATGCAATTCATCTAACATGTCATCTAAGCGAGGAATGGGATGACAATACTTTACCGTAATGTTGTTAACAACGCGATTGTCAACACACATCCTCCATGACCCATCCTTCTTAGGCACTAGGATTACTGGAACAGCACATGGACTCTTGCTTTCTCTCACATACCCCTTCTCCATCAGCTCATGAACCTGCTTTTGGAAATCCTTGGCCTCCTTGGGATTACTCCTATAAACTGGTTTATTTGGAATTGTTGCTCCTGGTACAAAGTCAATCTGATGTTCAATCCCACGCATAGGAGGTGTAATATACGGAAATATAAAGATGAAAGTATAATTGATTATGAATCATAAGATGATATAGGATGAGTTTAAGGTCAAAACAAGTAAGTTGTAAAAGTTCAAGTTTGATTAGGGAATGAATGATGAAGTTCGGATTTCTTCAATTTTTGACAGATGCTACACTGCCATCTGGAGAATCTACACCGCCAGCGTAGATACGACATAGGAAGGAAACAGTAGCGTTTTTCTTAACGCTGGGTGGAACGCCATCAGTGTACGCGAGCGTTTCTTTTAACATCGGATAGGAATGCGGCTGGCGTTGAACATGGATTTGCTGACGCCGGCAGTGTTCATGTTATTTTTGCCCACGTAGACGCCGGTAAAATAACAAGTACGCCGCCGATGTAGGTGCCGGTGTATGAGCAATTTCTATAAATACAAGACGCGAGAAGACAATTTCAACAGAAAATTTTAATCATATTTTTCCTTCGTATAAAAGAGTTTTGGAGCGTTTTAGAGTTATAGGGTTGGAGAATCATCAAGAGAGTTTTTTTTATCCAAAGTAAGTGATCTTAACCTTCTCCTATGGATTTCATGCGAATTTATATAAGTTTCTTAGGGTTTGGTTAGATTTTGCATGGAGGTTCTTGTGAGGAAACCCTAGCACGTGTTAAGATCCGTGATTAGTGAATGCAAGTTGGGTTTTAGCGATTCAAATCAATAATTTTATCTCTTCTATGATGGATTCAAACAAAATATAAGTTAAACAATCCTTATACGTTCTTTATGTTGTACATATTAGGGTTTTGGTGAAATATTTGGTGTTTGTGGAGTTTTGTGCGGTTCATTGTTGTTCTTGAGGATATTTGTGAAGTTTGATCGGAATAGACGGTGTAGATAGCAGAGATTTTTTCTCAGGTTAGGATTTTTGGAGAATTCATGTCTGTTAGGATATATATTGATAATGTGTTCATATCTGTTGATGTATATATATATGTTGTAACAAGATATTTGGAGTTTGTGGAATTGTTGTTGGTATTGATATAGGAGTTTGTGGAGTTCAAGTTGTTTTTGTTGATGTTGATATCGGATTTGAGGATTTAAATTGTATTCCTGAAATTGAGAAAGGTACGACTAATCCTTGCTTGTTGTTTTTGCTTGAAAGTTTAGTATTGATTGAATGGTTATAGGAACATAATTTCATAATAAACCTAATTTTAGTTTAATAATTGTCTATTCGGTTATGCTTAGCTTTGACCAGTAAAGACCTGGCAAACAGTGATACTGGTAAGGTACCCCGATAATCTTGGTGTGAGGTTATCCCTAGTGGACTTATGCCTTGATATGATTCCGTAAGAATTAGGTATTCTGGATTCGGGATGTTTGGGGAGTACCCACTCATCCATATATGTATATGATTATTATTTTAAAGACTTGTTTGATTTTCAATGGGGTCTGAGTAACTCTGAGTTCGGGATTAGAGTATACCTAATACTGGACCGTGTTGTTTTGTTGGCTCAAGAAAAATAATAATATGACTGTTTGCATTAGTTTAAGTTGCATGTATTATTTGTCTGTTGTATGTTCATATGCATTTGTTTTTGGATTGGAATTATCATACTGGGTGTCGCCGCTTATTCTTTTAAATTTCAGGTACAGGTGAAGAGGGTATAGTATATGATCTTTCTAGATATGAGTTATTCTTTGATAACGGGGATAGCGATAGTGGACCCGATTACCCAGTCGAGAGCTAGTCTTCAGATATCAGGATTTCTAAAGAAAAGATGTGTTTAGGTCTTTTGGAGTTGTAGTTGGATGTTTATATTGTTTTTGAATGAAAAGATTTTGATGTGGACAATTTTTAGTTTTCTGCTGAATTTGTTGGCTATGTGATGCTAACTTGGATTTTATACTTGAACCAGGAGTTTATATTTTATGAGGTATATGTTTTTAGTTTAAATAGGTTTCGTATCCTATGAGATACTTTATGTGTGAACTGACGAGGATGTCAGTTCTATAAGTGGGGGAGTGTGTAACACCCCTCAAATATAGATTGTGGAACTCTAATCACAGAGGTGCCTTTTCGGTGCAATGGTAAGAACTCCAAAGTTAAGCGTGCTATGGGAAAAGCAATACCAAGATGGATGTAAAATACAGAAATAAAGATGGATATATAATGAATTATGAATCATGAGATGATATAGTAAGAGTTTAAGGTCAAAAGAAGTACATTGTAAAAGTTTAAGTTTGGTTGCAGGACAAATATTAAAGTTTGGATTTCTGCAATTTTGACAGATTGTGCGTCGCCTCCTGGAGAATCTACGTCGCTGACGTAGAGACGGTGTAGGATGGGAACAATAGCGTTTTTCTTAACGCTGGGAGGAATGCTGCCGGTGTTCACTAGGGTTTCTCTCAACACCGGCATGGAACATCGCCGGTATAGGGCATGGATTTGCTGGCGTATGTAGTAGGATCGAAGTTCTGGAAAATCAAAGCCCCGATGAACGCTGCAAGCACTCGTGTAAATTTTGCCAGCGTAGGGTGTACGCCGGTAAGATCTACACGTACGCCGTCGGCGTAGGGCCGGCGTATGACCAAATTTCTATAAATACGAGACGCGAAAAATAGTTTCGACAGATTTTCTTTTTATCATTTTCTCCTTCGTATAAGAGAGTTTTGGAGTGTTCTTGGAGATCTGGGCTTGAAGAATCATCCGAAGGGTGTTTTAATCCAAAGTAAGTGATTTTAACCTTCTCTCATAGATTAAATATGAAATTGTATAAGTCTTTCTTAGGGTTTTATGGATTTTCATGAAGGTTTTTGGAGAAAAACCCTATCACATGTGAGATCTGTGAATTGGTGAATGCAAGTTGGGTTTTAGCGATTCAAAATAGTAAGTTTATCTCCTCTATGATGGATTCAAACAAAATACGGGTTAAACAATCCTCATACATTCTTATTGTTGTGCATATGGGGTTTTGGGTGAAATAATTGGTGTTTGTGGAGTTTGATTGGAATAGACGGTGCAGATAACGGAGATTTCTTTTCAGGTTAGAGTTTTTAGAGAATTCATATTTGTTAAGGTATTTTGATAATGCGATCGTATCTGTTGATATATATATATATGTTGTAACAGGACATTTGGAGTTTGTGGAATTGTTGTTGGTGTGGATATAGGAGTTTGTGGAGTTCGGGTTGTCTTTGTTGTTGTTGGTATCAGATTCTGAGGATTTGATTTATATTCCTGAAATTTAGAAAGGCACGACCAATCCTTGCTTGCTGTTTTTGTTTGTAAGTTTAGCATTGATTGAATGCTTGTAGGAACAGAATTTCTTAATAAACTTAATCTTTATTCGGTTTAATAATTGTATGTTTTGGTTGTGCTTGGCTTTGACCAGTAAAGACCTAGCAGACAGTGATACTGGTAAGGTACCCCGATGATCTTGGTGTGAGGTTGTCCTTAGTAGACTCGTGCCTTGATATGATTCCGGTAGAATTAGGTGTTCTGGATTCGGGGTGTTTAGGGAGTACCCACTCATCCATATATGTATATGAATATTATTTTCAAAAAATTGTTTGATTTTAATGGAGTCTGAGTAACTCCGAGTTTAGGATTAGTGTATGCCTAATACTGGACTGTGTTGTTTTGTTGGCTTAAGAAAGATAATAATACAATTGTTTGCATTAGTTTAAGTTGCATGAATTATATGCTTTTTGTATGTGCATATACATTTGTTTTTAGATTGGAGTTATCGTACTGGGCGTCGCCGCTCATTCTTTTAAATTTTAGGTACAGGTGAAGAAGACATAGTATATGATCTATCCAGTTATGATTTATTCTTTGTTAGCGGGGATGGCGATAGTGGACCTGACTACCCAGCCTAGAGTTAGGCTTCATATACCAAGATTCTGAGAGAAGACATGTTTTGATCATTTGAGATCGTAGTTGGATTCATAGTTGGTTTTAATTGAAAAGATTTTAATGTAAACAGTATTTAGTTTTTGTTGAATTTGTTGACTGTGAAGTCAACTTAGATTTTATGTTTGAACAAGGAGTTTATGTTTTATGAAGTATGAGATTTTAGTTTTAACAGGTTTGGTATTTTATGAGTTACCCTATGAGTGTTTACAGGTGATGATTGTATTATTGTGGATAATAGAGCCTTTGCGTATCCTATATAAGAGGGGATATGTGGCGGATTGTAATGCCTTATTTTAGGGCGTTACAATAGATGACCCCCTGGGAAGCGCTAGCACCAAAAGGATAAAATCGTGCGGCGTGTGGACAAAGCGGACAATACCTCTATGGGTAGATTTCCGAGTTGTTACACAGTGCTTTTGGTGTCCTGTTTATGCTTGATTGTGCGCTGGGATAACCAGTGTACCTAGCATCACAATCCCCACCCAGGGTGGTCTAAGGACCTAGGGGCGCCCCCTCCACTGCGGTGGAGCCTGAGGTCACAGGTCGTGACAGGATGTAATCCCTTTGGGATTTCCTTAGGAAAGACATCCTCAAATTCCTGCAAACGAAATAGAACAGCACTAGGCAAAGTGTTAGGTAATTCGTTAGTGCTAAAGCAAGTTTCTTTTTAAATCATTAACAGCATAGGCTGTTTCATCACTAAAGCTCTCCTCACCATGCTCACTCTTGCCACTTAATTCTCCTTTTGCAAGGCTTCATCCTCCTTTTCTCTCACCACCAAAGCCGATCCCCTTTCCACTTGGCTTCTCTCACTCTTTCCAGCCCTCCTCTCTCTTTCATTTTGATTTTTACAATTTTGCTCTCTTGTTTTTCACTCTCTTTGTGTTTCCCCAAAGATTGTTATAACTGCAATTGATCTTCATATACCTGCTTAGGATTTAAATGATGGAGTCATCGTGGCAAAAAGACTAAGGGTAGATCCAATTATGATGCCACCTAGACCGGCTTTAAGGACCCAAGCTAAAAGATTCAAAGAAGCGATCAATGGGTTGATTTAGAATATTCAAGAGGAGGAGATACAATTTCAAATCATCTAGAATGAATCTAAGCTAATCAACATCATTAAGGTAAGCTTAGGAATGAACCAGAACAAGTTTGAAGCGAAATGGATCAAAGCTGGCAAGTAAGTTGCCAGCCTATCTTGGATCGCCACCGGCATAAATGTGATGGAAGCCAGCATTGAAAATGAAGACATCGGATAGCCTATGCTGGATTACTCAATGCCATCGGCCTTGAATCTTACGTTGCCGGCCTTTATGCTGGCTTAGACTAGAAGTTACTCTTGGTTTTTAATTCCAATTTAAAGGCCGCCAGGTTTTATGGTGATACGATTTATTTTTATTATTTGTCTTTTGGTTTTCCTTCTGATGGTTATATAAACTCCTTTGGGTTGTATGAACAAATCAGATTATTTTGAATGAAAATTGAGAGTATTTCTCTTAGGTTCTTGAGTGAACTTTTTTTGAACTTATCGGATCTAATCCGTGGCGTTCAACCTTCGACTTATCAATCAAACTTTCCATATTCGATTATGGTGTCTTCGCTGGATACCAAGGTTCTTGTCTCTTTATAGACAACGGGTTGCTGTCACCATACAAACACGAATGATCTTGGGATTGAAATCAAACGTAATTGTATTGGGTTACATCGAAAGATTGGCATGGTTCATATCAGTTTGGTATCAGAGCCTACTATTTGTTAGAGGTTTGCTTATCTTTCTTCAATTAAAGTTCAAATCTTTTAGGGTTTAGTAGTTTCAGTTCTTTGAAATTTTGTTAAATCTTGATTAATCTTAGAATTCTATCTTGATTGTTCATCGTAGTGATAAAAAAAAAAAAGGAATTTGCACAAAAAAAATTTGTCCAAAAAAAAAAATTGTTTGAGTATCTGATAGAATTGTCATCAAAATTGTCCAATTGATCTGGGTAGTAAAAATATTTGTTTCTGTAATTGTTCTAAAATTCCATTGAAATAGTTTGATCTAATTTTGTCTGTTCGTATTCTCTTATAAGTTTGGGGTTGAATTATGTGGTTAGGTTTTGAATTGTTCGAATTAGTTCTTAAAGAATTAAAAGAGAAATTTTGAGAGGAACAACAATTATAACTGTGTGTAAACACGAAGGAGAGTGAATTGTAAGGAATTATTTTTGCTAACGTGTTTTCTTGCAGGTAGGAAATATGTCTAATCCGAGTGTTTCTGTGGGCGAAAAGGATGTAGTAGACCCAAAAATGATATTAGATGCGTTGACCACTGAGATGAAGAAATTCTTCAGAGAAGGAATGGAGGTGATGAATGAAAAAGTAGAGAAGAGCTTGGAATAACCCACAAGTGCTCCACCTGTATGTAGGAGAGAAAGAAACCCTAGGAGAGGAGTGTGGGTGCAGGATGAAGAGTATGAAGGCATGGGTTCTGAGGAAGAACTTGAGAGGGGATCTATTTGTTGCAATAGGCATTGTGGAGGGACATATAAAGGAGTTAGGAATCAGGAAGATGACTATTTGGGGAATATAAAGATGAAAATTCCATCCTTTCATGGGAAGAATGATCCTGAAGCCTATCTTGAATAGGAAAAGAAGGTTGATTTTGTGTTTGATTACCACAACTATTCGGAAGCAAAAAAGGTAAAACTTGTTGCTATTGAATTTTCTGATTATGCTGTTGTTTGGTGGGACAGCTTTTTTGAAGAGGAGGAGGAATAGAGAACCACCAATAGAAACTTAGGAAGAAATGACAAGAGTGATGAAGAAGCAATTAGAGAACCACCAATAGAAACTTGAGAAGAAATGAAAAGAGTGATGAAGAAGCAATTTGTACCCTCTTATTTTTACAGAGAATTGCATAAATAGGTTGTAAAACCTTAAGCAGGGTACTAAGAGTGTAGAGGAGTACCACAAAGAGATGGAAGTGGCAATGATTAGAGCGAATGTGGAAGAGGACAATGAGGCTACAATGGCAAGATTTTTGGCAGGATTGAATAGGGATATACAGAATGTGGTGGAGCTGCAAAACTATGTTAAGTTAGAAGACATGGTACATATGGCCATTAAAATTAAGAACCAACTCAAGAGGAAGGGTGGAAGTACTTCCCGGTTTGATTTTAATGCAGGCTCATCTAGTTACAAATCAAAATACCGGAAGAAGGAGGAGAAGCAGCCCATTTCAAATGATTGGAAAGGATAGCAACAAGACATGATGATTATGATAGATCAAGAACAAGGACTCAACAGATAAATAATGAGTCATAAACCTAAATTCGATGGTGATTTTGATATCTTATTTCAATAACAACAATCTTTCTTTTTTTTTTTTTGTGCAAATTCCTCCTCTTCTCTTTTATTTTTATTTTTATTTTTTGACAACTCAAACCTTAGATAGCAAATGAATATCCCTCTTTTTTTTATACGTATTTATTTTTCAAATCTAAGTCAAACCCTAAAAATCAAAACTCTTTTTTTTTTTTTTTTGTAAACAACACACTAATCTAAAAAGCAAGAACGATTCAAACAAAAAGAAACGATAAAGATAATGGATAGGATTACTTGATTTCAGAAGCCGAAGCTCCGATACCAAATGATGAAGAACCCTAGGTATATTAAACCTAGAACCCAACAATCGTAAATTGGAATTGAATCCCAAGGAACGTCTTAAAAAAAGTGGAGAAATGGAACTAAACCCCAACCAAACTTGTTGATTGAAACCTGAGTTATCACGTTGATTTCCCCAAGTGATTAGATTGAAGAAAATCTATTGGAGTTCATTCACAAAGAACAAGAGAGAGTATTCTCATAAGATGTAATTTCATTCAAATGATAAGTCCCTAAAACAAGCCATACATTAGGGTTTTATATTCTTCAAAAAACTAACCAAAACACAAAAGAAAATAAAACAACCCGCAATAAAAGGTACACTTGCGGATTTAAAACAAGGCTGGCAGCTTATATTATGACGAAACTTTGGTGGCCTTCTAAGTTGGCTAGTAAGCTGATGGGGATCAGCTAACATCAAAGGATCAAGAGCCAAAGTCCAATGAACCATTACATGGTATTGGAGGTCCAATGACAAGAGCTAGAGCTAAGCGGGTGAGAGAAGCTTTGCAAGGGTTAGTGATGGAGATGCAAGAGAGGGAATCGAGCATCACCAAGGGAGAAACGACATTTATTCACTTGATCCAAGCTTCCAAAGAGGTAGACAAAGGCATGGGGAATTCCCGGGATTGAAGTTACATTGAAGGCCGTTGACATGACATAGGACCATCTGGGAGATATTACTCACGGCACATAATTTTATTCCCTTTAATTTTAGTTTGGTCTCACGTCTGGGAGCTATTGCTGTCACATAGGGAGTTATTGCATTTTTTTTCTTGTGGATGTGAGCCACAGGTTACTTTATTATTTACGGCTGGGATTTATTATTTATATTATTATTTACTCCTTGCGTCTTTGGTATTTTATAGGTCATATATATATATATATTGGCCGAAAACAATTGTAAGAACAGATTTGATTAATTCAAAAAAAAAATTATTGAGAGTTCTCTCTCTTTTGTTCTTTGCAAACAACTCCTTTGATTTCTTCGATCTAATGCTTGGGGAAATCGCCTAGATAACTTAGGTTTCAATCAACAAGTGTGGTTGGGGTCTAGTTCCGTTCAATTGCTTGTTCAAGACGTTCCTTGGGGATCCGATTCAATTCGATCGTTGGGTTCTAGGTTCAATATACCTAGGGTTCGCATCATAAGCCGGAGGCCTAAATCCCTAAGTTGGCAGCTTATGTGTAGGCCTTCATTTTAGGCTGGTCTTTTTCCCATAAAGGCTGGCGGCCTAGGGCCGACCTATCCCCCCATGTGGTCCTAAGTCACTAGCCATCAATGTAAGTCTCATCCGGGGTTCTCTAAGCCATTATCCACCTCTGTAGAAGCTTGAATGATGTGAGCTAATGTCGGTTCTTCCTTGGTGAAGCTTGATTCCTTCTCTTGCAACTCCAACACTAACCTATGCAAAGCTTCTCTCATTTGCTTAGCTCTAGCCCTTGTCATTGGACCTCCAACGCCTTGTAGTGGATCATTGAAGTTGTTGGTTAGCTCATGTGATGTCCTCTGATCTCCATCATTTACACTCTCAATTATTGAGATTTGGTGTTATTGCTGAATTATATGTTAGTGATGCTGATTTTGCTTCCATAGTAGCAAAGTGTATTGAGGGAAGGTCTGTAGATGGATATTTTATGCACGGAAGTTATCTGTATAAGCAGGGTAAATTGTGTATACCCAGGTGTTCTATAAGGGAGTTGTTAGTTAAGGAAGCTCATTCTGGAGGATTATCATGCCATTTTGGGGAGAAAAAGACTCTTGAAATTTTGGAGGAGCATTTTTATTGGCCTAAAATGAAAGGTGATGTGAATTCAATTGTGGAGAATTGTGTTGTTTGCAAATGGGCTAAGAGTAGAAAGAAGCCCTTTGGAATGTACATGCCCTTGCCAATACCTATACGGCCTTGGGTAGATGTATTTATGGACTTTGTGTTAGGGTTACCTAAGATTGTAATAGGAAAGGATTATGTCATGGTGGTGGTAGACAACTTTAGCAAGATGGTGCATTTTGTGCCTTGTCATCGCATTGATGATGTCGTTTTTATCGCTAACCTATATTTGCAGGAAATTATGCGACTTCCTGGAGTTCCACATAGTGTTGTTTTAAACCAAGATGTCAAATTCCTTAGTTATTTCTAGAAGACACTATAGAGAAGACTTGGAACCAAACAGCATATCAGTACTACCTCTCACCCCCAGATTGATGGTTAGACAGAAGTTGTCAACAAAACTTTTAGGACCTTACTTCAAGCGACTATTGGAAAGAACTTAAGAGATTGGAATTTGTGCATCTCTATTATGCAGTTTGCCTATAATAGAACCGTGCACGGTTCTATTAGCAAGACACTATTTGAGGTTGTGTATAGATACAATCCTGCCATTCCACTTGTATGATATCCATACTACCTGCCAAAGATGAAAGCCTGAGTGGAGTGGAGCATTCCAAAGAGATCCAAAAGCATTTCCAACAAGTCATAGATCATCTCTAGAAACAGGTAGCTAAGTAAAGGAATAAGGTGATCGAGGTAAAAAGGCCAAAATTTTTCAACCAGGGAATCTATTATGGATACATCTATGGAAGGAGAGATTTCATAGCAGGCATAATAAGAAAGTATCACTAAGAGCAGATGGACCATTTCAAGTTCTAGAACGTATCAATGATAATGCTTACAAAATAGAGCTACAGGGGGATTACGGAGTTTTAGCTACCTTCAATGTTTTAGATCTTACATTGTATGTACCACATGATGAGGAAACCCATTCCCAAGATTTGAGGTCAAATCTTCAACAACCTGAGGAAAATGATAGGAATCAACTTTTGGAAGGATTAATCACAAAAGCTCCAGTTAAAGGACTTTAGAACTTAACTTCAGGGATTCTAGCCAATCAACCTTCTGAAGACGAGAATAACTTTCTCAATGGCTATGGGATGTATTGCATGAGGGAGCATGGGTCACTTTGTTACAACTTGGAAGGAAAATAAGAACTAAAGGAGATCCCCATGTTGACCACTGCCATAACTCAGATCGTTATGCATGGAGCTAATATTTCGTTATCAACTACAGCCGTGATTCAAGCCGTTACACATGAAGAAGTAAACAACAAGGATAACAAGCATCATAACGCCCGTAACCTAGGGCGTAATAGTGTTGATTGTTTGAACCTGATAAGATCACGTTCTATGATACGCCCGTGATGGAACCCATCCGCAATATTGCAAGATAGTCTAGAAGAGATCACAGTCTATGATATGCTCGTAATGGAGCCCATTACTAATATTGAAGGTATCACGCCTCAAAAGGTACCGTGAACGTAACAGTTCGCTACACTCAACATTAAAGCTTAAGCATGACAACTGTCACGCCCCAAAGGGTACCCAAAACGTGACAGTCCACTATACTCGATATTTAAACTTAAGTATGACAACCTTAGTCATCCCATAAGTTTATATATATCGGGTGTAAGGTGTACTTGCATAACTTTTAGGATCACACTTTGAATCAAATAGTTTAAAGAAAGCATACATTAGCATTAAGAATAGAAATCACAACGATATAAATTAATTAAGTCTTTACAAAAGTCAAGGGGGCATACCCCTGCCAAAATAATAATGGAAGTTCGTCCATTTTAAATTCACATTTACAAATACTAGGGTTTATATCGAGGAGATTTTCCTAGAAGTTCACGCCTCTAGTTAGGTCCCGACTTCTTCAAAAGCTCCTTCATCCAAAAGATAACCCTGTGAAATGTGTTCACTCGGAACAACCAAAGATAGGAACACCACAACAAAACTATCGGGGTGTAAGCTACAGGCTCAGTGAGATTCAATTTCCAAATATTCAATACTCAACAATAATATATATACCAGACAAGTCATTAGCAATCATATGAATGCACAAGCATATGAGCATATAATATATAAGACCATCGGAAATCTTATGTTGAATGGATTTACGCCCTCCACTCGGGGTTAGGTGTTTCAGGCCTATATGACCGTCATTTAAATACTTCTCACTTCTTATTATGGTTGATACAGGTGCCCATCTACCAGTTTTTAAATTTTTACTGTGGTTGATACAGGTGCCCACCCACGCACATTTTAATTCCAGCCTATTCGCCAACAACCGAGTTTACCGGCCCCTCGTTGCTCGAATTACTATGCCTTCTTCCCACAAAGGTATAATAACCCATGCAATGTGACTCACTATGTGGTATGCATATACAGTTTATTCATATAATCGTGGCATATTAATTAGGCAGATTAAGGGCGATCATAAAGAATTTCAGACAATCCAAGTCTAATACTAGCCTAAACAATGATTTATCAACAAGTCTTGTCTCGATATACTTATCATTCATTCAACCAAGATTATGTCACAATCATCAAAATTTTATCTTTTTCTAATTCTAATGCCACTACGATTACAAGCACATACATGAGCACAACTATTTAAGAAATGAACTCACTCAGCCATGGAGAGAAATCCACTAGTCGTAGTAGTCCTCGGGGAGTGGAAATCCGTCCTCCAATTCACCTAAGTACAAGGAATACCCGAAATGAGTTTTCTCATAAGGTTCTAATAACTTAACAATTCTAACTAAGTTCGTCAATTTCCGCATAAGATAAGTCCTAACTTTAAATGACCATATCTAACTCATTTTAACTCGGAATTGAGCATATAATATATCGATTTCTATCTACGTCGAAAGATCTATCTATTCCTAATATTATTTTCAAGTTTCAGAAATATTTAGATCACGAAACAGAGGCATCAGTTCTGGTCATTCGAAAACGTCAATTTCGAAAAATAGTTTTGTGGATGCTTGTGGTGTTTCTAGCCTATAGCTTAACTACACATGCAATATCGATGATTTCCGATCATGAATGATATGATATGAACTTGATGCATGCATGATTTTGATATTATTCACAAAAAGGAAAATTAAGAAACTTCTTACTTGTGTAATTCCATGATTATACACTTTCATGAAAACTAGTTTCCTAACTTTGACTATCTCATTGGTTTTGAAGTTATTTCTTTAAAAAAATCAATTTATCCTTATCTAAATTGAGTCTTTATTATACCTATTACCCAAGCCTTCATTTCTACATAAAAACTTGCATTCTACACTTTGCAAACATTTTTTCAAATAGGATTTGTCCAAAAATTCGAATTTCTTGAAATTAAATTTTTGAGTGATTCTTTTGGGAAAACTTGTTTAATGCATTAAAACTTAAGACTTTAAGATACCTATTACCTAAGGAATCCATTTAATACATAAAACTTCTATTTTGGACTTGGATGATAGGTGTTCTTATGACCTATACTCAAAATTTTCCATCTAGATTCCACTTCTTATTTGATACATTAATCTCATCAAAACTCATTTAACTTATAAAAATTACTACCTAATGATACATATTTCCTATATCCTTTATTTTCCACATAAAACATGAGTTTTAAAGTTGATAAAAGGGTTTTCAAAATAGGCCTTTGAAACCATACGAATTTGTCTTTGAATATTTCAAACAAAAACTTTTCCTTTTCAAGTTCCTTGCTTTATTTACTTAAGGATCTACTAACTACACATCTATATACCTAAAACAAAGCCTTCATGAGTATGAATGCATGAAAACATAAATCATCCATAAGATCATACATGTCAAGCATGGTATAACAATCTAAAAGCTAGATCTACTACTTATGATGCATGATATGAAATTTAAAAGCATGGACATGAAATTTTATGCTAGATCTCTAGTCCACTCCACTCCACTCCTACATGCATGAACATGAAATATCCTCAACAAAAACTTGATCAAACACAAGATCTACTCTTGTGATGGCTTGATATTCATGTAGTAGCAATTTCTTTGTCCCTAGCAAGAGCTCATGGGGACTTTGAGTGAAAATACTCATGAATAATCTTGCCATTACTAGATTAAGTAGTGTTAAGGCTTAGGAATCATCATCTAAGGCTTGAAATAGAGGAGGAATGGAGAAGAAAATTGAAGCTTGTGTGTGTGTGTGTGGTGTAAGGGAGGTCACGGCATTGGGAGAAAAGAAGAGAGGGTTTGAGAGCTTTTTGGAACAATGGAACAAATGAATGAGAGAGAAAAATAAGAGACTATTTATATTAAGTGGAATTAGGGTTTGTGTGTGTAAAAAAAAATAAAACAAAACATTTTGGAGCCAAAATGGGAGGGTTTCACGCCGGCCAATGCTTGTAAGGAGGGAGGGGATTTGATTTTTTATGTGACTTGTTTTGATAGATAAGTGTACTAATTGTCATAAATTGTAATGATAAATAAGAGACAAATGATCCTTGGAAAAGATAATGAATTTGAGTGATTGAAAGTTGTAGGAATAGGGTATACTTATGAGTAGTCATAGGTTGTACTTGTGAATAGTAATAAATAGTAGATAAGACATCTACTTTACCGGTAGTAATGAAAATACAGGAAACTCGAAGTATCCATAACGAGTTCGAAAAGCAGTCTTTCGAACATCTTCCGATTTGATTCTTAATTGGTGGTATCCTGACCTTAGATCAATGCGAGAAAATACACTCGCTCCTTGTAGTTGGTCAAAGAGATCATCAATCCTAGGAAACGGGTACTTATTCTTGATTGTGATCTTATTCAGCTCCGATAATCTATGCATAATCTCATGGATCCATCCTTTTTCTTTACAAACAAAACTGGTGTACCCCATGGTGACACACTTGGTCTTATAAAACCCTGATCCAAAAGCTCTTGTAGCTGTTTCTTCAACTCCTTTAACTCTACTGGGGCCATTCGATATGGTGCCTTAGAAATTGGTTCCATATTGGCCATTAGTTCAATCTCGAAATCAATTTCTCTCTTCGGAGGTAGTCTGGGCAACTCATCTGGAAAAACATCTGAAAACTCATTGACAACAGGGATATCTTCCAAGATAGGTTTCTCTTTATCTTCTCTCATGTCGTCAATGTAGCTATCCATTTCCTTTGGAACTCCCTCCAGCAACTCAAATGAATATAACTCCTCTTTCCTTGTGATCGTAGATTCTCTAACAAATGTTATCTCATTTCCTTCTTAGTCCACAAATTCTACACTCTTATTGTGACAATCTATTGTGGCTTTGACAAGAGATAACCAACTCATACCAAAGATTACTTCATATTTGCTCAACTCCATTACTATGAAGTCACAAGTGGATGGATGTCCTTGTATACTTATTGGACAATCCTTCAATACTTCTTGGGTTACAACAACACTTCCTGTGGGGTTTTTGATTTTAAAGTTGGAAATTGTTGTTGTTACAGGTAGTCCAACCTTCTTAGCTAGACTAGGTATAACAAAAGAATGTGTTGCTCCATAATCAAAAAGAGCAAAAGCATTCTGACATCCTAATTGTATGCTTCATGCATATTTAATATGTGGATTACTACTTTTATTCGCATATCTAATTATCCATAAATCTTGAACTTCTTTATTGTAAGAACAAAAGAATAAACAACGAAAAAGGTTCAAGGCTTACCGGTCACCAAGTCACAGCTGTAGCCTTCACTATATTCCAAGGCAGCCAAGTCTCCTTCTTCTTCATCCATCTCCTCATTCATCAATTGTCCTTCCATGTTGTAAACTTTGAATCCCGAGGCAATGGATCCCGGCTTGCTTCCACTTCTACTTCCATTCCCAGTCCTTATAGGACCAACTCCTTCGGAAGACCTTGTCAAGACATTCCTCCTTTGTGGACATTTGTTGATGAAATGCCCTACTTGCTTGCAAACATAACAAGTATTGCTTGCCTTCTTCGGACATTCCGGCATCTTATGATTTGCGTCTCCACAGAAGAAACACTTTCCAAACAACTGAGGGCATTTCTTGGGTAGTGTGCCCCATTGCATTTCCAGCAATTTACGGATTTAGGTACGGGCTTTCCACTATTGACATTGCTTCTATAGTTGTTGGAGAACTTAAATCTCTTTTGTGGGGGTGTGGAATTGGATCCACCATATAACCTCCTCCCAAAGATCGGGGTTTTTCTTTCCTCTGCTCTTCCCTTCCTTTTTTTAGCTCCTTCTATAACTCGAGCTCTTTTTACCAATTCTTGGTAACTTCTAATGTCGAATTCTTCCAACCTTAGTCTCAAGTCTTCATCAAATCCACCCATGAAGACTTGTCTTTTCAATTCCTTGTTGTACTTATAGGAGTCGAGGGTATATTGCAGCAGTCTACTAAACTCGGTCTCATACTGTTCAATAGTCCTTCCCTTCTGAGCAATATGTAGGAAATCTACACTATACTTCACTCATAATCTCCTCGGGAAATAGTTTTCCAAGAATTCATATCTGAACATTTCCCAAGTGATTGGGGTAATTAATTATCTTCTCTTTGATTCCCACCATACTCTGGCAATCAGGCAAAGCGTGTATGTCCCATATTTGATTTGTAGGTAATGCGGGACCTCGTATGCATCAAAAGACCTTTCAATCTGAGCAAGCCAGTCTTCAGCCTCATCTGGCTTACCAAAAGCTCCTTCAAAATAATGGTTGCTTCTGATGAATTCACGCAATGAGCTCTTGTATGGCCTTAGCGGTGGGGGTGGAGGTAGCGGTGCATTTTGAGAGTACATGTCACGCTTCCAAAAGGGGCCTAGTAGGATTAATCTAAAACTATCATATCATGTGTGCACCCGTAACATGAGAGCCGTCTTGTAAGTCAGAGTGTACAAGACTCTATTTATTTATCAATATTTATTATACAAATGATATATTATATTATTGAATTTCAACTATGGAATTCGACTTTCTAATTTCTACCAAGATCGCAGAGAATCGGTATCCCTACCAAATGGTGAAAATGGGTTTCAAACTACAACTTACAAATTCAATTATTATAAAATCTATCTAATTTACATTCTAAGTTTGCCATATCCTATATTTCTATCTTTAATAGAGTTCGTTGGAGGAGCTCTCTTCCCACATTCCTAGCCCAATCCAGCTGGTATTAATCCTGCACAAAAACTATTGGGGGGTAAGCGAACCACGGGCTCAGTGAGATAACCTGACCAAACCACACATCAACAAATAACAAACAAGTATAATTATCAATCATATGCAATACAACAATCAATCATATGCACATTAGAAGCTTGGATGATCTAGAATCCAAAGCAGGATGGAGATTTACGCCCTCGTTGAAGGAACACGATACTATGGCCCATGTACCCAAAAGAAACTAAGTATATAGGAAAGTTACGATCCTCATTGTAGTTATCTCTTTATACTTTAGGCACTCAATTCCTGTTTTAAGCCTTAGAAACTCCACTGAGTGTTAGTAATGTGAACGCATCAAGGTCAATTTATCAGTTAATTGTCATTTTTAATTTCTTTGTCAGTTACATTCAATAATGTGAACGCATCAAGGTCAATTTATCAATTAATTGTCATTTTTAATTTCTTTTTCAGTTACAATCAGTTACTTATTTTTGTCAGTTACATATCTTTAATTTCTTTGTATGTAAAAGGCTATATATTAAGCCTTGGTTAGGAGGGTTTTAGTGGATTTCTATTTTTTTGGTGAGTTCATGTGAGAGAGTTATCTCTTGTAATTGACAGGATTGTCAATACATGTTATGAATATTGAGAATTATAATTTTCTATATTTTTCTTGCTGATTGAATTTTTATATTCCTTTAGCAATTCGTGAGATTTTTTACAAATCGTGAGTTATATCGATTTGTGATTTCATTTACAAACCAGTTTGATTTTTGTTAGTCGTGGCACCTATCGACTAATAATATCATCCATATCATTTATTTCTGTTTTCCTTTAAAATTTGAAAACCTAAAAAGATTGTGAAAAATTGTTAACCCCCTTGGGATCTTATCATTTGGTATCAGAGCTTTTGGTTTGGTGCGCTTCATTCAGGTAAGTCGTCATTTCATCTTGATTAGGATTTGTTTGGATCTGGGGGTTATGATTGCTACTTTGATAGTTGCGTAGTTGTTGGTCAACGCAATTTGTTTGGTTGTGTTGAAAGATTAGTGTTTGTTGTGAATTTTTGTGAATTTGGGGCAATGGAGAATAAATTCCATATTAGGGTTAAAATTGACGATCATGGATATCTTGCACATATTGATAATTTATGTGAGAATTTGGTTTCTGAATATACGGTGTCAAGATTAGGATTAAAAGTTGAAGATCATCCATATCCATATAAGTTGTATCGTTACAATGAGAAATTTCGAGTAACAAAACAAGCATGGGTTGTTTTCTCATTAGGCTCTTTTAAAGATGTAGTGTTGTGTGATGTTGTACCCATGGATGATTGTCACATACACCTAGGCAAGCCATGGAAACATTTAAATAAGGTTGTGTATGATCCTGATAGAGATGTCTATCATATAAATTCTGGAAGAAAAACTTTGCGACCCATGAGTACGGATCAAGTTGCTCATGATATGGGTGTCGTCAAGAGAGTGGTCCAGAAGTGGTTGACATCACAGAGGGAGAAGTCTCGTTCTAAAAGGGTTGGTGAGGTAAAAGTGGTTAAGGTTGAGCCAAAACAGGTAGTTATTGATAACGTGAGTATTGAGAAAAATGAAACGGCTATTCCTGAAAACTTTCCCACAAAACATGATGCATAAGGTGTTGGAGATAATCTGAAGAATGTTGTTGACCAAGGAAAGAGGGTTGAACAGGTGGATGTATTAGTAATAGATACACCACAGGTTGAAGGGAAGGTGGAAAAAGCTGTCAATGTTGTTAATTCATCCATAGTGCAAGTAGCTGAGGTTGAATTTGTGGCAGTTAAGGAGGCTAACCTATTTGCTAATTCTAATTTGCAAGTCAAGGAAGATCCTACCCAAAGGGAAAATTTATTCCAAGCCAGATGTATGATTCAGGAGAAGATTTGTAAATTGGTTGTGCATGGGGGTAGTTGTGCTAATGTGATTTCACAAGATTTTGTGAAGAGAATGAATTTGCAGGTGATTCCACATCCAAGGCCATATAGCCTTCGATGGTTGAGTTCTCCAGATGTGATACATATTCATAAACAGGCACAGGTTACTTTTGCAATAGGAGATTATGAAGATACAATAACATTTGATGTAGCTCCTATGGATTGTGCACAGATATTGCTGGGTAGACCATGACAATATGATAGGCGAGTTATCTATGATGGATATAAGAATACCTACAAGATTCATAAAGATGGACAGATATTCTTAATGCTTCTAATGACTTTGGCTGAAGTTCAACAGGAGAGATATGAAAATGTTCGGGCTAAAAGTCAAAGGAGTTTATTTTTGTATCCTTACAGGTCTTCCAAGAAAAGAAAGAAGTCACCTCAAAAGTTTCAGGAGATTCAATATGTTCCACATGATGTTCCATCTAGATTAAATGCCAAGATTCGAGGTCGAATCTTTTCCAAGAAGGGGAGAATAATGTGAACGCATCAAGGTCAATTTATCAGTTAATTGTCATTTTTAATTTCTTTGTCAGTTACAGTCAATAATGTGAACGCATAAGGTCAATTTATCAGTTAATTGTCATTTTTAATTTCTTTGTCAGTTACAATCAGTTACTTATTTTTGTCAGTTACATATCTTTAATTTCTTTGTATGTAAAAGGCTATATATTAAGCCTTAGTTAGGAGGGTTTTAGTGGATTTCTATTTTTTTGGTGAGTTCATGTGAGAGAGTTTTCTCTTGTAATTGACAGGATTGTCAATACATATTATGAATATTGAGAATTATAATTTTCTTTATTCTTCTTGCTGATTGAATTTTCATATTCCTTTACCAATTCGAGAGTTTTTATAAATCGTGAGTTATATCAATTTGTGATTTCATTCACAAATCAGCTTGTTTTTTGTTAGTCGTGGCACCTATCAACTAATAATATCATCCATATCATTTATTTCTGTTTTCCTTTAAAATTTGAAAACCCAAAAAGATTGTGAAAAATTGTTAACCCCCTTGGGATCTTATCAGTTAGTCATTTCATAGCGATACCATGGGCGGCGTCCTTCATTACCAGTTAGTTCCCATGGAACCGACAGAACAAACGTAATCTTGCGTAGAACTAATAGCCTCTTGTCTAGAAAAACCAAGCATTACCAGAGAACCGAAATATTAACACATAGTAGATTGCCACATCTTCAAATAAAGTTTATGCAAATCATGCGATGCATATCCATTTCATTTATAGTACCAGTAGTTGTTAATCAAGTTCAAGGCGATTATATTATTTACAGACAATCATCAACATGCTTCATACAATATTTATCATACAATAAAATTATCACTTATATTATGATAATTTGTCATTCAATCATACACCACGCATCATGTATTATTCCCAACCTCGCATGCATATCAATTAAATATATATATATATTATTCCAAATGCAACTATATTACAAGCACAAACCATGTGATAAAGTCAAGTAACTCACCTGTGGTCCTTGCTAAATTGTTGTATAAGCTACCAGAAGTCCAGGAATTGATCTATTTTCCTATGAAAGGAAATAACAGAGATTCATTATTGGACTGCTTCTGTAAGTGAAGTCTTCTTAGAATTAAAGGCACTGATCTCAATCGCCGGATATTAGACTAATCCCATTATATTGATTATTGCATCGTTCAATAATTTAATTAAATACTCATAGGTGCCTAATCATTCTGTATCAGTATTTGATATAGTTTTTTATTATTTGTATAAAGCTTTTTAAGGTTTTAACCCCTATAGTGAAGAATATTTCTCTGTTATTTGTTTTTATTTTGCTTCTCATGATCTTAATCGCTATCTATATTTTTGTTTTAGGGGTTTATCTTTTCCTTCAGTCCTATTGCTTTTAATAGAAGATTTTTATTTATTAAATTCTTTGTTTGTCAACCTTATCTATTTCTTAAATTAATATTTTTATTTATTTAAGGGTATGTTCTAGTATCTATACCTTTCAAAAATTATAAAATTGTATGTCTATGGAGTTTAAATATATCAAACTTTTGTTACTATATTTCAATTTCATCTTTATTGCAAAACAAGCTAAGTTTAATAATATGATATTATCGGTATTATTAGTTTTGAAATGTTAATACCAATATTAATAATAACAACAATTTTCAGACTTTTAGTAAATAATAATATTAGTAACAAAAATAATAATAGAATTGTTGATAATATAAATATAGTGATCTTAACGTAAAAATAACAGTATTAATAATCATAATGACTCGTGATTAAAATATCAATAATACTGAATATTTATAATCAGTAGTAATAATAATAGTAATACTCAAAATCATATTAATAGGAATAACAGTAACATTAATATTGGTTTATTAAGAGTGGAAACTGAGTGAATTTCTAGTTTGTGATTTCTTATTCGTTTTAAATCCGATTGCGCTGTATAAATAGCCAATTTGATAGTACTCTTCGAGTATTTTCTAGTAGTGGAATTATTTTTAAGAAAATAGACTTGTATAATTTTTAAATTTTTGAAACATATGTACAGGTTTAAAGTGAATCATGATAACCATAGTCAAAATTAGTTTTGATGATATCTAACTCATTTCTAGTCCGTTTTTTATGAATAAATAGTCATTTTCATAGTATTTTCCGAGTATAATCCATTGATAGGGTTGTTTTCATTAAAAAAAGGTCATTAAGGAGGTAAAAAATGCAAGAACATTTCGCTCTGTTAGTACAAATCTGGCAGCAATAATCCAATTTTTGTTTTTACAATATCTAATTCATTTCCTATCCGTTTTTAACAAATAAATAGTCGATTTCATAGGATTTTTCGTGTTCTTTCCACTGGTGGTATCATTTTTGGCTTATGACAAACACATCAATACCGTTTATTCAATCTTTGCAATGATTTACGTGAGTTATTTAAAGTTCAACTTAGTTTTGTTGTAGTTTAGATATGATTTTGGTTTTTCCTTTCTAGGATTTGAATTTCTACACTTAAAAATCTTCAAGTTGATGTATTTATATCCTAAATAGTCTAAATATCATCAATATACTATTAAATCAATTTTGATAAATTTACAAGTCAATTTCTAGAGATCAAACATAATAAACACTTGAATTTAATATGATCCTTACCATAGTTAGATGCTAGAATGAATTTAGCTCCTCATTCTTGATGAAAATAATGATCTAAGAGGAAGGTAAGAAGGTGAGTAACTAAGAAAAAATTAATCTAGCTAACTAGCATATATATTTATTTTATTTTCTTACCTTGTTGAGTCTAGATTCCAACTTGGATCTATGGTAAACCAATGCTATTTAACTTGGTTTTTGATGTTGTTTGTAAGAGGAAATGATATTTTTGGATGTGTTTAATACTTGGATAGGATATAGGAAGTAAGACAAGGGTTATGTTTTGTTTTAGAGCTCTTTAAAGGTGGTCTAAGTGGAGGAATTGGTGAATGAAAATGGCTGTTCGTTTTTCCTTTTGTAGCTAGAATTTCAACTTGTTTTTATGGGGATTATGAGCTAATTTTGTGTCAAACTTAAGGCTATATATATGTACTAAGGTTAGGCTAAAGTTAGCAGGCTAAAAAGGGTGTTTTGGGCTTGAAAAACTTGCAAATTGCAGCTGGGAATTTTTGTTACGAATTTGGCTTATTTGGGTGATGATTTTTGCTACATTTTGTACAAGGTTTGTGGCTGATTTTAAGGGACATTAATTGCATTTGTTTGTTAGTTAATTAAGGTCATTTATGGATATAATTTGAAGGCTCAAGTTGCACAAAAATCGAGTTGAAAATCGTGTGAAAACAGAGGCCAAAAATCAAATTTTTCTATTGCAGTTTTTCTTGATATTTTTGGATAGATTTCTTCACTTGGTTTTTAATTAATATTTGGTGCTTGAAGTGTCCATATAGAGGCTTTTAATTGGTGCTTATCTAGTAAAAAAAAAAACAACTCAAGCAAGGCTTATAATTTTGTCAAAATCGGAGTTGAAATGGTGTGTGTGTGTTGTTGTTTTGTGTAAATTCTCCTCTACTGCAGCTGGCTGTCATCGAAAAGTTGAAGGCCATTTGGAGTTGTTTCACTCTAAAACTTGATCTGAAATTCTTTGTATTTAATGTTGATTACATGTGGATTGTTTTGGTTGGAGTTCATGTCATTTTCATGTTGAATTTTTGTATTCAAATTGGGTGCAAAAGTTGGATGAGAATGCTGCAGTTTATATGAATTTCCTCCTGCTGCAGCTGGCTTCTCGGTGGATATCAAGGCTGATTTGAAGTTGGTTTGTTATTTGTTTGAGCTACATTTCTTTTGACTTTAAAGTTGATCATATGTGGAGTTCTTATATTGGTTCGAAGGTCATTTTCATATGGAAATTTGGTGCAAATTTGGGACGTGAATTGCAGCTGAAATTCCCCTGTTCACCATGACAAATTTTGCATCCTATTTCCTCTGTTTCCAGCATGCAATTCTGTTCGTGATTCTTCAACTTGCTTCGGTTTTCAATTTTTTTTCATTTGTTTGATTCATATCATTAATTAAAATATTTTATCAAATATCAATTTATATATGTATGTTTATATCAGTTAGGTAAGGGTTTTATAGAAATAAAATTATCTAAGTTCCTATAAAGATTTCTAGATTGTTTGTGTAAACAAATTTTTAGTTTAAAGTTTACACGATTAATTATTTTTAGTATTTTAACTTACGTCATTAAATTTTTCAAGTTCAATAAATTAGATTAGGAACCAAGTCCTAATGAATTCATAATTTCTAACAAGTATAACGGCGGGTTTGAAATTTTCATTTGAGATCTAGACTTTTATTCATTGGTCTATATTAGTATCTACCGCGTATTTATAATCCTTGTAGTTTATCTTTGGATTATTGTTTTATACTAATAGGTTTTGTTAATAAACTATATCTTATCGATTTTGAAATTTAGAGCTACTTCTAATTATATCTTGAATTATCAATTCAATATACGAAATCTTGTTTTTGGTATCTATTAAAGTCAAAGAAATTTTTATTCAAGTTTTTCAAACTAGGATTGAGTTTATTGCGACTCATAGGTCCATTTTAAGATTTTTATTGAATCATATATTTGATATTAGTTTCACATTTGCTAATTCGTTCATTTTCTAGTTATGAAAATTATTGAAGGTTACATTGGCAATTCAAGATTTTAATTTCTAAAATTTCTAAATCTTTTAATTAGAATATTAGTGAAATTTAAATATTTATTTAAGATCTAGATTCTTAGATATCAATCTATTTTTGATCCTATCGTATCTTTTGTAATTCTAGTGATTTATCTTTAGTCTATATTTTATAACTTGTAGGTTCTAAAAATTAATCGTCTGTTATTGTGATTTAAAATTAAGGTTAACTATGATTTCTTGTTGGACTTTTGATCATTTTACCAAATATTATGTTTTACTTAATAGGACTAATTTGTTAATAACAACATATTTTTGTCTAGTGCTACTTCATATTATTAACAAATTGAAAATAGTTTGAACACTGTTATTTCATTATTTAATAAGTATAGGATTTATTTTCTTAGTATTGAGCTTAAAGGTAAAGGATTCAGGAATTTACATTAACAATTGATTTATCGTTGTTTATAATTTATTTGAGATCATAGAAGTTACAGTTGGTATTTTGAAATTTTTATTGGTAGAGATTCTAATCTTTCTAATTATAATCAAATTCATTCATACTTTAACATTTTTAAATCGAGAAAAATTTGGAGTGATTTTTACTACTTATTCCAAATATTCTATATAATTCTATATTACATTTTTAGTATTTGTTAAAATAAGATTATGTAAAATTAGGGGGATTACAGTACATGCTCCTTTGTACAGATGCTTCAGTTGACACTTATTGTTGCGGCGGAGTTGGTATAGGCGTCGGTGCTGGTGCGGGTTTAGGTATTGATGCAGGTGTAGGCATGTTCTGCCTAATTGCTTCTAGCACTTGGGTTAGATGCCCTAGTGTAGCATGCAAGGCTACTTGAGGTGCAGTAGCTACTTGTACAGCAGGCTACTCTGCTTTTATTTCTAGTTGATTGGAAGCACTCTATTCTGTCCTGCGTCCTCTTCTACCATGGCTATTTTAAATTTTTCTAAGTTAGGTTGATTATTTATCCTGATATCTTAGTTAAGTCTTTGATGGAAATTTTTGCGGAAATTATGCAAACTTAATTGCAAAAATAGCTATTAAAACAAGAAATAAAATTTAAATCAAAGTAAATTTTTGAGATCATAAATAAGGCATAATTCCATAATAAAAAAAATTAAAATAGTGGGTACAAAACCCTTACATGAAAATTGAAATAGTAACAAGGTCAATAACAACAATCACACAAAAAAAAAAAAACAACAAAACACTCTTTTGAAAACATAAAAGATAGACTAGGATCGTCGTTTTAGTCCTTGATTACAAAATTCTAGCTGGACTAAAGGGATATGCTTGGTTTCTTTCCTCCTTCCTTCATTCTTCAAGTGCGTCTCCAGGGTTTCTACTGGACGATCCTGAGTTTCTTTTTTTCATGAAATGTTGAAAATACTTCTTCCTCTTTTTGGCTGCTTCCCTTGACCTCTTATGTATGTTAGCCAGTTCGACTTTAGCCAGATCCAGCACTATATCATGAATAGTCTTCCAGGTAACATTCCCTCCAGCTTATTCACTATAATCCCCATTCGTGGTTGGTGGTGTACCATCCACATCCATGGTTGGA
The DNA here is from genome assembly GCA_024138025.1 of Combretum micranthum. Taxonomy (NCBI): domain Eukaryota; kingdom Viridiplantae; phylum Streptophyta; class Magnoliopsida; order Myrtales; family Combretaceae; genus Combretum; species Combretum micranthum. The sequence continues at coordinate 1,000,594 of JAMXBD010000027.1, forward strand.
TTTGCCTTTTGTCTTCTCCGAGCTTGTTGCTCTTCTAGATAGCAGAAGATTCCTGTTGTGTCCTCGCTATTCCAGGGTCCATCATCTGCAGGAGCGGTTTAGTTTCCTGTCTCTTGTTCTGGTTCTCCTTCTTGACTGGGTCTTCCTCGAATTTTTCCTCGGATTCTTCGCTTGCTTCTCTCATCTCCTCTTCTCTTATCACATTCCCATCCCTACTTAGACGTAGAACTTCATTCCTTATTAGCCGAACTCTTGTGAAGATTAGTGGCTCAGTGAATACTTCAGTTGGTGGTCATAATACTTCTTGGTAAACCCTGTGCTGGTGGAAAGCGTTGATAATATCAGCCCTAATCAACTCTAGGTAATCCGTCAAATTATCATGCGCGTACACGAACACTGGTCCAATCGGTTTCCAAGTTCGAAAGTCTGGGAAGGTTCAGTCTCCTTCATCCCTAAGGACAAATGTTGCCTCCCTCAGCATGGGTCGGTCTCCAGCTATTGCGGCGATCCGTTCTACGGTATAGATTTATCTCTAGCTCAAACCATTTCTTCCCTAAAGGACAGATATGAATGGTCTTTACTACTCCTTTCCACTCTATAGTCAACAGTCCTTTCCTCCAAATCAGAAACATTTCTCGAATGGTCTTAGGTTGTCCAACTAAAGGAAACTCTTCACACAACACCCTAAGTCTTTGATGGTCATTTTACAAGGCTTCAAATGGTCCTTTTATGAAATTTTTAGCCTATAGACAGGCCTCGTCTAAGGTAATCTATGCAAAACAGAGAGAAGAAAGAAAACCTTATTCTATCCATTCTATCTTATCTAGGTCATTCTTATTTCTATTCTAATTTGTTTCTTCTTAAGTCCAATTCTATAATTATGATTTCGAGATTCTTAACCATGCTCTGATACCAACTTAAACTGTCACCCCTAAAAGGTACCCTAAACGTAACAGTTTGCCACACTCAATATTAAAGCTTAAGCATGACAACCTTAGTCATTCCCAAAAACTTCAATATTAAGTGTAAGGTGTGCTCTCACAAATTTAGAGGACCATTCTTTGAAAAATGAAGCTTAAGAAGATACAATAACAAATTAAGAAAAAGGAATTCATAATATTCATAATAATTGTCTTACAAGTCTTAGGGGCATTCCCCTGCCAAAATATCTATAATCTATTATAAGAATTTTCTATGAAGTCTACATCCAAACTAATGCTAAACTTTATCTAAAGATTCCTTAACCATAAAAGGGAAAATATCTGGCTGCAAAGTCCACGTGGCCTCAACCACAAATAGTTAAACTGCAAAAGATATCTTTAGAGATATAAGCTAATAGGCTTAGGAGAATTATTTCCATGAGCAAATTCTTATGTAGAAAATTCATACAAGTTATTTAAGCAATCAAGTGAAATGCAATATACACGTGAGCAAACAAGGCATATAGTTTTCTGGAAACTATATGTTGAATGGATTTACGCCCTCCATTCGAGGTTTGGTGATGTGTAATCTCAAAATAAATAGTTTTAGTTGAGTTATGCTTTTAATCATTACCGCCAAACATATTAAGTCTACTCGGTTGAGCCAAGCCTTCGGATTTCTGCCAAGCATTGGTTTGATTCCATGTCGCCAAGCAATCGCTTCCGATCACAGCCGCCAAGTATTGCTTTTGACCGTGCTACTATCCTTTTCACCCAAGGATAATAACACCATGCAATGTGACTTAATTCGTGGTATGCATGAATCAATTTATTTAAGATATTATAACATTATTAATATCAAATTGAAGGCAATCATAGAATCTCATACATATCAAGTTCTATACTAAAACAAACAATTACTTACAACCAATTCCCTCCTTGATATTCTTACAATTCTTTCAACAATTTTTACATACATATCAATTTGTCTTTCCTCAAATTAATGCAACTAAACTACAAGCAAAATCAAATAAAGCATTCTAAGGAAATAAACTCACGTTATCATGGCGACACTTTTTCTAAATGGATGAGTCGAATAAACAATCCACTTAGTCGAGATAATCCTCGGGATATGGGTATTCCTCCTCGAGATCACCTAGTAAAAAAAATACCCGAAATGAGTGTTTCTTGATAACCTTCTTCAAATTTGACAAAACTACGTCATAAAAATGTCAAAGTTCGCATAGAAGATAATTCTAATTTAAAATGGCCATAACTTGGTCATTTTAACTCGGAATTGTGTATATAATATACCGATTTCTATCTATTTCAAAAACTATTTTTATCAAACTAGGTCATTTATGATCTAAAATAGTGGCGATCAGATTCACCACGAATTTTCCTATCCTAAAAGCATTTTGCTTCAAACATTAAATCATCAAAAAATTTCTTTGATAAATATTAGTTATCTATATAGTTAAGAAATTCCTTTTTATAGATATATATACATATAGCTCATATTTCATTTATTGTAAACCCTAGGAATTTTTCACATTAGTACAAACCTTATAATAGATTGTATAAACTAGATAATAGATTTAGATTCTAATCGAAGTCTAATAATAGATTAATATTTAGATTTTGGATAGATGAAGAATTTAGGAACCAAATAAAGAAATTCTTTCACACTAGTTGATACCAAAAACGAGATTTTCTATCTTGAATAAATAATTCAAGATATGATCTAAAATTTAGACCCGAAACCTGATATATAAATAGGTTTAAATAGAAAATATGAATATAGGGATTAAATGATTGTTGTTTGATCCCGATAATGATTCGAGATTAGAATAACATGTAGTGATGAGTTTATATTTAGACTTAAACCCTAAATTCAAGATTCCTAGTTAAAATTAAAAGCTACTAATAAGAATTCATGTTCAGTATCAAAACTAAAGATATATATATATATATAGTTTGGTTTCTGTATTAAGTCCAATAATACGTAAATGATTATTTACGCTTATAAACAGAAAACGATGATCCAAAAATGAACCGTTAAGATTTTAAATACACAACGAAAATATAAACTGTCGAATAACTCAAAATCTGAACCCCAAACAAATAATCGGATCACGTTATTGTTCTAAAGCCAGTTTTCTTAAGCTATCGGAGCCTGAAACAAAAATTGACCTAACGAGCTTAAGAAATCCTAATAACGGGAGATAAAATTATACGAATAAATAACTACGTATATATATAACCTAAATTTGTATTATTTGAAAATCTAAATGTTTTGTATAACCCTATACACATATTTTTGTATAAAAACTTTCAAATATTAGCTGATTTATACCCGTATAACTCGTTTAATTAACTCAAAACTTAATTAAAATAATAAACTAATATATATATGATTTACGGCTGCTTTTCGGTGGAAAATGGAGGAAGAAAGGGGCGCCGGAATTGAGTTCAATAATTCACTAAAGATTTCAACAAAAGTGACCCAATAACCAATAGGACAATGCCAACTCAAATCCACATTAAATGCAATGAAAATAACATGTTAAACACAGCAAAAAACGAAGGAGGATTCAAAGGAGAACAGCTGCAAAATCGTTCTTCTTCTTCTATATATATGAGTAATCAAAGCTCATAATGGAGAACAGACCAAAACTTATCAATCCTTAAACTTTTCAGCACGAAACTACTCTCAAACATCAACCAGAACAAACTGAAAACAAAGAACACACCGATCAAAACACCCAAGCTCGGATCAAAGGAAAAACAAAGCTAAAAACCCTTGAATACGAGCTCAAAGGTAAGTTGAGGTAACTCGAGTTATTTTCGTTCAAATCTAAGCTTTATAACTGACTTATAATAATCTTAGAAACAAAATAAACACAAACACGAGCTTCGAATTGCATCAAACTAGCTCCAACGAGGTAATAATCCAAAACCCTAGCTTTATTTTCTAAGAATCGAGATCTATATATATATATATATATGTTTTTAGACGTGTTCAAACGTGTTTTATGCCTATATATATGATATATAAACACTTAGAAATAGTTTGAGTATGTTTTTAACGTGTAAAAATCAAAGAACATGAATCGAACCGAGGAGGAAGATGATGAACAGTACAACACTGCCTCAAGATCGGCAATGTAAACGCTCAACGCCGGCGGCTTACATGGATAGGCCGGCGACGTATAGGCGGCTTACACTGATCAGAGGCCACGTAAAATAATTTTTCACGTAAAGGTTGAATGAAAGCCGGCTACTAGAGATATATGCCAACGGCGTAGAGCCGGCGTACGTTGAGGGCCGACAGCTTTCAACACCGGTGCACTCGATATGAAAATTTCTTCAAAAACAATTTTACACCTACATCTGGGCTTAAAGGGCGGCGGCTTTGAGCCGGCGTACAACTAAATTTTCTTCAACGCGAGTTTTTCTGACCTAAACAGAAACTATATATATATGTATATATAATATACTTACTAAGTATATATATGTTATACAAGTATGTATTAAATAGTTAATTTAATACAAGTATTTAAGTCTATTTAGATTAATATCTAATATTCCTTAAAAACCTAAGATTAAGAAAAGATATTAGGTGTTAATCAAGGTCAAATATTTGTTCTAAAAAGATAAAATAGGCAAGAATGGAAATTGAAATAAGATAAATTTTCAAGTATTATGACTTCTAAAAATAACAAAACAATTATGCGAGATAAAATAGGAGAAACACGACAACACTAAGTAATAATAATTACCAAAATATCGAGTCTAGGACGCGACTCACATATAGGAATTTAGTTAATTTGTATTAATGAATACTTTGTCTTAAATAGGTGACTTTGACTCACTAGAGGATCTACCAGCGGATTACTACGATTGAGGCAGTATGAGCAGGTGAGTAATTCAGTCATATTATACTGGTTGTGCTTGTAAGTAGTTAAATATGTAAAGTAAATGATGATTGTGTGTAATGTATGATATGATCCGAGTGTATGATTGTTAAAATATCCTTATAAAAGCGATAATGCAATGATTGATGTTGTGCAGTAGTATAATGATGATTGTGTAATGTATGGTCACTTTGAAATTGATTAAGACTTGTTGACTTAACAAAATAATATGAGCATGCATTGCACAAATTGCATTATTGCATATATGGTTGAGACAGCCTGCTACGTATTAATATTTCGGATCTCTGTTTTCGCTTGGTTGTTCTAATGTGTTAGTTCTTCCAAGGTTCTCTTTGGTCTGGTCCTATGAGGAACTAAAAGGCACGAAGAACGTCCCGTAGAATCGCTTTGAAATGATTAATACTTAGGGAGTTTCTAAGGGGATTGCAGGAGATGGTTTGTTCAATCAACTATATTCAAAGTGATGACCTTAAAACGAGAAATCATTGATTCTCTTGTGTACTTAGTCTCTCCTGGGCAGGTGGGTTATTGAGTACAGGTTCTTCAACCCATTAAAAAGAGGGCGTAAATATTTTTCCTGTTTGGATTCTAGATCATCCAAACTTGTATCTGTGCATATGGTTGAGTGCTTGCATTGCATATGATTTATTAATGACTTGTGTGATGTATAGTATGTCTGGTTATTCACTGAGCTGTGGTTTCGCTCATACTCCTACAGTCTTTTCAAGTTCACTTTACGACCCTAGTTAGTTACATCCAGGAATATGGCTCCGGTAAGAGCTTTGAAGCTAGAAGTCTACAGATATATTTTAGTTTGAAGGTAATGTACTATTAGATTAGATTATTTAGTCGTATACTCCAAAGGAACTATATGGTTTGTAATAGTTTTGTAATGTTTATTCACTAAGTTATTTCTTTCATATATTTGTTATTTCTTATCAAGCAACTAAAAAGATCCTGTTGTTTTGAAAACCTGTCATTCTCTGAAGGTAATCTAGTGATAGTATTCAAGTGTAACTTGTTTACTACTACTAGGGTACCCTCGGGGTGTGACAGAATTTAGTTGGTATCAGAGCATGGTTGCTAGAATAAGAAAGATAAATATGTGAAAGAATTGCATTTAGTGAATGTAGTAAATTAGATTTAATTAGCACTCTTTAGTAGTAGTTGGGTAGTCATGGGTAGAATTATACTGCACAATTAGGAATAAAGTATGTGTGATTATTATTAATCATGCAAATTTTATTGTGTGCAGACTAATCCTGCTACGTGTCACATTAGATGGGAGATCTTTAGTATGCAGGAAGAGGAGACTTTGACAGATTATAGGCGCAGATTACGAGTTCTGGTAGAGGACTTGTATTTGTGCGGGATTACCAAGACCTTAGAGGAGATTCTCAGTACTTGGAAGCGAGGATTACTACCTTTGTTTAAAGGCTGGTTATTCTTGATGGAGCGGGCTTTTCCAGATAATGGATCAGCTATAGAGACGCTCTACAGATTTGAGAGGCTGATAGTGCAGAAAGGAGGTGGTTGGAGATTGACAATATAGCATTCATAGTTTCATCCAGATAGAGAGACCAGATCCCCCAGATTTTAGAGTCTGGGTAGATATTGGGAGAGGAGCAGTTTATGCTCATGATATTAGATAGGATCATACCAGGGTGAGAGGCGATGCAGCCTATGATGATGACTTGATGCTTGCCCGGGTCAGTAGATGCAGTCACTTCAGACGCATTTGATGAGGAAACCGCCTATTATCCCTGAGATAGCAGGTGAGTTTCAGCGTCCTACTTCTGTACAGGATCGAGTAGTACAGGAGACAGTTCAGACTACTGTTCACACAAGGAGTATAACCACTAAGCTGCTGGATGAGAGAGAAGGTAAGAGAAGAAGGATTGAGGCAGAGAAGTATGTCTCAGATTTTAATTACGCCAGATGGATTGGATCAGCACATGGAGGATGGATTGAGAGTGATATACCACTAGTGCTGAGAGTGAGATGAGGCCGGCACCCAGAGGCATTAGGGTGATGGACACAGCTCTGACTCTAGCAACTCCAAGAGACGAGGGTGTGACGATAGAAATTGATGACAGTAGTTCTGAGGGAGATGATGATTACCCTCGATTAGGCCCTCAGGAGAAGAGCAAGGGTCGTCTTCACCCCAGTCCCCGAGTTTGATTCTAGTATTATATGATGATGTTGTATTATCTGCTTATGATGACATGACAGGACGATATTAGTAGACTTTTGATGACATACATATGTATCTTTTGATGACTATGATAGAAAGCTAAGTTAGGATAGTGCAATTTTTGATATGTATATAATGCACTAACCATGAAAAGCTCTGATGTATTTTGGTTATGTATATATATGTGTTGCATATATATATGAATGACTATGATGACTTTTGATAAAGATGAGTTATGAACTAATTTAAGTAATATGTTTAATGTCAATAGAATGCCAAGAGGAAGAAATAAAAGTAGAAATGCCAGAATTTCTGGAGATCCACCAATAAATGCTCCTATAACACCCCAAAACCGAATTAAGGATGTTTTACAAAGTCTTCAACAACAAAATGTCTTGATTTTGCAAGCTTTGCAAAATATGCAAGCCACAAATGTAGCACCACCTACTGGGGCACCAGCAATGCCTACACCAAATCATAGAGGAAATGAAAGGCATACTCAACCGGTTCAATTTCAGGAAAATGGACCAGTGAAGCCAAATGAGTCTGCTGCTGAGGTACAAGGACCGCCTCGATATGAACAGGAATTTCCGCCACCACCACCTTTACGTCCTCAGAGGAATTTGTTGCCGGAATTCATTAAGTGCAATAGATATTTTAAGGGAATATCGGGAAAGCCAGAAGAAGCTGAAGACTGGCTAGCTCAGATTGAGCGATCCCTTGATGTTTTCCAAGTACCTGAAGCTCTGAAAGTATCCTATGGACTTATTTATTAAGGTTAAGAGCAAGGATATGGTGGAATTCGAAACAAAGAAGTTTGTCAACCAATTACTTGGGAAGTATTTAGACGGAATTTTTGAAGGAATATTTTCCAAGTCTAAAAGCAAAATATAGCACTGACCTGATGAATTTGACCCAAGGAGCTAAGACCATTGATGAATATGAACATGAGTTTAATCGGTTGTTACAGTTTGCTCCAGATGCTTATCGGGACAGTGATGAGCTTAAGAGACAGACTTTCATGGCTGGATTAGAACCTCATTTCCAAAGAAGACTTGCTGAATTTGAGGTTGATAACTTTGCAGCTATGTTGGAAAAAGCTCGTATCATTGAACGCAAGGAAGTATGAACTTGAGAGGTATAAGAAGAAGGGAACTATGTTCGGGAAGAGAATGTATGATGGTTCTATGGCAAGTTCTGTGCCTAAGAAGGTTAAATTCTTCAAACCTTTCAATGTGAACAAAGGAGGAGTAATGGGGAAGAATAATGTTACTTGTTGGAAATGTAAAGGTTCTCATTACCCAAGGCATTGTCCACAATTGCAGAACAAATGTTATTATTGTGGGGAAAGTGGGCATATGATAAACGATTGTCCAAAAAGAAAAACTGCAACTTGTTACGTATGCAATAAAGTTGGGCACATAGCAACCAACTGTCCACAGAAAGCGAGTGCAGTAACTGGATCTTCACAATCTAAAGGAGTGATTGGAGTCTCAGGATCGAAAAATGGAATGCCAACAAAGCCAGTGCACGCCAGAGTTTTTGCCATGTATGGAAGTCCTGTAGAGAATGTGGAGATAGAGGAAGGAGATGAAGAAAATATTTGGGAGGAAGTTGATCCTGAAGAATATGGACTCATTGCAGGTATGTAATTATATATTGTTTATCTAAAGTTATTAGACACAATCACAAGTAGATGAGCAATAGAAGTCTTGATGAATTGAAAATAACATGAACTTAATAATTGATACTTAGGATCAATTCAAGTAGGGGATCAGACTGCGTATGCTTTGTTTGACACGGGAGCAACGCATTCTTTCATAAATACTGGATTAGCAAGGCGTATAAGATTATCAATTGAAAGCATGAATAAGGAATTGAGAGTTACTACGCCAACTGGAGATTTAGTGGTGACACGGGAGATGATCAAGAGTTGTCCACTAAAGATTGGAGATCAAGAATCAATTTTATTTAATTCTGATAGAGATGCAAAAATATGATATTATTTTGGGTATGGTTTGGTTAACTGCTGTAAAAGCAAAAGTTAATTGCCATCTCAAAATAGTATCTTTTGTCAATAATCAAGGAGAAAGAAAAGAGTATAGAGGTGAGATACTCAAAGGAGTCGAAATAGGATAACAGCAATTGAAGTGGAAAATGAAGAAGATATGGAGATGAACGGTTGTATTCTTGGAGCAACTGAAGGTGAATCCAAGGAATTGGATATTCATACCATTCGAACGTGTGAATACTCAGATGTATTTCCAGAGAATTACCAGGGTTACCCCACATAGAGAAGTGGAATTCTCAATTGATTTGATACCTGGAACCGAACCAGTATCAAAAGCTCCGTATCATGGCACCTGTGGAATTGAAAGAATTAAAGGTGCAGCTACAAGAATTGTTGGATAAAGGATTTATCAGACCTAGTGTTTCACCTTGGGGAGCACCAGTGTTGTTTGTGAAGAAGAAAGATGGATCAATGAGACTCTGTATTGATTATAGGGAATTAACAGAGTAACTATCAAGAACAAATATCCTTTACCCAGAATTGATGATCCTTTTGATCAGTTGAGAGGAGCAAAGGTATTTTCTCGAATTGATTTAAAGTCAGGATATCATCAAATCCGAATCAAAGCAGAAGATGTACCAAAGACTGCATTCCGAACTAGGTATGGTCATTATGAATTTTTGGTCATGCCATTTGGATTAACCAATGCACCTGCAGTTTTTATGGATCTGATGAATCGTATCTTTAGACCTTTGCTGGATATCTGTGTGATTGTTTTCATAGATGATATACTTGTATATTCGTCTAATGAAGAACAACATGATGAGAACTTGTGAAGTGTATTACAGATATTGAGAGACAATAAGTTGTACCAAATTGTCTAAGTGTGAATTTTGGCTTAGAAGTATATCATTCCTTGGACATATTGTTTCTGGAGAAGGAATATCAGTTGATCCTGCAAAAGTTAAAGCTATTGTGGAATGGAAAAGACCTGAAACTGTTACTGAAGTTAGGAGTTTCTTGGGATTGGCAGGATATTATCGGAAATTTGTGAAGGATTTCTCAAAGATTGCACGACCTTTGACTCAATTGACCGGAAGAATGAGAAATTCGAGTGGAATGATCAACGTGAACAAAGTTTCCAAAGTTGAAGAAAAGGTTAATATCAGCACCAATCTTGGTTTTGCCCAATGACAAGGATTTATATACTGTCTATAGTGATGCATCTAGAAACGGATTGGGATGCGTGTTAATGCAATGGAAAAGTGATAGCATATGCTTCTAGACAATTGAAACCACATGAGATGAATTACCCCATTCATGATCTAGAATTAGCTGCTATTGTTTTTGCACTTAAGATTTGGCGTCACTATTTATATGGACAGAAATGTGAAATATATACGGACCACAAGAGTTTGAAGTATATATTTACACAAAAAGAGTTGAACATGAGACAAAGGCGATGGTTGGAATTAATTAAAGATTATGATCTTACCATTAATTACCATCTGGGTAAAGTGTAAGCCCCTAGATTTTTCGATAATATTAGCAAACCCTAAGAACTGGAAGTTGAAACGAAACCCTAAAATTAACCTAGTTCTATGTTTAGTCTAGTGAATCTAGATCCGGCAATCCCGTATTCTTAAACCCTCGAAAACGAAATTGAAATAATTGTGGAATATGGTTCGTAATAATATAGGAAAGCCTAAAAATATCAAATTCGAATTTTTCTAGTGTCCTTCGGATCCGATCGGGATCAGTTTTCGAAAATCGTGCCTTGGAGCACCGGATAGCAAAAATATTTCGACAACACCAATAGATTCGTAAAAATACAAGGTTTTCTAAAATATCAGTTTTAGAATTTTTCGGTAACTAAAAATAACAGATATAGCTTAATTATGCGTATTTTCGTTACTACAGGTATTTTAATTGTTTAGTCTGCTATTCATAGTACTTTTCTACTATTCATTACTATTCACCTATCTCTACTTTTTCTTACACTCTCATACCTATACCTTACAATTTACCTTCCCCATACAACTTTAATCACATCACACTTTACACATTACTTCTTTTAATACAAAACAAACAAATAAATAATTTCTTCCCCCCAAAAGACCCCAAAACCGGCGCCCCCCCATGCCCTCTTCCTCTCTTTTTTATTTCAATTTCAATTAATTTTAATTACACCAATTTCCACTCCAAAAATCTATAAATACCCCCTTCCTCTTCCATTCTTTCACACAACAAAAATTCATATTAAAACTCTCCCAAAATCACTCCACAAAATTCCTCTCCCAAAATCTCTCTCAAGTCTCTTCTTTTCTTTAGAAAATCAAGTCCCATAATACAACATTCTTTTCTTCTTCAACAAACGCATAAGCTTTAGGTAAAAGTTTCTCATATCCTCTCATCATGTTCATATAACTCAACATGAGTTTAGTGTATGTTTCTTAGACTCATTGAGTTAAAGAAGCAACAATTTATTCATATTTTGTTTTTGTTCATGTTCTATTCTTTTCTTTATGTATTATGTTGTTATTGTTATTATTATTTGTTTCTAACCTAATTTATATAAGTATTATGTATATTATGTATATATATTTATTTAGAGCATATAAGCTCATTTTCTATTTATTTACTTTCAAGTCTTGCAATTTATTTATTTACTTGATTTATGCAAATATTAAGACTAGTCTTTCTAGTCTTAGACTTGTCCATATCAAGTCAAAACAAATTTTCTTTGCTTTTCTTTTCTTTTGAGGACTAGTCTATTCTTAGTCCGGGATACCTTGATGAAGCTAAGATTCACAATACTTGACTTTATTTTTATGCTCTTATTTTATTTATGTTGTTTTTATATTTCTCATAGTTATATATTCTCATTCATACATGAATATGTTGTTATTGTCTCAACCATAATGAAAATGAATTTCCTTAAGTAATAAAAATGAACTCTCTTTAAAAATAAATTTTGTCACATAAGAAGTTATTTTCCTAAAAAGACTTGAAGCTTCATCTTAAACAAATATTTTTCTAAAGATAGATAAGTTAGCTTAAGTTTTGGTAATAATATGTGGTTTTACCAAGAAATACATAAAATAAAGATTATCACAAACTTTCTCTTCAAACCAATAAAATAGGAAAGTTTCTTTAAACTTAATTCCTTGTTTAAACAAAGGATTTCTTAAATTCAATTTTCAAAGTTTTCTACCAACATTCTAGAATATTAAAGTCTAAACAAGTTTTCCAAAATTATCAAAAATAATCTTTTTAAGGATAAGCTTTACTTAGGAAATGAAAATAATAAATAACTTATAAGATTATTAATATTATCTTTTTAAAGAAGATCAAAACTTTAGAAGGACTATAGAACATATAACCATGAAATATTTAGGAAAAACTATGTTTTCCAAACTACTAGAGTAAAATTTTGGAAATCCTAGAAGATTAAAATTACTTTTACTAAAATTCTAAAAAACAAAGAGATGGAGTTAAAAGAAGGAAATACTCACTTATGATAATTTAAGAAATTTTTCAAAGCAAAACTAATTTCTTTTCAAGTCTTAAGCTTGTTTCACTTTCAAATGACACATTGTTTTACAAAATCATTATTGAGACAACACCACTAAATTCATGCATATGGTTTAAGTCTATACATATTTATTCAAAGGGTTTTTCAATCATACAAATATACCTATATTTTGTACAAAAGTTTTTGAATGAAGAAAGTTTGAAAACTCCAGTTTTGAAATTCATATCAATTCTGTCCGTTACTATTCTGAGACCGAAATAACTTCTTTTGATAAAAATAACCTTAGAAATAGATAGATCTTTTCGAGTAGGTAGAAATCGATATATAATATGCGAAATTCCGAGTTAAAATGAGCAAGTTATGGCCATTTTAAGTTGGAATTTCTATTTCATACGATTTTTACGAACTCCCTAAGATAGTATCATAGAATTTGAATAGATCTTGGATGAAATACTTATGTTGGGTATTTCTTTTGTTTAAGTGTTGAGGATCACGATCTTGTCTTTCCCGAAGATTACTTCGACTCCTAGAAGAAAGCTATGGACGTGTGAGTTTCCTTTACGTTTACGTATTCGCGCATGTGCTTGTAGAATAGAGCACTAAATGTTAGGAAAAAATAAAATTGATATGCATGTGGGATATTATGGGAACTATGAGTGTGAATTGTTATGTGCGATCAATGAACAATAAGTATATTGGAATCCAAATTATGATTGCTATAAATGTTTCTATGTATGAATTGTTATGTGTGCAAATATTGATTGATCACTTTAAAATGATTTAATGTTATATTGAAATCCCCATATAATGAATTGCTCATGCATATCACTTAGAATATCATTTCGAAGTTTTTACTACTACTCCTCAGCGTGGGACCGGAAAGGTAAGCTGCCTAGCTACATCTTGAGGGTTAGGACGTTTAGGGAATACGGCCTCAAGGTGTAGCCGAGTCGGATCGATTGCTTTAGGTATGGAAAGCCCGGGGAGTAGTAGTACGGTTCGTTGGAACCCCAAGACGCGTGCAACTTTAAGGAGGTCGGTCGGGGCCTAGTTCAAAGCATTCCCTAACCACCGATGGAGGGGTAAATCCATCACACATACGAAACCGGATAGTCGTATGTACTGTTTGATCATATGATTGTTACATTCATATGCTTGTTTAATAAACTTGGTTGATTGCTTATTATGAGTACTTTTGCGTAAGGAATATCTCACTAAGCAAGTCATGCTTATACTCCTATAGACTTTTGATATTGCAGGACTATCTTTTGCACCCGAGACCACCTTGATCCACTCGGGTAGAATCTTTATTTTGACAAGCTTTTGGAGGAATTCTATTTTGAAGTTATAGAGTAGATTTCTTCTAAAATCTTCTAGCTTTGGTTGTGTTATATTTAGAAGCATGTTATCATGAAATTACCGGGGGAATGCCCGTTAGAAGCTGTAAGACTTTTATTTCAATGAAATATATATTAAGTGTTATTTTGTATGTTCCGCTGCCAATATCTTAAAATGCATTACTTCAACGGTCTCCCTTTGTTGTGAATGTACGCCTTGTACGATATCGAAGCTTTCGAGTGACTGAGGTAGTCATTCTTGAGCTTTAATATTGAGTACGGCGGGCTGTCACGTTTAGGGTACCCGTTGGGTCGTGACATAAAGTGAATGTTGTGGCGGATGCATTGAGCGGGAAAAGCTATGAAGAAGTGGCTTCAATACTAACGGAACAAAAGAACTCATCAAAGAATTTGAGCGATTAAATTTGGAATTCTTAATACAGGGGTTGGAAGCTGAGTTAAGAAATCTAATTTTGGAACCTACTTTGCTTCAAAGAATTAAAGAAGCCCAGAAAGAAGATGTTGAAATTCAAGAGATTAAACAAGGAATATCCCAGAGAAAGTACAAAGATATCATGTGGATGAAGAAGAGGTGTTAAGAATGAATAAAAGATTGTGTGTGCCACATGATGAAAACTTGAGGAAGGAATTAATGCATGAAGTACATTATTCTGGATATTCTATACACCCAGGAGAAACAAAGACATACCAAGAGCTGAAAAGTGCGTATTGGTGGAATGGAATGAAGAAGGATATTGCAGAATTTGTTGCTAAGTGTGACATATGTCAAAGGATCAAAGCTGAACATCAAAGACCAGGAGGATTGTTGAAACCATTGCCAATACCCGAATGGAAATGGGATAAGATTTCCATGGACTTTGTGTGCTCATTACCTAAGACAAATGCAGGTCATGATCCTGTTTGGGTTATTGTGGATAGACTCACAAAATCAGCTCATTTCTTGCCAATTAATATGACATATTCACTAGAAAAATTGGCACGGATATATTTGAAGGAAATTGTGAGATTGCATGGTGTACCTGCTGGTATAGTACCAGACCGAGATCCACGATTTGTTTCTAGATTTTGGCAAGGATTACAAAAAGCTTTGGGAACCCGGTTGAATTTTAGTACAGCTTATCATCCTCAAACTGATGGACAAACAGAAAGGACTATTCAAACATTGGAGGATATGTTGAGAGCATGTATTATGGAGTTTAAAGGAAATTGGGACCAACATTTACCATTAGTGGAATTTGCATACAATAATAGCTACCATTCAAGCATAGGAATGCCACCTTATGAATCTTTATATGGTAAGAAGTGTCGGTCACCATTGTTCTAGGATAACTTGGAGAAAGTATTGGTTGGACCTGAATTAGTTCGGGAAACTATTGAAAAGGTTTCAGTGATAAAGCAAAGAATGAAAACAGCACAAGATAGACAAAAGAGCTGGGCGGACTTGAAAAGAAGGGAATTGGAATTTAATGAAGGAGAACATGTATACTTAAAGATAAGTCCAATCAAAAGTCTTCATGGTAGACAAACAAAAGGTAAATTGAGTCTTAGATATATTGGACCATTTGATATATTAGAACGAGTAGGGATGGCATACCGTCTTGCATTGCCACCTAATTTGTTTGGTATACATAATGTTTTCCATGTATCGGTTCTAAGAAAGTATGTACCAGATCCAGATAAGATAGTGGGATTAGAACCAATTGATTTGAAGGAGAATTTGACTTATGAAAAGCATCCAGTTAAGATATTGGATCGGAAAGTGCAAGTTCTCAAAAATAAAGAAATCCACCATGTCAAAGTATTATGGGATCTACAAACACAAGAGATTACCTGGGAATTAGAAGAGGAGATCAAGAAAAGCTATCCCCATTTGTTTGAAAACTCAGGTACGCACTCAAGCTTTGAGGACAAAGCTTATTTTAAGGGGGGGAGAATGTAAACCCCAGGAATTTTTCACATTAGTACAAGACCTTATAATAGATTGTATAAACTAGATAATAGATTTAGATTCTAATCGAAGTCTAATAATAGATTAATATTTAGATTTTGGATAGATGAAGAATTTAGGAACCAAATAAAGAAATTCTTTCACACTAGTTGATACCAAAAACGAGATTTTCTATCTTGAATAAATAATTCAAGATATGATCTAAAATTTAGACCCGAAACCTGATATACAAATAGGTTTAAATAGAAAATATGAATATAGGGATTAAATGATTGTTTTTGATATCGATATTGATTCGAGATTAGAATAACAAGTAGTGATGAGTTTATATTTAGACTTAAACCCTAAATTCAAGATTCCTAGTTAAAATTAAAAGCTACTAATAAGAATTCATGTTCAGTATCAAAACTAAAGATATATATATATAGTTTGGTTTCTGTATTAAGTCCAATACTACGTAAATGATTATTTACGCTTATAAACAGAAAACGATGATCCAAAAATGAACCGTTAAGATTTTAAATACACAATGAAAATATAAACTGTCGAATAACTCAAAATCTGAACCCCAAACAAATAATCAAATCATGCTATTGTTCTAAAGCGAGTTTTCTTAAGCTATCAGAGCCTGAAACAAAAAATTGACCTAACGAGCTTAAGAAATCCTAATAACAGAAGATAAAATTATACGAATAAATAACTACGCATATATATAACCTAAATTTGTTATTTGAAAATCTAAATGTTTTGTATAACCTATACACATATTTTTGTACAAAAACTTCCAAATATTAGCTAATTTATACCCGTATAACTCGTTTGATTAACTCAAAACTTAATTAAAATAATAAACTAATATATATATATGATTTACGGCTGCTTTTCGGTGGAAAATGGAGGAAGAAAGGGGCGCCGGAATTGAGTTCAATAATTCACTAAAGATTTCAACAAAAGTGACCCAATAACCAATAGGACAATGCCAACTCAAATCCACATTAAATGCAATGAAAATAACATGTTAAACATAGCCAAAAATAGAGGAGGATTCGAAGGAGAACAGCTGCAAAATCGTTCTTCTTCTTCTATATATATGAGTAATCAAAGTTCATAATGGAGAACAGACCAAAACTTATCAATCCTTACACTTTTCAGCACGAACCTACTCTCAAACATCAACCAGAACAAACTGAAAACAAAGAACACACCGATCAAAACACCCAAGCTCGGATCAAAGGAAAAACAAAGCTAAAAACCCTTGAATACGAGCACAAAGGTAAGTTGAGGTAACTCGAGTTATTTTCGTTCAAATCTAAGCTTTGTAACTGACTTATAATAATCTTAGGAACATAATAAACACAAACATGAGCTTCGGATTGCATCAAACGAGCTCCAACGAGGTAATAATTCAAAACCCTAGCTTTATTTTCTAAGAATCGAGATCTATATATATATATGTGTTTTTAGACGTGTTCAAACGTGTTTTATGCCTATATATATGATATATAAACACTTAGAAATAGTTTGAGTATGTTTTTAACGTGTAAAAATCAAAGAACATGAATCGAACTGAGGAGGAAGATGATGAATAGTACAACACTGCCTCAAGGCCGGCAGTGTAAACGCTCAACGCCGGCGGCGTATAAGCGGCTTACACTGATCAGAGGCTATGTAAAATAATTTTTCATGTAAAGGTTGAATGAAAGCCGGCTACTAGAGATCTACGCCAGTGGCGTAAAGCCGGCGTACGTTGAAGGCTGACAGCTTTCAACACCGGTACACTCGATATGAAAATTTCTTCAAAAACAATTTTACACCAGCATTTGGGCTTAAAGGCCGGCGGTTTTGAGCCGGCGTACAACCAAATTTTCTTCAACGCGAGTTTTTCTGACCTAAACAAAAACTATATATATGTATATATAATACACTTACTAAGTATATATATGAAGTCTATTTAGATTAATATCTAATATTCCTTAAAACCCTAAGATTAAGAAAAGATATTAGGTGTTAATCAAGGTCAAATATTTGTTCTAAGTAAATAAAATAGGTAAGAATGGAAATTGAAATAAGTTAAATTTTCAAGTATTATAACTTCTAAAAATAACAAAACAATTATGCGAGATAAAATAGGAGAAACACGACAACACTAAGTAATAATAATTACCAAAAAATCGAGTCTAGGACACGACTCACATATAGGAATTTAGTTAATTTATATTAATGAATACTTTGTCTTAAATAGGTGACTTTGACTCACTAGAGGATCTACCAGCGGATTACTGCGATTGAGGCAGTATGAGCAGGTGAAAATTCAGTCATATTATACTGGTTGTGCTTGTAAGTAGTTGAATATGTAAAGTAAAGATAACCAAATAATTGCTTGTTGAAAGTATGATATGATCCGAGTGTATGATTGTTAAAATATCCTTGTAAAAGCGATGATGCAATGATTGATGTTGTGCAGTAGTATAATGATGATTGTGTGTAATGTATGGTCACTTTGAAATTGATTAAGACTTATTGACTTAACAAAATAATATGAGCATACATTGCACAAATTGCATTATTGCATATATGGTTGTGATAGCCTGTTACGTATTAATATTTCGGATCTCTGTTTTCGCTTGGTTGTTCTAATGTGTTAGTTCTTCCAAGGTTCTCTTTGGTCTAACGGTCCTATGAGGAACTAAAAGGCACCGAAGAACGTCGCCCGTAGAATCGCTTTGAAATGATTAATACTTAGGGAGTTTCTAAGGGGATTGCAGGAGATGGTTTGTTCAATCAACTATATTCAAAGTGATGACCTTAAAACGAGAAATCATTGATTCTCTTGTGTACTTAGTCTCTCCTGGGCAGGTGGGTCATTGAGTACTGGTTCTTCAACCCATCAAAAAGAGGGCATAAATATTTTTCCTGTTTGGATTCTAGATCATCCAAACTTGTATCTATGCATATGATTGAGTGCTTGGATTGCATATGATTTGTTAATGACTTATGTGATGTATGGTATGTTTGGTTATTCACTGAGCTGTGGTTTCGCTCATACTCCTACGGTCTTTTCAGGTTCACTTTACGACCCTGGTTAGTTACATCCAGGAATATGGCTCCGGTAAGAGCTTTGAAGCTAGAAGTCTACAGATATATTTTAGTTTGAAGGTTATGTACTATTAGATTAGATTATTTAGTTGTGTACTCCAAAGGAACTATATGGTTTGTAATAGTTTTGTAATGTTTAGTCACTAAGTTATTTCTTTCATATATTTGTTATTTCTTATCAAGTAACTAAAAAGATCCTGTTGTTTTGAAAACCTGTCATTCTCTGAAGGTAATTTAGTGATAGTATTCAAGTGTAACTTGTTTACTACTACTAGGATACCCTTGGGGCGTGACATTTATGCTCAAGTGTTTGTTGTCCAACCAAAATCTTTAGTAAAACAATGTTAGTTAAAAGTTTAGAAAACCATGGTTTACAAGAAATCTATTTTGTAAATCCTTTAAAAATAAATATCTTAATTCTTTTGTTTTCAAAGAATTATCTGACTATTTTCCTTAATGACTTTTAAATGAAAAATAAATTCTCTATTTTTCCTTTTACAATTTTTCAATATTAGTGTCACTTTTCCAATTAGCTTCTTATACAATTTTTCTTTAACCATTACTAAAAAATCTTGATTTGAAAACTCTCATTTCCTTTTTATGGGATTTCATTATATTATGTTTTTATGGAAAAACATTTTAGTATCAAAAGTCATCTTCTTTTGGAAAATAATTTAATATAGAAATGATTAAGAAAGACTTTTCAAAACAAAGGTAGCTTTAAAATTATAGTGAGTTCTTCCTAAAGTTTTGAAAAGAATATATTCGCTTTTGTTAAATCATAGATTCTAAATCTCACATAAAACCATTCTTAGGTGATAAAATCTCCTTTTTGCAAAAAGTATAATTGAAGCTTTAAGGTTTAGACAACAATCTTTATGTGCATGATCATGAGAATAATAACAAGCAAAAATAGCATAATGAATAATAAAGTCGAGTATTGGGAGTCTTAGCTTTCTAAAACTCCCATGATTTTCTTATTATTTTCTTACTTTTCTTTATGGGACTTGTCTATTTCTAAGTCCCAACCACACTTGAATAAAAATCTAAGACTTTCATATTTTCTTTCTTTTCTTTTTTCTTTAAGCTTTTCTTTTCTTTTTATGGAACTTGTCCATTTCTAAGTTCCAAAAAGCCTTGATACCAAGCTAAGAGGGATTTTCACTAAGACTTAGGAAAATTGTTCAACTATAATCTTTTCAAACTACTAAAATAAGTTTATTATAAATTTTTAGTGTTGATAATTATTTGCTATACAATATTTTCTTAAAAACTTATTTATAAGGTTTATATCAACACCTTGAAAAACAAAGCAATTTTTTCTAGTCAAGTTTAAATTCAAATCACTAGTTAAATACCAACTTAAAGAATAAAAATTTGTAGACAACTTAAAGAACCAAGTTTTTAAGAAATAAATCAAACTTTATAAAGTCAAGAAAATATAAAAATGATGATTTAAAATGAATAGGCATTTATTAGTAACAAACTCAAAATTTTGATTTTTCTTCCAACAACTTAAAGAGAAAACTGGTGAACTTCATTGTTTTTCAAACATCTAAAGTGAATTGTTTTACGAAAAAACATTGTTGGGACAACATCACTAGAATCATGCATACAATATGAGTATATATCTATATTAAATGATTTTTCAACTATATAAATATCTATGTGTTTGTTATAGACTTTTAGATGAAGTAAAATTTAGAAAAATTACAATTTAAGGGCTGGGAATTTTCGTGTCAATTCTATACCGACCCTTTTTGAAACCCAAATGGCTTTAATATTAAAAATAACCTTAGAAATAGATATATCTTTTCGAGTTGTTAGAAAACGACATCTAATATGCGAAATTTTAAGTTAAAATGAGCAAGTTATTATCATTTTAAGTTGGAATTTCTCTTAATCCGAATTTTGACAAATTTAATAAAATAGAGTCATATAGTTTAAGTAGAACTTCTACGAAATACTCATTTCGGAGTATCTAGGTGACGAGGACCAAGACTTTCTCTTTTTCCGAGGATTACTTTGATTGATAGCAATCGCCATGGTCGAGTGAGTTTTCCTTTACGTTTTATGTATTTATGTATGTGTTTGTAAAATAGAGCACTAGATCGTAAGAAAAGATAAAAATTGATATGCATGCGGGTTATCATGGGAATTATGTATGTGATGTGTGATCAATGAACGATAAGCATATCAAAACTCGATTGGTTAATTAATGTAAATTGTCTCTATTATTATGCTATGTGTGCGAATATTGGTTAATCGCCTTAAGTGAGATTAATTATAGATTGGAAATTCCTTATAACTAAATTGATCATGCATATCACTTAAAATATTATATTCGCATTTTACTGCTACTCCTCAGTATAGGACTATAAAAGTAAGTTGTCTAGCTACATCTTAAGAAATTAGGACGTTCGGAGAATACGACCTCATGGTGTAGTTGAGCCAAATCGATTGTTTTGGGTAAGGAAAGCAAGGACTAGTAGTACGGTTAATTGGAACCCTAAGATGCGTGTGCAAATTTCAAGAAGATCGTTGGACCCATTCAAAGCATTCCTTAACCTTAAATAGAGGGCGTAAATCCATTCTACATACGAATCCAAATAGTCATATATATTTGTTTGATCATATAGTTGTTGCATTTCATATGCTTGCTAATGGACTTGTTTGATTGACTTGCTATGTGTGCATTTACGTAAGAATTATCTTACTAAGCTAGTAGTGCTTACCCTCCATCAGATTTTTGATATCACAGGTTAACCATTGTGGACCCAAGCTCACTTTTTCAAGATAGAAACTATGCTTTTGGGAGGCTTTTTAGAGAAATCTATTCTAAGACTTTAGATAGATTTCTTATAAAATCTTTCAATTTACAGTTATTTGTTTAAGCAAGATTATGCTACTATTATGGTTTTGGAGTTTTATAAAGGGAATGTTCAGTAGAAGTTGTAAGACCTTATATTGTGATGAAATATAATGGTATTATTTTGCATGTTCCATTACTACTATCTTAAAATGCGTAACTCCACCAGCATCTCTTTTATTGTGAATGTACGTCTTATACCAATATAAAAACTTCTAAGTGACTAAGGTAGTCATTCTAGAGTTTTAATATTGTGTATGGTGAGTGATCACGTTTAGGATACCCATTGGGGCATGACACTCGACATGCTTTACAATAGGCACTAAGGGTTGTCATGACCAAAATTAAACTAAGTGCATGAAGCACAACTTCTGTCGAGCCCTCGATACAAGCCATGAGCCTTTTTAGTATCACGCGACCCCCAAGTTGTTAAGACACGACATGGTTTTTTTGTACCCATGGACTCGACAACCCTATTGTTGGTCCCAAAAATAATCAAGAAGGGGGATTGAATTGATTGTTTAAAAAATTAAAATTTTTGCCTTTTAAAAACAATCCCCTTTGATTTTAAGTTAAGAGAACAATATGAACAATTAAACAGCAATAAAATAAACTATGGAAATATAAATAGAGAAGGGATAAGAAAATCAGGCATATATTTATAGTGGTTCCGCCTTGTGCGTCAGTCCACTCTTCCAGCTCCAAGCCGAGGACCCCGTTATCCTATGAGTTTTATTCCACTATATCCAACCAAAACAAATTACAAGCTTGTACAATTATCTCTGCTCGATTCGCACAGCTATCCTCTAGTCACAACCGATCTACAGGGTCTAAACTTGTAACTTAACTATCAAAAGAAAAGGCAACAACAAGTTCCTTCTATACAAGATAAAATATCTAAATCACAAAGCTAAAGAATGAAAGCTAAGAGATCAGCTCGCTTGTTGAACCGTAAGAAGAAATTATGAATATTCTAGGCAAAATGAAACTTCTGGATTTTGTTCTGGGTTTTGTTCTGTATATACTGGGTAAGAAAAAATAGCTTCTTCTTTTTTGTGCGAGAATAGTATTAGCTTCTTCTTTTTTCTTTTTCCTTCGATTTTTTTCTTTTTCTCTCTCTGTGTAACTCATATATCCTTCATCTTCTTATAACGTTCAAGTACTTATTTGGAGGATAGATTCATATTCCAAATATCTCGGTTAAAATCTATTCTTCCTTATCCGTTTTTCAAATTCAAATTCTGTTGTGATCTTCAAAATTGGTTGCAAGTTATGGATGGGCTTTT
Organism: Combretum micranthum; assembly: GCA_024138025.1. NCBI lineage: Eukaryota > Viridiplantae > Streptophyta > Magnoliopsida > Myrtales > Combretaceae > Combretum > Combretum micranthum. The sequence continues at coordinate 1,023,749 of JAMXBD010000027.1, forward strand.
CCTTGTATTCCTCGGATGAAATCTTGTGAGCTTTATCCTTTTTCAAATTCAAATTCTGTAACGGAAGGATGATGATAAGCTTTGTTTGATTTTCGTAAAAAAAATCTAGTTGTTATTTGTTATTGTTGTTCATCGTAATCTTCTTCCTCATCCTATCCAAGATAACATTTATCTTCTTTGTAATCTTCTAAACAAAATCCCATGAAAATAGATGTCTTGGACATTGTAGACACTGATAAATCACTTATCTTGAAGGAGAAATACGTGTAGAGTCAGTCCAAACAAAGTCTGATACTATTCATGAAGATTTCCATCGTTGAAGACATTGATGAGAGAGAAACTTTGATGAAAACATTAAATGAGTATATTACCCAAATAAACTCATTTACTCGGAGCTAGTTCTTCAAGATTCGTTTTTGTACCGAACTGGAATGATTTGCATCAAGTTGGAGAAGATGAACGGTGAAAATCACGTGATATAAAGCTGCTGTCAAAAGTGTAATGAAAGGTTCTGGATTTCTGGAAAAATTCTTTATCCTTAACGCAACCTTCTAGAAAACATTATGGATTCCAAAAGCTTCTCATCATATTTCTTCTTTCTCTTTAACTTGACACTACACACTTAATGAACTCATTAGTAATCATTTTTACTCTTTTGTTATCATCAAAACCTATTTTAAGAGAATCTAACATTCTCCCCCTTTTTGATGATAACAAAACTTTTGTTAAACAAAATAATTCTCTCCCCCTTTTTGTTATCAACAAAAAATACATTCATAGAATATAACCAAATATGAATTCCTTTAATTCAAAAGACAAGCACACATTTCAAATATGTATGATAGTCTAAACAATAACATTTGTATACACAAATCTCTTAGAATAGCATTAATTTTTATAAGTAAAAATGCAAAAATTTGTTCCTTTAACATACTAATAACAAAAATTGTAAGGCAAAACAACATCAATACATTTGTTCTATTTAATTATCTTCATTTCAAACATTTCTCCCTCTTTTTATTTTAAAAAAATATATAACTAATCATCTTTCTAAAGAATTTTCTTTATCCTTTGTGTAAAGACCCGACATGCTTAATTCTCAAATTAAGCACACCAAGTCCCCAACCATGTATAACTCTTATGAATTATACGTAAGGTTATCTTAAAAAAAGGTGTTTATGTTGAACATTGCTAAACCAATTTTAGAATTCATGAAATCATTTAGTTAGATTTCTAAATAACTGGATTTGGCAGTGGAAAATCAAATTTTATAAAACAACTTATAAACTTCTACTCCCTACTGAGCAAACCAGTTTTCTAAGAAACTAACTTTGTAAAAACACTTCATGATCTACTCTTAGGGGTAAATAATCATTTACAATCAATTGGGCATTAACAATCCCTTAAAAAAAATACAATTTATAAATATATCCAGTCCTCTTACAAAACAAAACAAAAGAAGAAACAAAATACAAGTAATATCTCGATCCTATTACACTTCACTCATTCTCCCATATCTTCAGAATCGCCCAAAACCCAGAGCAAACATCATCACATCAATCATCATCACCATCATCATCCTCATCAACATCAACATCAACAACAATAATAAGAACAATAACATCAACAACCTCCACATCACCATCAAGTCATCATCTCATCATCATCATCATCATCAACAATGCCTGTAAAAAGAATAACAACAACAAGGATGAGCCAACGCCCAGTACACAGCAACACAATCACACACGGAGTGACACACGAGCTTAACTAAATGCAAATGCGACAATCACTCATTTATTAGATAATCTTTAATTAGTCAAATATCACTGGAGTATTCAAACTCCGAACAATAAGGATATTTGGGGGTCCTGAGTAACGATCACGAGCTCAGGGGTTGATATAAGCAGTTCGGATACTTATATCTCCTAGATGATATATCCATAAAAGAGAAAATAACTTCATCTAGGATTAACAGCTGTTACACAACTTCACTTATCTTAGTCCATAACATCACTTAGTCCAACTGTTCCCATAAACATTTGAATTAAATCATATTATTTCATTCTAAGCTTAAGCAAACGTTACGCCGATACCGTTTTCCCCATCAGTTACCCGCCATACCACTTAGGAAAGTCTTATCAAAAGACAGGAGTGGCCTAAGCGCCTAATCTACCATGCCCCCAATCTGAGCAAGGTGCTACTCCTCGAACAGGATACCGATCTGCCATCTAGGCCAAATACGAATTTAAATAGCGTAAGAAACATCCAATTCAAACAAAGGTTTAAGTTTTTCTGTATTAAAATTTATTAAAGATATGCCTATCCTAAGCAAAGAACAAACACGTTACTGCGTACCTTATATACGAAATCCAAACATAGCCTTGGAAGGAAATTTCAGAAGATGATTCAGAAGATAAATCAGATATCCACTTCTGTTAAGAAAAGAACTCGTATAAGAAGCTAAACTAAACTAATCATCTACTTCATCAAAATCATATAGGAACTTAAGCTATTTATCCATTCATCTCAAACTCATTTTATTAAACCCTATTTGATCAGACACTAATGTGGAACCCCACTATGGCTGCGAATATCGCCCTGCCAAAATATGAACAGTTCTCCTTTGTCTATCAAAGAATTTCTTTTCTCTTTATTTATAGTGTTTTATTACAAAAGAATTAACAAAGAATTCATAAACCAAAAACATTCATTTTCCAAGTAAACACACATTTGAAACAACATATTCCCCATATTATTCAAATATCATCCTATTTCATTCATCAAGCTAATTAAAGCTATTAACCCATTTTAGCTTAACATTATCCAAATTGATTAAAATTAGTCATTTGATTCATTTACTAAGTCAAGTTGATTAAACTTAGACAATCTAATTCATTTTAGCTTAGTAAAGTTCATTAAGCCAAGTTGGCTTATATTAATTACTAATTCATTATATATCTAAGATCTAGTCACTTAATCCCAAGTTAGCTTAAACCTATCCAAATTCATCAAAGTTAAATAATCTAATCCACTTTAGTTCATTCAAGTTCATTTAGTCAAGTTGAATATAGGTTTGTTAACTAAGTTTATTTTATAACTAACTTCTAGATTTAATCTAATTATTTGTTAAATCTATAAATCTACTTAACCCATGTTTAATTACATGAACTAATTCACTTAACACATCAAATATCACTTATCTATCTCATTTTAGCTCAAAAAGATCAATTTCCTAAGCAAAAACACATTTAACAAACAAAAACAAGTTTTTAACTTTGTTTTGGAAAGTGTTGCAGCTGGAAAGAATCAAAATTTAAGCATCGATAATTTTCGAATTTGTAAAAACTCAAAACATAAAAATTGTAGATCTCTTTTTAATCTTTCCAACACAACTTGAATCACCTCAATCGGAGGTCATATGAAAAAGTTATGGCTAAAATACAAACGCTGCGAAAGAGGGGAATGCTGCACGACCGAGTGCATGGCCGTGCTCGAGGCCGTGTTGGGCATGAAAAAGTGACCCGAGACAAAGTTTTAAGCATTTTAAGGCCTGCACGGGCATGTGCACGGCCGTGCATAAGGTTGTGCACACTGGAATGAGAAAATTACGAAATTCTTTGTTCTTTGAATGCATTTTACACTTCTCAAAGTTCTTTAAACTCATTCCAAAGTTTCCCAAAGCTTGTTATATGATCAATATAACATTCAAACAACATAAATTCATATTCACCACATCAAACATCTCAAACTTCATCAACCTCCATAACCACTATTCATCATCTTCTTCCTCAAACTCAACTCATATCTAACTTCAACTCAACAATTACAAAAATAAACAGCACTTTCAACCCAATTCAACATCAATTCATCAATTAGATAAATAAACAACAAAGATAACAAGGAAATAACAACTTATCTTTTTAGAACACTTCCACACTTGATCTTTCTTTACACTTCTAACTTGTTTTCCTTCATTTAGCTTCTCTCCTAGCTTTGATTATTCTTCTAGATAGCTTTAATCTTGAGATTTGTAGAAGAAATTGGAAGGAAAGAAAAGAAAAGAAGAAGAAAGGAAGAGGGAAAGGAAGGCATCGGTGAAAGAAGCTAAAAGGAAAGAAAGGGAAAAGTGAGGGAAGAGAGAGACAGAGGATAGAGGGTCTAAAAGAAAAGGATAGGGACTAAATTAATATAAAGGATTATAGGCATAGTTTTAGAACTATTAGATCAAATATCTATAGTTTCAAAAGTATTTAAAAGTTTGTTTCGGAACCAATATGTTAGAAATTAAGAACTTGCAATAAGAACTTAATTTGAGAATTTATTTTAGATAAAAGATATTTAATTTGAGTTCGAGTTTAAGAACTGATATTTTTATTCAAGCAAATGAACTCAAATTTTGTAAAGATTTAGGAATTAGTGTTTAGGCTAAGAATCAAGAGTTTAGGAATCCTCTAAACATTTCAATGACTTGCTTAGAGAATTTAGATTTCAAATCTCAAATTTCATTTAATTAAATACTGATCTAACTTTGTTAACTTGTCTATTTATATCCTATGATTAATTTAATTCATTCAAATCTATCTAAACCTAATTTCTAATATATGTGAAGGTTTGGGGTATTTCACTTTGTCTTCTCCCCCTTTATAAATTTCTTTTAAAAACTATGCTCCCCCTTAATATGATACCAATTAATTTTATTTTAACAAACAAAATAACATATTTCAAGAATTTGTTTAGAATCATAAAGAGCAAAACACTAAAACATATGAGGGAGTTGGAACAATAATACCAAACAAATAGTTGCTCTTTTTCTTCATAAGAGTCATATTTTTCTTCTTTTCCATTTGAGGCACTCATTTATCGAGTTCATATCCTTCTGCTCGTTGCCTCAATCCCTGAAATCATTAATAAACAAATTATACCTTTTTACGAACCCAGACTAACTTGGGTCCTTTGAAAGACAAGCTTGTGTTATCAATATGATTAGCTTGATGATTACTAAGCTTGTTTCTCTTATAATAGCAATATTTCTCAATATGACCAGATTTATTACAAAAGAAACATGTATATGTATTATCATTATTCCAATACCTGTTGTTTACCTATCTCCAACTATTCTGTCTCGGATAACTTTTGGTATGATTTCAATAATAATGTTTTCTTTCTAGATAACTTCTGGAATTCATTCTGGATTTTTGAACATACTTTTCTTTTCCACGTATTACTTTATAATCAATCTTTTTAACACTTGAATTCGCATTTACGATTGGTTTAGCTCTCACAAATATAGTTTTCTTGGATGTACTCGAATTCAAACCATAATTATAACCTAAACCAGCTTTTCGCACAACAATCTTTGATGAGGATCATCAAGCATCAATGGGTCCAAAGTTCAAATCCAACGATCCATTGCAAGATATTGGAGGTCCCATGACAAGAGCTAAGGCTAAACAAATGAGGGAGGCATTGCAAGGACTTGTTATGGAGTTGCAAGAAAAGGAATTGCATTTATCCACCAATAAAAATGAGTCAAAAGTGCTTAACATCATCAAAATAAGCTCCGAAGGAGATTTAAATGGAAAGCAAGTGAAATAGAGCAAAGAAGGAGCCAAGAAGTGCCCTGCAGGATTAATGGCTGCCGGCCATTATATCTGCTCATTGCGAATTTTGAGTCCAGAACACTCAAGGCCGCCAGCCATCTTTTGTTGGCCGCCAGCCATCTTTTATGGACGTTATTTAATGTAGTTTTGACGTTTTGTTTTCCTTTCTTTGGCTATTAAAACCCTATTATGGTTATGTATCAAAAACAAGACGAATCATATGAATGTTATTCATTCTCTTTGAGAGAAAACTCCATCTTGTTCCTTGTGAACGAATTTCCATTTGATTTTCTTAATCTAAACACTTAAGGAGATCGACGTGATAACTAGGTTGCGATCAACAGGTTTGTTCGAGGTCTAGTTCCATTCCATTCATTGATAATTAGGTTGCAATCAACAGGTTTGATTGAGGTCTAATTCCATCCTACGACGACTTGTCTCAAGACGATCCTCGGGTTCCAATTCCAATCAACGATTTGGGGGTTCTAGGTTTAATATACCTAGGGTTACCATATCAATCTTTGTGATGAAATCAACATTTTTAGCTTTTCATCACTTTCATTGAACTTATTGAACGTGTTCTTTATTGAATTCGATAATTCATCAATTTTTACTTTCAAAACGCTTGTTTCATCTCTTAGTAAGTTATTGTCTTTTTTTAGCTTTTCATTATTCTTAAAAAACTTTTCATTGTCACTCTTCAAGATATCATTTTCATCAATAAGCAAGGAATTTGTTTGCTTTAAGGCGTCTTTTTCATTCTTTAATGATTTTATCTCATTATCATATTTAGCAATTTTTAAATCAGCTTTCTTAAGAGCTTTTAAAAGTTTTTCCATTTCAGCAATCATATCATCTTCAATTGATTCATCATCAATTTCAGAAGTTACCTCAGAAGTAGCCATGAGACAAAGGTTTGCTTCTTCTTCATTATCACTTATAGCTTCTGGTTCAGCTTCTGACTCATCCAAATCGCTCCAAGTTGCCATCATTGCTCGACTTTTCTTCTTGAATTTTTCAATCTTTTTGATTAAAACAGGGCACTCATATTTAATATGTCCCGGTTTTTTATATTCATAACACATAATTTCTTTCTTCTCTTTCTTTTATTCTTTGTCCTTATAGCTTTTTCCTGCATCAAATTTGTTAGTTCTATTGAAACTTTTGAACTTTTTACCTTTCTTTTTCTTCAAGAATTTGTTGAATCTCCTTGTAAGCATGTTAATATTTTCGTCATCATTGTCCTCTTCTGAATCAGATTCAACGACTCTTTTGGCTTTGAATGCTATTGCGTTTGAATTATTTTCTGGTTCTTTAGTTGTATCATGATGTGACTCGTATGCCATCAGCTTTTCCCTTAACTGACTAAGTGTCAGCTTATTTAAATCTTAAGCTTCTTCTATAGCTGTCTTTTTGGCATCCCACGATTTTGGCAAAATTCGAAGCATTTTCCTAACAAGATCAGAATCATCTAATTTCTTTCCAAGTGAGATTAACTCATTAGTAATAGCAGTGAATCGATTAAAGGTATCTTTAATTTTCTCATCAGACTTAATTTTAAATAATTCATAACGTTAAAGTAATGCATTGATTTTTGTTTCCTTAATTGTGTCTGTTCCTTCATAAGTTTTTGAAAGAGTATCCCAAATTTCCTTTGCCGATTCACAGGAAGAAATTAGATAAAATTCATATGGAGCTATGGTTGTGAGTAAGAGATTCTTAGCCTTATTGTTCTTCTCAATCAACTTTAGCTCTTCATTTGTGAAACTAGCATCATCAGATATTGCTATTGGATTGTCTCTAAATTGGATCACCTGCCAAGAAGCATAATCATTAGCTTTTACATAAGTTGACATTCGCATCTTGCAATAAAGATAATTTGAACCATCAAAATATGGAGCTCTATTGATTGCAATATTGTTCTCAGTCATTTTGTTTGGATCACTCAATTTAATAAAAAAGCCCTGCTCTGATACCAATTGTTGGTCCCGAAATTAATCAAGAAGGGGGGTTGAATTGATTATTTCAGAAAATTAAAATTTTTGCCTTTTAAAAACAATCCCCTTTGATTTTAAGTTAAGAGAACAATATGAACAATTAAACAGCAATAAAATAAACTGTAGAAATATAAATAGAGAAGGGATAAGAAGATCAGGCAGATATTTATAACGGTTCTGCCTTGTGCGTCAGTCCACTCTTCCAGCTCCGAGTCGAGGACCCCGTTATCCTACAGGTTTTGTTCCACTATATCCGACCAAACCAAATTACAAGTTATACAATTATCTCTGCTCGATTCTCACAGCTATCCTCTAGCTACAACCGGTCTACTGAGTCTAAACTTGTAACTTAACTATCAAAAGAGAAGGCAACAACAAGTTCCTTCTATACAAGATAAAATATCTAAATCACAAGCTAAAGAATGAAAGCTAAGATATCAGCTCGCTTGTTGAACCGTAAGAAGAAATTATGAATATTCTAGGCAAAATGAAACTTCTGGATTTTGTTCTGGGTTTTGTTCTGTGTATACTGGGTAAGAAAAAATAGCTTCTTCTTTTTTTGTGCGAGAATAGTATTAGCTTCTTCTTTTTTCTTTTTCCTTCAATTTTTTTCTTTTTCTCTCTCTGTGTAACTCATATATCCTTCATCTTCTTATAATGTTCAAGTACTTGTTTGGAGGATAGATTCATATTCCAAATATCTCGGCTAAAATCTATTCTTCCTTATCCGTTTTTCAAATTCAAATTCTGTTGTGATCTTCAAAATTGGTTGTAAGTTGTGGATGGGCTTTTACTTGTATTCCTCGGATGAAATCTTGTGAGCTTTATCCTTTTTCAAATTCAAATTTTGTAACGGAAGGATGATGATAAGCCTTGTTTGATTTTCGTAAAAAAAATCTAGTTGTTATTTGTTATTGTTGTTCATCGTAATCTTCTTCCTCATCCTATCCAAGATAACATTTATCTTCTTTTTAATCTTCTAGACAAAATCCCATGAAAATAGATGTCTTGGACATTATAGACACTGATAAATCACTAATCTTGAAGGAGAAAAATGTGTAGAGTCAGTCCAAACAAAGTCTGGTACTATTCATGAAGATTTCCATCGTTGAAGACATTGATAAGAGAGAAACTTTGATGAAAACATTAAATCCCCTTGGATTAAACCAACTTAAGTGGAATAAATGAGTATATTACCCAAATAAACTCATTTACTCGGAGCTAGGTCTTCAAGATTCATTTTTGTACCGAACTGGAATGATTTGCATCAAGTTGGAGAAGATGAACAGTGAAAATCACGTGATATAGAGCTACTGTCAAAAGTGCAGTAAAAGGTTCTGTAAAAGGTTCTGGATATTTAGAAAAATTCTTTATCCTTAACGCAATCTTCTGGAAAACATTCTGGATTCTGAATACTTCTCATCATATTTCTTCTTTCTCTTTAACTTGACACTACACACTTAATGAACTCATTAGTAATCATTTTTACTCTTTTGTTATCATCAAAACCTATTTTAAGAGAATCTAACATCTTTCTTAAGTGACCATCGACCCTTAGTTTTCTTAGGCTCGAGCTTAGTTTTGTGTAGTGATATGACCCTAACCCCAACTTGTGTTAGCTTTTAGAACCACTTTAGCTAAGAAGTTCATAACATGTTTCTAAGGCACAAGAGAGCTCTAATTATGTGTTAGTGATGTATGCTTATTCTATAGGAGCTTTCAATCAAGACCCCAGATTTCCTAAAGATTACTACGATCCCTAAGTAAGATGCATAGGTGAGTAACTTAAGTCTTATCACAATGTTGTGCTTGTAATATAGCCGCACTTGTTTCTAAATAAACTCAACTGATTATGTATGGGGATAGGGATGACATATGTTGTATGATGCTTGGATATGTGACAAGCTTTAATAACAAAAGTGATAACAAACTTCTTGATGCTAATGTGCAAGGAGTATTGATGATTGTCTGAACATTGCTTGGCCATCAATAATATGACCTAAGTTTTATCTGAGCCTTAATTTAAAATTTACATACATTACACGACAGCACGCTGCGTTAGCATGGTACACATATCACATATTGACATTTTGATTCTATGGTAATGCCTAGTCACGCCAGGAGAGTCCAGGTGGGGTTATCATAGGGTTGTTGGCCCCATGAGAACTAAGTTGACCAGAAGGACATCACCCGAGTTGGGGAGGCTTTAAGGGTCAATACTTTGGTAGCTTTTGATGGTTCTAAGAAGAAGTTGAGATTATGTTGACTATGTTTATAAGTATGTATGTATATAGACTTAGTAATTTTTGAAAAGATTGCTCCTTTCTTAGTTTTCAATCTCACCTGGGCATGGGCTACTTGAGATTGGTCCTTCAACCCCGAAGGAAGGCGTAAATCCCCATGGGTTTGGGTTCCAATCATTTGAACTATGCATTTCATATGGTTGAGCATGACATTGCATATGATTGTAATTAAAAGTTGTTTGGTATCTTCTTGAAGTGTAGTTAGATCATCTTATCTCATTGAGTTGTTGTATTCTCACTCTTACAGACTTTATGTGCTTTCAAAGAAACGTGAAACTTGAAAACAATTGCAAAATAATTCAAAATTTCAATTCAAGTGAATCATAATACCAAAAATTTGAATCTAAAATAGTCAAAATAGCACAATGAAAGAAGAAGTAAAAGAATAAATCTTAAAACGATTAAAAGCTCTTAAATTATAAAATTTAAAGTTAATATAAAACGTTAACTACCAATAAACAATTAATTTTGAACTTTGATTAGAACTTAATTTAAAAATTAAGCTTAGATAGTTTAATTAAAATAAGTAAATTAAATTATAGGTTATAAATAGAAAGATTAACATAATCAAATTAATAAATTGACATAAGTGAAATTGAGACTTCGAATACTCCTTTCCATCCGTTTATCTGCTTCAATAATCTAATTCATCAATCAAAATTCCTTAAATCTTTCTAACTATCAAGTTAAAATTTATCCCATTTAGTTTGTTTATTTATTTTGATTATTTTCCAACAAATCAAATTTCATTATCATCTCAATCAATTTTAATTAGAACCCCTTTTCTTTCAACTATCAAATCAACCAAAATTCAAAATTTCAATTATTAAAATTTTACAAAATGTCCTAACTAGCCACTTTAACCTAAATCTTATTTTCTTTATCCCCATAAATTTTAGTCATTTGTTTGTTTTAAAATATCATATCTTATGTTTAAACTAAAACTAGATATCGATTTCTTACAAACTGAACTTCAAAACTAGTTTATAACTTAAGGTAGTAATTTCTATTATATAGATTGTTAAATTATTTTTTAATTATTTTCAATACTTAATAGAATGATCCAAAAGGTTTAAATCAAAACCCTTATTCTTAAAAATCTATAAATATCTTTTTCTTCTTATCTTTTTCCCTTATTTTCTTTTGCTGCCTTTCTTTTCCTCTTTCTTTTTCATTCCCATTTCTTTCTTTTTCTTCATTTCTTTTTCTTTCTTCAAGAATCAACCTCAAAATCTCAAGTTTAAAAGAGATTAAAAAAGAAAACGAAGATAGAAAACAAATTAGAAGTTGAAGATCATGCATGAAAAAGCTTCAAGAACTTAACAGGAATAGTACAAAGATAAGTTTTGTTACTTCCTTACTTTAGTTGTTGTTTACATATGTATATGATGAATTGATACTAGATACAAGTTAGGTTTGTGATAAAATTAATGAATGACAGATATGTGGTTTATGTATGAGTGGAGAAGGGTTTGATGAAGTGATTTAGAGATGTTTGATGAAGTAAAATGAGTATAGAAGTGTTAAATGTTATGAAAATGAGGTTGTATGTTGCTTTTATGATGTTTTGATTGAAGTATGATGTTATAAGCTGATAAAATTAAGGTAAAAATATAAGGAAAACATGTAACTAGGATGTCCTATATTCATCACGCGCGTGATACAGCCTGTGATCTCCTCGGAGCATGAATTTTTGAATGATACAGCCCAGATCACGGCCATGACAAGGGAAGTTATCTCCTCGGATGAAACTTTTCCAACGCAACACTATTTTGTATTTTAATCGTAACTTTTTCATCCAGACTTGGATTAAGGTGATTCAAAATGCTATGGTAAGCCTAAAAAAAGCTCTATAACTTTTACATTTTAAGTTTTTGGAAATTTTAAAGGCATCAAGACCTAAATTTTATTTTTTTCAAACTTTAACAAATCCAAATCAACTTGCTTGATGGTTTTACTAGTTAAATGTATGTAGTTGTGTATATTATTTTATGATCTCTTACAGACCAATAAATTAAGAATACATAACCCAAATTTATAACATTTAGATATAAAATGAAGTTAATTAATCAACCTAAGTCCAACTTGACTTGATAGACTTAATGAACTACAATGACTTAGACTAATTAAGGTCTTATAAGACATATAACAATGTTTTAGTAGAAAAAGTGAATATGACTCAATGACTAGAGTAAATGATTAATTCTATATAACTTAACTAAGTTAAATTATGTTTATACTAGATGTAACTTGAAATATAATAGGCTTAACACCTAATTAGAATTAATGTGGATTTTAACTACAAAACGAATTAGTTAATAAATCTAAGCTCAACTTAACCTAATGAACTTTAGTAAACTAAAATGAATTAGATTGGCTAAGTTTAATCAATTTAACTTAGTAATTGAATTAAATGATTAATTCTAATCAACTTACCTAAGGTTAAGTTAATGAAAGTTTAATAACTTGTAATTGGTTTAGCTTAATGTGTAAGATTAAACCATAATTAACATAGGGAATATGTTGTTTCAAATGTTTGTTTGTTAAGAAAAATGAATATTTTGAATATGAATGATATGATGATGTTTGGTGATAAATAACTATACACAAAGAAAAAAGAAATAATTTGACAAACAATGGAGAACTACCTGTACATTAGCGGGGTTTCTACTTAGTGTCTGATCAAATAGGTTTTGATATAAGATTATGTTTCAATAAAATATAATAAAGTATATTAAGAAGGTTGATGAGTAACGATTATTTCTATTTCATAGGAGGAGCAAATCAATCTTTGGATTTCCTAGAGGATTATTATTAGCTAGAATGTCAGGTGGGTAACATTGAACTTATCACCTTGTCTGTGTTTGTAACATAGTTGCACCTAGACTAATATAAATATAACTGATTTTGCATGGGGTTCAAGGATTCGTTTGCTGATTGGTGATTGAATTGGTTGGAAACTCATTAAAATAAAAGTGATAACATGTTTGGTGTTGATTGTGAAATAGGAATTGTTAATTGTTTGAAATTGGTATGATCATTAAATAACATAATACAAATCTTATTCGATCCTTAAATGAATCGGACATGCATTACATTAAAAGCATAACTTGTATTAGCATGGTATTCACGTCACGCATTAATATTCTGATTTTGTGGTAGTTCTTGATGAGTCTAGTGAATATGGTTAAGGTTATCATAGGGTTATCGGCTTCACGAGAACTAAGTAGGTACTGAAGGATGCCGCCCATGTCAGAGTCAACTGTAGGGATTAATACTTAGAGATTCTATGAGAGTCTAAGGTGAAGTAGGAATTATGTTGATGATATATATACATAAATAACCAAAGAGTTTCAAAAGAAATCTTCCCTCCTTAGATCTTTCTAAGGAGAAGTTTGAGGTTATGTTAATAATATGTATATATAAATAAGGGTTAATGTCGAATTTCATACCTGAACTTTATTCGAAAATTCAATTATGCACATGAACTTCCAAAAGTTCAATTTTAGTATCTGAATAAATTTTTCGTGGCCATTTTCGATACCTTTAGCAACGGTATTAACTCTGTTGCTGACGTGGATGTACGATCTAATCACGATGTGACATGTGTCGTCCGATGTGGCAAATTATCATTTTTTATTTTTTTTCATTGATATGGAAATTAGTTAATTTTTTTCATACTTTCATTTCAAATTATTTTAATTTTTAAAATTGAAATTTGTGTTGTGGACTTTTTTGTTTCATCTTAGCTCATCAACTAGTAAGCTCAAAGTTCTTTAATAATACAATTTCAATAAGGGTTTGTCAAGTTGCTTATAATAAAAATGAATGCTTGCTAATGGTTTAGCAATGTGGGACAAATAAAAAATCCTTTCTTCATTTTCCAAACTCTTTCTTCATTAGTAATGGAGTTCTTTGGCTCAAGCCTTAATATTCTCTTCTTCTTTTTTGAAATATTCAATTCTAGTCTCATCATTTTGCTCGAAATCATATATAAATCATTAATAGCACCGTTGGGCTCACGTAATCCTCGACCTGCTTGTCAAGTTCACAATATTTCTTCTATAGTGGATTGAGTAATTGCACTCTTTGACGAGGACACCAAACAAAGCATCGAAAGCCTTGTCTACTATCTTTGCAGGCTAATCTATGAATAGTGAGAGAGGAAACATGACTTCTTTTGCTTCTTTTTTTGTGGGGGTTTGGGGGTGTGGAGAAACTCTTCACAAATGGGAAAGAGCAAAAGCTAATGGTCTGTAGATGGTAAAAACATGAGAACCATATATCATGGAATTGAAGCTGACTAGCGATGAAATAAGGAAAGCCCGGTATTATTGTTAGAGCTTGGTACTGTTGCTTCATGTCATCTACCAGAGCCTTCCACTGATGCACTCCATTGCGTCTTACACACAGCCTCCTTCGATAATGGCGACGGCAACAGCAGCAACAATAGCACCGACCCTCATCCTACATTCAACTAAATGGAAAAACTCTTGATGTCTGTAAAGTTATTAATAAAGTTCAACAGGATTCATCAGTTGCCTTCATGCTTTGTTTTTAAGATAAAAAAACAGAGCAAAATCCAACATTCGCCAAAACATGTAACTAAAACTTTTAAACATAAAAAGCCCATAGCAAGCTAAACAAGCATCACCTTTCCCATAATAGAAACATAGGAATCCATGAGATGAGAAGTTGAATGGACGAAAATGAAACCAAACGCAACAAAGAAAATGAAAACCCAATATATTTTGAATATTTTACTTGCAAAAGGGACAATACAATTTAGAATATTTTGCTTATTAAATGGATTTGGTCATATATTTAATGGATCATTTTATATTTCATATTGGTCAAGTCCTTTTTTAATAGGTGAGATGCCAATAAAGTTGCTGAAAGTGTTATAAGAGTAGAGAGTGTGTTGTGTTTAGTGGAAGAATGGTGGAGGTCTTATGAAATTGATGTCCTACATTGGAAAAATGATAGGATCAATCCTTCTATATATTATCAAGCCTAGACATAGTAATTGAAAAAATTCGAGTTAGTAGGCTTGGGGATAAGATTGGGCCTAAGTAGACGGGCTTATAAACAAATATTTCTTTTAAAAATTAAAATAATATTAATTATCCCTTAAATAAACTAATAATAACAAAAATGTAAATATAAATAAAAAATTCCATGTCATATAAGATAAAAAAAATAAAAACATGCCACATTGGACGACACGTGTCACATCGTGATTGGTTTGTGTGTTCACGTCAGGAATGTAGTTAACACCATTAACGAAGGTATTGAAAATGGTCACGAAAGTTCATTCAGGTACTGAAATTAAACTTTTGAAAGTTCAGGTGCATTATTGAATTTTCAGATAAAGTTCAGGTACCAAATTCGACATTAACCCTATAAATAACAATGAGTTGAGCAAGTTTCCCCTTCCTTTGTTCTCAATTTCTCCTAGGTATAAATGACTTGAGCTAATCCTTCAACCCCTAAGAGAGAGCATAAATCTCTATTGGTTAGAATTTCGGTCATCCAAACTATGCATATCATATGATTGAGTGTCACATTGCATATATTTGTTAATAAAACTTGTTTGACATTTGGTTGATGTGTGGTTTGGTCATGTTATTCATTAAGCTATGCAAGGTTATCAAATTTGTGATTCTATGTAAAATCGCCAATGAGTCAGTAGAATCAAAAGTTAGAAACGTAAGTTTCTACAACCTTTACAAAATAGCTTCGAAAACATAAAAATGCTTATAAAAGATATAGAAAATGTAAAACACATAATGGATGTAAAAAAAAAACATTAAGTTTTTTTTTTTAATAATATCTCTTGATCTATGATACGATATATATAAAAAAGAGCGAATAGACTCAAAATTAATTTATTTTCTATTGTATTGTGTTTGAAATAAGTGATAAATTAAAGGAGAATCAAAATTTTCAAATTATTAAATGCTTAATTATATAAATAAAATAAATAACTTTTCTTGTAAACTCTATAGCTATAACTTGATTTGAAAGAATTATATATATATAATAGGGGTTTTCCAGAGAAGGAGGGAAAAAGATAGAGTGCGTGGAAACTAAATAAAAATGACAACAAAAAAGATACATCATTCTAATTCCTAATAGTTTATGAGCTTGTAAACATACAATCGTTTTTTTTTTTTTTTTTATATTTTAGCTCATGTGGCTCAAATAGCTAGAATGGGTAAATTTAGTTAAAATCGTAAGATTTTACTCACGAGTCAACTTAGAAGGGCCTCCCAAAATTTTAAACTCGTGGAATCGTATGGGTAAAATCGCAATTTTGATAATTATGAAGCAATGGATTAGCTTATACCCCTATAGTTTTTGTATAGGAATAACTAAAGCATCGGGAATGGGCTAAGTCTATGTGGAGAAGAACCCTTGAAGATAGAAGATAAGTTTGAAACAAGAATAAGATGGATAGTGTAGTTATGAGTTTTTGCTTCATGGAAAACAAGTTTAAATTATGGATTAGACTAGTTTTGTAATAGTCTAAAATTTGTAAAATGTAGATGATCTATTCTATTTTACTATTTGGTGGGAGATATCGATTCTTTGTTGTTCTGGTGGATTGTAGGAAATTGGATTTTGTTTATTTATCGTAAATGTATTTATAAATTAGAACTTTGTAAAATAATAATTTAGGTAGAATCTTGCAAACTCTAACTTGCAAGACGGTTCCTATATTGCAGGTGCACATGTGATATGATGACTTCGGATTAATCCTTCTAAACCCTTTATAGGGTCGTGACATCTATGTTGAACAATGTAGCGCTATTTCAGGTTACTTTTGGTTCTATGTTCAACACGACTAAGGACACAGGTCGTGTTCAAATTCATATTGAAAACAACAAAAACGTTGTTTTTTTGCTCAACATGATCGAACACAAGGGTTGTGTTAAGACCCCTGTAAAAATACATAACCTTTCACACAACTTGTGTTGATACTAGAGTACAACATAGCTTTTTCAAATCTCGCTCTGTGTCAAATACATTTGAAACTCGCTTGAATCCTTCTATAAAGGTTTAATATTATTATAAAACCATGAACCCGGATATTATTAAACAATTATCTATTTTTCATTTCTTTTTCCTAAATTAACCTGTTACCTTTAAGCAAGAGTGTGTGCATATATGTATATATGTATAATAGTACCATCAATATTAGAGTGAGAACGAGAATTATAGGAAATATGTTCTATATTTAGAAACCTTGTTACTTAGGTTTAGAAGGTCACAAGTTTCATGATGAGTCCGCATTTTAGGTATGTCTATACTATGTGCTTGTGTTTATTTATTTAGGATATAAACTGAAATAGGCTAAATAACTATCCGACATTGACAATGTATTTATTGCTTGGCATGACTGCTAGTAATAGGTGGAGAGTATCCACACTATTATTGTGGCAACCTGATGATCCCTGTATGGCATTGTCAGGGAACGGAGTTACGTATGTAAATGATCTATGTAGATCTAGGTGTTTTAGTTTTGAGAACATTTGGGAGTACCTAATATTCAATTTTTTTTACATGTATAGATTATATTTATGTGTGAGAGATACTGAGTTATCCTTATGTTGTTTGCTCGGCTTAAAATAAATATAATAAAATGTTGGTTGTTGCAATAGTAATGGGTCGCATGTCAATGTGTGTTTGTTTGATCACATGTGTATATATTTGTGGTATATCATACTGGGCTCTAGCTCATTCCTTTCCTTTTTTTTTTTTTTTTTTTTTTAGGTATAGGTGGTGAACAAATGAGTAGTTATATAGTTAGTTGAAATCAGTTAGTGTTTTGAGAATACTGCTAGTATCAAAGACCTTCTAGATAGTGAATAAACAACATGTGATGATTTATGAAATAGGGATTACAGTTAGCTTAGTGGGAGTTTAGTGTATATTATAGAGAAACATTCTAGACACGATATATATTCCTTATAGCATTAGTATGAACAATGTTAGTATCTATCTGTTAAATCCATGTAGAGTATGAGATGAGACTTGTGTGGCTCTTTACGTTGACAAATACAACTTGATATTATTTGAAGTTATTGGCATGTGAAAGATTTTGGAGATGTTTATTGTATTTATTGTAGTATTTAGCAAGTTCCGAACCCTTGAATGTCCATATTCCATATAGATATGTGACACGTTATAAATGCCCTTAAATTTAGGGTGTTATAATTTGTTAAATTAAATTCCAATTTAAATCATGTTCTTTGAACTAATATAAATTTACATCATGCCTCTTGGAATAAATTTGACATGGGATGGAAATAAAATCAATATGTATCCATTGGCTTCAATTTCGGATTAGGTCAGATTCAAGCTTAAATCACGTGCAATGGATCGGTTTTATGGGCAAGGAGTCATTGATTGCCCTCATTGAATCAATTACTCGTCAACTCAATGGCCGCACTTTTGGTCAATTTACTTGTTTTACAACATTGAATTCACTGCAATCCATATTAAATTAATCATCATGCACTTTTAGTACAAAGCAATTAGCCAGTCAACAAAATGAACTCTTTTACTGCCCATATACTTCATTGCATAGTAACTTCATTAGTCTTGTTACTTATAACTATGACAGTGCTGTTAAAGTGTAGTTGCATAATAGACCTATGATATTAATTTTATAAGAATCTATGTTATAAAAAATATTGAATAGTTTTCCATTATTCTAAGCTTATGAAATGTTAGAACTTTTTTCATTTTTTCCCCCTTATGAAAAATCAAAAAACAGCAATCTCTTTCATTTTTATTACATTTTCAGTAATAACAGTATTATTCCATTAAGTAAAGCGAGTGGCTATATATCAAGATTAAAGTCAGATTAGCTTAAAAATTAGCTCACGCGGGCTAGAATGGGGAAAAGGAAAAAAATATTATTAAAATTTAAAAAAATTACGAAAATGCCACTGAGACGAAATTAATCAAAATAGGCAACACGGCCTCGTCTCTTGAAGAGACGAGGTCGTAAGTGCCTGACCTAGTCTCTTCAAGAGACGAGGCCGTGTCATCTTGTTTGGCCTCGTCTCTTGAAGAGACGAGGTTGCTCCTTGTGCGACCTCGTCTCTTGAAGAGACGAGGTCTGCGCCCTAATACCAGCAGCCGCGCCTTCTTCCCCCATTTCTCCCCCTTTGCAAGTTCGGCCGAAACCCTTATTCTCCCAATTGCCCAACCCCATTTCTCCACAGTTTCTTCGATTTTTTTTTGTCATTGGGCAATCTCAAAGCCCCCAAACGGTGTCTACATTGCAATTTGTGGGTAGGATGAGCGATACGCGAGAGAATTCATTGAAATCCGTCGGCGAATTTTGAGGTAAGATTTTTGTGATTTTTGATTTTTTTTGTTAATGAATGTTGCTACATTGTTGAATGACGATGGTATGTGCTGTTAGAATGATTTTATTGTGCGATTAGGACGTGGAAGGATTTTTTCTGATTATTGTATGTTATATAGATAGATACATACGTATATATATGTAATTATTGGGAAAAAAATTAATATTGTGATTAGTTGTTGGATAATTATTTTAGGAAGTGTAGGTGGGAAAATAATTAAAAATAACTTGTAATGTCGTCAACGGGTATTGTTGTGCGATTCCAATACGGGAGAAATTTTTCTAATTATATGGATACATATATATATATATATATATGTAAATTCTAGGGAAAAAAATTAATATAGTAATTAGTTGTTGGATAATTATTTTAGGAAATGTAGTTGGGAAAAAAAATTTAAAAATAACTTGTTATGTCGTGAAGGGGGTGTATTCGGTACTGTAGTGTTGGTTTAGTATGAAAATTTGCGGTGAAAAAAGATAATGTTTGTAGGAAACAGAGTTCCCTAGGAAAAAAAATAGAACTTTGGAAATGTAGCATTTGGAATTAGATTAAATTTTATGAGGAATGAAACTCATAAGTGTGATTTTGCGAATTTGATGCATTAAAGCTAATTTTGATGAGATGGCAGGATTGTTGAGGAAATGGATAAGGCAAAGTTCATACTGTATGCTCATGGTAATATTGTACAAGGGGATGATGGTTTTTGTTATGATAAGCGGCCGGTTGCTATGGTCAGTATCAGTAGGAATTCAACATATGAGCAGATAGTGGAGATTATTTGCAATAGACTAAAGGTAAATAGGTGTACACATCGGGTGGAGTTATATCATAGGGTAGCTATTGGAGATAGGACGCTAAGTTATGATATTATTCCAGTGACCGATGATGATGCGGCGCAAGAGATGTTGGTGTACACAGAGGGATTAGTGGCTGTTTATGTGCAGATATTTGAAAATGAATTGTCACAGGTACCTGCAGGGGATAGGGGCATTGATAGAAATATTGGAAGCCAGGGACTGGTAGACTCAAACTCAACTCCAGTTCAGACAATAGGCAGTGCACAACTGGAAATAGGTAACTTTGAATTTTGTGGCGGTACATCGGTAGGTGGTGACGATATGGATGCTGTGCAAGACTCATCAGTAAGTGAATCCAGTGACGACTATGATGATGATGAAAATGATAATGTGGAAGTTTTTCCACAACAATATGCTTTGCCCGAGGTGTAAAGAAGGGGAAATACCTGGGACCGTTACATTGCTCCTACTGATGTTGATGCAGTAGGGAGCTCAGTGCCAGTTCCGTTTTTCAATGCTGAAGTTGGTAGTACTTATGCAGCATATGATGATGAGTAGGAAATGAGTGCTGGGAATTGGAGCTTCAGTGATGAATTTAAGGTTGGGATGCGGTTTGAAACCAAAGATCATCTCATACGGGCTGTTAAAATATGGCACGTAACGAACCACTATAACTTTAAGGTGGTGGATTCGGATCCAAGATCATGGGCAGTGAAATGTACTGATATCCACAACAGAGGTTGTAGGTGGAGACTCAGAGGCAGTTATAAGAAACATGGTGGCTGGGTACAATGCACATGGATTGTGTTGCCTACGTAGGACAGTGGTACAGGTGGGACCACCAGCTAAAAGTGTATGGTCGTTCCTTCATTCCTGCAGCTGATAAGGCAAATTGGACTCGTTTGGACTTACCAAAGTGGCACCCTATATCGGGACTTATTAGAGAAAGGGGGCGGCCTAGGGAGAAACAATTCCAGAATGAGATGGATATTCGAGAGGGCCCTCGAGGTTACGCATGCGATTGTTGTGGGCAATAAGGCCACAACAGAAGGAGTTGTCCAAACGGCGGATCGACGGGTAGAGTACCTACGGGACGGTCGAGTCATAGTGGTAATTCTTTATTTCCATATGTTCTACACACCGTATTATTGAGTCATGACTGACATTATGTTTGTTGTGCTTGTTTATAATCCATACTTGTCGTCAATAACAATATCTTCTTATTGTTTCTTCGCAGATGGATCCCGGACCGATCGATAGTTCATTACTGACGCAGCAGCCTGTACATAGGTCCACTCTAACCTGGGATGGGCAGGTCAGTTTATTTATCTATTTCAGTGATTCTAGTTTTGTTTGATGCGGTGTTTATGGTTTTTAATAAATATGTTCACTTTATTGTAGGAGCATGAGGTACTACATTGTCGTCGCAGAGAGGCCAGGCTCAAGCAACCTGCTGGGATACCTACAGATGTGGACGAGCGCCTGGTGCCATTCCTGTCCCAGGCAGGGTTCATAGGGGCGGCTCAGATGCCTTTACTGGATGGATTCGCCGTTACTGGCACGGCTCGCATGGATTGGCCAGATGTGTGCGAGGAGTTATTAGGAGTTTGGCTAGTCCCCAGCATCGACATGGATGGAGGTCGGCTGAAGATGTCGTGGTTGGATAGCCACTTCAGCGACCTACCTGACTTTGCTGATGACGCGATGATCCGACGTCATGCCAGGGCATACATTCTGCTGCTACTTGGGGGATTTATTGTCGCAGACAAATCCTCCAACTACGTCCATCTTATATACCTCCAGCTGCTCAGAGATTTCGAGCGGGCAGGGCAGCACGCTTGGGGAGCAACCTGTTTGGCTTGGCTATACAGGCAGCCATGCCTAGCTTCCGACGTCGACACGGGGGACATGGCAGGACCACTAGTTGTCCTGCAGATATGGGCATAGGAGCACTTCCCCCACATTGCCCCGATACGGCGACTACTCACCTCTGTTACCGCAGGCCGCCCACTCATCAGTCATTGGGGTGCGACTTTCGACGTCACCCGTGTGTCCATCCACCCATTGATTGAGTACCGCGTCTCCTTTGATCGACAGATGGCGGATCAGGTATGCCATAGATCACTTTTGATTTCCATTGTCATCTACTCTTAAATTGCTATTGTACGATCATTTTCTAATGCAGTAGATCACTTTTGCTACTTCATCAGGTGGTGTGGGACCCATACAGTTCCATCCTGCCCGCCCTGCCACCGTACTGCCTGGTAGGCAGCAATGTATGGCGTGCCCGGGTGCCATTGGTATGCTTTTACCTTGTCGAGCACTACTATCCGGACAGAGTGCTCAAACAGTTTAGTGGCTTCCAGGAGATACCAGCCCCCCCTGCTGATATGAG
Source organism: Combretum micranthum (assembly GCA_024138025.1). Classification (NCBI taxonomy): domain Eukaryota; kingdom Viridiplantae; phylum Streptophyta; class Magnoliopsida; order Myrtales; family Combretaceae; genus Combretum; species Combretum micranthum. The sequence continues at coordinate 1,046,230 of JAMXBD010000027.1, forward strand.
ACCCCTCCATGAGATTGACATGAGGGGACGTTCCGAGTGGAACTGGCAGGCTGAGCACGCCAGGTGGATCGCTGAGTGGGATGTTCGGTGTGATTGCATTGTACAGATGCCAGATTTGCCGGCTGGGACATCTGACGATTACTTCCAGTGGTATCATGCGATCATCCGACGCTGGATCGGTCACACGGGAGCTATCATGCGATATATGGTAAGATCACTGTCTCTGTAAGCTTTATATCTACTTGTACTGACTTATAAGCTATTCACTGATATAAATATTTGCTATTACTCGCAGGCTGATTTCATTTCTAGTGTCTCAGACATGCCCCCAGAGCTTACTGCATCCACTGCACGAGATGTCTGTCGTGTAGTGGATGAGTTTATGGGGTTGAATTTCAATGATCCAGTACCACCAGCTCCACCAGCAGCAGCAGCACAGGGTAACCCACAGCCTCATACCGTATAGAGACGACATCCTCCTAGAGAGAGGCGTGGGCGGGGACGGGGACGGGATTGGGGGCTAGCTCGGGCTCCAGGTATATAGATCAGAGATGAGCCTAAGCCGTCCGACCTACCTCCATTCGATGAGCCTGGTCCTTCCCAGGTCATTCATGATGAGGCTGGCCCGTCATCCACTTCTTAAGATATGAGAGACACCCCCATGCCAGACCCGTCATCCAGTGACTTCCACACTCCCCTGGCTCCACAGAAGAGGCGACCATCGCCATCTCATGATATGGGGGAGGGCCTTACACAGGTCGAGCCAGACCATGTCCCATTCCATCAGTATAGTGCTGCTACGGGAGAGGAGCCCACTCCAGTTACAGAGACTGGCCCATATTCACCACATCCTCATCATCAGCATACCCCATTCCCGAGGATATACGAGAGGCGGGGTAGAGGCCGAGGACGAGGGAGGAGGGACACACAACAGCAGCAGCAGTAGTGGACGATAGATAGATTTTCTTCTTTTTATTTATTTATTTTTTTTTTTTGTATGTAGCTTCTTATTTCCTTGTATTATTCTTGTATGTATAGATCGTACTCATTTTCTCCTATACTTTTTATTAGAACAATCACTATTTTCATTATATTTCATTTCCTATTATGTATTATGACTCTACGAATACTCATATTTTCATTGCACTGTGCATGATTGGGATTGGGATTGGGATTGGGAATGTGTGTTTCGATTGGGCTTGGAAACACTGTAGTTTGTTAGTTTTTTAGCCATGATGGAGGATGATTAATGGCTTCTATGGCTGTTTATATTTGTATTTGACAGGTTTTTACAGGTTTTTGATGTAAATTTTTTTTTTTCAAGAAATATGATAGGATTTGGCTGATTTTAGCCTGGCCTCGTCTCTTCAAGAGACGAGGCCAAACAAGATGACACTGCCTTGTCTCTTGAAGAGACGAGGTCAGGCACTTACGGCCTCGTCTCTTCAAGAGACGAGGCCGTGTTGCCTATTTCTGGGATTAATTTCGTCTCAGTGGCATTTTCGTAATTTTTTTTAATTTTAATAATATTTTTTTTCTTTTCCCGCTAGAATGGATATAGTTGGAGCGTTGTAATTCACATTGCACTCGATATCAACTTAATTTTATTTTCCCTGCTCGAGCATTGGAATTTTTTCTGTCACTCAAATATTACACCCGGGTTGCCGATTCGAAGACGGCATTTTACTGCTCGATTATATGGCAGGATTTTGTTCTTATCTTATGTATAAGGACGTGATTGAACCAGGAAAAATAAATTGCTGAGCACCAGGGAACAAAGCAAGGTTTATGAGAATTCGACAAACGTTACATTTCCACGCGTTTCCTTCCGCTTTCCCCCTTTTTCATTTCATTCAATCTTTTAAGAAATCAATATATTACACTAATTTTGGAATCTATACATCAAAACAAAAGGATTCCGAAATCCTTTTTCACCGTTTGCCGAAAATGGAAACGAAACATCAAGATCACTTTAGTTGTTCACAGGTTAATGGGATTGCTTTACGAGGAAAATAACAGAAATCACCATAATCTAATAATGTTCCGCCATCTCATGAATTAATTACGTATCCCTTCCTTGATTAAGAAATAATGAAACTTGCCCATCAAATTGCATAGCATGGCTTGATCGTCCAAAATTCACAATGCAAAGACGTGGATAGAATGAAGCTCCCTCCTCGCTTCGAAATGCCATTATGATCACAATCAATTGCTTTGTCTGGCAAATAACAGCCAGTTTAGCCTGCAAATGAAAGCATAAAGCATTTTATCATGAATTTGGAAAGCAAGGCTGATGCGATCTATAGAACCCTAGATATATTAAACCTAGAACCCTATAACCGTAAGGGAATCAAATCCCCAAAGGACCGTCTTGAACAAGCAATCATTCACCGGAACTAGACCCCAATCGAACCTGTCAATTGAAACCTAAGTTATCAAGGAAGAATTCCCTCAACCGTTTAGATTGAAGAAATCAAAGAGAGTTCTTTTGCAAAGAACCAAAGAGAGAGTTTTCCCTCAAAGAAGATTAATTTCAATTCAATATTGTCAAAGTCTCATTTCTATATTTAATACTAGCCTTAATATATAGGCTATTACAAGGCAGTTACGTAACTGAAAAAAATCATAATTGTGGCAGTTACGTAACTGATAACGTAACTGACGAAAAAAACATAATTACGGCAGTTACATAACCGATAACGTAACTGAAAAAAACCTAAAACAGTTACAATATTTGAAATATACTATTTTAACTTGAAACATTTAAACTATCAAAAAAATATCCCTAAAAATCCTTTAATCTCTTGTATCCCAAACTTTGACTTGTGATTTAATGATCATAACTCCCGTCAACAAGCCTTCTTTTCCTTTAACTGGATTATTGATCTTGAACTTGATGGGCTCAATTGATGATGCTATATGGATCACATCAAAGGCAGCCACCAAAATCGTTTTATCAATCAAATATCCAAAACCCATGCCCAGAAAGTTTAAGGGAATAGAAGCTGTTGCATGATAGGTGAGCAAATGCAATAGGTTCTAACTTCCTCCAGATCATAAAAGCAGCATTCCTATCTCAGGTACAAAAGGTTGACTAACTAATTAAGCAACATTTAGCCAACTAAGAACAAGTTGCAATGCAAACATAAAGTGCCCGAGATAACCTACCCATGCCAGACCATCTCAAAAAGCATAAAGGGAAAATATATCGAGAGTGACTTGCAGCAGCATAGTTAATATTGTATTTCATTAGTTTTCTAGCTCCAGTAGTTGCAAGTATGTTTTGGTGGATAAGCCAGAGTAAGTATTATGCCACATGCCTTTTTGTTTGATTGTTAAAACAGATTGATTAGAAGGAGATGGATAATCTCCGATATAGAAATGCAATTGACAGATAAGTTTTCAACTTTACCCTGGATGAGCCTGAGCTTGTGCAAGATGACCAAAACCAGACATGGGGCATGTGACTGAAGTATGATAGGCACAGCAGACATCAAACTGTCGTTTACCAGAGTTGTCCTCAATCTACATCCTCCAAACAAAAAAAGAAAAACTCTATTTCACCAAATGTGCTGCAGCAGATGATGCTGAAGCCTCAGCTATTAAGGATATTGGTTGACGAGCCTGCAGGCAAGCCCCTATATCAAATGGATGCAACTCTGCACCATCAAAGATAAGATTAACACCGGGGAAGACCACTTCCCTGCTGTTGGCCTCATCTGATTCAACTTTCATTGCAGTCGTTAAAATTGAATCCTCCATGGAACAACTTGCTGCCTCATAAACAGGCGGTAAGGCATATGACCTGCAATTTGAATCCAATATATAATCAATTTGGAAATTCCCACTAATACCAGCAAAGTGCATGCAGACACAGGGGCAGTTCCCTTTAGTGTGGAACAGTGAAAACAAGTTTCCCTATCACCATTTGGCATCTATCTGATCATAAGCTGGCAAGAGGTCTTGAAAAGTAAACAAGTCCATATTGAAAATCTGTCATATATGTTGATGATGGCAAAGATGAAGACACAAAAAGAGCAGCAGGAAACTTTGTCAGATGAAAAAGTGTTCATGGCTAATTCCAAGGAGCTGAACTGGCTGTTAATTGGTTCAAAACAGTGAAACTGGCCAAATTCCAAACAAAATTTGAAGAACAAAAATGAAAAAAGAAAAGCATAAATTGGCCCAGCTTATGGTCCCTAGGAACTGCCATTAAGTTAGAAAATTGCTAACACAAATCATTTTTACTTATTGTTATTTATGTTATGCAAAGTAGCTGCCAGAGTGATAACTGGATTTTTACACTAGATTTCTTATCCAACATATAGATGAGCTGCTGTTCAAGGATCATTCAGTAGGCATGGCCCATTGTAACAACAATCAAGCCTCCCACTAGGTGGGGCTTGCCAAAAAGTCAATACCAGATTTTAACAGTAAATTTCTTATGCAACATATAACTAGATACCATCACCAATTACTAAAACGATACAACGAGGATATGATAGTAGATGAGCTGCTGTGTATGAAGCAGACAAGAATTACACCAAGAATTGCACCTCCAGAAGCCTCAGAAGCTCCATCATGATATACTCAACTGCTCAATATGTTGATCGATAGTATGAGTTTAACAAATAGCAGTATGTCATTCATAAGAATTAAGAGCTTTCCAATCACTATAGCGTTTCCCAATTTAAGTGAGGTAAGCATTGAAGTAACAGGCAAAACAACAGAACAACTCGCTTTCCATACAATTAAAGGCAAGTTGAACTTCCAAAGAAGTGTGATTAACCTCAAAATACATTATGCACGAGCTCCTAGCTAATCAGATCAATGTCATCCAAAAATCACAGCAATACAAACCTCTTCAGATGCTGTGAGAGGCTGAATCACGTGATTCTCATTCATGTAGCAATCTTTATGACAAGAAGCAGCTTTAGACAAAGAAGCCCTAGGTTGCAAATATAAATTGCTATTCTCATTGATCTTCATGATATCTCCAATACTTTTCGTTGAGTCGTAACAATTTTTGTAAACAGTATTTTTTTCCTTTTATCTTTTAGATAGGATAATTAACGATATGTTAGGTCAGGCTCGGCACACCAACTATTAGTTCACCTGCTAAATATGCACTGCCTATGTATATTAATGTTTCTTAATAGATGCATAGAGGAAAAATACAAAATTCTCCCTCCTAAATTCTCTTTTTGAAATTTTGACGTGGTATCAAAGCCCTAAGGTTTTTTTTCTAGGATTTCTTCATCATTGTGCAGCCTTCATTGCTCTACTTTTTTGTGTAAGAATGGTTTAAGAAGCCTTAATTGCACCCTCAATTATCACTTATAATTACCTTTAGCTCTCTTTTCAATAACCTACCATTATGAACACTTTTGAAACCACCACTGCTAGTTATACTAGAGCTCAAGCTCATTTGGTCATGCAAACAAAGATTAACGAATTGTCAAAGATCAAGAGATTCAATAGTCAAAAGGCTGAAAAATTGAAGAACTTGAAGAACCTGGTAGGATTTCTTGAGAAACCTTCTCAGCTAAGTTTATTAACTCTCTTAGGTAAATCTTTAATTTCTTATGAAATGAACTCTCAGACAAGTTCTTCATCAACTCTTAGATTCTTGACTCAAAAGCCATAGACCACATAACCCATTCCTTACATTTGTTTTTTTTAACTCATACATTCCATTACCTAGCAATAGAAAAATTTTAGTAGCAAATGGTGCTCTTGCCACCATTGCCAGATTAGGAGATATCCATATTACTTCTTCAATTGTCCTTAAAGATGTTCTTCATGTGCCAAAATTATCGGTCAGCCTTATCTCTATTCAAGAACTTACTATTGAACTCAATTGTCATGGCATTTTTCCCATGTCTAATTGTGTTCTTCAGGATCAAGCCTCAAGAAGGAAGATTGGACTTGCTAAGGGAAGTAATATGGCCCACATCCCACTTAAGATGCAACCCACTATATTACCTTACTATTTAATTGCAATATCCCAAACCTTCCACCCTTTCTCCTCTATTGCCTCCCAAAGGTAAGAAACCTTAATTCTTTATCTTTTGTACTTTACTCACTACAGATATGTATCTAACTACTGTATTACCTTACTATTTAAATGCAATATCCCAAACCTTCCACCCTTTCTCCTCTATTGCTTCCCAAAGGTAAGAAACCTTAATTCTTTATCTTTTTTACTTTACTCACTACAGATATGTATCAAACTACTGTGTATTTTGTGTTTATGCAAGGTGTTAATCTGATTTGAGCTTAGATACAAGCTCCCAAGTACTTGAGGCATCATTTTCAGGGTTTAAGAGATGTATCCTGTTTTTCTCTTTCTTTTCTTATTTATACATGCTGTTAGTTCTAGATCTGGTTCAGATTTAATTACATTCAAATGTTTACAACTAACTTCTGTTGGATTTACTATCTTTCCAACTATCTATCATTGATATTGTTTGCATTGTTAATAATTCTTCATGTATTTAAACTAATTTGTGACATAGTTTTCATCCACTGAGGTTGTTTCTCCAATCTCATACTTTTAGTAATAACAGATTGCCCTCCGTCATCAAAAGCAACCTTGAGGACAAGGTTGCAATGATGATATAGTTGCTGAAAATCCACCCAACCCTCCCACATAGCATCCTCGAGATGTAACCCACTCCACTAAACCAAGACCCGAGGAGGTACCATGTCTAGATATAACCCTAGCTTGCAACACAGCCAATGGTTTAAGTAGAGGACAGCTGTCCATGGAACCCTCAGATAAATCCAATGTAGTATTGGTATCACCATGTGTCTTTGTTAGTAATAAGACAAGAAAAATGTTATGATATGCAAATTAGTATACAATATTTTCTATTATTGTACAATAGTTATTAGCCATTACTAGGAGATCTTGCTCCCTACGATAGCTCAATGAGTCTTATATACATATTCAACTTATATATGAACGATAAAGATATTAGAAAATTATCTTGTATTTCTCTATAATTACATGGTATCAAAGCAAAAATTAGGTTTTTTTTTCTTTGAAAATTAGTGTTTTAACTTCCTAGTTGCCCTAGTGAGCAACGATTAGATCTTCAACACACCCCAAGGAGTGTGCTTCTTACTTCTCATCCACCTAGGAAGAAATCCCGCCAGCCAATCTTAAGTGGCATGTGTGCCTCACACGCACGTCGGATGGTTGTCAGAATTTAGGAGGTATTTTATTCGATTTTGTTGCTTATTTGGATTCTAGGACACGTGGTTTTTGGTGGGTTGCTGTTGTTTGACAGTGTGTGTGGATTAGAAATCCTATTGCTGTTGTTTGACGGTGCTTGTGGGATTGGAAATCATATTGCTTTGTTTGACAATATTTTGTGGGTTTAACCGTGATTGTTTTTGAGGGTTTAAAAATCTGTCATTTTATTTGGTATTGTAGACTGTTTATAAAGGTTTTGCTCCATTGACTTGTATTTTGAATATTTGAAAGAGGATTTATTAGGCCAAAAAACAAAAAATATATCTCAACCTTCTCATTTAGCCCATAATGTCACACCATCAGTTCAAACAGTGACAATTTCTGTAGATTTGCTCGATTTAGTCAATACCAAGAAGCATTGAAGCATTCATGTCATTCCATCACTATGATTGCTGAGTCAAATAATTTAGACAAATGCCTACTTTCATTCACATCACAATGGGTCATTGACTCCAGTGTTACTGATCATATAACAGGTAATTCTAGTCTTTCCACTACCTTTCAACCATACACCTCATCTTCTCTTGTTACTCTGGCAGATGGCTCTACATTATCTGTTCTTGGTTCTAACACTGTGCATCCTATTTGATCGCTTCAGTTGGTGAATTCTGTTAGCTTTGGCTGCTCACTTCAATTGGCAACTGCTGTAACATGATGTTAAAAATGCATTTCTCCATGGTGACTTAAATAAAGAAATCTATATAAATATCCAATTGAAATTAGAAGGGGATATAGATAATAAAGTATGCAAGCTGAAAAAGGCTCTCTATGGGTTGAAACAATCTCCTAAAATATGATTTGGGAGATTTGCAAAGGTTATGAAAGATTCTGGGTATAAACAAAGTCAAGGTGATCATACTCATTTCTTTAAACATTCTATTGTAGGGGGAGTGACCATTCTTTTATTCTTTTAGTTGTAACAAGAGACAATAAGAGGGAAAAGCATGAATTGAAGCATAGGCCAACGAAAGAGTTTGAAATTAAGTAACTCGAAAAACTTAAATATTTCCTAGGTCTTGAGATGGTATACTCAAAAAGGGAGATATTCATATCTCAACAACGTGACTGATTCATTGGCAGAAACAGGGATGACTAGGTGTAAACCAGTCTCTACCCCAATGGATCCAAACCACAAGTTGGAGAAAGCTAAAGAAGCAATTGTTGATAAGAGAATGTACCAAAGGTTGGTTGGTGGACTTATATGCCTTGCTCACACCCGACGAAACATTGCTTACCTAGTAAGTATGATTAGTCAATTCATGCAAGATCCTAGAAAATCACATCTCCAAGCTACTCAAAGGGTGCTGCATTACTTGAAAGGCAATCCAGGGAAAGGGATTCTATTAAAAAAGAACAGTAACCTAACTTTAGAAGTTTACACCAACACTAGTTATGTGGGTTCTCTAGTGGATAGAAGATCAACTACAAGCTATTGTACTTTTCTTGGAGGTAATCTGGTAACATGGAGGAGCAAGAAGCAAAATATAGTGGTAAAATCATCCAAAGAATTAAAGTTCAAAGCTATGGCGCAAGGATTATGTGAGCTACTTTGGATGAAGATTATTCTAGATGATTTGAAAGTAAATTGGGAAGACCCTATAAAGCCCTATTATTATAACAAGCTGGCTATCAATATTGCCCCTAATCCTAGACAATATGATAGGACAAAGCATATTTAAATTGATACACTCCATTAAAGAAAAGTTGGAGGAAAGATTGGTGTCCATATCATATGTTCCATCAAAACATCAATTAGCTGATGTATTGACAAAAGAGATAAGCAGCTCAAGTGATCATGATCCGGTGTCCAAGCTAGGAATGGAAAATATCTATTTTCCAGCTTGAGGGAAAATGTTGACCTGTAAATGAGTTTATTAAATTTTTTCTTCCTATAATTATTGTAGTTTCTAGAAGAAATATTTAATGATAATTAGTAGAGTTTCAAAAAATTGGTAGGTATACCTACCATAACGGCAATGTCTATATATATAGTTGTCTCTTGTACTGAAATCAATCAAGAAAAAAATTATTTTTCCCATCTCTTATTTCATTATAGTAATCTGTCCTACAAGAAGACAATTTGTATTATGTTTTGAATATTAGAAAAATAGAGAATCTCTTTTCTCAATATATCCAGAAAATTATCTAATTCAAATGGTATTATAGCAAAAGGATAGTTATTAGACTATATAGTGCAGATAATGAAGGAGCTATTCTATCAAATGCAAATAGACAAGAGAAAGGATAACCTTTTTTTTTTTTTTTTTTTCCTACCAGAAGAAATGGTCATGAATACTGACCTAAGAATGCTACCGTCGAAACTCAAAACTTCAGTTTGGCAACGTTGTCGATTAGCAAGTTTTAATCTTTGATGCTCACTTGTAGCACCTGATATTGGGGAAGAAGGGTCCACAAGAGGGTTCCATCTTCCACTAGCATAATTTATTAACTGCAGACGTGAATCCTTTGGCTTTTCTTTCTGGTAAAGAAGCTTAGCTGCAGGACCTGTAGCATGATATTCTGCACAAACATCACGTAGCCTTTTCCTTAAGCTTTGCATTGATTCGTGATGGTCAAAGAAGGAATCTGCTTGAAGAAGTTGAGATGAAACTACCCGTTTACATATGTTTTTGCATAATTTTGGGCTGAATAAAGGCATCCCAAATTCCACACTCAATGGTACCCATTCATATCTTTCATCATCAAGAGAAAAGTTAATAACTTCTCTTTCTTTAAAAAGTTTTAGTAAGCGAATATAACCAACTGTCCATAATTCTATCTTGTTTGCCAAATCAGCCAGCAGAGAGTTTAATCTAGAACTTTCACCTGCTGACAATCCCAATTCTTCTCCAATGCAAGCTACTGAGCCATCAAAATTCTTCAGGGGAAGTGGAACATCCATTGTGATAATTTTACCACATTCATCAAGGTCATATTTACTTAGTGGCTGCACTAAGACAGCCGAGAGCTTGAGAAGTGAATTTATGCAGTGTAGAAGAACACTTCCCTTCACTAAGTTCCCCTCAAACTTGCCTCCCAGACCTCCAACTGTAGAACCATCCCATGACCAAACCAGTGCTTTCTCACAGCCAGCCAATGGTGCAGGAAGCAGGCGTAGACATTGCCCTTTCATCAGAACAACCGATATAGGCCCACTAGTTACAGTAGAATACAATACTAATTTCATCCATGGTGTCATGGATGAGTATGAAGGAGGACCAAAATGAACTGGACCTGTTGGTCCAGGAAGAACTGAAGAATAAGGAAGAGGTACCATTGACACAATAATATCATAGTCACGAAGAAACAATCTGTCCAAAGTGACTGGTGCAAGCGAAGCCAAACTTTCACATCGTAAAATGTCAACATGGTACTTCTTTTTCCTCCTTGTATTACCTCTACCTGAGTCCGAGGCTTCAACTGGCACCACTTGATCATCCTGGAATCTTAAGTAAGAGGTCATTGTACCTTCTGATAAACTGGCAGATGCTGTGCCGTCACCATTCCATGTAGCAGCCAACTCTTCAAGAGTGGACTGCTTATCAGAAGTATCAGCTTTAATGGATTCAACATTTTGTTCATTTTCATCAAAACTCAATTGGCTAGACATATTGGATAAGGTCGCATCAGCTACATGGGGGACAGCTTCATCTTGGCTTGAAGTTAAACTTCCCATCTTATCACAAACTTCCTCCAGCTCTACCTCAGGAGCAACTCCCCCAGAGAGTAGGCATTCCAATGCACAACGAAGGCCAAAGGCATGATTAGCAAATTCCTGCAATTCTCCCTCAAATTTTGTTCCTTCTAACGTACTCAAATCCTTGCAAAGATCCCCAATGCTAGCATGGCCTAATTTGCCAGCTTCATACAGAGTGACTGCATGTGATTTCAAGCCTGACATGAAAGAAAACAACAATTTACAAAAATTTATGCAAATGTAAAAACAATGCGGTATTAAAAAAAAATAGCACTTCACATTGAACAAACAAACGGAAAGAGAAAATTTGTCCAAATATATACTTAAGAGAGTTGTAGAAATGCACAAGGTTTTTACCAGGCTCCTTTGGTAGATGTAGAACCCACATGAACAGATCATAATGTTGTTACTAAATGAAAAATAATATTGCTGTAGAAACTTCCCCTACTCCGAATAGGAAATTGAAGGAATATTAGACATTCTTTCTTCTTTTTTGTCTTTTTTTCCATGTGTACACTTGTTTGCTTTTTTTTTTTTTTTCCTTTTTTCTATCTTAGATATTTTTGGACAGCCTGATTAGGATAGTGTTGACAAGAAGACTGTTGACCGTACACTAGTTGACCGTGGACTGTTTTAATTGTAATCGTTTTTATCTTGTGTACCTTCTTATATTGTTGATCATGCCAGGAACGGCCATTGTAAGAAAATGTGGCTTGTTTTTAAAATTAATACTGAAAGACACTACCAAAAAATGATATCACAAATATAAACGTCAAAGGTACAAGTAGAAACCACGCCTTTGACTGCTCTAAGGAGGGCGTGCATACTAGACGCACCCTCTTTTCTTATTATTATTTTTAGTTGGAGTAATATCAAGAAATATCAAGAGAGTATGCAACCCAAAAACATACGAAAGATAATTTCAATAAAAAATTAGTAGGAACTGTTCTCCTTCATTCAGCAGATGCAAACTGGTCTCATTGGTAGCTCCTCACAGCAGGTGAAAGCACGAGGCAAGGAAGAAGATGTGTATCAAATCGATCTTGGTGATACTAAAGTCAACTTGCAATTGACGAGAGCAGCAGGTATCATATTTGTTCTTCTTCAAGACAAGCAACAGAGACAGGAAGATAAAAAGGATATAAAAATATATAAATTGAAGCAATCCAGTAGGGTGGTTAAGATCTGACTCCGGATATTAATTCGGTTAATTCCATCACATCAAAGTACCCATAACCACAGCAAAACCACCATTTGCTTTCACTTCAACCTTACCTGCAGCCTCAGTCCGCCCTTCTCTTCTCGAGTCTTCACTGCCGCCTTCTAAAATTGAGTACTCAAATCACTTACATTATCTCTTTCCACATAAATTATCAATTCATGATCGGTATATGCTGAATTTGGGGGTACTTTGATGTGATGGAATTAACAGAATAATGAACCAACACATCCATAGAAGACAGCTCGTAATTAGATATGTCATCATAAAAGTTGATTTTATAGCATGGCCCCTGTATGAACTGCTAAATTTATGTGCATTATATTACATAGGGTGTAGGTGCCAGCCCTCCACCTAAAAATAATAAAAAAAAGAGAGCACGTCTTGCAAGTGCGCCCTCCTTAGAGCAATCAAAGGCGCAGTTTCTACCTACGCTTTCATCATTTATATTTGAAATGTCTTTTTTTGTTCCTGTATTTCAGTATTAATTTTAAAAACAAGCCATATTTTCGTACAAAGGCCTGCCAGGAACGGTGGAGCCGGTCTTATTCCTACATCAGTGAATAATATATGAATTCATTCCATAAAATCCTCCATAATCCATAACATAAAATCTTTCGTAATATCAGAGCTCAAGTAAATTCTGTCGACCAGAAGTATATAGAGGATAGCATCAAATACAAGAAGACGGTTGGAAAAGATTAAATCTTTCAATTCTCACAAGAATCGAATTTCAATCTAGATGAAGTACAGAGACAATTGCTATGGTAAAAACTCTTTTCAAAGCCTTACTAAAGGTGCTTATGCAAAGCACAGATTCCATTAGGTGATGAAAGCAAGCAGATCCATGTTTATGGCGTCTGCAAATAGAGGTCTAGCTCTTACTCTCTCACAAGGTGTGGATTAGAAGAATTGGATGATTGACACAAGAACCTCAAATCACGTGTCTGCAATATTTTGGAACCTCTATCACATGTGACAATATGAGTAAGATTTCTATAGGAAAAATATAATCGAATTATGTTGAAGTCATTTATAGATAGAAGGACCTATTTATACAGTTCTAACATGGTTGATGGTAGCAGATATTAACACACCAACCCCCAACGGCCTACAACATTAATTCTACAGACCTTAAATGTTAATTACTAACAAAATAGTACTAAATCTACCAATAAAAATAATTAGCCAATTACAGCTCATTCGACACTCTCCCTCAAACTAGAGTATAGATCTTTTCCACTCTCAGCTTGAATAATTAATTTTGGAATCTCGAACTATACATCCCTTGTGTCAGAACATCAGCTAATTGATGCAATAGAACATAGGATTTACACACCGATCCTTCCTCCAATTTCTTTTAAATAAAATGTCTTATCAATTTCAATGTGTTTTTTCCGTTCATATAGTATAGAATTATAAGCAATATTGATAGCTGACTTATTGTTGCAATAAAGCCTTACAAGACCTTAACATTTGATTTTCAAATCTTCTAGAAAGATCATCGACCAGAGCAACTCACATAATCCAAAGCAATAGCTTTGAATTCTAATTCTGCAAATGACCTTACAACCACATTTTACTTCTTGCTCTTCCATGTTAAAAGATTACCTTTAAGAAAAGAACAATATCATAACGTTGATCTTCTACTTACACAGGAATATGCATGATCGGCATTTTGTTATAGGAAAAGGTGTTGTAGATAATATTGTATTCATTACCGTTACATTTACTAAGCAATGTAATTAATATAGTGGTAGGTGATGTATACCAACAGTCACATAAACAGTATATATATATCTCTATGTATGTACAAACAAATATATAGAAAAAGAAATGTTTTACAATTATCTTCTCTTAACATGGTATCAGAGCTACTAGTAATCAACTTTTACTAGTGTATTTTTTCTTTTTTCCTGTTAAGGTTGCCCTAGCAAGCATCTTGCTATTCTTGAGAGTGAGCGGGTGTAAGAAGTTTCCTTTGTCACCGCCGGCCTAGGAAGGAGGACCACCCACCAATCGGCCCCACCCACCAAGTCCGGAGTCAAAATGACGAGCACGTAGGCCTCATGCCCCACTCAAAGCTCTTGGCCTTCCAGCCTTGTGTCGGCGCATGAAGGCACGTGGAGGACTTTACCGCATCTGGAAGCTTCGAAACATCCTTGGTAAGGTTGTTTCTACTTCTAATTGATATTGGGTTGATCCTATTGACTCTTGTTGGAAGTCATTTGGTGGAAATTTTCCCGAGTTGTTGTCGTGTGGATGCTGGGTTTGCTGTAGATTGCATTTGGACACCGTTGGTATTATTTTCAGGATACTGTCGTTCTTTGGTTGCAATTGTTCACTAATTTCATCAACATTTTGTGATTGTGAATTTGTGAGAGGGTCAGCATTGGTTTTGGACGATTGTGGAATTTCCATTGGGTATTATATATATGTATGTATGTATGTTTAAAATGGATAATGTGGACAATAAGCCTATAATTGATGTGATTCTAGTACCTACAAAGATTACAGAACACAAGCTGAATGGAAATAATTTTACTGCATGAAGTAAAACTGTACGGGTATATGTGGGAAGTATTAAAAAAGAAGATCACCTTACTAATAATCCCCCTGTAGATAATACGAGACAAGCATGGCTACGTAATGATGCTAGGATATTTTTGCAACTTCGAAATTCTATTGCTAATGAGATTATGCCTTTGGTTGATCATTCTGAACATGTGAAGAAGTTGATGAATTATTTGGAGTTTATGTATTCAGGAAGAGGGAATATTTCCCGTATATATGACGTGTGTAAAGGCTTTTATCATGCTGAACAGCATGATGTGTCTCTTGCCAGTTATTTTATGAACTTGAAGAAGATATATGAGGAACTGAATGTATTACTACCATTTAGTCTCGATGTGAGAATTCAGCAGACTTAATGGGAACAAATGATGGTAATGAGTTTTTTGGCCGGTCTTCGTCCTGAATTTAATGGTGTCAAAGCGCAGATTCTCTCTAATTCTGAGATATCATCTCTTCAAGAGACTTTTACTAGGGTACTTCGCACAGAGAAGCATATACCTGTTACTCCATCATACTCTAATAGTGCCCTTGTTGGTCAACATGCAAGTTGCTCCTACACTGGTGGGAATGGGGAGATAATGCTCGAAGTCAGAATTTAAGGGAAGTAGTGTGCTATTACTATCATGAACCAGGCCACATGAAGCGCACTTTGCAACATCATACCCAAAAGAAACCATCAACACATTTGCTTCCATTGGGTTTGTTCCAGTTTCTGAGAAGACAATCACAATTTCCGCCGATGAGTTTGCCAAATTCTTTCAGTATCAAGAGGCCTTGAAGGCTTCATCTCCTCATCTATCTGCTACTGCTGAATCAGGTAAACCAAATCAGTGTCTTCTTTCCTTATCTTCCCAGTAGGTCATCAATTCTAGAGCCACAAATCACACAACAGGTCATCCTGATCTGTTCTCTACTTACCAACCATACGCATCTCCTATGAATGTCACTCTTGCAGATGACTCTAAATCACATATCCTTGGATTTGGCACAATTAATCCAACTCCTTTGATTTCCTTATCTTTTGTGTTAAGTTTACCACAATTTTCGTTTAACTTACTATTAGTAAGTCAACTTACTCGAACAATGAATTGTTGTATTTTATTTTATCCTGATCATTGTCTGTTCCAGGATCTTATGACGAAGAAGATTATTGGTAGAGAACATGAATCAGGTGGTCTCCATATACTGGGTACACAAGTACCAAGTTCTATTGCATGCTCAAGCATCCTAACACCTTTTGAAGCTCACTGCCATCTTGGACACTCCTCTTTATCTTTGTTAAAGAAACTCTATCCTTAATTTAATCATGTTTCTATCTTCGACTCGTCATTTTGCAAAGCACCATCGTTTGTCTAGTTTGCCTAGAATCAATAAAAGAGCTACTCAGCCCTTTGAATTAGTTCATTCGGATGTATGGGGACCATGTCCAGTTGTGTCTCAGACTAGTTTTCGATATTTTGTTGTCTCTGTGGATGACTATTCTCATATGACTTGGCTTTATCTTAGAAAAATCATTTAGAAGTGTGTTCTCATTTTTTAGCTTTTTGTGCTAAAATAAAAACACATTTCAATGTCTCAGTGCAAACATTAAGAAGTGATAACGCTAAGGAATATTTTTCTCACTCATTTCAGACATTCATGGTCCAAATGGTATTCTTCATCAATCTTCTTATATAGACACACCTTCTTAAAATGGAGTAGCTAAAAGAAAAAACAAACATCTTCTTGAGACTGCAAGAGCACTTTTATTTCAGATGTATGTCATTAAACAGTTTTGGGCTAATGCAATCTCTACTGCATGTTTTTTAATTAATCATCTCCCTTCATCTGTTCTTTAAAGAGAAACTCCTCATAAAATGTTGTTTTCTACAAAGCCATTATTTCCTATTGAATCTAGGATGTTTAGTAGTACTTGTTTTGTTCGTGATATTCGTTCACAGGTCACTAAACTTGATCCTAAATCTCTTAAATGTATCTTTTTGGGATATTCTCGGGTTCAAAAAGGATACCGGTGTTTCTGTCCTCATCTTGATAAGTATCTTGTGTCAATTGATGTTGCTTTTGCAAAAAACACTCCATTCTTTTCATCCACCAAAACCTCAAAACAGGAAGAAGCGGATGATATACTACCATATCAGATTTCCTATAAGTGTTCAAGTACCACACCGCCACTGACACCATCATTGAAGCCACCCTCACGGCCACCGATTCAACATGTGTACTCCCGACAAAGAGATCCTCCAGCTTCATGTCCTGCACCAATCTCTTCTTCATCAATAGATCCAACCTCAAGTGACCTTGATCTTCCTATAGCTCTTCGCAAAGGTAAAAGACAATGTATTTATCCTATCTCCTCATTTGTGTCATATGACCATCTATCATCTTTGTCGTATTCCTTTGTTGCCGCCCTTGATCATGTATCTACTCCTCGTAATCTTCACAAGGCCTTATCTCATCCTGGCTGGTATACTACAATGATAGATGAAGTGAATGCCTTAGATACTAATGGTACTTGGGATTTGGTAAGCTTGCTTGAAAGTAAAAAAGCTATTGGATGCAAATGGGTTTTTGCAGTTAAAGTCAATTCAAATGGATCTCTTACTCATCTTAAAGCTCATCTTGTGGCCAAGGGTTATGCTCAAACCTATGGTGTAGACTACTTTAATAGTTTTTCTCCAATAGCTAAATTAACATCTGTCCGACTATTTATCTCTATAGCAGCTACTTATGATTGGCCTCTATACCAGTTGGACATCAAAAATGCATTTTGACATGGGGATCTTCAAGGGGAGGTTTATATGGAGCAACCACTTAGGTTTATTGCTCAAGAGGATAAAGGGAAAGTTTGTCGCCTTCATAAATTTTTATGTAGGTTAAAGCAAAGTCCCCATGCGTGGGTCGAGAAATTTAGTCAAGCAATTGGGAAGTCTGAGATTATCAAAAGCAAGTTAACACAGTGTTTTGTAGAAATTTTTCGTGTGGGATTATTCTTCTTATTGTTTATGTAGATGATATAATTATTACTGGAAATGATGAAAAAGGAATATACTCTTTGAAAGAATCTCTTCATAGCCAATTCCAGACAAAAGATTTGGGGTCGTCGAAGTATTTTCTAGGTATTGAAGTGATGAGGAGCAAGAAAAGTATTTTGTTGTCTCAAAGGAAGTATGTATTTGATCTGTTATTTGAAATGGGAAAGTTAGGGGCAAAACCATGTAACACTCTAATGACACCTAATCTGCAACTCGCTAGAGATGGAGAGCTATTCGAAGATCTAGGAAGATACAGCAGATTAATTGGGAAGCTAAATCACCTCACAGTAACTCGTTCTGATATTGCGTATTCTGTCAGTGTTGTGAGTCAGTTCATGTCTTCTCCAACAATCCATCATTGGACTGCTGTAGAACAAATCTTGTCCTATTTGAAAAGTCTTTTGGATAAGGTATACTACATCGAAATCATGGTCATTCTTATATAGAATGCTTTTCAGATGCTGATTAGGCTAGTTCCGAGGAAGATAGAAAATCCATTACGAGGTATTGTGTTTTCTTGGAACGAAATTTGATTTCATGGAAGACTAAGAAGCAGAAAGTTGTACCGAGATCTAGTGCAGAATCAGAATATAGAGCTATGGCTCAATCTACATGTGAGGTGATGTGGATATACCAAATTCTAACAGAGATTGGATTTAAAGTTCCCTTACCAGCAAAACTGTGATGTGATAATCAAACTGCTCTTCATATTGCATCTAATCTGGTATTCCACGAAAGAACCAAACATATTGAGAGTGATTGCCACTTTGTTCATGAAAAGATATAACAAAACTTAATCTCCACAGGCTATGTAAAGACTAGAGAACAACTTGGAGACTTTTAACAAAAGCATTGAATGGGAGTCGAGTTAGTTATTTATACAACAAGCTGGGCATGATAAATATTCATGCCTCAACTTGAGGGGGAGTGTTATAGCAAAAGGTGTTGTAGATAATATTATATTCATTATTGTTATATTTGCTAAGCAATGTAATTAATATAGTAGTAAGCGAGGTATACCAATCGTGTATATATATCTCTATGTATGTACAAACAAATATATAGAAAAAGAAATGTTTTACAATTATCTTCTCTTAACAAGTGTAAGCTTCTATAGTGAGAGCATTGTTCTTTTTAAACAAAATTCCTTTTCCCAGGCTAATGAAACACTCAGTAAGCAACTTGAAGATAATGATCATACATGAATCAACTAATCACTCACAGGATAAGCTCTGTTTGGTCGATTATGAGAAAGGTATATACATCTACCAACCTTTGATAAATCCATTTATCAACAGCTGCTTCTTTTTAACTTCTTTTAATTTGTGGTTTGAGTTCATTGGGGTAGAAACTGGTTTACACCTACTTTTTCTTACGCCAACAAATCAATTACATACTTTTGATAAGAGATGAAGATCCTTGTTTGGAATATGCACCTCTGTACCTAGAATATACTTCAATTTACAGCTCCTTTATCCCAAACTCTTGTACCAGCCATTTCTTTAGTTCATGCTTCTCTTTCTCATCGCTTCCAATTATTATGATGTTGTCCACATAGGCTGGAAGAACGATCACTCCCCATGCAGCTGAATGTTTAATAAAGAGGGTATGATCACACTGGCTTTGTTTGCATCCAGACTCCTTCATGATTGTAGTAAATTTTCCATACCAACCTCAAGGTTTTTTTTTTTTTTTTTTTTTTTAAGTCCAAAAAAAAAAAAAAACCTCTAGTAGATTATTTTAACCCACAGAGATTCCTCATGGTCCCCTAAATTCTTGGTGAGATATTACCGTAAATTTCATCTAAATTATCATGAAGAAATGCATTATTGACATAATATTATAAAGTTATCAATAAAAATGAGCAACTGGTGATAACAAAATTCTCATAGTATTTACTTTTGCAACAGGAAAAAAGTTTCCCATAATCCACGCATTTGAGTATATCCCTTGGCTACCAATTGTTTTTTTACTCTCTCAAGAGATCCATTTGCCTTATATTTTGGTGCAAAAATCCACTTACATGCAACAACATTTTTCCCTTTCGGTTTATCAAGAAAATAGGTGTAAACATCTTTGATTTCATGATTTTCATCAGGAATGATATTACTATTTTTTGCTAAGTTATCATCTATCAAGAAATAACTCATGATCTCATAAGCACTTGCCAATGCATCATGAGTTATTGGTAATTGACTTGGATTAATTTTATTTACATTAAAACCAACAATACTATATCATATTCTTTGAAACAAATAACCTTACTCATGAACAGCAAATTCGTTCAGACATTTTTCTTGAAATCATCATTAAACCATATTCTAGCATTTTCATAGTTAATGAACTTCATATATTGAAATGCTGCAGATTCTATAAGCACATCTAATAGTTCAGATAAGTAATCAATATCAATGTTATTATAATTAAACAATTTCACACTTTCTTTGGAAAAGACAATTGAGCTTCTAGCTAAATCACGTTCATGGAAATGTAATATTCCTAAGCGGTAGATTTGACAACAGAAATCAATATAAGCTGGTAGATAAAATGTATATCCTTCATAGGCAGAAGCAATTTCTTTTATGAAGGATTCATAATGAGCACGTTGTATACGTTACATGAACTAACAAAAAGAAGAAGATACCAGGTGAGAGAGAGAGGAAAGTAAAAAAAAAAAAAGAGAATAAAAGAATAAATATGCCAATTAGGAGAGACAAAACATTTTTTTAAGAGCAATAACTCCATGTCAGCATCTCGATAGAAATTGGCCGGATTCCGGTCAAACGTATATTGCGTGTAAGATTTAAAATATTTAGATATTTTTATTAACAAAATTTTTGTTTAGGTACAATTCAGTTATATTCAAAAAAATCAAATACCATCAGTGAAACTTATCCATTAAACAATTTATCTGCTGAATCTTCCCTTTATTAATATCCCATGGGTTGTGGTAGCTATTTCTTTCACACACATATTGCAAACTAGACTAATTTGAGATCAGGTCAGTAATGAAATATTTCTTCACCCATGGGGTGTCACATAAAACATTTGAGACCATCAAAAACTGTTGCCTAGATATTAAATTCTGGCCATCCCAGGGAGATAAACATGTTACCTCCATATTTTACTTATTTCCTGCTCAATCATCAAATATAAAAGCTTTGACGTTTGGACTACCTTAGTCTCTTTGTTACTTAATATATATTAAACAAATTTATGAAGAATGAAATATAGGAGACCAACAAAACTAATCTATAAACAGAGATAAATAATAAGTAACATTGGATAAAGGAACTAACCTGGTGAAACAGATCCCATCATGAGGTACGATGTTATGTTAGCATCAACAACAAAAGCAACACGAGCATGGCCAGAAGTTTCCCCAGAGTTTTCCAAGCCATGAATGTCTTCCTGTTGAGAAGAATCGCCATCTGCAAATGCTCCATCCTGACCCACACTGGAACGCAAAGAATCCTCATCGCTAAGAACATTTCCAGGAGTACCAGGAATGCTCATCTCCTGAAGAATGGATGAAGGATCAATCACTTTTACAGCCCATCCAAGTCTGCAGGCAAAAGATGCAGCAGCCTGCAGCTGTGAAAGGTCAGCTTGTAATGTTGTAGCCAGTTCAGCAACTGTGGAATTCTCACTTGAGACAACGAAAACAGCATACAACAACCTAGAACAAAAATTCAGTGTAAGACCATAATTTTTAAGGGAAAAAAATCAATAAATAAAGAAAATAGGATTTCAAATGACCCGCTTACTCCTCAGTTGGGTCTTCATAAGTTTGCTCTCTGTTGGAAACAAATCCTTCAAGCCTTGACACTGAAATATTCAAAATGAAGCACATTTAGAAATTTTTCCTGTTAAAGGACTAACACTTCCCATCTAAGACGCAATTAACTAGTTTATAAACTCAAGACATGACCAATAGTTATAACAACAGAGATTGAAAAGCTAGTTATCCAAAGAAAGAAAGCTGAAATAAATACACAGGCGGACTTTAGAGTTCAATTGATGGAGATTGTTAAGATTAGTACTACAAACATCTTATCTAAAAGTTTAAACTTATAAATATGACGTAAGTACTATATTTAATACATAACACCCCTTCAATTATGAGCCGGGACTTTGATTTTGATTAAGATCCATCAAGTGGATGACTTAATTTTTAATGGGATTGAAATGAGTATGCAGGGAATCAAACTTTTGACCTTCTACTCTGATATCATATTAAGGTTGATGGGCCTTCCGTCAAGTATGACTCTCCACAATAGGCTTGGGTTTTTACTCTCCCTTAGGTGTAAACCTTGCAATCTTATCAACTTGACTCCACTAAACCCGTCTCACCATATATCATAGGTTTTACAAATAAGTCACCACTACAAAACTCCTTTTTCTACATACAGGACCAAGCATAGGAGTTTTTCAGCTAAATCATCGGCTCTAATACCATGTTAAAATTAACACAACAATCACCTAATCTAAAAGCTTAAACTTGTAGATATGATGTAGGCATTATATTTAATACATAACAGAGAAGAAAAATCCAAAAGAAAGATAAGAGAGAACACTCAATCTCATGAAATTCATCAAATATAATTAATTATAACTCGTCAAGAATCATTGGTAGTCAGGGTGCTTCACTATAGAGAAAAAAGAAAAGAAAAGCTTACAAGAACATGAGAATTGGAAACTCATAGGTATCACCATAGTTTAGGAATAAAATGGCACTAAAGCAGGAAATTTTGAAGTTGGCAAATACATGGGATTGGAAATTTTGGCTCACCTTTAAAACGATCATCAGGATAAACCGGTACATCAAAGTACACTAGACCACGTCTATACAGACCCTTTATAATTTCGAGATCAAATAGGACAAATGCATTTGCTTCCTCTTTGCAGATTTTGTCAATTGTTGCCATTTCTTCCTCTGAGAGTTTCTGGAAAAAAAAAAAAAAAAAATTCACATTGATATTGATTGCAAATTAAGTGAAGAAGGATAAGAATAATACCATTGAAGGAAGGATAAAAATAATTTCATTCCCATGAAAAAGTATAATAGGAGGTGCAATATATAACCACATTATTTGGTAGACAGTTGCCTAGTCTAAGCATAAAATAACAACAAATCCAACATATCCCCCAATTTACTCCTATACACGAAAAAAAGAAGTCCCTAATAATATACATATGTCTATCAATACTCTACCTCAAAATGGTATGTAGATATCTCTTATACCCATCTTGTATACAGATGAATGAGATAGTCTATTATACGAGCCTTTAGTGAACACATCTACTAACTGATTTTCTAATTTGATATAGTTTATTTTTAAGCTTTGATCATTTAATTTCTCCTTAATAAAGAATCAATCAATCAGTCTCAATATATTTAGTATGATCATGTTGAACTAGATCGTGAGTAATGCTATTAGCTACATTATTATCACAATATAATAGCAAAGATATCTCTTCGAGCAGACGAAGATCATGCATTAACCTTTGAATCCATAGAAGCTCACAAACTCCTTATACCAAAGCTTTATGTTCTGCTTCAGCAGTTAATCGAGCAATCACACCATGTTTTTTACTCTTCCAAGTAACCAAATTCCCTCCAACAAAAGAACAATGTCCTGATGTGAGTCACCTATCACTAGGAAATCCTGCCCAGTTAACATTTATATGCTTCTATTTCCATATGACCAATGTTTGAAAACAATAGTCCTTTTCTTGAACTAGACTTTAAATACCGTAAGATTCAAAAAATAACATCAAGGTGTATAGTTCTTGGACAATGCAATAATTAACTCACAATACTCATAGCCTAAGTAATGTCAAGATGTGTGTGGGAGATATAGATCAATCTTCCAACCAGCCTTTGATATTGGCCAATATCACTAAGTTCCCCAACATCCATTCTCATTTTATGATTGGCCTCTATAGGAGTAGTTGCAAGTTTACACCTTAACATCCCTACATCTTCCAACAAGTCTAGCACATACTTTCTCTGGAAAATAAATATTCCCCTATCAGACCTGGCAACTTCTATTCCAAGGAAATATCTCAACTTTCCCAAGTCCTTGATTTCAAATTCAGCAACTAGATATTTGTTAAGTCTGGTTATTTCTTCATGATTGTCACCTATCACAACCATGTCATCAACATATACAATCAAAACAATGATTTTACCATTAATATGCTTGATGAACATAGAATGATCTGCATCACTTTGCTTGTGACCATAAGTGATCATAGCTTTGCTAAATCTTCTAAACCAAGCTCGTGCTAACTATTTCAAACCATATAGAGCTTTCTTGAAGTGACATATTTTTCCTCTAGTTTTCTCATTATCAAAACCAGTTGGATTTTCATGTACACTTCTTTTAATTCACCATGCAAGGACGCATTTTTAACATCAAATTGTTGAAGCTCCCATCCAAGATTAGCAACACACAATAAAAAAATTCTTATTGAATCCATTTTAGTCATAGGCGAAAAAGTTTCTTCATAATCTATGTCGCATGTCTAAGTAAAACCTTTTGCTACTAATTGAGCTTTCAATCTTTCAATGGAATCATCCGCTCTATGCTTCACAGTGAAAACCCATTTACATCCGACAAGTCTTTTTCCATAACGTAGATCAACAAGCTTCCAAGTTTTATTTTTTTCTAAGGCTTTCATCTCGTCTACCGTAGCATTTTTCCATTTTGGATCAACAATAGCTTCCTTCCATCCCAGTGGTATAGATGCAGAATTCAAGGAGAAGAAAGCTCTATAAGATGGAGACAATGACCTATAAGAAACAACGCAAGAAATGGGATGCCGAGTGCATGATCCAACTCCTTTCTAATAGCTATAGGAATATGCAGGTCACTATCACAAGAGGCGTTTGAAGGAATTTCATCATATGAATCATCGGTAGTAGAATCAAGTTGATTACCTGGTTCCACAAGAGTGAAGGCTGCAGGTACTGGCGCTTAGCAAGGTAGAGTCCTTTTCATGCAAGCATATTTAACCAAATCAAGTCTATCTAATCTTCTAATTTGCTTATCAGAAGGGTCACCATCATTCTCATTTTGTTCACAATTACTATCATACTCCCCCTATCCTCCTTGTCTGCCACATGTGAAGATCAAAACTAGTAGTAGGAGTTGAACCTAAGGTCACCTCTGCTTCTGCCTCATGCTCCCCTTGAAGAGGTGATTTGAGAGGATATTAAGATTCTACCATCTAAAGGTATCATCCATGCTTACATAAAACATTCTAGTAAGGGGATGATAACATTTATACCTTTTTTTTGTAGCAGAATATCCATTGAAGATACATTTCAATGCTTGAGTATCAAGCTTTCCCCCCATTATATTTATGTACAAAGCAAACACAACCAAAAATCTTAGGAGGAACAATGTAAGAAGTGTGACTTGAATAAGTTACGAAGGACATTAAAAATTAAGAGTCCTAAGAGGCATTTGATTTATAAGATATGTGGCAATAAGGATTACATCTCCCCAGTAGACCTTAAGAACATTCATGGTGAACATAAGAGCCTTAGTCACTTCCAATGAGTGTCATTTTTCTATTCAGAAACACTATTCTGTGCAGTAGTATTTACACAACTGGTTTGGTGTACATTCCCATGATTATCTAAATAAGTACGAAATGCACTCTCCATATACTCAGTACCATTATCAATTCGTAATATTTTTACTTTAGCATTAAACTTAGTGGTAACCCATTTATGAAAGGTTTGAAAACAAGAGAAAACTTCAATTTTTGCATGCATTAAATATGTCCATGTCATTATACTATAACAGTTAATAAAGGTTACACACTACCTATCACCAAATAAAGAAAAAATTGGGCTAAGACCCCACACATCATAATTAATCCTCTCAAAAGGAACTAAACTTTTATTATTAGTAGGAGAATATGAAGTTCTAGCGTGCTTAGCAAATTCACAAGCATCATAAACTAGGGACTCCACAAAACATTCCCTAAAAAGATCAAGATAAATTTTTTCTAAAACAAAAAATGATGGGTGTCCTAATCTCTTATGCCATTGAGTAATTCACTGACATGATCTTGATTCTCTTAATAAAGCATGACCATTAAAAGGATAATCTTCCACCAACTGATGCAATCCATCCGTGATTCTATCATAGCCAATCGTTTTCCTAATTCTCAACTCTTGTATAATACAATGAGAAGGATAGAATTCAATTTCGCAATTCAAGTCTTTTGTGAGAGCACTAATAGACAATAGATTACATGAAAAACTAGGAATGTGTAATGCAAGAGGCAATGTGATAGAAGAATTACAAGTTAAGAAACCTTTCCCACAATCGCAAAAAAAGACTCATTAGCTATATGGACTTTACATGACTTGAACAAGGAGAATAGGTTAAGAATTCAATACAAGCATTAGTCATATGATCTAAAGCTCTAGAATCAATGATCCACGAATTTTCATGACACTATGGTTATCAGGACCAAATAAGTTAGTTTAAAAAGCAGAATGTGATATACTTGATTGTGTAATGAAAGAGAAAGGGAGGAGCAAGAACATTATTATTAGTGAATGAGATTCAAGTCAAGACAACAAGGATTTAAGATTTTGTACTTCTTCATTGGAGATTCTACTTAAGGATTGATCCTCTTTTGACAGTCCTATTTCAGTAGCCTCAAATATGTAGGCATGACATCGTGTTCCACCAAGCCTTTTTCCTCCTCAACCATGTATAGTATGACCTTTTAGTTTCCAGCATTGATCCTTAGTATACCTTAGTTTGCCATGGTAATCACATTGTCTAGTGTTTGGTCCTATACTCCTTTGAGAATCACTTTTGGTGCTTTATGTTTATAGAAACTTGAAAGATGAATTCACTAACATGCCAAACCGTTCAATAGAAACAATTGAAGCATAACACTCCATCAACTTTCTTCTTGCTGCACCTGGCTATATGCCTACCTTAAACAAGGAAAAGGATCTTGTCCAAGAAACTTGAACTTGTATTTTATCATACACCTCATTCAAAACGGCTAGAAAATCATACACACCTTTGTCAATGAACTTCTAAAATTTAGTTGCATCAACCACATATGATGCTTGGAAGTCCTAAAAATAACCAAGTTCTCGCCATAGGCTACTAAGTTCAGAAAAATATTGTGCAATTGTTAACTCTCCTTATTTGGTTTTCATGAACTTTCTTTCGCAGTTCATATATCTACGCATCATTTCTTGATTGGGAATATGTTTCAAAGGCAGCATCCCAATTCTCTTAGGCAGTGTCTAGGAGAAGATAACCTCGTGCAATTCTTGGTTGCATGGGATTAATCAACCACAACATGATAAAAAAAAATTTCATATTCCCACTTGCTCAATCCAGGATCTATGATTCTTGGTCTTTGCTTTCCCCCATTTATATATCCTTCTCATCCTCTGGCATAAATGAAAAGTAAGCAAAACCGAGACTAAGTAATGTAATTTGTTCCATCTCGTTTAACTACACTAGTTTGAAGAGAAGGATTGTTAGTCATGTAACTATGAATATCTTCCTTCTTTTCGCTAGTCATGATATTTGCTAAAGTAGAGTTTTTATTCAAAGAAGATAGGCGAAAAAACAAAAAAATAAATAAATAAATAAAACTTAGAAAACCCTCATAGATCTCGACTCTTATACCATGAAGAAAGAATAAAATTAATTTCATTCCCATAAAAAAGTACGATAGAAGGTACAATATATATAGCCACATTATGTGGTAGCCAGTTACCGTTTCTAAGCATAAAATAGTAACAAATTCCAACATATCCCCTAATTCACTCATAAACCACAAAAAAAAAGAAGTCCCTAATTTATTTCCAGTTAATATACATACACCTATCAACATTAAGGCATCAGTTAGGTCCTTATATTTAAAGTACAAAGGTCAAATTGATGAACTTTCAACGAGATAAAATCAGATGTAAAAGTATCAACATACATACCTTAAATTCTTCAAGTGTGAAGTTTACAAGACAAACTCCCCACCATGGTTCAATCGCAAAATCCACAGGATGTGTAGGCAACATTTCTTTTGCAATTGACTTGTTCAGTTTCCACATAATTTTCTGAACAAGCCCCAGGACAAGCAACAATTAGAAAGTCACAACTTATTTATAATCATTGAAATATCCACTTTAAGGTGATTAAGCTTAGAAAAAGGTGATGGTTGAGGATCAAGACAAACAAACTTTTCTGTGAAAATAGTTTTGGTTTTAAAATTAATTACTAAAATTAGACATAATTAAACTTAATTGCCAAAATAGACTATGAAAATCGCATATTAAGACATGCGTTTTTTAATTTTAATGTGCTGTGCATGATAAATATATATTAGGACTCGCAGTTCTTAAATGCGCAACATATTAAAATTGAAAAGCGCACGTATCAAACATGATTTTAGTGATCTATTTTGCTATTTAATTTATCATAAATCCTATTTTAGTAATTATTCTTTTTAGAAGGTTTGGACTGACCTTTCACTCAAGACAGACGATGTACAAAATAATGATTAATCATGCACAAACACAATAGCAAATGCATGATCCACTTCAGCTAGCAGGCACAACATTGCCAGACCTCTAAAGTCAATGAGATTTAACGTAGAAAGAAATTAATTGCTCAATAGAGCTATAATATTCTGATGAGGAATGAATCACTAAACAACTTATGCAAATGCACAGAAATACATGTTGCAAGAAAAAAAAAATATATCTACTTCTTTTTGCTTTTTGTTTTTTGAAAGAAATGCCCGATTTTTATATCAAATTGAATATAATAAGGACAAAAAAAAGGGAATCACCCACTTTACAAAGAAACCAAAAAGCACTCATTGGAGACCCAAGAGCTTGAGCAAAACACCTAAGAAAACAAAAATTGGTGCAATGATAGTCACCATATAAAATGATGCAACTTAACACTTGCATCAAATTGACTTAGAATTCCAAGCAATAATATTATTTTCTAGAGATAGTGGTGTAGCATGTAAGAATTCGGGTACCTTGGATCTACACTTGTTCATTATGTCGATAAATTCATTTCTTCCGATTCCTGTTAACCGTAAGGCATCAGCAGCACTAAAATTTGGAATGCTGTCGTAAGGTTGCTCTGCATATATTATCAGATTGTGGCTTTCCTTAGAAGCTGCTCATTCAAGGTTATTATGACTAGCAGGTGAAATGATTATTGAATTGTTAAAACAATAAAAGAATGAAAAGCCACTTAGAGAATGCAACTATTGAATCTTTTTCTTTTTGGATAAGTTCAAAATTTTATTAATATGTGATAAAGTACAATGGATAAGAATAAAAAATTATAGGACTCACAAGAGACCTAAAATCTTGAGCAAAACATCATACTGAACAAAAAGGTGCTAAGATCAAGATCTTGACAATTACAATTTAGGAGTACTATCCAAAATGAAAAATAATGAAGAATGATGCATGAAACTTCAGCTGGAGTTCGAGAACCAATTCCAAGCCTTTTCTCAAGTGGAACACATGTTTAAGGTTGTTTCAAAAATTTACAAAAAAAATACCAAATTAGTATTGCTACGTTGCATCTTGCAGTGAAGATACAAATATTTCTACTTGTATCGCATTTTTAAGTAGAGATTTAGCGACCTAGATGTAAAAGCCCTTTAGAAGCTTTTGTATCCCACGTTAGTTGGGCAATACAAGTTTGGAGTTGTATCACACGTCTAACGAGAAATACACGTATAACTATATGTCCCTCGTTCCTTAGAAGTGCAATATAGGTCTGAAGTGTATCACACGTTAGACATGTGATACACATACAATTAAAAAAAAAAAAAGTATCGCATCTCCAAAGTATGATACAACAATACTATTCATGCAATTTTTTTTTCCACAATTTGGTTGTGGAAGTTTTTATATTATACATGTAATATTCTCCCTTTTCTCATTTCTTTCTCTCCAAGTATAATAGACAACCAAACTAGTCAAAAACTTCTACACTAACCCTGGTTAGCCACATAAGATGAAACAAATCTTGGATACAGCAAGCATCAAAGAGGTAGGCCCTGTTTACTCACACAGCCTCTCTCAATTTTCACAATTTCAACAACAAAAAGCATTTTACAAACAAATGGTCATGTAATGCCTTTTCCAAATTGCATAGATAGCAACAATTTCACGATGTGACTCCCACAACACCAACTTATCTATGGTAATGAACCTTTGGTGAGCAAGTAACCAAAAGAAAAGGAAGTGTCTCGAGGCTACTCTTTTAAACCACACAAAATTGAACCAAGGAACCTTTTCTTCACAACCACGAATGAGGTTATAGGCCATATTGATTGAGAGTTTTTTAGAGGGTTCTTTCTTCCATACAAGAATATCTTCATTATTTGCATTAGTGGAGGATGTACCCATCAAATCCGATCTTATGCGGTCCCATAAGTCCCCTAATGGCCAATCCCATCCATCAGAGTTGATAATGCAACACAAACAAGCTTCTTTTGGAAATCATACGGAGTAAATGGCTCTTTCCCCTAGCTAATCCACTAAGGGGGCCCTCAGATGCCAATCATCATACCGTAAAGAAATATGATTACCATTTCCCACTTTCCATCTAAGAAGACTACAAGCAATTGGTCTTAACTAAAGAATTTTCCTCCATGACCAAGAAGGCATAGCAGGTGCTCAGTTTGAACCTAAGATGGCTAAAGAGAATCATTCTTATCTAAGCATAGGAACCAAATGTGCTTGAGATAGGTAGCTCTATTCCACATCACCAAATCAATAATGCCAAGCCTTCCTTCATTTTTTAGTCTACAAACAACATTCCACTCGATCTTAACAAGCTTTACTCTCATCATTTTCATTCTACAGAAAACAATTCATCTTCTTTGTTGGCTCCTTTAGGATACTTTTGGGGAAGATGAAAGTGGACAACCAATACACTTGGATGAAGAAAAGTACACCCTTCAGTAGTTAGATCTACCCCACATATGACAAAGACTTGTACGTCTAATGGCTGATTCACTTTCCAAACCTTTCAATTAAGAAATGGCATGTAGATTTATTTGGTTTTGAAGGAGATAAGGGCACTGCTAAATATTTCACTAGAAGTTCACAAGGTTGAAAACCAAATTTTCAAATAATTTCTTCTTTGACACCTTGGTTAACACCACTCATAAAAATGTGACTTTTGGATAGGCTATTTTAGTAATCATGATAGTCCGTAAAATTCTTGAAGAGTTGTTTTAATGAAAGTTACAAATTTCACATCTCCTCTAAAGAAAATCATCACACCATCTGCAAAGCAAAGGCGGTTGAGTTGTTCTTTGCAACATCTCTAATGGCAAAAGAAATCATCCTTTCTACCAACTTCCCTCATAATGCTAGAGAATACTTTCATCACCAGTACAAAGAGATACAGAGAGATAAGATCCCCTTGACAAAGGCCACAAGTGCTAGGGAAGCAACTAACAAGCTCTCCACTTAAGTTTACTATGAATTTGGCAGTAGAAACACATTGCATCACCCACTTTATGAATTAGGGGGAGAAGTCCATTATTCATATTGTTTGGTCAAAGAAAAACCACCTTATATTGTCATAGGCTTTCATAATGTCAACTTTAATGGTACATCTAGGACCAACGCTATCTCTATGATAACCAAACAATAGCTCTAGTGCAACAAAAATGTTGCCAGCGATCCTACGGCCTTCAATGAAAGCTGCTTGTTCTTTTCCAGCATGATAAGGGAGCAGTACCTTCAGTCTCTCTACAAGAATTTTTTATCTACACTTGTAGATGGTATAGCAACATAAAATCGGTCTAAAGTCCATGAGCTCAATCAAATTTTCCTTCTTTGGAACTAGTGAGATTGCTGTAGAATTTATAGATTTCAGCAAGTTACCAGTTGCCAAAAACTCTTCGATGGCTATGGAAATGTCATTGCCAATTATATCCCAATTGCTGCAAAAGAAGTTTACATTATACCCATCCGATCTAGAGCTTTGTCTTGAGCCGTTGAAAAGAAGAGCGATTTTATTTCTTCGTTGGAAACTGACCCAATAAGAATATCCCAATCCACCCGCTTCAACTTTTTTGAAATCAAGCACTGTAGGCAGCCAAGAAACAGATCTAGTTGCTTGGGTTCCTTCAATAAGTTCTAAAAATAATCAACCACCGTGGTTCTAATGTCCTAATAAGAGGTAACTTGCTGTCCATTGCTATTAATGATTAAGCTGATAGTGTTGCAGTGATATCATTGTTTCAAGCACTGATGAAAGTAACTAGTGTTGCGATCAACTAGTTCAAGCAATGTGATTCTAGAATTTTGTTTAAGAAAAGACTCTTCAGCCACATTAAGGAGATAGTGTTCCCCGTATAAAGACTTTTCAAGGTTCCAATCAGCTATCTTTGGATTGGAGCAATTGTAATCTTGACATTCCAGTAGCTTACCTTAGTTTCCAAAGCACTTTGTTGAATACCTGAATAACATTCATGGTTTAACTTTTTTAGCTCCAACTTCAAGAGCTTAAGCTTTGTGACCACATAAATCATAGGTAATCTTTCTACCTTTCTATTCCATACCTGCTACACAATATCATGGAAGTTCAGATGAACAGTCCAAAAGTTAAAAAATTTGAAAATTTCGAACCTTGCTCTCCAAATTTAGATTAACTATAATGGGGCAATGATCTAATAAACCTGAGCTAAGGTATTGTGCTTCTGAAGCATGGCATTACAGGATCCATTCATGACTTACTAAAGCTCCATCAATGCACCAAAGAACCGGGTTCGAAGAGGACTTAGGCCAGGTGTAAAAGATGCTGGATGACCAAAGATTCTCTACTTCTACTTTAAAACAGAAACCATTAAACTCTTCCATACCTTTAGATAAAGAGAGATTTCCTCCCAATTTGTCCCCAATACTACGGCATTCATTAAAATCCCCCAAAATAATCCATGGGATATTACTAGAGAACTTTAACTTCGATAAATCACTCCAAAGAATTCTTCTCTCAACCGCATTATTGGCCCCACAAATAAAGGAGATGCAGCAAGAGAAATCTGTGTCCATTAATTTACACAAGCAATGAACAATTTGGCTTGCTTTAAACAAAACTTGAATGTCCCAATCTGGGGATTCCACCCCACGTATAAACACTCATTTTGGTTAGTCTCTAGACACCAATCCAGACAAACTTGCCCCTAAACCAACTGAGTCTCGCATCCTTCACTTTAGTTTCCATAATACTCAAAAGGGATAACCTTATTTTCCTTGCAAAACTTAGCTACCTCTTTACTTTTATTAGGGTCATTAAGACCCCTGATGTTCCATGCTACAAGCTTCATGGAAAAATCAAGAGAGGGTTAAAAGAAGGGGACTAGAGGGAAGCTAAAGGCTCTACAGCATTCTCCACCTCTTTCGCTTTCTTATCCCAATCTCTTTTCTTCTTGGACTTCTTTTTTTTCTTCCCTGGACTACTGGTTTCAACCAAAAAATGAAGTAGAAAGGGGAGTCAAACTATCCACCTTAACATGAGATGAAAAAATGGGAGTTTCGCTAGCACGTGAAGGGGACAAGGAGGGAGATAAGGAACAAGCAGTTTCCTCCCCATTTCCAGAAAGATCTCCAAAAATACCCGATTCCTCTAGGCTACGATCTTCACATGTGGCTATGTTGAGCTTCAAATTGCCCCCTCCATTCGACATAGGGTGCTAAGAGCTAGGACTACTTGAATTAGAAGCTTCAAGGACAGCAACCACTGTAGTTTTCCATATCTAGGTCGTTTACATCCACACTTGTTCAAAAATAAAAAATTTGATGATTTTAAATGTGCACATTGTGTCATGGCAAAATTATTGAAGAGTCCTTATCATATTCAGCATTATAAACCCTCTAAACCATTTCAATTGACAAACAGTGACATTTGGAGTTTGACTCAAATATTTACTTACACAGGACAAAAATGGTTTGCCACTTTTATCGACAATTACAGGTTTGTTGGGTTTTTCTCTTAAAAGAAAAATCAAGCATTTGCTATATATTCAATGAATTTGTCTCAAATGTCTTTCAAGAAAATATTCAGATTCTTCACACTGGCAAAATTATTTTTCAAATGAATTAAGACAATATTTAATTTCCAATGGTATTGATCATCAAAGCTCTTGTCCTTACACCTTCAGTAGAATGGAATTGTAGAGCATAAGAATAGGCACTTACTTGAAGTTGCTAGATCAATGATGTTCACATCTTCAGTCCCTAATAAATTCGTTTGAGAAGCAGTTTTAATGTTGCATATCTTATTAATCGTGTCCCATCAAAAGTCCTCGATTTCAAGACTCCTATTATTGTTCTTCTTGAGTCATATCCTCGTACACGATTACCAAATTCTCTTCCTCCAAAGGTGTTTGGGTGTACTATGTTTATTTTGAATAACCCACAAAATAAACACAAGC
The DNA here is from genome assembly GCA_024138025.1 of Combretum micranthum. NCBI lineage: Eukaryota > Viridiplantae > Streptophyta > Magnoliopsida > Myrtales > Combretaceae > Combretum > Combretum micranthum. The sequence continues at coordinate 1,080,495 of JAMXBD010000027.1, forward strand.
TTCAGTCCAGGGCAATTAAATGTGTCATCATTGGGTATTCACCTTCTCAAAAAGGGTATAAATGTTATCATCCTCCTACAATATACATTACAACCAATCTTGTCTTTCTTGAAAATCAACCCTACTTTGGCTCATCGGTTCAGAGGGAGTTGGAGTCCTTTCATGATCATTATAATAACCCTTTATCCATTAACCTTCAACTCATATAAATTTCTTATCATTACATAGATACCATACAGAAATCAGATGGGTTGGAACTTGTTGAAACTTGATCCCCACATGAGGCTGAATCGACTGAACTAACCCCTTCTTTCCCAAAAAGTTCTCGTGAGTTGTTGAATCATGGTAATAAAGTTACTAATGAACATCCTATTTCCAGTCCTGTGCAACTAGAGGATATTACTGACATGCACACACCTAAGGATTCCCAAAACCAAGGTAATTCTCCAATGAGACCAGCAATTAAAGTATATACCAGATGATCAAAGATTCCCTTGCATGACCAATCACTTCCTTTAGGTCCATTCTCACCAGGAAAATGCTCCAAATATGGAAATACATAAGGACAGCTCTCTAGATATTCCAATAACCTTCAAAAAGGAGAAGAGGGTTTGTGTAAGATATCCTATTGCCAATTATATTACATATGAGAACCTATCCCCTAAGTATAAGGCTTGTTTAGCAATAGTAGATGAAGAAAAGATACATGTGAATATTCAAGAGGCCATAGGAAATCCAAAGTGGAAAGAAGCTATGTTAGAAGAGATGAGAGCCATGTATCAAAATAACACATGGGACATTGTAGATTTGCCTAAGGGAAAGATGTCGGCAGGAAGCAAATGAGTATTTAGTATTAAACATCGGCCAGATGGTAGTATTGAGCGATATAAGGCTTGATTGGTGGCTTAGGATTACATACAGACTTATAAGATAGAGTATGAAGAAACTTTTGCTCTAGCAACTAAGTTGAACTCCATCAGAGTTATTTTATCGCTTGGAACAAATCAAGACTGGCCATTGCATCAACTGGATGTTAGAAATGTCTTTTTAAATGGTGATCCGGAGAATGAGACTTACATGCAAATACCTTTAGGATTCACTTTAGAAGGTAATAATTGAGAGGTATGCAAATTGACTAAGTCCTTGTATAGATTAAAACAATCTCCTATAGCATGGTTCAAAAAATTCAATGATACTTTGACAAGACTAAGTTATTAGCAAAGCCAGGTTGAATATACTTTGTTTATAAAATTAGAAGCAAATGTTTTGAAATCTATCCTGATTGTGTATGCCGATAACATTATTACTATTGGAAATGATATGATGCAGATTGAGCAACTTAAAAAAAATATTGCAGAAAAGTTTGAGACCAAAGAACTTTGAGAACCAGGATTCTTTTTAGGAATGCAAGTGGCCAGAACTAAAAAAAGAATTTTCGTAAGTCAGAAAATATATAGTGCATCTTTTGAAGGAAACAGGGAAATTGGGGTACCTCTCAATACACATTTACCACACAACTAGAATAGTTATGCTACAAGGGATGATGCTCTTCTAGACAAGGGTCAATACCAAAGAATAGTAGGAAGATTGATATATATTTTCCTAACTAAACCAAATTTGGCCCACTCCATAAGTTTTGTCAGTCAAGCCACGCATATCCCCACCAAGCATCATCTAGATGATATTAACCATATATTAGAGAAACTCTAGGAAAGAATATCTTTATTAAGAAGACTCAAAATCGAAGTGTTGAGGCTTTTGTAGATGCTGATGGGGTGGAAACAGCTTTGATTGTAAATCAACATCCAGACACTGTATAAAGATATGGGGTAACCTAGTGACTTGAAGAAGTAAGAAACAACCTTTGATTGGTAGAAGTAGTGCTGAGGCTGAATATAGAGCAATTACACAAGTATTATGTGAGGTAATATAGCTACAAAGACTGTTAATGAATCTAAATGTACAAGTTGAAGACACTAGTGTATAGTGATAGTAAGTCAGCCTTGAATATTGTAAAAAATCCTATTGAGCAGCATGAAATATGTTCTGTTAGATCATCACTTTATAAAGTCAGAGATTGAAAAAGGAGGAATCAAGCTATAGCATGTTTCATCTCATAATTAAGAAGCAGACATCTTGATCAAATATTTGTCGAAGCAACATTTTGTGGAAATCCTATGCAATCTAGGAATGATGTATATCACTTCCTCGGCTTGAGGGAAAAAAGGAATATTAGAAAATTGTTGTATCAAGTTAGCAAAATTAAGTAGTAGGGTGGTTGAGGGTTGGAGCATTAATCATTTATTGGTACCAACCATATTAGTTCTATCAATAAACAGGGTTCTTATGTACAATTTCTTATCATGTGTGAAATAATTCTATAGTATATTTTCTTCGATTACTAGGACAATATCCACTTGAAGTGATCTGCCAATGGCACTATCAACATAGCCAACACCTTCTTAATGAAGGAACTCCATAGGGACACCCAAAGCTTTACCCAAATCGGCATTTTCCTCATTTAACTTCATTTAAAGCCATTCCAACCCACCACCGTTCAAGAACCATAAGCCAATTCACAAAAAACCATGGCTGCCTAAGAACTTTAAGGAAGGAATCCTCATCCATGAATTTGAAAAGGAAATACCCATAACCATTCGAAGGAACCTCACTTAAGCCATCATTGCCCCGAATTGATTTCACAACGCATTGAAACACAAGATAAGCAAGACTTTTTCCTTTAAAAAAAAAAAAAAAAAAAAAACCACAATTGTATTCCTCCAAATCCTCTCCCATATATGAAACCGACCTAAGGGGCTTGACACGAACACAGCCATTCACATGCAGAGGAAGATAATAATTTAAAGCCACATTAATTAATGACATGTTTGGTACCTCAACTCGGGTCAAATGAGTAATTAACTACCTTAACTTTTAATTTGATCAATTTCATACCTCAGTCATATTTTCGTGTATCTAAATGCTACCTACACTAACTTCCATTACCTCTGTTAATGAGGTGACACTTTCACCTTATATAAATATGCCACGTGCAAACCTATATAGCATCTTACTATTTTAATTTATTTTATTATTGTAATTATTATATTATCATTATTTGTATTAGCATTAATCAAAATTATAATATTAGAAAACTTATTTGTGGCCCAACGAACATCTCTAACCAAGAGAAGCCCAAAAATCCATTGACATTTTTATCCTAGTCCATTAATCATCTCGTATTAGCCAGCTTGACATCTATGATATTTTCCTTCTGGTGGCATACTGTCAAAATGGTTCTTTTGAAGAAGAATGGTAACTAAAAGCTTATCAATGTGGGACAACCCTGTTAGTGACCAGCAGCCATTGAAGGGTTTTTTTGGAGCTTTTGAGCTTGAAATACCCCTATCTCTCTAAACTCTAGACTTCTCTCTCCTCTATCTCTCTCTATAAGCCTACGACTATGCACGATTTCTTGAAGTCGGATAAGACTTCACCGGCCATCTTTCTCTGATAAATGCTGGTGATAAAATGAAAATCCAGATAATGGACAAAGCTGACTCCCTTGCTAATATTTGACCCATTATTGCTTTAAATTGGAACTTGCAAGGAAAATTGAAATCTCAATCCCTTTCCTCATGCAAGCTTCCTTTGAGCTTAATTGATCTAGAGATTGGCAGCAACAAAGATGAAAAGATTCTTGTTTGGGTTCAATTGAAAAGGTAGTGTTGCTCGTATTCTATTGAAAATTCTCCTTCATCTGCTATGTTTAAATTTGAGCCATTTTTACATGGCCTGTGTTGCTCGTGTTCTATTGATTTCATGCGTGTTATCAGACATCATCCAAATGCTCTGTTTGAAGAAACAAAAACAGAGCAACAGACTAAATCATCGGCTTAATAGAGAATGTATTTTATTGAATTTATTTTGGACATAGCAGCTCAATGTGAGCTTCTACTACAACGTGCGCCGTCTTCCTTGCTGAATGGATGATATTTTGGACACGATTCTTCTTCTCATTGGCTTTTAAGTACCAACATAGGAGTTCTTAAAGGAACTCAAAACTTGTACCATTGCTGTTACTAGTACTGATACTAGTCTTATTATTCTTAAAACAGTGGCTTCCAACATTTTCTCTATTGACTTTTGAAAGTCCATGTACAGGTCCCTCGACTCCATCGCCAATGCAACACTGTTCTACATCTCCTTAAACACCAGTATGTTCGTGCTGCTACTTCGTACTTCGACTTTGGTTTTGATGATCCTATCAATTTCAGTGGTTGGCCAAGAAAAAATGAAATATTATAGGATGAGATGAGCTTAACCAGTAGAGATATCAGGCAAAAGAAGTAAAAGTGTAATATGGCTTTACCACTTGATGTTCTTTGATAATCTATCAAGTCTGTCAAGATGGATCTTATGTCCCACATTAGTAATTTTTCAAGAAGCAGGTTTATTTATAAGATTTAATTTGAGATCAACGGTTGAAGTTGAGAGGATGTGATAAGTGTGGCCAAAATGGATGTTTGTGGATATGGACTAATTATAGGCTTTCGTGTAATAGTTATTGCTTTTAGTCGAGCCTTGTCTATTTAAATCTATAAAATAAAACATACAATTAATAATAAATTAATTATAATTTTGGTGATAACAAATGGTTTATTATAATCATAACAATAGTATTCTTAATTAGGAATAAAATAATACAAGCAATGGATGTGTCACTATTGTATAGGTTAAAAATAACATGTGATTAACAGAGGTAACGAAAGTTAGTGTAGGTAGCATTTAGATACACGAAAATATGATTGAGGTAAGAAATCAATCAAATTAAAAGTTGAGGTAGTTAATTGCTCATTTGACCAAAGTTGAGGTACCAAACGTGTCATTAACCCTTTTCGGAAATACCATGTGAGGCATTGGCAACTACTATCCATAAACCACCTCGACAAAAGGTAACTATAGAATTTTTAGACTTTTTATTACCGGGTCAATGTTTTATTTTTCTATTTTATACATATATATACATTTTTTTCCCCTTTATGATGTCAAGCTTTTTTATGGAAGATTCTACTAGTCTTTTTATAGATGATTTTTTCCTCCTTATATTTTGACAAGGCTTTCTTTCCTTTCTTGACTAAACTGTATACTTATATATATTTTTCCTTCGAGCAAATGAATAAAGATATGAGAGATTATTCTCTTTTATTTTTTTTATATGGTATCAGAGCCTGGTTCAATTTCTCTCCTTTTCCAACTAGGGTAGAATCATTATGGATTATTCCACTCCAAAAAAATCAATCCATCACACCACGAACCAAACTTAGGTTTGGTAAACATTCTAGTGAAGGTATAACAAAAAATACCAAACCTACAGCACCATCAATTCTTAATCAACATTCTCTCCAAATTACCCAACATAAATTGAATGGGTTAAATTTTAGAGAGTGGTTTTAGTTGGTAAAATTAGTGATTCGTGGTAGAGGAAAACTAGGCTATTTAACCGATACTACCAATGCTCCTGATCGTGGTTCAGATGAATATGCAGCATGAGAGGTGGAGAAATCCCTTGTGATGGCATGGCTTATAAATTCTATGGAGCCACGAATCGGAAGAACATACTTATTTTGTGAAACAACAAGGCAGATATGCAAGAGAGTGCAGGAGATTTATTCGGATCTGGATAATACATCTCAATATTTTGAGATAAAATCTCGCCTCAAAACAACTATTCAAAATAATATGAGTGTGACAAAATATTTTAATTTACTAATGGAATTATGGCAGGAAATGGATCTCTTTTATGAGATAGATAGATGCATGGAAGATGGAGCAAAATAGACAAAGATAGGGTCTTTGATTTTCTACACAGGTTGAATTCTGACCTGGATGAAGTGAGAGGTCATTTACTTGGGAAGCAACCATTACCAACAATTAAGGAAGCTTTTGCTAAAGTCCACCGTGAGGAAAATCATAGACGGGTTATGTTAGTGTCGAAGCAAGATGATCCCAATAATAGTGCTTTAGTGTTGGCTGCAGATTCTTCTCAATCATTATTGATTGGAGATTCTCGTCAAGAAACACTTTCATGAGAAAGACAATGGTATAATTATTGTCGCAAGCCTGATTATACAAGAGATACTTGCAAGAAGCTTCATGGCAAGCCAGAAAATGCAAAAACTAAGCCACAGAAGAAAGGGTACCATGGTGTTTGAAATGCTCAAATAGTAGAGGCTACTCCTTCAAGAACTTCAGCAGTAGAAGTTGTTCCTTTAAGAAGTCCAAATATGCAATTGAATTTGACGTCAGATCAGATAACTCTCCTTCAACAAATATTGGGTTAGACTCAAATTAATTGTGATGACAGTAAGATAACTAAGTCCTCCTTGGTAGCTATAGCTAAACAAGATACTTGCCTATCTCTCTAATAATTTGAAAGGTAATACTTATATCATAAACACAAAAGCTTTTGACCATATGTGTTACTCCAAACAATACTTTGATAATCTGAGCATGTATGATAATCTGAGCAAGATATCTGTAGCTAATGGAGATTTTAAAGTTGCAAGAGGAAAAGGCATGGTGCACTTGGGTGGTTTGAAATTAAAAGATATGTTATTTGTTCCTAAATTAAAATACAACTTGCTATTAGTAAGTAAGTTACTTAAAGATATGAAATGCCAAGTGTTATTTACCTCAAGCAATTATATTCTGCAGGACCAGTGTTGGAGAAAGATGATTGGCAGTGCTAAAAAACATGATGGTCTTTACTAGCTAGAATAGAACTTAGGTCTAATTGTAATTCTAAGTCCAATTCCTTTGTTTCAGTCTTAAATGACCCCGAAATAATGTTATACCATAAACGTTTTGGTCATCCTAGTTTTCCACACTTAAATCTTTTGTACCCAAACTTATTTGAGAATAAAAAGGTGGATGAGCTTAGTTGCGAATGTTTTATTATGGTAAAATTATCAAAATCTCCATATCATGTTGAACCATACTGTTGATATATGTGTAATATTATTAGTATTATATTAACAATGTAATTAATAGTATGGTAGGTAAGGAAAACCAATAGTCACAATTAATAGTATGGTAGGCAAGGTAGATCAGTAGTCACAAATTTTTTGTATAAATAGATGTATTCTTGTACAAATTATAAATGAAATATACTTTTCAAATACTCTCTAATTTCATCATGGTATCAGAGCCTAAAACCATTTTTAGGTCATAATTTTCTTTTCCAAACTCCTTCCGTTTTGGTATAAGCGAATGGATTAGGTTTAGTCGTCTTTTCCGACCCATTTTTTTTCGACACAGCCTAGCTAGGGAGGAAGCCATCCGCCGATTAGGGTTTCTGGAGGTCACGGCGGCCAACGGAGCAGCGCGTAAGCTACACGCGCCACCAAGGAGGACGCGTCTATATTCACGCGCCGGCGCGTGAGGGCGCGTGGGACATCAAAAACACCTCCGGCAAGTGGCGTTAGGATCGACAGCCCTTTTCCGGTCGTTGCTTGTCTTTTTTTCTTCTTTCGCCGACAAAGTGTACTCTTCCAACGTACGTTCCGACTTGCACTGTTCCGGCGCGATATTTTTTTTTTGGATTGTTCTGGTATCTCTTTTTTCTTTTTTTCAATATGGAATGATAAGAAAATTGCAGCTATTAGTACTGATAATCCTTCACTGCAAATTAGCCCTGTCAAGCTTGATGGAAATAATTACCTTGACTGGTCACGGTCTTGTTTATTATTTATCAAAGCTAGGGGAATGCAGGATTATATTACTGGTATTAAAGTCAAACCAGCAACAACTGATCCAACATTCAACCAGTGGGATTCTGAAAATTCGCTGGTAATGTCATGGCTTATCAATTCCATGCAGCCCCAAATTTCAAGGACATACTTATTGCTTGACACAGCAGCAAAAATATGGAATTCTGTTACTCTCACCTATTCACAAGTGGGAAATGATGCCCAGATTTATGAGATTCGAAACAAAGTCCATGGTTTGAAGCAAGGAGAGATGACAATCTCGCAGTATTTTTCTGAGTTGAATGGCCTGTGGCAAGAGCTTGACTATTATCAAGATTTTCAGGCTGATTGTACTGAAGATGCAGTCAAATTTCAGAAACTGCTTGCAAAAGAAAGGGTCTATGATTTCTTGGCCGGACTGAACTATGAATTTGATCAGATTAGAGTTCATGTTCTGGGTAAGACCCCTTTTCCTTCTCTTGAGGAAGCATATTCCTATGTTCAGCAGGAAGAGAGCAGACGCAATACCATGCTCTATATCCCACAAGTTGAAAAATCTGGTTTAGTAGCAGCTAGTGATTCATCTGAGTAGCTGAAAACCCAAAGTTCTAATAAGGATCATTTGCGATGTGATTATTGTGGAAGACCACGTCATACCAAAGAGACTTGCTGGAAATTACATGGACGCCCAACGAGAGGTCGTGGAGGCAAACGAGTTAATTCTACTCGGGCAAATTTGTCTGAAACTATAACAACTCCTGAGATGACTCCCTCTGACTTCTTTTCTCCAGATGAGATTCAGTATCTTAAGTGTCTGATGTCTCATAAAGAATCTTCCTCCGGTGCCAAATCCAACTTTGTGCAGTCAGGTAATGCTTTTTCTGCTACCCTTGATACTAATCATTGGATTATTGATTCTGGTGCGAATAGACATATGACGGGCTCCTCAAAAAATCTTCTTGCATACTCACCATGTTTAAATAAGGACAATGTCCGAATAGCCGATGGCTCTTTACTCCAGTTTCTGGAACAGGTTTTTTCTGTACTCCCCATATCAAACTATCCTCTGTGCTTCATGTCCCTCAATTTCCTGTCAATCTGTTATCTGTCAGTACACTTACAAAAAATCTCAACTGTAAAATTGAGTTTTTTCCTGATCATTGTGTCTTTCAGGATCTTCAAACAGGGAAGAGGATTGGCAGTGGTAGATTGCACGATGGCTTATATATGTTGGATGAAAGTCAAGGATCTAGTCTCCAACAGGTTTTTTATGGGGAAAATAAAGATGTTAATCAAGAAATCTTGCAATGGCATAGGCGTTTGGGACATCCCTCCTTTTTTGTGTTAAGTAAATTATTTCCTAGTTTGTTTTCAAAGACTCAGTTTGATTCATTAGTTTGTGATCCTTGCGAATATGCAAAACATTCTCGAAACTCTTATCCTTTGATTAATAATAAAAGCCAGTTTCCTTTCATGACTATTCATTCTGATGTTTGGGGTCCTACTCAGACTACTTCCTTGTCTGGTAATCGATGGTTTGTCACTTTTATTGATTGTTGCACCAGGATGACTTGGGTCTATTTACTTAAGGCTAAGAGTGATGTGTTTTCTTGCTTTCAGTCTTTTCATAAGATGGTTTGCACCCAATTTGATGCTAAAATAAAAATTCTTAGGACTGATAATGGCACTGAATACATGAATGAAAGATTTGATTCTTATTTAAGGTCACATGGGATAATTCATCAAACTAGTTGTCCCTATACAAGTGCACAGAATGGGGTAGCTGAGAGGAAGAATCGGCATCTTTTGGAAGTTGCTAGATCTCTTATGTTTACCATGAATCTTCCTAAGCCTTACTGGGGAAATGCAATTCTAGTTGCTGCATATCTGATCAACCGAATGCCTCTTAGAGTCCTTAACTACAAGAGTCCTTTAGAAATCTTAACAGGACATAACACATACACTGTCCCTCCAAAGGTTTTTGGATGTGTTTGTTTTGTTCATACTAAGGATGCTGGGAAACTAGATCCAAGAGCCCTTAAGTGTGTGTTTATTGGGTACTCGCGACACAAAAAGGTTACAGATGCTACCACCCTCCATCTAGGAAGTATTTTGTGAGTATGGATGTTACTTTCAGAGAAACTGAACCTTACTACAATCCAACTCCATCATCTCTTCAGGGGGAGAATAATGCAAAGGAAGAGATGATACCTAGTACTGTGACCCTCATTGATCTTACCCCAAGAACAAGTGATGATCAGAAGGAGACTATAATCCAGGGGGAGAAAATTGGACGTTTGGATAAACCTGATTTGAAGAGGTACTCAAGGAGAAACAAAGACACAACAGAAGAAGTCATCGTGCAACCTACTCTCCGCTGCCAAGAATCATCCTCTTCTGGTGAGTTATTTTTTGATGATTTAGATAAACCTATTTCTCAAAGAAAAGGTGTTAGAGCCTGTACTAAACATCCCATTTCTAATTTTGTTTCCTATGATTCTTTATCTCCTACCTATAGAGGTTTTGCCTTGTCCATTTCGTCTGTGTCTATTCCACAGGATTGGAAGGAAGCACTCAATGATCCAAAATGGAAGGGAGCAATGATTGAAGAAATGAAAGCCTTGACTAAGAATGAGACTTGGGAGCTTGTTACCTCTCCACCTGGAAAGAAACTGGTAGGCTGCAAATGGGTGTTTACTGTAAAACACAAAGCTGATGGATCAATTGATAGGTTCAAAGCTAGATTGGTGGCTAAAGGATTCACTCAAACGTATGGGGTAGACTACCAGGAAACTTTTGCTCCAGTAGCAAAAATGAACACAATCAGAATCTTGTTATCATGTGCAGCCAATCTTGATTGGGATTTACAGCAGTTTGATGTGAAAAATGCCTTTTTACATGGAGATTTAGAAGAAGAAGTGTATATGGAGATCCCACCTGGATTTGATACTGAAACAACACATGGGAAAGTATGCAGACTGAAAAAGGCATTATATGGATTAAAGCAATCTCCTAGAGCATGGTTCGACAGATTCAGCAAAGCTATGACTTCTTTCGGCTATCAACAGAGCAATGCAGATCATACTCTATTTATTAAACATAACAAGGGTAAAATTACTATTCTCATAGTTTATGTTGATGATATATTGACAGGAGATGATGAAAAGGAGATAGCTCGATTGAAGAAACTTTTGGCCCAGGAATTTGAAATCAAGGATCTGGGAAAACTGCAATATTTCTTAGGAATTGAAGTTGCCAGATCAAAGAAAGGTATCTTCATTTCTCAGAGAAAATATATTCTGGATCTCTGGAAGAAACTGGCATGTTAGGTTGTAAGCCAGCTGAATCTCCTATTGAAAACAACCATAAGCTACAAGTTGGAATTGGTGATGCAGTTGATTTAGGGAGATATCAGAGATTGGTAGGAAGACTATATATATCTCTCATACTAGACCCGACATTGCATATGCAGTCAGTCTAGTGAGTCAATTTATGCATGATCCACGAGAATCACACATGCAAGCAGTATTTCGCATCTTGAGATATCTGAAGTCTGCTCCCGGAAAAGGACTACTATTTGCCAAACATGGTCACCTTCAGATAGAATGCTTTACAGATGCAGATTGGGCTGGATCTCCAAGTGATAGAAGATCCACCACTGGCTACTGTACTTTTGTAGGAGGAAATCTAGTAACATGGAGGAGCAAGAAACAAAATGTAGTTGCTCGATCAAGTGCTGAAGCAGAATACAGAGCTATGGCTCAAGGGGTTTGTGAGCTTCTGTGGGTACAGAAGATATTAGAAGAATTAAGTCTATCAAGCAAAGATACACTGTCCTTGTATTGTGACAATAAAGCTGCTATTAATATAGCACAAAATCCAGTTCAACATGATAGAACCAAGCACATAGAGATTGATCGACACTTCATCAAAGAAAAATTGAATAATGGTGCCTTGAATTTACATCATGTGACATCTGATAAGCAACTGGCTGATGTATTTACTAAAGGGTTGTGTCACAGGACCTATCATACTTTAGTTTGCAAGTTGGGCATGTGTAATATCTATGCTCCAACTTGAGGGGGAGTGTTGATATATGTGTAATATTATTAGTATTATATTAACAATGTAATTAATAGTATGGTAGGTAAGGAAAACCAATAGTCACAATTAATAGTATGGTAGGCAAGGTAGATCAGTAGTCACAAATTTTTTGTATAAATAGATGTATTCTTGTACAAATTATAAATGAAATATACTTTTCAAATACTCTCTAATTTCATCACATACAAAGCATCAAAACCTTTCCAATTGATTAATAGTGATATTTGGGGACCTTCCCGAATTTCCACTTGCAATGGTTATAAATGGTTTGTTACATTTATTGATAACAATTCATGGGTTTTTTGGGTGTTTCTCTTGAAAGAAAAATTGAATGTCTTCCATGTGTTCAAGCAATTTCATAAATTTGTGATGAATGCTTTCAAAGAAGATATTTGAATACTCCGTACTGATAATGCTACATATTTCTCAAATGAATTTGGGTACTATCTTAATAAGAATGGTATTGCACACCAATGCTCATATTCACATGCTCCTTAGCAAAATAGTACCGTCGAACGGAAGAATAGATGTCTTCTAGAAACCGTAAGAGCCATGATGTTCACTAACTTTTTTCCTAAACACTTTTTGGGTTGATGCAGTGTTAACTACTGCTTATCTTATCAATGGTGTTCCTTCAAATGTCCTTAATTTTAGAACTCCTCTAAGTATTCTTCTAGACACATCCCACGTGTTCCTTATTGAATTCCTTATCACCAAAAGTATTTGGTTGTACTGTGTTCTTTCTAAACAATACTCCAAATAAACATAAATTGGAATTCCAAGCTCTTAAAGGGATGTCCATTGGTTATACTCCATCTCAAAAGGGGTATAAATGTTACCATCCACACACAAAACGTCTCTATATTACTACAGACACTTTTTTTTTAGCAAATCGACCATACTACAATTCAACTAACCAGAAGGACTTAAGAATACAACAGGACAGCATGATTTACCTCTTTTTCTTGATCCTGGTTACTTCAACTCTGGTGTTTCTATTTCTAAACCTGAGTTGTCATTGCCAAATACTTCTCCGCTACCAAATTCACACTTGACATTATCGATCAACTGCAACGCAGCCATGATCATACTTATCCTTTAGAGAATGATCAAATTCTAGAACCCTCCAGACCAAAATCTATTCCATACCAAAATCTATTCAAGAAAAGGATGAACTCAAAGTTTATACAAGAAGACCAAAAATTACCAAGCATAGTCAATCATCAAACTTGCAACCTCTGGTCTAATCAAATGAGGACAAGAGTCAGCATGTGCCACAAGAGGAGGACAATCTTAATTTGCCTATAGCTTTGAGAAAAGAGAGACAAGTTTACACCAAATATCCCATCTTAAATTATGTAACTTTTTCAAAGTTATCTCCAAAGTACAAAGCTTGCTTAGCATGTGCAAACAATGAGATTATTCCTTGGAATATTGATGAAGCTTTAAGACATCCAAGTGGAAGGAAGCAGTCTTAGAAGAAATGAGAGCTTTATACCAAAACAATACTTGGAAATTAGTTGACTTACCTTAGGATAAGAAAATGGTTTGAAGCAAATGAGTATTCAATATCAAGTATAGATCTAATGGGAGTGTTGAGCGCTATAAGACATGGTTAGTTGCATAAGGATTCACACAGACATATGGAATTGACTATGAATAGACATTTTTCTCCAGTTGCAAAGTTGAATTTCATTAGAGTAATACTATCTCTTGCAACAAATTTAGATTGATCATTTCATCAGTTGGATGTAACAAATGCATTTTTAAATAAGGAATTGGAAGAGGAAATTTACATACAAATTCCACCTGGTTTTTAGTCTGATAGCGACAAAAGAAGGGTATGTAAATTGAAAAAATCCTTTTATAGGTTGAAACAGTCCCCAAGAGCTTGATTTACAAAGATTAGTAACACATTGTTTGAACTAAGGTACAAACAAAGTCAAGGTGAACACACCTTGTTTTTCAAACAAGGGAATTGGACTCAAGTCAATTTTAATAGCGTATGTGGATGATATAATCATCACAAGTAATAATATAATGGAGATAGACAATTTGAAGAAGAGAATTAAAGAAGATTTTGAGACAAGGAAGCTTAAGGAGTTAAAATTTTTCTTAGGAATGGAAGTTTTCAGAAACCAGAAGGGAATCGTTTTTAGTCAACGGAAATACATACTTGACTTATTAGAAGAAACAGGCAAGTTAAGGTGCATGCCTATGACCACTTCTTCACCACAAAATTAGAAAAGTTCTACTCCAGTGGATGATATTCCAATTGATAAAGGCCAGTATCAAAGGTTAGTAGGAAGGCTAATCTATTTATCTTTATCTAGATCTGATTTGGCTCATTCCATTAGTATGGTTTGCCAGGTAATGCATTTTCCTACTAAACATCATATGGATGGAGTAAACCACATCCAGAGGTATTTAAAAGATACTTCAGGTAAAGGATTATTTATTCGAAAGACACAAAATAGAGATATTGAAGTCTTTGTTGATGTCGATTGGAGAGGTGACATTGCTGATGGAAGATCTACAACTGGGTATTGTACTAAAGTCTGCGGTATTCTTGTAACTTAGTGAAGTAACAAACAGTCTTGTGGGCAGATATAGTGCAAAAGCTAAGTACAGAGCAATTGCACAAGGAATTTGCAAAGCTATTTGGCTCTAAAGGCTCTTACATGACTTAAGAATAGAGGTTAAGGATATCCATTTGTACAGTGATAGCCATATTGAATATTATGAAAAATCCAGTACAACATGATCGCATGAAACATGTACAATTGGATCAATACTTTATTAATTCTAAGATTGAAGATGGAGGTAAAAAATTACATCATGTGTGTGAAAAAGGAATAAAATGTATATTTTTTATATATTCTTAATAAAACATTTACACAATACATAGGTATTTATATACGTACAAGAGGTATAACTCTACCAACTCTACCTACCAACTCTACCTACCAACTCTACCTACTTTACATACAACTCTACACTCCCCCTCAAGCTGGAGCATACAAATCATATGCACCAAGCTTGTTACAAATATATTCAATACGAGAACCTCTTAAAGATTTAGTCAATATATCTGCAAACTGATTATTTGAATTAACATAACTAGTGAAGATGCAACCAGATAAGATCTTTTCTCGGATGAAGTGACAATCAATCTCTATATGCTTAGTTCTCTCATGAAAAACTGGATTGGAAGCTATATGTAATGCAGCCTGGTTATCACAAATTAGCTCCATTTGTGAAGTTTCACAAAATTTTAACTCCTCAAGCAACTGTTTCAACCAAATCAATTCACAAGTTGCCAAAGCCATGGCACGATATTCTGCTTCTGCACTTGATCTAGCAACAACATCTTGTTTCTTACTTTTCCAAGATACCAGGTTGCCTCCAACAAGAATACAATACCCAGATGTAGATCGTCTATCAGATGGAGAACCTGCCCAATCAGCATCAGAATATCCAACC
Organism: Combretum micranthum; assembly: GCA_024138025.1. Lineage (NCBI taxonomy): Eukaryota > Viridiplantae > Streptophyta > Magnoliopsida > Myrtales > Combretaceae > Combretum > Combretum micranthum. The sequence goes on from JAMXBD010000027.1 coordinate 1,095,833, forward strand.
ACTTTAGAGTGACCATGATCCTCATATAGTAAACCTTTACCAGGAGCATTTTTCATATATCTAAGAATTCTGATCACTGCATTCCAATGACTAGTGCAAGGAGACTGAAGAAACTGACTGACAACACTAACTGCAAAACATATATCAGGTCGAGTAATAGTAAGATAATTGAGTCTTCCAACCAAACGACGATATCTCCCTGGATCTTCAAAAGGCTCCCCTGTCCTGGTGACAACTTCACATTGGGATCCATAGGAGAATCCACAGGCTTGCAATTAAGCATCCCTGTTTCTTCCAGTATATCTAAGACATATTTTCTTTGAGAGAGGACTATACCAGAACTGGATTGAGCAACTTCTATGCCAAGAAAGTATCTTAACAAGCCAAGATCCTTAGTTTGAAAATGTTTGAAAAGATGTGCCTTCAATTGAGTAATACCATGCTGATCATTACCAGTTATGACAATATCATCTACATACACTATTAAGTATATGCATTTTCCTTCAGATGTGTGCTTATAGAAAACTGAGTGATCAGATGTACTACGAATCATTCCAAACTCCATTACAACAGTACTGAACCGACTAAACCAGGCACGTGGAGATTGTTTCAAACCATAAAGTGAACGGCGAAGTTTACATACCAGATTAGACTCCCCCTGAGCAACAAAGCCAGGCGGTTGCTCCATATAAATCTCCTCCTGGAGTTCACCATGAAGAAAAGCATTCTTAATATCCAATTGGTACAAGGGCCAATGGCGCATAGCTGCAATGGAGATAAACAAACGAACAGAGGACATCTTAGCAACCGGAGAGAATGTGTCACCATAGTCCAAACCATACACCTGAGTATAACCCTTGGCAACCAACCGAGCTTTGAGCCGATCAACTTTACCATCAGGACCGACCTTAATAGAATAAACCCATCGACATCCAACAAGAGACTTACCGGGAGGCAAAGGAACTAAATCCCAAGTACCATTGGCATGTAAAGCAGTCATCTCATCTACCATTGCCTGGGTCCACCCTGGATCTGAAAGAGCCTCACTCACATTCTTAGGAACAGAAATGGAAGATAGAGATGAAACAACGGTACAATAAGATGGAGATAACCGATGATAGCTAAGACAATTATAAAGTGGGTGAGGATTACGAGTAGTACGGTTACCTTTTCTGATGGCAAGAGGAAGATCGTTGTCCGGTAGGTCCTCAGTAGGTGGAGACGTTGGAATAGAAGATGAGTCAACAGGAGCCTCTGAAACAGGTGGGATATCTGATGTAGGAGAGCGTCGAGAGCGTCGATGGTAAACCTGAAATGGTGGAGGGGAAGGAATAGACTCAGAGACAACGGGAATAGACTCAGGAAGAACTAACTGAGAGGGAATAGGTAAAACCTCCGACAAAGGAGTCTCAGATGAAGAGATGGAATAAAAAGAAGATGATTCAAAAAATATTACATCAGGGGACAAATAATAACGACGAGTAGTGGGTGAATAACACTTGTAACCTTTTTGATGTTTGGAGTAACCAAGGAAAACAGCCTTAATAGAACGCGCTGATAACTTATCCTGACCAGGAGCCATATTGTGAACAAAACATGTACAACCAAAAACACGTAGAGGAAGCACATACAAAGGTTGATCTGGAAATAAGATCGTGTGAGGAATTTTGTGCTGAAGAACAGATGAGGGCATTCTATTAATGAGATAACAAGCAGTGAGAACAGCATCAGCCCAAAAACGAATAGGCACATGGTGATGTAAAAGAAGTGTGCGAGCAGTTTCAATGAGATGCCTATTTTTACGCTCAGCAACTCCATTCTGTTGAGGTGTGTAAGCACAAGAGGACTGATGTAAAATGCCATGAGAAGATAGAAACTCAGTAAATTGAGCAGAAAAGTATTCAGGAGCATTATCACTGCGCAAAATTTGTATAGAAGCATTGAATTGTGTTTTAAGTTCAGCACAAAATGATTCAAAAATTGAAAATATCTCAGAACGACTTTTCATTAAATATAACCAAGTACAGCGCGAATAGTCATCAATAAAAGTAACAAAGTATTGATGACCCAAAACAGACACGACTCGACTAGGACCCCAAATATCAGAATGAACTACAGCAAAAGGAGAGGTAGCCCGATTATTGACCCTCTTAGGAAACGAAGTTCTAGACTGTTTCCCAAGTTGACAAGACTCACAATCCAAAGAAGACAATTGAGAAAAATGAGGAACCATCTTCTGAAATTTTGAGAGACTGGGATGACCCAAACGATTGTGGAGAAGAGTTGGAGAGACTGTAGCAGAACATGCCAGATGAGAAGCCGAAGGGTTGGTGAGGTAGTAAAGCCCCTGTGACTCACATCCTGTGCCAATCGTCTGTCCCGTACTGAGATCCTGAAAAACAACAGAATGAGGATCAAATTTAATAGAGCAGTTTAGAGCACGGGTGACTTTACTAACAGAGATAAGATTAAACGGACAATGTGGAATGTAAAGAACATGTTTCAAAGGCACAGATGGTAAGGGTTGTGCACTTCCCACAGCTTCAGGTACTGCATGTGAACCATTTGCTACAGTAACAGAAGATAATGGTGTAGACTTTAAGAAATGAGAAAACAAATGAGGATTACCAGAAATGTGTTCAGAAGCACCAGAATCAATCACCCATGGACCTAAAGTAGAAGACTGAGTGAGACATGCAACAGAATTACCAGTGTGAGCAAAGGAAGCAGGAGAAGATGAAGACTGCTGTGAAGCCTGATACTGTAAATAATTCTCAAGATCAGCTCCAGTGAGAAGTAGAGATTCAGGATGTTGTGCAGTCGAAGAGGCAGGATTGGTCTGAATGATATTAGCTCGTGGAGGACGTCCATGCAATTTGAAACATTTTTCCCTGGTATGACCCCAACGATGGCAATAGGTACACCTAGGACGAGTTCCCTTAACACTCCCACGATCTTCACCTGGTCCTTCTCTGTTAGTCATGTGATTTTGAGAAGTACTTTGAGAAACTAGAGCTGAATTATCCGGAGAAGAAAAACCAGGTAGAGGTGCATTAGGAATTGATGAGGTACGAAGAAGTCGAGAGAAAACTTCATCCATAGATGGAATCGTAGGACTAGCCAATATCTGATCACGAATGGAAGTAAGATCAGGACCAAGTGTAGCAAGGATGCAAACCATGAAAAATTTGTCTCTTTGAGCTAAATCATCTTGGAGAGACTGACCGGGAGGAAGTAAAGAATTGTACTCAGCTTTTAGAGATGCCCATCTGCCAAGAAAATCAGTAATTGACATACCTGTTTGTCTCAGATTAAGCAGATTAGATATAACTGAGTACAAACGCTGAATATCATTTGTATAAAGTCTCTTTGCCTGAGTCCAAACATCATAGCAAGTTGAGTAATGGCTGTAAATTGGATGAAGAGATGGATCGATGGACTGCCACAAAAGACTTAGCAAAAGAGCATCAACTCTTATCCATTGATCATTATCCTTCTTCGGATCCTTCGTTACATCATCCAATGTAGTGGTCAAATGGTCTTGTAAACCTTGACCGATGCACCATAAGTTCACAGCTTTAGACCAAGATATGTAATTTGAATTTCCCAGCAATTTCTCAGTTGCAATGGCAGGAGATGGAGATAAGACACTTGAAAAAGGAGTAGTTTTCAAGGAGAAGAATCAGCAGCCATGGAGAATAACCTGGAGAAAGGAAAAACCAACAGCAAACGGCAGCGGATGGCGGTGAACAGTGGTACGGGGGGGAACAGTGCGGATGAACAGTAACGGCGTGAACAGTGCACGATGAACAGTACCCCCGTGAACAGTGCTCTCGGTGAACAGTACGGCGATGATCAGTGCGCGTGAACAGCGATGAACAGTCGCGTGAACAGTGACGCGATGAACAGTGCGCGCGTTTCCGGAGGTGAGCTTCCTGGGCTTGGTCGTCGGAGAAGAGAGGAACACGACGACGGAATCAAATGTGAAATTCAACACCAGGAAGAAAAGATCCAGACACGAACAGCAGCGAAAATTAGGGTTTTTTTTTTTTTTTTTTTTTGTAAATTTGTGAAAATTAGGGTTTATGTTTAGGGTTTGTGTTTAGGCTCTGATACCATGTGAAAAAGGAATAAAATGTATATTTTTTATATATTCTTAATAAAACATTTACACAATACATAGGTATTTATATACGTACAAGAGGTATAACTCTACCAACTCTACCTACCAACTCTACCTACCAACTCTACCTACTTTACATACAACTCTACAATGTGCCCTCTCAAAATCAAGTTGTTGATGTCCTTACAAAGTCATTATCAAATAGTTGCTTCACAGAAATTCTATGCAACCTAGGAATGATAGATATTACTTCCTTAGCTTGACGAGAAGTGTAGGACTTTTAGACTTTTTATTGCTTGGTCAATGTTTTATTTTTTTGATATATGATATATATATTTTCCTTTATGGTGTCAAGCTTTTTATGAAAGATTCTATTAGTCTTTTTAAAGAAGATTTTGCTAGTCTTTTAAAAGGTGTTTTTTCCTTCCTTCTATTTTGACCGGGCTTCCTTTCCTTTCTTGACTGGACTGCATACTTGTATATCTTTTTCCCTCCAATAGATGGATAAAGGTATGAGAGATTATTATTTTTTATTTTTTTCAGTAATAAAGGCTTTAGGGGAGCTCAAGTAAGGGAAGCTTCTTTACTAGATACCACTATTCTAGAAAAGTCAACCCAACTCTCAATCCCTTCAGCCACTTTAGCCATTTCTTTTAAAGTGGAGTTGGACAAGGAGTCTTAGTTCTTGTTCAAATGGGAAGAGATAGAACAAGACCCAAAATCTACTTAACCAGGAGAAGACGGACACCTCATAACCTAAGACCGTGGCTTCGAAGGGGGCCCCTTGGATAGCCTTTCTATAGAGCAACTCTAGCTGTTACAACTTACAAGGTAGAGGGCCTTGAAAACGAAGCTATGGAGTCTTTCACATCATGACAAGAGGCTAACGCCAGCATATAGGGCACAGGAAGCAAACTCATGGAAGAGAACCATCTTCTTTTGACGCATAAAAGTCTTCATAGGAAAGAGAAACAGGAAGCAACGAGCAAAGAAGAAAAGGAGACCGGGTTGAGTCAGGGATGACGAGGACAAAAGACAAGGAGAAAAGTGGTAAAGGGTTGGGATGGCCTTGGATTCACAAGATTTAGGGTCGGGTCAGCTAGGGTTTTATGTTTTAGTGTTGGCTCAAACTAGAGTTACGTGTTTTAGGGTTAGGTTGTGCTAGGGTTAGGTGTAGAAGGGTCAGCACAAGCTACGGTTTTGAATATAGGCTCAAGTGTTGTGTATAAGGGGAGGTAGGGCTTTGAAGGCCAAGGACCGGTTGAGCTTAGGTATAGTGCGAAGGGCGAACAAGAAAGGTGGAGAAGGGTTTTAGGTAGCTAAGGCTGAGGTGGGTGATGTGTTTAAGGTGAGGGGATTGGGAATGGGGCGAGAGAGAGGAGGAGAGAGGGGCGATAGTGGGAGAGAGGATAGCAAGAAGAAAGAGGAGGAAGAAGAGAGGGCTAGAGAGAAGGGAGAGGATTTTCTCTCACTACATCTTTTAAGACACTACGCAATGCAAATATTAAATCAATTTTTAGAGACAACTGCAGGTAAGATGACGATTGCACAGAAATGGCCACGGAAAGTGGGTTTTGTACGGAAATACCCCTATTTTTGAAAAAAAATCCAAAAATACCCAACTTTGCAAAGATATTCCAGAAATAACCCACCAAAAACGCATGTAGGGTGTGCGTTTGAAATTGTGGAGGTCGGGCGCGTACACTATATGCGCCTGGAGCTATTCGCCGCTTTGGAGTTGTGGGGTGGGGTTGGGCGCATGCAGTATATGCGCCTGAAGACCAACGCATGCCCTATATGCGCCTAGGGTTTCCTATATATCTTCGCGTTCCTCTCACAGCTTACTCACACTCACACAACTCACTCACATAACTCACTCACACTCACACAGCTCACTCACACTCGCCAGATCTCGACATTGCTTGCTAGATCTACCAAAGTGGGCGCGCACAACTTCCTAGCGCAGGTAGCGCTCGCGCGGAGACCTTCATAGCGCACCCAACACTTGCACGCACAGGCAGCGCGGAGCGAGCGCACGAGCAGCGAACGCGCGAGCAGCGAGTGCACAAGCAGCAAGCGAGCGAGCAGCTAACGCGCGAGCAGCGAGTGCACAAGCAGCAAGCGAGCGAGCAACGAGCGCACGAGCAGCAGCGAGCGAGCAGCAGCCAGCGAGCAGCCAGCAGCGAGCGAGCGACCCAGCGAGCCAGCGAGCGACCCCAGCGGCCGGAGTGGGCACGTACAGCACCTGCGCCCAGCGACCACCCACACCACCAGCACCCAGGGACCACGCACATTTGTTGCATGTGTTGAGAAAGTTCCTCTGCGAACCACCCAAAAACGCATCCTGTACTCTCGGTCTCCATTTGTTGCATGTGTTGAGAAAGTTTTGTTAAGGTAAAAACTCAAAAACGATATCTTATATCTTATATTTATTAGTTTACTCGGCTGAATGGTGATGATTTTGGAAGTTCATATGTGTTGAAGTGTTGACAACGTTCGATACAATGTGTACATAGGATTTACAATGGGGGATTTTGTTCGGTTCATTGTGTATGCTCATGGGAATGTTGTGACTGGAAAATACGGTCCAGAGTATAACCGAGCTCCCATGAAGAAGGTCCGGATGAGAATCGATGCTGACTTTAACCAATTTTTGAGCAAGATATGTACTAGTGTCAGTGTATATCCAACTAGGAGAGCTGTCCAAATTATCCACAGACACCCTCATTATATGCCGAATGGGCCATCGTTCATGTTGCTGCCTATTGTAGATGACGAAGGTGTTGAAGACATGATTGACCAGGCTAAGGAACTTGGTTCAGGCCTATTGCAAGAGTTGTATGTGCAGGTACAAGGACAGTGTAGTGAGCAGACCGAATTTGTGCCATCTCAATTGCAGGAAGTTCTGGTTCCAAATGTGGAAGACCAGCGTAACACATTTCCTGACCCCATAAGTGGGGTCGGTGTATGCAATCAAACACCTCAGCGGCAAGTTATGGTGCATCATTCTCCTATGAACTTTGAAGAGTATGAGCCGACGAATGTCAAAGAAGGAATGATGGAACTTGAAAGGAGAATTGAATAAGAAGTTATGCCAATTCTAAATCCTAGAGCCACGGATGATAATCGGGACGGTCAGTATTATGTGGATGAAGATGGGGATGCAATAGAAGACGAACAAAGTGACGGTGAAGAGGAAGATAATCCCGAACGGATCAATGATGTCGATGTTGTGACCCTGAGCACATCACAACCATCCAGTGCAAGAGAAAATTCTCTAACTAATTATCCATCTGAGGGCGGTGTGAGGGATAAGGTACCATTTTTCAATATCGGCAGCAGTGATGGGTATATAACTTTTGAGGAAAGCTTGAGTATAATGAGCAAGAGCATTTCAAATGCAGATGATCTGAACAAAGGTATGATGTTCACCACAAAAGCAGATCTTATTAACCATGTGAAAAAATTTCATGTGACGCAACACTGTAACTTTAGGGTGGATGATTCAACCAAAACTGTATGGTCAGCATATTGTATGAAACGAGACGAGGGGTGTAAATGGAGACTGCATGCTTGTAAGAAGAAGCTTGAGGGTCTCTTCATCATCACCAGATTAGAAGGACCTCACACATGCCTTAACCCTATGGTCGGGCAAGACCATTATCAGATAGATTGTAATGTTCTTGCAAGAGAGTTCTTGACGATGGTTAAGGATGATGTAGATATAAAAACGAAAGCGCTCCAGGGGCATGCAGAGGCCCTATTTGGCTACAAAATATCACGACGAAGAGTATGGGAAGGGAAGAGGAGAGCAATTGCCATGGTATATGGAGACTGGGAAAATGCATACAATGACCTTCCAAAATTGTTATAGGCAATGAAAGCTACTAATCCTGGGACACAGGTTGAATGGGGTTGGACAAGATCTGTAGAGCCTGGAAAATCAATCTTGAAGTGGTTATTCTGGACATTTGGTCCTTCGGTGGAAGCATTCAAGTATTGTCTATCTATTATATGTGTGGATGGAACATTTCTTTACGGGAAGTATAAACACATCCTATTAATTGCATGTGGGGCAGATGGCGATAATAGGATTGTACTCTTGGCTTTTTGTTTAGCCTCGACAGAGTCAATGGAGTCATGGAGCTGGTTTCTAGTGCGGTTGAAGCGACATGTAGTTAGTCACCGTGGTGAGGAGACAATATGCTTGATATCCGATAGGGGCGCAGGAATTATGTCTGCATGCAAAGAGCAATCGAATGGGTGGTTACCTCCATTTGCGGTTCATAGGTTCTGTGTTCGACATGTTGCCAGTAATTTCAACAAAGTCTATAAGAATGTGAGGATGCGGAATCTGGTAACATATGCTGCCTCTCAAGCACAACCAAGGAAGTTTGAGAAATTCATGGACTTGGTGAAGGACATCAATGAAGAAGCAATCGAGTGGTTTAACAAAACTGAGTCAGATGGATCATTCACATTGCCCAGGGAGCAATGGATGTTAGCATATGATGGCAACTACCGTTTCGGGTACATGACTACGAACATGGTGGAGGCTTACAATTTTGTCATCCAAGGTGCAAGGGGTCTTCCCGTGACATCTCTCATTAAGAAAATTTTTTACAATTGCGTAATGCTTTGGGAGAAACGAATGGCAGAAGCTACTGATGCAATAAAAGCCAATCAAGTGTTCACTACATATGCTCGCGAAAAATTGGACGTATAGGGCAAACGTTCCACGAACCATCAGGTGACTAGTTTCCATAGAAATACTGGTTTGTTTGAAGTACAAACAGGGCTACGTCGGGTAGGTGGTGGCTTGAAGGTGGGAGGTCGGACGAGGAAGGTCGACCTGGGGAAGCACACTTGTACATGCAACAAGTGGCAAATATACAGGATACCATGTTCACACGCCATAGCTGCTGCAGCACACATAAGATCGGACACAACAACATTAGTGGGGCCATGGTATAGGTGGACGAATCACATTCGGTGCTATGGAGCCCATTTCCATTTTATTGGGGATGAGTTAGAGTGGCCTGCACCAACCAACTTCCCCTACCTAGTGCCTGATCGTACAATGACTCGTGCGAAAGGTAAACCACGAACTCGTCGATTTCGGATGGAGATGGACATTAGAGGGTGCACTGATACGATTACCTGCAGTGTGTGTCACAACCAAGGTCACAATAGGAGACGATGCCCCCATTCCTACCAACAGGGTTAAGATCATGAACTAATGTTACATTTGTTAGTTATTGCAATCTGTGATGCATTAGTGTTGTAATTTTCTAACATTCATTACTTTCATTTGCAGGGTAGATGGAGCCCGGTCCAGTAGATCCGTCCGTGCTGACAAAACAGGCAACCCATCGTTCAGAGGATGTGTGGATTGCTGAGGTAGAATGTTGTTGATCGTTTCAACGAATCTATTTTTGTGGAATTCTAGTAACAGTTATGTTGATTGCTTTCGCAGGCAAATGCGGATCCAATGATTCCCTCTCAGACATTGACTGTCAGGCGCCGAGAGCTGACACTTACGCGTCCTGATCCTCGGATAGTGCCATATCTACAACAGGCTGGATTCTATGGACCTAGTCGTCTGCCATTCATCCAGCTTGACTGGCACTTCCTTACAGCACTCGTTGAGCGTTGGAGATCGGAGACACATACATTCCACATGCCGACAGGGGAGATGACAATAACTTTACAGGATGTGGAGATCCAATTAGGCTTACGTGTCGATTGATTACCTCTGATAGGCAGTAGCAATCTCAATATTCCAACGCTATGTCAAAACCTTTTAGGAGTTATACCCAGGAACACAAACTTACGAGGAGGGCGAATTAACCTCAATTGGATCTCCCAACAGTTTAATGAAATACCTGAAAATGCAGATGAGGAAGAAATTATTAGGCACGCTCGTGCATATATATTGCAGTTGATTGGGGGTTTCCTTTTTGCTGACAAATCAGGAAACCTTGTCCACTCCATGTTCCTTGGTATGTTGGGAGATTTGAATGATGCAGGGCAATATGCGTGGGGGACTGCGTGTTTGGCATGGTTGTATAGGCAACTATGTCGTGCATCTACATCGGGTGCACAGGAGTTAGCAGGTGCGGCCATACTTCTGCAAGTGTGGGGATGGGATAGATTCCCCCAGTGTGCTCCTCATACTAGATCTGGTATGATGATACTTGCTGGTCAGCCACTTGCATGTAGATGGCATATGCGCAGAATGACGACTCACCATCCTACACATGTGGTCACCGCATATCGCTAAGCCTTGGATCGCCTTGTGTGAGCATCCTCTTTTATCCATGTACATATGGGGGGGGCGGGGGGGAATCCTTTGCAATTTTAGTAGCATAGATATTTTCTTGTAATTTTCTTTTATTTTATTTTGGGGGTGTTGCCTCCTCAAGAAATGTAATGTCTCCTCCTGCAAGAGCTAAGAATGCATATAAAGCTCTTTGTGGGGGTGTGAGTACTCTTCTGGATAGAAGCTCTTACTCACCGGTTGACTGCCCACAGTCAATGATATCCCAGTTTACACAAACCCCCACACACACTTTTCTGTTGCCTTGTAACCTTTTGATATTAATGAGAAGTGTGCTATTCATATATTGATTTGCTGCCCGTGTCCCTTTTTACTTGTTGGTTATCCTTGTTGCTTTGTAGGTGTTGCTTACAGATTTTAGGCTTGCTTACTACTACAGCGGTAGGATAGTAAGCGCCGCACGGTTTAAGTATGCTAGCGAAAGCCCGAGACCGTGACAGTTGGTATCAGAGCTTAAGGTTAGTCCAGAGGGATAACCATGACGCGGCTAGAAGATGTTGTTCGTAAGGTCGAGGAACTCGAGGGGGTAGTACACAGAGTTGAGCAACATGTCGGTGCTCTCTTGCCACTCCCGAGTAGAGTGGACAGTCTCGATAAAGAGACTAAGGAACTTGCTGAGGAGTTCCGGGAAGCTCTTAGTACTCTTCGAGGTGAGATCAAAGCATCTCATGACAGCCTCAAGAGACGGTTGAAAGATGAATATGCCACAATACAAGCCTCTGTTACGGCGGTAGAAGTGGTGAGGGAAGAATGTCGGGAGCATATTGAGACGATTGCGACAGACCTTAAAGCCCAAATTGCCGTGCTGACAAGGGCTATAAGGAATGCTCCTGCTCAAGCTCATAGCTCGGCCACCCATCCAAAGGTGTCGGAGCCTGAAGCTTTTACTGGCGCGAGGGACGCCAAGTTGCTGGAAAACTTTATCTTTGACATTGAGCAGTATTTTGAGTTCATTGACCAGACCGATGATAGGGCCAAGGTCAAAACTGCTGCTATGTTTTTGTCTGGTGATGCCAAATTGTGGTGGCGCACCAAGTGTGGCCAAATCCAGCAGGGAACAGCCCATGTAGATACTTGGGAGGAGATGAGAGCCGAGTTGAGGGCTCAGTTTTTCCCTGAGAATGTCGAATATAACGCGAGAAAGAAGTTGCGTGAGTTACGGCATACAGATGACATCCGAAAGTATGTCCGTGAGTTTGCTACGCTTATGTTGGACATTCGAACCATGGATGAAGCCGATAAGTTGTTTTACTTCCTGGAAAGATTGAAGCCTTTTGCCAGGAATGAGTTGCAGAGGCAAAGAGTGAGTTCTCTTGCCGAGGCCCAAGCAGCGGCCGAACGCTTGACTGACTACACCCAAGATAATAGAGGCAAGAGTGCCTCAACAGGGCAAGAGGGTGGAAAGTCTTTCAAGCAGAGCAAACCCAAGAGCGGGGGAGCCTCCAGTGTGAGCAGCACTAGCGGTACGGGGAGCCAAAAGAAGTCTTATGGCTCTCAACAACCTTCAAAGAGTGGGGCATCAAGTAGCGGTAAAAAGCCTGCATTTGCCTGCTTCTTATGCAACAGTCCGCACAAGGTAGCGGAATGCCCACGTAAGGCAGCACTGAATGCTCTTGCTAAAAAGGCAGAGAGTGTGCAGCTAGATGATTCAGAGTCCGACGGAGAAGGCGAAGAGCAGCCCAGGGTGGGAGCTCTACACATGTTGTCAGCCGTTGGGAAGGCCTCTACAGCACCTAGTAAGGCCAAGACTGACAACGAGTTAATGTTTGTCCAATTGCACATCAACGGCAAGAGTGCCAGTGCAATGATTGATTCGGGAGCCACACACAATTTCATTGATGTGCCCGAAGCGCAGAGATTGGGGCTAGTGTTGTCTGATGATTCTAGCCAAATCAAAGCTGTCAACTCCAAGGCCCGTCCAGTTCAAGGAGTTGCCAAGAAGGTGAAGGTGAAAGTTGGGGATTGGAGCGGGAATCTCAACTTCACCGCTGTCCCTTTAGACGACTTCAGAATAGTCCTGGGGATAGAATTTCTCAGAGGTGCCCGAGTTGCTTCCCTACCAGTGATTGCTTAGTGTTCATGAGTGACAAGCCATGCTGTGTGCCTGTTCAGAGGAAGAAGGCCAATGGTGGGAGCAACAAAGGAAAGAACATCGGAGCAATGATGCTTTCAGCGCTCCAACTGAAGCGGGGACTCCAACACCAGGAGCCAACATTCCTTGCCGTTTTAACAGAGAAGGAGGATGGAGGGAATGTTGGGACCCCGGGGGTAATTCAGAAGGTCCTGGAGGAGTTCAGTTATGTGATGCCAGACAAACTTCCACAGGCGTTGCCCCCTAGAAGGCTGGTGGACCATGCCATTGAGTTGGTCCCAGGGGCTAGACCACCTGCCCGTGCCCCTTATAGAATGTCGCCTCCTGAGCTTGCAGAATTGAGGAAGCAACTAGATGAGTTGTTGGAGGCGGGTTTCATTCGTCCCTCAAAAGCACCATTCGGGGCTCCTGTGCTATTTCAGAAGAAACAGGATGGGAGTTTGAGATTATGTATTGATTATCGGGCTCTCAACAAGCTGACGGTAAGAAATCACTATCCAATTCCTCTCATTGCCGACTTGTTTGATCAGCTGAGTGGAGCCAAATACTTCACCAAACTGGATCTTCGCTCAGGCTATCACCAGGTTCGCATTGCTGAAGGGGATGAGCCCAAAACAACGTGTGTAACCCGATATGGCGCTTATGAGTTTCTGGTGATGCCCTTTGGTCTCACTAATGCTCCTGCTACTTTTTGTACTCTCATGAATGATGTATTTCGTGATTATTTGGATAACTTTGTTGTTGTCTATCTAGACGACATTGTTGTGTATAGCAGACACTAGAGGACCACGCGAGACACCTACAAATGGTCTTTCAGAGACTCCGGGAGAACCATTTGTATGTGAAGAAGGAGAAGTGTGCTTTTGCCCAGAAGCGCATCAACTTCCTTGGGCACGTAATCGAAGAGGGCCAGATCCGAATGGATGGAGGCAAGGTGGAAGCCATCAAAGAGTGGCCAGTGCCAAGGAGCCTCAGAGCTGCGCTCGTTCCTTGGACTTGCTAATTATTATCGGCGATTTGTGGAGGGATACTCCAGGAGAGTTGCTCCCTCACAGATCTCCTGAAGAAGGACCAAGTGTGGTCTGGAATGGAGAGTGTCAGGCAGCATTTGAAGAATTGAAGCGGGTGGTAACCGAGGAGCCAGTCCTCGCCCTTCCTGACATCTCCAAACCGTTTGAAGTTCACACGGATGCCTCCGACATCGCCTTGGGTGGAGTGCTGGTACAAGGGGGTCATCCAGTGGCTTATGAGAGCCGAAAGTTGAACGCCACGGAGCGTCGGTATTCGGCACAAGAGAAAGAGTTGATGGCAATTGTACATTGCCTTAGGACTTGGAAACATTACCTATTGGGGTCCAAGTTCCTTGTTAAGACAAACAATTCTGCAGCCAGCCATATTCTCACTCAGCCCAAGCTTTCCGCTAAACAGGCCAGATGGCAAGAGTTCCTTGCTGAGTTTGATATGGAGATTGAGTACCGAAGTGGCCGGACTAATCAGGTTGCGGATGCGCTGAGTAGGAGAGCAGATTTGGCATCATTGGCCCAAATTGCTCAACAATCTGCGAGTCAAGTCTCCACAACAATTCAGGAGCAGATCAAGGAACATCTCGGCCAAGACCTGTTGGCCAAGGATCTGAGACAATTAATAGAAGAAGGCAAGACTCGCAAGTTCTGGATTGAAGGCGATATGATCTATACCAAAGGTCGTCGCCTGTATGTTCCCAAGTCAGGGAACTTGAGGAGGGCACTCATGAAGGAGTGCCATGACACTTTGTGGGCTGGTCATCCGGGTTGGCAGCGGATGATGAGTTTATTGAAGCAAGGCTATTACTGGTCGGATATGAAGGAAGATGTAATGCGTTACACCTGGACGTGCCTGACTTGCCAACAGGACAAAGTGGAGCGGCAGAGACCTGCAGGGTTGCTGGAACCCCTTCCAGTGCCTTCTCGGCCATGGGAGAGTGTCTCCATGGACTTTATCACTTCCCTACCAAAAGTGGGGGAGCACTCATCTATTTTTGTTGTTGACAGGTTCTCGAAGTACGCCACCTTCATACCAACAACGAAGAGTTCTGCCACCGAGACAGCCCAACTATTCTTCAAACATGTGGTGAAATTTTGGGGAGTGTCCCAAAATATTGTGAGTGATCGGGATGCTCGATTCACCGGGAAGTTCTGGACCGAGTTGTTCATCATCTTAGGGTCCGAACTCAGCATGACCTCCAGCTATCATCCCCAGAGTGATGGGCAGACGGAGCGGTTCAATGGGATGCTGGAGGAATACTTACGGCACTTTGTGACCGCGAACCAGCGGAATTGGGTGGAGTTGCTGGATATCGCCCAGTTCTGTTTCAACATCCAGCGGAGCTCTTCCTCCAACAAGAGCCCTATGAAGATTATTATGGGTCAGCAACCACTGTTACCCCACACAGTGGCAGCACCTTATACTGGAAGATGCCCACAAGCTTATCAATTTGCCAAAGGTTGGAAGCAGAATTCGGAAGTAGCCAAGACTTATCTTGAAAAGGCTTCCAAGCGCATGAAGAAATGGGCTGATCAGAAGCGCAGACCCAGAGAATTCAATGTTGGAGACCAAGTCCTCATCAAGCTTCTTCCCGAGCAGATCAGATCGCTGAGGAGCAAGGACAAGAGACTCATTCAGAAATATTTTGGTCCAGTTCCTATCATCGCAAGGATCGGAAGAGCAGCATACAAGATTGAGCCACCTGGTTGGTTGAAGGTACATCTAGTCTTCCACGTCAGTGCTTTGAAGCCATATTTTCCAGACTTGGAAGATCCATCCCGCAACAAATCCAAGCGGCCGCACATCAAGATCAAATTCAACATCAGTCCAGCCGTAGAAGACATTCTTGCAAAAAGAAGTGTTGCAGATCCATCCACTGGAGCAGAACACAAGGAATATTTAGTAAAGTGGAAGGGTCGTGGCGAAGAAGACAACAGCTGGGAGACCGAAGACGACCTCATGCCTCTATCTGAGAGGATATCAGCTCAACAATGCCAACCTCAAGCACCAGGATCAAGCTCCAGCACTTATTGTCGAGGACGTCAATAAATTAAGTGGGGGAGGGTGTGAGCATCCTCTTTTATCCATGTACATATGGGGGGGGGGGGGGGGGGGGACTCCTTTGTAATTCTAGTAGCATAGATATTTTCTTGTAATTTTCTTTTATTTTATTTTGGGGGTGTTGCCTCCTCAAGAAATGTAATGTCTCCTCTGCAAGAGCTAAGAATGCATATAAAGCTCTTTGTGGGGGTGTGAGTACTCTTCTGGATAGAAGCTCTTACTCACCGGTTGACTGCCCACAGTCAATGATATCCCAGTTTACACAAACCCCCACACACACTTTTCTGTTGCCTTGTAACCTTTTGATATTAATGAGAAGTGTGCTATTCATATATTGATTTGCTGCCCGTGGCCATTTTTACTTGTTGGTTATCCTTGTTGCTTTGTGTGTGTTGCTTACAGATTTTAGACTTGCTTATTACTACAGCGGTAGGATAGTAAGCGCCGCACGGTTTAAGTGTGCTAGCAAAAGCCCGAGACCGTGACACCTTGCGCCTCACCAGGTATGTACGTCACATGTATCATTTCATTACATACGTCTAACATTTGTTCATATCTCATCATACAATTATTGTCCTATATGCAGGTGGATTAGGAACCATACCCTGAGAACTTGTTGGCGAAACTTCCTCCGTTTTGTTCTGCAGGGCGACAAATATAGACAGCTTGTGTGCCGCTTATTTGCTTCGCCATCATTGAGTGGCACTTCCCAGATAGAGTTGCGAGACAGTTTGGAGGCTTGCAGCACATCCCGACCAATGTTAGCACAGATGGAGCGCTCCATGACGTTGACCTACGTGGAAAGTCAGATGCAAATTGACAGCAGCTTCACATGAGTTATGTTGCTCTGTGGCAAGATCGCCATGCAAACCTAGTTGAGATTAAAGAGGGACCCGGGGTCGATGTTGAATATGTGAATTGGTACTGGCGTATCACTCGTAGATACATTTCCCACACTGGCTCATTGATAGGACATATGGTGAGATCATGAACATTAATTTCAGTATAATCTTATAGCACATTCACTAAAATCAATTTTGCTATTTTTCAGATATGCACACTGGGAGATATCAGCCGATCAAATAGTTTGGACCGCACACATTATCTTGCATACGAGTCAATGAGAATTGCGGAGAACGAAAACGAAATCGGGCTATATCCAGCAGGGGGAGCACATGTGGGAGAGGAAGCCCAGTCACCTTATGTAGACGAAGGAGCCGAAGTAAATGTTGAACCACAACGTCCACATCGCCGACGGACAGATATGGCTCGACGAAGTCGTCGAAGCACATCCTTAATACCCACCCATCAACAATACCCCGTGCATGTATCAGCTTCTAATGTCCCTACAGGTAGCACATTTCCATCTGAGACCACATTTGCAAGAGGTAGCACATACTTGGGTGATATATCACACCCGAGTGGCAGCTCATTCCCGGCTGATTTGTCATACCCATTTGATGTCATGGGTGGTTCAATGTACAATCTGAATACATTTATCACTCCATCATTCAGCCACGATCTGCATGAATCATTTACTACACCTCCAGCACCACGTAGAGAGCGTAGTATCCATATATCAGATGAGCCTCGACTACGAGAAGGAGAAAGAGAAGCGGTAACACATTTGACCCAGTCCACTGCATGCTACAGTCCAATGGCCCCTAGAGATTTCGAAGAACCTTCTGCTGAAGCAAGCGACCAAAGAGGTGATCCACCACATAGAGGCAAGGAGAAGGAGTCTGTCTTTAAAAGATTTGGAAGAACATTCACTAGACGATCGAAGAAGAATTAGTTAGATTGTAATTACCTCCATTATTGATTCGTACTTAACAAATTTGTAATTGTATACCAACTTACTATCTTGATTAGAATGATCTTAAGGTTTTGTTACTGAGATGTTGTCTATGGTGCACTTGATTTTTTATTGTTATGCATTTGGGATTGTATGCCCATTTTATGGGGCTTAAAAAAAATTTTACTATCTTGGAGCGCATATGAAGCATGCGTCCCACCGGCGAACATCAGGCGCCCATACCCCGGACTTGCTGCGCTCGACCTGATGTGCGCATTCCCCCAACCTGCAGAGGATGGAGCGGACGCTTCAGGCGCATATACTGCATGCGCCCCGCCTTGGCTCCGCGCAACCACTGCGATCATGCGCGCACAGGAAGAGTAGAGGCGCATATAGTTGCGATGATGCACGCACAAGAAGAGTTGAGGCGCATATAGCGCATGCGCCCGGCGCCCCATCCGCTCATGCAACACTCCAGGCGCATATAGTGTACGCGCCCGACCTCCACAATTTCAAACACACACCCTACATGCGTTTTTGGTGAGTTATTTCTAGAATATCTTTGCAAAGTTGGGTATTTTGGGATTTTTTTTCAAAAATAGGGGTATTTCCGTACAAAACCCCACGGAAAGTATTGCATGGTTGACCAAGGATGAAAGGATATTATGTGACAAAAGAATGCAAAATGGGAACCCAAATTATTTGATCATACAGAGATTTTTTACTACTGAGACGTTGTATTTAATATCAAAATAACATATTGCTTTTATTCTATGTTAACAATAGATTTTTTATAAATATCAATATAATCATGAGAAAATATTTCAAGATTTGTACACAGAAGTGCAATCAGCACAGTTTGTCAACATGGTATATCTAACTCCTTTCTTTTTGTTAATTACATGACAAAACCTTGAGAGATTATCCATCAACATAACAGCAAGGGTCACTTACACCTAAAATAACCCCAGGACACAGTTACTTAAAAGCCACTCTTCTTGAGGGCTTTTACATTCTCTGCCCTCACCATTTTGGCCACTTCAAGGATCTTATCATTGTATATTCTAAATAATGGGAATGCAACCCCATTATCATAAGATTGGCATAAGGAAAAACATTTATTGAAATGAAAATGTGTTTCACAGTTACACATCTCACTACACCAAGCTTAAAGAGCAAGTCCTTCGAGGTTTGGACTGTTTGTTGCCACTTTCATTTCAAGACCTGATGGAATGAAAGCCCCAACAAAGACATATCTCATATCATAAAGGACATAAATTTTATGCTCACAAGATGAGAATCAAGAAAGTGAAAATTGAAATGGAACCAAAAGAAAACAGCAGATGAACTCTCACCGCTTTTCATCACCTCAAACACCATATCACAGTAATATTTGAAAGGGGATATCCGCATGACACGGCAAACATACTCTGCAAGATGGTATGGAAACAACTGCAGTTGATCAAAACATCAAGTCAGTAGAAGGAATGGCTAAAATGTGTGAAAGAATGATAACTTTCAAATATTGCCATAACCACAAAGTGTCCAGATGTATTTTGTACATGCAGACACAATGATGCATAGGTAAAAGAATAGCAATTTGAGACAAATTCAAAGGGGTTTAGTTCTACATACCGCACGGTAAATAATCTCTGAAAGGTCCAAAAAGGAAGTCATGAGTTATTTTTCTAATTATGAAGTCTATGACCTAGGCCAGGGTAATTGAGAACAAAGATGACAGACTGCAACTTAATGCAACAATGGACTCTTCTAGTTTACTATTCAACCTTAACACTACCAATTTGAATATATATAGTTCATATCCATGTGCATTTGCATTTGACATTTGAGGCTCTCCTCTAGTTTGCCAAGATCTCCCTATTAGCTATTGTGTATTTTTTATTAGTTCAGACTAGTGCAGATATCCCTTCCTTTGGCATGTTAATAAGTAATTCATATGTGCAAGAGGTATACATAGCGGATATTCCTTTGTACAATCTCATGAAAAATTGAGGAGATACCAGATGTCGCATACCCCAGACCACATAGTCAAGTGAAAATCAAACAAAAAGCCTGGAGCCTCATGGTAGATAGCAACTAATTCCCCGTTGTCCATTCATGCTATGTAAGTAATTACTCACCGCATCACAGCATGTAGGGATTACTTCCAATGACCCTGGCAGTAAATCATTGCAGGATATTCTGCAGGCAATTAAAAGCTCTAAGCCATTGCAACCATCTCCCCAACTTACTCCTTATTATTCTCATAAACTCACACTAATTGCTCTTTCCTACCCAATGACATAGGTGACATGTGTCTTGTTGGAACATATTCCAAGGTTTATGTCTACCAAAAGCCCAAGGTTTCTCCTGTACCATGACCACATGATTAAGCACATTTAAGGATGTGTCATTTGAACCATGCCAACTTTTCTAATAAACAGTACATTGGAACATAGACACAGCCTTAAGATATCTTCAACTGCAACATTAATTTCAATCAATGCGGGCCACACAAACTCAGTTACTGCATTGCCAATTCCCCCTACCATACCCATGTCAACAGGACATGACATGGCGTAATGGGTATGTGATCCCAGTCCAACACCCCAAAATGAAAGTGGACACCTCAGTAATCAACAAAAAATAGTCATATGGGCTAGTTAGATGAGGTAGGGTATTGTTTACGATGTTAAAGTATATGTACTAGGCGACTTGCAGGTGGTTGTGGGGCGCTCAGGAATTTGCTAACCATGATCATAGAAGGAAAGGAAATAGCTAGTTTTTTGAAAGGGTGTTAGGCATCTAATGGCTTTTTCAACTTTATGTGTGGTTTTGGGTTTTGTGTTGGGTATTTAATTAGTTTTATTGATAATTCAAGTTGCAAACAAACAAAAAAGTACAACTTGGGATATTTACATCTGCATTAATTTTAAATATTTATATTCTCTCATATCCCCATATTCTTGTCTAATTTTGGACTCTTTCCATGTCCTTAATTTGGCAAAATGACAACTGCGACACTTAGATACATTTTTAAGGGTAATGATGATACTTGAATTTTTACCCATACTAGATACTCATATTCAAGTCTAGGTAATAGATGGCACAACTTTATCCATTTGTCTGATTCTAAATAAGATATTTGTTTGCAAATGCATCCTAGTGTTCTTCCCAGATACTCCCTTGAGGCCACTCTTATAAATTATATAACATAGCTGAGCCTCCTTAGGATCCAAAACCATACACAATCCTTTCCCCAATCAATTAAAGAACCCTTGCTATGCCAATTACATATGACATAGATTAGATTTCCATCACCTGCCTCTTAACAAAATGAAAACTTCACTGCTGGAAACTAAGATAATGGATGCATTTATTGATCTCATTTACCAATCATGTTAGAGATGCTTTTTAGGGAAATAAAAATATTGTAATAAATGACACATAATAAGCATGGTAATATTAGGGATTTTTTAGGGTAAGGCTAGTTTTTTATCGATTTTCAATGCAAGGGAAAAAAAAAAAAAAACTTTACAAGTAAAAGTGCCGAAGCGCTAAAAGAACACAAATAGCCCTTTCCACAAAACAAAATCCTAGAAACTCGAACACAGCACCAAAGGTCATAACAGTACTAGGGTCGGGATTTCAGCTATTACAACGCATTTAGGCATTACAAGCCCAAAAAAAAAAAAAGGAACAATTGGTGCGGACTTCATTCATAGGGTTCCACAATCTATTCCCCACTATTCACTCATTTCTTTCTTTCCATATAAATTAAAAAGGCAAGTTAACGATAATTTTTCAAGTTAAAGTCATTCTTTGATTCCCATCCATAAAAAAACTTCTTGAAGATTTGTAGCATCCAGAGGAAATACTTGCATTCGGCAACTTTGACTTTCAATAAATTTCATTCCTCTACCACTAAGGAACACTTAAGAAACAGATGATCTAAGGTATCCTCTTCTCTCTTACAGAAAAAAACAGCAATTATGATTAATAGCACCCCCATCAAACTAAATTGAGCTGCCAACCAAAGAAAGAAAGAGTGCCTTGTCACTGTTTTCTTGCACCAAACAAAGTTATGCCATGGAACCCTATCCCCACAAGGCTGAATGAATTCATAAATTTCTTTTATCATTAGTTTTTTAGTTGCATTCCTTTTCCACAATAGTTAATCTTCTTTAAGCAAATTTAGGCCATAGCCAATTATCATATCACTTCTAATGCAATTCTAAATATCACCATCAAGCCAGTCTCAATCTCCTTCATTCACGATACAACAAAGTATGGCTTCTTTTGGATACCTGACCTATAAATCTCCATTTCTCCCAACCACACAACCAACACTCCCCTTGGATGCCATTCGTCATACCACAAAGAGATGTGATTCCCATTTTAGCAAGGACAAAGCAAGTGGTCAAAGCTGTAATATCTCCTCCATGACCAAAACACCCAGGAAGGTATTTTTAACATGTGAGAAATTCTTATTTTTTAAAAGTTCAGATTTGACCCAAAAAACCCAAAGTGAATCGCATACATCTGAGCACAAGTACCAAATAAGTTCCAACTAAGCCGTCTTATTTCATGTCACCAAATCAATGATTCGTAGGCTTCCTATATTTTTTTGGCATGCACATTGTATCCCAATCAACTTGTGCGTTTACTCTTTTCCTATATCTAAGCATAAGAACCCTTTCATCTTTTTGGTTAACTCCTTAAAGATACTTTTCAAGAGAATAAAAATTGAGGACAAATAAACTTGAATAGAGAAAAGAACACTCTTTACCAATTGGATATGCCCCGCATAAAAGAGAATTTTGTTGATCCAAAGATTGCTACCTTTGCTACATGTTTCCATCAAAAATTGGCAAGTGGATTTATTTAGTTTGGAGGAAGAAAGAGACACCCCCAATTACTTCACCGGCAAACCCCCTAATTGGAAGTTTGTTGTCGGCTAAATTTCCTCCTTTGAAATACGATTAACATCACTAAGGAAAATATTACTTTTTTTATGGCTCGTTCTGAGTCCAAATTAATAGTAAAACTCCTCTATTGCCTGTCACCTCTAGCATATATCATCATATCATCAGCAAAACATAAGTGGTTGATTTTTATTCTTTAGCATCACCAATGGTATGACAACCCCTCCTTCTATAACCAAAACAAAAAGGTAAGGAGAGATAGAATCCCCCCACCAAAGACCACATGAGCTACGAAGAAGCTAATTCACTGTGAAGATTGATAGATAATTTTGGAGTAGTAACAAATGGTAATATTAGGGAGGCTTTTTGAGAGAATAAATATTATAAGAAATAGCTCATAATAAACACAGTTTTTTAAAAACATGCATATAAGATGCAGCGTATTAATTATCCTTCATTAGATTAGTAATATTTACTTTCCTATTCTTGTACAAATTACGTATATAAATATTGCAATTTAAGATCATTAATAAACAAGAAAGAAAATTATCATCAATTCGTCTAAATCAAATTTTTTATCTTCTTTTATATAAGAGATCAGAGTTCTCTCTAAATGAAACCTCAATCCCAATTTCATCATAGATTCAAGTAAGAAAAGTCAAAATACTAACAATAGCAAATCAACCATAAATAACTGTTTGTTTAACAATCTAGTTTATATATTGTGACTAGATACCAAACTTGGGCCTATAACAACTTGGTATCAAAGCCGACCATCATGAGTAGAGTTACAATTGAGTCAAATCAAGATGGTATAGTGTTGAACTTAAACTTAAGCTCGACTGTAATATCAAAGCTCGAACTTGGCTGGGCAAAAAATTTAGAGCTAGAGCCCGACTTGAAATGGCACTAAACAAATTCAAGCTCTATTCAATGAAGTTCGTTTAAGCTCGATATAGTGAATAAATATATATATATATAATTTAATATAAATTAAAATAATATTATCATCTAAACTTGATTGAAACTTGCCTAACATTGATACTTAGCTCAATCTCAATTAAGCTTGTGAACTTTTCAAGTTAAACACTATGAAACTCAAGCTGGACTCGATAAACTACTTAATTAGCTCGAGCTCAACCTCCACTCAATTAATCTTGAATCGAACCAAACTCAAGTGAAAATCAAGTTGAAATCAAGCAACTCATGAACTGATTTGGTTTACTTAAAGGTTTAATCACAGGTAGTTCTAAGCAAGACCGATTAGAAGCATTGATTCAACCACATGAACAAGATCCAGCAAAACAAGAAGAGGAACAACAACAGATGCAAGGGATTTTGGCTGATCTATCAAAGAAAATATCTTTATCAGAGGCTAGGCCACAGTCTTCAAGGCCTTCAAGGGAGACTAGTGTTAGTGGAGTTGGGACCAATTCGAACACAAGCAACCTAGAAAATATTATGGAAAATGGTATAGGAGGCCAAGGGCAACCACCCAAAGGCACGCTGTCCTATGGCAATGAAACCCATGGGAACCCACTCCATATTTGACGAAGGCTTACGGCCCGTTTACTTCAACTTTGGAAACAGGCAAGGAATA
Source organism: Combretum micranthum (assembly GCA_024138025.1). Lineage (NCBI taxonomy): Eukaryota > Viridiplantae > Streptophyta > Magnoliopsida > Myrtales > Combretaceae > Combretum > Combretum micranthum. Next base: position 1,119,792 of record JAMXBD010000027.1, read on the forward strand.
GAAAAGTTATTCCTTGGGAATGATATTACCAGTAATAGAGTAGGAATGTTTATTTCTATGTTTACTTTGTCTAAAGTTTTATTACAGGGAATACACATTCTATTGTCAATATGTAATTTAATTAAGGGTAATTTGGACAGGGTATTTAATTTTTTATCGCTTCTGGAGTGGGAATAGAAAAGGAATAAAAAGTTCCACCTGTTAGATGGAACTTTTTATTCCCTCTATAGAAGGAATAAAAAGTGCATGGGAATATTTATTACTGCTCATTTAATGCAAATAAACAAAGTAATAGAGGCATTCCAGCAATAGAAATTCTATTCCTCCTCTATTACCTCTAAGTAAACGGGCCGTTAGTTTACACAACATCAACACATGGCTTTTAAACATAGTAACCAGCAATAAGTTCCACTACAATACCCTAACAATGATTGGCATGGGGATCACACATACATGGGTTAGTTTCCGGTGCAACCACGACGTAAACCATGCTTTGACCCCACTCGTGTTCCCCAGTGAACCATACCCTGTGGTGGATTTTGATCCCAGAGAACCTCCAGGGCTTCATTAACAAATTGACCAATCATTAGACAAGCAAATTGGCTACAAATATAAACCCAGTTGTCTCTAAGAACCCTTAATTCCTTGTTATACAAAGCTGGAACTTCCCATTTTTGAAAGATTCGAAGATTTGTTCGCATGGCTAACCGGTACAAACAATTTTTCAAACCTAAGGAATTCCAAAATATAATAAGGTCAATTTAGCTTATGCCCATTTGATAGAAGAGGCTAAACTATGGTATTATAAGCTCCCAAGTGAACATCAACAACCCCAATTCACATGGAAGGAGTTTGTACACGAATGCAACCTTTGATTTTGGCCACTACTGCACAACATTCTAAAAGGAGAGCTAGCAAAATGAAACCAAATTGGATCTGTTGAAGAGTACCAAAAGCAATTCCAAACCTTGTTAGCACGAATCAAGGCTATTCATCTGAACTCACAAATCACCTTGTTCACAGCAGGTTTGGCAAAAGCAATTAGGTTAGATGTAGAATTGCAATGCACCTAAAATTTAGAAATGACCATGAATCTAGAACAGGGCAATGAGCATAAGCTATAAGTGTATTGAAGGACACCTAAGTCCAACAAAGGTGGCAGAATGTATGAGAATTTCCTGAATACAAAAAAAAAAAAAAGGCACAATTGAAAATCCCAATAAAGGCACTCCAATCATCCATCACCTTAGTCAAGCAGAAATGGGTGAACATTGTGCTAAGGGGTTGTACTTTAGTTGTGATGAATCCTTTACTATGGACCATAAGTGTAACAATTGTTTTTTGTAGGGTTAGAGGTGGAGAAAATGAGGAGATAGATAATCTAGAGATATCCAATGAGCTTGTCAACCTCATTGTCTAGGAGGGGAGTGATGTTAGAGATGCTCTCTAGTAAAAGACATATTCTAATAAACAACACATAATAAACATGCTAATATTAGGAATGCTTTTTGGGAAAATAAATATTCAACGAAATTTCACATAATAAAAATAGTTTCTTTAAAACAAGCATATTAGATGCTGCATGTTATTTATCCTTTATTGGATTAGCAATATTTACTTTCCTATTCTTGTAAAAATTCCTTGTATAGATATTAGAATTAATATCAGTAAGAAAATTATTATTGATTGGTCTAAATTAGTTTATTAGTTTTTCTTTGTTCTTAGTGGAGGGTTCTCTCTAAACGATCCCTCAATCCCAATTTCATCATTGGTTCAAGTAAGAAATGATTAAGTACTAACAAGAACAAATCAATGTCCATGCATCAACCATTGAACTAGAGCCCAAACCCAAGGCCATAACAAGTCAACCAAAATAAACAAAATCCTTCAGCCAAAGTAATGCCTTTGTCCACAATATCTTCATCTTAATGAGGAATCTCGTATTATAAGAATTTTTTCAAGCCACTCTTACTAATCCAGCATTAGGGATATTTAGTATTTATAGAGATTACCATTCAAAATCCTTCTTGATACTTCTTGTTATGATATATGAATCAAGGAAGAATATTCCACCGTCGGTAACTAATACTGAAATTTTGATAGAAGTAATGGTGTAGGCAGTTAGAGGTGGGTATGCTAATATTTGCCACTAACCATGTTAAGACTATCTATAAATAAACTCTTCTATCCACTAATGAAAAATATCATTTTTTCAATATTTCTTTTCTCTCTCTTACACTTCTAGAATATCACAACCAACAACTGTAACCAACTATGCCAGTAGACTCACTCAAAATATCAAAAATATCTAAACAAATTACACAACATTTAAAGCAAGCTAAACAACAGAGAAGAAAAGAAACAAACATGACAAGCACAACTAACTAACTTCCTTTTGGCTTCCACTTGTGCATTTGTGTAACTAGTGGCTTAATGTGCTGTGTCCCAGTACCTCCCCCATTAAGCAGGCCATTGTCTCCAAGGACAAGATGTGGAAACTGCTAGATGAAGATTATTGCATCCATCCAAGAGTAATCATCTACTGCAAGTCCATGCCATTGAACAAGAATATACAGTACCTCTTCCTCATCATGAAATCAAAAAGGCTGATGACCTAAATGCATTCAGGTTAGCAAAGTTTGACATCCCTCAGCTACAAGCAAATTGTTGCACCATATAAATCATCTAAGAGTTCACCTATAGTCAATACAGAATGTCCATGATCCGTCTTACCTTTGACCAAAATAACCGAGCTAGAAAAGGGACTAGAACTAAGTCTACAAAATGCGAGCAGTGAGCATGTCTTTGACCATCCTCTCTATCTCATTTTTCTTCACAAATGTGTAGCAATACAGCCTTACATTAATTGGTCCACATCCATCCTTTTAAGGGAATTATGTGATCTATTGGACAAGAAGGCAGCCCCACTCACTCAAAACCAATCTTAAAATCAGTCCATAAAACCTTGATTCGAAAATCCACAGCTCTTTAAACATCATTCACAGCCTTGTCTATAAACCACAACATGCTACACACATCAACAGCCATCGTTTTATTACTGAATGACTTGTAAGAAATAAAAGATTTACTAAGGGTTGGATCACCCATCAGCAACTGTTCACCATGTTTAGTAGGCGTTTTCATGGTCATTTTCATCAAATCAACTTTCATTTCACCCAATGTCTGCAACCATACTACCCCAAGAATCACATCAATACCTCTAACCTCCAAAACATATCAATCTACAATTATATCAAGTACAACAACTACTTTCACATCACAACACATTCCACTAAACTCAATGTTATGTCCATCTCCCAGAGTCACTTTAAAATTCACAGTAAGAACAACATGCCTCATTAACTTTGCAACAAATGACCTAGAAACAAAATTGTGGCTAAGCACCGCTATCAACCACGAGAGTAATAGGAGTTGAAACAAGCAAATCTCTGAATTTCATAGGGCCACTGAATCCTCTCATAGCCAAAAGAGAAAGAAACAGATCATTACCACCCTTAGCAACAGTAGGCTCCACAGCTGCAACCTCCTCTGTACTTTCTACAAATTCTGACTCTCCTTCCTCACCATCATGCTCTTCCTCCAGCACAATCAATCTAAAACTCTTATTAGGAAATCTGTTGTTATGACACAAATGTTCATAGAAAGTCCACAAACGATCACAAACTAAACTCAGCAACATTCAAAAATCAAAACTCACCTGAGCTCAACAATTGCTCAGCCCTGAGCTCAATATCTCAGCCAAATTCTTCACCTGATCTCACTTGAGTAACAAAATATGGAGTCTGACTTCTCCATGAAGCAACCTGCTCCTTTTATTGTTTTCTCAGCTGTCTAACCACCTCTAAAAAACAGAAGTTCTGGAATAATATGCCAACTCAGCATTTATTATTTGCCAACTCAGCAATTATGTATTCATAAATTCTACTGCACTAATTACTACTAGATCCCTTCCTAATAAATTATTTTCAAAGACTCCTCAAGCACACCCATCTTATTATCTCACAAACCTGAGATCCATCATTTATGATTAGCTGAAAATGGCTGGTCACACTTTAAACAAAGGTTTTAGATTTTTATCAAGAAACTCCGCATGTGTAAGTTGGCATTGGCCATGTGACCCCCTGCAACCCCCACACTACAGACAATGCTGCTGAGCACCATTAATAAAGCGGTGGCAGCACCTGTAACAGACGAACTTTTGTGCTGGATTGACAGTTGCATAATGGAAGATGCAATGGAGACATCTCTTGGTTGTAGACTAGAACATCTTGAAGAGATTTGCATCTGTACTGATGAACTTTGAATCTATATTGGCAATGAGTCAGTAGTCCTATAAGGTGTTTAAAAAAATGTCCAACTAGATCGACATTCTAGATGTTGCAACTGCACTCCACTGCTTATTCTACACGTGAGGAGAAACAAATATTTGACTATTAAACTCGTTTTCTACATGCTGTCTCCATGGCTTTTTTAAACATATAAGGAGCAAGTGTATTCACTCTAATTCGAATATCTTCTCTTCGGCCTCTTATAAAATACCCTAACAATTGTAACTCCATCAAAGCAAGAATTTGCAACACAAAAGATTCAAATTCATCCATATATTAAATTGTAGACAATTGTCTAAGTTGAGATAAACCCACAAAAGGAATCACCACTGTTTGCCCATCGTATCTCTTCACTGGAGCTTGTTTCATTGTAGCCAAATCAAAGAGAGGAATTCCCAATTCAAGCATTTTTAGCCAATGTGCACAAGATCCATGCAGATACACAGTTGCAAATCCAACCTTTCAATCCCCCCCTGCTTTGTTGAACTTCAGAATTCTGTTCTATTAATATAACCCAATGAATTGGATTAGACCCTTCAAACAATGAAATCTCCAATCCAGTCACCATATGTTGATATTCATCATCGATCTCCAGATTTGCAGTCCAGCATGCACATTAGGGTTCAGTCCCGAACTGACATTTTCTTCTCCAATCTTTGCTTTTCCATTTGCAATCAAGGCAGTCAAGGTCTATCCTAGAATCAATCCACTCGTTCAACTAGCTTGCCATAGGTCTAGCAACATCTTTTGCATCGTCATCATATTTCAACCATATTTTTCTGATTTCAATCTAAAAAGTCTAAATGATGATAAATTCAACGATTTCACCTTGCAACTCCTACAAATTCTTCTCCAATTCTTCAACTCTTGCTTCCATACATGTAATACTTTGATATATTTCTCAAATTCAATGAGTTAACTTCTCACAAGCAGCATCAATTGATAGAAACCAATGCAGGAAACTAGGATTTCTAATAAGGAAGTAGAGAAAACTATACATGAGCAACGTGCTCAGCAAGAGAAATTATCTTCAAAACTGATATTCTGGTTATTATCGATTAACTTGTGCATTCTTTGTTGTAACTTATAAGTCAAATTCCCCTGTGCTAGCTGTACTTAATTTTTTACTTCAAACTGCCACATCAGCAACTCCTTACATATCATTAAGAGTATCCCCAATACTAAGGACCCCTTTTGGAGCTTTAGGTGTTATGCCAACATCTCAAGGAACTCTTTTTCTTAAGAATCTTTCCACTCATCCCTTAGAGCTCCTTAGTTTTTATTTATATTATGGGACCCACAATACAATAAAAAATACAAAAGTAACACAAAAAAAAGGAAAAAGGAGTTATAACGACAACCCAAAAATTTTTAAGCCCCCCAGACCCCATTGTAAAGGACCTCAAATAAGCAAGGCCCTTCATATTGGGAGCTAGGTCAAGGACCCAACAATGAGGATGGCTTAACACGCAGACTGATGCATCATTGCCTCTATATTTACAGCTAGCACATATGCTACTCGTATACACATATACTACACAAACACATAATGCACGCATGCTACACAAACTCCAGCAAAACACCCCTATGACATACACTACATACACTATGTATATAAAACACAACACTGCACACTTAACATCACCACAACTACAATCTGATGGCATGTTCAACCTTAGTTCTCCTTTTAGACTTCTAGTATAGGAGGTCTATAATTTGGTATTGTATAAGGTATGAAGGAGTAAGAACTTTAAAACCGTTTAGAAAAGGGCTCAACATCTACTTGGTAATCAATATGAAAATCAAGTCGGATCAAAAGCAGCAAAGAAGCCTGAAGTCTGCATTTCAAATCAAAACAAGCCAGAACATCTAGAATATATGTCAATCTCCGTTATGTACGATAATTAGATTATTTACTCCAATGTAAAGGAACTTTCTGCGTCTATTACCAAACCACTACCATGCCACACTTTAGGGAGGAGATAGCATAGAAAGAAACACAACCTACAAGAATATATATATATATATATATACACATATATTTATATGTATGTATGTGTATATGTGCATGCATATTAACATAAACACCGCTTGCTGATACATAAAAAGAGGACAATTCTAAGAGACACGCACTGCCAAGTTCCTCCGTAGGTACCGCATCATGTCCTCGTAGTATTCACTTTCTTTGCAAACTTTCTTGGCAAAACAGGTGTTCCATTGTAGTCTTTTCTTTATACAGTGCTCTACTACTCTGCATAAATCAGAATAGAGAAGCCGGTGAGATCCTATGAAAGGCATGTGAACTTAAATACCAGTACACACATGATACCCAGACATCTATAAGAAATTCTGACAACTTCTGTGGATATAACATGAAGAAAATTGACTAAAATGGACCGTTTACTTTAACTGGGGAAAAACCTTTTCAAATAAAATTTTAAAATGAAAACTTCATTTTATTCCATGAACAAAACTGCAGTATGTTGCATAGCAAAAATTTAATTAGCGCACTGAAATATAGCGATATAGAAGGAAGTCAAGCATTATAACATATACCTTCTGTGCCATTCTTCCTTAGATGAAAGAGCAGCTTGAAGTCTTTTTGGGAGACTCTCCCATGGGCATTCCTCCTTGATTGCTTTTAAAATCAGCTGTTCCTCAATTGTGGCAGAAGCCCGCTGCATGTTCTCTCTATAGTATGACAAAATCCTGCAGCATGATTGAGTTTTGCAACTTATAAGTAATCAAGGAGCTAATGATACATAGGATAATCATAGCAGAGTGTCTGCACAACCACATGTTTCCACTACATTTTCAGTGCTCTTATTTTAGTACATGATCTAGCTAGCTAAAACAATTTATGTTAGTATCGACATCCAAATGCAGTTAAGTTCAAAAAAAGAAAACATCCAAATGCAGTGGATTGAGCATAAACATTTGGAGCATCTTTACAAATTCAAACACTGGAGAAGAAGATGGCATAAAAAAATACTGTAAGACAGAACACTCCCATCTTCGTCCGAGTACAACTCCAAGTTCACCTAGAACTCATGTTATAGACGAATTAAGCAATGAAATTATGCTTCTACTGATTGTATGTTTTGACAAGATTGATATCCATAATACAAGTAAGTTTCGATTCAGATATTAATCAACCACTGAGAAATCTAATGCTAGAACAAACAACCAAAATTGGGACACGAATTTCTGCATATTAACTCCTTCATCTTGGTGGAACAATCACGGTATCGAGGAGAAGAAGAATAGCCTAAGAACATAATCTACAACGTACATTGCAATACAATACCGCATTTACACCGAATTGATAAGAAAACCCCAGCTGATCAGGTCAATGATGTAACTAACACCAAGTCTAGAGCTGTTAATGATGCAATGAATTGCTTTAGACATTCGATTCATACCACACATAACATTTCTGAGAGAACGTATTTCCGAATTAACAACAATTTTCAGTTGATCAACTCAATTACGGGGAAAAAAAGTAGCTGCTAATTTAAAAATGCCTATTAAAGCATTTACTTATTGAAACTTTCGCTATTACACATTCTTTGAGTTGGAGTTGAATCGCAAAGAGTGTTACCTGAAAGTCGTCGCAGGAGGAGAGACGAGATTGAGGTAGGGTTTTGAACTGAGATCTGATCCGAGAATTTAATGCATTAAATTTTGAATTGAATTTTACCTTTGATCTTGGAGTAATGGAATTATCGTGGGTCGTGATTAAGTTTCCAGCCAGCTCGGCTTGAGCTTGGTCGATAAACAAGTTAGAACTCGAACCGGCAAACAAGTTTGCAAATATTTTTCAAGGTTAGTTACAAAATGATCAACAGTGTTTTGAAGGGAAAAGGAAAAAAATATTAATATTTTTAAAAATAATTACGAAAATACCACTAGGATGAAAATAATCCCAGAAATATGCAACACGGCCTCGTCTCTTCAAGAGACGAGGTCGTAAGTGCCTGAATCTCGTCTTTTGAAGGGATGAGGCTACACCGCACATGACCTCGTCTCTTGAAGAGACGAGGTCATCGACTTCAAATTCCCGCGCGCGTCTCTTCTTCCCCATTTCCCCCATTTCAATCCGACGTAGCAAACCCTAAATCCGAAAATCCCAAATTGCAAATCGCGAATTCCCATCGATTTTTGGCGCACCAAATTCACAAATCGAGTGTAATCGCTCATCCCCGAGTTTTCCAAAATTGATTGTGTAGCGTTTGGTTGTGTAGAAGGGTCAAAAAGAGGAGATTTGAAGCGAGACGACCGACGGCGAACTTTGAGGTTAGATTTTCGCGTGTTTTCGTATTTTTTTTTAATCATTCATGCTGCATTGTTCAATTATGATTGTATGTGGTGTTAGAATAATTTTATAGCATGATTCGTACGCCGACCGTATGTTGCGTGGTTATTGATTAGCTAAGTGGCATGTAAGACTTGGGATTTGAGCTTAAGATGCTGTAAATTCTGTATTTGTTGATGAAATGGGTGATTAATTAGTTATATGGATGAATTATTAAAAGAAATAAGTACGTGGGATGGACTTATGATGTTGGTTGATGATTCAAAGTTGAAATTGATGAAAAGTATGTTTGATGTGTATTTGTGTTGTGTGGTGTGATTTAAATGGGGGAAAAATAAAGTGTTTTAAATTTAAAACTTTAAATGGTGTTAATGGGGTAATAAAAGTAGTCTTATGAAGTTTGATTGCGTATTAAATTTATCAATTCAAAGTTTAGGTTACAAATTCAATTTTTGTGTAAAGTTCAGGTACCTAATTTGACACTTATCCTTTTATTTTGGTTGGTTTATATATTTATATATCTTCTATTTTAAGATTTAAGTTATAAAAAATGAGTTAAGAAAAGACTTTATTATTTTTTGCTATAAGTATTCTAAAAAGTCAGGTTTAAAATGCAAAATATGAAAACATAAGTCCTAACCAATTCGTTACTTTCATATCTACCTTTTAACCCCGATAGGCTTCAAAGGTAGCTATGAAAGTAACAAATTGGTTACAGGACTATTGTAATAATAGAAAATCATGAATTATACTCATGTATATTAATTTATGATCCTGTTCAAAAGTATCGAATAAAAGTTTACCTCGATCTCTGTAGATTATCAATAATAGACACTCTTCTCATCTACCATGACTTCAACAAAGTTTTTTGGTAATCTCTTTAATATCTACAATTGTCTCCTCTATAACTTCCCCATATTCTTCTTAATAATGATTTATTGTATGAGTCTTTATTTCTTTAGATATATGCTTATGCTCATTCTTAGTAGATGATTCAAAAACCTTTGATTTAAGTTTCTCTTCTTTAATAAAGATTCACCTCTCATCTCACTGATTTTGTACAAAAGCCTTAACTACCTGCTCTAGATCCTTCATGATTGACTTAAGAGATAAAGAATAGACTAAAAATCATGGCTCTTTATAGTAATTAATGTTATTTAATGATTTGTAACATATATAGCAATTTAACTTCATTGACTCACCCAAACATATATCAACAATGTCACATAAAACTTCATCCTTGTATTGAGTTATGAAAGAAAAAAGGCTTCCTTCACTTGTTTTGTTATTCACATAGGACCTTAGCATTGGTATGGCGGTTTAATATGGCATGGAAAAATGCGATGAAAAAAGCAAATATTTGTAAGAAGCAGAAGAGATTATAAAATTAAATTTCAACTTTGAAAGTGGAGGTGCAGGTCTAGGAGTTATGTTAAATGTTACGAGGAATGCAATTGATAAGTGTGATTTTTTGAATTTGATACGTGGAAGCTAATTTTGATGAGATGGCAGGATTTGTGAGGAAATGGATAAAGCGAAGTTCGTACTGTACGCTCATGGGAATATTGTGCAAGGGGATGATGGTTTTGGTTATGATAAGCGGCCTGTTGCTATGGTCAGTGTTAGCAGGAATGCAAGATATGAGCAAATAGTGGAGATTATTTGCAATAGACTGAAAGTAAATAGGTGTACACATCGGGTGGAGCTATATCATAGGGTAGCAATTGGAGATAGGACGCTACGTTATGATATTATTCCAGTGACCGATGATGATGCGGCACAAGAGATGTTGCTATACACAGAAGGCTCAGTGGCTGTTTATGTGCAGATTTTTGAAATTGAATTATCACAGCACCTGCAGGGGAAATGGGCAATGATAGAAATATTGGAAGCCAGGGGTTTGTAGACTCCAACTCTACTCCAGTTCAGACAATGGGCAGTGCACAAGTAGAATTAGGTCACTTTGAATTTTCTGTACCTACATCAATAGGTGGTGATGATATGGATGCTGGGCAAGACTCATCGGCAAGTGAATCCAGCGAAGACTATGACGATGATGAAAATGTTAATGTTGAAGTAATTGCACAACAATATGCATTGCCCGAGGTACAACGAAGGGGCAATAGGTGGGACCGTTTTATTGCTCCTACTGACGTTGATGCAGTAGGGAGCTCAGCGGCAGTTCCGTTTTTCAGTGCTGAAGTTGGTAGTACTTACGCAGCATATGATGATGAGCAGGAAATGAGTGCTGGGAATTGGAGCTTCAGTGATGAATTCAAGGTCGGGATGCGTTTTGAGACCAAAGATCATCTCATACGGGCAGTTAAAATGTGGCACATAACGAACCATTACAACTTCAAGGTAGTGGATTCGGACCCAAGAGCATGGTCAGTTAAGTGTACTGATATCCACAACAGAGGTTGTAAGTGGAGACTAAGAGGCAGCTATAAGAAACATGGTGGGTGGTTTCACATCACTAAATATGAAGGACCTCACACTTGCTTGGATGAAATCACTGGACAGGATCACTCTCAGTTGGACTCCACCAGCTTGTCCAGGGCCATAATATTGGAGATCCGCAATTCTCCAGACGTGAGGGCGAAGGATCTCCAAACGAATATATTAAAACAATTCGGGTATAATGTTCATATGAAGAGAATTCGTGAGGCAAAAAGAAAGGCCATTGAGCAGGTGTATGGAAGTTGGGAGTCATCTTATGTGGAGCTTCCGCATCTACTTAATGCAATTACTGAGGCAAATCCGGGAACAAAGGTTGAGTGGCAAACTCAAGATTCAAATACTGCCGGCCACGTATTCCTAGATAAGCTATTTTGGGCATTTGGTCCTTGCATTGAGGCGTTCAACTACTGCAGGTATGTATTGTAATTATTGTTAAATTTTGTTGTAGGTTATTGATATTCACTGACTAAGTTACACATGTTAAATCGTTGCAGACCTGTGATCACAGTTGATGGCACCTTCCTGTATGGCAAGTACAAGCACAAATTGCTTATTGCAGTGGCAATGGATGGGGCCAATCATATAGTACCGTTGGCCTATGCCCTTGTGGAAGAGGAAAAGGCGGATACATGGAGTTGGTTCCTTGCAAAAGTGCTGGAATATGTCGTCAAAGACCGTTCAAATATTTGCTTGATATCGGATCGGCATGCCGGTATCAGGAGTGCGGTCGAAGGTGAGAATGCGGTGTGGCCTAGGGGGTGGCCTTGGCGTTGGTGTATCCGTCATATTGCAAGCAACTTCAATTCGAAGGCAAAAAGTAAGGAATATAAGGAAATTGTTAATTTATCTCCTTATTGTTTCTTCGCAGATGGATCCCGGACCGATCGATAGTTCACTACTGACGCAGCAGCCTGTACATAGGTCCACTCTAGCATGGGATGGGCAGGTCTGTTTATTTATCTATTCCAGTGATTCTAGTTTTGTTCGTTGCGGTGTTTATGGTTTCTAATAAATATGTTCATTTTATTGTAGGAGCATGAGGTACTTCATTATCGTCGCAGAGATGCCAGGCTCAGGCGACCTGCTGGGATACCTAGAGATGTGGACGAGCGCCTTGTGCCATTCCTGTCCCAGGCAGGGTTCATAGGGGCGGCTCAGATGCCTTTCATTCAGCTGGATTGGCATCTGATTACAGCTTTGGTCGAGCGATGGCGCCCAGAGACGCACACGTTCCACATGACCACGGGAGAGTGGACTGTGACGCTGCAGGATGTTGCTATCCTGATGGGCCTCCCTGTAGATGGATTGGCCGTTACTAGCACGGCTCGCATGGATTGGCCAGATTTGTGCGAGGAGTTATTAGGAGTTCGGCCAGTCCCTGGAGTCGACATAGATGGAGGTCTGCTGAAGATGTCGTGGTTGGATAGCCACTTCAGCGACCTACCTGACTTTGCTGATGACGCGATGATCCGACGTCATGCCAGGGCATACATGCTGTTGCTGCTTGGGGGATTTATTGTCGCAGACAAATCCTCGAACTACGTCCATCTTATGTACCTCCAGCTGCTCAGAGATTTCGAGCGGGCAGGGCAGCACGCGTGGGGAGCAGCCTGTTTGGCTTGGCTATACAGGCAGCCATGTCTGGCTTCCGACGTCGACACGGAAGACATGGCAGGACCACTTGTTGTCCTGCAGATATGGGCATGGGAGCACTTCCCCCACATTGCCCCGGTACGGCGACTGCTCACCTCTGTTACCGCAGGCCGCCCACTCATCAGTCATTGGGGTGCGACTTTCGACGTCACCCGTGTGTCGACCCACCTATTGATTGAGTACTGCGCCTCCTTTGATCGACAGATGGCGCATCAGGTATGCCATAGATCACTTTTGATTTCCATTGTCATCTACTCTTAAATTTCTATTGTACAATCATTTTCTAATACAGTATATCACTTTTGCTACTTGCACAGGTGGTGTGGGACCCATACAGCTCCATCCTGCCCGCCCTTCCACCGTACTGCCTGGTAGGCAACGATGTATGGCGTGCCGGGGGTACTATTGGTATGCTTCTACCTTGTCGAGCACTACTATTCGGATAGAGTGCTCAGACAGTTTGGTGGCTTCCAGTAGATACCAGCCCCCCTGCTGATATGAGACCCCTCCATGAGATTGACATGAGGGGACGTTCCGAGTGGAACTGGCAGTCCGAGCACGCCAGGTAGATTGCTGAGTGGGATGCTCGGCGTGATTTGATGGTTAAAATCATTGCCAATCGTAGTTTAAAATTTATAAAACTCTTTCTTAACTACTACGAAGAACAACAGGCAGTGAACCTATCAATTCGTAGAATAGTGTTTAGATCGAGGTCGTCCACGGGGGTAGAATAAGTACTAGTACTCACTTTCACTCTACTATTCAGCTAGTGAATGAGAGATGAATCAATTAACACTATCTATTAAAGGAAACTATTAATTGTAGCGATTTAGGAAACACAAATTCACGAGACTCAAGCTAGATTTGAAAACAATAGCTAAAAACAACCTAGATCTTGTTCTTCATTTATTTTCATCATGTGAATCATAGAAAAACTAAAGATTATTCCATTTGAATTCTTATACTGTTGAGTTCCTTCAACAAATTGATGATCCTCTCAGATAAATCAACTTATCTAATTTTAGATCGATTAATAAGGATCTCTCCTTAACTAAGTACAACCTAAAATCGCATGAAGTTCAAGAACTCAAGAAGACAGAGATAATACAGAAGATTCTTGTAACCTAGCTCTAGGTTAACAATCAAATCTTATCTAATTGCATAGATCTATTCATTCAAGTGATTTCTCAATCTACTTGAATAAAATCAGTTATAAACTTGTACTCAAGAGATACGAATTTAAGAAAACATGAAGAACATGCAATTAGAATATAAGAGATTCAACAAAAATTCATTAAGATCTCATTCTCAACACATGATGAAATTAAATTCCGAACTCAATCTAGATCTACAATCTACTCCTCCATTAAGATAACAGAAAACAATTGAATTGAATGGAAGATATCAAAATCATGAATACAACCTGTAAAAATGAAGTTCAGCTCAAGAATTTAGATCTAATAATCTGGATGAATCTTTGCTTGAATCCTTCGTAACTTGATTTCCCATAAGAATCTCTCTCACAAAACCAGAAGAAAAAGTTGTATATAATTCTTTTCTAAAAATGTGTAACTAACTTTCTCTCTCCTCTCCAACATATATAAAAATGGGTCCAATACAGAAAGAGAAGAAAAATATCATAGAGGAAAATTCGCTGCTACAAACGGGAGTACAAACGGCCCCATTTGCTCGCCTGTTGCTCCTGCTGTCCTTGAAACTGGAGTAAACATCCTTGCAAATAGGGCTGTTTGCTCGGCTGTTGCGGCTACTGGTCAAATCTTAGGCGCTGATTCCAAACACCCCGCCAAACGGGTCGTTTGAGTGGCTGTTTGCTTTTCTGATTTGTCCTTAAATGTACTGTTGAGCTTCAAAATTGTTGAATTTGAAATATTCCTTTGTAAAGAACCTAAAATTGACAAATTAAGCACTAAGAACCAGTTTTAGATGATTTTCATTTAGAAAAACAAATAATGAGCCCAAAATTATCTTAGAAATAAGGGTGTTACATCACTTATCATGATTGCATTGTACAGATGCCAGATTTGCCGGCTGGGACATCTGACGATTACTTCCAGTGGTATCATGCGATCACCCGACGCTGGATCGGTCGTACGGGAGCTATCATGCGATACATGGTAAGATCACTGTCTCTGTAAGCTTTATCTCTACTTTTACTGACTTATACTGACTTATAACCTACTAACTGATATAAATATTTGCTATTACTCGCAGGCTGATTTCATTTCCAGCGTCCCAGACATGCCCCCAGAGCTCACTGCATCCACTGCACGAGATGTCTGTCGTGTAGTGGATGAGTTTATGGGGTTGAACTTCAATAATCCAGTACCACCAGCTCCACCAGCAGCAGCAGCACAGGGTGACCCACAGCCTCATACCCTACAGAGACGACATCCTCCTAGAGAGAGGCGTGGGCAGGGACGGGGTCTGGGGCGAGCTCGGGCTCCAGGTATACAGATCAGAGATGAGCCTGAGCTGTCCAACCTACCTCCATTCGATGAGTCTGGTCCTTCCCAGGTCATTCATGACGAGGCTGGCCCGTCATCCACTTCTTACGATATGGTGGACACCCCCATGCCAGACCCGTCATCCAGTGGGGGAGGACCTTACACAGGTTAAGCCAGACCCTGTCCCATTCCATCAGTATAGTGCTGCTACGGGAGAGGAGCCCGCTCCAGTTACAGAGACTGGCTCATAGTCACCGCATCCTCATCATCAACGTACCCCATTCCCGAGGACATACGTGAGGCGGGGTAGAGGCCGCGCACCAGGGAGCAGGGACACACAGCAGTAGTAGGACTAGTGGACGATAGATAGATTTTCTTCTTTTTATTTTTTTTTTGTACGTAGCTTCTTATTTCCTTGTATTATTCTTGTATGTATAGATCGTACTCATTTTCTCCTATACTTTTTATTAGAACAATCACTCTACATTTCATTCTATTTCATTTCCTATTATGTATTATGACTCTACGAATACTCATATTTTCATTGCACTGTGTATGATTGGGATCGGAAATGTGAGTTTCGATTGAGCTTGGAAACACTGTAGTTTGTTAGTTTTTTTGCCATGGTCGAGGATGGTTAATGGCTTCTATGGCTGTTTATATTTGTATTTGACAGGTTTTTACAGGTTTTTTATGTAAATTTTTGCTTTTTCAAGATATATAATAGGAATTGGGTGATTTTAGAGCCTGGCGACGAGGCCACTCCTTCGCCTGACTTCGTCTCTTCAAGAGACGAAGCCACTCCTTCGCCTGACCTCGTCTCTTCAAGAGACGAGGCCAACTATGGAACACGGCCTCGTCTCTTGAAGAGACGAGGTCAGGCACTTGCGACCTTGTCTCTTGAAGAGACGAGGCCATGTTGCCTATTTCTGGGATTATTTTCATCCCAGTGGCATTTTCGTAATTATTTTTAAAAATATTAATATTTTTTTCCTTTTTCCGTGTTTTGAACAATTTATATTAGTTTTTTACAAATAGTTAGTTCCATATAAAAGCATCATATTATTTAATAATTTTAAAATAATAAATATTAATATTTTATTAGTGACAAAAATTAATTTTATTTTTTAAATTTTCTTATTTTAAATAATTCATTTTTAATATTTTATTTATTTAATTTTATTTTGTAATATTTTTATTAAATTAATTTCTTTTAGACCAATAAGACTCTAACACATATTCCTTAAATAATAGTTATAGTTAATTATAATAACACTTTTGTATGAAATCTAAGCGACCCATTTATAAAAGAAAAAAAACCCTTGGTCATTTCTTTGCAAATTGGTTGAAAATGTTTTGTATTTAACCATATTTTTTATAATATTATATAATTGTATATTAATATAATATTATATATTTATTTATATTTATATAATATCATAATGATGGTTGAGTCTAACAAGTGAAGCTCAATTTGTAAATTCTTAGTGCTCCTTCACTTAGCTATAATTACAATTTATTACAAAGTTATTCCTTATGAGTAGCAATTATAGAATTAAGTTAATCATAATTGCTATAATAGCAATTCCATAAAGAGTAAATAATCATTCTTTACTTGAACCTATGAATGGTGATTTAATGTTGGAATTGTCTTCTCTTCTTCTTCTTTTTTTCAAAATGCTCCCATTTAAATAAAAAATTAACAAAAGAGAAATCCTATTGTAGCTCTTTTGCATTCCTTGCAGTTTTATTCATTTAGTAAGTAATGTTTTCAAACTCAAGCTTATATTTATTAGGTTTGAACTTATCAATTTGTTAAACAAATTGAATCTAAACATTTAATTTGCCTTATGATTCTCTACTTGTATTGACCTCCAAGTGACCCTTGCTTTTATGTATGTAAAGGAAAAACATGGGTTTTTCATTTTTCTTTTTTTTTTAAGGAAAAACGTAGGTTGTCTTGCTAAAAGAATAAATAAATAAATTTCCTAATAAATTAAAATTAAAAAAATTAGAGACAAGTGAAAATGTTAGTTGTCTTGTTATGAAAAAAATAAATAATTAAATTTCAAAAAATAAAAATTTCAAAAGGAAAAAAATTGGAGTCATAATTTTATTTGGGCAACCTAATTCTAGCCAAAACCTCTTTCCTCCTCGTTTTCCTTAAAAATCCATCTCCAAATACATATCTTATGCTAAAACACTAACTTCGAATTCTCTCATAGTAATAAATTTTTCTTAAAATTTATAAAATTCACACCCTCAATGTTTAGGCTCTTGAATTACTAGTCAATTTCTCTCAAGATTTCACACAAATCCACTAAATCACAGCAGCCACAAAAGGTAAGTCGGTCACCCTCAGTTGGATGCCACTACAATATCCAAGATAATTATTCCAAATGCCAAAAACTCACCTCGTATGAGACTGAAAGGTTTATTAAACCAATTATTTCTACATGTGATTTTGATGAGGAAAAAAGTTATGTAAATCAAATACTAAACTCACATTATTTGTTTGAGACTAACAAATCGCTTCCAATCTAAACAAGAAAAATCTTTTATCTTCAAAGGTTAAAGGAATTTGTGCATGTATGCTTTGAGTTTATGCTTGTAAGGCTTCTACGGGCTAATCAAGACTCCACAGCTTGTATTGCAATCCTTTTCAAGGCTGCATTTTTTTCATCTAAGGGAGCGTTTTGATCTTCCAAAGGTGCTAACTCTAGATCGGTTAGCCAGTGAAGCTATAAACCTCCTAATTTTGATAATTGACAATAATATGATATAAAAATCTTGAAGAAACTTTGAAAAAGGTCACACAAATCACTCCTTATTTTCGTGATTTAAAAGTATTAAAATGTAAATAGTTTAATCATAGTTTAAGAAATTCGAATCACCATAAACAAAAATTTCTCTTAAGTTTTTGCAATCAATGAGCAAAGTAATTATTAAGACTCCACTAAACTTAAAAGAACTACCAATCAATTTTGAAAAATAATTTGAAAAATAGTAAATATGTCACGCCTCAAAGGATATCCTAGAAGTGACAGTCCGTCACATACAGTATTAAGCTTCAACACTATATGTAAGGCATCTATCATAGCAATAGGAGACATCGATGGGATGTGTAGTTCGAGATAGCAAATATAGCATACAAGAAATCTAGATAAATATATAACTTCAACATTATAAGAATATAGTCCTTACATCATCTTAGGGGCATTCCCCCGATAAATCTCCAAACAACATAAAATCAGCTTAGTCTTTCACATAAAGAAACATTATTATAACCAAAAGATATTAAAGGAAATCTATTCTAAGATATTCGAAAGGATTTCCAAAAGCTTCCAAAAACATAATCCCATTCGAATATATGAAGTCCTCGGGCATATGAAGTCTTCAGGCATAAGAGATATTAGTCATGTTTCAACAAAAGTCTATCCGAGTATAAGCACAACTAGCTTGGTGAGAATATTCCCGCATTAACACACTTGTATCAATAGTTTCAAACAAGTTATTAAACAAACATGTGAATGCATAAGAAAGTGAGCAAACAATACATATGATCTACAGGAAATCATATGTTTTGAATGTATTTACCCCTCCATTCGGTGGTTAG
This sequence comes from Combretum micranthum, assembly GCA_024138025.1. NCBI lineage: Eukaryota > Viridiplantae > Streptophyta > Magnoliopsida > Myrtales > Combretaceae > Combretum > Combretum micranthum. The sequence continues at coordinate 1,138,650 of JAMXBD010000027.1, forward strand.
GTGTTTCTAGCTCTTTAAAACCCATCTTTGAAATCCAATTTATGTAATTTATTTCTGGCTCCTATTCGTCCATCATGAAATAGTTCTTTTCGGCTCCTATTCGCCCATCCTTAAATAGTTCTTTCCGGCTCCTATTCACCCATCTTGCAGACTTACAACTCCTGCAAACCCCACTACTACACTTTTCCCATCGAGTATAGTAGCTAATGAAATGAAACCAACTACGTAGTATACATGAATCAATTAATATATAACTCGAAATATGTAATTAAGGCATTTTAAAGCGATCACAGAATTGCAGACACTCTAGCATGGTAATAATAAAACATAATTTGATTTAACAATAATTCATGTTCTGATATGCTTAGTATTATTTCAATCAATGTTATCATACAAAATTCATTTTCATATTTTCCTACTTCTAGTGCCACTATAAGCACAAACAAGTACGTAAAATGTAGGAAATAAACTTACTCGGCCATCCTTGCTACACTTCCTTACTCGTAATGATCCTCTGAATATGGATCCTCCAAAACTTTGTTACCTAAACGAAAAAAATACCCGAAATGAGTATTTATTGGAATCTCTACTTGAACTTTCCAATTCTATTCTAGCATTTGCATCAAAATTCGGATAAAAGGAAATTCTAACTTAAAACAACCATAATTAACTCATTTTAACTCGAGATTTCGCATATCATATACCATTTTCCACCTACTCGAAAAAATCTATCCATTTCTAAGGTTGTTTTTGTCGTAAAAAGTCATTTGGTTGCAAATTACCACGGTACAGAATAGTTATGAATTTCAAAATCCTCAAAATATGACTTTCCAAACTTTTATTTACCTAAAAATCTTTAAACAAAAATATATGAATATTCATATAGTCGAAAAATCCTTTAAACATATATTTATACTCATATTGTATGCATGATTTTTGTAGTATTATCTCAACATTGATTTTTCACAAAACAATATGTCTTTAAGAGTTTTAAAAGATGAAAATTTTGAAAATTCATCCCTTTTAAGTTGCTAGAAGGAAAACTAAAATATACTTGGGCTGTTATAAGTGAGCGTTTTTCTATTATAATTTCATTTCCTGACTTTTCAAAAGTAAATTAGTTTCCAAATTTGGTTCTTTAAGTTATCTATCATATTTATTTTTAGTGATTGAAAACTAAGCTTTTTAAAATTTCCTTAAGTCACTGGTGTGGTCTAATATTTAGAGTTTTGTTAAATGTATATTTTCCTCTCATTTTTATATTCTTTCTCTTCTTTAGAAAATAAGTTCACTTTTAAAACTTTACTTTTTTGGCAAATTTTTTTTTTCGAGTTTGTTTCTAAAATATTGAGACGGTTTTACCTTGATTTGAAAAACTTATTTTATTCCTATGTTTATCAAATGATAGCATAATCTTTTTAGAAAAGTTCATAAGTAAAACTTTCCAACTAAAGAATTGTTAATATTAGAACCTAGCAAAAATTTCATTTTAACCTTGAAAAGAGAATAACAATATTAAAACTAAGTCTTGTGGAAGTTTTCTTAGTAAGTGATTTTCAAAATCTATGATGAATCTAGTTAAGTTTTAAAATTTCAACTTTAATGCTAAACTTGTATTTTTATGGAGTATTTAGTTCATACTTATAAAAGAGATGAGTTTCCTTTATTATTTGAAGAAATCTTCATTACTAATACTTTGAAATTTATGATTAGTTAGTGTAAACTTTTGAAAAGAATTCATTAAAAACAAACGTTAGACCTTTTGCTGAAAAATCCTTTTGTTTAAGTAATAAGGAATTTAGTTTACTTTTCTTTGTTAACAAAAGAAACCATTTTTTTTTTTTTTTTGTTGAGACAATAGCATTCTAATCATGCATGAATATGATTATGTAGTAATGAAAAGTAAGAATAATACATAATAGTAAGAAATATACATAAGTAAATAAACATAATAATATGGTCAAGTATTGGGAACCTTAGCTTCATCAAGGTATCTCGGTCAAGCATTGGGAGCCTTAGCTTCATCAAGGCAACTCGATCAAGTATTGGGAGCCTTAACTTCATCAAGACATCCCCGAACTAAGAATAGACTAGTCCAAAAGAAAAAGAAAAAGAAAAAGAAAGAAAAGAGAAAATGATAATAAAAGAAATAATAAAAGCAAGTTAGAGAGTTAGTAAGCATTTATGCTCTAAGAAATATATAGATATACATATATATATTAATATATATAAAGTTAGATTAGGAGCATAATAACAACATAATAACATAACAATAATAATAAAACAACATAGTAATAAAATAAGGTCTGTTCATAAACAATAACAAAATATGAACATAGTGTTGCTTCCATAACAATTATTTGTTTGGGAAACACACACCATGGTCATACTAAGTTACATGGCATGATAAACAAATATAGGTAAGATCTTACCTAAGAGTATTTTTGAATAGAATGAGGATGGTAAATGAATGTGACATTATGTGAGTAGTAAGAAATGGTGGATGGTTTATGTGTAGTGAACAATTATGGAAAAGAATGAATCGAAGAGAGTTTTTGTAGAGAAATTTTGGGAGAGTTTTGTTATGTAAAATGAATGTGCAAAAGAAGTGGAGGGAAATGGGGTATTTATATAAAAAGTTTGAAGGAAATTGTTGTAATAAAATAAATTGAAAAAGAAAAAGAAATTGAGAGAGAAAGAGAAGAGGGGGAGGGGCCGACGGTTCCAAAAGAGAGAGAGAAGAAGAGAGTTTTGATTAAATTTTGTATTTTTATAAAGAAAAGTAATAACGCGTAAGGTGTGATGTGAATAAAGTTTTGATTGGAATGAAAAAGTGCAAAAATAGGTGTCTACGTAATAAGAAATAGGTTGTAAGAAAAAGTAGAGATAGTGAAATTGTAATGAATAGTATAAATAGTACTATGAATAATAGATTAGACAAATAAAATACTGGTAGTAATAAAAGTACACATAAACGACTATATCTGATATTTTTAGTTACCGAAAAATTATGAAACTGATATTTATTTATTTCCTATATTATTATGAGTCTAATGATATAAATGGAATATGTTTCCAGTCCGGTGTTCCTGAGCACAGTTTTCGAAAACTGATCCCGTTTGGATCCAAAAGACACTAGAAATAGGGGAATATGATATTTTTATACTCTCTTATATTATTACGAGCTATTATAAGCCATTAATTCAATTACGTTGTCTAAGGTTTGAGAGCGTGGTGTTGTCGGAGTTGAAACTGCTAAATTGTGTTGACTTTTGAAACTCCGGTTTGACTGAAGGTTAGGGTATAATTCAACTTTACCCTAGAAATTGAGGGGTTTATATTAGGGAACAGATAGATGAATCGTCTCATGTTCGAGTTTTGAGTCGAACAATTATTGAATTTTCTTTTTTTTTTTAAGATTCTCTTTTTCTTAAGACCATGGAATCTCGTGTTTAATCTTGTTTAGTATTCGATTTTAATCTCGGGTCTGCTTTTAGGGTTTCGATTCAGTATTTTAATTCATGGACTATTTCTAAGAATTACGAAAAATTCGAGGGTTTACAAAATACACCTAAAAAATTCTCAAATAAGAATAACCTAATAAATCACCAAGCAAAACTTTAACAAATAAAAATAAATAAATATATCTTTATATTAATCAAATACATAGAACTCAACAACTTCTAACGAGTAAAAATTCAAAATAATTATACAAGTAAAAATTCAAATATACTACCTTCTTTAGTAAGTAAAACTCCTTTGAAGTCACTTAAATCATATAGATAATTTATTACGCAAGAAAATATCCAAAATATAAAACAAATAATTGTAATAAAATAGAAAAACTCTAAAATCAATACCAATAAAATATTATACATTAATAATTTAATCATGTGGTTATTTTAGGTACATGATATATAATAAATATATGATAACTTATTACTACAATTTATAATAGCAGTAGTAGTATTAACAGTATCACAAGTAATTAACAATATACATTGTAGTAAAAATAAATACAATTATCTTGTTATATAATAAATAATACCATAATCGATCAACATATAAAGACAGTTTTAATAAATTATATTAGGACTATAATTATTATATTACTAATACCATATTAATCATAATAACTTATCAACTTGTAACAATGCTATATGATTCTTATCCAACATCTTAAATATGATAAGTACCATTATAATTTAACAACTATAGTAATAATATATACATAATCATAATATCAATATAACCTATCATATAACAAGACTCTAAGGCTGATTACCTAAGAAAGCTTACAATTTCTGGCACAAACTACGTATCTGACAAATTATTTGATACAACAAATACTATATCAAGATAATTATAATAGGAAATGCACAAGTAAGTGAAATTAAGAAATATGACAATATTAATTAAATAATGTAAATCAAGATCATATCATAAAATTAATTATAAAATTAGGAAAATAAATCAAACACATCATAAACCCTGTAACTCCCATTGGAAATAAAATCCTAAACCGTATCAGACGAGACACAAGCCATATAAATCTTATATCGGATCAAATAAATCTTATAACCCTAGAATATCATATAGATTAAATTAAACCCGGATTTCCAAAAATTCGAATTCCTGAATGATACTAGATAAAGATTCAATAAGCTTAAGATATTAAATGAATTAGATAAAGTCCGAAACCTTAAAGCGAAAATATATCACCATCATAACAATCCAATAACTCAATCGATCCAAAAACCCTACGCTAACAATTCATCCATTTCATTTCTAACATGCAAATTGAGGCAAAACATTCAAATAATATCTATTGATAAAATAATAAGAAATAATTTCCTATAATTGGAAACTCCTAAAATTTTACTTTAATGTTATAAGTAAAACCTTAGACAGTAAACTTGAAAACTGTAAAGACCCGACCCTCTAAATCCCAAGACTTAGAGTACCGAGTCCCCAACCACATATAACATTTTCACACTATATGTAAGGTTGTCCTAAAAACTAACAGTTTATGAAAATTGTTTGACTAAAACTACTAAAACTTTATAAAGAACTTTTAATAAGACGAGATTGCTAACAAAAGTAATCTATACATACATTTACATCATATAAACACTGTTTAGTGTCAATGCAAGACACTACAAAATTTACATATTTTCTTAAATCAAAAAGAATCATAGAGGATCTTAAGGTCTTTACAAAAATAGGCTTATCTATCAAGCCTTCTATACATAATTTTTCCCTTAGCAAAAATTCTTCAAAAAGTCCAGGGTGTTCGAGTCCTATTCGTCCCACTCACCCAAGAATCTCTCGAAATCGGACCCATAGCCCAAATCATCATAAAATTCGTCTCCAATACCTGCAAAGCAGCAAAAGTAAGCCAAAGGCCCAGTACACAATAACAAATGCAAATACAAGTCATCAAGCCAACATAAGTCCAATGAAATGCATTAGAAGACAAGTGATTATCTTTATTAAATTTTCTTTCACAAATCAACAGGAGGGTATTCAAACCTCGGATCACGCTTTGGGAATTCAGGGATCCTGAGTAACAGCAGCTGCTCAGGGGGTTGATATAAGCAATTCGAATACTTATATCTCCTATATCTATTTCATGAGGATAATAGCTTCATTTAGGGTCCAAAAGCCGTTGCCCGACTCTACTTAAACTCAGTCCATAACATGAGCCTAGTTCATAAGTTCCCATACACCTTGAACTAAATCATGGTATTTCCCCCTAAGTTTAAGCAAATGTTACTCAAATACTATTCTCCCTATCGGCTACCCACTTAACCAAAAGAATCGCTATTGCATCATGGTAAAGTCATTGCATCATGACTTGGTTAAGCACCTAACTAACATGTTATTGCATCATGACAGGTTTGCTGCTCCTCGGATCAGATTGAACAACGTAATAGACATCCAATTCATTCAAATATTAAGCCGAATCAATTTAAGTCGGATTAGAAATGCCTATTCCTAGCAAACATCAAACAAGTTATTGCGTACCTAAACCCGATAGTATATTACTATGATCTCTCGGTGAAGAACTAACCGAAGAATCCTTAACTGAAACAGGAATATCAAAATAATCAATAAATAAATATAGATTCCTCATTCACAAATATATACATATATATCTATATATCACAATCCTAGATCAATTGTACAAGGAAATTCATTAAACTTTGCATAGAGTCTAAATATCAAATTCATGCATAAAACATGTTTATTTAACTCATATATACAATTAATCAAAGAAATTCAAATAATTTAATAAAAAGTCATAATAAAGCATTTAAACATCATATTATATCCTAGATTGCTTAACAAATACTTAATTAATCATATATCAAACTTCGGAAAATTTTGAAGAAAGTTTTTAAAATTCAAAAGCGCAGGGGATACACCAGCATTCAAAGCCGGCAGCTTTGAACCGGTGTTCAACACTATGAAAATCAACACTGCCAATGCTGACAGCATTTAAGGGTACGCCGGCGGCTTTGAGCCGGGGTAGAATGCAAATTCCAAATTTTCCAAAATTTCCCGAGAGGTACAAACAGACAGCGTACATGGATACACTGGCAGCCCTTGACCCTACGCCGGCGGCTTTAACTCTCAAATTGCCGGCGTACGTTCTGAAGAACAAACGCTGGCAAAATTTATTGTAAAAGCCGGCGGTGTTCCAAAGCGGCGTTAAGAATTTTACTTCCAACGCTGCCTCTACGCCGGTGGCGTTGAATTTCCAGATGCCGACGTACGTTCAAAACAGACCTATTCGACAGAACACTTTCCCCTGTTTTTTCCACTTCGAAATTTTCTAACCTATAGCACTTTCAAATCTTCTTCAACTTCATTTTTAACTTCATGTACTCACTCCTATCTACACTACTCAATCCTAGCAACTCAAAACATGAAACCAACACATTTGATCACTTCAAATTCCACTTCCATTCATTCTCAATTTTCCTACTCAAACTATCTTCATTTCCTCCCAACACTTCATATCACTACCACAATACATAAACAAACTCACGCACTCGCAAAACACATTCCTAACTAATCTCAATGCATGAACAAGCAATTTAGATAGCATTTAAACTCATCCTATTCAAGATCTCACATAACCACTACAAGAAATGAAAACAAAACAAAAGTCATACTTAAATCAACTCACATGTATATGCCTTGTCTTGGGAAGAACTTTGATTTTCAAAGCTTGATATTGTCTTGGGTTAGACTTGGAAATTGAAATGAAAGAGGAAGAGAAAAGAAAGAAAGAAAAAGGAAAATTCGTATGAAAAGGAGAGCTGCCCAAAAAGGAGTCTAATTGAGCAAAATTAAGTCTTAAACATATCCCAAATTTGACTTTTAAGGCATATGCAACTTCAGTTTGCATTTGGGGTATATTTGAGCTTCATTTGAGGTTCATTTGGGGCTTATTTAGGCCTAATTACTAACTTAACTACTAAGAACTTCTATCAACTAACCTTAAGCAAAACCAAAGTTGATTTTATAAATCTAAACTTAACTTAATACCTTAATGTATAAAAGACACAATTAATAATTATACTACACACACATTAATACATATAAAACAAAAATATTAATTTCACTACATATGCAAAGTAACACATTTAGACTATTACCAACACAACTATCATAATCATCATGCTCATTCAATTCAATATTTAAGATAAATAAACGAATACATAGAAATTAAATAGAATTCAAATTTAGATCATTTCATTCTTCCCTTCTTCAAAAAGTTTCGTCCCCGAAACTTAACTCACCTTCTTACTCAAAAAGTTCAGGATATTTTTGTCTCATTACGCTCTCCACTTCCCAAACCGCTTCTCTTTTAGATTGTTTACTCCATTGGACCTTTACCATTGGTATTACTTTATTCCTCAGTTCTTTGTCCATTTTTCCCAAAATTCTAATCGGTTTCTCCTCAGTAGTCAAATCTGGTAGTATCTCTGGTTGATTTGTGTCCAATATTGCGTCGGAATCAGATATGCGTTTTCTAAGCTGAGACACATGAAAAACATTATGAACACCTGACAAACTTGGTGGTAGTGCCAATCTATAAGCTAATGGCCCGATTCGTTCCAAATTTTGATATGGTCCAGTATATATTGGATTCAATTTACTCCTCACACCAAATCTAAAAACTCCTTTCGTCGGGGATATCTTGAGAAACACATGATCTCCAAGTTCAAACTCCAAAGGGCTTCTTCTCAAATCGGCATAACTTTTTATATCGGTCTTGAGCAGCTTTTAATCTCTGTTTGATCATTTGAATCTTATCAACTGCTTGTTGTATCAAATCAGGACCAATCAACACTCTCTCGCCCACTTCATCCCAATGTAAAGGAGATCTACATTTTCTCCCATATAATGCTTCATACGGAGCCATCTGAATCGATACCTGATAGCTGTTATTGTAAGCAAATTCAACCAGAGGCAAGTGTTCATCCCAATTCCTTCCAAAATCTAATGCATAAGCTCTAAGCATATCTTCAAGAATTTGAATCATCCTTTCTGATTGCTCGTCAATTTATGGATGGAAAGCTGTACTAAACTGTAACTTTGTCCCAAGAGCTTCATGAAGACTTTTCCAGAATCGACTGACAAATCTAGTATCTCTATCTGAAGTGATGGTCACTGGTATACCATGTAATCTCACTATCTCTCGAATGTAAATCTGAGTCAATTTATACCTAATTCTTACACACCATACCCTATTTACTATATTGTAGTTATTACATTACAAGTCAAATTTATCACTTTTCATTTGAATTTTTTTCTCCTCTCCTACAAGTCATGCGTACTATACCTATGTTGCAACATGCCTTTTTTTTTTTTGCTTTTTCAAATTATTTTTCCTACTTTAAATCCTCACATTTATCTCTATAAATACCTACTATCATTCCCTCTTCATATACTTTACAACTTCTAACAAATTTCTCTGTTTTCCTCCTCTTTATTTGCTTGAAACCCCTCCCTCCTTGCTGCCGTCTTTCATTTTCAACACAAACACACTTATTTCATTTTCCTTTTTAAGGTAAACACACTCCCCATATATCTATAGTTAGTATATGTGTTGTTTCATGCATTATCCATGGATAAAATCTTCCCATGATGCATAAAGGTTAGGGATGGTTATGCAAAAAATGAAATTCATATATGATCTATATTATGATCTTGTTGATTTTGTGTTTATGTTGATATATTATTGTCATCTAATCTAATGATCTATATGTATAAACATGATTGTGTACATATTTATATCAATATGAGCATATAAGCCCACTAATCTAACATTTATTTCTTTACACTTATTTTGTCTCTTATAATTTATTTATTTACTTACTTTTTGAGACTTGTTCATAATCGAAGTCCCAAACTTGTCCTTAATCAAGTGAAAACAAAAAGAGACTTGTCCATAATTTAATTCATGGGAATGCCTTGTCCAAAAATTTAAAGGCTTCCATTATATTTGTTGATGTGAACTCCGTGTATATTATACCTGAAACCCAACGATTAGTTTGCGGAAGCAGGCCATCAAGAAAGCTAAATCAGATTGGATGACGGATCTTGACCCAAAGTTGTATTTCAAACTCGAACCAAAGATATACAAGGATGGAACCTTTTACCCTAAATAGTATTTAAGACTAGAACAAAAAGAATAAGATCGAAAGAACACCACAAGAAATAATTCTTGATAAGTTCACTAGTTCGCTATGGATACAATGGAGAAAACTCTCTCAATATTCTTCATTCAAAAGTTAATTGTCCGTACAAAAACCAAAACCAAATATATATAACAAACGAAAGAAACTGAAATATCTCAAAAAACTGAAAAGTATCAAAAAACTAAAAAGTCATAAATAATGAAATTGAAAAGTCTTAAACAATGCAACTGAAATAATTCTCGCACATAACATACGCTAGCAACATACACTGGCAGTGTTGCGATGGAATGCCAGCGTTATAAGGCTAGCGTTGGCCTCTTATAAGCATAATTCCAATTTTGATTTCGTTGGAGAATCTCTAAAGACTTGTATAACATTTACAATGTCTAGATCATTGTCCAATGACAGATCCGTGATGAAATCCCCAAGCAAAGCTTGTTTCCTCCATGTTTCTTCAAACGAGCGCTTCTAACGCCTCCTTCATCTTCTTGGCTTTAGCTCACGTGACCGGTCCAACTGGAATGTATAGCGGATCCTTGGATGCTGCTCTATCATTTATGTAACCCTATGATCACCCCAAAGATATTTTATATATATTAAGAACCAATTTAATAATTAGATTATATATATCACGAAGTGAGTTACATTGCATTCTCTGCTATACCCTCGATGGGATGAAAGAATAGTAGTGGTGATAGTAGCTTGAAAATCTACAAGTTTTTGTGGTACGTAGTAGTCCAAAAGTCTACAAAAACATCTTTTGAAATTATGGTCGTATGAGCCTGTAACCCCTAATCTCGAACAGAGTGCATAAATCCATTTAAACATATGATTTCCAATTGATCATATGTATTGTTTGCTCATATGAATGTCACATCTTATATATTTGTTAACAAATTTGTTTGTTATTAGTATGTTATTGCATAAGGAAATATCTCACTAGGTTGGATGTAGCTTACCTCTAATAGTTTGTTTTTGCAGGAAAATTATAAAGTTACTTGAGAGAAAAAACTTGAAACCTGATTTATTTATCTTTCTTAACTTCCTTTCTTGCCTTTTAGTAATTTTTTATTTTATAGTTAAAATATAGAATTAAAGTTTACTTTATTTTATTTTTGGTAGGGTGTTCGATTCTTTGCAGTCCTTATGACGTGGAAATATTGGTATCAAAAACTATTTTTCTAAATATATATATGTATAACATATTGAGAGAGTAAGTCATTAGAGTCTTGTAATCTCTAACTTGTAAGACGATCTTTATGTTATTGGTGCACACATGATATGACAACTTTAAAGCAAATCTACTAGGCCCCTATTTAGGGTCATGGTAATATTGCCCTCTATTTGATTAATAAATTAAAATTTTAGGGATATTTTTGTTACTTAAAATCATCTATCTCACATCCTTACTAATTTTATAAAGAAAAACAAATACATATATTTTTTCAAGTATGAAAAGCTTTTCACTATTTTCTCTTTCTTTTTTCCTTATATCTCTACTTTTTTCTTTAGTCATCAAATATAAAATTCTTAATATTTTTCCATTGATTTTTCTAACTTCCAGCCCGATTTTTCTGTGAGACTAGCGAAAACTTTATAATGGGATGATAGTGCAAAGTTGCTTTACTGAGACTGTTATTATGTTATTGTTTTGGCCACTAAACATGGGGAAAAGGAATAAAATATTACTTTTTTAAAAAAATTATGAAAATACCATCGGGAAGAAAATATTCCCGATTTTAGGCAACATGGCCTCGTCTCTTGAAGAGACGAGGTCATAAGTGCCTGACCTCGTCTCTCCAATAGAGAAGGTCCCATTCTTTGCATAGGACCTCGTCTCTCGAAGAGACGAGGTTGCACCGCATGTGACCTCGTCTCTTGAAGAGACGAGATCAGTTTCCACCTGTATAAACAATATTTTATTATTTGAGAAACCAAAAAATTACATATAAAACCTATCAAATACAAATATAAACAACTATACAAGCCATTAACCATCCTCCACCATGGCTAAACAACTAAAAAACTATAATATTCCCAAACCCAATCCAATCACAACATAGTTATAATATGCTGCGTAAGCATTACCAACTTCAGCATTGAAAAACGAAACTGCCACTGAGCTCCCTACTGCATCAACGTTAGTAGGAGCAATGAAACGGTTCCAGTTATTTCCCCTTCGTTGTGCCTTGAGCAAAGCATATTATTGTGAAAAAACTTCGACATTATCATTTTCATTATCATCATAATCGTCACTGGATTCACTTGCCGATGAGTCTTGCACAGCATCCATATCATCACCACCTACCGATGTAGGTCCACAAAATTCAAAGTTACCTATTTCCACTTGTGCACTGCCAATTGTCTGAACTAGAGTAGAGTTTGAGTCTACCAACCCCTGGCTCCCAATATTTCTATTAATGCCCATTTCTCCTGCAGGTGCCTGTGACAATTCCGTTTCCAATATCTGCACATAAACAGCCACTGAGCTTTCTGTGTACACCAACATTTGTTGTGCCGCATCATCATCGGTCACTGGAATAAATTATAACGTAGTGTCCTATCTTAATAGCTACCCTATGATATAGCTCCACTCGATGTGTATACCTATTTACCTTTAGTCTATTGCAAATAATCTCCATTATCTGCTCATATGTTGAATTCCTATTAATATTGACCATAGCAACTGGCCGCTTATCATAACCAAAACCATCATCCCCTTGTACAATATTACAATGAGCGTACAGTATGAACCTCGCCTTATACATTTCCTCATAAATCTTGCTATCTCATCAAAATTAGCTTCAACGCATCAAATTCGCAAAATCACACTTATGAATTGCATTCCTCATAATATTTAACATAATTCCTAAAGCCACAGTTCTACTTTCAAAGTTCAAATTTAATTTTCTAACCTGCTCTGCTTTCTTACAAATATTAGATTTTTTTCATTGTAAATTTCCATGCCATACCAAAGATAAAGTACTGAATACACCCTGTTAACAACAATAGAAGTTATTTTTATTTTTTTTCCCGACTAAATTTCCTAAAATAATTATCCAACAACAATTACTTACGACGTTATTTTTTTTATGCAAATATTATACATATATATATCTATACAACATACAAGAAAAAAAAATTCGTTGACGTCGGATTCACGCAACAATAATATTCTAACAATATATACAATCGACATTCAACAATGTAGCATGATTGATTGAAAAAAATACGAAAAAACGCGGAAATCCAATCTCAATATTCGCCATCAGTGGTTTCGCACAAAATCTCTCGCTTTTGATCCTCTTACCCACGAAATTGCAATATAATCACCTTGAGAGCTCCGAAATTGTCAAATGAGGGAATCAATCTTACTAAGAGGGAAAATGGGGTTGCCGATTAGGGAGGAAATCGGAAGAATTAGGGTTCCGATGATGGGGGAAATGGGGAAGAAGAAGATGGCGCGCGGTGTTTAAATTCCGCTGACCTCGTCTCTTGAAGAGACGAGATCACATGCGGTGCAACCTCGTCTCTTCGACAAACGAGATCCTATGCAAAGAATAGAGCCTTGTCTCTTGGAGAAACGAGGTCAGTCACTTATGATCTCATCTCTTCAAGAGACGAGGTCATATTAGCTAAAATTGAGAATATTTTCTTTCCGATGGTATTTTTGTAATTTTTTTTAAAAATAAATTTTTATTCCTTTTCCCCTAAACATGTTTAACTTATTAGATAAGTTGGAAAAGTGAAAAGATATCTCAAGCAACAAGTTATCACTTGAAAAAAATAAAAATATACATACATGTATATATAAATAAATCAAAACTAAATTAATAAGATATGGCCAGTGTACAGCCAATGACGAGATTTCTAATGGAGCGATTTTCATCGACTATACCTAACGAAGGTTCCATTTCTTTACTTCTCTGAGCAATTGGTTTAGATATGGGCCCGTTTGGGCCGAATAGCGACTTAGATTCAATCAACCGGAGGCAGCCAGCAATTCCAAAATTCCCGACCGATATATACTCGAGGAGCAACCTAATCTTACAGCCCATTCACCATTTCACGTTTATGCATAAATTCACCTTCACACCGTCGCAGTCGTCACTATTTGACTCCAGCCTCCCTCCCTCCCCCTCTTCCTCTCCCTGTCTTGCGTTTCCTCACTGTTCAGACAAGAATCAAAGCTAAGAGCTAATCTCGCTCTTTATTGCAGGGCCGCGATTTCTGAGAGCACAAACAACCAAATCTTAATCTCTTTTTCTTTTTCCTTTAATGGCGGCGGAAGCTCAAAGCGACAAGACTCCATCTCTTTCTGAGGTATTTTACTAACTTTTTTTTTGTCTTTTGAATGCTCTCTTTCATCCTCCGCTTTGATTTTGTTGTGGGAAAGTTGTAAAGTTCGGATCTTGTTAAGGTATAGCAGATCCATGGTTGTGAAATCTGATTAATTGGTTATCTTATAGAGAAAAGAAAGAATACCTGCGTGTGATCTTCGTCTGATAAATCGAGTGATTAATACTTGATTTTGATCTCCCTAGATAATAAATGCGTCTCTTTGTTGATTATGTCATGGTTAAACTTTAGGTCTTTTGGTCAGAGTTGCATTTGTGGTGGATGGTTTTCTTTTTGTTTTTGCTGATTGTGGTCATAAGGTACAATTGGAGTGAATTAGGGTGTTGGGCAACACTTTCAGTAAAACTAAAATATTTTTGGTATAATTTCTTTTTCCTTCACTCTGCATAAATGATCAGTCATGGGATTTTATTAGATATAAGTTTCCTGCCCCATTTGGAGCCCTTCAAACACAAACTATGTGTATGAAAAAAGAAAAGAAGCGAGCCCCCTTTAAGGTATTTATCATATCTGCAAGGACATGGATAGAGACATCAAATGGAAATAGAGAAACTTTGCCTAAGGTTGGTCTGTTGATCTATCATGTGTACGGAAGGTGAAATGGATGGTACATTATGGTGGCAGTACTGAGCTAAATTGAAGTAATAAATGCTTTATGCTAGAAGCATAGAATCTCATTTTCAGCACGGCTTGGAACTAATAATGCATGTAGAGGGCTTTGCAGAATAAGATTTGCTCACGTGCCTAATATTATTGATGTTGTCAAAACTTTGATTCGGAAGTTTTCGCTTAACTCTCCTTGATAGTTTTCTTGTAATGCTAAGATATGCATGAGTTCTCAGCAGAAGGTTTTCCCAAAGTATGATTAACCCAAATTATATTGCTGAGAGCTGTTCATTTTGTGCTTCCATACTTTATTTCATGTGTTCTCAAGGTTTAGATATTATCTGTTACTGAAACCAGAGTCTGTTGTGCAGTTACCATCCTGTCAGCTACCAAACAAAGATAAGTACTGAAGTTGCCCAACGTACTCACTAGGCTTTAGCATACAGTACGAACATACATAATCTTATTCCTACATTAAGGCTGTGTGACGAGCATATACTATCTACAATGATCAGTTCATATTTGATCTTCGCCCAACAATATAAGTAAAAATCAGTTCCTTTATTTTTATTTGTAAAAAAGAGAGTGCAAAGAAGAGGAAGCACACAAGATGCCTATAAAATCAACATAAACATCATTAGAACAAAAGGGTGTTTAGGTCGATTGAGTGACCTTAAGGCTTACTAGTGCTTCCTAAGAAACAACATAATTGTGTATGACTTCACAAACAATACAAGTATATAGATCTCAAAACAGCCGCAACAGATTTAACTTGATCCCCAATATGACCAGCATTTCTCTCTTTCCATAAGTAATAGCATACAACTGCTATAGCCTTCTTTTGTTTCTCATTGAGGTTGTAAGCAAGTCAGCAATTGTGATTTGATCTGAGGGTTTTTGCCTTGGTCCAACCCGCGAACTCCTTTACGCTTCTCCATATTTCCATAGCAACTTCACATTTCATAAGAAGATGGGTGTGGATATTCCTTTTCTGATGCTTTCCTAGTGATGTCTCTCTTCTATCTGTCAGATTCAGTGTTTACCGTCTGCAATGTGCTATTTAGGTGTTGATATCCGATTTTCTAAGAAAAGAAAAATATCCTCAGCTCGTTTCTATCACAGTTTCCCCCTCGCCCTTTTCTACTCTTTTTCACTTTGGGTGTAATTGTTTCAGGGAAAATGTTGTCCGGATATTGCATGCATTTGCTATTAACTTCGCAATTTTCAAATCTTCTAGCTTTAATCTTATTTCGGTATTGTAAGTAGTTTCTTCTTATAGGTCTCTATTAGTTGTGAAACCAGATTCAATCTCTCACTTGAGTGTTTTCTCCCATGTTTACTTGTATTGTTTGCGATAAATTTATAATTGTTAAGAGAGAAACACAAATATTGAGCAAAACAGGACTTGTCTTGTTTTCTTTTCATTTTTAATCATAAAACACTGTAAATGGGAGAGCAGTTGAGTGAACTGCTCTTCCTATGTTCACTCTTTTTCTGGCACTTACACATAACTGCCACTTTTATTATTCCTAGACATAATACCTGGTTACTACTGCTTCATACACTTAGGACGACACAAATACTTGACACAAATCAACACACATATAAACATACCTGACACTACAATTGGCTTACTGCACAGACATGAGCAACACACACAACTCAAAAAGACCAGCACACACAACATGAACAGACACTACACTTCATTCTTCTTGTTTCTTCTTTTGTAAATCTGCACTCAAAAGGAACAGTCTTATATTCATTCTTCGAATTATCAGCTACTTAGGTATGTCAGCAGACTTTCAGTGTTGATGCTTGACAACCATTGTGAATATTTATGTACAGTAAGGAAAACCATTTCTCTTTTGTAAAAGGAAATCATTCTCCAGATCTTATTCTGATATATTCCAATGTTAATTACTACACCTGTTGTTGGTTGCCACCTTCACCACCCTTCATGAATGCCCTTTATAATGGCCCATAGGAGGGCTATTTTGATTTGGTGAGTGGGGAATTAGAGCAAGCGCCATACCACGAGCAAACTGGGGAGATAGGCTTGTCTGTATACATAAATCAAGCACATCTCTCTTTTAGAGAAATTTATTGTGTTTTTCTTTCAAGGCCAACCAATATATAGGCAAAATTGGTGTGGCACAAGAGCCACATTCTACTTCACATATTCATTTGGTTGGTAACTGTGTGTGAAAGGCTATACATGGTGGACAAAGAAATGAATTGTGGTATTTGAATTAAGATATTTGCTGATGTGCAATAAAGAGGAGGGAGCACATGAACATATGCATTCAGGTGTGATTTTGCAAGGAACTTGTGGACAAGTCTACAAACTTAGGTCCAATAGCCCACCATTGTTTGTTGGCAATCAACCTTTCTAATTTTATTACAGGTCCATATGCTACTCTGAAACCTTAATGGAACCTTGCTTTGTGGCATTGATATATTGTGTTTGGAGGGAAAGGAACAGGAAAAGGATGGGTGACCCAGTATCCAAAGTGGACCGAATTTGTAGGAGAATCCTTGCATCTGCTGGAATAAATAGAGTATAAATGTGGTTGTAGTCGTGAGAATATTGATCCATGCACTATTTTGTGTATCTATGTGCCATTGAACTGAGATACTAGCTCGTCTTTTTGACACAAAAGGGGGAAAAGAGAGGAAAGGAAATACTAGTTCACTGATCCTTGACCTGATGGAGCATGTATGACCTGGTCATCTGCTTCTTGATGTTGTGCATTGGATGGTCTCAGGGATACACTTGTTTATGTCTTTTTATTTGATCATTTTCATGGTAACCTTTTAATTTAACATTAGTTACTGTCACTGGCCAATGGGGAAAAGTGAATCTTAATTTACTTAGCTGGAGATATTTACATGAGCATTGTGGCATCCTGCTTGGTCGTATAAACTCCCAAGTCCTTGAGATATGATTAACCCTGATTTTTCTGCAGCAATACTTGCTGAAGGAGAAAGAAGAGAAATTTAAAAACAATTCAAAATCTGCTGATATTAAAGAACCTGAGAAGCTGATCGATGCTGCTCCTGAGGAAGCTGTAGCTGAGAAAGTTGAGGAAATGGTTGCTGCTGCTGCAGGGAGTGCACAAGCCATATCTTCTGCTGCTGAGGAAAACAGCAGTACTGTTGCGGATACTGCTTCAGAAGAAAAAGCTGAAGAAGCGCCTGCTGCAACTGATGAGGGAAATTCTGATGAAGAGGAAACCGCTCAGGAGACACCCGAGATAAAGGTTTCTCTTTATTTAATCTTTATTTGGTTCCATGATTCAAGCCATGTTTGTGCTGATTGCTTGTATGTACTCCACTTGTCACCTTCATATTTTCCAGCTCGAGACAGCACCAGCCGATTTCCGTTTCCCAACTACTAATCAGACAAGACATTGCTTCACACGATATATTGAGTATCATCGGTATGTAAAAATTGTTGTTATTCTTCTTTGTAACTTGTTGGAGTTAGCTTTCCTTTTTTGTGTATACATCATTTTGACACTCATCAATCTGTTTCAGCTGTGTTGCAGCAAAAGGTGAAGGTGCTCCTGAATGTGATAAATTTGCAAAGTACTATCGTTCACTTTGCCCGGGTGAATGGGTATGTGATCTCTTATCTTTTAAGTTGCTATTCTTGGTCCTAATTCTTGGAATTTATTCTTTATGGCTCTTATCACATGGAGTTTGTGAAATAATCAATTCCCTTATTTCCCATTGTGATCACTGAATCAGGTGATAGGCTTAAGTTTAGCTATGCAAAGCTGTAACCACTATTCATTGGGGTAATGATAATTAACGCATATGGTTAGGAGATGGGATAGTCCGACGAATTTGGAAGCCCTCTAAATTCTTGAATGGTCTTTGAATTGCTAGTTACGTGGATCTCATATTATAATGCCACAGTGGAGCTGGTAATGAGATTTAAAGTTGTCTTAGATATAGTTGTTGGAAACATTTAAAGTTCATCATGGAGGAGGCAGGGGCCTGGATGAAAAGATTTCAATTTGGATTTAGTTCTTCCACCCACCCCAAAATGGGCCTGTGGGGTAATTCATTTGATTGTTTTCATATGTCCCATGTACTCCTAGCTGTCTCACTTGCAACAATGGACTGCATATCTCGTAATTTTATCAATGTTGGTTCCTTCCCCCATCCCTTCTACTACCTTGGTAATTACCAACTGGACCTTAAGACTGGTTTTGCACACATTACTAATCTGGACTTTTCCTGCAATGCCAGATTGATAGATGGAATGAGCAGAGGGAGAATGGCACCTTCCCAGGTCCTCTCTAAATGCACTGTCTCCAGATACTGATGTCAACTATTGTTTTCTTCTTCCCATCCGGCAGATGAGTCAATGAGTGTGTCTCTCAAGGATTCTGCTAGTTGAGAGATGAGTCAATAAGAAATTTTTTGCATTGTAACCAGGAGCTATTTAGTCTGCACTGAAAACCTACTCTTTCAAAAAAAGGTGCTTATTGTAATGGTAAGCATCATGCACTGCACATTTTTATTTAGTTATTTGCGACAGCAATTAAAGAGAACAGAAATAAAGAATCCGGAGGTTACCTATAGTTTGCGAGTTTTGTACGGATATACTGTACATTTTAAAAATTAATCCGCGAATACCATATAGACATATATTCTAGATCTAATTAACATAAAATGCATTGACTGGGTGTGTTAAAAAGTTGACACTGAAAACGACTGTTTAACTGCATTTGCATGTTTTTATTTATTTATTTTTTTAAAAAATTGGATCGGGCGCATTCATGGAATGGGATTGAAGTTTTTTTTTTTTTTTTTTCCGAGCGCATTCACTTTTGATTTTTTTTTAATACTCTGGTACATAAAACAGACCAACAACCTGTGTGTCAAAAGCGCAATGATTTTTACTTCTGAAAGAATTCTGAACAGGAGAAACTATCTTTGGTTTGCACTTGACATATGGTTGGCACCAAATACCACTTCTCTCCGTTTAGAAAATGAAATTGTTTCCACCAAGGCACTAATGTTTTCAAGTAAAATAATTGAGGCTCAGATTTGGTGATTAGATCAGACATTAAAGGAATCCCACCATGGCTGTACATGATCCTACGAGGGAACGTCAAGCTAAGATATGGACAGTTTGCAGGGTCTGTCTCTCTTTTTTACTTCAATCCTCACTAAAATGTCCAACAAAATAATCATCATCGCTTCCTCCCTCATGGGTGCCTCTTGATTTAACTTCTCTAATGTTGGTTCGTAAAGTTGGGAATCACCATCTTAGTCACACACTAGATTGTCGGGATTCGGAGTTCAAGGCGAGAAATTTATTTTGCCACTCATGACATGAGATCCGATAGTACCTTGCCTGTGGCAAGTCACAGATATAGCAAATAAATGAATAAATAGACAATAATAATCATCATCATCATCCTTTCGAGATCCAAGATGTACCTACGAGCACAGCGTAATAAAAAAATAAAAAAAAAAGAAAGAAAGCAAAAGTGGGGCTTCGGAAATGCGCCCCGACTATTTCAAAAGTAAAAATAAAAGAAAAAAAGAAAAAGAAGGAAGGTGTACTTCAGACGCATTTCGTGAATTCGCCCAATCCAATTTTAAAAAATTAAAATAAAAAACACGCAAACACATTTAGTGAGTATATTTTTAGTACTAATTTTTGAACCCATCTACTAAATGCATTTTGTGTCAATTAAATTCGGAATATGTTTCACAAATACGATATTTTTGGATTAATTTTTAAAATATATGATAGAATCATATAAAACCTTATAGTTTGTTGTTGAGCCATGTAGTTTCGATGGATAAAATTTATGCCACCTCCATTTTCCCTATTTAGGTCAAGATTAGGGAATGCCTTAAATGGTGGTTTCTTCATTGGATAAATTACAACCATGCATCTCAAAAACTGTTTGAGGTATAAAGACATTTGAAATTTTTCTGAAATATTAATCTTATATCTCTAGACAAATATTGATATGGTAAAACTTCTTCTCTAGTATAGTCTTTTATATAAGCATATGCATATTTAGATATGTTTTAAGAATGATTTGTAGTTTGATTTGAGTTCTCTC
This sequence comes from Combretum micranthum, assembly GCA_024138025.1. Lineage (NCBI taxonomy): Eukaryota > Viridiplantae > Streptophyta > Magnoliopsida > Myrtales > Combretaceae > Combretum > Combretum micranthum. The sequence goes on from JAMXBD010000027.1 coordinate 1,159,426, forward strand.
TAAATTAAATTTGGTATGTTAAGGTGCAATGAATGTGAAATAGGAAGCTAAATCGATAAAAGAGTATTTTGAGATTCCATTTAAGGAGAAATATTACAAGAAAATATTTTCTACAGATGAAAGTTTTGTAGGGTAAAAATTATATGGGTTTCTATTTTGTAATTATTATACTAGTACTTAGAAATATTATAAGAAATAGAAAAAATAGAAAATAGAAAAAAATAAGAACACACGTGCTTGCACATATAAATAGTTTTAGAATATTCTAGAATTTTCTAGTCTCTTGTTTATTAGGCCTTGATATGGCTATATATTCATGTACAACTTATTTTAAAGAAAGTAAGAAGAAAAATATCATCCCAAAATTGTGTATTGGTTTTCTGCATTTGGAATTCTAAAATCTACTTGTATTCGAATTGATTTAGCTTGTATTTACGCTAATCTGACTTGTATTCGAGTTAGATTTAACTTTTGTACTTTGTTCATTGATTAAATTACTTGTTTGAATTTCCACCATACTTCAATTGGTATCAGAGTAGTACGATCCACCCACCATGGCGGACCAAGATCTAAAGCTTAAAGAATCAATCCAAGTTATTCGTCGAATCTTCGAGGAACATTGGGAAGAATAGGAAAAGAAATAGAAAATTGATCATGAAACCTCTTTTCGAAATGACGGACAAGCAGTTAGAACAAAAAATCGCAAACTATTTTGATCTAAAGAAACCCAATAGTTCATTCATTCAAAACCACCCAGAAACCAACCTTCCACTCTCTCTTCATGGCGACCACAGTGAAACTACTCACACACCAATTGATTTACAAAAACCCAACAATGAATCTGACAATAAACCCCATCTAAACACACCACCCAAAACCATCATCAACCCTTATCCATACATAGCCACCATCATTGACTTAGGTACCACCTCAAAAATAACCAAAGACCTACTCTCCTTTAATCTTATATCGCCACTGCGACACACTTCACCATCTTCCATATCCAACACTCGCCTCATCAACTTCGACCCCTCACCATCTTCCCCAAAACCTAGCTACTTAGATAGGGTTATTTCCAGTAGATCCGCCTCCGATTTTTCTCTCTTAGGGATTCCAACACCGCTTTCAATACCCGAAGTGACATGCTTGTTTGGTGGGTTTGTAAGACAAAAGAGAAAGTACACGTGTATTGTGAGGAAGCGTACAAATGTGAAAATTTTGCGTGGTCTTATCCATTTCAGTTCTCCTACCAAAACCTTTAAATGTACCATTCATGGATTGATTTTGCGTAATACTAATTGTGGAGTTGTTATGCCTGTCCGATTGAAGGTTTGTGCTCGAACTAAGTTGTTATTCAAACGGAAACGGATCCATACCCATATCTGAATTAATAGGATTGAATACAACAAGTTTCTAAAGACTACACTTGTTTATACATGTAGACACCCAATTTTTGCCCAATTAAAAAATAGGCTTAAGTTTACAATAAATTAATGTCATGTTGAGTTCATCAAAAATATAATAATAATTATAATAATAAATAATAAATAATAATATAATAAAAAAGAGAGAATATAGAAAATAGAAAAATAAAAAAATAGAGGAATAAAATATGTGTAATAAAATAATTAAATGATTAATAGTAATGTAAATAAAATATATATAGGAAAAAATTAAAATAAATAAAAAATCATTTGAGCTCAATATAACATATATTTTATTAGCCTTAAGTACTAGTGGTTTAACTATATGACCAGGGCACAGGCCAACGGCCTAATGGTTCAAACCATGGACACAGGAGCAAGGGGACCCGAGTTCGATCCTAACCCAAGGCAGATTTTGCCTCATTTTTGTTCAATTTTTTTTTCCCAAAAGACACATCGGTTCATCCACTTTGAGACACCATTTGATCAATGAATCTTTGTATTTTTTCGAAATTAACTGTACAGACACAAACTAGGCATGGATACATCACATCTGTACATATTTCATGTATTTTTTCATTCCAAAAGACATCTTAATTAAGGCATGAAAATTGGGAAAAAATTCGAATGAACATGTTTCTTCAAATTTCAAAATTGGCCGAATTGTATCAATTGATCAAATTAAATACACTTAATCAAGGAGTCATGATCTGTAAACACAAGATTCGTGATCAATTTGAACCAACAATCACGAATCGAGTCCTAATTTTGAATCGTTCTTATTTGAAAAAATATAACGATTCGTGATTCGAAAATTGAACAATCATAAAGCTTCAAAACGACAAATTGTTTCGAACTCTATAAATAGGATCACCCCACAAGCAGAAAGCACAATTCAATTACAAGAAACACAATCAAAATCAGAGAGTTTTCAAAAAATTTTCGAATTGAGGGTTAGAGTGAGAAAGTCCAAATTCGAAGAAATTGATGAATTTCTAGGCAAATTAAAGTGTATAGGAATGATATAGGGAGTGTTTTTGATGATCGAGTGTGTTTAGATTTGTTCAAATTGATCAAATTAAGTTCTGGAAATTTTTTGGATTTTTTCGCATTTCTTGCCGCCGATCAGCCACTTCGGACCGCCGTCCACGGTGGATTTGGGCGCGATCCACCACCGCCACCAGCTGCAACTCCCCCACGGGCGTCGGGCCGACAACCCTTCCAGCCTCGAAGACCACCAGAAACGGCCGAGGAAGCGTTCGAAACCACCGACTTCATCTTCTTCGCTTGATCGGGTCAGATCTGACCCGAAATCTGACTCGAAAATCAGAAGTCCAACCCGCCCCCTGGTCAACGGTCAACGGTCAACGGTCAGCCCAGATCAGATGGCTCAGATTCGATCATTCAAATCCAACGGTCCAGATTTGATCAAGGTGATCAACACCCCAGATTGAGTCAACGAGATCAGACGGCTAGGATTGGTCTTCAGATTAGATGATCCAGATCGCATCCGCTCCATCCAACGGCCCAGGTCAGTTCGTATTATTTTATTATATTTTTATTATATAATTAATTTCGAAAAATAGGAAAAAATTCAGAAAAAAAAGAAAAAATTAATAAAAAATTCAGAAAAATCCAGAAAAATTAAAATAATTATTTTTAATGTAAATTTATATGTTTTAGCAATTTGTGATATTTTTGAATATTTTATGAGTATGTATTTATATATAAATTGATCTTAAAATGTATGTTTGATACATAAGATGAATTGCTTTTGTATTCTAATTTTTGATATGATATATTTTGAATATGTTTTGAATGTGTGTGATGATTATTGAATTTTGAAAAAATATAAATTGAAAATGGGTTTTCTAAATCAAAATTTTTTTTGAATAAAAAAAAATGAAAAAAAATGAATTTTTTTTTGAATAGAATAAAATGGATTTTTTAAAAAAATTGAATTTGTGGATGATGAAAGAAATGAATGAAGATGAAAGAATTATTGTTGAATATTTTTGAGAATCATGATATTGATCAAGTTTTTTATCAAAATTTATCTTCATAAATTTACTATGAAGATATTAATCAAGTTTTTATCAAAATTATCTTCATAAATTTGCTATGTAGATAATATTCAAAGTTTTCAAAATTATTTTCATAAATTGACTTTGAAAATTAAAGTTGTTCAAAAATGTTTTCATAAATTTGCTATGAAAATATTTAATATTGTTTAATCAAAATTGATTTTCATGTAGCATTAAATTAGCTATGAATTATCATAAATTGATTTTTTTTTTAGAAAAATGATTTTTGAACTTAGAAAAAATATGTTTTTCATGAAATGAAAAATCAATTGATTAGATCATAGGATCATCAAAAAAATGATTTTAATAAAAATTCAAAATTTAATGAACTTAAAGTTGAAAAAGTTCTTAAAAAATTAAAACTAATCAACAAATTCAAAGTTTTTTTTACAAAAAGAACTACGTTTTGTCTGATCTCGATTAGCGAGTATGTAGGCACCTACGGGGGCGACAATAAAAATGGAAAAAATGTTTTTGTTTTTAATATTGTGAATAATTATTTTGTAAATATAAGTTTTTTTTTTGAAAAAAAAAGGAAATATATTTGTTGATATTCATGTTCTAAAAAAAAAATACATAAAAAATAAAGATGAATGATTTGACTTGTAAAATATTTGTGTTATAATGTTTCACTTGAATTTTTGAGCATGAAAAGGATAAATTATAAATTTGAAATTCCAAAAGTGGTAACCAATTTGGTTTTAATAGGTTAGCCCCCGAATCTATGATATCTGGTTTTAAAAGTTTGATTTTTCAAATCAAATTTTCGCAGACTAGTAGCTAAGTTAGGATCAACCGACCCATTGATCCTAGCTTTTATTTTTTCCCGATTTATATCGGGTGGTGACTCTAAATCATTTTCAAAAATTAAAATTTCTCTTAACCCCTAGTCGAGGATTCATGTTAAATGGATTCGGGTTTAATGTGAATCGGGTTAGGAGAAATGAACCAGATAATGGAAAAATCCAGGCTCGACAATACATACACTTGGTATTCTTCCTTTGAGGATGCACATCAACTGTTTGATAGTTTTCTTGTGAAGAGTGGGTGTGCTTATAACGCCTCTTTAAAAGGGAGTGTTGATTTGGGTAGATGGCTATATGGAGATGTTGTGGATGCTCTTATGGAGATGAGAGAGTCAAAATTTGAGCGTAATGAGTATCGTTTCTTTTGTTAAGTGAGGAAGTGTAGTGGTTTGTTGTGTCACGCCCCAACGGGTACCCTAAACGTGACAACCTGCCGTACACAATATTAAAACTTAAGAATGATTACCTCAGTCACTTGAAAGCTTCCATATCTGTACAAGGCGTACAATCACATGAAAGGGAGACCAGTGAAATAATGCATTTTAAGATATTGACAGTGAATATGCAAAACAACATTTAATATATTTTATTGAAATATAAAATCTTATAACTTCTAAGGGGCATTCCCCTGATAATTTCCCTAACAACATGGTCTTACTGAGGTAAATAATTAAAGCTAGAAGATTGTAGAAGAAATCTACTCTAAGACTTCAAAGCAGAGTTCCTCCAAAAGCTTCCTAAAATAAAGATTCTACACGGGTGATCAAGATGGTCTCGGGTGCAAAATAACGATCCTGCAATATCAAAAGTCTATAGAGATATAATCATAACTAGCTTAGTGAGATATTCTTTACGCAAAAGTACTCATAACAAGTATTCAACTAAGTTCATTAAACAAACATATGAAATGCAACAACCGTATGATTAAACAGTACATACGACTATCCGGTTTCATATGTATGATGAATTTACCCCTCAATCGGTGGTTAGAGAATGATTTGAACTGGTCCCTAAACGATTTCCTTAAACGTTGCACGCGTCTTGGGGTTCCAATGAACCGTACTACTAGTCCCTAGGCTTTCCTTACCCAAAGTGATCGATCCGGCTCGGCTACAACTTGAGGCCATATTCCTCGAACGTCCTAAATCCTTAAGATGTAGCTAGGCAGCTTACCTTTCCGGTCCTATGTTGAGGAGTAGTAGCAAAATGGGAAAAGATATTCTAAGTGATATGCATGAGCAATTTATTTATGGGGAATCAAATCCGACATTAATTTATTTAAAGCGATCAAACAATAATTGCACACATAGCAATACATACATAGAAACAATTATATCAATCACAAATCGGGTTCCGATATACTTATCGTTCATTAATCGCACATAACAATTCATATACATAATTCCCATGATAACCCGCATGCATATCAATTTTATCTTTTCCTAACATCTAGTGCTCTATTTTACAAGCACATGCGTGAATACATAAATGTAAAGGAAACTCACTTGTCCATAGTAATCTTCTATGAGTCGAAGTAATCCTCAAGGAAGAGAAGATCTTGGTCATCGACACCTAAACAAAAGAAATACCCGAAGTGAGTATTTCATCCAAGATCTACTCAAATTCTATAATTCTATCTTATTGAATTCGTCAAAATTTGCATGAATGGAAATTCCAACTTAAAATGGCCATAACTTGCTCATTTTAACTTGGAATTTCGCATATTATATACCGATTTTTACTTACTCAAAAAGATCTATCTATTTCTAAGGTTAATTGTATCAAAATAAGTCATTTATATCTCGGAATAGTGACGTACAGATTTGTTACGAAAATTCCAGATTTCAAAACTGAAGTTTTCAAACTTTTCTCTATCCAAAAATCTTTATACCAAAATATAGATATTAGTATGGTTGAAAAATCCTTTGAATATATATAGACTCAAATATATGCATGAATTTAATAGTGTTGTCTCAACAATGATTTTTGTAAAACAATGTGTCTTAAAAGTGAGAAAATGCTAAGACTTGAAAAATTCCTTTTTAGTTTTGTTGGGAAAATTTCTTCCTCTTTTTAACTTTATCTATCTTTTGAAAAAAATTCATATTTTCTAAAATAATTTTATTCCTACACTTCATTTTTAAGAGTTAAAAAATGTAGTTTCTAAATGTTTTCTTGATAGTGACACACTTTCTTAAAGTTCACTTATTCTTAGTTTTTCCTAAAGTTTTGTTCCATTTAAAAATAATAGTGTTCTTCTAATTTTAGTTCCTAAGTAAGATTCATCTTTAAAAAGATTTATTCTTAGATGATTTTGTAAACCTTATCTAAACCTTAGTATGTTGATGAAAGCTTTACAAATGAATTTAAGAAAACTTTTGTTAGACAAAGAATTAAGTTTAAAGAAACTTTCTTATTTCATTGGTTTGAAAAGAGAGTATGTGATAACTTTATTTTATGTATTCCTTGATAAAATCCCATATAGTATTCTTACTAAAACTTGTACTAAACTTATCTAACTTTAGAAAATATTTTTTAAGATAAAACTTTAAGTTTTTATGGAAAAATAATTTCTTATGTGACAAAATTTATTTTTAAAGAGAGTTCTTATTTTTATTACTTAAGAAAACTCCTTTTCATTATGGTTGAGACAATATCAACATGTTCATGCATAAATGAGATTATATAAATATGAGGAATATAACAATATCACATAATAAGATAAGATATGTATAATAATAAATAAGAGTATAATAATAAAATCAAGTATTGGGAACCTTAGCTTCATCAAGGTATTCCGAGACTAAGAATAGACTAGTCCCAAAAAGAAAAGAAAAGAAAATAAAAGAAAGAGAATTGTTTTGACTTGATATGGACAAGTCTAAGACTAGAAAGACTAGTCTTAATAATAGCATGAAATAAATAAATAAATAAATAAATTGCAAAGCATGAAAATAGATAAATAACAAGTGAGCTTATATGCTCTAAAGAAATATATATATATACATAATATATATAATACTATATGGAAGTTAGATTAGAGCAAATAATAATAATAATAATAACATAATGTAAAATATGAACATGAATAAAAACAAAACATGAACATATTGTTGCTTCTTTAACTCTCATGAGTCTAAGAAACATACACTAAGCTTATGTAAAGTTATATGAACATAATGAGTATATGTAAGAGATTTTACCTAAGGTTATGTGTTTGTTGAAGAGGGAAAGAATGAGTTATAGTAATATGTGGGAAATGGCTTTATGGAGAGAAGGATGACTTGGGAGAGAATTTGAGAGAGAGTGTTTGTGGAGTAATTTTAGTAAAGTTTTAGTAAGAAATAAGTTGTGTAAAAGAATGAAGGAGGAATGAGGTATTTATCGAGTTTTGGAGTGGAAATTAGGTGTAATTAAATAAAATGAAAAAGAAAATAAATTGGATGATGCATTGGGTGTGGGGCGCTGGTTTTGGCTTGTAAAGGGGGGAGGAAATTATTTATTTTATTGTTTTGTAATAAAAAAAAAGTAATATGTAAAGTGTGATGTGATTAAAGTTGTATGGGGAAGGTAAATTGTAAGGTATAGGTATAATAGAATGTAAGAATAGAGTGTAAGAAAAAGTAGAGATAGTGAAATAGTAATAAATAGTAGAAATAGTACTATGAATAGTAAATAAGACAATTAAAATACCGGTAGTAAAAAAAATACACGTAAACAGCCTATATATGATATTTTTAGTTACGAAAAATTCTAAAACTGATATTTTTAAAATTCTTATATTTTTACGAGTCTATTGGTGTTATCGGAATATTTTCACTATCAAGTCCACTAGGGCACGGTTTTTGAAAACTAATCTCGTTTGGATCCGAAAGACATTAGAAATTTGCAAATATGACATTTTTAAGATTTCCTATATTATCACGAACGATTTTCCACAATTATCTTAATTTCATTATCTAGGGTTTAAGAACACGGGATTGTCAAATCTAGATTCACTAGATTAAATATAGAACTAGATTAACTTTAGAGTTCCAGTTTGACTTCCGGTTCTAGGGTTTACTTATATTACCGAAAAATTTGGGGGATTACATGTTGTGTTTGAAAGTTAGGTCGAAAGTTAGGATCAAGGTTAGGGTTGAAATGCGACTTTAGTATTTTAGTCATCAGAAGAGGATTGATTTTGTGGTTCAAGAAGTTTGGGCTTTGATGTTTTTGAGTGGTGAGGATTATAAATCTTTTGTGAGTAAGTTTTAAGACTGTTTATTTGAGAATACTTATGGATGTGATGCAACCAAAGAGATTAGAGCTAAGGTTTATGGGAAGGATTTCATGGGATTGGATGATAATAGATTTAGTGGATGGCATATGTGTGATAGTAGAGGAATGGTTTCAAATATCACAAATGCTAGTACTCTTGTTTTGAATTGGGCACAAGGGCATCGATTCTCAAGAGGAACCAATTTTCAATGTTTTTCTTCTATTGGTCATGACTCATTGGATAGAAAGATTATGTTGATCACAATCATTTTTGATTGAGTCAAAGGTCAGTTGAAAGTGACCAGAGCTATTGGTATTGGATTCCTAAAAAAAGCAGCATTTAATGAGGCTCTACTGAAATGTTCCAAATTTATTATGTTTGAACTGCTCCTTATGTTAGCTACATTCCATCTATTGTCCATCACCAGCTTTCCTCAAGTGATCAGTTCTTAGTACTCTCCTCTGATGGGCCTTACTAATACTTTACTAATGAAGAGGTGATTACATGTGTCATGTGGTTCATGGAAAATGTCCCTAGAGGTATTGAGAAAGTTGTTAAGAAAATTGAAGGCTTAGTACCAAAGGTGGAATGGGATTTTGAAGGGATCTACTACTTCAATGTAAGGCCACTTACTGTCCTATATCTGCTAGTTCTGGATGCTCTATATTTATGCTTTTGGCTTGGTTTGATGTGAACGCATCAAGTGCAATCCAATTTGACTTCAGGAAAGGATTGAGCATCAAATGACTTTGGTCAAACTCGATTAAAAAATGTGGTTTCAAAGCTTAAACGGGAAGACGATGCAGATCAAGTGGCTTCAACATGAAAAAGTAAATGCCGTCAAAAATTGTAGGAACTTGTGCGCCAGTCCAAGTCTGCCGACCTTTTCTCCTACGCCGCCATTGTACCCCATTTACATCGTTGGCGTTCAAACGGCGTTGAACTATCACAGAATCGAATTTCTAAACACCGCTTTGAAGGCTGCCAGCTTACATGATTTAGGTCGTCGGCTTTGAAATATAGGCCGTTAGCCTTCGTTGATGAAACTTGTGCTTTTTTTTGTGTCTTTTTGTTTTCCTTTGTTCTATTATATATAGGTCTTGGCTTTGTTTTAGGAAGATAGACATTTTATGATATTTCCCTTGTGAAAATCTTCCCCTCTATAGTTTCGAGAGTTCTTGTGATAAGAACTTATATTGCATCTATTGCAATGGTTTATGAATATTGAGAGTTTTTATTCCTTTATTCATGTTTGTTGATTGAATCATTGATTCTCTTAACATTATAATTTGATTTGTAATTCGTGAAATCTATTGGATTACGATTCTCATTACGATCTAATCTGATTTTGTGATTTGTGTGTTATAACGAATTATGATGTCATCCATATCTTTATGTTTTCTTAGTTTTATTTATCTATTACACAAAAACCTAAAAAAAGATCCTTTCTTTTCTTGTATGAGTTTTAAAGAAATATCCTATCTTTCTTGGTGATTTGGTTGATTTTCTTGATGACAAGAAGGAAGAACCCTAAATCTCGAAGGAAAGAATTTCTGAACCCCTTGGATTCATATCATTTGGTATCAGAGCTCTTGGTTCGGTGCACTTCAAATCGATAAGTTGTCATATCATCTTGATTTACATTTTTTTTGGATTTGGGGGTTGAATTTGGTTGCGAAAGATTTGTGTTGTTGGTGAATTGTGGGTGTGGTGTTTTTAGGGCTAATTGATATATTGTTGAAATCATGTTGAGACACTATGAATATTTGAGAAATCCTTATGATAAAGGTAGTTATGAATATCATGCATGGAATTTTTATAATGGTAAATCAAGGCATGTTGAAAGCAATAATAGGAGAAATTTTTGTGATGAATCTCATAGACAACGTGAGATACGAACTATGAAACGAGATTTAAATTAGGTGATGAAAACTATAGATGATTGGCTGGAGAAGTTTAGTTTTGAAAAGGCATTAAAGAATTTAGAGAAGCCAACAGTGAAGGTTCTTAGGGTTGAGCCAAAAATTGCAGCTTTTAATGACAAGAAGGTTGAAAAGATTAAAAAGGTTGATAAAATTATTGACGAAAGTTCACCTAAGAACGAAGAAGCTAAGATTGTGATTGCTGACGAAGTGAAGGTAGATGGTGATAATGGGAAGATGGAAGAGGCGAAAACTATTGAAATTCCTATGGTGCAATCCGAGGAAGAAAAGACCGTTGTTTCTGCTATTTCTTCTCATTTGTAGGTTCAGGACACTCTTGTCATCAAGAGAAGCTATTTCAAGCTCGATGTGTGGTGCAAGAGAAGGTTTGTAAATTAGTTATTGATGGAGGTAGTTATGCCAATGTGGTTTCCCAAGATTTTGTGAGGAAAATGAACTTGCAGGTGATTTTACATCCAAAGCCATATAGCCTTCGATGGTTGACTTCTCCATATGTTTTACTACACATATATAAATAGGCACATGTTTCCATTACAATGGGAGAATATTCTTATACTATAACATGTGATGTAGCTCCTATGGATTGTGCATAAGTTTTGTTGGCTAGACCATGGTAGTATGATAGGCGAGTTATCTATGATGGATATCAAAATACCTATAAGATCCAGAAAGATGGTAAGACTTTCTTATTGCTTCCAATGACTTTAGCTGAAGCTCAAGATGAGAGATACGAGCATATTTGGGTTAAAAGTCAAAGGAGTTTATCTGTGTTTCCTTGTAGGTCTTCCAAGACAAGATAGAAATCGCTTCAGAAGCTCCAGGAAGGAGATCCGAGGTCGAATCTTTTCTAAGAAGGGGAGAATGATGCGAACGCATCAGGTGTAATCCAATTTAACTTCAGGAAAGGATCGAGCATCAATTGACTGGTCAAACTCGATTAAAAAATGGTGTTTCAAAGCTTAAATGGGAAGACGATGTGGATCAAGTGGCCTCAACACAAAGGAGTAGAAGCTGTCAAAAACTGTAAGAACCTATACGCCGGTTTAGGGCCACCAGCCTTTTCTCCTACGTTGCTAGTGTATCCTATTTACACCGCCGATGTTTAGATGGCGTTAAACTATCACAAAATCAAAAGCCTACATGATTTTGTTTGCCGACTTTGTAATATAGGCCGCTAGCCTTCGTTGGCGAAACTTGTGTTTATTTTTTTTTTTTGTATCTTTTTGTTTTCCTTTATTCTATTATATATAGGTCTTGGATTTGTTTTAGGAAGATAGAATTTTTATGATATTTCCCTTGTGAATATCTTCTCCTTTGTGACAATTTTGAGAGTTATTGTGATAAGAACTTACATTGCATCTATTGCAGTGGTTTATGAACATTGAGAGTTTTCATTCATTTATTCATGTTCATTGATTGAATCATTGATTCTCTTGACGTTGTGATTGGATTTGTAATTCGTGGAATCTATTGGATTATGATTCTCATTACGATTTAGTTTGATTTTGTGATTCGTGTGTTATATTGAATTACGATTTCATTCATATCTTTACGTTTTCTTAGTTTTATTTATCTATTATACAAAACCCTAAAAAATGATCCTTTCTTTTCTTGTATGAGTTTTAAAGAAAGATCCTATCTTTCTTGGTGATTTAGTTGATTTTCTTGATAACAAGAAGGAAGAACCCTAAATCTTGAAGGAATGAATTTCTAACCCCCTTGGATTCATATCATGGTCCTCAATTATGTGAGTTGCTAAAGCCATTGGAGGATATGCTTGAACAAAATGTGGTCTTAAGAACTGCTATAATTGATGGACTAATGCTTGTTTATCGGTATGATGATGATATAAATATGTTTTGGAGAAGGTTATTGATGATTGTCACGCCCCAAAGAGTACCCTAGATGTGGCGGTCTACCATATACGGTATTAAAACTTAAGAATGACTTCCCGAAGTCATGCAAAGGCTTCAATACCATATGTAAGGTGTCTATCACAACAATAGGAGACACCGGTGGGATGTGTAGTTCGAGATAGTAAATATAACATACAAGAAATCAAGATAAATATCTAACTTCAATATAATAAAAATATAGTCCTTACGTCATCTTAGGGGCATTTTCTCGATAAATCTCCAAAGAACATAATATCAGCTTAGCCTTTCACATAAGGAAACAATACTAAATCCAAAAGATATTAAAGGATATCTAGCATAAGATCTTCAAAGGATTTCCAGAAGCTTCCCAAAACATTATCCCACTCAGGTATATGAAGTCTTCAAGCATAAGAGATATTAGTCATGTTTCAACAAAAGTCTATTGGGGTGTAAGCTTAACTAGCTTAGTGAGAATATTCCTGGATTAACATACTTATATCAATAAATTCTAACAAGTTATTAAACAAGCATACGAATGCATTAAGCAAATGAGTAAGCAATACATATGATCTACCGGAAATCATATGTTTTGAATAGATTTACCCCTCCATTTGCATTTACCCCTCCATCTTTGAAATTCAACTTATGTAGTTTATTTCTGGTTCCTACTTGCCTATTCTGAAATAGTTCTTTCCGGCTCCTATTTGCCCATCCTTATATAGTTCTTTCAGGCTCCTATTTGTCCATCTTGCAGACTTACGGCTCCCGCGAATCCCACTACTATACTCTTGTCCCATCGAGTCTAGTAGCTAATGAAATGAGACTAGCTACGTGATATACAAGAATCAATTAATGTATAACTCGAAATATGTAATTAAGGTAATTTAAGGTGATCACAGAATTTGCAGACACTCTAGCATAATAATAATAAAACACAATTTGATTAACAACAATTCATATCACGCCCCAAGGGTACCCTAAACGTAGCAGTCCGCTACATACAGTATTAAAACTTAAGAATGGCTTCCGAAGTCATGCAAGAGTTTCAACACCATATGTAAGGTATCTATCACAACAAAGGAGACATCGATGGGATGTATAGTTCGAGATAGTAAATACAGCGTACAAAAAATCTAGATAATCATCCAATTTAACATTAAGAGAATATAATCCTTACATAATCTTAGAGGTTTTCCCCTATAATTCTCTAATCAATCATAATATCAACTTAATCTTTCTCATAAGAAACAATACTAACACCAAAATATATTAAGGATATTAAGCCTAAGATCTTCAAAGTATTTCCAGAAGCTTTTCCAAAACATAATCCCACTCGAGTATATGAAGTCCTCGGGCATAAAAGATATTGGTCCTGTTACATCAAAAGTCTATCCGAGTATAAGCATAACTAGCTTAGTGAGAATATTCCCGAATCAACGTACTTGTATAAATAATTTCAAACAAGTTATTAAACAAGCATATGAATGCAAAAAAAAAAGCAAGTGATCAAGTAATACATATGATCTACCAGAAATCATATGTTTGAATGGATTTACCCCTCCATTCAAGGTTAGGTGTTTAAGGCTCTTTAAAACCTATCTTTAAAATTCAACTTATGTAGTTTATTTCAGGCTCCTACTCGCCCATTTTGAAACAATTCTTTCAGGCTCCTAATCGCTCATCTTACAGATTTGTGGCTCCCGCAAACCCGCTACTATATTCTTGTCTCATCGACTACAGTAGCTCATGACATGAAACTAACTACGTGATATGCATGAATCAATTAATATAATTCATAATATATGATTAGAGTAATTTAAAAGTGATCACAAAATTTGTACACACTCCATCATAATAATAGTAAAACATAAGTTAATTAATAATGATTCATGTCTCGGTATGCTTAGCATTCTTTCAACCAATATTATCATAAATAATTCATTTCATCTTTTCCTACTTCTAGTGCCTCTAGCTATAAGCACAACCAAGTACGTAAAAGGTAAGAAATAAACTCACTCGGCCATGATGACACTTCTTTCTTATGGAGGAGTCGATCGGAAATTCTACTAATCGGAATAATCCTCCGGATATGAATACTCCTCCTTGGGATCACCTAATTAAGAAGAATACCCATAATGAGTATTTCTTGTTGATTCTATGGTACTTATCAAAAACTATGTCATAAGATTGTTAAAATTCGCATGAAAGGTAATTCCAACTTAAAATGGCCATAACTTGATCATTTTAACTCGGAATTGTGCAAATAATATACCGTTTTCTGCCTACTCGAAAAGATCTATCCATTTATAAGGTTATTTTTATAAAAAAAAGCCATTTGGGTTGGAAAATACTATGGTACATAATAGTTACGAATTTATAGTTCACAAATTATGATTTTTTTGAACTTTACTTTACTCAAAAGTTCTTAAGCAAAATATATGGATATATATATATATATATATAGTGGAAAAAAATCCTTTGAACATATATATACACTCATATTGTATGCAGATTTTTGTAGTGTTGTCTCAATATTGATATTTCATAAACAATTTGTCTTTAAAGGTTTTAAAAGATAAAACTTTTGAAAATATCTCCTTTTTGAATTGTTAGAAGGAAAACTAAAATATATTTGAGTTGTTATGAGTAAATGTTTTTCTATTAAATTTCATTTTCTCACTTTTCAAAAGTAAATTCATTCCAAAAAATTTTGGTTCTTTAAGTTATCTACCAACTTTATTTCTATTGATTAAAAAATAAGCTTTTCAAAATATCCTTTAGGTTTTTGATGTGGTCAAATATTTGGAGTTGTATTAAATGTATGTTTTCCTCTCATTTTTTTTATATCCTTTTTCTTCTTTAAAAAAAAATAGTTTATCTTTAAAACTTTACTTGCTTGGTAAATTTTATTTTTCTAAGTGAGTTTCTAAGATAGTGAGTTGATTTTACCTTGATTTGAAAAACTTGTTTTATCCTTAATATTTGTCAAGTGGTAGAATAATTCTTTTTAGACAAGTTTATAAGACAAGCTTTCTTAATAAAGATTTGTCAACATTAGAACTTTAGCAAAAATATTCATTTTTAATTTTTGAAAAGAAAATAACAACATATAAGAATTAAGTTTTGAAGAAACTTTTTTAGTATGTAATTTTCAAAGTCTAAGGTGAATCTATTTAAGTTTTATAAAAGATATGGTTGAGTTAAAATCCTTCAATGCTAAAAATTCTTCCTTTATGAAGTATTAAGTTTTGATTTATAAAAGAAATGGGTTCCTTTTACTATTTTGAAGAAATCTACATTACTACTTCTTATAGAATTTATGACTAGCTTATCATTTGAAAAAAAATTTATTAAAAAGAAAACTTAGATCTTCTTGTTGAAAATTCCTTTTATTAAGAAATCTAGTTTACTTTTTTTTTTTTAATTTAAGAAAGAACCCATTTTTTTTTATTTAAGATAACAACATTCTAATCATGCATGAATATGGTTATGTAGCAATGTAAAAGTAAAGATAATACATAATAAGATAGAAAGAAATATTTGTAAGCAAATAAACATAATAAATATGGTCAAGCATTGGGAACCTTAGCTTCATCAAGAAATCCCGATTATGTATTAGGAGCCTTAGCTTCATCAAAACAACCCGGGACTAATAATAGACTAGTCTCAAAAGAAAAGAAAGAAAATCGTTTTGACTTGATATGAACAAGTCTAAGACTAGAATGATTAGTATAACGCCCTAAAATAAGGCATTACAACCCACTACGTGTCCTTTCTTATATAGGACATGCAAAGGATCTAATATCCACAAAAATATCAAATATCACCTGTAAACAAACATAAGGTATCTCATAGGATACGAAACTTGTTAAAAATTAAAACTTGTACTTCATAAAATATAAACTCCTTGTTCAAACATAAAATCCAAGTTAACTTCATAGTTAACAAATTCAATAGAGACTTAATACTATTTACATAAAAATCTTTTCGTGTAAAACTAACAAAAACAACCAACTACAAATCCAAATGATCAAACATGTCTTTTCTTAGAAATTTGATATATAAAGCCTAACTCTCGGCTGGGTAATCTGGTTCACTATCGCCATCCCCGCTATCAAAGAATAAGTCATATTCGGAAAGATCATAAACTATATCTTCTTCACCTATACCTGGAATTTAAAAGAATGAGCGGCGACGCCCGGTACGATAACTCTAATCCAAAAACAATTGCATATGCACATACAATAGATAGGTAATTCATGCAACTTAAACTAATGCAAACAGTCATGCTATTATCTTTCTTAAGCCAACAAAACAACACAGTCCAGTATTAGGTATCCTCTAATCCTGAACTCGGAGTTACTCAGATCCCATTGAAAATCATACAACTGTTTGAAAATAGTGATCATATAGATATGTGGATGAGTGGGTACTCCCTAAACACCTCGAATCTGGAACACCTAATTCTACAGGAATCATATCAAGGCACGAGTCCACTAAGGACAACCTCACACTAAGATCATCAAGGTGCCTCACCAGTATCACTGTTTACCAGGTCTTTACTGGTCAAAGCCTAGCACAATCAACCATACAATTATTAACCCGAATAACAATTAGGTATATTAAGAAATTCTATTCCTATAAGCATTTAATCAATACTAAACTTACAGGCAAAAACAGTAAGTAAGGATTGGTTGTACCTTTCTTAGTTTCAGCAAATTCCAATCTGTATCTTCTAAAAATCCTTTATCGACAACACTCAACCACAATCAAATATCCTGAATCTCTACAACACTTCAATCAATAATGACAATACAACAACAACCCAAATCTCCAAATTCCTATCAACAACATACATATATATAACAAATATGAACACGATATAAACAATTCCCAATGTACTATAACTCCCGAAATCCTAACCTAACAAAGAAAATCACCAAGTTGCACCGTCTAACCCGATCAATCTTCCACAACAATCTATAGAACTCGATAATCCTTCAAAATCCTAATATTATATGACAACAAGAACACATAATGATCATCTAATCACACATTATTCATCTCCATCAAAGAAAAGACGAAACTTACTGATTTAGATCACCAAAATCCAACTCACGTCTACAAATTTGGATCCCAACCAAATCTAAGGTTTCCTTCATGCAAACAAATCACAAAATCCTTAGAATTTGCATGAAATTCGTATAAATTTGATATGAGAACATTATACTTATTTGTTTTAATCACAACATTCACTTCTTATCCAACTGAGACAGATTAAATCCAAGATCTAAATCTTCTCCACGTTTTTCCTTCAAGAACACAACAAAACCTTAAGCAAACTCATATAAATTCGTATTTAATCAATGAGAGAAAGTTAAAATCACTTACTTTGGATTAAAAACACCTTCCGGATGATCCTCTAAGTCTAGATCTCCAAGAACACTCCAAAACTCTCTTATACGAAGAAGAAAATGATAAAAAAAAAATTTTCGAAATAGTCTTTCGCATATCGTATTTATATAAATTTGGTCATACGCCGGCCCTACGCCGATGGCGTAAGTTTAAATCTTGCCGGCATACACCCTACGCTCGCAAAATTTACACGAACACTAGTGGCGTTCATCGGGACTTTGAATTCCCAGAACTTCGATCCTATCACATACGCCGGCACATCCATGCCTTATGTCTGCGGCGTTCCCAGCCGGCGTTAAGATAAACCCTAGTGTACACCGACAGCATTTCATCCAACGTTAAGAAAAACGCTACTGTTCCCTTCATACGCCGTCTCTACGCCGGTGGAGTAGATTCTCTAGAAGACAGCGTACAATCTGTCAAAAATTGCAGAAATCCGAACTTTAACATTTGTTCTACAACTAAACTTAAACCTTTACAATTTACTTGTTTTGACCTTAAACTCATCCTATATCATCTCATGAATCATAAATCATTATTTTTTATCTTTATTTCTGGATATAACAACTAGTCTTAATAAATTGCATGAATTATAAAATAAATTACAAAGCATGAAAATAAATAAATAACAAGTGAGCTTATATGCTATAAAGAAATATATATACATAATATAATAATACTATATAGAAGTTAGATTAGAGCAAAAATAATAATAACAATGATAACAATTAATATAATAACAATAATAACATAATGTAAAATATGAATATGAACAAAAACAAAACATGAACATATTGTTGCTTCTTTAAGTCTCATGAGTCTAAGAAACATACACTAAGCTCATGCTAAGTTATATGAACATGATAAAGAATATGGGTAGGATTTTTACCTAAATGGAGGATTTGAAAAGAAATGAATGGGTAGTGTGTTTGTTATTTTTCTTGAAAATTAGTAGATGGTAGAGAGTGTTTTGAGAAGATAGAGTATTTTGTTTGTTTTGTAATTTTTTGTAAAGAAAAGAAATAATGTGTAAGGTTTGATGTAAATATAGTTGTATTGAAAATATAAAAAGTAAGAAAATAGGTATATAGGTAGTAAGAAATAGGTGTAAGAAAAAGTAGAGATGTGGAATAGTAATGAATAGTAGAAATAGTACTATGAATAGTAGATTAGACAAATAAAATACCGGTAGTAATAAAATATGCGTAAACGAGATATATCTGATATTTTTAGTTACCAAAAAATTCTAAAACTGATATTTTTGAAATCCTTGTTTAATTACGAGTCTTTTTTGTGTTATTGGAATATTTTTATTATTTCGAGCTCCAGGACATGCTTTTCGAGAACTGATCCCGTTTGAGTCTGAGGACACTCGAAATTTACGAATATGATATTTTTATATTACCCTATATAATTACGAACTATTATAAGCCATCAACTCAATTTCGTTTTCTAGGGTTTGAGAACGCAGGATTGCCATAGTTGAAATTGTTTGATTTAATCTTTGTTAACTTTTGAAACTCCGGTTTAATTAGGGTTAGGGTTTAATCTGACTTTATCCTAGAAATTGAGGGGTTTACCTCAGGGATCGACAAGATGGACTTCCTCATGCTCGGATTTTGTGCCGAATGATTAATGAATCTTCTCTTATGAAATCTCGTGATTGAAATTGCTTAAGGTTCGATTTCAACTTGGATCAAACTTTAGGGTTTCGATTCGGTATTCCAAAACCATTTTCGAAAAATTCGGAGGTTTAGAATTCATGTCTCGGTATGCTTAGCATTCTTGTAGCAATATTATCATGCATAATTCATTTTCATCTTTTCCTACTTCTAGTATCTTTAGCTACAAGCATAAACAAGTATGTAAAGGTAGGAGATAAACTCACTCGGCCATATTTGCTATACTCCTTTACTCGTAATGATCCTCCGAATATGGATCCTCCCAAACTTCGTTACCTAAATGAAAGAAATACCTGGAGTGAGTATTTCATGGAATTTCTACTTGAATTCCTAATTCTATTCTAGCGTTTGCGTCAAAATTCGGATATGAGGAAATGCCAACTTAAAATAGCCATAACTTGCTCATTTTAACTCGGAATTTCGCATATTATATACCATTTTCTACCTACTCGAAAAGATCTATCCATTTATAAGGTTATTTTTGTCATAAAAAGCCATTTGGGTTGCAAAACACTTCGGTACAGAATAGTTACGGATTTCTTAGTTCTTAAAATATGATTTTCCAAACTTTTCTTTACTCATAAAATCGTTAAACAAAATACATGGATATTTGTATTGTTGAAAAATCGTTTGAACATATATATATATATATACTCATATTGTATTTATGATTTTTGTAGCGTTGTCTCAATATTGATTTTTTCACAAAACAATTTATCTTTGAGAGTTTTAAAAGATAAAATTTTGATAATTTTTCCTTTTTAAATTACTAGAAGGAAACTTAAAAATTCTTGGGTTGTTATAAATGAGTGTTTTTCTATTATAATTTCATTTTCTAATTTTTCAAAAGTAAATTAATTTCCAAAAATTTGGTTCTTTAAGTTATGTACCAACATTATTTCTAGTGATTGAAAAAATAAGCTTTTCAAAATTTTCCTTAAGTTGTTGGTGTGGTCTAATATTTGGAGTTGTGTTAAATGTACGTTTTCCTCTCATTTTTATATTCTTTTTATTCTTTAGAAAATAAGTTTACCTTTAAAACTTCACTTTCTTGGCAAATTTTATTTCTTTAAGTTGGTTTCTAAAATAGTGAGTTGATTTCACCTTGATTTGAAAAACTTGTTTTATTCATAATATTTATCAAGTGGTGGCATAATCCTTTTAGATAAGTTCATAAGAAAAGCTTTCCTAATAACGAATTATCAATATTAGAACTTAGCAAAGATTTCATTTTAACTTTGAAAAGAGAATAACAAAATTAAAATCTAAGTCTTGTAAAAGCTTTCTTAGTAAGTGATTTTCAAAGCCTATGATGAACCTATTTAAGTTTTATAAAAAATATGATAGGGTTAAAATCTCAAGTTTAATGCTAAATATTATATTTTTATAGAATATTTAGTTCCTACTTATAAAATAAATGAGTTTCCTTTATTATGTGAAGAAATCTTCATTACAAATAATTTAAAATTTATGATTAGTTTGTCTAAGCTTTTGAAAAGAATTTATTAAAAACAAAACTTAGATCTCTTGTTGAAAAATCCTTTGTTAAGAATTTTAGTGTTCTTTTTTTTTTTGGTTTAAGAAAGACCCTTTTTTTTATTTTTTTATTAAGACAACAAGATTCTAATCATGCATGAATATGATTATATAGCAATGAAAAAGTAAGAATAATACATATCAAGATAGAAATAAATATATAAGCAAATAAACATAATAATATGGCCAGGTATTGGGAACCTTAGCTTCATCAAGGTATCCCAATCAAGTGTTAGGAGCCCTAGCTTCATTAAGGGTTCTCGAGACTAAGAATAGACTAGTCCCAAAAGAAAAAGAAAAGAAATAAAAAAAAAAATCATTTTGACTTGATAAAGATAAGTCTAAGACTAGAAAGACTAGTCTTAATAATTTGCATGAAATAAGTAAATAAATTGCAAAGCATGAATAAATAAGTAAATGTTATGTTAGTTAGCTCATATGCTCTAGGAATATATATATATATATATATATACACATAAATATATTTACTAACATATAGGAGTTAGACTGGGATAATAACAACATAATAACAATAATATAACAAAATAATATAATCAAAATTTTTGGCATGTGCAAGAATGAAACATGAACATGCTGTTGCTTCTATAACTCATATGAGCTTTATGAAACAACACTATAGTCATGCTAAGTTATATGATATAGGAAAAATAAAAGTAAGATATTTTTACCTAAATGTATGTATTTGATGAAGAAAGAAAGCGATGGTTGTAAGAATATGTGGGTAGTGATATGTGGAAGATGGTGTTTGTGTAGAGGAAAGAAAGTTAGGAAGAGTATTTTGGGAGAAAAAAATTGGAGAGAGAAGTTGAGAAATGATTTTAGTAGAGTTTTGTTGTGCGTATGAGATGTGTGTGAAGAATGAAGGAGGGAGGGGTATTTATAGGAAAAGTTAGAAGAAAATTGTAGTTAATTAAATAAAAAAAAAGAAAAAAATTGATGGCATGAAAGAAAGAGTAATTAAAAATTAATTTTAGAAGAAAAGTGTAAGAGAAGTTTAGCAATATGTGGTGTAGAATTTTTATGGGAAAAGAAAATTATAAGAAATAGGTATATAAGTTGTAAGAATAGGTAGTACCAAAAAGTAGAGATAGATGAATAGTTATGAATAGTAGAAATAGTATTATGAATAGTAGACTAGACAAATAAAATATTGGTAGTAATAAAAATATGCATAAACGAGCTATATCTGATTTTTTAGTTATTGAAAAATTATGAAACTGATATGTTTGAAATCCTTGTATAATTATGAGTCTTTTGGTGTTATCAAAATATTTTTATTATTTCGAGCATCAGCGCACGTTTTTCCCGAATTGATCCCATTCGGGTTAAAAACGAATCGAATTTTGGCAAATCTGATATATTTAAGCTATCTTATATTATTCTGAGCTACAATCCATCATTAACTTATTTTTATTGTTCTCAGGTTTCGAGCATGGGATTGCCGGAGTTGAAATTGCTAGATTGCCTTGATCTTTGTTGACTTTTGAAATTCCGGTTTGACTAGGATTAAGGTTTAATCCAACTTTACCCTAGAAATTGAGGGGTTTACATTAGGGATCGCATATATGAATTGTCTCATGTTTGGGCTTTGAGTTGAACAATTATTGAATTTTCCATTTTTGTTTTTGAAGATTCTTTTTTCCTTAAGGCCATGAAATCCCGTGTTTGATATTGTTTAGGGTTCGATTTTAACTTGGGTTAATTTTTTAGGTTTTGATTCGGTGTTTTAAATTCCAAACTATTTTCTAAGAATTGCAAAAAATTCAAGTGTTTAAAATGATGATATCGAGCCCTTGGAGATTACAACCTTGACAATATTTCCTACCATTTTGAATCTTGGGACCATAAAAATTTGCTAGTTTATACATTGTTATGGTATGAAAAGAGGGTTTAGCACCTTAAATTCAAGATGCTATTAACAATCTCATTGTTCGACAACTTGAGAGAACCGAGTGGGGTTGGTGCAAACAAAAGCTTGGAGCAAACGCCCATCTTGTAGTGTCTCTTGTTGTTTGCAAAGCCGAAGCTGCAGTACTCGAGATTCCTCTTTACAAGCATATTGCTAATGCCGATGGAAATGATGGTGATCTTGGACCAGAGGTTAAACAGGAAATGACTGGGAATAAAAAGTCCGATTTTGAGCTGGATGCGGATGGGCCTCTCTTTATCTATATACCTGATGATAATGAAGAGATTTTTGGTATTAATAGAGGAGACATTTGTCTGTTGGAGAAGGTGAGAGAAGGATATTCGTACCATAACTGTTTGCATTATTATTAGGAACATGCAGAGATGTGTTTATGCAATTCTTAAGGGCTCCATGTTCAATACTTACGAAGTGATGAAGCTTGAAGATGAATCTTAGATCTCTCCTGCAAGTTTTCGTGAAAAACTTCAAGACCTAGCTTCCAGAATAAAGACTAAAGTGGTCAATCATTTGGTAGATCACCGTGTTTCTACTTTTAGCATGACACTTGTGAAGAGGAAGTATGAGTTTGAGAGGTCGGATGTATCATTTGATTTGAATGGACTGGCTAACCCCTATGTTATAAGCCAATATTTCTTGACTCAAATACAAAAGAAAATGTCGGCTCTAAAATGGTTCGAACAATTCAAGATTTCCTTCATCACATGGGAGATGCCAAATGTGTTGAAGTTCGGAGTTTGCGACAAGGATTGCTTGTTTGATGATGCTCTCGGAAATTGTTTTGTGAATGCCACTGATATAAAAGATGGAAAAATAAATGAGATTACTAGCAAAGGAAGGAAATTTTGAAACGAGCAGTCTACGAGCCAAGTATTTAGTTCATTGCACTGTTGAACTAAAGGATATTGCTATTTATTTAACCCTTGAGGACAAGGGTTTTTGAAGGGATGGAATTGTTGTAGGATAAAAATTATATGGGTTTCTATTTTGTAATTAATTATATTAGTATTTAGATATATTATAAGAAATAAAAAATAAAAAATAAAAAATAAAAATAAGAACACATGTGTTTGCACATATAAATAGTTTTAGAATATTTTAATGTTTTTTAGTCTCTTGTTTATTAGGTCTTGATACGACTATATATTCATGTACAGCTTATTCTAAAGAAAGTAAGAAGAAAAATATTATCCTGATATTGTGTATTCGTTTTTTGCATCTGAAATTCCAAAATCTACTTATATTTGAATAGATTTAGCTTATATTCGAGTTGGATTTATTTTCTATACTTTATTAATTGATTAAATTACTTGTTTGAATTTCCACCACACTTCAAAAGATATTTTATTTTTAAAAGTCAAAATGTTGTACAGTTCTCTGTTTGGGGCCATCTTTATTTGCTTAAACGATCAAGTGATTTGGCTCATAGTTTGAGGACAAATTGTCCTGATGGGGCCAAAGTGAAGTGTTTGTTGTTAAATTTTAATATAGTGAATTAAGGAAATGATCTAGAGTTGCGTTGCCCAATAATTTGGTTTTACTTGACAGAAAATTGGAAAATGTTTCTTGAGATTTGTGGCTTTGTTTGGTCGAAAATGCCTTTTTATTTTATTTTATTCTGTCTTTTTGGATTCTAGTTTTTTAGGTTGGGAATGGCTTCTCTATTAACTTTCTCTAGCTCCTCAATACCATAATTTATCTTTTCCTAATATTAGAAAAATAAATTAAAAAAATCTTATTAAAATAATTGACGGCTAGAACGATGGATTTCCTTGTTGTGAATATCTAGTGAATGCATTCGTCGTGTTGTGATATCGTTCTACTTCTAGCTAACGTTCTAGAACTTTATGCAATTCTCTTTTTCATTCAGCATGAGTGATGAGAAAACATCCAAGGATTCATTACATATTCCAGTTGGACTAATTACTCGAGCTAAGGTAAAGTGGATGAGAGAAGCTTTGGGAACATTCCTTGAGAAGACTTGGAAAAATCACGCTTTACATAGAGATTTCATTAAAGATTTACCATTGGACAACAATCCGAAGTTTGTTAACCTTATACAAATCAAGGTAGAAGACTCAAGCTACAATTGCTCTGATCAAAGTCCTACGCCGACATCTTGAACTTCAACATTGTTAGCATTTCACCAGCATTAAATCAACACAGAAAGCAATTCCTTAACGACGGCATCAACATGCCAGTGTATTTCGTCAACACCACCGGCGTACTTGCTTGAAGAAGTTCACAAAACCACAAATTCTAACACTGCTTCAAATGATGGCACAACTTTGTTCCTACGCTGCCAGTGTTTGTTTATACACCACTGGCATTCTTGGCTAGTGTACACTGGGCGCCAATTTTTATTTTGTGACTTTTGGTTTGCTCCTGTTAATTTGCATATATTGGTGGACTTCCTTTGTAAAAGACAATTAACTTTTGAATGAAAATATTTGAGAGAGTTTTTTCTTTTGGTTTCATTGAGAACTTGTGATCTTATCGAGATTAACTTCTTGTGGCGATCCTTTGATTTATACCTTTTGTTCTAATCTGAAATACGAATTAGGGTAAAAGGTTCCATCCTTGTATATCTTTGGTTCGGGTTTGAAATA
This sequence comes from Combretum micranthum, assembly GCA_024138025.1. Lineage (NCBI taxonomy): Eukaryota > Viridiplantae > Streptophyta > Magnoliopsida > Myrtales > Combretaceae > Combretum > Combretum micranthum. Next base: position 1,185,011 of record JAMXBD010000027.1, read on the forward strand.
CAATTTTGGGTCAAGATCCATCCTACGATCTGATAGCTAACCTTTAGTGTCACACCTTGGAGGGTACCATAAACGTGGCAGTCCGCCGCATAATATTAAAGCTAATGAATGACAACCTTAGTCATGCAAAAGCTTTGATATCACGTGCAAGGCGTGCTTCTAAGATAGTAGGAGACTCAAAGCGGTATTACGTTTAAGCAGATAATAAAAGCATGCAAGAACTTATAAAGGTAAACATGTAATAATCATTAAGATAAAAGTTTCTTACAACTTCTTAGGGGCATTCCCCCGTTCTAAAAGCCTTGCTCAAACTGAGTCATCTTCAAAATATACATGAATATAACATAAATCTACTATAGAGATTTCTCTTAGAAGTCTACATCCAAAACTAAATATATAAACTTCTTCCAAATACTCCTAGTAGCTTTGGCTCATACTTAACAAAAGGGGCTCCTTGGTGCTTACTATAAGTAATCAAACTGTAACAAAAAGCTATAGAGGTATAAGCAAAACTAGCTTAGTGAGATAATTCCCTTCTTCAAATCATTTCCATAAAACATACAAGAGTTTTAGATAATCATATGGGAATGCATCAATTACATGAGCAAACAAAATATACATGATTAACTGGAAACCATGTGTAGCATAGATTTTACGCCCTCCATGTTGGGGGTTGGGTGGTTACCGGCCCACACGATCATCAACGGTTGCAGACTTACCGGCTCTTACTTGTCCTATAGACTTTCCGGCTCCTACTAGCCCATGTAGACTTTCTGACTCCTACTAGCTCATGTAGACTTTTTGGCTCCTACTAACTCATGTAGACTTTTTGGCTCCTACTAGCTTATGTAGACTTTTTGGCTCCTACTAGCTACCACTACGACTCCTCGTTTCCCCACACGAAGAATAGTAGCGAAAAATAAATGTGACTCACTGTTACAAAAGAGCCAACGGTCCAAAGTTTAGATCCGAATCAACATGAAGACCAAGTGGCAACCATGGAAACTCAAAGAAATTCAAGTCCAATAAGTTTTCCTCAAGGACCAATCACAAGAGCTAGAGCTAAGAAGATTCAACAAGCCTACAATAATCACTTCCAAGGCTTACTAGAGCATGCCAAGGATGAATCACAAGGTTATCAAGGCTTTGGAACAAGGATGGAGCAAGTATACATCAATATTTTTCAAGTAATCATCAAATAGAGCCAAGGAAAGCTGATTTGTGCAGAGAAGCAAGAATGGCCGCCAGCCATTCTCCCATGGCCGCCGGCCATGACTCCCCTAGCCAATTTTTCGAACTTTACAATTTTGCTCCAGAATGCTCATGGCCGCCTGCCATCTTTGATTGGCCGCCAGCCAACATTTAGGGCGTATTGAATTCATTGTTTTGACGTTTTGTTTTCATTGTTTGAGTTATATAAACCCTATTTGGGTCCTTGTATAAGATAGATTATTGTTGAATGAAAAACCAAAGCTTTTTTCTTGAATTCTTTGTGTTTTTGATTTAGAATACATGCTAAAGGAACATTCAAAGGAGTTTTGAACGCCTTCTTTGTGGAGTGTTTCGGAGATAGGGCTGACCTTGTTCTATCTATTTAGATCAAACACTAAGACAAACCTATTTCTAATCCATCTTAGGGATTGACTACCGATAGAATTCGTGGGTTTTCGTATTACTGTGCTGGGGGTTCATAATATCCAAAAGGGTTCTCACGCGTGATTGCGAAGGTTCTCGCATCATTGAATGTTACAGAAGAGCTAACGTTCCAAAGTTTAGATTCGAATCAACATGAAGACCAAGTGGCAACCATGGACACTCAAAGAAATTCAAGTCCAATAAGTTTTCCTCAAGGACCAATCACAAGAGCTAGAGCTAAGAAGATTCAACAAGCCTACAATAATCACTTCCAAGGCTTATTAGAGCATGCCAAGGATGAATCACAAGGTTATCAAGGCTTTGGAACAAGGATGGAGCAAGTATACTTCAATATTTTTCAAGTAATCATCAAATAGAGCCAAGGAAAGCTGATTTGTGCAGAGAAGCAAGAATGGCCGCCAGCCATTCTCCCATAGCCGCCGGCCATGACTCCCTTGGCCAATTTTTCGAACTTTACAATTTTGCTCCAGAATGCTCATGGCCGTCTGCCATCTTTGATTGGCCGCCAGCCAACATTTAGGACGTATTGAATTCATTGTTTTGACGTTTTGTTTTCATTGTTTGAGTTATATAAACCCTATTTGGGTCCTTGTACAAGATAGATTATTGTTGAATGAAAACCAAAGCTTTTTGCTTGAATTCTTTGTGTTCTTGATTTAGAATACATGCTAAAGGAACATTCAAAGGAGTTTTGATCGTCTTCTTTGTGGAGTGTTTCGGAGATAGGGCTGACCTTGTTCTATCTATTTAGATCAAACACTAAGACAAACCTATTTCTAGTCCATCTTAGGGATTGATTACCGATAGAATTCGTGGGTTTTCGTATTACTGTGCTGGGGGTTCATAATATCCAAAAGGGTTCTCACGCGTGATTGTGAAGGTTCTCGCATCATTTGGTATCAGAGCTTTGGCTCTAGATCAGGTTATATCTTTCTTTTCATCTATCTTTTGTTTTCTTTGAATTTAAATTCGAAAATCAATCAAAAAGATTGCATCTTTATTCCTTTAGATCATAAAGCTCACATCTTGATTCTTGTAAGAACAAAAAGTTCATATCTTTATCTTGTTATACATCATAAAAGATTCGTCCTTTTGATCTTTTGAGTGTCATCGGTCCAGATCTATAGGGAAACACAAGTTAGGGTTTCGAAATCTTTGAATTTGTGATTTGAGTTGATAAAAAAAAAAAATTCGAAAATTGATATATATAAAAGAAGAGAGAGAGAGAGAGAGAGAGAGGGAAAGAAAAGGATTCTTTTTGTGACACTCATATAATCTCAGATCTGAATTTCTTGGAATCGTTCTAAAATGTGATTCAATTAAGAACGCGAAAGAAAACAAGCTTGAGAGGTGTGAGGAATACCCGAGTGATATATCTTATTCCTGAGAAAACACGAGTGGACAACTCCATCTAATAGAGTGCAAACACGAAAGGGAGCGTTTGTGAGGAAATTTTTTTTTAACATGTGTTGATTTTTGCAGGAAATAATGTCAGGAAAGGGTATTGATGTTGGTAAGGATGATGGAGGAAGAGAAGGGGGTTTGATGCAAGATGCTAGGGCTTCGGAATATAGACGCTTGACTGAAATGTTACTAAATATGAAGGAGTCTATAGAAAATATTAATTTGAGGCTATAGGTTGTAGAGAAAAAGGAGCCGAGTTCTAGTAGAGTAAAAGGAGTTATAATTTCCTCGCCCAGGTAGATGAAGTTGGGGATATTAATGATTATGTGGAGGAAGAATTTGAGGATAGTGCCACCATGATAGCCAATAGAAGAGGAAGAGGTGGTAGAGGTGTAGGAAGAGGCCGAATGCAGGAAGGTTATATTACTGGTCGAAATAGGTGGAATGAAGACTATGTAGATAGAGATTTGGGTAATATTAAATTGAAACTTCCTATATTTCAGGGCAAGTCCGATCCAGAGGCTTATTTACAATGGGAGAAAAGAGTTGATCTGATCTTTGATTGTCACCAATATAGTGAAGAGAAAAAGGTGAAGTTGGTTGTAACTCAGTTTCAGGATTATGCTATTTCTTGGTGGGATCAATTGGTGACTAGCAGGAGGAGGAATCTGGTGTATCCTATTGACAATTGGACCGATTTGAAGGCCGTCATGAGAAAGAGATTTGTTCCCAAATATTTTCAAAGGGAATTGATTCAAAGGTTATAATTGTTGAAGCAAGGTAGTAGGAGTGTGGAGGACTACTGCAAAGAGATGGAGATGATTTTGACTAGGGCTGATTTAGTAGAAGATGAGGAGACCATCATGGCACGTTTCTTGTGTGGTTTGAACAAAGAGATTGCCGACAAAGTAGATTTGCTACATTATGAAGAATTGGAGGAAATAGTACATCTTGCTATTAAAATTGAGAAGCAACTCCAAGGCAAAGGTTCAACCAGGTATGTGTCCAAATCATCTTCCACTTATAATAATTCTTGGAAAGGGTATGGAAAATTTGAATATAAAAGTGGAAATAAGTCTACAGTGGATGTAGCAAAAAGGTAAGCCTAGTGGGGATTCATCTGAGAAGCCTAAAGTCCTTGATCAGAAGGGTAGGAATAGAGATATCAAATGTTGGAAGTGTCAAGGTGTAGGACACATTAGTAGGGAATGTCCTAATAGGAGGACTATGGTGGTTAGAAATGGTGAAGTTGTCACTGATGATGAGGGAGATGATGGTGACAATGGAGATGACAACATGCCCGAATTGGAAGATTGTAGTGATGAGGGAAGTGTTGAGGAGCCAGTGACGGGTGATATTTTTGTTACCAGGCGTGCACTTAACACACAGCTGAAGGAGGAATGTCATGAGGAGCAGCGAGAGAATTTATTCCATACTCGATGCCATGTGCAAGGGAGGGCATGCAGTGTGATTATTGATGGAGGTAGTTGTACAAATGTGGTGAGTACACTTCTAATTACTCGATTGGGATTGCCTACAGTTTCACATCCTAGACCATACAAGCTTCAGTGGCTCAGCGACTGTGGCGAGGTGAAGGTAAATAGGCAAGCTTTAATTTCTTTTTCCATTGGTAAATATCATGATGAAGTGTTATGTGATGTTGTTCCTATGCATGCTGGAGATATCTTATTAGGTAGACCTTGGCAATTTGATAGGAAAACAATGCATGATGGTTACTTAAATAGATATACTTTTACCAAAGATGGAAGAAAAACCACTTTGTCACCACTATCCTCTAAAGAAGTGTATGAAGATCAATGTAAATTGGAGAGGATAAGAGAGGAGGCCGAAAGAAAAGAGCGTGAAGAGAGAAAAAGCATTCTTGAGGGAGAGAAAAATAAGAGTGCAAACAAAAGAGCGTTGAAGGTGAGTGAGTGAAAGAAAAGAGAGGAGTGAAAAGCAAAATAAAGAACGGCCTAGAGAGCAAAATAATAAGAGTGTGAGTTTGATTGCTAGGACAAGTGAGGTTAGGCATGCGTTGAAAGCCAGTAGGCCTATATTTGTACTTTTGTACAAAGGGGCTTGTTTGGCCACTAATGATATTAACCCATCTTGCCTAGTGTGTTTTCTGATTTGTTGCAGGAATTTGAAGATGTGTTTCCAGAAGAGATGCCTAGTGGACTTCCACCAGTGAGGGGCATAGAGCATAAGATTGACTTCATTCCTGGAGCTACCATACCCAACCGACCTGCCTATAGGACTAATCCTAGTGAGGCAAAGGAGATTCAAAAGCAGGTTGAGGAGTTGCTGGAGAAGGGGTATGTGAGGGAGAGCTTAAGTCCTTGTTCGGTTCCTGTAATCTTAGTACCTAAGAAGGACGGGACTTGGAGAATGTGTGTAGACTGCAGGGCCATCAATAAAATCACTGTAAAGTATCGTCATCCTATCCTAGGTTAGATGATATGTTAGATGAATTGTATGGTTCTGTTTGTTTACAAAATTGATTTAAATCAGGTACTATCAAATACGCATGCAAGTAGGAGATGAATGGAAAACTGCATTTAAGACTAAATATGGTTTGTATGAATGGCTTGTTATGCCTTTGGTCTTACAAATGCACCTAGTACTTTTATGCGTTTGATGAATCATGTGCTGCGTGAATACTTAGGTAAATTTGTTGTGTATTTTGATGATATTTTGATTTACTCTAAGTCTTTGAATGATCATGTTGTGCATGTGAAACTGGTTTTGGCAAAACTAAGGGAGGAAAATTATTTGCAAACCTTAAGAAGTGTAGTTTTGCATGGATAAGGTTAATTTTCTTGGTTTTGTTGTGTCTAGTCATGGAGTGGAGGTTGATGAAGAGAAGGTTAGAGCCATTAAGGAGTGGCCTAGACCTAAGACAGCTAGTGAGGTGCGGAGTTTTCATGGACTTGCTGGATTTTATAGAAGATTCATCAAGGATTTTAGTACTATTGCTGCACCATTGAATGAGCTTGTTAAAAAGAATGTTGGATTTACTTGGGGTGATACACAAGAACATGCCTTTAATGAACTTAAAGAAAAATTGTGTAATGCACCATTGCTTGCTTTACCTGATTTTGACAAAACTTTTGAGATTGAATGTGATGCTAGTGGCATAGGAATTGGAGCTGTTTTAATGCAGGACCACAGGCCACTAATGTACTTTAGTGAAAAGTTGAGTGGAGCGCATTGAAGTATCCAACATATGATAAGGAGTTGTATGCCTTAGTTCGAGCCTTACAAACATGGCAACACTACCTTTGGCCTAAGGAGTTTGTCATACATACTGATCATGAAAGCTTGAAACATCTGAAAGGTCAAGATAAGCTGAACCGGAGGCATGCCAAATGGGTGGAATTCATTGAGACATTCCCATATGTGATCAAATACAAGCAAGGTAAGGAAAATATTGTTGCTGATGCACTTTCCAGGAGGTACTTTACTTAACTCTCTTAGTACTTCTTTACTAGGTTTTGAGTTAGTAAAAGATTTGTATCCAACGATGTTGATTTTTCTGAATTTTTAATGCTTGTGTTGATGGGACTGGAATAAATGATTATTTTGTCCAATGGATTCTTGTTTAAAAGAATAAATTGTGCATTCCTAAAGGATCGATTAGAATTGTTGGTTAAGGAAGCACATGGAGGGGGCTTAATGGGGCATTTCGGGGTAGATAAGACCTATGATATGCTGCATGAACATTTTTTCTGGCCTGGCATGAGACATGATGTGCATAAAATTTGTCAACATTGCATTACATGTAAGGAGGCTAAGTCTAAACTACAACCACATGGATTATATACACCATTACCTGTTCCTGATGAACCTTGGACTGCTGTGTCTATGGATTTTGTACTAGGATTGCCTAGGACTAGGAAAGGACATGATAGTATTTTTGTGGTGGTTGATAGGTTTAGTAAAATGGCTCATTTTATTCCATGTCATAAAACTGATGATGCTACATTCATTGCTGATTTGTTCTTTAGAGAGGTAGTGCGTTTGCATGGCATACCTAAAAGCATTGTTAGTGATAGGGATGTAAAATTTTTGAGTCATTTCTGGAGAGTTTTGTGGGGAAAGTTGGGGACTAAGCTCATGTTTTCAACTACCTGTCACCCACAAACGGATGGACAAACGGAGGTGGTAAATCGACTTTGATTCAATTGTTAGGGCAATAATAGAGAAAAACATTAGGACTTGGGAGGATTGCCTACCTTTTGTGGAGTTTGCATATAATAGGGCTATTCATAGCACTACTCATTGTTCTCCATTTGAGATTGTTTATGGTTTTAATCCACTATCTCCTATTGATTTATTGCCATTACCGCCTAACAAGTTTGTTAGTTTTGATGCTGAATCTAAGCAGATTTTGTGAGGAAGCTACATAAACAGGTGAAGGACCGAATTGAGCAACAAAATGCCAAGGTAGCTTCAAGGGTGAACAAAGGAAGGAGACCTATGATTTTTCAACCCGGAGATTGGGTTTGGGTTCATTTTCGCAAGAGCGGTTTCCAATACAACGAAAGTCCAAGTTGAATCCAAGAGGAGATGGTCCATTTCAAATACTTGAAAGGATCAATGACAATGCCTATAAAGTGGACTTACCAGGTGAGTATAATGTTAGTGCAACCTTTAATGTTGCTGATCTTAGTCCTTTTGATGTAGGTGATGCTTTTGATTCGAGGACGAATCCTTTTGAGGAGAGGGGGAATGTTACAGAAGAGCCAACGGTCCAAAGTTTAGATCCGAATCAACATGAAGACCAAGTGGCAACCATGGAAACTCAAAGAAATTCAAGTCCAATAAGTTTTCCTCAAGGACCAATCACAAGAGCTAGAGTAAGAAGATTCAACAAGCCTACAATAATCACTTCCAAGGCTTATTAGAGCATGCCAAGGATGAATCACAAGGTTATCAAGGCTTTGGAACAAGGATGGAGCAAGTATACTTCAATATTTTTCAAGTAATCATCAAATAGAGCAAGGAAAGCTGATTTGTCAGAGAAGCAAGAATGGCCGCCAGCCATTCTCCCATGGCCGCCGGCCATGACTCCCTTGGCCAATTTTTCGAACTTTACAATTTTGCTCCAGAATGCTCATGGCCGCCTGCCATCTTTGATTGGCCGCCAGCCAACATTTAGGACGTATTGAATTCATTGTTTTGACGTTTTGTTTTCATTGTTTGAGTTATATAAACCCTATTTGGGTCCTTGTACAAGATAGATTATTGTTGAATGAAAAACCAAAGCTTTTGCTTGAATTCTTTGTGTTCTTGATTTAGAATACATGCTAAGGAACATTCAAAGGAGTTTTGATCGCCTTCTTTGTGGAGTGTTTCGGAGATAGGGCTAACCTTGTTCTATCTATTTAGATCAAACACTAAGACAAACCTATTTCTAATCCATCTTAGGGATTGATTACCGATAGAATTCGTGGGTTTTCGTATTACTGTGCTGGGGGTTCATAATATCCAAAAGGGTTCTCATGCGTGATTGCGAAGGTTCTCGCATCACTCACAATATGTTATGCATGAATCGTTTTTAATATTGGTTTAATCAATTACCATTGAGTTCAAGTTAAAGGTAACCAAAACAATATTCATCATACTATTGCAAGAAAACATAAGTTATTCATCAATTCCTCTGTCGATATACTTAGCATTTATTCAACAACTACATCATTCAATCATGAATCCAAATCACACAACATTTATTCATTTATCTTATTCCTTACTCTCTAGTGCTACTACTTACAAGCATAATCAAGGAAATGTAATTAGAAAGGGATTAACTCACTTCATGACGATCGCTCTTAGTCGAAATAATCTTCTGGGAAGGCGATATCGGTTCCTTCTTCACCTAAACAAGATGAAATTTCCAAAATGAGTCTTTCATAGAATTTATATTTTGGAGATTCTAAATCTAACTCGAAATTACAGTAAAAATCGGATTGAAGGAAGTTCCAATTTAAAATGGCCATAACTTGCTCATTTTAACTCGATATTTCACATATTATATGTCGTTTTCTACCTACTCAAAATAATCTATTCATTTCTAAGGTTGCTTTTACTATAAAAGGTCATTTGGGTCTCGGATTAGAAGGGTCCAAATCTAATACGAAGATTCCTTTCTTGAAAAATAATATTTTCTAATCCTTCATTTATTAAGGCTTGTTTAAGTAAAACTCAAATATGTATATTTTTAAAAAGAATTCCTTATGTATATAAATAGACTCATAATTTATGCATGAAGCTCTAGGTGTTATCTTATTTAATTTATTTTCGTAAAACAACTTTTTCTAGTGTAAACCCCCAAAGTTTTATGATCAATTAAGCGTAAATCCTAATTAGAAGGTCAACCGAAAATCCTAAAATCCACAAAACCCTAGTCAGATGTAAGCGTTTAAGTTTAGCAATCCTGTATAAGCAACCCTAAGAAAGTAAGTAAGAGATTAGCATGTAGAATAGTTCGTAATAACATAAGAAGGCTTAAAAGAATCAGATTTGATAAACCGCAATTTGTTTTTAGCACGATCGGATACAGTTTTCAAAAAGCGTGTCTTGGGGCTCAGAATGGTAAAAATATTTCGAATATACTATTAGACTCGTAAAAATATAAGGTTTTAAAAAATATCAGTTTCATAAATTTTCAGTAACTAAAAATATCATATATCGCAATTATACGCATATTTTCTTACTACCGGTATTTTAATTGTCAAGTCTACTTTACATTACACTATTTATTACTATTCTACACTATTTATCTATCTTTACTTTTTCTTACAACCTACTCTAACAACCATACCTCTATTTTCTTACAATTTTTATTTCCAATACAACTTCATATCTTTCATATCTTACTTTTTATTAACAAAAATACAAAAAAAAAAAAAATTTCTCTCCCTCTCTTTCCTTACAATTTGCACCGGCCCCCTCTCCTTTCCCCTTTAATTGTTTTATTTTTCATTTATTTAATTAACACAAATTTCCCTCCACATTTTCCTATAAATACCCTCTCTTCTTTCCACTTCCTTCATATACTAAAATTACTCTCTCAAAATTTCTACGAGAGTTCTCTCAAAGTTCTCTCAAGTTTAGTTTTCATAGGTAATACTTCTTTAAGTTTCCTTTATGTTTATTTACTTAGTATGAGCATAATGTGTGTTTTCTAAAACCATGAAAGTTAAGAAAGCAACAATATGTTCATACTTTGTTTTTGTTCATGAATCTATTTTCTTTTATGTTGCTTTCATATATATTTAACTAAATATATCTATGTAGCTATATATATCATTTAGAGCATATAAGCTACTTGTTAATGCAATTTATTTACTTTCAAGTTGTTTTAAGACTGGTCTTTCTAGTTTTAGACTTGTCCTCATCAAGTCAAAATAATTTTCTTTTTCTTTTGGGACTAGTCTATTCTTAGTCCCGGGATACCTTGATGAAGTTAAGGTTCCAATACTTGACATATTTCTTTACTAGCTTATTTCTTTAATTATTATGTCTTTCTTATGTTTTCATAATTTTATGATTTATATTCATGATCATGAATGAACCTATTGATTTTGTCTCAATAAGATAAAGGAGGAAAAAGTTTTCTTAAAATAGAAGTTCTTCTCTAGAAATAAAAGTTATTATGAAGGAAGTAATTTTTCATAAAAACTTAGGAATTTATCTTAACAAACTTTTTCTAGAAATCTAGAGGAGGTCATAGGAATTTTTTTTTGAAAACAAAACATACATACACTTTACAAAGTCATAAAATAGAAAGAAATTCTTGATTAAATAAAAGTTTTACTAAACTTCACTTTTCATCAATACTAGTTTGACAAAACACCAAGAAATTTCCTTTCATAAAAGTGGTACTACTTTCAAAAAGTATTAGAAACTAAGCTTAATAAAATCATTCTTTAGAAATTTAAAAAGACTAAGGAAATGAAATTAAGGAAAGGAAAAATACTCATTTAAAATAACTTGAGATATTTTCTAGCAAGCTAAGAGGGAATTTTCAAAAGTTTCACTTTTCCAAAATCTTTAGAAGATTTTACTTTTACAAAAAATTCATGTTTGAGACAACGTCATTAATTTCATACATTTGATATGTGTCAGTGAATACATACATAAATATATTTCAAAGGTTTTACAAACTATTATAATATCTATCTCTTTGGTATGAGTTTTGTAAAAAAAAAGGAAGCAAGTTTTGTGAAATAAGTGGTGAATCTGATCACCACTATTTTGGAGCTCAAATGACTTAGTTTGATGAAAATAGTTTTAGAAATAAATAGATCTTTTCGAGTAGGTAGAAAACGGTATATAATATGCGAGTTCCAAGTTATAATGAGCAAGTTATAGCCATTTTAAGTTGGAATTTCCATCAATCCGATTTTATTGTGAATTCAAGATAGATTTAGAATCTTCAAAGTAGAAATTCTATGAAAGACTCATTTTGGGTATTTCATCTTGTTTAGGTGAAGAAGGAACCGATATCGCCTTCCCGGTAGATTACTTCGACTAGGAGTGATCATCATGGAGTGAGTTAATCCCTTATTAGTTACATTTCCTTGTTTGTACTTATAAGTAGTAGCACTAGAAAATAAGGAAAAAGATAAATGAACAAATGTTGTGTGATTTGGATTCATGATTGAATAAAAACTAAGAATATCGAAAGAGGAAATGATGAATAATTTATGTTTTCTTGCAATGATATGATGAATATTGTTTTGATCACCTTTAACTTGTATTCGACAATAATGGAATAACCCTATATTGAAAGAGATTCATGCATACCATATTTATGAGTCACATTTATTTTTCACTACTATTCTCATGTGGGGAAACAAGGAGTTGTAGTGGTGGCTAGAAGGAGCCGGAAAGTCTACATGGGTAAGTAGGAGTCGGAAAATCTATAGGGCAAGTAGGAGCCGGTAAGTCTGCGATTATTGATGGTCGTATGGGCCAGTAACTACCCAACCCCCGATATGGAGGGCGTAAAATCTATGCTGCACATGGTTTCCGATTAATTGTGTGTATTTTGTTTGCTCATGTGATTAATGCATTCTATATGATTGTCTAAATACTTGTGTGTTTTATGAAAATGTTTTGTAGATGGGAGTTATCTCACTAAGCTAGTTCTGCTTATATCCCTATAGCTTTTTGTTACAGTATGATTACTTGTGGTTGGCACTAAGGAGCCCCTTTTGTTAGGTATGAGCCGAAGCTACTAGGAATTTTTGGAAGAATTTTATATATATTCAGTTTTGGATGTAGACTTCTAAGAAAAATCTCTGTCGTAGACTTATGTTATATTTATGTATATTTTGAAAGTGGCTTAGTTGAACAAGGTTATTAGAACGGGGCAATGCCCCCAAGAAGTTGTAAGAAACTTTTATTCAAATGAATATTACATGTTTAGCTATATAAGTTTTTGCATGCTTTTATTATCTGCTTAAACATAATACCCCTGTGAGTCTTCTACTATCTTGGAAGCACGTTTTACATGTGATATCGAAGCTCCTGCATGACTAAGGTTGTCATTCATTAGCTTTAATATTATGTGCGGCGGACTGCCACGTTTAAGGTACCCTCCGGGGCGTGACATCTAGTATTTTGGAAATTTAGGATTTGTTAGACTTTATTTTATATGGGTGAAGTAACTTATAAATTTTTTGATGATCAAAATCTAATATACTACATTTTGATTCTTTAGTTTGTCAGAAGTGAGTTGAAAATAAAGTGTGGTCTTTTGAGGTTATCTACAAAATTTATTTCTAGGAATTGAAAAATAGAGTTTCCAAAAGTTTTCTTTAGTAGTACTTGATGAGTTTATTTCTTTGAAAATTTATTTTCATTTTTCTTGTAAGTTGATTTTCTTGAAAATTTATTTAACTCTTGGTTTAGAAAGTTGGTAAAAATAGTACCAAGTTATTATCTATATATCAAGACTACTTTTGTTTATTTGAAAAGGAAATATCTTTAGACTTTGAAGAAACTTCTTTTATTAATAGTTTGCAATTTCATGATGAGTGTACATAAACTTTGGAAAGAGATTTATTTAAAAAAATATTTTTTTCTAAGTTTTTGGAAAAACATTGATCAAATTTTATTCTTTCATCAAAAAGATTCATTTTTATCTGGACAACAACTTATTATCCATGCATGAATATGATCATGTAGTTTATAAAAGCTAAAAATATCACAAGATAAGATAATAATGAATATAAGAAATAAATAAGCATAATAATAATTGTCAAGTATTGAGAGCTTTAGCTTTTTCAAGGCTTCCCGAGACTAAGAATAGATTAGTCCCAAAAGAAAAAGAAAATTGTTTTGACTTGATGAGGACAAGTCTAAGACTAGAAAGACTAGTCTTGAAACAACTTGAAAGTAAATAAATTGTAATAAAAATGAGCTTATATGCTCTAAAAGATATATATAATTAAATAGATATATTTAGTTAGATAAACATAAGAACAACATAAAGGAAAATAGATTCATGAACAAGAACAAAGTATGAACATATTGTTGCTTTCTTAACCTTCATGGGTTTAGAAAACACACACTATGTTCATACTAAGCAAATGAACATAAGGAAAACTTAAAAAAGCATTACCTATGAAAGATAAACTAGAGAGAATTTTGAGAGAACTTTTGGAGAGATTTTGAGAGAGTAATTGTAGTGTATGAAAGGTGTGAATGAAATAAAAGGAAGAGGTGATATTTACAGGAAAAAGTACAGGGAAATTTGTGTTAATTAAATAAATGAAAAATAAAACAAATTGAGGGGAAAGGGAAAGGGGGCCGGTGCAAATTGAGTGGGAGAGAGAGAGAGAAATTTATTTTTTTTGTATTTTTGTTAATAAAAAGTAAGATATCAGATATATGAAGTTGTATTGAAAATGAAAATTGTAAGAAAATAGGTGTATGGTTGTAAGAGTAGGTTGTAAGAAAAAATAGACATAGATAAATAGTGAAGAATAGTAATGAATAGTGTAATGTAAAGTGGATATGACAAATAAAGTACCGGTAGTAAGAAAATACGTGTATAATTACGATATCTGGTATTTTTAGTTATCGAAAAATTATAAAACTGATATTTTTAAAAACCTTATCTCTTTACGAGTCTAACAGTATATCCAGAATATTTTTATTATTCCGAGCCCTGAGATACGCTTTTCGAAAACTGTATCCGATCGGGCTTAAAACGAATCGCAGTTTAACTAATTTGATATTTTTAAGCTTTCTCATATTATTACGAACTATTCTACATGTTAAACTCTTACTTACTTTCTTATGGTTACGAACACTGGATTGCCGGACTTGAACGGTTTCGTCTGACTAGGGTTTTATTGATTTTAGGATTTCTGATTGACTTTCTAATTAGAGGTTTGAGCTTAATCAATCGTAAAACTTTGGGAGTTTACAACCTACCCTTCTTAAAGAAAGTTTTATCCTCAAACTTTAAGTTCATACCTGAATCTTCGAATAAACTTGGATACTTTTGGGGTATATCGGTTTCGGCTTCTTAGGTTGCCTCTTCATGTGAGTGATTTCGCCACAGAACTTTCACATACTTGATCTCCTTGTTTCGAAGTTTTTGCACCTTATGATCTAGGATTTGAATCGGGTGCTTCTCGTAGGTGAAGTTTTCTTTTAATCGTACTGGTTCCAACTCTATAATTCTGCTAGGATCTGACATGTGCTTCCGTAAAATCGAAACATGAAATACATTATGGATTCCAGACAAGTTAGGAGGTAAGGCCAAAAGATAAGTAAGATCTTCTACTCTTTCAAGCACCTCAAAAGGTCCAATATATCGTGGGCTCAATTTTCCTTGCGCCTAAACTCTGCGAATACTCTTGATGGGGTTTACTTTCAAATATACATGGTCTCCAACCTTAAACTCGAGGATACGCCGTTTCATATCCTCCCGGCTTTTCTGCCAATCTTGTGCTTCCTTCGTCTTTCGTTGAATGATTCGTACCTTATCAGCTGCGTCTTGTACCAAGTCGGGTTCGATGCTCAACTTCTCTACATCGTCCCAGAACAATGGTGACCTACACTGCCTTTTGTACAATGCTTCGTAAGGTGGCATTTGAATTGTGGAGTGGTAGTCCACATACAAAGTCCATCGTAATTTGATCCCATTTCCATTCGGGTACCGGCAAGGGTTTCAAGAGTCCTCCCGGTCTTTGGTGTTCCACTTTTACTTGTTGGCATGTCGGGCATTTCATCACAAAATTAGCTACGTCTCTTTTCATATCGTTCCACCAGTAGTAGCTTTTTAGATCTTGATACATCTTAGATCCTCATGGGTGCATTGTATATCCCAAATGATGTGCTTCACTCATGATTTCTTTCCTCATTTCATCATCACCTGGAACACATAATCTCTCTTTCATTCTCACAACCTCATCTTCATCTATTGTGAAATCCATATACTTTCCTTCTTGTACCTCTTCTTTAATCTTTTGAATCAACTCATCATACCGTTGGGCTTTTTTAATCCTTTCTACTAAGTTTGGTTCCATGATTAAGTTGGCGATCTCTACTTCCACATTTTGCCTTATGAATTCGATACTCATTTTCTCGAATTCCATTACTAGCGCCTTCTTATCAGTGAATAAGGTAGGTACTTCTCCATGATTTTTCCTACTTAGGGCATCTGCGATAGCGTTTACTCTTCCTGAGCAATAGTTTATTCTAAGGTCATAATCCTTGATAAGTTCTAGCCATCTTCGTTGTCGCATATTCAACTCCTTTTGCGCGAATAAATACTTGAGACTCTTATGATTGGTGTAGATTTCGCACCTTTCAACTAGTTCTTTGAAAGATCTTATATTAAATTCTTCTAACTTAACATGTAGCTCCTCATCTAACATGTCATCTAAGCAAGGAATGGGATGACGATACTTTGCCGTAATGTTGTTGACGACGCAACAGTCAACACACATCCTCCATGACCCATCCTTCTTAGGCACTAAGATTATTGGAATATCACATGGACTCATGTTTTTTCTCATGTACCCTTTCTCCATTAGCTCAAGAACTTGCGTTTGGAGTTCCTGGGTCTCCTCAGGATTACTCCGATAAGCCGATCTATTTTGAATTGTGGCTCTAGGTACAAAGTCAATATGATGTTCAATCCCATGCTGTAATCCACTAGATTTTTTGCTACAGTTATGTTGAAACCTTAAACCGAAAGTCAACTGGAAACCCTAAAGTCAACGAATACGCATCAAATCCTAATAGATTAGATCCAGTAACCCCGTGTTCCTAATCCTGAAACAACAAAATTGAGATAGTAGTGGATAATAGTTCATAAGAATATGAGGATGCATAAAAAATATTAGATTCGATAATTTTTTGTGTTTTTCGAATCCGAATAAGATCAGTTTTGGAAAATCGTGCCCCGTATCCCTAGTGGCAAAAATATTCCAATAATACCAATAAACTCGTAAAAATACAAGGATTTCAAAAATATTAGTTTTGTAATTTTTTGGTATCTAAAATATCATATATGGCTTAATTATGCGTATTTTCATTACTACTGGTATTACTTTGTCTTATCTACTATTCATAGTACTATTCTATACTATTCATTACTATTCACCAATCTCTACTTTTTCTACACCTATTTCTACACTCTACCATACCTGTAATCCCCTTGATTTTACATAAGTCGGTTATAATAAATATATAAAAATAAAATGTAGAATCATAAAAGAACTATAACAAAAATATTAGAAATCACTCCAAATTTTTCGCGATTTAAATTTTTAAGTATGAACAAACTAGAATAAAGAATCTTTAGCACTAAGACTATAAAAGTTCATAATAAAGAATAAAAAAAACTATTTAATATTTACGAACTTAAGTTTTAATGTAAAATATATATATATATTAAAACATTCAAGTTAAATAATTATGAGTCTATAAAAACTAAAAGTCTGATCTAATCCAGTATTTTATAATTAGTAAAAAGAACTGAGTAACAAATATAAAATTAAAATTAAATTCCTAATCTAATAAAAAGCCTAGAATAAATTTATAAATAGAAATGATTTCATATGTAATTTCAAATCTTAAAAATTTATAATAAAGTCAAATTAAGGGCAATATAATTATTAATTTATCAAAATACCACGAAACAAAACTTTTAAACAAATAAAATATAATTTATGATAGCAGGTATAAAAACTGAAAAGTGAAAGTATTAAACTAAAGATTCTATGTATACGGTCGTATTCAAAATATTTAATATCGTTAATATATAAATTTTTATCCAAAAATATTATCAAATTAGTATTTATCGTACGTGTCATTTAGATCCACAAAATTAATTTTTTTCACCAATTTATATTTTCCCCTACTCCTTACATATTTATTGGTTATAAATTTATCATCTTCTTTTTATTTTCATATTTCTATATATCCAAACTCACTTGCATTTTTTCCCTATTTTGCTTTGTTACGTATTTACATATGAATTCACTTTCAAATGTAAACTCCTTCTCTGGACGCGATTAAGTTCCAACCAAAAAGCGAAAATTCAAACACATATATACAAATCTTTAATAGAAATTCTATGTATACTATATTGTTTAGAATATTTAATAACGTGAATATGAAACTTCTCATCTAAAAATATTACTAAATCAGTATTTAACATACGTATCACTTAAACCCACAAAATTGATTTTTTTTCATAAATTTATATTTTTATTCCCTCCTTATACGGTTATAAATTCATTATCTTATCTTTATTTCTTATTTATATATATCTTGAACCTAAAATAATTATCAACTAATTAATATATAATTAATATATATGTAATTGCAACTTGCTGGAGACGGTTTCCACTTGGAGTGAAGGGCTGGGATCTTCTTATTTTTGGTGAGCCGAAAATCCTTCACCTAAACAAAGTTAAAGTCAATATAAATCTAACTTCAACCAATGCAAATCGGCCAAATCATCCCCCATATTTATGACAATCAAACAAGGATTGAATGAGCAACAAACAAGAGCAATTTGTATTTGATATCACGAAGAAACGCGGCTGAAATTTACATTCGTTATATATATATATATATATATATAAGCAAACGAACTCGGACGGCTAAGCAAGTGAACTCCAAACTCTTCCAAACTTTCCAGAACTCATCTACATCTTATTAGGAGTAGAACAAACCCAGAAAACAATTTTTAAACACTCGAAACAACCCAGTTCGAGAATTCGAACAAAAATCTGGAAAAACGTTAAAAAAAAACGAGCTTGAGGTAAGTGATTCTATTCCGCGAGTTTTCTTCTTGTTTTATGGATTGAGACTGACTCTTACACATCTTAGGAAGATAACCAAATCCATTAGGAGCTTCGGATTTCACCGAGAAGCCACAACGAAGGTAATTTTCCTAAACTCTAGCCGAGCTTGATGATTCGAAATCATGGATAGCATGTTGTTTTTAGGTTATGATTCTTGGATATTTAGGTTTATTAGGTTATTAGGAGTTGTTTGGATCTAAAATCCAGACGTTTTAACGTCGGGATTCGTCGGAAATGGCCGCGGCTCATCGGGGAAGACGATGAACAGTACTTCTCGATGAGCACAGGCTCGGTGTACGGTCGTACATAACCCGTATACCCTCGGCCAGCAACGGTGTACGGGCGTACATAACCGGTATACCCTCGGCCAGCAACGTTGTACGGGCGTACTTAACCCCGTACACCCCTTATCCAGCACGTTGTACGGGCGTACTTAACCCCGTGTACCCCTCGGCCAAAGAAAAGAAAAAACGAAACTAAATATAAATAATTATATAATAAATAATAATTTAAATAACTTTAGAATGTTTATTCTTTTTCCTGCATTTATTTATTTATTTTTCTGGAATAGTAATAGTAATATTATAATACAATAATATTAAACCCGAAATTTATTTATTATTTATTTAAATTTAAAAATAAAATTATTTTTCTGACTTTATTAAATATAGGATATTTAAATATTTAATCTATTATTAATCTAAAAAGAATTTTCTTTAGAAATATAAATTACTTTGTTAAAGTAATTTCCGCATAATAGATTTCTAATTATTAATATCCTTAATATTATTAAAAGAATTTTTAGAATTTCGAAAATATTATTTTTGAAATAATAATAAATATGGATAAAAGACTAAAATTACTTTAGTAATAATATTAATTAAAATATAAGACAATTAGTATAATTCTTAATGTGATGGAATATAATCTATTTTCGGAAATTTATCATTATTATTATTATTATTACTACTATTATTATAATTGTATTATTATTGTTATTGGTATTATTGATATTATAATTATTTTGGTGCTATTATTGATGATAATTATTAATACTTATGAAAAGAGAAAAATAATTTTGAAAATAGTTATAATTAAGTTAATAAATTCTTTTATTAGTGAATATGTTTTCATAGTAAGATATATATATGTATAAATTATGAGTTAGTGAATACTAAGTATATACTAGCATAATTGTATATAAATAGATAACAATTAAAGATCAAGAGAAGCAAAATGAAAATAAATAGCAAATAATTATTTCTTACTATAAAGGTTAGAACCTTAAAAAGTCCTTAGAAATAATAGAAACTTTATCAAATATAGAATATTTAGATATTCATAGGAATTCAATTAAATTAATAGATACCGTAATAATTAAGTTTAATTTAAAATTAGGTGATTAAAGTTAACACCCTTAATTTTAGGAAGACTTCTTTTACCGGAATAATCGTATAATAATAAATATATGTTATTTCATTTCATAGGAATATAAATTGATTCTGGACTACTAGTAGCTTATTACAGCAATATAGCGAGGACCACAGGTGAGGGACTTTGACCTTATCATATTGTTTGTGCTTGTAGTTAGTTGCATTGATAATAACATATCAAATTGAATTGCATGTGGGTCTGGGTAAATTGCATGCTACTTGGTGTATGTGGGATTGCCAAAACACCTTATTATAATTAACAATTTCATTGTATGATGGCAATTGTATGGAGCATGTTGATGTTTGTCTGTAATTGTATGATCGCCTTAAACCTGACTAAAAACTATTGGTACCATAAAACAAAATGGACATGCATCGCATATATTACATAAAGTGCATTTTTAAAAAGCGTAGTAGTCTATTACGTGTTGGCCATCCGGGACTCTGATAATGCTTGGTTGACCTAGGCTAAAGGCTATTAGATCAACGCAAGGTTACCTTTGTTCTGTTGGTACCATAAGAACTAAGTGGTAAATGAAGGACGCCGCTTATGGTATTGCTTGGATGACTAATGCTTAGGGAGTTGCTAAAGGTATGTACATGGGATGGTTTGTTAAGCTATCATATTAAAAGTGATAATCCTAATACGAGAAATCGTAGATTCCCCTGTATGCTTGGTTTCTTCTGGATAGACTATGTACTACTGGTTCCTTCAACCCTGATGAGAGGGGTAAATCTCCATCCTGCTTTGGACTCCGGATTCTCCAGGCTTGTATTTGCTCATATGCTTGATTGTGGCATTACATATATTTGCTAAGTAAACTTGATTTCCATTGTTTGATATGTGGTCTAGTCAGGTCATCTCACTGAGCGTGTGATTTCGCTCACCCCCCAACAGTCTTTATGCAGGTATAAAGTTAGCTGGGATTGGGTTAAGCATGAGTGAAGAGTGCTACATCAAAAGACCTTGTTGAAGATAGTTTCATAGATTATATTGGTCTCAAAGAATAAATTAGATAAATGGTATAATTGATTAAGATCTTGTATTTTATAGGGTTGATCTCAATTTCATTATTTGGTAGGGAATACCGATTCTCTGCGGTTCTGGCAAACTAAGGAAAATCGAAATCCTTAGTATTTATATAATATATTGGTATGACTACATTACATGTAACAATTATAAGATAGAGTCGTGTAATATCTAACTTGCAAGACGGTTCTCATATTACGGGTGCACACGTTGTATGATGACTACAGGCTGATACTACTAGGCCCTATTTTGGGGCGTGACAATACCTATTATCTACTTTTTACTTTTCTCATACATTTTCATTCACATCAACCTTTACCTCTTATTACTTTTAATTAAAAAAATACAAAAAAAAAAAAATCAAAATCATTCCCTCTCTCCTCTCTATAAGTGGTGCTGGCCCTCTCTCTCTCTCCCATACACACACTTTTATTTTTCTTTTTCAATTTATTTAATTCACACAATTTTCACTCCAAAAATTCTATAAATTCCCCCTCTTCCTCCAATTCTTTCACACACTCATTCACCTTAATTAAACTCTACCAAAATCTCTCCTCAAACACTCTCTACCCAAATCTCTCTTTTCTTTCTTTCACTACCTAATTTTTCTACACAATTCCTGTCCCGCCCCAAAGGGTACCCTAAACGTAACAGTCCGCTACACTCAATTTTAAAGCTTAAGTATGACAACCTTAGCCACTCTTAAAAGCTTTGATATTAAGTGTAAGACGTGCTCTCACAATTTTAGAGGATCGTATATGGAATTATGAAGCTTAAGAAGATATAATAACATATTAAGAAAAGAGGATTCATAATAATCATCCACTTATAATAATGATCTTTACAAACTTAGGGATATTTCCCCTTGATCACTAATCTATTACAAGAATAATTGTACATCAATACTAACACTACACTTCATCTAAAATTTCCTTTATCCAAAAAAAATTACCTGCTCGCAGGGTCCTCGTGGCCTTAACCATAAATATGGAAATTGCAAAAGATATCTATGGGGGTTATAAGCTAACAGGCTTAGTGAGAATTATTTCCATAAATAACTTCTTGTAACAAAGTTTCAAACAAGTTAATTAAGCAAACAAATGAGATGCAACATACACGTGGGCAAACAAGGCATATAGTTTTCCGGAAACTATATGTTGAATGGATTTGCGCCCTCCATTCGGGGTTTGGTGATACATAACCTCAAACAAGTAGTTTTTAATAAAAAGTTTTTATGCTTTCGATCAATATCGCCAAGCACATGAAGTCTACTTGAATTGAGCCTTGCTTTCGGATCTCCCGCCAAGCATTTCCCTTTTTCCATAGCGCCGCCAAGTAATCGCTTGTGGATCTTCCGCCAAGTGTTACTTTCGACATGAGCTTACTATCCTTTTCACCTAAGGATAATAACCAAAATGTAATGTGACTCACTTCGTGGTATGCATGAATCCATTTTATTTATAATATCGTGACATTATTATTAACAAGTTCATGGTGATCAAGCATCTCATACAAAGCAAATATATATACTAAAACACCCATCTTAAATTGATGTGTTCAGATATGAGTTTAACAATTAAATTCCAATAATCCTTTCCTAATATCAGATTAACAATAGGCAAGTGCACCTATCAATTGTAATATAGGAATGGCTTATGGGTCGTATTCCTTGGGGTCCTGACAATTACTATTACTCGCCCTTTCAATTATTATCTAGCAATTAATTCAATTTAAGTTTAATTAATACTCAATTAGATAATTCTAAATTTAACTATATTAACTACAAAATTTTATCACAATAACATATAAAACAGAAGTTTAACAAATTATTAACACAATATACAGAAAGATTACTCCATCATATTAACAGGATTTAACTAAGTTCATCCATAAATTACTTATCTGCAGAATTCTTAATTCATTATCATTATTCTCATAATAGATCAATCCTAATCCTAATTGTATCTACCAGAATCTCTTATAAGTTAATAGCCAATTCAGAATTACATTAAAACTCTTATTATCTTCGAATTCTTTGAAAACATACAGCAAACTTCCTATTAATATCTCTATCAACAAGAGTAGTTTGTTCTAATGCCTTAGATCTACTCAAGGGAATTGTTTCTCAACCTTTTCCAATGAGATCTGATGTAGGAATATGTCGTGCACTACAATTTCCTAACTTTATTGAAAACCCGTCACTAGAAATTCGTAATTAAACAGATTTATAATAGATACATATATGATTCCTGTTAATATAACTTCGTAATACCTTAATTACTATTCACTCATACTGAAATATGAACACAAACATATAATTAACATGATGAAAACAGCAATAACATTCAATAAACAAGATAAGAGAAGAAATAAAACCCCTTTTTATGATTACGAAATGGTTGTACAAACGAACACTGGATCCAATCGACTTTCTCAAGTTCTTCTTGGAATCCCTACTATCCTTCGACTCTCTCCTATATTCTTTCTAAAGTATATGATATGATATCTCTTCTCCAGAATGAATCCCCACTTTATATTCTATGGGTGTAGTGTCTAAAAACACGACCTTTACTAAAACAAGACGTATTCAACAGTCATACTGCTTCAAGAATACGTAAGAAAATAATGACCCATTTCTAAAAGTTATGACCGTACAATGCCTATTTTCCTTGACAATTTGCATCTTGTACGGTCGTACAAGAGAGAGTGCTAAGTACTGGAATCATTCTTCAAGCGTGTACGGGCGTGCAAGCATAAATCTCCTTCATTTCCCTTCTTCATCACTTGATGTACGGGCGTACAAGTTGAATCCTCTTCACTTTACTTCAAAATCACTTAGTGTACGGGCGTACAAGACCCGGTTCCAGCCACTGTCTTGCATTTTCTTCACTTTAATAGTTGTACGGCCGTACATCAAGTCTCCTTTTATGCATCCTTGCTGCTTTGCTTGAATATTGATTGGATTCTCCACATATTCCTTCCTTAAATTACAATTGTGTTCAAAATTGACCTGAAATATATATATATATATATATATACCAATTAAGTACCTTATCTGTTAAGAATCCCATCAATATATTATAAAATAGACCCAATTTGTCAATTAAAATGGTGATAAATTATGCCTATCATAAATCAATTCCGACCTCGGTATTCTTAGAGTTCTTTCAAAGAATTATTTACATACATATCTATTTATCTTTTTCTAACTTCTAGTGCAACTAAATTACAAGCACAACAAGTATAGCATTTAAAGGAAATAAACTCACGATGCCATGTCGACTATTCCTCTATGTGGATGAGTCATTCACACACTCCACTCAATCGAAATAATCTTCGGGATATAGGTATCCTTCCTCAGTCACCTAGCCAAAGAAAATACCCACAATGAGTATTTCTTGATGATTTTCTTGAATTTTGACAAAACAATGTCAAAAGAACGTTAAAGTTCGTATAAAGGAATCTTCCAACTTAAAATGGCCATAACTTGGTCATTGTAACTTAGAATCGCACATATAATATATCGATTTCTACCTACTTGAAAAGATCTACCCATTTCCAAAATTATTTTTAACAAACAAGGTCATATAGGCTCCAAAACAGTAGCGAAAAAATTCACCATGGATTTTCCAACACAAAACAACTTTGGTTCATGAAATCAAAATTTGTTTGATAAATATTTAATTATCTATATAGTTGAAAAAAAAATTCTCCTTTTATGGTTACTTAGCTCATATTTATTCATGCTCAAGTGTTTGTTGTCTATTCATGTTGCTCAAATAAAATCATGTTGGTTTTGGAGTTTTTAGAAAAATATAGTTTACAAGAATTCATTTTTGTTGGTCTCTTAAAATGAATATTTTGTTTTTTTTTTTGTTTTACAAAAATGTTTTATGTTGGCTTTATATATATATATATATATCCAAGTAAATTTTTGAAAGTAAATTTTCTTCCTTCTAAGTTTTCTATACTAATACTATTTTGGAGTTTTTAGAAAATACACTATTCTTCCTATTATTTTTCTTGTACAAATTCCTTTTCTATTTTTTCAAAAATCTTTATTTGAAAAATTCTCATCCTTCCTCATTTTATGTTTTTCATAGAAATCATCCTGCATAAAAATTTATTTTCTTTATAAAAACAAAGTGAACAATATAAACTTTTATAGTAAAAGTAGTTTCTAAAATCTTAGTGGTTTCTTCTTGTAACTTGAAAAGATAACTTTATTTTTATTTCAAACCATAGATTTTCTACTTTACATAAACTTATTCTAAGTGTCAAAATCTCCTTTTGTCAATTATTTTTAGAACTTGAAACTTTGACAACAACTTAAATGAACATGAATCATGAGAAAATAATAGCAAGTAAAATAACATAAGTAATAAAGTCAAGTATTGAGTCTTAGCTTTTTCAAGACTCCCGGGACTAAGAATAACTAGTCTCAAATAAAAATAAAAATGAAAGAAAAAAAAAAATTTGTTTTGACTTGATAAAGACAAGTCTAAGACTAAGACTATCTTAATTTAACAAGGAATAAATGCGACGGAATAAATAAATTGCAATGGAATAATAAATAAATTGCATTTGCATAAAAATAAATAAATTCATTAAGCTTATATGCTCTTAAAAATATGTATATATAATATTATTATAATAAATACTAATACAGTAACAATAATAGACAAAATAATAACAAAACATAATAGATTTTCAATAAACAACACGTGCACATAATGTAGCTTCCATAACATTTAGTCTTTGGAAATTCACACTATGGTCATGCAAAGTTACATGACATGAGAAGAAAGAAAATAATAGAAAATGGTTACCTAATGAAGATTTTGGTAATAGTATGTGGTTATAGGTTTTTGTTGTAGGTAGAAGTTGTTTTGAAATTATTTTGAGAGAGTTTTGGGATGGTAGTTGGAGAGAGTTTTGAGAGGAGAATTTGAGAGAGTTTTAGTAAGAAATTTGTGGGTAGTGAATGTGTGAAAGAAGTGAAAGAGGAGGGGGTATTTATAGGAAAATGTGGAGTAATTTTTTGTATGATTAAAATAAATAAAAATTGAAACAAAATTGAGGAGATAGAGAGAGGGGGAGAGGGGGGCGCTGGGCTCCGGCCACTTTGATAGAGAGGGGAGAGTAATTTTATTTTTTGACTTTTTGTTAAATAAAAGATGTAATATGTAAGGTAGATATGAAATAAAGTTATGGGAAAGGTAAAAAGTAAGAATTATAGGTTATGGAGTGTGTAAGAGTAGGTGTAAGAAAAAATAGAGATAAAAGAATAGTGTAGAATAGTAATGAATAGTGTAATGTAAAGTAGATATGACTAATAAAGTACCAGTAGTAAGAAAATACGTATAAATGCGATATCTGTTATTTTTACTTACCAAAAAATTACAAAATTGATATTTTTGAAAACCTTGTATTTTTACAAGTCTAACGGTGTATTCGGAATATTTTTACTATTCCGAGGTCCTGGACACGTTTTTCAAGAATCATGTCCGATCGGGTTCGAAACAAGTTGCGGTTTCACTAACTGATCTTTTTATGTTGCCTTAGATAATCCGAACTATTCTACATTCTAAACTTTTATTTATTCTCATCGAGTTTCTTATTCGAGAGTGCCGGACTTTGAGTTATTACGTCTAGCAAGGGTTTTGTTGACCTTTAAGCTCCGGTTGACTTTCGGTTAGGGTTTTAGGCTTAAACTGATTTAAAAAATTTGGGGGTTTACAATTCCTACATACATAAACACCCATCAAGCTTTTCTTCTTCTAACACTTCCATATTATTTTCTTAGGTAAAAGTTCTTACCTATTTCTTTTTACCATGTCATGTAACTTAACATGACCATGGTGTATGTTTACATGACCATGCTGTATGTTTACATGACCATGATGTATGTTTCTTAAACATTCCAATCTTATAGAAGCAACACTATATTCATGTTTTGTTCTTGTTCATGAATAAATTTCATATTATGTTGATTTGCTATTATGTTATTATTATGATCTTATTATTGTTATTATCATGCTTCTAACCTAACTTCATATATATGTTACTATCTATATAAATATATCTATATTTTCTAGAGCCTAAATACTCACCGACTCACTAACAAGCTTATTATTGCTCTTTCTTTTCTTTCTTTTTCTTTTTTTTGGGACATAGTCCCTGGATGTCTTGATGAAGCTAAGGCTCCCAATACTTGATCGGGTTGCCTTGATGAAGCTAAGGCTCCCAATGCTTAATTGGGTTACCTTGATGAAGCTAAGGTTCCCAATATTTGACTATAATATCTTACTTATTATTGCTATATTGCTTATTAATATTGTCATACCCCATAGGGTACCCTAAATGTAACAGTCCGCCACATGCCATATAAGACCCACGAATTACTACCTTAGTCTTTCAGGAGTCTTGTATAGATGTAAGGCGTCTCTTTACGATAATAGAATACTTAAACCAATGGAGATAAAGAGTTTAAATCGACATTCAATAGCATTAGAATATAAATCAAAACACATATAAATAGTTACATATACTAAGGGGCATTCCCCCGCAAAAGAATATTGTTAAGAGGTTTATTACAGTCATCTAGAGTCTTTTGGTTTCCTACTGAAGTCTAAACAGAAATGAATATAACTTCTAAAGGAAACGCCTAGCTCCTGTACCTGAGCCGTAGGGTGCCTCTGTCTAAGCCAGACAAACGAGTGTTGTAATAAATAAAAACTGTAGGGACGTAAGCTACACTAGCTTAGTGAGTAAGAACTTCCAAGATCACATTCATAACGCATCATACAAGCAAGTGATTAATCAAGTAGGTGATATGCATCAAACATATGGAAATCAAGAGATATATGACTAACTGGAAAGCATATGTGAATGGAATTTTGCCCTATATTTCGAGTTAGCAAATTAACGAATACTGCAGTAATGTCGTTTTTAGATCACGGTCAACCAACTTGTAATTTTTTTTGTGGATTACGATTAACCAACTGATTATTTCTTTTATGGATCACGATTAACCAACTTTTACTTCGTTTTTGGATCATGGGCAACCAACTAATGCTAATGCTCCATCCCCATTTGTGACATGAATGAGTCCATATTACTTATCAATTCTGAATAGTTAGTTATGCCAATTCCTTAGGTGATCAATCAACAATTGCAGACAATCAATCGAAATTCATCTATACAACCGTTAGTTAATCATCCGACCTCGATATTCTTATATTCGTTTTCTCATGTCATCAACAAACATACATAATTCCCATTTATCACCACCATACATATCCATTTATCTTTGCCTAAAATCTAATACAACTATCATTACAATCACATACAGTAAATGGAATCGAGAAGAATACTCACTCAGCCATTGGAACACCGGTTCTCTAGTAGTAATAGTCCGGTGGAAGGGAATCGTCAATCTCAGGGTTACCCAAAAAGGAAGAAATACCCTAATGAGTATTTTATCACTTAACTAATCAAAACTATTAAACAAAACTATCATTTCCGTAATTCTCATCATTTGTGGAAGTCCCAACTTAAGACGGCCGTAACTTGGTCATTTTAACTTGGAATTTCATAAATTATATATCGATTTCTATCCACTTTGAAAGATCTATCTATTTCTAATATTTTTTCAAAGTCTTGAAAAATTTTGGGTCTCGAAACACTCTGATCGGTTTTGATCAGTAGTGAAATCCAACTCTAAAAAATAGTTTTGTGAATGTTTGGAATATTTCTATTTTATAGATCAAATATACATGGAATGTTGATGATTTCCTATCATGAATGGAATGTTATGAGCTTGATGTATGCATGAACTTGACGATATTTATTAAAAGAAAATTTTAGAAACTCTTTATTTTGTAAGACACCATGAATACTTACTCTTAAGAAGACTAGTTTCATGACTTTGATCAATCTCTTTTTATTTTGGAATTATTTCTTAGGAAAGTCTAGTTATCCTTGCTAAACTTGAGTCTTTATTATATCTATTCCTTAAGGCCTTCATTTCTTCATAAATATCCCCATTTTGTACTTTGTAAACATGTTTTCAAATAGGGGCTATTCCTAAATCCGAATTTTGTAAAATTAGTTTTTGAGTGATTTCTTTGAGAAAACTTATTTAATACTTTAAAATTTCAAGTTCCATTATTCCTATCCCCTAAGGACTTCATTTCTTAAATAAAACTTTCATTTTGAGTTTGAAAAATTGGTGTTTTCATACTATTACTCCTAAACTATGAATTTCTTAAAATGACAAGCAACTTAAAATTTCCTATTTAATCCTGCTCCTTGTTTTACGTATTTTTCTAAGCAAATCCTATCTCAACTTATAAAAATCATCACTTGATAATATCTATTACCCATACTCTTCATTTTTCATATAAAACACGAGTTTTAGGGTTCATAAAAGGGTTTTTAAGGCATGGTCTTGAAACCATCCGAATTTTCATTTGACCATTTCAAACAATTAATTTTCCTTTTTGAGTTTCTTGTTTCATCTACTTAAAGATCTACAAACTACAATATTTATATACACAAGACAAAGGTTTTTATGATCATTAATGCACCAAAACACAAAATATCCATAAGATCATAAATGTTAAGTATAATATGAGCATTTAAATGCTAGATCTACTACTTAAGATGCATGAAATGGAGTTTAAAAACATGAAAATAGATTTTTGTGCAAGATCTTTACTTTACTCTACTACTACATGCATGAACATGAAGATCATCATATAAAAACACATTCAAACACAAGATCTACTCTTGTGATCGCTTGATATTCATGTAGTAGTATTTTCTTTTCCGTAGCAAAAGCTCATGGGGACTTAAAGATGAAAATACTCATGAATGGTATTGCCATTACAAGGTTTAATGGTAGAAAGGTAAAGATTTATCACCTAAAGCTTGGAATAAGAGGAGAAATGAAGAAAGAAAATAAATTTGTGTGAGTGTGTGTGTGTGATAGGGGGTCACCGCATCAAGGAGAAAAGAGAGAGAGTTTTTACTTGAGTGAAAAAATGAAAGAGTAAAAATGAGGAGAGACAGTATAAAGGGATATATATATAGAGGAGTATATTAGGGTTAATGGTTTAATAAATTGAATAAAAAAAAAAATAAATGAGAGTGAAAGAGGGGGAGGGGCACTGGTTTCAAAAGGGGAGAGAGAGGGAGAGTTTAATTTGTTTTGTTTTATAAAATTTGTATACTAATAAGTCTTAAATGTAATAATTTCTTAAGAGATAAAAATTGTTGGAAAAGAAAATATAATTGAGTATTTTTTTTAAGGATGTAAGAGTAGGGTGTGGCTTGTGAGTGTAGTTAGACATCGGCATGGTTAGGGTTGGTTCCGGACCCGAACCGGAACCAGAACTGCTAGAGCCGAGGTGGTTCACGGTTCCAAGGAACTACCGGTTCTGGCAGTTCCAGTTCCGGTTCCACGTGAACTGTTTTTTTTTTTGGAAAAAAAAATGAAGAAAACAAAAACCCTAAAATGAACAAAAACAATTACAATTTATTTATAACCAAAGTAAACATTTAAAATTTTTTAAAATAAAATATAATGGTTAGAAAATAATAAACACGATTACGGAACACATAGAAGTTGATTAACATACAAGCAAATGATGACGAGTAAATTTCATTGTGCTAAACATTACATATTACCTCCATAACAACATGAACACACTAACTATTACAACCACAAATAACTAATTAGAATCACACAGTTCATTGATCCTGACTACAATACCAACACCCATGGTAGAATAATATCAATTGAGTAAATGTAAAGTCAATGCTCATTGGCCTGGACTAGTCCCCGGAGAGGTCGCAGCTGTGCTTCCCGCAGATGAGTTGAAGTCATTGAAATACTCGTCTTCCTCACTTGAGTAGTCCTTCAAGTCTTGTTGCCGTCGTTTTGCACGAGTCCAATCATGGTTGTAAGCTAGTGGCTCAACCATCGCGGGACCATACCGGGACCTATGCTCATCTAACTGCTACCTAGCAATGCTGAATGCTTGCTCAACTGCCACAGTTGAAGCAGGTGCAACCAATACTTGTCTAGCGACTCGAGATAGTATTGGAAACGTTTCTAGTGACGTTTCCGCCAGTCTAGGATGTCAAAGTTGTATGCATCCACCATGTCACCAAAGTCGAATGTCGTGTTCAAGTACTTATCAATCTTTAAGTCTGATCAACTACCGCCTATGCTACGGTGCTTTTTGAACCGCCGATGCTGGAGTACCGCTTCGGGCTTCTCCACGGTGGTTGATATGGGGGCATTACTTGGGGTCGCTGGACTGGTGGGTATTTGTTCACCATATGTGCTACTAAATTGAGAATATAAGTTCAACAGCACATTACTTGTCTCTTTCACGAAATTATTAGCAGAAATTGCATAAATGTCTTGAGTGTCTGACAACTTGTCCACATGTTCGTAATAGTAACCTAGGACTTCGCGAAGTCCCTCAACTTTGTTGCGTGGGTAAAACAACTATGCCACGTTGTATATCATAGAAATTTCCTATAATACTTCAACCACTTGCGAGTCATATCGTTAACACACATTTGCAAAATTGGATCAAATCTTACCTATTGGAGTGTCCCGATGATGTCACAGGCCTCCAGTAAAAAGAGATGGAAACTGGGATTGTACACATGGGAGAAAACATTTGTGCAATCATAGAAGACCTTCAGCAGCTGCAACAAGTTGCTACAGAAGTTCCATTCATTGGGATGCAATGTTATGTTTGGTACATGTGCAATGGCAAAGCTACATAGCAATTCCTTATATGGTACCATGATAGCTAGAAGCTCATACGTTGAATTCCATCGGTGTTGCACATCTTTTTTGAATTTTCTCGGCTTTTGGCCATGCATACCATACCATTTCCGCCATTCTCTGTTAATAGATGGATGGTCGGTAATGAAGTCAACCACAACTTTTATGGGAGATGTACGGTTTTTTAAAGAATCTATTCCATCTTTCACACATAAATTCAAGATGTGACATGCACATCTTATGTGGAAAAAGGTTCCCCCAAGCATTGGTTGGCATAACGACTCAAGATTAGAAATACTTGCTGTATTTGCTACAGCATTATTGAATCCTATTGAAAAATTTTTTTGTGTCAACCTGTGCTCATCAAGAATTGTCCGTATTGTGGCATATATGTTTTGAGCTCTATGGGATCCATCCATTTTTCGTAATGCAATTAATCTCTTTTACATTACCCAATGTCTATCAATCTAATGAGATGTAATCCCCATATACGAACTTTCACCCCATCTATCAGTCCAAATGTCGGAACAGATGGACACACATGTATCAAGATCATAAAAAGTTTCTTGGAGTTGTCCCTTACCCTTGTGGTACATTTTTACACAATGTCGTTTCATTATCGTAGCACTCCCTTTAGGTGCTTGTGGCTGCAGAGTTTCTTGATGGCAATAGACAAGATCTGCATTTTCGCTTGCATTAAAACCCAAATGCAACCCGCTTATCATTTGCACCATTGCATCACGATATTGTTCTTCATTGAAATGCCACAGCCTTGCTTCTTTCTTGGAACCCAATCGTGATATTTGTTGTTGTGATGGATCCAAACCATACTCACTAGAATGCTTTGACTTTAGATGTTTGGAAAGACCACCATATCCATCTCCCTTGGAAAAGGCATAGTTGCGTTGCAATAATTGCAATGCGCCCTAGTCTTACCATCTGGCCCTTCGACCTTCCTAAAATGTTTAGTGAACATATTTGACTTATATGGTCGAGGTGGCTTTGTGGATGGATTTGTCTCGATGGAGGGTGTATTTCTTCACCTAAATTGCCATAATCCTCGGCTTCATGTTATGGTAGTTGTTCCATTTCCGGATCTTGAGAGTCATTATCATCATCCCCTTGTTGATGGTAAACTGAATTGACTGTCTCGAAACCTGGCGGAACCAGAGGGAATTGTTCAGGTGTGAAATCAAAGTCGGACACTCGAGGCTCATTAAAGTCATAGCAGTCAGCATTCTCATCTATATTGATAGTAGGCTCTTGCTGGCACTCGGGGTTCTTCACCTTTAATTTGTCTTTCTTTGTAAATTTTTTTGATGAACCACCAAAGAAAAAGGAAGCCATCTAGCCCTTTTATAAACAACGAGTATGTACTAATGTGAGTGGTAGTATTAGAAGAATTGAAAATTTAAGAGCAAACATGATAAATAAGTGTTGCTGGGTAATCCCCTCGTGCAAGATAGTCTACAAAATAACAAGCAATATCAAACACAAGAATGTCTGATATTTTTAAAACACGGGAATGTTTGATGTCACGCCCCAAAGGGTACCCTAAACGTGACAGTTCACCACACCCGATATTTAAACTTAAGTATGACATCCTTAGTCATCCCATAAGTTTACATATTGAGTGTAAGGTGTACTCATACAACTTTTAGGATCACACTTTGATTCGAGTAGTCTTAAGGAAGCATACATAGCATTAAGAATATAAATCACAACAAGATAAATAGTTAAACTTTACAAAAGCCAAGGGGGCATACCCCCGCCAAAATAATAGGAGTCTACATCGTTTAGCTCCAATTCAATATATCTGAATCTACATTAAAGAGATTTTCCTAGAAGTCCACGCCTATACTAGGTCCCGACTTCCTCAAAAGCTCTTTAATCCAATGTGGTAAACCTGCACAAAGTGTCCTCTCGGAACATCCAAAAATAGGAACACTGCAACAAAAACTATTGGGGTATAAGCTAATTGCTTAATGAGATTCATTTTCCAAGTAACATACTCGACCAAGCTAAAATATCTATACAAGCAAGTTATAATTAAGCAACCATATGAATGCACAAGCAAATGAGCAAGCAAGCATATAACTTTTCGGTAGTCATATGTGAATGGATTTACGCCCTCCACTCGAGGTTTGGGGTAGTTCATAAGTCATGCAACTACAGTTCCAAAGTTAGTCCATAAGACATGCAACCATAGTCCCAATCTTAAGTGGGGTGGTCCATAAGACATGCAACCACAATTTTTAATGTTGGTCCATAAGTCATGCAACCATAGTTTCATTATTTGAATGGGGTGGTCCATAAGTCATGCAACCCTAGTCCCCTTCATTGAAGACCCGCTGCCTCCCAATTACACCTTTGTCCCACCAAAGGCATACTCGACAATGATATGTGGCTCACTATGTGATATGCATGTACAATTTATTCATATAATCATGATATATTAATTAGATAATTTAAAAGTGACCATACAAATTTCAGACACTCCAAATCTATACTAGCTCATACAAGGTTATTGCAACAAAGCTTGCCTCGATATACTTATCGTTCATTCATGCAAGTTTAGATCACCATTCAATCACAATTTTATCTTTTCCTAAGTCTAATGCCACTACTACTACAAGCACATCCAAGAGCATAATTAATTGAGAAATGAACTCACTTGTCCATGTAGTGAAAATCCACTAGTTGTAATAGTCCTCGGGAAGTGGTAACCCGTCCTCCAAACCACCTTAAATACAAAGAATACCCTCAATGAGTATCTCTTATGAAGTTCTATTAAACTTAACAATTTTATTTACTAAGTTCGTCAATTTCCCCTAGGTTGAATCCTTAACTTAAAAAGGTCATATCTAACTCATTTTAACTCGGAATTTAGCTTATAATATACCGATTTATACCTACTTCGAAAGAGATATCTATTTCCAAAGTTAATTCAAACATTTAAGGTCATTTAGGGGTCGGAAACATATTGTACAGTAGGGTTACGAAAATCCAAGATTTGAGCCATTGTGCAAAATTGCCATATCTACTCTATTTAACTACTTAGACCAACTTATTTTAGTCCTAAACTTACAAGGAGATTATCAAAACAAAATTAAGAGATTACACACTTATCTAATACCAAACATAAAGTTCAAATGAAACTTCTAAGAATCCATTTTCATAAAACCGAAATTTATAAGTTGAAACTCATTGTTTTGTTTTGAGCAAATCCTTTACTAAAACTTACTTAGTTCGATGAAAATAATTTTCCTATATTATATGTCATAAAAGCATTCCATTTTCAATATAAAACACTTGTTTTGAGATCTAAAAGAAGGTTTTAAAAATTGGTCTCCCCATAATTACGAATTTCCTCTTTAAAGTTTACAATGAAGACAAGACCTAAATTTTGTCTTTTACAAAACACTTGATTTAAGCAATACCTTTTAGGAAAACTCATTTAAACTTATGAAAATTCATTCCTTAAGTTATCTATACCAAGAGCTCTTTATATTTTTGTCTAAATCTTTATTTTAAAGTTGAATGATGGGTTCCAAAAATGGGTCTTGGTCTAGATCCGAATTTTCATAAATTTATTTTGAACATATCTCTTGAAAAAATTCATCAAAACTCATGAAAAACAACCCATTACATATCATATCTCAAGAACCCTTCATTTCTTGAATAAAATCCTCATTTTTGAGTTGGAAAACATGTTTTTATTTTAGATCTGTTGATGTGATCCATATAGCATCATCAATTGAGCCCATCAAGTTCAAGATCAATAATCCAGTTAAAGGAAAAGAAGGCTTGTTGACGGGAGTTATGATCATTAAATCACAAGTCAAAGTTTGGGATACAAGAGATTAAAGGATTTGCAGGGATATTTTTTTGATAGTTTAAATGTTTCAAGTTAAAATAGTATATTTCAAATATTGTAACTGTTTTAGGTTTTTTTCAGTTACGTTATCGGTTACGTAACTGCCGTAATTATGTTTTTTTCTTCAGTTACGTTATCAGTTACATAACTACCTTGTAATAGCCTATATATTAAGGCTAGTATGAAATATAGAAATGAGACTTTGACAATATTGAATTGAAATTAATCTTCTTTGAGGGAAAACTCTCTCTTTGGTTCTTTGCAAAAGAACTCTCTTTGATTTCTTCAATCTAAACGGTTGAGGGAATTCTTCCTTGATAACTTAGGTTTCAATTGACAGGTTCGATTGGGGTCTAGTTCCGGTGAATGATTGCTTGTTCAAGACGGTCCTTTGGGGATTTGATTCCCTTATGGTTATAGGGTTCTAGGTTTAATATACCTAGGGTTCTATAGATCGCATCATCTGTCTTGATCCGAAAATACAATTTTTTGTTTTTTGAAAATAAACTTTGAAAATCAACTTTGATTCTTGTAAGATGAAGTCTTGATGATATACATCCATCAAACCTTTATTTTCTTAACAAAAACTTCCATTTTAAGGCTTTGAAGGGGGTTTTTAACATGGTGCCTTGACAAGTTACGAATTTTACTTTTTCATTCCAACTTGAATCTAAGATCTACTCAAAATACAACCATGAAAACATAAGAAAAACTTAGTAGTAGGCCTTAAACTTCTAGATCTACACATAAACATAACTAAAGCTTGGTAGAACTCTAGATCTACAAGTTATCACATAAACAAGAAGATAAACAAGCCTTCAATATAACAAAAATACTAAGAACAAAAGAGATCATCATCTAAAGGAGTGTTTCAATTCTTGGCATCATCATCCATAGCTTTTTAAGCTTGTGGAATGTCCTTTGATGCATGAAACATCCACAATATCATCCTATAACATCTTATGAGAGCTAAAAGAGGATGATTACCTTAAATATTTGCAAGAAATGTATGTGGAAGCAAGGAAAGAAAATGGTGGCAGCTTGTTTATTGAGAAGACAAGCCAAGAAGAAGAGAAAAGAAAGGGAAAAAGAGAGAGGAAAAATATAGGGTTTGTAAAGGTGAAATAGAGATGGAAAGAGATGTTTAAATAGAATGGAAAATGTGTTAAATAATTGATAAAAAAAAAATAAAACACATGCAGCTGCACAAGGGGGGCTGGCGTGATTTCTAATGTGGTGTAGGGGGTGATTTAGTTGAGTTGAAATTGTAATTTTGAAAGTGTAACTTGTAGCTTCCATTTCTAACTAAAAGGAACTTTTAAAATATCAAATAATTAATTAAAAATAATGAAAAGTGGCTAATTTATGGGGAATGGTCAGCTGCCATTTTTGGGGAAAGGAGTGTGAGAAAAGCAAAAGAAGACATAATAATGTGTTGTAATGATAATAGATATGTACTTAAGGTATGGGTTGATAAAGTGGCTTTTTGAATAAGAAAATATATAAAATAAATTAAGAAAAATATTTTCATTTAAGTGGCAGAATTTTTATGATTTAAATAAAATAATCAATTAAATTATTTTTAGAAATTTAACAATTAAGTTGCTAGTAAGAGTAAAATAAGCTTATATGAGCTATAACTGATATTTTTAAAATCCGAAAAATTATAAACTTGATATTTTTGAAATCCTTATAAAAATACGAGTCTAAAAATATTAAAGATATATTTTTAATTTTCCGAGCCCCGGGACACGCTTTCCCAAGCAGTATCCAAACGGGTTTCGAAATAAGCCGAAAATAAACCAATCTGATATTTTTAATAAATCAAATATTATTACGGACTATTCTAAACACTTTAATTATTTTTCAACTCCTCGATTTATGAACTCGGGTTTACAGGATCTAAACTGTAGGGTTTTACCCAAAG
The DNA here is from genome assembly GCA_024138025.1 of Combretum micranthum. Taxonomy (NCBI): domain Eukaryota; kingdom Viridiplantae; phylum Streptophyta; class Magnoliopsida; order Myrtales; family Combretaceae; genus Combretum; species Combretum micranthum. The sequence goes on from JAMXBD010000027.1 coordinate 1,222,495, forward strand.
ATTTGTTGACTTAAGGTCTCCAGTAGACTTTCCGGCTTAAGGTTAAGGCTTAGAAAACAGGGGTTTACATTTGATAATTTAGCAAAACTCAATCTGTGAAGGTGGTTACAAGCTTTTGAATGTTTCGTAGTTTTTTGAATCAAACTCTTATATTTATAGAGCTCCTTATGTGCGTAAAAAATCATAAAACAAGTTGTCTGATTCCTCACAGTTCAACAATTTGCAAAAGCAGTGCAATTAAGTTGTCCGATTCGTTTACTTTTCCAATTTGCAAAACAGTGCACAAACATTCCCCAGCCGTTGATGATTTTTCAACCCTTCAACTTTTGGTGATTTTGTTGTTTTGCTTATTTTTTTCGGACAAAATACTGCACGATGCAAGGCCCCCCTCCTCGTTTCTCCATTTTCATTGCCGACAATATTGACTTGTTTTGTTTTTTTTTTTTTGACAAGTTTTTTCCCTGGCCCCTACTCCCCCACACCACCCCCACCCCCCCCCCCCAACGTGCCTAACTTCCATTCTCCTTTCTCTCCTGCACGTTAATGTTTTGCATGGGTAGGTTTTTCTTTTCTTTTTTTTTTTTAATTCAAATATATGGTGGCTTCGAATCACTGGTTCTGGGTCTGGAATAGCGGTTTCGGACTAGGTTGAACCGCTGGTTTTGCCACACCTAACCACTTGGACCCGCTAGTTCCGGCGGGTCATTGGACGGTTCGTAATCGTCATCGACGGGACGGTACCGCCGGTGACTGTTCGCGGTTCGAAACCGACCCGTGGTGATGTCTAGTGTAGTAGGTTGTACTTGTGAATAGTAGTAAATAGTAATCAAGACAATTAATTTACCAGTAGTAAAAAAAATGAGAAAAGGGATATATCTGTAATTTTTATAACTGAAAAATTATAAAATTTATATTTTTTAAATCCTTATTAAATTTCGGTTCTAAAGAGTATTCCGAAATATTTTTCGAATTTCGAGTCCCGAGCCCACTTTTTCGTAATGGATCTCAGGAAGGCTTGGAATAGAAAATTTGTCAAAATAAGATATTTTATGGTTTGAAATATACTTTAGAACAAGATTCTAGATTAAATCATTTTACAAAAGTTTCTTAGTTTAGAATCGAAAAAAAAAAAACGGATCCAGGGCTCTTAGGTTTCTCTCCCAAGCTCAAGCTAATCCGGTTTAGGGTTTTGGTTTCTGGTTTCCGAAGTCTACTTGGTTACTTGGAAAACTATAGTTTACAAATATTATCATGCTTCTTATCTCATATTTTCACCATCTACATACTACATGCTCATGATACATGCATCTACATAATGACATTGTCTCAACTAAATTTAAAGTAGAATTCTTCTTTAATAAATGAACTTGAAACTAAATTTTCTATTACGTAACTTGTTATTAAATAATAGAGTTATCATCAACAACATAGACATGGAATTATACAACAATTTCTCAAGATTTCTCAAAGTTTTCTCAATTAACAAAGATAGTTTTACCAAGCAAGTATAAGAAATAAACAACTTCTTTTCATAATATGGTAGCCTAAGTCTTAGTAAAAATAATTTGTGGTATTTAAAGTTTTCACAACAAGCTTAAGAATCAAAGTCTTTTCAACTTCATAACAAAACTAAGAAACAAACTAGTTTTTAAAGTAAGATAAAATCAACCTAATAACTTATAAACCCACTTAAAAAATAATGATTTTCAAGTTTCTAAAGAAGGAACCTATTTTCAAAGGATGACAAGGATATAAATATAATAAGATAAAAAACAAAGGAGTTCATCAATAAAGATGATTTCTTTCCAAATAAAATTTATAGAGATAAAAGACCAAGTTTTAGAAAATAAAAACTTATATTTTTTTTAAGAGTTAATGAACAAGAAATATAAAAAGAAAAGACTCATTTTTCTAAAACCATTCCAAAGGCAAATTTATAAATAGGTTATCAACAACTTAATAAACTTTTGAAAACTTTGTTCCTTTATCACTATAAGTAAAAATTGTGAAAGATCAAAGTTAAGAAAAAAATTTATTTGTTTTGAAAAAAATAATGAGGAAATTAAAATAAGTATATACTCATTTATAATAACCTAGGAAAATATAAAGTTTCTTCAAATTACTTTGAAAAGGAATTTGTCAAGTTTAAGTTTTAACACTTCAAAATGAATTTTTTTTATGAAATAAATCGTTGAGATACTACCATTAAAATTTTTGCATATAAAGTGAACTTATATATATACTCAAAGTATTTTTCAATCACATATATATATCTATATTTTTTGCTAAAGGATTTTTGGATAAAGTCAGGCTGGAAAGTTGTTTTGCAAAATCTGGAAAATTTTGTTTTGAATCTGTACCGAGGTGTATAGCAACCCCAACTACCTTATATGTAGGAAATAACCTTAGAAATGGATAGATCTTTTTGAGTAGATAGAAATCGGTATATAATATGCGATTTTTCTAGTTAAAATAAGCAAGTTATGGCCATTTTAAGTTGGAGTTTCACTCTATGCGAATTTTGACGAACTTAGTTGAATAGAGTGATGAGCATCATCTTACGATAAGCTAGGAAGGAGATAAGTATTATGAGCAAAGGAAAGCATGTTGATGGATCAAGCACTTAAAAGCAATTAAATTGCTCATTTAAGCCATTAAAGGCTAACATTGAACCCAAAAGACGCACCTTTTCATTTATGTAGTATTTAATTTATTTGTTATGTCCTTTCGTTTTTCTTTGGCTTTTTGTATTCCTTTTGTAATTAAGTTTATGTCTTATTTTTTTTTTGTATTCCTTTAGGGGTTTCCATTATAAATATCCCCTCTTGTAATCAGTATAACATAAGTTTTTGGTCATTTGATATTTGAGAGCACATTTGTTATGTGAGAAAAACTATTGTGGTTTTTAGATTATTGAGAAACAATTTTCCTCTTTAATCAATTGTTCTTATCAAATCTTGAGTTATATAGTTTTGTAGTGAACACCGTTTTTGAATCTCATGATTCATTGACACCGTGATTGTTTTATAGATCATGGATGTCATGACCCTAGTAGGGGCCTAGCAGGATTATCCTAAAATTATCATATCACGTGTGCACCCGCAATATAAGAAACATCTTGCATGTCAGAGATTATAAGACTCTATTCATTTATTAGCTTCTCATACATTAATTATATATATACGTATATAATACTATTGTTGAAACTCAACTATGGAATCTGATTTTCCATATTCTACCAAGATCGAGAATCGATATCTCCTACCAAATAATAAAAATTTGGATTCAATCCTACAAAGTACAAAGTTTCTATTGTTTATACAATTTATCAAATTTGCATTCTAAGTTCGATATAATCTATATTCTAGCTTCACTATAGTTTGGTGGAGAAGCACTCTTTACGCACTCTTAGCCTAATCTCAGCTAGCATTATACCTGCATAACACTATTTGGGGGTGAGCGAAATCAAAGCTCAGTAAGATAACCTGACCAGACCACACATCAAGCAATAACAAACAAATTTAATTAACAAGTATATGCAATGTAATAATCAATCTTATATACAAGTACAAGCTTGGATAACCAAAATACAAACAGAATGAAGATTTATGCCCTGTTATTGGGGTTGAAGGAACCAAGTCGAGGAACTCTGCCTAATGACCCACCCACCCAGGAGAATCAGAGAACCAAGGGAGAGTAGGTGCCATACACCCTTATAAATTTATCTCAAACATTTTTCTCATATTCTTGGAATAAAGAAACTCTACTAAGTGTTAGTCATTTGATACTAATACCATGGACGACGTTCTTTCATTTGCCGGTTAGTTCCCGTAGAATCGAACGGAACAAAGAAAACCTTGTGTAGAACTAGGAAATTTACATCTAGAAAAACCAAGCGTTAACAAAGAATCAAAACACTAATTGTCACGATCATAATAGGGGGAGTAGTAGGATTATCCTGAAGTTATCATATCACGTGTGCACCCGTAATATGAGAACCGTCTTGCTAGTCAAAGATTACAAAACACTATTTATTTGTTAATATCTCATACATTGATCATACAATACATATAAGGCTATTATTGAGGCATAATTATGGAATCCGATTTTCCACATCTCACCAAGATCACAGAGAATCGGTATCTCCTACCAAATAATAAAAATTAGGTTTCAACCTATAAAATACAAAGTCTCAAATATTTGTATCGTCTATCTAAATTATATTCTAAGTTCATAGTGATCTATCTTTCTAACTTCATTGAGTCTGATGGAAGAACTCTCTTCACACATTCCTAGCCTTTTCCCAGCAAGTATTATTCCTGCATAAAAACTGTTTGGGGGTGAGCGAAATCACAGCTCAGTGAGATAACCTAACTAGATCACACATCAAGCAATATCAAACAAGTTTAATTAGCAAGCATATGAAATGAAATGTAACAATCAATCATATGCACAAGTACAAGCTTGGATAATCCATAATTCAAACAGGATGGAGATTTACGCCCTCTCATCAGGGTTGAAGGAACCAAGTCGAGGAACTCTGCCTCATGACCCACCCGCCCAGGAAAATCAGAGAACCAAGGGAAGAACATTTTACTCATATCCTTGGAACAAAGAATCTCTACTAAGTGTTAGTTATTTCATGCCGATACCACGGGCGGCGTTCCTTCATTTGCCAGTTAGTTCCCGTGGAACCGAACGGAACAAAGAAAACCTTGCGTAGAACTAAGAAATTTACATAGAAAAACCAAGCGTTAATAGAGAGCCGAAACACTAACACGTATCGGGCTATCACACCTTTATGCAATAATGCAATATGCATGTATGACCATTTCATTTAAAAACCATATAGTATTATGTCAGTTGATTCGGTGACCAAACAATTCACAGACAAGCACTAACATATTTCAAACGTTATATATCATCTAATTTGGTTATCATTTCAAATAATATAGTTTGATATTCAGTCAAGCACCATATAACATACATTATTCCTATTCCTGCATACATAGTAGTTTTGATTTGTCATTTTATATGTACTAAACTTACAAGCACAATCAATGTGATAAGGTCAAAGTTACTCACCCGTCATCCTTGCTAATTGTTGTAGTATTCTACAAGGAAACCCAAGGTTTGATTTGTATTCCCTAGGAATTGAAATAACAGATATTCGTTACTATATTATCATTTACACTACAACTTCGGTTGCGTCTTATGTGTCCTATATCCGAGCTTTATCACACTTAGTTTAAATTAAAATATGGATTTTAAAATTTGTAAAGACTAGGTTTCTCTGATTAAGTTATCAAATTCAGACAAACTCATTTTTCTTAAGGAAATGCCCTAAATGATTTTAACTATTGAGTGAAATCTTGAGTTGAGTTTATTATACTTGTTTTAATTTTATTTATAGAGTATAAATAGGTGTTGGAAAGCTTATTGAACATAGCTCTCAATTATATATTTTATTTATTTCTTTCCATGCTATATTGAGGGTCTACAAGATGTTTTTTGTTCTTACTTTGTATTTTTAGTTTTCTTTCCAAGTTCATTCCCTTGCTTTATGTATAAAGATTATTCTTAACTTAGGTTCATTATTCCTCTTTTGGTTGAATTCACCTATTATCATTTAGTTTCGTCATGTTTCTCTTAGTCTTATTTTAGACATTTATCTTTAGTAAATGGGATTATGTTAACTTACTATTATTTTTATGATCTTTATTAATATACACTCGGTATCCTTGTGATCCTATTGTATGACAAAATTCATGTTTCTTTTTTCTAGAGTATTTCTTAAGTTTAAATTCTTTAATCATAACCTATACCATCATATTAGCTAATTTGCACTTGAATTATCTAAATTTGGCCTTGTAGACTCTAACTTAATATATATATATATATATATATACCAAAACACATATGGGTTTTTAGAAACGCGCTCTTAAATGGATTTCAAATCTAAATCATCAACTATTCGTTTAATATTTTGATGGCGTTAAATCGTAATTTTATACCTAAATCTTTTCTTATATGAGTCGAGAACTGTACTTTAGCTTGTATAAATAGTTCTTGAATTAATCACTTGATTTTAGGTTAAATCAATATCCTGCTTAATAATCATTTGAATCATAACAACCTTGATCTTGAAACCCTAACTTTCTTGGTGTGTCATGATTATATATGTATATACTTGAAAATTCTTTGAGTTCAATTACAAGATCATTTCTCTTAAGTTCTTATAGGGCTGAAACTTGTCGTGGTGATATATTTAGGGTTTTCTATATTGTTTTACTTCTTAATCTTGTTGAAATATATTTCTTGTGCATGTAAGATACTTGATGATAACTTATAATATACATAAAATTCTAGCATAACCGAAATATAACATCAAGCATGCACAAGTTTATATAAGCTAATTATGTTAATTTATTCTTACAAATCATATCTTTCTTAAGTTCTTAGGGCATAGAGGTGTATATGCATTTGTATATTTCTAATTTTATTTATATTATTTATAATCTATTTTTACATCTAAATATGTTAGGGCATTTAAACTAGTTTCCTATTATGTTTATATTATGTGAAAATACCACCTTTATTCCTATTTTATTAAATAAATTCTTATAATCAAAATAATTAATTATTTATCTTAAAATGAGTATTTTAATATGTGAACACATTATTTACATTTATTTTTTATTCATTTAATTAGAAACAATTTGCCTTAAATTCCGATAATTCATTTCCTCTAGAAAACTAGTGTGTACTCAGACTTTAATAATTTGGTTTACTATCTTAAACATGGTTTCTTAAGCTTAAATTTTTGTGTAGACTACCTAACACATGTTTATATGTTTATAAGGTCATTTGGCCTAAACTAATTAGTTAATTATGGTTTTAATTTTAATTGATTCAAAACTATCCAGAACAGGGCATAGTCAGCGACGAACAATCGGTTTGGTCGAATTTGACCATTAACCCAATCGATTATGTAAGCCTCAGTTTTCTTTGAAACCAAGCTTGACTTCGTGAGTCAAATGAGAAATCGAAACACTAAACCGAAATAGTTAGGGTTAGGAAGAACTTAGAAACCCTAAGTTCGGCTCCACCGAGAATAAAACCACAAATCTTTTGATAGCAAGTTAATATAGATTATAGTACTAAAGAATATAGCGAAACTTAAAAAGTTTAGTTTTCGAGAAATTATTTGTTTCAAACCCAATCGGGATCCGTTCTGGAAAACCGGCCCTCGGGACTCGGAATTGGAAAAATATTCTGAAATACTCTTTAAGACCAAAATTTAATGAGGAATTCAAAAATATATTTATTATAATTTCAGGTTTATAAAAATTACAGTTATAGCCTTTATATTGTATTTCTTTACTAACCGGTAACTTAATTATGTTATCTACTATTCATTACTATTCACAAGTACAAGCCCATACCCTACTCACACTCACAAATCATGCCCTATTCTTACATCCTTACAACTAAACCATGCCTTATTACATCACCTTCCTTACAATTACTTTTCCAATGTATTTTATTACGCATTTTTATTTGAAAATTATACAAAAATTATTTTCTCTCCCTCTCTTCTCTCCTATGGCCAGCGCACCCCTCTATTTTTCCCTCTCAATTGTGTGATTTTTCTTTCTTTATTTAATCAACACAAACGCTAATTCAACTTACTATAAATAATCTTTTATGCCTTCACTCTCTTTCTTCACTTTCACTTTTACAAAATTCACAAAACTCTCTCCCACTTTTCTCTCCCTTTGCCGTGACACTCCCCTCCCTCTACACTCTCACACAACAAATTTTTCTTCAACTTCTTTTGTTCCAAAGCCTAAATAGGTATAGATCTAAACTTTTCTACCACAAAACATGTAATGGCTAGATCATTCATGCGTAGATTCACAAAAAATCCCCATGAACTTCATGTTAGGGATATGGAACTACTAGAACATGAATATCAAGCCATCACAAGTTGTGGATCTTGTGTTTAAATCTTGTGTTTTCCTCATGATCATAATATATATTCATGTAGTGATGAGTTCATTTAGGAATCTTGCTATTACACCATTGTCATAAGTAGTATATCCCATTTCATGCATATAACATGATTATTATAGTTAGATCTAGCTCTTAAACATTTATTCCTTTACATGACATTGTAGATCTCATGCATTTATTATGTGTAGGATGAGTAAATGGTCATAAATATCTTGTCTTATGTAAATGAATGTTTTAATACTTCTAGAAGTTAGGATATTTATGAATGTGAGCCAAAAAGCTCAAGAACAACTTTGGTTTTGTAAAAACAAACTTTTGCAAATTCGGATGGAAAATGAGTCACATTTTGAAAACCTATTTTTCAACTCCAAAACATGATTTTTATGTGAAAATGAAGAGCTGATGGAATAGATAACAATAGGAAATGATTTTTGTGAGTAAAAGGAAGATCTACTAAGAGAAATTTGCTAAACAAGAAATATTTACAATATAGAAAAATTTGATCTTAAGATAATTGCATGAAATTCGTAACTAGGAAAAGATGATATGTAAACACCTACTTATCAAACTCAAAATGAAAGTTTTATTAAGAAATGAAGTCCTTAGGGGATAGGAATAATGGAACCTTGAATTTTAAAGTAACAAACAAGTTTTTCTTAAAGAAATCACTCAAAAACTATTTTTACAAAATTCGGATTTAGGAATGGCTAATATATAAACACTTGTTTACAATGTGTAGAATGAGGATTTGTGTTGAAAAATGAAGACCATAAGGAATAGATATGATATAGAATTAATTTTAGCATGAACAAGTAAGTTTTAATAAGGAAAATCTCTAAAAAAAAGTGTGGTTGGTCAAAAATACAAAAGTTGAACTTACTAGGTTAAGAACTCATGATATCTTGTAAAATAGAAGTCTCAAAAATATTTTAATAGAATCTTATCATGAATATGCATATAGGAAGCTCATAACATACCATTCATGATGGTGATTATTATTGTTGCATGCATATTTGGCTTGGATAGTAGTATTATTATAATTTCTCACAAAACAATTTCAAAAAATGAAAATTCGGTTACTGACCAGATCTGTTCGGACCTTTTCAAGACCGAAAATTTTTCAAAACTTAAATATTATTTTAGAATTAGATAGATCTTTCGAAGTAGATAGGAATCGGTATATAATTGGCGAAATTTCAAGTTAAAATGACAAAGTTATGACCATTTTAAGTTGGAATTTCCACCAATAATGAAAAATTTGAACTTAATAACTTTTATGAAATAAAATGGATTAGTTATGAGTTGAAATACTCATTTGGGTATTTCTTTCATATAGGTGACTTGGATCCCGAGGATTCATTACCCTTGGATTACTATTACTAAAAGACTGGTGACCCATGGCAAAGTGAGTATTACTTCCTAATTTCATTCTTGCTTGTGATTGTAGCAATTAGTTGCACTAGAACATAGGCAAAAGATAAAAATGGAATTGCATGATGGGAATTATGGGGAAATATGTATGTTATTGTTGAGTTGAGAAAAGGTACTAAGAATATCGAAACCGGGTGATTAACTCATACTTGTTTAGAGTATTATAAGAATGATTGTCTACGTAATTGTTGATCACCTAAGAAATTGGTATTAATGACTATTCAGTTTGATAAATTAATGTGGACACATTCACTTCACGATGGGGATGGAGCATTAGCATATGTTGGTTATCCGTGATCCGTAAACGGCTAAAAATTGGTTAATCGTGATCCATAAACGATGTAAATTAGTTGGTTGATCGTGATCCATAAATGACATAAGTTGGTTATCTGTGATCCATAAACAGCTTATTAATTCAACGATAGTACCACAGTATTCGTTAATCTGCTAACCCTGAATGGAGGGCATAAATTCATTCACATATGATTTTCGGCTAGTCATATGATTGTTTGTTCATGCGATTGATGCATTCCATACGACTGATTAATTAACTTGATTGATTGAATTGTTATAATGTCTTTATGGAAGTATTCACTCACTAAGCTAGTGTAGCTTACGTCCCTACAGTTTCTATTTGTTGCAGCATTCGTTTATTTGGCTTAGAAAGAGGTACCCTACGGCTTAAGTACAGGAGCTAGGCGTTTCCTTTAGAAGTTACATTCAATTCTGTTTAAACTTCCGTAGGAAATCAAAAGACTCTGGATGACTGTAAGAGACCTCTTAACAATATTCCTTTGCAGGGAATGTCCCTTAGTTTTTATAACTATTTATATGTGTTTTGATTTATATTCTAATGCTATTGAATGTCAATTTAAACTCTTTATCTCCATTGGTTCAAGTATTCTATTGTCGTAAAGGGACACCTTACATCTATACAAGACTCCCGAAGGACTAAGGTAGTAATTCGTGGGTCTTATATGGCATGTGGCGGACTGTTACGTTTAGGATACCCTATGAGGCGTGATAGGTTCTTGTCCGGTTCTTTACACCATATCAAAGTAGACTCTTAAGCTTTCAAACCGTTATAGTTTCACCTAAAAAGAAGAAGAAAAAATGACCGGTTCGGCCATTTAAATTCACGTCACCTTTGCTAGCCGAAACACTGTTTTGCCTTATTTTGTTATTTTGTAATTTAATTTTTAAAAGTAGTAAATATATTTCAGAAATCATGAAAATTTTCAATTTATATATAGACAAGTTAAAATATAATTTTCATAAATTTCATTCAAAAATAAATTCATTTGATATTTTAATTAAATTTCACAAAAGTATGTACAATAATCAATTCCAACAACTTATATTATCATAAATCGATTCATCAACATGTTTGACTTATCAAAAGCACATTCAATAAGATGATATGTCATATTTACATGCTTATATGCATATATTGATCGTAATTTCATTAATTTAACTACATGGCATGCATTTTATATATAATACTTAGCTTATATTTGATATATTTTCCAACATTATAACTTATTAAAAACTAAATCAAATACACATACATAGTCAACATATTATATCAAATTTATACCATACATTAGACACATCATACTTATATATTTGTATATATGATAATTTCATCAAAACAACATTTATACATATATTCATGGTATTCAGTTTGAAGGAAAACATATATCTATTTTTACCAAAACCTTATTATTATTAAGCTATGCTAATATCATCATCTAACAATAATTTTAACAACAAAAATACAACCATTATATAAATTCACTAATTAAACTAACATTACTTACTTGAATTGTGAAATAACTGGCTAAAGCTTTACTACCCTACTTTTTAAGTTGATGTAGCTTCTTCAAGCTAAGTTTCCTATCTTCAACCTTTGTTTTAGCTTTCAAAATCACCTAGGGATTGGTTGAAATAGAGATTATATTTAAGGAAGAAATTTAGTGATTAAATGATGGAGAAATCATGAATTTCTTTACTTATTGGATGCTAGATTTTGAAGAGGGATTGTTGATGAATTTGTCAGAATTTTGGTGTGTTTGAGAGGATTTTGGGGAGGAAGGGGCTGTTGAAAATGGTTGGGATTCTAGGGTTTTCTAAACATCATATTTATAGTATTTTATGTCTTGTAAATTCCATTAGGGTTAAGGGCATTTTGGTCCTTTTAATTGGATAGTTTCAGCGGTATTTTAGTCATTCCACAAGTGTAGAAATCCCTAGACTTAGAAAGATATTTTTATGTGTTCATATTGTAGATATTTAAAGGGGCATTTTGGTCTTTTCCTAGATGTAGAAACTTCCAGAGCTAGTTAAGTTTAATTTAGTCTTTTCACACACTTGATATTTTCTAGAATTTGGGATTTTATAATGTATATGATGGTGTATGGTAATGCATGGTCTCATGGCTTGAATTGTTGGGCTTATGGGCTTTGATCTTTGAATAATTGGGCTTGATCTTATGTTAATGGGCTTAGGGTTTTAGATGATGATTTAGGTTTTTAGGTTATGGGCTTTAGGTATTTAGAATAGAAATTAAGAAGTAAGAAAGTGCATTAACTAATTGACATTAGAAATTAATTTTAGGAAATATAATAAAAGGAAAATTTATATCTTACTTTAATTTAGGGTTTTAAGGGCTTAGGAATTGGTATTTGAAAACAAATATTTAGATTTAATTTATAGAATTTATGGAGTTGGAATTTAGGCTAAAATGTCTAAATTGGATATTTAGGGTTCTAGGTGATTAAACTTGATTGATAAAATTCATTTGATAATTGGAAAGGTTTGATTAATTTAAATTTGTTGAAATATGTAATTGATATTGCTTACTAGGTTAAATTAGGTATTTATGGTGTCACGCCCCGAGAGGTACCCTAAACGTGGCAGTCCGCCCTACACAATACTAAAGCCTAGGAATAACTACCTTAGTCATGCGAAGGCTTTCATATCATGTACAAGGCGTACATCACAACTAAGGGAACGTATCGGAGTAGCGCAATTTATATTGATAATAATTAATTAACAAGACAAGGAGAATACTTAACATAAAACATAAACTTGGTAAATTATAATTCTTAGGGGCATATCCCTCTATGGTCTTCAAGTAAAAATAAATACTGTCACGCCCCGAGGGGTACCCTGAACGTGACAGTCCGCTGTACACAATACTAAAGCCTATGAATGACTACCTTCGTCACGCAAGGGATTCCATGCTATGACAAGGCGTACAACACATTAAGGAGACACGATCGGAGTATAGCAATTCATATTGATATAAGTTATACAACAAGATATAAGGAGTGTAACTAACTTCAAATATAATCAATTACACTTCTTAGGGGCATACCCCCGTTAAAATTCCCAACTTCAACCTTAAACAAAAGACATATAGAATCTCATAGGTCACTACTACATAAGACCTATCATTACATAACTTCACTAAACCTGACTAAGGCCTTCTCGTACACCGCTTCCTTATTGGAAGCTCAAACTCATGCTCGGTTTTCCTGATATCTCGATCGTCGAGTCGTAATCTTAAATCAATTTGTAACATTCAATAACTGTGGGAGGGTAAGCTACACTAGCTTAGTGAGTGAGAACTTCCATAAATCACACATCCAACAATCAATCAAGCAAGTTATTTAATCAATCATATGAATGCAACAAACACATGAATCATACAAAACATATGATCAACCGGAAATCATATGTGAATAGATTTACGCTCTCTATTCGGGGTTAGCAGGTTCACGACTCCTGCGGTACTGTCGGTTCCGTCTTCGGGTCACGGTTACCCTCACATAATATTTCGTCTTCGGGTCATGGTTACCCTCACATAATATTCCATCTCATGGATACCGGATAACTGGAACAATATGCTAATGCTCCATCCCCAACGTGAAGTGATTATGTCCATATTAGTTTATCATTCCAAGTAGTCATTATTCCAGTTCTTAAATGATCAACCAATTACGCAGACAATCACTAATATAGCAATAAACATTCATCATTAATCACCCGGTTTCGATATTCTTAACACGATTTGCTCAATACATCATCAACACATACGTATAACCCCATAATTACCCATCATACATTTCCATTCTATCTTTGCTTATCAATCTAGTGCGGCTAAATTTATAAGCACAATCAGGAACGTAATAGGAAGTAGAAACTCACTCGGCCATGGACTCCGTTCTCTAATCGTAGTAGCCCGGTGGCAAGAAATCCTCCGATCCGAACTCCCCTAAATGAAAGAAATACCCAATTGAGTACTTCATACTACAATCTAATCCCAACTTATCAAATATAACTCTTTAGTTCGTAATTTTCGTAACAAGCAAAATTTCCAACTTAAAATGGCCATAACTCGGTCATTTTAACTCAGAATTTCGTAAATTTTATATCGATTTCTATCTACTTCGAAAGATCTATCTATTTCTAATATTATATCTAAGTTTTGAAAATGTTACAGTTTCGGAACAAGCCGATTAGTTCTGATCAGTAACGAATTCACTTTCGAAATTTGTTTTTGTGAATGTTTGCGATGTTTCTAAATCATAGATCAAATGTAAATACAATATGGATGATTTATCATGGATGACATGTTATGATCTTCCTATACGTATGTTCTTGTTGATATTTATTTCAAGAAATTCCTTAGAAGATTTTAAATTCATAAAAAGTCAAGAAAACTTAGTTAAACTAGAATAATTTTGTAGTCTTGAGTAACTACACTTGTTTTAGGAAAATTTCATAGTGAAACCTATTCATTCTTGTTAAAACTAAGCCTCAACTAAATATATATCTCAAGGCCTTCATTTCTTGATAAAAATCCTTATTTTAGACTTAGAAAATAGGTGTTCAAGTAGGAGCTATCTCTAAATCCGAATTTTGCAAGATTGGTTTTTAAGTGATTTCTTTTAAGGAAAACTCATTTATTCTTTTGGAAATCAAGTCCCCACTAAACCTATACCCTAAGGTCTTCATTTCTTTGATAAAACTTCCATTTTGAGTTTGAAAAATAGGTTTTTATATCTCATCTTCCCCTAGATACGAGATTCATGCAATCTTACACAAGATCAAATTTTCTTATCTTGTAAATATCACTTGTTTAACAATTTCCTCCTAGTATATCCACCATCAATTTATTAAAATCACTTCCCTATGATATCTATTCCATAAGCCCTTCATATTTTAGCTTAAAACTTCATTTTGGGGTTAGACAATATGTTTTGAAAATGGGTCTTGGTTTGAATCCGCGAATACAAATTTTATTTTTGAAAATAACATTTGAAAATCACCTTTGATTTTTACAAAATAAAGTCTTGATGATATCTACTCCTTAAGGCTTCATTTTCTCAACTAAAACTTCCATTTTGAGACTTGGAAGGGGGTGTTTAAATTTGAGCTTTGCCAAGATACGAAAATTAAAGTTCTCATTTGTGTTCAAAACCAAGATCTACATTTATATAGGCATCAACTTCATGCATACAACCACATTATCCATATACCAAGATTTTACATAACAAATACTAAGAACAAGTCTTGCAAAAGTGAGGTCTACACATTATAACAACAAAAAGAAATAACAAGATAAGCAAGGATCAAAGTGAGTGTTTCATGTTCTTGGCATCATCATCCATTGCTCATAGGCATTATGGAAGGTCCTTTGATGCATGAAACCTCTTTATCATATACCTATACCACCAATGGAGGCTTAAGAAGGGTTTCTTAAACAAGCTTCAAGAAATGAGTGTGGAGGCCTTCTTTTCCTATGGGGGCAGCAAGACTTCAAGAACAAAGGAGGCAAGAAAGAAAGAAAATAAGAGAGTATTTTGCCTAGGGTTTGTAAAGAATAGAAGGAGTGAATATAAGAGACTATTTATAGAGAGATGAGAGAGGCTAAAGAGAGTTAAATGAAAGAAAGGAAAAGAAGCAAGGGCAGCAAGAGAAGGGGGGGGGGGGGGGGGCTGGCGTGAATCCTAGGGGAAAGAGAGGGGGATTTAGCTTGGTTTTGACTTGAAGTTGAAATGTAACTTGTCTTCCACATGTGATTAACTAAAAGGAGCTTTTAAATCATTAAATAAATGAAAATAATAAAAGAAAAATGGCAGATTTGGGGCTTGTTGCAGCTGCCATGGAGTGTTGGAAGACATAAATAGTACAAGGTGTGGTGTAGAAATCATTACAATAGTGTACAAAGGTATGGGTCACATGTATGTGTCTTATTATGAGATTTTTGAAAAGAGAAAATAATTATAAATAAAATAAAAAAAATCAATGGCAGAATTTTAATAATTAAAATGAAATAATTAATTAAATTATTTTAGTAATTTATCAAATAAGCTACCGGTACGGTCAAATTACGCTTATATAAGCTATAACTGATATTTTTAGGAGTCGAAAAATTACGAAACTGTAATTTTATGATTCCTTATAAAATTACGAGTTTTGGTGTTGACGGAATATTTTTATTATTCCGGTCACCGGGACACGCTTTTCGAGGCAGTACCCGATCGGGTCCGAAAAAGGTTAATTTCGATCCAATCTGATACTTTTTAGTTATCTTATATTATTATGCACTATTCCAAACACTAAACTCGTTCTTAAACTTCTAGGATTAAGAACTCGGATTGCCGGATCTAAACAACTAGGATTTTGGGCTTTCGGTTGACTAAGGCCAGGGTTTGCCAACTTAGAAACTGAATAGTTTTATTCATAATTCATATTTTCTTATAACATTAATTCTTTGATGATCTATCTAGTATTAACAGTTCTCGAGATTATTTAAATTGATTTATTGTTTTGAAAATTTATCGCATTCGTTATCGGATAGGGTTTTCTCGATTCGTACCGAATATTGGTTATTGAGACAATTTTTGATGAAATTGAGTCTAAGAATTTATTAATGCCTTATGGGGATTATTTATATTGTTTTAAAGGTTTATATTGCTCTGACTTACGAGTTTTGATTCGTCGAGTGATTTGATTGGCTTAAAGATTTCATAACTGGATGAGTGTTGAACTTTCGTTTTGCTTTCAAGTCTATGGTACTTCAACTTAGGGTTTAATGATTGAATTGATTATCATAATAATAATTAGACCTTCTTCTTAAGGTTATGGGATTTTATTCCCGATCTTGTTTTATGATTTTCGAAGGTTTGGTTTGTCTATTTAGAGCTTTCATTATAATCTTATCTTTCAGGATCATTAATTTGTTTATCGATTAATTGTTGTCAAATTAAGCTTACTTAATCGTGCCAAAGCCTAACTATGAAATGGCTTTGGTGAATTTTAAATTACTCGAAATTATTGTTGTGGTAATTGAGTTTCCATATTATCTTGATTTCCGAGTGAAAAATTAGATGAACTAATTATCTTACGTAAGAATTTTGGTTCAAAAGATATTTAGATTCTTATTCTATTTTCAAGGGCTCTCAGTTTCTTAAGATTAGGAAAATTTTTATTTATGTTCATATTTTAGAACCTTTTAGAGTTCGATTTTAACTTGGAGTCATTTTTAGAGTTTGTCTCTAAAGTTTATTCTTGGATTATTTACTAAAATTTTCCGGTGCTTACAAATACACTGCTTAGAAATTTCCAAAACACTAGCATAGCATACACTACATATAAGGAACCTTACAATTAACTTCATCTTATGTTCCCATTGCCTTCATAAAAGTTTAACAATCTTCCATGACTTCCTTCATGTCATGATCTTCGATTTGAGCCATGGGTATACCTGTTTCAACAAAATCTATGGGGCTATAAGCTTACAACTAGCTTAGTGTGGTATTCCTTAACATTTGCACCATGGTTTCAAACAAGTTCATTTAAATTTTCACACATATGCTATGCATACAATATAACAATCACGCGATTACACAAATATATATAGTTATTCGGAAACCACATATAGAACGGATTTTCCCCTCCTTGTCGAAGGTTAGAGAATTGGCGATGAAGATCTGCGACCTTCTGCTACTAGTCCCCAAGTCCCCACCCAAAGCATTCGGTTGGCTCCGCTTCAAACCTAGAGTTGCATTCCCCAGGCGATTTGGATTCTTTGGGAAGGAACATGGCTTGTGTCCCACCACGATAACAGCCAATCCTGTTACGCTCTGAAGGGTACCCTAAACGTGGCAGTCCGCCGTACACAATATTAAAGCCTAGGAATGACCGCCTCAGTCACGTGAAGGCTTTCATACTATATACAAGGCATCTCACACATTGAGGAGACACATCGGAGTGATACATTTTATATTGATACAAGTTGAGTAACAATGTAAAGGAAATATAATTCACTATACTTCAATTACAATTCATCAAAAGATTTCACTACACAAAACTGTTATAAAGCAATTCACAAGACCTAGCTAATATCTTCAAGTATCCTTATTTCCTATCGGAATCCCGAGGTCATATTCGGCTCCAACCATCTCGGTCCCCAAGTAACATTCTCCTGTCAACCTGTTTATTCAAACATCTATTAGGTATAAGCTACACCAGCTTAGTGAGAGTTTGTAAACCTCGGGAATTTTCCACCTTAGTATACGATCTTACAATAGATTGTATGAACAAGATAATAGATTTAGATTCTAACTAAAGAATAAGAATAGATCAATATCTAAAATTTGGTTAGATAAAGAATTTAGAATTTGAATAAAGAATTTCTTTAAAACCTGAAACCTGATATACAAATAGATTTAAATAGAAAAATATGAGTATAGAGGTTAAAGGATTGTTTTTGATCTCGATAATGATTCGAGATTGGAACAATGAGTAGTAATGAGCCTGTACTTAGATTTAAACCCTAGGTTCAAGATCCCTAGATGGTATTAATAACTACTAATGAGATTTCACGTTAAGTATCAAAACTAAAGATATATATTATATATATAGTTTAGTTTCCGTATTAAGTACAATACAAAGTAAACGATTATGTATGTTTACAGACAGAAAATGATAACCTAAAAATGAACCGTTAGGATTATAAATACACAACAAAAACATAAACTGTTGAATAACTCAAAATCTGAACTCCAAATAAATAATCAAATCACGCTATTGTTCTAAATCAAATTTTCTTAAGCTATTGAAGCTTGAAACAAAAATTGACCTAACGAGCTTAAGAAATCCTAATTGCGAGAGATAAAATTATACGAATAATTAACTACGTATATATAAAATCTAAAATTGTATTATTTGATAATCTAAGAGTTTTGTATATTCCTATAAATATATTTTGTACAAAAACTCCCAAATATTAGCTAATTTGTACCCGTATAACTTGTTAAATGATCCTAAAACTAAAATTAAAATAATAAACTATATATATATATATATTTGTTATTTGGCTGCATTTCGGTAGAAATTCGGAGAAGGAAAAGAAGCCAAAATGGAGCAATAATGCATCCCAAATAGTCCACAAATATCAACCACACAACCAACCACATATCGCCAAATCATTCTCTCATTAATGACAATGAAAATAACAGATTAAACACAGCTATATGCAAGGGAAATTCGTATCAAATTCGGAGGGAAGTAGCAGCCGCAAGTCCTTTTCTTTCTTCTTCTATATATATGTTTAAATGCTCATAAAGAGGAAATAAACAATCCCCGTTAATTCCCACATTCTCCAGAACAAATCCACTCATACATAGCTACCAAAACCAACTAAACACAGGAAACAAACGAATCAAAACAATTGAGTTCGGATCAAAGGAAAAACCAAACTAAAAACCCTTGAATACGAGCTCAAAGGTAAGTTAAGGTAATTCGAGTATTTTCTTTCAAATCTAAGGATTATAACTGACTTCTAATAATCTTAGGAAAGTAATAAACATAACCACAAGCTTCGGATTTCATCGGACGAGCTCAAACGAGGTAAAACTCCAAAACCTTAGTTTTATTTCTCTAAGATCGAGATCTAAATATGTATATTTGTAGATATGTTAAGAGTTGTGTTATGTCCTTATATAAGTTATATAGACACTTAGGAACGGTTTAACGATGTCTTTAACGTGTAAAATTTAAAGAACATGAATCGGATAGAGGAGGAAGATGATGAACAGTACCAACACTGTCTTAAAGCCGGCAGTGTAATCGCTCAACGCCAGCGGCTTACATGGATAGGCCGGTGGCTTAGAGACTGCTTACACTGAACAGAGGCTACATAAGATTATTTTCATGTAAAAATTGAATGTAAGCCGACTACCTGGAGATTTACGCCGACGACGTAGAGCCGGCGCACGTTGAAAGCTAACAGCTTTCAAAGCCAGTGCAACTCCTTTGAAATAATCTTCGAAACCATATTTACACCGGCACCTGGGTTTGAAGTCCGACGGCTTTGAGCCGGCGTACACTCAAAATTCTTCAACGAAAGCTTGTTTTAACAAAAACCGAACATATATAATACATATACATATGCAATACATCTATTTAGTATATTGTATATATATAATATAAGAAATTATAAATACAAGTATTCAAGCATATTTAGATTTATATTTAATAACTTTTAAAACCCTAGAATTTAAGACAATATTTAGTATTAATAAAAAGTTAGTATTAGTTTGTTCTAATTAGATAAAATAGGTAAGAATGGAAATTGAAAGAAGCTAAATTCTCGAGTAATGTGACTTCTAAAAATAACAAAATAATTATAGGAGATAAATTAAGAGAAACACGACGACACTAAGTAATAATAAATAACTATAACTTTCTATATTGAGATTAGTATAGAATAACATAAAATTAGTAATAGTCACTACCAAAACTTAATAAAAATCGAGTCTAGGACACTAGCCACATGTAGAAATTTAGTTATATAATTTATATTGATGAATACTTTATTCATCTTAAATAGGTAACTTTGATACACTAGAGGATCTACCAGCTAATTACTACGACTGAGTCAGTATGAGCAGGTGAGTAATTCAATCATATTGTACTGTTTGTGCTTGTTAGTAGTTGAATATGTAATGCAAAGATAATCAAATGAATGTTTGCTGAAAGTATGATATGATCTGATTGTATGACTGTTAAGATATCCTTACAAAAGCGATAATGCAATGATTTGATGTTGTGAAGTAGTATAATATTGATTGTGTGTAATGTATGGTCATCATGAAATTGATTAAGAATTATTGACTTGACAAAATAATACGATCATGCATTGCACGAATTGCATAACTGCATATATATATTAGTGTGACAACCTGGTACGTATTAATATTTCGGATCTCTGTTTATGCTTGGTTGTTTTAATGTGTTAGTTCTTCCAAGGTTCTCTTTGGTCTGGCGGTCCTACGAGAACTAAATGGCACCGAAGAACGTCGCTTGTAGAATCGCTTTGAAATGATTAATACTTAGGGAGTTTCTAAGGGGATTGCAGGAGATCATCAGTTTAATTAATTATATTCAAAGTGATGACCCTAAAACGAGAAATCGTTGATTCTCCTGTGTACTTAGTCTCTCCTAGGCAGGTGGGTCATTGAGTACTGGTTCTTCAACCCTTAAAAAGAGGGCGTAAATCTTTTTCCTATTTGGATTCTAGATCATCCAAACTTGTATCTGTGCATATGGTTGAGTGCTTGCATTGCATATGATTTGCTAATAACTTGTGTGATGTATGGTATGTCTGGTTATTTACTGAGCTGTGGTTTCGCTCATACTCCTACAGTCTTTTCAGGTTTACTTTATGACCTTGGTTAGTCACTTCCAGGAGTATGGCTTCGGTAAGAGCTTAGGAGTTGGAAGTCTACGGTTATATTTTAGTTTTATGGTTATGTACTATTAGAATAGATTATTTAGTTGTGTACTTTAGAAGAACTATATGGTTTGTAATAGTTCTGTAATATTTATTCACTAAGTTACTTCTTTCATATATTTGTTATTTCTTATCGAGCAACTAAAAAGATCCTGTTGTTTTGAAAACCTGTCATTCTTTGAAGGTAATCTAGTGATAGTATTTAAGTGTGACTTGTTTACTACTACTAGGGTACCCTCGGGGCGTGACAGAATTAAGCTGGTATCAGAGCATGGTTGCTAGTATAAGAAAAATAAATATGTGAAAGAATTGTATTTAGTGAATGTAGTAAGTTTAGATTTAATTAGTTACCTGTAGAAATAGTTGGGTAGTTATGGGTAGAGTTATACTGCACAATTAGGAATAAAATATGTGTGATTATTATTAATCATGTAAATTTTGTTGTGTGCAGACTAATCCTGTTTTGTGTCATATTAAGTTTAGATTTAATTAGTTACCTGTAGAAATAGTTGGGTAGTTATGGGTAGAGTTATACTGCACAATTAGGAATAAAATATGTGTCATTATTATTAATCATGTAAATTTTGTTGTGTGCAGACTAATCCTGTTATGTGTCATATTAGATGGGAGCTTTTTAGTATGCAGGAAGAGGAGACATTTACAGATTACAGGCGCAGATTACGAGTTCTGGTAGAGGACTTGTATTTATACACGATTACTAAAACCTTGGAGGAGATTCTCAGCACCTGGAAGAGAGGACTACTGCCTTTGTTTAAAGGTTGGTTATTTATGATGGAGCGGGCTTTTCCAGATAATAGATCAGCTATAGAGACGCTCTACAGATTTGAGAGGTTGATAGTGCAGAAAGGAGGTGGCTTGGAGATTGATAATATAGCATTTATAGTCTCATCCAGATCAGTAAGACTAGAGCCTCCAGATTTTAGAGTATGGGTAGATATTGAGAGAGGAGCAGTTTATGCTCATGATGTTAGACAGGATCATACCAGGGTCAGAGGTGATACAGCCTATGATGATGACTTGATGCTTGCTCGGGTCAGCTGATGCAGTCATTCTAGACGCATTTTGATGAGGAAACCACCTATTATACCTGAGATAGCAGGTGAGTTCTGGCGCCCCTACTTCTGTGCAGGATAGACTGGTACAGGAGTCAGTACAGATTTCTGCTCATAAAAGAAGTATAACCACAGAGTTGTTGGATGAAAAAGAAGGTAAGAAGAGAAGGATGGTGGCAGAGAAGTATGTCTCAGATTTTAATTATGCCAGATGGATTGTATCAGCACATGGAGGGTGGATTGAGAGAGATATACCACCTAGTGCTAAGAGTGAGCTGAGGCCTGTACCCAGAGGCATTAGGGTGATGGATACAGCTCTGACTTTAGCACCTCCAGGAGACAGAACGTGATGATTGAGATTTGTGACAGCAGTTCAAAGAGAGAGGATTACCCTCATTTAGGCCCTCAGGAGAAGGGCAAGGGTCGTCTTTACCCCAGTCCCTGAGTCTGATTTAGTATATTATGATGATGATGTATTATCTGCTTATGAGGACATGATAGTATGATGTTGATAGACTTTTGATGACATGCATATGATATATAGGAGGATGCATATGTATTATTTTGTATGACTATAGTAGAAAAACTAGGTTTAGTGGTAGTGCTTGTCCTGTAGACTTTCCGGCTCCTACTAGCCCATGTAGACTTTCTGGCTCCTACCAACCACCACTACCATTTCCTCATTTCCCCACACGAAGAATAGTAGTGGAAGTAATATGAACAGTGCAGTTATCCAGTCGAATCATGGTTTTGATATGCTTTAGTATTCTTTAGCATACATACATCAACGTCTCATCATCTATCCCATCCTCATGCATATCGGTTTTTATCTTGTTCCTATAATTCTAATACAACTAGTTACAAGCACAAACAAGGTAACAAAATAAGAAGAAGACTCACTCGGCCATTGGATAACCGGTCTCTTAGTAAATGTAATCTGGTGGTATGGAATCGTCGATTTCAGGGTCACCTAAAAAGAAAGAAATACTCTAATAAGTATTTCAACTCAAACTAATCCAAACTATGTTATACAAACTATCAAATTCGTAATTCTCGTCCTAAGCAGGAATTCCAACTTAAAACGGCCAAACTTGATCGTTTTAACTCGGAATTTAGCAAATCATATATCGATTTCTATCTACTTCGAAAGATCTATCTAATTCTAATATTATTTTCCAGTTTTGAAAACATTTGTGTCATGAAACAGAAGGATCGGATTTGATCAGTAACAATCCCCATTTCCGAAAAATAGTTTTGTAATTGTTTGAAATGTTCCTATTTGATAATTTAAGAATACATAAAATATGAATGATTTCCTAACATGAATGACATGTGATGAGTTTAATGTATGCATGATCTTGATGATTTTTACTAAAAGAAATTTTATAACTTTTTATTTTGCAAGGCCACAATCACAACTACTTATGAAAAATCTAGTTTTCTAACTTTGACATCACACTGGTGTTTTGGAATTCATTCTTAGGAATTTCTAGTTATCTTAGTTAAAATTGAGTCTTCACAATATATACTGCCTAAGGCCTTCATTTTTACGTAAAAATTTGCATTTTGCACTTTGCAAATATGTTTTCAAATAAGATTTACTCAAAAATCCGAATTTTTAAAAATCCACTTTTTGAATGATTCATTTGGGAAAAACTTGTTTAATGTATTAAAATTTAAGACTTTACTATACCTACTACTTAAGGACTTCATTTAATACATGAAACTTTTATTTTGAACTTGGATAATAGGTGTTTTCATGGGCATCATCCAAAGTTACGAATTTTACAAGTTGACTACTAACTCAAAATTTTTCATCTTGATTCTACATCTTGTTTTACACATTAATCTTATCAAAACTCATTTCAACTTGTAAAAATCACTACTTAATGATACCTATTACCTATACCCTTCATTTTTCATATAAAACATGAGTTTTGGAGTTGATAAATGGGTTTTCAAAATTGGTCTTGGTTGAGATTCGAATTTACCAAATTTATTTTTGGACATATCTTTTGATAAAATCCATCTAAACTTAGGAAAATCATCCTTTACATATCCTATCTTAAGAGCCTTCCATTTCTTGAATAAAATCTTCATTTTTGAGTCTTACAACATGTTTTTAAACTATGCCTTGGCCAAAATCCGAGAATGAGATTTCTATTTTGAAAATAACTTTTGAAAATCACCTTTGATTCTTGTAAAAAGAAGTCTTGATGATATACATCCACTAAACCTTCATTTTCTCAACTAAAACTTTCATTTTGAGACTTGAAAAGTGGTTTTTAAATATAGGTTTTGTTAAGATACGAATTTTACTATTTTTATTCAAGTTCAAATCTAAGATCTACACATAATATGAAATATAAATATAAAAGAAATGCATGGTAGTAAACTATAAACTCATAGATCTAAATTTTACTCCTAAAAATTATTCATTTATGATATCTATTCCTTAAGCCGTTCATTTTAAATGAAAAATACACATTTTGAAGTTGAAAAATTGCTTTTCTAAATATGGTTTTCCTTTTTATCCGAATTTTCAAAAATGATTTTTGTTGAAACTAAAATAGATCTTGAGCTTTCTAAAACGTTTCTACTATCATCAAGCTATTAGAAGTTATTTAAGAAAATAAATGAAAAGTCTAATGCATTTATGAACCTAAAACACTAGATCTAGTTCACTATACTAGTTATAAATGCATGAACATTAAGATAGTTATGTGAATGATGAATATATGCATAAATCATTAGCAATAACAAAATAATAACTCAAATATCAAGATCTAAAACATAAACAAAATCAAAGCTACAAAAAAGTTAGATCTACAAAATATAACTACTTTTAACAAGAAAATAATAATAATACAAGAGAATAATCATGGAGGAGAGGAGTGTTTCATTTTGGCATCATCATCCTTAGCTTTTAAGCTTATGGAAGGTCATTTGATGCATGAAACTCTCATTATACTTTACCTATATCACTTATGGAAGCTTTGGACAAGAGTTTTATCCAAGAATCTTGAAGAAATATGTGTGGAAGCTCAAAGATGGAATGGGGGCAGTGAGGATTTCTTGTGAGAACAAGAGAAAATGAAGAAAGAAAGAGGAAAAAGAGAGGAAAAGTGTAAAGAATGGTTAAGGTTTGAAGGTGTAAATGAGAGAGAGAGATGGAATGAGTTAAAGACACATTAAATGAGATAAAAAAAATAAATGGGTAGCAATTTTGAGTCCCAAAACTGACCTGAAATAGAGGAGAAGAGAGAGAGAAGTTTGGTTGGTTTTTGACTTAAAAATGTAATGTGTAATTAATGTGTAAGAGTAGCTTCTTAAAGAAGGGTTGAATTAACTTTACTTTAATAAATTTTGGAGTATTTCAAGGGAAAAGGCAGCCATAAAGAAGAGAAAAATCTGCCATGAAGTGATAATGAAGTGTAGAAAGATTGAAGTGAAAAAGAAGTGATGTGTGAAAGGTGTACTTAAAAGTATGAGTTGTAAGAGTACTTTCTTAATAAATAAAATAAAAATAAGAAAAATGTAGAAAATGTATTCCAAATATTTGTAGCATATTTTTCATAATAAAAATAATATAATATATTTATTTATTTTAGTGAATTATTAAATAAGTTACCGGTATTATTAAAAATACGCGAATATGAGCTATAATTGATATTTTTATAACTCGAAAAATTCTAAAAATTTATTTTACAAAAATAAAAATAATTTTCAAATATTTTTCAATTATTAAATTAATTTATTTTATTTTTAGTATTGGGTCTTAAATAGAAACTGATCACATAAAAACCCAAAACGAACTAAATTTTGGAAAAACAAAATTTTCTATGATACATATAATATTTATCTAAAAATATAAGGGTTCGTAAGAATAATAAAATTGTATAATGAATAGTAGTGAATAGTACCAAAAGACTAATTAATTACCGGTAGTAATGAAATACCAATAAAATCGCAAAATCAAATAATTCTAGTTATCGAAAAATTATAAAACTGATATTTTAGAAATCCTTATGAAAACACGAGTCTAACGGTACTAATGGTATATTTTTGATATCTTGAGCCTCGGGACACGCTTTTCGAAGTCTGTATCCGAACGGGTTCGAAATAGGTCAAAAATTTACCAATATGATATTTTTAAGCGACCTTATATTACTACAAGCTATTCTACACACTTAAGTTACATCTCGGCCTCTAGGGTTAAGGGTGCGAGATTGCCGGACTTAACTACTGTATTATACTTAGGGTTTCCGGGTGGTTTTCCGGTTTAGATATTTGCCAATTTGGAAATTGATATTTTATGTTTATACAACATATTTAATTTAGGAAACTTATTTTAAATTTTATTTTTGTAAGTATTTAATATCTCTCAACGTTTTTTGAATTCTTGAATTGAGTTTTATTTCCAAAAGTTTATCGTTATTTACTTTTTAATAATTTGTTTTTGAATTCTATATTACTCGATTTTATAATTCAGAGTTAAGTATGGATTTGCCGTGCGTAGTGGTTTTGAATTTGAAGGCCATTGAGTTCTTATTTATTTTCAAGGAATCTCATTTTCTCAATATTAAGAAATTTCTAGATTCATTCGTAATTTAGGACTAGTCAAAGTTCAGTTTTAATTTGGAGTCATTTTTAGGGTTTATTTTCGAAGTTCATTTTGGGATTATTTACTGAAATTTTTTCGGGGCTTACACTACACACCTATTTTCTTTATTTTTTACTTTTCTCATAACTTTATATCACATCTACCTTACACATTATTACACTTAATTAACAAAAATACAAAAATCACATCTCTCCCTCTTTCTTTCCCTCTATGGCTGGTGCCCCTCTCCCTCTTTCTTTCTTTATTTATTTTTGAATTTTTCTTTATTTTAATCACACAATTTCACTCCTCCTTTTCCTATAAAATACTCCTCTCCTCTTTCATTTCTTTCATGCTTCATCTACCCACAAATTCACTACCAAAACTCTCCTCTCAAAACTCTCCCAAATTACTCCTAAACTTTCTTCTACATACACCAAAAACCCATTCACACATATTACTCCATATTCTTTTTAGTTAAAACTTGTCACACCCCAAAGGTACCCAAAACGCAACAGTTCACTACACTTGATATTTAAACTTAAGTATGACAACCTTAGTTATCCCATAAGTTTACATATCGAGTGTAAGGTATACTTGCACAATTTTTAGGATCACACTTTAAATTGAATAGTCTTAAGAAGGCATACAATAGCATTAAGAATAGAAATCACAACAAGATAAATAAGTTAAGTCTTTAAAAAAGTCAAGGGGGCATACCATCGCCAAAATAATAGAAGTCTATCCAGTCTAAATCTATCTTACAACATTAGAGTTTATGTTAAAGAGATTTTCCTATAAGTCTACGCCTATAGCTAGGTCCCGACTTCTTCAAAAGCTCCTTAATAAAAAAGACAGACCTGTGAAAAGTGTTCTCTCAGAACAACCCAAGAATGGGAATACTGCAATAAAAACTATCGGGTGTAAGCTAACATGCTTAGTGAGGTTCGTTTCCAAAAAACAATCTCATTCAAGATATATATACAATCAAGTTATAGTTAGGCAATCATATGAATGCACAAGAAAATGAGCATACAAGCATATGACTTTCCGGTAGCCATATATGAATGGATATACGCACTCCATTCGGGGTTGGGGTGGTCCATAAGTCATGCAACCATAATTTCAATCTTAAGTGGGGTGGTCCATAAGTCATGCAACCATAATCCCGATCTCTTTCTCTTAGTTATACAACCTTTGTTGTTTTATTGTGGTAGTTTTAAGTACCTACCCCACTTCCGTTAACTTAAGCGATCTTACATCCTTAATGTTAACACATGCCCCTTCGCCTCTGCTGTTATACCTTTGTCCCACCAAAAGTATATTAGCCAATGCAATGTGACTCACTACGTGATATGCATGTATAGTTTATTCATATAATCGTGGCATGTTAATTATGTAGGTTAAGTGCGATCATAGAGAATTTCAGACAATCCAAGTCTATACTAGCTCATACAATGATTTTTCAACAAGTCTCGTCTCGATATACTTATCATTCATTCAACCAAGATTATATCACAACTCATCATAATTTTATCTTTTCCTAATTCTAATGCCACTACGATTACAAGCACATACATGAGCACAACTATTTAAGAAATGAACTCACTTGGCTATGGAGAGAAATCCACTAGTCGTAGTAGTTCTCGGGGAGTGGAAGTCCGTCCTCCAAATCACCTAAGTATAAGGAATACCCGAAATGAGTATTTCTTATAAAGTCTAATAAACTTAACAATTCTATTTACTAAGTTCGTCAATTTTCGCCTAGGTTAAAGTCCTAACTTAAAATGGTGATATCTAACTCATTTTAACTCGGAATTGAGCATATTATATACCAACTTCTATATACTTCGAAAGATCTATCTATTTCTAATTTTATTTTCAAGTTTTGAAAATATTTGGGTCACAAAATATTCTAATCAGTTCTGATCCGTAGTAATTTCTAGTTCGGAAAAATAGTTTTGTGAATGTTTGTAATGTTTCTAGAACATAGATCAACTATACATGCAATATTGATGGCTTTCCTATCATGAATGGCATGTTATGAACTTGATGTATGCATGTTCTTGACAATATCTAATAAAAGGAATTTTTAGAAACTTTTTATTTGTAAGACTTCATGGCTATTTACTTTTAAGAAAACTAGTTTCCTAACTTTGATCATTTCCATTTGTTTTGGGTTTATTTCTTAAGAAAATCTAATTATCCTCGTTCAATTTGAGTCTTCATTATATCTATTACTTAGGGCCTTCATTTCTACATAAAAATTCTCATTTTATGCTTTGGAAACATGTTGTCAAATAGGGGTTATTCCAAAATCCGAATTTTTGAAAAATTAGTTTTTGAATTATTTCTTTGAGAAAAACTTGTTTAACACATTAAAATTTAAGGCTCTATTATACCTATTCCTTAAAGACTTCATTTTTAAATAAAACTTTTCATTTTGAGTTGAAAAATAGGTGTTTTCATGGCATTACTCCAAAATTATAAAATTCTTAAGTTAACTAGCAACTCAAAATTTCCTATCTTTTTCTTCTATTTGTTTTGCATATTCCACTTAGCAAATCTCATTTCAACTCATAAAAATCATTACTTAAAGATATCTATTACCTATACTCTCCATTTTTCATATAAAGCACAAGTTTTGGAGTTGATAAAAGGGTTTTTAATACATGGTTTTGAAGTCATCCGAATTTTCATATGAACATTCCAACAAAAATTTTTTCTTTTTAAGTTCTTTGTCTCACCTAACTAAAGAGCTACTAATGACAACATTTATATACATAAATAAAACCTTTATGATTATTAATGCATTAATACACCAAATATTTACAAGATCATGAATGTCAAGTATGGTATAAGCATCTAAAAGCTAGATCTACTACTTATGATACATAAAATGGAGTTGAAAACATGAACATGAATTTTTATGCAAGATCTCTACTTTTACTCTACTATTATATGCATGAACATGAAGATCATTAGATGAAAACTCATTTAAACACAAGATCTACTCTTGTGATGGCTTGACATGTAGTAGTATCTTCTTGTCCCTAGCAAGTGCTCATGGGGACTTAAACATGAAAATACTCATGAATAATCTTGCCATTACAAGATTTAATGTAGGAAAGTTTAAGATCCATCACCTAAAGCTTGAATCAAGAGGAAAATGAGGAAGAAAAATGGACTTGTGTGAGTGTGTGCGCGCGCTATGGAAGTCATGGCAAAGACAGGAAAATAGAGAGAGTTTGTGAGTTTTTTGAAAAGTGAAAAATGAATGAAAGACAGAGAAGGCATAAAAGATATTATATAGTAAGTAAAGTAGGGTTTGTTTTAATCATAATAAGGAAGAAAGTACAACAAATTAAGGTAAAAAGGGGGAGGGATGCACCGGTTTGGAGGAGAGGAGGAGAGGAGAGGAGAGGAGAGGAGAGAGGGAGTGAGTTTAATTTACTTTGTTTTGTAATTTATGTAATAATGTATCTTAAATTGTAATAATTTTTTAAGAGACAAATTATCCTTGGAAAAGAAAATGTAATGGAGTGTTTGTAAGGATGTAAGAGTAGGGAGTGACTTGTGAGTGTAGTAGGTTATACTTGTGAACAGTCATGAATAGTAAACAAGACAATTACTTTACCGGTAGTAAAGAAAATACGAGAAAAAGGCTATATCTGTAATTTTTATAATCCGAAAAATTATAAAAATTATATTTTTGAAATCCTCATTAAATTTCAGTTCTAAAGAGTATTCCGGAATATTTTTCGAATCCCGAGTTCCGAGGCTCGCTTTTTCGTAATGGATCTCGAGAAGGCCCGGAATAGAAAATTTTTCAAAAACAGATTTTTTATGGTTTGAATTATAGTTTAGAACAATATTCCACATTAATTTATTTTACAAAAGTTCTTTTAGTTTGAAATAGAAGAAAAGCCGGATCCCAAGGTTCCTAGGTTTCTCTCTCAAGCTTAAGCTAGTCCGGTTAGGGTTTTTGTTTCTGATTTCTGAAGTTTACTCGGTTACTAGGAAAACCGAGATTTACAAAACTTCTTTCTATGTTTCTTACTACCATGTCATGGAACTTTACATGACTATGGGGTGAGTTTCCAAAACTTATTGTTATGGAAACTACACTATGTTCATGTATTGTTCTTGTTCATGAAAATCCATTTCTCTATTTTCATGTTGCTATTATGTTTTGCACATATTATTATTACTATTATGTTTACTTCTTATCTATATCTAATTAAATATACTTATGTATCTATATATATTCTTTAGAGCATATAAGCTCACTTGTTATTTATTTATTTCATGCAATGCAATTTATTTACTTTCATGCTATTTTAAGACTAGTCTTTCTAGTCTTAGACATGTCTTCATCAAGTCAAAACAATTTTTTCTTTTCTCTTCGGGCGAGTCCATTCCTTAGTCCAAGAGCCTTGATTCAAAGCTAAGACTGTCACGCCCCAGCGGGTACCCCAAACGTGACAACCCACCGTACACAATATTAAAACTTAAGAATGACTATCTCAGTCACTCGAAAGCTTCATATTGGTACAAAGTGTATATTTACATTAAAGAGAGATCGATGGAGTAATCATTTTAAGATATTGGCAGCGGATCATACAAAACAACACCTAATATATTTCATTGAAATATAAAGACTTATAACTTCTAAAGGGCATTCCCCTGATAATTTCCATAGCAACATGGTCTTAATATGAAAATTAACTAAAGCTAGAAGATTTTAAAGGAAATCTAGTTTAAGACTTTAAAACATAGTTCCTTCAAAAGCTTCCCAAAATAAAGATTCTACCCGGATGATAAAGATGGTCTCGGGTGCAAAATAACAATCCTGCAATATCAAAAATCTATTGGCGTATAAGCATAGCTAACTTAGTGAGATATTCCTTACGCGAAAGTACTCATAGGAAGAATTAAACCAAGTTCATTAAACAAGCATATGAAATGCAATAACCATATGATCAAACAGTACATACGACTATCTAGTTTCGGATGTATGATGGATTTACTCCTCCATCAGTGGTTAGGGAATGATTTGAACTGGGCCCCAAACGACCTCCTTAAAAGTTGCACGTGTCTTGGGGTTGCAACGAACCGTACTACTAATCTCTGAGCTTTCCATACCTGATCGATCTGGCTCGGCTACAACTTGGGGCCGTATTCCCCAAACATCCTAAATCCTCAAGATGTAGCTAAGTAGCTTACCTTTTCAATCTCACACTGAGCAGTAGTAGCAAAAATATGAAATGATATTATAAGTGATATGCACGAGCAATTTATTTATGGGGAATCCAATCTGATATTAATTTATTTAAAGCGATCAAACAATAATTGCACACATAGCAATACATACATAAAAACAATTATATCAATCACAGATCAGGTTTCGATATACTTATCGTTCATTGATCGCACGTAACAATTCACATACATAATTCCCATGATAACCCGCATGCATATCAATTTTATCTTTTCCTAACATCTAGTGCTCTATTTTACAAGCACATGCACCAATACATAAACGTAAAGAAAACTCACTCGTCTATAGCGATCTTCTGTGAGTCAAAGAAATCCTCAGGAAAGATAAGATCTTGGTCCTTGACACCTAAACAAAAGAAATACCCAAAATGAGTATTTCATCCAAGATCTATTCAAATTCTCTAATTCTATCTTATTGAATTCGTCAAAATTCGCATGAATGGAAATTCTAACTTAAAATGCCA
The DNA here is from genome assembly GCA_024138025.1 of Combretum micranthum. Taxonomy (NCBI): domain Eukaryota; kingdom Viridiplantae; phylum Streptophyta; class Magnoliopsida; order Myrtales; family Combretaceae; genus Combretum; species Combretum micranthum. The sequence goes on from JAMXBD010000027.1 coordinate 1,255,171, forward strand.
TAACTTGCTCATTTTAACTCGGAATTTCGCATATTATATACTATTTTCTACCTACTCGAAAAGATCTATTCATTTCTAAGGTTATTTTTTATCAAAAGAATCCATTTAGGTCTCGAAACAGTGATGTACAGAATTGTTACGAAAATTCCAGGTTTCAAAACTCAAGTTTTCAAACTTTTCTCCATCCAAAAATCTTTGTACCAAAATATAGATATTATAATATTTGGAAAATTCTTCTAACACATATATATTGACTCATATCATAAACATGAATTTAGTGAAGTTGTCCCAACAATGATTTTTATAAAATAAGGTGCTCTAAAAGTTGGAAAAGTAATGTTTTGGAAATTTTTATTTTTAGCTTTGTTAGATAAGTTCTTGGATTTATTGTAAGTAACTATTTCCTTCTTTTTAACTTTATCTATCTTTTGAAAACAATTCCTATTTTCCAAAATAATTTTATTCTTATACTTTATTTTTAAGAGTTAAAAATGTAGTTTCTAAATGTTTTCTTGATAGTGACAAACTTTCTTAAAGTTCACTTGTTCTTAGTTTTTTCTAAAGCTTGTTCCATTTTAAAATAATAGTGTTCTTCTAATTTTAGTTCCTAAGTAAGATTCATCTTTAAAAATATTTATTCTTGGATGATTTTGTAAAACTTATCTAAACCATAGTATGTTGATGAAATCTTTACAAATGAGTTTAAAAAAACTTTTGTTAAGCTAAGAATTAACTTTAAAGAAAATTTTTTATTTCATTGGTTTGAAAAGAGAGTATGTGATAACTTTATTTATGTATTCCTTGATAAAATCCCATATAGTATTATTACTAAAACTTATGCTAAACTGATCTAACTTTAGAAAATATTTATTAAGATAAAACTTTAAGTTTTTATGGAAAAATCATTTCTTATGTGACAAAATTTCTTTTTTATAGAGAGTTCTTATTTTTATTAGTTAAGAAAACTCCTTTTCATTATGGATGAGATGATACCAACATGTTCATGCATGAATGAGATTATGTAGATATAAGAAATATAACAATATTGTATAATAAGATAAGATATGTATAATAATAAACAAGAGCATAGTAATAAAGTCAAGTATTGAGAACCTTTGCTTCATCAAGGTATCCCGGGACTAAGAATAGACTATTCCTAAAAAGAAAAGAAAAGAAAAAAAAATTGTTTTGACTTGATAAGGAAAAGTCTAAGACTAGAAAGATTGGTCTTAATAATAGCATGAAATAAATAAATAAATGGCAAAGCATGAAAATAAATAAATAAAAAATGTGATTTTATGCTCTAAAGAAATATATATACATAATATACATAATACTATATAAAAGTTAGATTAGAACAAATAACAACAACAACAATGATGACATAATAGCCATAATAACATAATGGAAAATATGAACATGAACAAAAACAAAACATGAACATATTGTTGCTTCTTTAACTCTCATGAGTCTAAGAAACATACACTAAGCTCATGCTAAGTTGTTGTATGAACATGATGAGTATGTGTAAGAAATTTTACCTAAGGTTAAGTTTTTGTTGAAGAGGAAAAGAATGGGTTGTAGTATTATGTAAGAAATGGTTTTATGGAGAGAAGGTAGAACTTGGGAGAGAATTTGAGAGAGAGTGTTTGTGGAGTAATTTTGGTAGAGTTTTAGTAGGAAATGAGTTGTGTGAAAGAATGAATGAGGAATGAGGTATTTATAGAGTTTTGGAGTGGAAATTAAATGTAATTAAATAATATGAAAAAGAAAAATAAATAGGATTATGGATAGAGAGGGGGCACTGGTTTTGCTTGTAGAGGGAGAGGAAAATTGATTTATTTTGTTGTTTTGTAATAAAAGAAGTAATGTGTAAAGTGTGATGTGATTAAAATTGTATGAGGAATGTAAACTGTAACATATAGGTATGATAGTGTGTAAGAGTAGAGTGTAAGGAAAAGTAAAAATAGTGGAACAGTAATGAATAGTAGAAAACTAGAAATAGTACTATGAATAGTAAACTAGATAATTAAAATACCGGTAGTAAAGAAAATACGCGTAAACGACCTATATCTGATTTTTTAGTTACTAAAAAAATCTAAAACTAATATTTTTAAAATCCTTATATTTTTACGAGTCTAACGGTATTGTTAGAATATTTTCACTATCCGGTATACCAGGGCACGGTTTTCGAAAACTGATCCCGTCCGAATCCGAAAGACATTAGAAAAAATGCGAATTTGATATTTTTAAGCTTTCCTATATTATTACGAACCATTATCTATAATTATTTTAATTTCGTTGTCTGAGGTTTAAGAACACGTGATTACCAGAGCTAGATTCACTAGACTAAACATAGAACTAGGTTAACTTTAGGATTCCGGTTTGACTTTTAGTTCTTAGGGTTTATTATATTACCGAAAAATCTAGGGGCATACAAAGACTCTCAATATTTGACTTATATTATTTTGCTATTTATTTTGTTTTTATAAATTTTCTTGTTATTATTCTCATATTCATGCAAGGTTAAGATTGTTGTCTAGATCGCCAAAGTTTAAACTATACTTTTTACCAAAGAGATTTTTGTCACCAAAAGAGAATTCTAAAAGAAATTTAGAATTTTCAAATGAATAAAAGAAATCCATTTTCTCAAACCTTTAGGAAGAACTCATTATAATTTTGAAAATATCGTTATTTTAAAAGGCTTTTTCTAAAAACATAACTTTAGAAGTAATAGAGTTGTTTTCTAAAAATAAGGAAGATGATTCATTGTTATGAATATATTTTCTTTAAAAACATAATATAAATGTAAAATTTTCAAACTATGATTTGAAAAGATCAAAATAATAGTCAAAGAAAAAACATAGAAAAATAAGAGATAAAAGTGACACTAGTGTTAGAAGTTTCAAAAGGAAAAATAGAAATTCATTTTTGAAGAAAAGTCATCAAAGAAAATAATAAGATTGACATAGAATACTCTTTAAAAACAAAAAGAATCAAAAGCTTCATTTTTTAAGAGTCCACAAAAGGATTTCTTGTAAAATATGATTTTTCCAAACTTCTAACTAACATTGCTTTTACTAAAAGTTTTTGTTTGGACAACAACTCCTTGAACATGATTGAAATATGAACTATACATCTATGAAAAGGAATTTCTCAATTATATAGATAACTAAGTATTTATCAAAGTAATTTTTGGATGATTTGATGATTGAAATAAATGCTTTTGGGATAGGAAATTTCGTGGTGAATCTGATCGCCACTATCCTAGAGCTTAAAAGACCTAGTTTGATGAAAATAGTTATAGAAATGGATAGATCTTTTTGAATAGATAGAAATCGGTATATTATATGCACAATTTCGAGTTGAAATAACCCAGTTATGGCCATTTTAATTTAGAATTGTTTTCTACACGAATTTTGACGTTCTTATGACATGGCATTGTCAAATTTCAAAAGAGTTATCAAGAAATACTCATTATGGGTATTTTTCTTGACTAGGTGACCCCGAGGAAGAATACTCGTATCCTGAAGATTATTTCGACTAAGTGGATTATTCGATTGACTCATCCATTTAGAAGAAGAATTGCCATAGTCACGTGAGTTTATTTCCTTAAATTGTGGATTTGATTATGCTTGTAGTATAGATGCAATAGAATTAAGGAAAGAAAAAATGTTATGTATGTAAAGTTGTATGAAAGAACACTAAGAATATCGAGGCGGGAATTGATTGTAAAAAATTGCTTGTCTTAGTATAGAATTTGATATGTCTGAAATTCTATGATCATCTTAAAATTGATAATAATGATGCTATGATATCTTAAATAAATTGATTCATGCATATCATGATGAGTCATATTGCATGGGGTTATTATCCTTGGGTGAAAAGGATAGTAACATGGTCGAAAGCAACACTTGGTGGCTATGATCGAAAGCGACACTTGGGGGCTATGATCGAAAGCGATTGCTTAGCGACATGGAATTAAACCAATGCTTGGCGGTAATCCGATATATACTCAAAGGATTTTTCAATCATATAATATATATATATATATCTATATTTTTGCTAAAGGATTTTTGAATAAAGTTGAGTTGGAAAATCGTTTTGTAAAATCTGAAAAATTTCGTTTTGGATATGTACCGAGGTGTTTAGCAACCCAAATGACCTTATATGTAGGAAATAACCTTAGAAATGGATAGATTTTTTTGAGTAGGTAGAAATCGGTATATAATATGTGAAATTCCGAGTTAAAATGAGCAAGTTATGATCATTTTAAGTTGGAATTTCACTTTATGAGAATTTTGACAAACTTAGTAAAATAGAGTTACAAGTTTAAAGTAGATCTTCTAAGAAATACTTATTTCGGGTATTTCTTTTGTATAAGTGACGTGGAGTTTGAGCTACTCTACACGTATGACTATTTCGATTAAGGAGCTTCTGATATGGCCGAGTGAGTTTAAATTCTTGCAATTGTACTTATGTATTTGCTTGTAGCTTAGTGACACTAGTCTTAGGAAAAGATAAAATATGAAAACGCATGTGTTTTACTTACGTGATTGAAGTTATGATAAGCATATCGAGGCGGGAATTATTAACTAATCATTTAATGATTTAGTTTAGTATTGATTGTGTGCAAATTCTATAGTCACTTATAAAATGATTAATGATATGCCATTATTACTTAAATTAAACGATTCATGCATGACATATAGTGAGTCACATTGCATTCATTATTATACTCTTGGTGGGACAAGGGCATAGTGATGAGGTCGAGGACCTGAAATCATAATCTATGACTTTGATTGTCTATAATTAAATGGTGAGTGGGCACCCGAATCAACTACATTTTAGTGATTAGTAGGAGTCTATATAAAACTACAAAACATATCATTTGCGAACTATTTGTTGCTCGGAACACCTAACCACCGAATGGAGGGGTAAATCCATTCAAACATATGATTCTCAGAAACCATATGTATTGTTTGCTCACGTGATTGCTTACATCTCATATGATTGATTGAATAACTTGGGTGATTATTGATTGATTGAGTACCTTACTTGTGGATTTAATTCTCACTAAGCAAAGAAGCTTACCCCCTTATAGATATCGCTTACAGTTTCCCCATTTATGGTTGAAGCCCAGAGAGTATTTCTCTCAGGTATTACCTTTTCGCTTAAGGAGTTTTTTGAAGAAGTTAAAGACTAGATGTAGACTTAGACTTCTAAGTAAATCTCATTGTAATTATTTTGTTTAGGCTTCATTAGACTATATGATAAACTATATCTTTTAGTAGGGGTGTTCCCCTTTGATGATTGTAAGACCTTTATATAATTTCCTATTGCAAGTTATTATGTTATGATTTCCATTCTTAAACTGCTATATGAATGTCTTCTTAAACAACTTGTTTCAATGTTAGTCCTATATGATCGTGAACGTATGCTTTACACCCGGTATCGAAGCTTATGGGATGACTGGGGTAGTCATACTTAAGCTTTAATATTGAGTGTGGCGGAATGCGGCGTTTAAGGTACCCTTTGGGGCGTGACACACACATATTTCCTTGTGTTTTATTTAGGTAAACATATACCCTCTGCCTCCTTAGTTGATATTAAGTGTTATTTTCAATGTATCACGCATTATCTATGGAAAAAAAATCTTCCCATGATGCATAAAAGCTAGGGATGATAATGCAAAAAAAAAAAAAAAAAAAAATGAAACTCGTATCTCATCTATATTATGATCATGTTGAACTTATATTCTTATTGATATATTTTTGTCATCTAATCTAACTGTCTATATCTATAAATATGATTATGTAAATAATTATATCATTATGAGCATATGGCTCATTAATCTAACATTTATTTCATGTTTATGTTTATTTTTTGCTCTTAATATATATTTTGAGACTTATCATTAATCCAAGTCTCAGACTTGTTCTTAATCAAGTCAAAACAAAAAGGGGACTTATCCATAATCTATGTCCTGAGAATCCCTTATTCAAAAATTATAAGGCTTCCATTATATTTGATTTACTCTTATTTTTCTTTTATTTACATGGTGACTGGAATAATTCAAGTCCTAGAAAGTCTTGTCCTAATTCTGAGACTTACATTTTACTTTATTTTTGCTCTTAATTATTTTGTTATTCAAGAGAACTAGTCAATTTCTAAGTCTTGGAGAGCCTTAATCATAAGCTAAGGCTCTAATGCACTAAATTTCTTATCTTTATACTCTTTATTATTTTTGTTTCTATCTCCATAAATTGTGAGTTTAAGATATGGTATATATTTATATGAATTTTTCATAGTGATGTCATGTTAAAATGAAGTTTTGAACCATTTTGGAATAATAATTTTTTTAATGCAAAGGGTTGATTTACATGGGGCCATACAGGGTGTATGGCAGGGTGTTTCATCCATACATGGTGTATGCCGGGATGTTTCATTTTTTGGTCAAGAGTTATTTGCTCATACATGGGGCAATACAGGGTGTATGCCAAGGTGTTTCACTTTCTGATCAAAAGTTCTGAGCTCATACATGGTGTATGCTAGGGTGTTTCACTTTCTGATCAAAAGTTTTGAGGTCATACATGGGGCCATACAGGGTGTATGACAAGGTGTTTCACTTGTTGTTTATTTATTTATTTATTATATATATATTTCTTTATTAATTAATAATATTTATATATGTATATTTGTTATATGTATGTTTTGTTTCTTATCAAATGAAAGTAGATAAGTTTAGAATTCCTTTACTCCTTAAAAACCTATGAACTAGAATTTTAATTAACCTCAGTTTAGAATAATTAAGTATCAATAGAAGTCCTACATAGACATATACTTAGAGAATTTTGTTTGTTATTTTGTAGGATCTTTTGACCAAAACTTGCACTTTCTAGCCGATTACTACGATAGTTAACTATCATGCAGGGGTGAATGATCGAATTTTTTCACTTTATTTATGTTTGTAAAATTGTAAACGCCGGTATTCTCAGTAGTTAAGAGACCTTGGGAATTGGAAGCGAAACCTTAATCTGATCCAGTTTGAGTCTAGTAAGAGAAGCTTAGGAACCCTAAATCCGGCTTTCCTTCGGTTTCATAATAAAAGAAAATTTATAAAGTAAATGAAATTGAATTATGGTTCTAAAGTATATTTTAGACCTTTGAAAGTTTTAAATTCGGGAATTTTTCAATTTCGGGCCTTTCCAAGCTCAATTACGGAAAAGCGTGCCCCGGACCACGAACTCAGAAAAATGTTCCGAAATATTCATTAGAACCGTAATTTTATAAGGATTCCAAAAATATCAATTTTATAATTTTCCGGGCTATAAAAATTACAGTTATAGCTTTTCCCGTGTTTTCGTTACAACCGGTAAAGTAGATGTCTTGTCTACTATTCACAAGTACAACCTACACTACACACTACCCATACCCTATTCTTACATCCTTACAACTACTCATTTCAATTTTCCTTTCTAATGAATTTTGTCTCTTAATTAATTATTACATTTATTACATTTTAATTATCTAAATTACAAAAAAATCAAATTTCACACACACACTCCACCTCCACCCCTTTCTTTTCCCCTCATTTGAATTGTTTTTACAATTTTTATTCATTAACAAACCCTAATGTCTTCATATATAAACACATTTTTCTCTCTCTCTCCTCATTTTCACTTGTTTCAAATTTTACTAAAGTAAAAAGCTCTCCCCTCCTTCTTCCCTTGATGCCGTGAGCCCTTCCCCTCTCACACTCACACACACAAGTTTAAATCCTCTTCTTTTCTACTTCAAAACTCTATTGGTATGTTAATTTAAGCTTTGATTCTTCCTAAATCTTGTAATGGCAAAGCTATATCTTGTGTGTTTTCTCATTTAATCCCAATGAGCTCATGCTAGGGACATGAAAACACTTGAATAAGAATATCAAGCCATCACAAGACATGGATCTAGTGTTTAAATGAGTCTTTGCTAAGATATCCTCTTGTTCATGCATGTAAAGTAGAAATCTTGCATATATACTGATGTTCATGCCATGAAGTTTATGATTCATGCATCATATTTAGTAGATCTAAGATTTAGACATGTATATCTTCATCTATCTTTATGTCCATATGTTTATTTTGATTCTCATGCATTGATGATCATAAAAATGTAGTCTTGTCCATGTAAAGGTATGTTAGATAGTGGATCTTCATAGATAGAAGGCAAGAACATTGAAAAAGGAAAGGTTTTGTCAAATATGAATTGTTGGAAATTCGGATGAAATTAGAACTCTACTTTAAAAACTACCAAAACCATTTTTAAACTCATATTCCACATGAAAAATGAAGGATATGTGCAATAGGTATCTTAAAGGAATGATTTTCATAAGTTTAGATGAGTTTAGGCATGATAAAAATGTGAAACAAGTAATAAAGCTAGAATGAAAAAATATTGATATATGGATGTATAGTCAAATTCGTATTTTTGGGTGATGCCTACATAAACACTTAGTATCTAAGCTTAGATGGCATGTTTTATGAACTAAATGAAGTCCTTAGATAATAGATATATTGAAGCTTCAATTTTTGATGCCCTAAACAAGTTTTCTTATAAGGAAAATGCAAGGAAATAAAATTTACAAAATTCGGATTTTTACAAGTAGCTCAATCAAAAACATATTTACTCAATGGAAAATGTGGATTTTTATGCATAAATGAAGGTCATGACTAATATGGATGTTGGGAACTCATTTTTAATTAGGTGATAAGTAAATTCTAAGGATAAAATCATAAACACATTAGGAGATGTAAGGTTGATAAAAGTAATTTTTTTTTTAGGGATCATTAGGGAATTTCTTAATAATTAGGAATTCATAAGAGTCCACCATCAAAGATCATCAAAACCATGCATATATGGAGTTCATTACATGATATTCATGATAGGAATTCATTCATATACCATCTATGCATGAATCATCAACTAGGAACATTTTTCATCAAAAGCAAAACAAATTTTCGGAATTGGAGGAATTACAGAACAGATCTGATCCTACTGTTCCGTGACCTTAATGTTTTCAAAACTTGGAAATAATACTAGAAGTAGATGGATCTTTCGAAGTAGACAGAGATCGATATAAAATTTGCGAAATTCCGAGTTAAAATGACCATATTATGGCCGTTTTAAGTCGGAGCTTCCGCAAATAGCGAGAATTTCGAATTCATCTAGTTTAGATGCATAGCTTGGATTAGTTACATGATGAGAATCTCATTATGATTATTCTTACTTGGTAGGTGATCCCGAGCAAGACGACACCTTACTGCCCGATTATTACTACTAGAAAGACCGGCGTCCAATGGTCGAGTGAGTACCACTTCCACTCTCAATTAATGGTTGTGATTGTAATGTAGTGGCACTAGTAGGTAGACAAAGATAAAAATGGATATGTATGATGGGGTATATGGGAGTTACATAATTGTCTGTTGTTGATGTGTGAAATGGAACTTAAGGAATATCGAAACCGGGTGTTAAGCTATTGATTGATTAGCTAGTATCTTATATTGAATGTCTGCGAATAATAGTTGGCCACCTAAAAGAATTGAATTAATGTATATTTGACTTCAATTGTAATTGGATTCATTCATATCACGATGGGGATGGAGCATTAGCATTGGTTGGTTTTTCGTGATCCATGAAACGAACATGTTGGTTAATCGTGATCCATAAAACGAATATGTTGGTTAATTGTGATCCATAAAACGAAATTGTTGGTTAATCGTGATCCATAAAACGAATTATTGTTCAGTTGACCGTAAGCTTAAACGGCGTTGTACCGTAGGATTCATTAATCTGCTAACCCAGGATGGAGAGTCCATCCACATATGATTTTCGGTTGGTCATATGTTTGTTGAACTCACTTGTCTGATGCATACACTTGCTTGAATAATCACTTGTTTGAATGAATTGTACTTAATTGTGATATGGAAGTTCTTACTCACTAAGCTAGTTAGCTTACGCCCTCATAGTTTTTACTTATTGCAGCACGAGTTTATTTGGCTTAGACCGAGGCAAGCCACAGCTCAGGTACCGGAGATAGGAGTTTCCCATAGAAGTTTACTCCATTTTTGTATAGACTTCCGTTGGAAACTAAAGGACTCTGGATGACTATAATGGACTTGATATTATTTTGCGGAGGAATGCCCCTTAGATTTTGTAAAGTATATTTATGCGTTTTGGCTTATTATCTATGGCTAATGAATGCCACCTTAAACTACTTAACTCCATTGGTTGAGTATTCTATTGTCGTAAAGGGACGCTTTACATCTATACAAGACTCCCGAAGGGCTCGGATAGGGAATTCGAGAGTCTTATATAGTATGTGGCGAGCTGTTACGTTTAGGATACCCTATGGGGCGTGACAAAAATAGTGGAATATAGTTTAATCATATTTATAAGGAATCAAATGCATAGGGATAGGAAATCTTGTATGTCATTTGTTGTATGTATGAGTTGCCAATCTTAATAATCGAAGTGACAACTACTTGTTTGGCATTAATTGTGTAGTTGCATCGTTGAGTGTTTGAAATTGATATGACGATGAGATAATATGCAATTAAGCTTATTGGACTTCTAAATTCAATATGACATGCATTTCATGACATCATACTGCATCAGCATAGTACTCATGTCACGTGTTAACATTTTGATTATATGGTAATGCTTGTTGAGTCTAGTGGGACTGCTTGAGGTTACCATAGGGTTGTCAGCTTCACAAAAACTAAGTAGGCTTCGAAGGAGGACACCTGTGTTGGAGTTGACTTTATAGTGTTAATATTTAGTGGGATTGCTCAAGTTCTAAGAGAAGGGGCATGAACTACTAAACTTATCCTTCAACCCCCTAAGAGGGCGTAAATCCCCATAGGTTTGAATTCCGATTATTCGAACCATGTTTGCTACATATGCTTGATGAGTGCATTGCATATGGTTGCTAACTAAACTTGTTTGATACTAATAATGTGTTTTAAGATTTTGTTACTCATTGAGTTTTATATGCTCACGCTTTCTTAGACTATTGCTTTACAGGATTATAAGCAAAGAGACCGAAACCTAGTTCAAGTGTGGGAGTTAGTGTAGAGTGGACTTATATACTCTTTTGGAATGAAGACCATATGTGTAATAGAGACTTAGTAATATTTTGTAATAGAATAAGTTAAGTTTTGTTTTTCCTTGTAAGCTATATTGATAAAGGGTTCTGATGAAGCCTTAAGGACCATGGTTGTAATATTTTTGTGAAGACCTAGATTTGTGTAGTATGTTCATTTATGGTTTATATATGTGTATATGCAATATCTTTCTCACTTAAACAACTATCGATCCTGTTTAATTGTCCACTTCAATGGGGAATGTTAGTTGTATATTACTTATGTAACCTTCTAGAGGTCCTAGTTAGTTATATGGTGTATTATTACAACTAGGGTAGCCAGTAGGGGTGTGACAATTTTACTTACTATGGAGTAAATGAAGATAACTAGAAGATTTCATTCGTTGCTTCTAATTAGTCACAGGTCCCTCTATACGACCCATGTACACCAATAGTGTACTACCATGCTCTTTCACTACTTCATTTGCTTCAAAACATTTCACTTTTCAATCATTTGTTTGATCTTAACTTCATCAAATACACTCTATCACTCACATACATACACCAAATACCCTTCTAACAACTTTACATGACCATAACACCAAAACCTAAACTCCACATCAACAATAACTCCTTCAACCAATAAAAGAGCAATAACTCCTTAAATTACGTTTTAAACCACTAACTCAACACTTCATTCATTCAACTTTAACATCACCACCAACAACAACAAACCTAACATTAAGTAGCATGAACTCTATATTACCCTGCTTAATTTACAAAAATAACAAAGCAGAAGCATATATTACTTACCTAAATAAGTCTTTACTTGTTGATTTGTACTTGAAATGGGATTTTGAGAAGTTTTAGAAGAGAAATGGATGAGTGAAATAAAGAAAGGGAGAGAGATTTTTGCAAATTTTAAGTGATATTTGCCTATTGAGTGTTGTGTGTGTGTGTGTGTGTGTGTGGGGTGGGGGTGGGGTGCGGGTGGGGGCGCGGCGCGTATAGAGGCGAGGAAGGGGGGGTGTGGGACATTAAGGCTAAAAGTTGTAGAAAATCAACTTTTGCAATTAAAACATCAATATATTTTTTAATGGGAATCAATACAAATTTTTAACAAATTTGGTTTTAAAATTTTATTTGGAAGGAAATTTTCTTATGAAAATCCATATTGAAATGCTTTATAATATATAGATTAAATCTTTATAATCTAATTTCCCAAAGAAGTTTAGAAGTAAAATAATTAATACACAACTTGAAATGAGTTACTTGAACCATTAGAACTCTAAAGACTTAACTAATGAAATTTTTTAAATTAATTAAACTAATAGGCAACACAAAAAGATTTAAATGAAAATTTGAATTCTTTTTCTTATTTATCTTATTTTATACATGTTAATACACTTAAGTCTAATAATCAAAACATTCATTCAAAATTACATACTAAATCTTTATTGATTTTTAATTCTATTTCCTAAACTTACTCATGAAAAACTTAGGGGTTACAATATGGCTCACTAATCTAACCTTTATTTCATGTTTATATTTATTGCATGCTCTTAATATATATTGTAACACACAAAGATAAGATTTAATGAAAAATAAATGATTCCTGAGATATATAAGCTTATATCAAAGTCACAAAACAAGTTATTTTGTTAAAGTCGAGTTTGGAATGAATTTGTATAAGTTTTGTTTAATTTTCATAAATCTGCACTTTTTTATAGATCCAATGCCGCCATTTGGAAGAGGAACCATACTGCGTAGAGGATGGCGTAGAGGTGATCAGTAGCATTTTCTTCAACACTGAAGTCAAACGCTGCCGATGTAGGTTTCGTTTTGGCCAGCGTATGTGTGTTGGAGAAGAATGCTGGAGTTTTCTTCCCCGATGAGCGCTGCCAGCATTTGTTCACGTTTTTTCGGCATTGAGTGTATGCTAGCAAATTTTAAAACGTACGTCGCCAGCGTATTTATCAATTTTGCCTGCGTAAGACGAAATTCTATATATACGCGAATGGCTTTAACAGTTTTCGACAGACTGCTTTTTCTCGTTCATTCTTCCTTCCTTTAGAGTGTTTGGCATATGATCTTCATGCTTAGAGTCTTGTGAGGCTTAAGACAGATTCCAGCAAGTATTCTAACCATCTACAACTTGTTTTCCACGGATCTAAGCATGATTTCTCTTAGGGTTTGTTGATTTTTAAAGGATTTGTGGGAGGAAAACCCTAGGTTTGGTTGGAATCGAAATTTGTGGATGCGAATCGGGTTTTGGTGATCTAAAGTAGTACATTTCGTCTTTTTGATGGATTTAAATAATGTATGGTTAGATGATCCTTATATGTTCTTATTGTCATGTTATATTAGGGTTTTGGTGAATTATCAGTATTGTGGACTGTGTTGATTTGTGGCTATAAAAAGATAATAAATTAACTGCGTGCATTAGATAAGTTGCATTTAATATTTACCTTTTGATTGTGCATATGCATTTGTTTTTTATGGATTGGAGTTATCGTACTACACTTTGCAGCTCACTCTTTTAAAATTTCAGGTACAAGTGATGAAGATGTAGTTTCTGATATTTCTAGATATGATCTATTCTTTGATCATGGGGATGGCATTAGTGGACCTGACTACCCAGCTAAGGATTAGACTTGCTGATAATGAGAGTTTGAAAGAGAAGATGTGTTTAGACTTGTTGAAGGCTTAGAGTTTATGTTCATGTTTCTATGTCATATAAAGTTTCTGGATTTAATGTTGTATGAAGATTTAAGTTGTATTTGGAGAATTTTTATGTAAGTAGTGTGTTTAGTTTTATGTTAATGTGTTGGCCTGTAATTATGTCAACTTGGATGTATGTATGAATCAGGAGTTTTTATGGAGCACATGTTTCCAGGTTATAAAGGTTTTGTATCCATTGTAATACTGTGTGTGTGTTTATAGGTAATTATTAAATATTTGTGGATTTAGAGCCTTAGCGTGTTCTATTCAAGAGAGGACACATGGCGAGTTGTAATGCCAATAGGTTAGGGCATTACAGCTTAATTGGTATCAGAGCAATAGGTTTTGGATCTTATAGATTTAAGATTTTACTCCTTAGGACGGTGAGATTTGATGAGTTAGGTAGAATTATAGGTTTGTTGCTTAGTTAAGTTATTGTTGTTTTTTTTTTTTTTTTACATTTTAGGTTTTGATCTTTAAGTTGGATACCTTTATCTGATCTTGTGGTGTTTTGTTGTTTTAGAATGCCTCCAAGGAGAAGGATTCATGAGGAAAATGAGAATGTGGGCAACAGTAGAATGAGCAGCAGGCTCAAAATGAGGATTTACCACCGTCTCCACTTGTAGGACAGTAAGTTCCAGTTGATGCTGCACAGCTAATGCAAGCTATGAATGCTTTGTTGGGACTGGTTGGTGAATAGTAGCAGGATATGAGGAGGGACATATAGATGGTCCAAGCGAATGCTAAAGCTTGGAGACAGGAGACTCAGAGGCTAAATGAGAATGGAGGTAATGGAGCTAGACATGCAAATGTCTTGAGTTTAAACAAATTTGTTGACCTAGTACACAAGTTTGAGCCAGTACCAGGTAAGCCTCTTGATGCACAGATGTGGATGGAGGAAGTTGAGAAAACTTTTGCTGCTTGGATATTCCATAAATGAAGAAAGTTGAGTATGCTTCCTACTTGCTGACTGGGGGAGCTAATAACCGATGGTTGAGCACCGTAAGACACATGCCTAGTTTGGTAACATGGTAGATGTTTTAGTAGGCCTTCTATAAAGAATTCTTTCCAGACAGTGTTAAGCAAGAATGCTTCAGGAGTACTATGCTCTACAATGAGGAAAGTTGTCAGTGGAGGAATATGAGGCAGAACTGTACAAATTGATGAAGTTTCTACCTAATGCCTTGAAAGAGAGTGAAGAGGCCAAGGTTAATAGGTTCATTACTGGTCTGGAACCTGAGATCCAATATCAAGTTAATTTGATGGATCTAGGAAATTATTTAGCAGTTGTGAATAAGGCCAAGATAGTGGAATAGGATTTAAGCAAGATTAAGAGCTGTGAGTCCTAGAGAGGACAGATATTCTTGGGCAAGAGACCAACATCTAGTATGGTGACTCAGGATAAAGGCAAGAGACCTTTTGTACAACCTTTCAGGTAGGTAGTAGCGAGTGTTGATAAGAGATGTGCCTGATTCCTAGGACCACATGATCTGAAGGATTACAATTGATGTGCCTGATGCTTAGGACCACATGATTTGAAGGATAGCAAGTGGGTAGAAAATGCTTGTTTCTGATGCGGGAAGGTAGGGCATAAGAGCAATGTCTGTACAGATAAAGTTCTTACATAGATTTTCTGCTTTAATTGTGGATAGAGAGGACACCGAGCTGTGGATTGTAAAGGAGGGTAATATAGCAGAGTTTATTCGGGCCAAGGACAATGAGCATCGGCAAAGGTATACGCTCTTCAGTGTAGTGAGACATCTAGTATGGACACTATTGTGGGTATGTTTCCTATACTCCTGTATAGTACATATGTACTATTGCGGGTATATTTTTTGAGCATATGCATGATTCTATGTCTGTTAGTATGCTTTTAGGAAATGGGTCTGTGTTGAACAGAATTTATAGAAATGTAGACATTGACATAGAAGGTAGGCATTTACCTGTAGATTTGGTAGTGCTGGATATGTTGGACTTCGATGTGATTTTGGTGTTGATTGGCTGGCAAAGTATCATGTGGTGATAGATTGCCACAATCTTGTGTTGGAGTTTAGTTTGCCCTGGGAAGACCAGTTTGCTTATAAGTTGGTAGTACAAAGACCTCCAGTTCTACCTACCTATGAACTGTGGGAAAGATCAGTTTTGGCTTCTATGGTAAAGGAGGATAAGCAGGAGATAGTGTTGTCTGATATACCGATTGTATGTGAGTACCTAGAAGTTTTTCCAGAGGATTTGCCTGGATTACCGCTAATAAGAGAAGTGGAGTTTGGTATTGATTTGGTACCTAGTACTACACCGATATCAAAGACTCCTTATAGAATGGCTCCTACAAAACCGGCAGAGCTTAAAGTACAGTTGAATGATCTATTGAAGAAGAAGTTCATTAGACCCAATGTATCACCTTGGGGAGCTCCAGTTTTGTTTGTTAAGAAGAAGGATGGAAGTATGAGACTGTGTACTGACTATAGAAAGTTGAATTAGGTGACAGTCAAGAACAAGTATCCTTTGCCACGAATAGATGATCTGTTTGATCAATTGACAAGAGCTTTTGTATTTTCAAAGATAGATTTGAGATCTGGATATTATCAACTAAGAGTGAAAGCAGAATATATTCAGAAGACAGCTTTTAGGACAAGGTATGGACACTATGAATTTGTTGTCACGCCTTTTGGACTCACAAACGCACTAGCAGTGTTTATGGATTTGATGAATAGGGTTTTCAAGGAATATCTTGATATGTTTGTTATAGTTTTCATTGATGATGTACTAAAGTATTCAAAGAATAAAGAGGAGCACGAGGAACATTTGAGACTAGTTCTGACTAGGTTGAAGGAAGAAAAGCTGTATGCAAAGTTTTCAAAGTGTGAATTCTGGCTAGAACAAGTGTCTTTCTTAGGACATGTTGTAAATGGTAGTGGAATATCAGTTGATCCTTAGAAAGTCAAAGTCATTGTTGAATGGCCAAGACCAAAGACAGTGTCAGAGATCATAAGTTTTTTGGGAATGATAGAGTACTATAGAAGATTCGTGGAAGACTTTTCCAAAATTGCCAGTCCTTTAACCCAGTTAACACAGAAGGGAGTAAAGTACGAGTGGAGTGAAGCTTGTGAGAGCAGTTTTCAGTTGTTGAAGAATAAGTTAGTGTCTACTCCAATGCTAGCCTTATCTGTGAGTGGTGAGGAGTGTGTTGTTTACAGTGATGCCTCTATACAAGGTTTAGGGTATGTGCTAATGCAGGGGGGGCGGGTAATAGCATATGCTTCTAAACAATTGAAACCTTATGAGAGGAATTATCCTACTCATGATCTGAAACTAGCAACAGTGGTGCATGTGTTGGAGCTGTGGAGACACTACTTATATGGGGAAAGATGTAAAGTATATACGAACCATAAAAGATTAAAGTATATCTTTACCCAGAAAGAGTTGAACATGAGACAGCGAAGGTGGTTGGAGCTGATAAAGGACTATGATATTGATATTCGGTATCACCTAGGAAAAGCAAATGTGGTAACTGATGCTTTTAGCAGAAAGAGAGTAGAGAATCTAGCATCTTTGATCGCAACAAAACATCATTTGCTTGATGAGATGAGGAAGTTTGAGTTGGAAATAGTTACAAGACAGGTAGGTGAAAGATTGGCTAACATGAGAATTCAACCTACTCTTGTGGATAGCATCAAGACAGCTCAAGTAGATGATCAGAGTATCTTGAATATAAAGAGAAGAATGGATTTGGGTTGAGCACCAGAGTTTTATGTAGATGACGAGGGTATTTTGAGATATAAAGGAAGATTGTGTATATCAAATCAAGGAGACCTTAAAAAGGCATTGTTGAAGGAGGCACGCTACTCCAGTTATTCCATTCATCCTAGAGGAAACAAGATGTATCAGGACTAGAAAAAGTTGTACTGGTGGAATAATATGAAAAAGGAGATAACAGAACATGTATCCAAGTGCCATACATGTCAAATGATAAATATTGAACACAAGAAACCGACAGGTGAGTTGATGATGGAGTCAAGGCTTGTAGATGAAATGTAGATCCTTTGGAGATGCCACCATTTGGACCGATTACACGAGCTAGGACTAAAAGATTCAAAGACGCAGTCATTCGATTGATTTAGAGCAATCAAGATGAGGAAATTCACTTGAAACACCCAAAGGAGGAGCTTAAACTGATCAACATCATCAAGATCAACACGGAAATGGACTAGAACCTCAAAGCGGACGAAGAAGTGTTTAATTGGACTTAGGCTGGCTCAAAGCCGCCAGCCTACTTTTCAAAGCCACCAACCTACTTTTCAAAGCCACCAACCTACTTTTCAAAGCCCCGGCATATAAACTTTGCTTAGTTTCGCAAATTTTCGCAAATTTGTTCCCTTTGTAAAGGGGCGCCAACTTATGTTAATTTTCGAATTATCTTTTTGTTTTTCCTTTTAGGTTTCTTTCATAGTATCTATATATATCCTTGGTGTAAACCCCGGTATCCTCAGTGGCTAGGAAAACCTCGGGAAGTGAAAGCGAAACCCTAATCCAGTCTAGTTTGAGTCCTGTGAGAGGAGCCTAAGAACCCTAAATCCGGCTTTCCTTTGGTTTCATAATAAAAGAAATTTTATAAATTAAATGAAGTTGAATCATTGTTGTAAAGTACATTTTAAACCTTTGAAAGTTTTAAATTCGGGAATTTTTCAATTCCGAGCCCTCCCGAGCTCAATTACGGAAAAGCGTGCCCCGGGCCATGGATTCAGAAAAATGTTTCAGAATATTCATTAGAACCGTAATTTTATAAGGATTCCAAAAATATCAATTTTATAATTTTCCGAGCTATAAAAATTACAGTTATAGCTTTTCCCGTGTTTTCGGTACAACCGGTAAAGTAGATGTCTTGTCTACTATTCACAAGTACAACCTACACTACACACTAACCATACCCTATTCTTATATCCTTACAACTACTCATTTCAATTTTCTTTTCCAAGAAATTTTGTCTCTTAATCAATTATCACATTTATTACATTTTAATTAACTAAATTACAAATATTAAAATTTCAAACACACACACACACACAAAGGAGTGGCCGGCCCCACCCCCCCCCCCCCCCCCCCCCCCCCCCCCCCCCCCCCCCCTTGTTTCCCTCTCCATTTATTATTTTTACTCCATTTTGTATATCTAAACCCTAATTCACTTCATATATATACATATTTTTCTCTCTCTCTCTTCATTTTCTTCTTGTTTCAAATTGTTACAAAGTGAAAACCCTCTCTTTTTCCTTAGTGTGCCGAGAGCTCCCCTCCCTCTTTCCCTCAATTTCAACTCAAGTCTTCTTCATTTCTCCTTTAATCCTCCATTGGTAGGTTGATCTTAAGCCTTGTTCATCCCAAATCTTGTAATGGCAAGATCATTCTTGTGTGTTTTCTCATTTAAATCCCAATGAGCATAAGCAAGGGATATGAAAACACTACTACAAGAATCTCAAGCCATCACAAGAAGTGGATCTAGTCTTTGAATGAGTTTTGTTTGAAATATCAACTTGTTCATGCATGTAAAGTAGAGATCTTGTACATATATTGTTGTTCATGCCATGAGATCCATGATTCATGCATTATATATAGTAGATCTAAAGTTTAGACAACCACATCTTCATGTACATGCATGATCATAGGTTTATTTTGTTTTCTATGCATTGATGATCATAAAAATGTAGTCTTGTTCATGTATAGAGATGTTAGATAGTAGATCTTCACATATGGGAAGCAAGAATATTGAAAAAGGAAAGGTTTTGTTAAATATGAAATGTTGGAAATTCGGATGAAAGTGAAACCCTACTTTAAAAACCCCAAAATCAATTTTAAACTCATGTTTCATAAGAAAAATGAAGGGTATGTGTAATAGGTATATTGAAGGAATGATTTTTATAAATTTAGGTGAGTTTAGGCATGATAGAAATGTAAAAATAAGGAGTAAAGTTAGAATGGAAAATATTGAAATATGGATGTGTAGTCAAATTCGTAATTTAGGTTCATGCCTACAAGAACACTTAGAATTTAAGTCTAAATTGGATGTTTTATAAGCTAAATGAAGTCCTTAGATAATATATATTGGGCTTCAAATTTTAATGCATTGACAAGTTTTTCCATAAGAAAAATGCAAGGAAATGAATTTACAAAATTCGGATTTCTACAAGTAGCTTGTTTAAAAAGATGTTTATCAAATGAAAAATGTGGATTTTTATGCATGAATGAAGGCCATGACTACTATAGACCTTGAGAACTTATTTTTAGATAGATAACAAGTGGATTACAAGATTAAAAGTCAAAGAAACCCTAAGGAGTATAATGTGGAAAAATAGCTTCTTAGAAATAACCTTTATGGGATTTTCCAACACTTAAGAGTTCATAAGAGTTTTATCACAAAATCATTATGACCATGCATATATTAAGTTCATCACATGGCATTCATATTAGTAATTCATTCCCATACCATTCATGCATGAATCATCAACTAGGAACATTTCTTATCAAAAGCAAAACAAATTTTTGAGATTGGAACATTTGCGGAACAGATCTGATCCCACTGTTCCGTGACCTTACTATTTTCAAAACTTGGAATTAATACTAGAAATAGATAGATCTTTCGAAGTAGATAGAGATCGATATAAAATTTGCGAAATTCCGAGTTAAAATGACCAAGTTATGGCCGTTTTAAGTCGGAACTTCCGCAAATAGCGAGAAATCCGAATTCATCTAGTCTAGATGTATAGCTTGATTTAGTTACATGATGAGAATCTCATTAGGATTATTCTTGCTTGGTAGGTGATCCCGAGCAGGACGACACCCTACCTCCCGATTACTACTATAGAAAGACCGGCGTCCAATGGCCGAGTGAGTTTTACTTCCACTCTCAATTAATGAATGTGATTGTAATGTAGTGGCACTAGTGGTGTAGGCAAAGATAAAAAGAAATTGTATATGCATGATGGGGTATATGGGAATTATATATGTTGTCTACTGTATATGTGAATTGGAACTTAAGGAATATCGAAACCGGGTGTTAAGCTATTGACTGATTAGCTAGTATCTTATGATGAATGTCTGCGAATACTTGTTGGTCACTAAAAGAATTGAATTAATGAATATTCGACTTCAATGTAAATTGAATCCATTCATATCACGATGGGGTTGGAGCATTCGCATTGGTTGGTTTTTCGTGATCCATAAAACGAATATGTTGGTTAATCGTGATCCATAAAACGAATTTGTTGGTTAATCGTGATCCATAAAACGAAATATTGTTAGTTGACCGTGAGCTTAAATGGCATCGTACCGCAGGATTCGTTAATCTGCTAACCCGATAGAGGGCGCAAGTCCATCCACATATGATTTCCGGTTGGTCATATGTTTGTTGATTCCATTTGTATGATGCATACACTTGCTTGAGTAATCACTTGCTTGAATGATTGTATTTAATTGTGTTATGGAAGTTATTACTCACTAAGCTAGTTAGCTTACGCCCCCATAGTTTTTATCTATTGCAGCACGAGTTTATATGGCTTAGGCCGAGGCAAGCCACAGCACAGGTATCGGAGATAGGAGTTTCCCATAGAAGTTTAATCCATTCTTTTGTATAGACTTCCGTTGGAAACTAAGGACTTTGGATGACTGTAACGGACTTGTTATTATTTTGCGGGGGAATGCCTCTTAGATTTTGTAAACTATAATTATGCGTTTTGATTTATTATCTATGGCTAATGAATGCCACATTAAACTGTTTAACTCCATTTGTTGAAGTATTCTATTGTCGTAAAGGAACGCTTTACATCTATTTAAGACTCCCGAAGGGCTCGGGTAGGGGACTCGAGAGTTTTACTTAGTATGTGGTGGAAGAATACTATAAAGAGATGAAGATGGCGATGATTAAGGTGAATGTTGAGGAGGACCGGGAGGCTACGATGGCATGATTTTTGGCTGGATTGAATAGGGAGATTCAGAATGTAGTGGAGTTACAACATTATGTTGAGATTGAGGATGTGGTTCACTTGGCTATTAAGGTTGAGAACCAACTCAAGAGGAAGGGTGGTAGCACTACACGTTATGCATCTGGATCGGGTTCATATAATTGGAAATCAAATTCTTGTAAGAAGGAGGAGAAACAACCCATCAATAAGCCAAAGTTTGAGCAAAGACAGAATTGACTAACCATGGAAATAAAGATAAATAGGATTCTTCTACTCCTAGAAATCGTGATATACATGTTTTAAATGCCAAGACAGGGGTCACATTGCTAATCGGTATCCCAATAAGCGCATCATGGTCTTGCGCGATAATGGTGAGTATGAGACTGAGGAAGATAGTGGATATGCCACTATTAAAGGATGCTGGTGATGATGAAGAAGTTCCTATGGGAAAATTAGTAGTTGTGGTAAAGCGTGCTTTGAGTGTACAGGTGAAAGAGGAGGCTGAAGTGCAACAGGAAAATATCTTTCATGCTAAGCATTACAATGGTGACAAAATTTGTAGTTTGATCATTGAAGGAGATAGTTGCACTAACGTTGTTAGCACTTTTATTGTAGAGAAATTAGGGCTCAAGACTGCTAAACACCCTAATCCATATAGACTGCAGTGGTTGAATGATAGTGGTGAAACTAAGGTAACTAAGCGAGGTTTGATTGCCTTTTGCATCGAGAAATATGAGGATGAGGTGTTATGTGATGTAGTACCGATGCAAGCTTATCATTTGTTATTAGGAAGGCGATTCATAATGGCTTCTCAAACAAATACTCTTTTGTTCACCTTAACAAAAATCATACTCTTTCATCTTTAACTCCTAAGTAGGTATATGAGGATCAATTGCGGTTAAAAAAATCTTTGGGGAAACACAAGGAAGGTGAAAAACAAGAGAGCGAAAAAGAGCAAAATTGTAAAAATCAAAATGAAAGAGAGAGGAAGGCTGGAAAGAGTGAGAGAGGCCAAGCCAAAAGGGGATCGGTTTTGGTGGTAAGAGAAAAGAAGAGTGCAGCCTTGAAAAAGGAGAGTTGTGTGGCAAGAGTCAGCATGGTGAGGAGAGCCTTAGTGATGAAATAGCCTATGCTGTTGATTATTTACAAAGAAACTTGCTTTAGCATTAACCAATTACCTGACACTTTGCCTAGTGTTGTTCTATCTCTCTTGAAGGAATTTTCGGATGTCTTTCCTGAGGAAATCCCAAAGGGATTACCTCTTGTCCGTGGGATTGAACATCAGATTGACTTATACCAGGAGCAACAATTCCAAATAGACCGGCTTATAGGAGTAATCCTGAGGAGGCCAAGGAACTCCAAAAGTAGGTTCATGAGCTGATGGAGAAGGGGTATGTGATAGAAAGCATGAGTCCATATGCTGTTCCAGTAATCTTAGTACTTAAGAAGGATAGGTCATGGAGGATGTGTGTTGATTGTCGCGCTATCAACAACATTACAATAAAGTATCATCATCCCAATCCTCGTTTAAATGACATGTTAGATGAATTGCATGGTTCATGTATATTTTCCAAAATTGATCTTAAAAGTGGTTATCATCAAATTAGGATGAAAGAGGGTGACGAATGGAAAACTGCTTTTTGTCACGCCCCAAAGGGTACCCTAAACGTGGCAGTCCACCATACACAATATTAAAGCCTAGGAATGACCGCCTCGGTTACGCGAAGACTTCCGTACTATGTACAAGGCGTCTAACACATGGAGGAGACACATCGGAGTGATACATTTTATATTGATACAACTTGAGTAACAATGTAAAGGAATTACAATTCACTGTACTTCAATTACAATTCATCCACAGATTTCACTACACAAATTATTATAAGGCAATTCACAAAACCTAGCTAATATCTTCAAGCATTCTTACTTCCAACCAAAATCCCAAAGTCATACTCAGCTCCAACCATCTCGGTCCCCACGTAGCATTTTGAGTTAACCTATTTAATCAAACATCTATTAGGGTATAAGCTACACTAGCTTAGTGAGAATTCCCTTAATTCCGTACCATAATAAGTAATTTATAAATCATCCATATGCTATGCATGAATAAACACATGAGCAGACAATTATGTATGGGTATCTGGAACCCATACACAGAACGGATTTACGCCCTCCGTATCAAAGGTTAGGGATGGTATTGAAAGTCTACACGACCGCTGCTAGTCCTTGAGCCCCCAGCTCATAGCACTCGACTCGGCTAGGCTCACACATGGAATGCATCCCCGATGTGCCTTAGTTCCCTGTGAATGATCTTTGATACCGGGTCTCATTATCTAAATGAGTCCTCGGACCATATCGATCGACCTGCATAGGAGTAGCTCACTACCAAATGCAACATGTCCGATGCGATGCATGACCAATTTAATTTTTTGCTTAGGTCAAATGATTCATACATTCTTTAAAGTGACCAACCAATATCATACACATAATCAGAAATAATATAAACAATGCAGTTATCCAATTGAATCATGGTTTCGATATGCTTTAATATTCTTTGGCATACATGCATCAAAGTCTCATCATTTATCCCATCCCCATTCATATCGGGTTTTATCTTGTTCCTATAATTCTAATGCAACTAGCTACAAGCACAAACAAGGTAACAAAATAAGAAGAAGACTCACTCGATTATTGGGTCACCGGTCTTTTAGTAAAAGAAATCCGGTGGTAGGGAATCGTCGATTTCGGGATCACCTAAAAAGGAAGAAATACCCTAATAAATATTTCATCAGTTAACTAACCTAAACTATCTTATACAAACTATCAAATTCATAATTCTCGTCTTAAGCAGGAATTCCAATTTAAAATGGTCATAACTTGGTTATTTTAACTCAGAATTTAGCAAATTATATATCGATTTCTATCTACTTTGAAAGATCTATCTAATTCTAATACTATTTTCAAGTTTTGAAAACCTTTGAGCTTCGAAAAGGTCTGATCAGGTCAGAGCAGTGGTGAAAACCGACTTAGAAAATTGATTTTGTGAAAGTTCATGAAGTTTCTACTATTCAAAGCAAGTATACACGCAATATGAATAAGTTTCTATCATAAATGATATGTAATGATATATATATATATATATATATATACATGTTCTTGATGATATTTAATAAAAGAATTTTTTTTAGAAAACTTTTTCTTTGTAAGACTATGAAAAATCAACTTAGAAAGGCTAGTCTTGTATTCTTGACAATCCCCACTTGTTTTTAGAA
This sequence comes from Combretum micranthum, assembly GCA_024138025.1. Taxonomy (NCBI): domain Eukaryota; kingdom Viridiplantae; phylum Streptophyta; class Magnoliopsida; order Myrtales; family Combretaceae; genus Combretum; species Combretum micranthum. The sequence continues at coordinate 1,280,244 of JAMXBD010000027.1, forward strand.
AAATTCCTTGATAAAATCTATTTATTCTTGTTAAAATTAAGCCTTCATTATGTATGTTCCCTAAGGCCTTTTTTTCTCAATAAAAACTCCCATTTTACACTTTGTAAACATGTTTTTAAAATTGGTTCATCCCAAAATCCGAATTTGTAAAAATTGTTTTGGTGGTGATTTCTTTAAGAAAACTCATTTGATACTTAGAAAATTAAGGCTCAACCATACCTAGCCACTAAAGACTTCATTTCTTTAATAAAACTTCTATTTTGAGTTTGAAAATTAGGAGTTTTTATATCATTACTCTATTATTACGAATTTCTTAAAATGACAAACAACTCAAATTTTTCTATTTTATTTCTACTCCTTGTTCTACATGTTTTTCTTAGCAAATCCCATCTTAATTTATTAAAATCATTAATTGATGATACCTATGACCTAAACTCCTCATTTTTCACATAAGACACAAGTTTTGGAGTTAGTAAATGGGTTTTTAAGGCATGGTTTTGAAACCATTCGAATTTACAAATTTTGGATAAAACTCAAATTTCATATTTTGTAATCTCTTCCTATGTTTGAGAATCTCTACTAGTAGATCTACCATTTACTTATCAAAAACATCTCCTATTGATACCTATTCCATAAGCCTTTCATTTTCTAAACAAAACTTTCATATTAGTGTTGAAAAATGGGTTTTTAAAATTGGTCTTGGTTGAGATCCGAATTTACCAAATTTATTTTTGGATATATCTTTTGATAAAATCCATCTAAGCTTAGGAAAAATCATCCTTTACATATCCTATCTTAAGAGCCTTCTATTTCAAACTTCATTTTTGAGTTGGAAAACATGTTTTTAAACTATGCCTTGGCCTAAGTTCGAAAATGAGATTTCTATTTTGAAAATAACTTTTGAAAATCACCTTTGATTCTTGTAAAAAGAAATCTTGATGGTATATATCCACTAAACCTTCATTTTCTCAACTAAAACTTCTATTTTGAGACATGGAAAGTGGTTTTTAAATATAAGTTTTGCCAAAATACGAATTTCACTATTTTTATTCAAGTTCAAATCTAAGATCTACACATAATATGAGCATAAATATAAAAGAAATACATGGTAGTAAACTATAAACTCATAGATCTAAACTTTACTCCTCAAAATCATTCATTTATGATATCTATTCCTTAAGCCCTTCATTTTAAATGAAAAATACACATTTTGAAGTTGAAAAATAGCTTTTCTAAATATGGTTCCCTTTTTATCCGAATTTTCAAAAATGATTTTTTGAAACTAAAATAGATCTTGAGCTTTCTAAAACTTTTCTACTATTATCAAGCTATTACAAGTTATTTAAGAAAATAAATCAAAAGTCTAATGTATTTATGACCCTAAAACAACTAGATCTAGTTATAAATTCATGAACACTATGATGGTTATGTGAATGATAAATATATGAATAAATCATTAGCAATGACAAAATAATAACTCGTATAACAATATCTAAAACATAAACAAAATCAAAGCTACAAAAAAAAGTTAGATCTACAAAATATAACTACTTTTAGCAAGAAAATAATAACGATACAAGAAAATAATCATGGAGAAGAGGAGTGTTTCATTTTGGCATAATCATCTTTAGCTTTTAAGCTTATGGAAGGTCATTTGATATATGAAACTCTCACTATACTTTACCTATATCGTCTATGGAAGCTTAAGAGGAAAGTTTACTCAAAGGATCTTCAAGAATGGAGTGTGGAAGCAAGATTTAGAGATGGGGACAGCTTGTATTCCTTGCAAGAACAAGGCTAAGAAAGGTTTGAAGAGAGAAAAAGAGAGAGTAAATAGTATAGGGTTTCAAAGGAGGAAAGGGTGTAAATGAGAGGCATTAAATGGAGAGAGAGGAGTGTATTAGTTGAAAGAAAAAAAAAAATAAAACAATGGCAGATTTGGGGAGGGGGTTGTACATGGATTCAAAGAGAGAGAAAGAGAAGTTTAATTGTCTTGTAACTTAAATTTTGAAAGTGTAACTTGTGTCATTTAATTTGCTAACTAAATGAAACTTTAAATCATTAAATAAATTAATAAAATAAAAGAAAAATGACTATTTTTAGGAGTATGGTCAGCTGCCATTTGTGGGGAAATCGAGTGTAGAATGAGTGAAAGAAAACTTGATTAATGTGTAAAAGTGACAATTGAAGTGTACTTGAAGTATGGGTTGAAAAAATACTTTTTATTAAGAAAATATATAAAATAAAATTAAGAAAAATATCTTTAAATGAATGAAAGAATTTTCATAAATAAAATTAAATAATTATTTGAATTATTTTAGTATTTCAACAAATATGTTACCGGTATGATCAAAATAGGCGAATATGAGCTATAAATGATATTTTTATAAATAAAAAAATTCTAAAAAAATTATTTTATGAAAATAACAATATTTTTCAAATATTTTCTAATTATTAAATTAATTTATTTTATTTTTAGTATTGGGTCTTAAATAGAATCTGATCCCTAAAAAAAAACCGAAACTAATTAAATTTTAGAAAAACAGAATTTTCTATGACATATAAAATATTTATCTAACAGTATAAGGGTTTATAAGAATAAAAAAATTGTGTAATGAATAGTAGTGACTAGTACAAAAGACTAGTTAATTACCGGTAATAATAAAATACGAATAAAATCGCAAAATCATATAATTCTAGTTATCAAAAAATTATAAAACTGATATTTTAGAAATCCTTATAAAAATATGAGTCTAACGGTGTTAATGGTATATTTTTTATATCTCGATGCCCCGGGACGCGCTTTTCAAAGTCTGTATTTGAACGAGTTTGAAATAAGTTAAAAATTCACCAATCTAATATTTTTAAGTGACCTTATATTATTACGAGCTACACTACACACTAAAATCACACCTCACCCTCTAGGGCTAAGAGTACGGGATTACCAGACTTAAACTACTGTATTTCACTTAGGGTTTTTGGGTGATTTTCCGATTTAGATCTTTGCCAATTTGAAAACTAATGTTTTATGTTTATACAACACATTTAGTTTGGGAATTTTATTTTAAATTTTTATTTTTGTAAGTATTTAATATCTCTTAACGTTTTTGGAATTCTTGGATTGGGTTTTATTTTTGAAGTTTAATCGTCATTTTCTTTTTAATAATTTGTTTTTTTGGGTTCTATATTACCCGATTTTACAAGTCAAAGTTAAGTATGGAATTTTTTTCATACGTAGTGTTTTTGAATTTAGAGACTTTTGAGTTTTTATTTTATTTTTAAGGAATCTTATTTTCTCAAGATTAAGAAATTTCTAGATTCATTCGTGATTTAGGATTAGTCAAAGTTCGGTTTTAATTTGGAGTCATTTTTAGGGTTTATTTTCGAAGTTTATTTTGGAATTATTTACTAAAATTTTCCGGGGCTTACATTTTCAAAACAAAATATGGTATATATATGCCTTTTGGGTTAACTAATGCACCGAGCACTTTCATGAGATTGATGAACCATGTTTTGAGAGCTTTCATTGGAAAATTTGTAGTTGTCTACTTTGATGATATCCTCATTTATAGCACGAGCTTAGATGATCATCTCATTCACTTGAAATCTGTTTTGGATGTGTTTCGAAAGGAGAAATTATTTGCTAACCTTAAGAAGTGCACTTTTTTCACAAACAAGCTTGTGTTTCTTGGTTTTGTTGTTAGTGCACAGGGAATACAGGTGGATAATGAGAAGATTAGTGCTATACGAGAATAACCAAGTCCAACTAATGTGAGTCAAGTTAGAAGCTTTCATCGACTTGCAAGTTTCTATTGGCGCTTTGTGAGAGATTTCAAGAGTCTAGCTGCACCTTTAATTGAAGTCATCAAGAAGGATGTCGAGTTCAAATGGGGAGAAGAACAAGAAAGAGCCTTTCAATTGATTAAGGAAAAACTAACCCATGCCCCTTTACGTGCTTTACCTGATTTTTCTCACACGTTTGAAATTGAGTGTGATGCATCTAGTGTAGGAATTGGAGCAGTGCTAATGCAAGGAGGAAGACCAACTGCATACTTTAGCAAGAATCTTAGTGGGGCAGCTATGAGATACCCAACTTATGACAAAGAGATGTATGCTTTGGTTAGGGCTTTAGAGATGTGGCAGCACTACCTTTGGCCTAAGGAGTTCATGATTCATACAGACCACGAGTCTTTGAAGCACTTGAAGGGCCAGCACAAACTGAATAAGCATCATGCAAGGTGGGTGGAGTTCATAGAAACTTTTTCTTATGTCATCTGCTACAAGCATGGTAAGGAAAATATTGTTGCTGATGCACTGTCAAGAAGGGACTTGCTAATCTCTACTTTAGATGCTAAGTTACTTAGTTTTGAACATATTAAAGCATTATATCCGGTAGACCAAGACTTTGCTGAGAGTTATGCATGTAGTGAGAAATCTACTTGTGGTAAATTTGATAGGCATGATGGATATCTGTTTAGGGAAAACAAGCTAATTGTTCTGCTAGAGAGCTGTTAGTGAATGAGTCTCATGGTGGGGGATTAATGGGACACTTTGGGGTAGCAAAGACCTTAGGAGTTTTACAAGAGCATTTTTACTAGCCCCACAAGAAAAAGGATGTTGAGAGGATTTGTGAGAGATGCATTACATGTAGGCAAGCTAAGTCTAAAGTGCAACCTCATGGTTTGTACACACCACTATCTATTCCTAGTGAACCTTGGGTTGATATTTCCATGGACTTATGCTAGGATTGCCTAGGAGTAGGAATGGTAATGACTCAATTTTTGTGGTTGTGGATAGGTTTTCAAAGATGGCACATTTCATTCCATGCCACAAAACTGATGATGCTTCTCATATTACTAATTTGTTCTTTAGGGAAGTGGTGAGATTACATGGTATGCTTAGGACTATTGTTTCTAATAGAGATTCTAAGTTCTTAAGTTACTTTTGGAAGACTTTGGTGTAAGTTAGGGACTAGATTGTTGTTTTCTACTAGTTGTCACACACAGACTGATGGTCAAACAAAAGTAGTGAATAGGACTTTATCTACTTTGTTAAGGGCTATCATTAAAAGGAACATTAAAACTTGAAAAGATTGTTTGCCACATGTGGAGTTTCCTTATAACTATATTGTACATTCTGCTACTAAATTTTCTCCTTTTGAGATTGTGTATGGTTTTTAATCCACTGACTCCTTTGAATTTGTCTCCTTTACCTTTGTCTGAGCATATTAACATGGATGGCGAGAAAAAGATGACTTTGTCAAGTAGATTCATGAGAAGGCAAAGCAGAATATTGAATGATGAACTAAGCAATATGCAAAACAAGCCAATAAGGGGCGCCATCAGATAGTTTTTGAGCTTGGAGATTGAGTTTGGTTGCAGATGCGCAAGGAGAGGTTTCCTGCTTATAAGCGATCCAAGTTGCTCTCAAGAGGTGATGGTCCTTTTCCAGTATTGAGCGCATCAATGACAACACCTACAAGTTAGACTTACCAGGTGAGTATAGTGTGAGTGCAACTTTCAATATCACTTATTTGAGTCATTTTGATGCAAGTGATGATTTGAGGACAAATCCTTTTCAAGAGGAAGGAAATAATGGAGTCAAGGCTTATAGATAGAATGTAGATCCTTTGGAGATGCCACCATTTGGACCGATTACATGAGCTAGGACCAAAAGATTCAAAGACGCACTCATTGGATTGATTTAGAGCTCAAGATGAGGAAATTCACTCGAAACACCCAAAGGAGGAGCTTAAACTGATCAACATCATCAAGATCAACGCCGGAATGGACTAGAACCTCGAAGCAGACGAAGAAGTGGAGAATTAGATTTAAGCTAGCTCAAAGTTGTCGCCTACTTTTCAAAGCCATCGGATATCTTTACTTAGTTTCGCAAATTTGTCCCCTTTGTAAAGGCCACTAGCTTACTTTTTAAGCTGCCAGCTTATGTTAATTTTCGAATTATCTTTTTGTTTTTCCTTTGAGGTTTCTTTCATAGTATGTATATAATATATATATATATATATATATCCTTGGTTTGTATGAACAAGACATATAACTTTAAATACAATTTTTTGAGAGAATTTTTCTTTGGTTCTTTAACAAACTAATCTTGAGTCGTGGTGTTCAAATCCGGCTTATCAATCGAATTTCCATCTTCGATTGTGGCATCATACACTTATACCAAGGTTCATGTTTTGTTATAAACAGCGGATCACGGTTCCATCGATTTAAGTTCGATCTTAGGTCATAATTCCAAACATATTGTTACTGGGTTGCATCACCGATTGGCGTAGTTCATATCAGTTGAAACCTTTGCCTATACCACAATGGAAGTGGGAACATATCTCTATGGATTTTGTTTCAGCTTTAACCAAGACAAGAGAGAAGTTTGATTCAATTTGGGTCATTATGGATCGCCTTACAAAGGTAGCTCACTTTATACCTATCAAAACTGGGTATAAGTTGGAGCGTTTGACACAGTTGTACATCAAAGAGATTGTGAGATTGCATGGAATACCGGTAACCATCATGTCAAACAGAGACACGAAATTTGTTGGAAGATTCTAAAAGAGTTTGCATCAAGCTTTAGGAACCAAGGTTGTGTTCGATATTGCTTATCATCCTCGGACTAATGGACAATCAAAGAGGACTATACAGACTTTGGAAGATATATTGAGAGCATGCATCTTGGATTATAAAGGAATTTGGGATGAGCATTGGCCACTAGTGGAATTCGCTTATAACAACAGTTACCAATCATTGATTGGCATGTCTCCGTCTAAAGCTCTTTTTGGCAGAAAATGTAGATCACCTATTCATTGGGATGAAGTAGGTGAAAGACAGTTGTTGGGCCAGAGTTAGTACAAGATGCAATTGACAAAGTTAGTTTGATCAGACAAAGATTGCAAACTGCTTAGAGTCGACAAAAGAGTTATGCAGATAAGCGAAGAAAACCCTTCGAATTTCAAGTGGGCAAGCACGTTTTGTTAAAGATTTCACCAAAAAAGGGAGTTGTTAGATTTGGATTGAGAGGGAAGTTAAATCCTCGATATGTGGGATCATATGAGATCCTAGAGAGGATAGGCAACATGGCTTACTGTCACGCCCCGAAGGGTACCCTAAACGTGGCAGTCCGCCGTACACAATATTAAAGCCTAAGAATGACCGCCTCAGTCACGCGAAGGCTTCCATACTATGTACAAGGCGTCTAACACATGGAGGAGACTCATCGGAGTAATACATTTTAAGTTGATATAGCTTAAGTAACAATGTAAAAGAAACACAAATTTACTATACTTCAGATACAAATCACTACACTTCAAAATACAAATCATTCAACTCCAATTACATTCATCCACAGACTTCCCTACATAAACTATTACAAGACAAATCATAAAACTAGCAGATAACTTCAAACATTCGTATTCCTTGCCGAAATCTCAAAGTCATTCCCGACTTCAACCAATTCGGTCCCCACCTTGCATTCTTGAGATAACTTGTTCATTTAAACAACTATTGGGGTATAAGCTATACTAGCTTAGTGAGAATTCCCTTAATTCCGTACCATAACAAACGAGTTATAATCAGTCATATGCTATGCATGAACAAACACGTGAGCAAGCAATTATGCATGGGCATCCGGAACCCACACACAGAACGGATTTACGCCCTCCGTATCTTGGGTTAGGAATGGTATTGAGTCTACACGACCGCATCTAGTCCCCAAGCCATCGGCTCTTAGCACTAGACTCCGCTAGGCTCATCCAAGAATGCATCTACATGCGCCTTAGTACTCCTGAATGAGCTCTAGCACCGGGTTCGTTATCCAAACGAGTCATCCACGGACCATACCGATCGACCTGCGTAGGAGTAGCATGCTACCAAATGCAATATGTCCAATGCGATGCATGACCAATTTAATTTTTGCTTAGGTAAAAAATATTTGTACATTCTTTAGAGTGAGCAATCCATATCACACATATAACAGAAATAACATGAACGGTGCAGTTATCCAATCAAATCGTGGTTTCGATATGCTTTAGTATTCTTTGGCACACATTCATCACAGTCTCATCATATATCCCATCCCCATTCATATCGATTTTTATCTTGTTCCTATAGTTCTAATGCAACTAACTACAATCACAATCAAGATAACAAAACAAGGAGAAAACTCACTCAGCCATTGGATCACCGGTCTTCTAGTAATAATAATTCAGTGGTAAGGAATCGTCGATCTCAGAATCTCCTAAAAAGGAAGAAATACTCTAATAATTATTTCATCACTTAACTAATCCAAACTATCTCATTCAAACTATCAAATTCGCAATTCGCGTCCTAAGCAGGAATTCCAACTTAAAACGGCCATAACTTGGTCATTTTAACTCGGAATCTCGCAAATTATATATCGATTTCTATCTACTTCGAAAGATCTATCTATTTATAATATCATTTTCAAGTTTTGAAAACTTTGAAGCTTTGAAAAGTTCAGATCAGATTAGGGCAGCAACAATTTCAATTTCCGAAAAATGGTTTTGTAAATGTTTGAAATGTTCCTACTATATAACTTAACTATACATGCAATATGAGTGATTTCCTAACATGAATGACATGAGATGAGCCTATTGCATGCATGATCTTGATGATTTTACTAAAAGGAAATTTTATAACTTTTTATTTTGCAAGACCATAATGACAACTTACTTATGAAAAATCTAGTTTTCTAACTTTTATCATTTCCATTTGTTTTGGATTTGTTACTTAAGAAAATATAATTATTTTTGTCAAAATCGAGTCTTCATTATATATACTACTTATGACCTTCATTTCTACATAAAAATTCTCATTTTACACTTTGTAAATATGTTTTCCAATATGATTTACTCAAAAATCCAAATTTTAGAAAATCCACTTTTTGCATGATTCATTTGGGGAAAACTTGTTTAAAGCATTAAAATTTAAGGCTTTACTATATCAATTACCTAAGGACTTCATTTAACACATAAAACTTGCAATTTGAGCTCAAATACTAAGTGATTACATATGCATCATCTCAAATTACTAATTTGACAATTTGATCACTAACTCAAATTTTTCCATTTTAATTCCATTACTTGTTTCACACATTACTCATGCCTAAACTCATTTTAACTTGTAAAAATCATTGCTTAATGATATCTATTACTTATATACTTCATTTTTCACATAAACCATGAGTTTTGAAGTTGATACATGGGTTCTAAAAATTGGTCTTGATTGGGATCCGAGTTTACCAAATTCATTTTTGGTTATATCTTTTGATAAAATCTATCTAAGCTCATGAAAATCCATTCCTTACATACCCTATCCTAAGAGCCTTTCATTTCTTAAAAAAAAACTTCATTTTTGAGTTGGAAAACATGTTTTTAAAATAGGCCTTGGCCAAAATCCGAAAATAAAATTTGTATTTTGAAAATAACTTTTGAAAATTACATTAGATTCTTGTAAAAAGAAGTCTTGATGATGTTCACATATTAAGCCTTCATTTTCTTAAGAAAATCTTACATTTTGACACTTGGAAAGTGATTTTTAAACATATATATATATATATATATGAAATAAAATTATGCTAAATTAACGAGAATGCATGAGGCGTCCCTTTGGAACTGACCAAGTCATTTGCTATGTTTGGCAAGTAGACGGATTAAATTTATCAGAAAACTCTTTTTATCGCTAGAATGTAGTAAAAACTAAAAAGGATTATGGTTACAAATCATTGACTGTTGAAGTCAATTATTTAATATAAAGAAATCAGTAAAGACTCATCATCTCATCTTCTCGGTCATACCGCGTAACTCATCTTCTCGGTCATACGGCGTAATATTGCGCTTGCGTACATTTGTGGCCTTCTTGCTTTGATAATTACTATCCGACGTTGCATCTAATTACGGATAAAGAAAAAATTGCATCTATAAATAATCAAGTAAATCAATATAAGCTTTTATTATTAAAAGGTTACGGTTTATAATTCATGTAAGTTGTAACAATTGTATTCTATTGAAAAAAAATAATATATACGAATTTTTATAAATATCACCCTAAATAGCTAGCTCAATTTCTCTGTACCCTCCACTTTAGACTATCACATCTCTTATGACTTTATTTTTTTAAAATAAAATTTAATTCTAACTTTCATATATATATATATATATATTATTTATGACATTACCATAAGTAGATCTCGATGTTGAGCTAAACCGGTTTGAACTCGCTAATTCACGGATCAGGAAAGAGGTGAACTAAAACTGAAACTGGCTAATGCTAGGCTGGACCAAAAATGTGGCCCCATAGCTCATGAGCCAGGTTCACACCAGTTGGACCAAGCAAGGCATGAATTTTTTTTTAATGCATAAAACTTACCTTGTACTCCTTACTTTCTCTCATTCCCAATACTTTAATTTCTCTCTCTCTCCTCCTCTTCCCAATGTCTTCCTCACCCTCACAAATCAACTTACTCTCCTCTTGAAAACTCTTTAATTTCTCTCTTTCTTTTGTCCTCTCTCCCTCTCTCGATATACCAATGTGTGTGCAAATGTATTAGTGTGAGTGTGTGTGGAACCTTGAACTTAGGTCTTTTCTCCTTCTTTTGATATGATATGTTTCTTTAAAAGACAACCAAAGTAGACCTAGCAGGTCAACCAAGGGTGGACTAGGGCGCCACTATTCAACCTCGAACCATATGTCCGAGCTGGGATGATGGTTCCAACCAAGCCGATTCCATAATTGAAACTAACTTGTGCTAAGGTCTAACTATATGCTCTTGTAGGACATGAGAAATATCTCATCTCTTTTTATAATACATTACTTGTGATGTTGTTAAACATATATGGTACCAAAATCCACTTAACCACTTTAATATTACAAAAAAAAAAAAAAAACTAGCATGTTATGTATCATGTGCTTAAAATAAATATATAATGAAGGTTTTTTTAAGTTAAAACAAGCTTACATAGTGAGGACACCAAAATGGATCCAGTGATCATTATTAGGATTAGATATATTATTGTTTGCAATTACATTAACCCAACTTTGAGGGAGATATCATAACATAATAGTTTTCAAGATGCCCCTAAGTCTTTGTTATAAAAAGAAAAAAAAAGACGTTTTTTTAAATGCCAAGTCATTGCATAATGAGGAGTTTCTTTATACAAACTCTAGCATATACAATGTGATACATTGTGTAGATGTAGGGTATTTCTAGGGTGGTCATGCGTATGTCATGTGTATATCATGCCTCGCATGTAACTTAAAGTGTTGATGTGTGAATGGTACTTGATGATGAGATGACTTGGAGAGAATAACAGAGAGGAAGAGTAGGCAGTCTCGATGTCTTTAATGCACATATGACAAGTAAGGAGGCTTGAGTAGACCCTATATGTCAACCTTGCGATTTTTAAAAAATTAGAATGAAAACCATCGGAGTTGTCTCTTTGATTCGTGAGAGTAGAGTTAGTGTCTTTAATGCACAAGTGGCAGGTGAAGGAGCTTGAAAGTACATCAACCTAACAATTATTGACTAATTGGAATGAAAGTTGTTTGATTTATTTGTTTGATCATTGAGAGCAAAGTTTTTCTTATAACATACTACTTGTCCTCTATATCCAAAAGTTGAAAATCAAGAGGAGTAGTTAAGTATTTATAGACACTTGGCGTGGATGATAACCTTCAGATCATTTTAGTGATTGATAAATGAGATGGAGCAAGACTCATGTAATGAGCTTATCATGGATTAAGGGCAACAATCATCTTTTGTGTGTCCATGTTTATCTAAGAATGGTTGGATGCGGTTAACCGGTTTAATGATCCCTATTTCAAGCTTATTAAGTCAAATCTCCTCAAGTCATCTTAATAAAGGAACTAAACTCACATAGCTTTTTTAGGCCTATGAATCAAGCCCAAATAAATAAATAAATAATACATATATGTATATTTTAAAGCACCTTTACATTCCCCCACCCAATCCCTCATTCCCACTCCAAAGTCGAAAAGGGCTTTAAAATATATATATTATTATTTATTTATCTGGGCTTGGCTCATGGACCTAATAGGAATCAGTGAGTTCGATTCATTTATTGGGATAACTTAGAGAGATTTGGTTTGGTAGGCTTAAAACAAGAATTGTTGGACTAGTTCACCACATCCAACCTTTCAAAAGCAGGTTCATGGAGACAGAATGATGGCTATTGGTCTTAGCTCGTAGTGAGCTCATTCATGATAATCATGGCATGAGTCTTGCTTTATCTCATTTGTTAATCAATAAGATGATTGGCAGGTGTCATTTATACCAAATGCTTATAAATACTTAGTCACTTCTCCTATTTTTCAACTTTTTGAGAGAAAAGACAAATAATATTCTACAGGGGAAACTTCGCTCTTGAAGACCATATAGACAAATTAGATAACTTGCATTCTAATTATTCAAGAATTATAAGATTGACGTGGGAGGTCTACTCAAGCTCCTTTACCTATTACTCATGCATTAGAGACATTGGGGTTGTCTATTCCTCCTTCTTGTTATTATTTCTAAGTTGTCCTATCATCAAGTGTCATCTTCTTATCAATACTCAAAGTCACGTGTGAGACATGAGATACATGTGAAATGAGCGTGACCTTAAGAAGAATCTTAGATCCAAACAATACAAGGACTATATATTGATAGGATTTATAGACTCTATATACCTACTAGAAATTTCATATAGGTATTTCATATGTCTGTAACATGATGTAATCTAATACAAATGTAGCTCAATAAAACTGTCAAATATTAATAAGGATTAGCTAAAGCAGAATCGAGACAACAAATATTGATCCTCTCAATGATTAATGTTTGTTGTCTCAAAATTAATATCTCAATTATGTCTCCACCAATTATAATCTAGCACATCAACAAATTGGGTAATCCAACACAATTATAACTCATTAAAATTGCCAAATGTTCAATAACGATTGGCTAGAACAACATTGAGACAACAAAATATTCTTCCTCCCAATAATTAATGTTTGCTGTCTCAATGGCTCAATTGTGTCCTCGCCAATTATAATTAACACGTCATCAAATTAGGTAATCCAACATAAATATAGCTTATTAAAATTGCCAAATGTTTAATAATGATTGCTTAGAACATCATCATCGAGACAACAAATATCTACCCTCTCAATGATTAATGTCTGTTGTCCCAAAATTGATGTCTCAATTGTGTCTTTACTAATTATAATATAACATCAGTAAATTAGGTAATCCAACTAACACAAATATAGCTCATTAAAACCGTCAAATGTTCAATAACGATTGGTTGAAATAGCATTGAGACAGAAAAATCAAGGCAGCAAATATTCATCTTTCCAACAATTAATATTTTCTATCCTAAAATTAATGTCTCAATTATGTTCTCGCTAATTATAATATAACAGGTTAGCAAATTATGTAATCCAACAAAAATATAGTCCATTAAAATTGTTAAACGTTTAATAATGATTGGCTAGAACAACATTAAGATAGCAAAATCGAGACAGTAAATATCCATCCTCTCAATGATTAATGTTTCTCATTCTAAAAGTGATGTCTCAATTCTCTCCACCAACTATAATATAGCATGTCGGCAAAATAGGTAATCCAACACAAATATAGCTCATTAAAATTGCCAAATGTTTAATAACAATTAGACAAAACAACATCGAGATGGTAAAATCAAGATAACAAATATTCATCCTCTCAATGATTAATGTTTATGGTCTCAAAATTGATGTCTCAATTGTGTTCCCACCAATTATAATATAACATGTTACCAAATTAGGTAATGCAACATAAATATAACTCATGAAAACTGCCAAGTATTTAATAATGATAGGCTAGAATAGCTTCCAAACAGTAAAATGGAAATATCAAGTATTGCTACTTTTCGGAGTAACCAATATCGATAATGTGCGTAGTCTTTCAAACTTTAGAAAGCTGACTTTTCTTTATGATGATGACTGCGTCTAGTCCATTGTCCCAAGTCCGCCTCATACTCGTCCTATATTTATTTCCCTGATACCGAAATTGTGTATATGTCAAGGTGATCGTCAAATCATAAACGAAAATTTCTATCCACGAACTTTCTCTTGAAGCTGCCTTTGCTTGGACGAAATTTCTCTCATTCAAACTCCATTCTATGTATAAACCTAAGGTACATTTCCCTTGACACTTCAACTCTTTTCTTTTTTGAACTTTCTTCATGTTTCTCATTTTCTCCGCATCTTGATGAATAAGAAGCTACGTTGTAGATTGGCACGGAGCTGGTGCTGGTTCAGTTTGTTTCATCTTTATCTAATCTGCTAAATTACACCAAGCACAAGTAAGAGTCTTGGCAACATATAGTTTCGTTAGTTTGGCAAGTCTAGAACTCATACCTAGTGTGATTGTATCATCCTCAACTGGCAAAAGGCAAGTAAAACTAAGAATATTGTGATTTTAGTTGTCTTTTCAGTAATATGCTCTAGTTTTTCACTCAGTTCGTTTCTTGCAATTTTTTTTCATATTTCCATATAAGTTGTACAAGATAAGGATATTCTTTAAAATATACTCTAGAAATCTTACAACATTGAATTACCAGACATAAAAGTCTAAAAGTTTATCCACTATAGCATCAATAATTCTATGTATACGGACATTGCAGGGCATGATTCCACAGCTGTTATACAGAATCTGGAATTTTGTATAGACTTTATCGAGAAGCCAAGATATGAATTTCAAATACGACAAGTTCGTAAGGTAAGAACAATGACACAGAGAGAGAGAGAGAAAGTAAGTACCGTGCTAGCCTTTCTTAGGTTCAAACTAGGAAAGAGATTTTTTTGGGTTAGGGATGATCATTGCCATTACTAATATGGGATTAAATCACATGTTACTATGTATGAGTGAAAGAGCAAAAAGTGGGATATACTGAAGATTGATTGTTTGTAAGTGGTAGTTTGTGATTGGAGGGGCACAGACAAAGACGCCATTTCAGGACAAGGAAACTTGATCTTAAGTAGTTTCATCCCAACCCTCTGCCATGTAACAGGTTGTTTATGCTGTACTAATTTCCCTGTTTACTTCTTGCTGTGCAAATATCACTTCAGGTTGAAAGAATGGGCTTCGGATAGATCATGGAGCTCTGAGCAAATATATTCTTCAGGATATGGAAATTGTCAAGCAAAAATTAGATCAATGATGCAAGCCATTGTGCAAAGTGTGCGAAGAGGATTCGAAAAGGGTTCCAAGAGGATTTCGAGCTTGAGAAAACCATTGTTTACTTCCTCACATACCCACGATCGAGGAACCAAACACTTGAGTTGGCAAAAGAGGATTTTTGATCCTCAAGAGCCATTTATCCAAAGATGGAACAAAATATTCCTAGTGGCTTGCTTTGTTGCACTTGCTCTGGACCCCTTTTTTTTCTACATTCCTTTGATTGATCGCAAAAATATGTGCCTTGACTTAGACCAGAAGATGAAAATTACAGCTTGTGTCCTTCGCTCTGCCATTGATATCTTTTACATTTTTCACATCATCCTTCAATTCCGCACTGGATTTATCGCCCCTTCTACTCGAGTCTTCGGAAGAGGAGAGTTAGTGGATGATCCTTGTGTTATTTCCCGCAAGTACTTATCATCGTACTTCCTAGTTGATATCCTTGCAATTCTTCCAATACCGCAGGTATGAGCTTATTCTTGCTGAATCTGCTGTGATTTTATATTCAGTTGGTTTAAATTTAGTACTTAACCAACCAATCTAAAAGTTTAAATCCTTTGGCAAATTTTTTATATTTTACACTTAACATCGTCATGCCTCACAAGGTAAAAACTTTAGCGTAAATTGAATTGCTTGTTTTATGAGTTAGTCAAAATATAGCATTTGAATTTAACGCTCATTTATTGCTGGCAGTTTATTGTGCTGATCATAGTCCCCTTAATTAATGGGCCAGTTGCATTATTCACGAAGGAGTTTCTGAAGTATACTATTTTCGCTCAATATGTCCCAAGAATTATCAGGATATTTCCACTGCATAAAGAAGTAACAAGAACTTCTGGCATACTAACTGAAACTGCATGGGCTGGAGCTGCTTTCAATCTCTTCCTTTATATGCTGGCCAGTCATGTAAGTGTTTGTGCTTATAATATTAGCTGAATTTATCTTGTCTATATTCAGTTTAGACTGCATATAAGAACGAGGTGCATTGTATCTGAAACAAGATCTCACATGTGGTCTATGTTAGAGTTTTTGAATTGGCTCAAAGCTTGTGTACTATGGTGATAGATTGTTTCATACTTCTGGTTAATTCTCTAATTCTCAATTAGATGTGGCCTCCCAGGTTGTTGGATCCTTTTGGTACTTGTTCTCAATAGAAAGGGAAGATACATGCTGGCACAGAGAATGTCAGAAACGTGAGAGTTGTAATTCTTCGGCTTTATATTGTAATGTAACTCGTCTTGGAGACTATGGATTCCTGAATTCTTCTTGTGCTTTAGAAAAACCAGAGGACATCACTAGTAATTCCACATTCTTCAATTTCGGGATATTTTTTGATGCTTTTCAGTCTGGTGTGGTAGAATCAAAAGACTTTTCAGACAAGTTGTTCTACTGCTTTTGGTGGGGTCTGCGCAATCTTAGGTGAGCAAGGATCATATGACTTATTTATGTGCGGAGTTTAAATTGTCAAACTGAGGATTTTAGTAGTTAACATTGTTTCGAAGAACTACAGTTTCTAGAAATTATGTGATGTTAACATGAAAGTCCTCAACAAGTCCTATTTTGCCACGTCTGCTAACCTTAAACTAGTATGTTTTAGCTCCACCAGCTGATCAGTAAGTTAATTCTATTAGATTTGGCATCGTTTCATACATTACTTAATTTTTTTTCGGGCCGTTGTTTCATACTTTTAATCAACACCCATTTCACAAATCTATTAGGAGTTTTCTTTAATACCCATAAAGTGGAATGCTTAAATAAACAGCGTAAAATGGGTGGCCTGGAGTTTGAACCCTAGATGATATTAGAGCCAAGATGTCAAAGGTTTATATCTGTATATGGCATTTCACCCATCTCAAATCTACAAATTTAATCTTTTAGATTAAATGATTGTGAAGCTAATTCTAACAAACTAAATATGCTACATTCAACATCAAAGCATTTAAGGATGGCTTGCAGGCATCTAAACATCCTTGCATAATGCATGAATCTGCCATTAACTCTTCTTTAACTTTACACTACAGTTCTCTGGGGCAAAATTTAAAAACTAGCACCCATGAAGTCGAAATTGCTTTTGCTGTGGGCATATCAATTTCTGGCTTGGTTCTATTCGCCCTGCTTATTGGAAACATGCAGGTTTGTTTCATTTAATCCATTTTCTTACTCTTATCAATCTCATATGTGCATATTAAAGAACTCGGAGAACATTTGTTGAAAACTGAGGAACAAAATATCAATAAATATCATACCATAATGACCATCTTGTTCATTTTTTCCAATATAGAAATTTCTTCAGTCAACAACTGTCAGGGTAGAAGAAATGAGAGTGAAACGACGAGATGCAGAGCTGTGGATGTCGCACCGTATGCTTCCAGAGGGCATAAAGGAAAGAATTAGAAGGTATCAACAATACAAATGGCAAGAAACTAGAGGAGTTGAGGAAGAACAATTGATTTGCAATCTCCCTAAAGATCTTCGTAGGGACATCAAGCGCCATCTTTGCTTAGATCTATTGAAGAGAGTGAGTTGTCACTATGATTCTCTCAATCTTTGCTTCACTGTCTGCACATGGCTCACTTGCAAGCATTTTCTTTGTTTTTATAGTTTTAGGGCCTTTTTGGCTCCTTATTTTGTTGTCATCAACAATTTGAAACTGAGTATATGAAAGAATACAAAATAGATATAGAACAAATAAAGATTAAATACACATGAGATAGATGAGAAAAACTAATGAAACAATAGGCTATTAACGGTTTTCATGTGCTTGTTCTTTAAGGTTCGCATGTTTGAAAAAATGGATGAACAGCTGTTAGATGCAATGTGTGATCGCCTCAGGCCAGTTTTGTACACTGAGAAGAGTTCCATTGTTCGTGAGGGGGATCCCGTTGATGAGATGCTGTTTATCATTCGAGGTAAATTGATGACCATGACAACAAATGGGGGAAGAACCGGATTCTTCAACTATGACTACCTAAAGGCAGGTGATTTCTGTGGAGAGGAACTACTTACTTGGGCTTTGGATCCAAATTCCACCTCCAATCTTCCTTGCTCTACCAGAACAGTAGAGACCATAACAGAAGTTGAAGCCTTTGCACTCATGGCTGATGACTTGAAGTTTGTGGCATCCCAGTTTCGACGTCTTCACAGCAAACAACTCCGACACTCTTTCAGGTATAGCTACTTCTATTTAGTAATTAATTTGAAGTTCATCAAGTATAAATCTCGATTAAATAGGGGTAGCATAAGTGCATAGGATTTTTAGCTTGGGTTTTTTACTTCGACACCACAATAGATTTTAGCACCACAAAAATCCGTTCTGAAAGCATAATATTTGAAGCATATTATATCTGGTGTAGTTTCATATTAACTTTTTATTGTATAAAAAGAAGAACCAAGTGATCTTTTCCAACTGCTTCAATCAATTTGGTTTTTTCCATTTCGCAATATACAAAAACTAGAAACATGAACATTTCTATAGAATTCTAACGTTTTTTTTTTCTTTCTTTTAATTGGACAAATTCATTAATTAAGATTAATATTTTGGCTTCAGATTCTATTCACAACAATGGAGAACATGGGCAGCTTGCTTCATTCAAGCTTCTTGGCATCAATATTGTCGAAGAAAACATGATAAGGCACTACGTGAGGCAGAAGACAGGCTGAAAGATGCTTTAGCGAGAGAGACGAGCATGACACTAAGCCTTGGTGCTGTCATATATGCATCAAGATTTGCAGCCAATGCTCTGCGTGCTTTAAGGAGTAGTGACACCACCCTCAGCCCCAAAATGCCACCCAGATTACCTCCACTGTTGCCGCAAAAGCCTACTGAACCAGATTTTACAGTGAATAATAGATTGATCTAGAATAAATATCTTATTTGCTAGAGGAACCTAAATGACGTGCATAAAATACCTACTGTATTGAAGTTAGTCTTTAGGTCTTCATCAAGAAAGTTTCTACACTGTACATTAAGGCACATAGTATGACAATTCCAATCTCTGGAAAGGAATTTTTATTTAGGAAAAACAATGACCATGATAGTACAATCTTTTTACAGTTCAAATTCCATAATCATGTGGAGAACAATGAACTTTCATGAAGTAAGAGAGCGAACTTAGTTCACAGAGCAGTTTCTCAAGATCTCTCAACTCTTTGCTGTGAAGGGATGTACTCAATCTAGTCCTGGGTATTGTTCTAATTCTGATGAACATGATACGTGCACGGAAATTTACAGGCATGCTCCAGAAAGTTAGGTTTTCACAGCATTAGGAATGGCAAAAAACAATTGAGAAGTAATTCTAAGTGAAAGGAGTATTGGCGGAATAATTACCCTGCATTCTTAATAAAAAAAAAAAAAAAACCACTATATAATGTAAACTTTAAAGAACCTCATTCAATGCCACTAAAACATGAATTTGTATCAATTGTGTGATGGATGGTGCTTCATGATACTTCTAGGAAAATTTTGTACAATGCTCTTTTTTTATTATTATTTTTTTTATGGCCAACCCATAAGGTACTTGATGATCCATATATATACTAGCCATGATCAAATCATTAAAATATTTTTTATATTAATTTCTCTGATTTAATAGTCATATGAAGGGTGAGCAATCCCATGATGAAACTGTAGCACTATATAATATGTACACTTAGCATCAATTTTTTGCTAATTTTAATGATGGAATAGCTTAAATGTATCGGCCATTACCTAAAAAAAGTAGCTTGATACTCTGTCCATAATAGTTTGTGCTCCGAAATATATTTATCCAAAAAAGTTTGTGCTTCAAAACACGAAAAAAAATATAGGGGTTGGCAAAGTTAACTCGAGACATTAGTCACTATCTTTAAATATTGAATTCAATTCTATGATCTTTGCTTTGATTGTCAAAAAGTTGAAGAAAAAAGGTTATAGATGGCGATCATCGATGATATCGATACTTTTATATGCAAAAGCGATTTTCAAGCAAAATTTCTCAGGTTTAAGGTATAGAGGGGGCATTCCATTGAGATTGAATTTGAAACTATATAATCTATACTTGCTCCGAGCTTGATACGTAGAAACGCTACATAAGGCTGACATATATTGTTTGATATCATCTTCCTGTGGCTGGCCATTCCCAAGAAGTTATGTCATATATTAAATGAAACTTTCTAAAAGGCAAGACAGGTCCATACACCAACCTTGACAATAAAATTAACAACATTGGTTCTCTAGATGAACGTTAACTTATCATAAAGAAATTTTCCTTTGTTTATGAAATTTTTACACAAGTAGTTATTATATTCAAAGATCAATTGCCACATACCATTTTAACAAGAGTCTACATCAAGTTTCAAATTAGATTAGCTTCAAATTAAAATTGATCTAATCATACCATCTCTTTTCCAGCAACTTCACTTGGGAAAAACATAAAGAAATGAAAATAGTTTCATGTTTCATATGGATGACTACAAAATCACATAAAATTAACACCAATCCTACAAAAATTTCTCTATAGGGATAATACCAAAAATAGTACCCAAACTTTTGCAAAAAGTTCAATTAGGTACCTGAATTTTGATTTTGATCAATTTGCTATCCGAAGTAAATTTTCATGGATATTTTTCTTACTTGAAATTTGGTTTTGACAATTTTGATACATGAACAAAGTTTTCACTGACTTTTTTCATAATTGATTAAACCTACTTCAAGTATTGAAAAAGTTCATAAAAACTTTATTCAAGTATCAAAATTGTCAAAATCAAACTTTAGGTATGAAAAAAGGTCCATGATAACTTGTTCAGATACTAAATTGTTCAACATGAAACTTCAAGTACTTGATTGAACATTTTGCAAAAATTTAGCTTTTGGATACCATTTTTATCATCAACCCTACTCTATATTATTAGCAAGTGTTTATCATAGCTAAGTGCTTTTTAATAACTCGCTTTGTTATGATGCTTAGAGTAAATGAGGTCTCTACCCAGCTTATCACTGTATGAAAAACTGATTCAACATGATTTATGAAAAGAAGAACAAGAAGAAATCCCATGCACATTGGATAATCTCAATTGCCATTTTAATAGTAAGGTGTAACTCGGCAAAGTACTAGATTAGGGCAAAATTTTTAGAATGTATCTCTGTGTTTGTTACATCTGTAAGCCCTGAGAATTTTTTTTTTTTTTAAACTAGGATGATGGTGATGATGATGATGATGATAAATGTACCATAGATATTGGATTTGCGACCCGACAAAAACCTTAATTAAAAACTTTTGAGTATTATGAGTTTGTTTATGACCTAAAACACCAAATAGAAAATTTCCTATATATTAAAAGATATCAAAGATAAAAATTTTATAATCGGAATAAAAAACCTAGAATGTAAGTATAAGTAGCCTTAAATTTCAAGTGCACTAGAAAGTTAGTAATTTGTAATATGTATAGAATAAAAACAATAAATCAAACATAAACCATTAGGGTTATAAATATACAATAGAAACTATAAAATAGATCCATAGCTATCAAACTTTAAAAAAAAAAATATTTAAACCACACCATAATTTTAGTTAGAAAATTTAAAGTCCATAGGTACCAATTTTATATTTTGACCTATTGGGCCCTAAAACCCTAATCACGTAGAACAAAACTTTAAAAATACTTAATCACATAAACTTTAAACTCAAAATTTGAACTTAACTATACTTTAAAAATATTTTAGGATCTTAAATAAATTTTTGGAAATAAAACTCTCATATAAGTAACATAATTGTACATGCATAAGCTAGATTTTGACGAAATTAACTAGATAATCTATATTTAAATTGTGCCACACTAAATTTTTATGGTACAAAGCTCAAACACATGGCCGACTCTTTTCCAGCAATTTCTCACTGTGAACTTAGCTTGTAGAATTAAGAAAATTAGTACAAAAAATCAATTTTGGAGACACTTGAGCCAATTATATTTCACCAAGTTAACCCCACATTTAATACAATTTAATGACTCAAATTGAAGGTTGCAGAAACTGGTGGTGTTATTTTTTTTCTTCTCCACTTCCATAACAACAACAACAATAAATATAAGAGTTAAAAACAAACTCAATCCACTGTATAGTATAGGAAATATTAGTATAAATAATTATAGACTAGTCAATACTTCTTTAGCAAGTCATAAAGAGTCCAACTTCTATAAATAATGTGCAAACAAACAACCCATCTTCTTCAACATATCCCAACCGCAGCATATATACACACACCAACAAATGAAAATTAATAAAATCAAACTTTCTTAAACCTTTAGCCCCACCATTGTGAAGTTCAATTGTCTAATAAGACAATTTAAAACAAAACAAGACCCCAACTCTTTTTCTTGTAACCCACCAACCAACAATAAAAATAAAACAATCCCCAATCCAACAAAATATTAGTCAAAGGTAATCATGTCTTTAGTTAGTTAGTTTGTATCTAAAATGTAATAAACTCATCTCCTTATTCATATATGCAGGTCAAGGTCTAATTAAAAAGGAGAAATCATCATCTTCCTCTCTAGGCCATCAAGGTAAGCTCAAGGAGACTTACATCTCATTCATGTGTAGAAATTAGGAAATGAAAGCATATGATTATTATAGAAAGTTCTACATATGTGTAGTCTCCTTGAGCTTATGTTGATAGTAACATGAATAGCATGTGATGATCATTTTAGCTAAGTTAGAATACCATATTCTAGGAAAGAAAACTATGAAGAAATCAAACTTAGACTTTAGAATACCCTAGGCCCTAATTTTCTATCACTATAAGATTAAGACTCTTAATATCTATTTCATGACTTAGTTTAGTTCAAGAGAACTATTATAATATGTCTATATTGCTCTCTAGATAATAAAACTCAACCAATATGAACCCTAAGATATCTATAAGAAATATCAATCATATGGATGCATAAAATTATACTTAAGCATACTAAAAGTATAACCAAGATAGAGGATTTGAATGAGTTAAACTAATCCTAAGGAAAAACCTATAATTTGGAATACAAAATAACATTTAGATGAATTTAGAGAATCGCTAGAATGGTATACTAATGATCAAGATGTAAATAAGACCCTATAGACAATAGAATTTTGACCTACATAAATAGATAAGGTTGACATGCAAAGTAAACAATAATAGAAAATATATAATTGAGAAAGGCATCAATAAACTAGCTAAATTATAAAAACTTAATAATGGAATTTTGAAACAAAACAAACCATAGAAAAGTCTTACATTAATCATAGGAATTTATAGAATAAAGAAAGTATACATTATGACACCAATAAGTTGAATATCTAACATATAATATACAAAACAAGTCTTTTAACATTTATTTATACACAAAAGAGGAGTTACAATAAGTAATATAGGTTTACTAAAGATTATGCACTAAAAACATGTATTTGGAACCATTTAGGTAACTTTTATTAAGGAATATTTGGTTACACGAATTTTGTATATATAAAGTATTTTATAAGCTTTGAAATGGTTATTTATAAGTTATTATTAGATTAGAAATAATAAAATGGCTTTGACTAGAACAAAATAATTTTAGAATACTTGAACACTTATTAGGAATCATTTATCTAATTAGTAAATATTTAACTATCTGTGAGGTAAATCTAATCCAATTGTGGATTTCCCAAAGGACTATTATTATTGAGCATTATGAACAGGTGAGTAATCTTGATCTATTACATTGCTTGTGATTGTAATACTAGTTGTACCTGAAATCAAATAATTAAAGTGTTTGTATGATGCATATGGGGTTGGGAACTTGTTTGTTGAGTAGTGTATGAATTGTATACCAAAGTAGTGCTTATTCAAAGTGATAATAAAATTGTTGTGAATAATGGTTTGAAGCATGTTAAGTATTGTTTGTGAACTGTTTAATCGCCTTAAAGTTGACTTAAAATTGATTGACTTATAATTTTAAAAGAGATCATGCATTACATGACTTGCATATATTGCATGAAAGACGTGACAGTCCACCGCTACGTGTTAGTGTTTCGGTTCTTGGATAATGCTTTGTTTTTCTAGATGTAAATTTCCTAGTTCTTCACAAGATTATCTTTATTCTGTTCGGTTCCACGGGAATTACTTGGCAAAAGAAGGAACGTCGCCCGTGGTATCAACTTGAAATAACTAAAACTGAATGGAGTCTCTATGTTCTAAAGGAAAATTGAGTGATAAAAATACATATAATAAAGTGATAACTAAAGTGAGCATTGTTATTCCTGATGTTTTTAGTTTCTTCTAGGCGGGTGCGTCATAAGGAAATGTAATCCTTAACTTGGTTCCTTCAACCCCCATGTGAGGACGTAAATCTGCATCCTATTTGGATTCTGGTTGTCCAGACTTATAGTTGAACATATGTTTGATTGATACATTGCACTTTCTTGATCAATAAACTTGCTTGTTATGCTTGATGTGTAATATGTGATGGTTACTTCACTGAGCTATAGATATGCTCATACTCCAATAAATTTTTCAGGGTTCTCTTATGACCATGGCTAGTACCATCCCAAAGGCTAGAGCCTGTAAGGAATAAAAGTTAGCAGGAAATGGGAATAGATGGACGAATCATAGAATTACTATATTAGTAACTTTATATTTATTTTATGTTATTAGTTTATAAGCTAAGAAAATCAATCTGTAATAATTATTATTTAGACTTTATGTATAGTTTATTTTCTTTCTTATTGTATAACTTATATGTATACATCATTTGTTATCAAGCAACTCAAAAGATTCTGTTTTATTTGTGACATCTCTTAGAGTAACTGGTTGTATTGTGCAAAAATCAAATATATTTACAATACAATACTATACAATACAATACAACTAGGGTACCTTTGGGGTGTGACAACATGTGCATATTGGTAACCTCTAAGACCAATTGAATATTCCATATAGTCAATGTTATCTCATAACTGTCTTACAATCAATTAATTAATATGATTGTCTTAGATGGCTGATATTGTCAAAGATTAGTAACCATCGTAGTTATCAATGAATGTTCTTATGGAAGAGGAGCATTTAAAATGCTAAATAGTAGTGAAGTATATGTATATGCATAGTTAAAATTGGGGTTTGTTGGTGTCACGTCTTGAGGGATACCCGAAACATGACAGTCCACCATATATAATTTTCAAGCCTAGAAATGACTTCCTTTGTCATGCAAAGACTTTCATACTATGTATAAGGCGTACTTCACAATTAAGGGAACACATTAGAGTACACAATTCATGAAGGAAGCAATTAAATAGCAAAACAAGAGAACTATATATTATTATACATAAACAAAGTCAATTACATTTCTTAAGAGGATACTCTTGCTAATATCTCAAACGGATCAGAATATCATAGTCATTCATAATGGTCTCCAAAATAATAACTTACCACATATCAAACATAAAGTCCTTCTAAGAGAATCTTCATTGTAATCTCTCAAATATTTCTTTTGAAGCTCCAACCTCCATTAGAGATTTCCCTGAAGTCATGTCCTTTGAGTGATGTCTCTCAAGTATACCTGTTTCAACAAAAATCTATAAGATGTAAGCTTACAACTTGTTTAGTGAGATATTTCTTTTATCCATACCATACATCCATAACCTAAAGAAGTTTATCAATTTCAAGCATATGCTATGCATGCTATGCAACAAACACATGTTACAAACAAATATGTATGGATATCTGGACATCATACATAAAACAGATTTATACCCTCCGTGTCAAGGGTTAGAGAATTGGATTTGAAGGTCTCTGTGATCTTCATTGCTAGTCCCCAGGCACCGCTCATAGCGATCAATCATTGTGGCTCATCCTTGGGATTGCGTTCCCTATACAACATAGTTCTCCTAAGAATGAGCAGGGTGTCACGCCTCGAAATGGAGCCTAAAAGGATTAACCTGAAGTTATCATATTATGTGTGCACTCGCCATATGAGAATCGTCTTACAAGTTAAAGTTTGCAAGACTCTACCGGAATAATTACTTTACAAATTTCTAACGTATAATTACATTTGTGATAAATAAAGAAAATCTAGTTTCCCATAGTTCACTAGACCGTAGAGCATCGGTATCCCTCACCAAGTAGTAAAATAGAAATAGATCATCTACATTTTACAAACTTTAAACTATTATATACAACTAATTTAATTCTTAATCTAAACTTATTTTACATAAAAAAAAATATCTCCATTAACTAAACAATATATCTAATTTTCATTTCAATATGTCTTCTATCTTCAAGGAGTTCTCTCCACACAATCTTAGCCTACTCCCAACTTGAGATATTCTTTCACAAAAACTATAGGGGCATAAGCTAAACCATAGGTGTAATGAACCAAAATTGCACAACTCAAATATAATAATTATTAGGTAAATAAAGTGAATTTTTTGAAAAGGTTTTAAATTAAAGTCACATAAATCACTCCAAATTTTTTCATGATCTAAGAATATTAAAATATGAACAATTTAATTATTGATTAACAATTTTAATTGTTATGTTCCAAGATAAAATTCTTAAATAACTTCTTGATAAAATTGCGCAAATATAAAAGGGATAAAATTTGAGATACATACATGAATGAATGAAAATGAGGTTTAACTAGATGACGTAATAACCAAAGATATAAAATATAAAATTTCAGATAATTAAAGAAATAAATGAAGAGTAATATCAAAACATGAATTAGAACTTAATTTAGAATTTACACTTAGATAGTTTAACTAAATCAAATAAATTAAACAACAATATATAATGAGATGGGTTAATATAATTAAGCTAGTCAATAAATTTAATTGAACTTCGAGAACTCAAATACTCCCTTCCATTTATCCTTTTATTACTATTACCTATTTCAACAATCAAAATCCTTAACTATCTTTTCCAACAAATTAAATTTCATCATCAACTCGACCAATTATAATTAGAACTCCTTTTCTTTTAATTTATAAATGGCCCAAATTTCTCAAGTTTATTTACTTAAATTTCTAAACTATTATAAACTAGCCATTTTTAACCTAAAGCTTATTTCTTTATTTCCCATGAATTTTGAACTCATATGCTTACTTATAAATATTAGTTTTTAAGTCCAAACTCGATCTAAATATTAATTTCATATAAGTGAAATTCCTAAATTATATTTTTTATTCAAGGAATTAGTTTCTATTTTATAAGTCTTGAAATTATTTTCTAAGTATTTTTAATACTTAGGAAAATCATCTGAAAGATTAAAGTCATAATCCTTTACTAATAAATATCCTTAACCCTTATCTTTATATACCTTTCCTTTTCCTTTGTTGACTTTATTAGTTGCCACTTTCCTCTTCTTCCTTCCCTTTTTCTTTTCTTTTATTGTTTCATCTCCTTCTTCTCTTTTGCTCTTCTTTTTCTCTCAAATCTACCACAAAAACTCAAAGTTTAAAAAGATTAAAAGAGAAATTGAAGATAGAAACAAGATGGAAGATGTAGATCAAACATAAAGGAGTAATATCAACAAAAAGAAGAGGCGATAACGAAGTTTTTGATGTTTAGGTTCTTCCTAAAACAAGTTCTTGTTTTTTTGTTTGATTATGGGTTATGCATATAAATGATGAAATAGAGCTAGAAATAAGTTGGGTTTATGATAAAATTTGTGAACAAGGAAGATATGAACATGAAAGTTAAAACCTAAGTAGTATATGCATATGTAAATTTGGAGATTGATGATGTAGGTGGAGATGTTTTGATGAAGTAAAATGAGTTCAAAAGTGTTGAAAGTTGTGAATATGAGTTGTATATTGCTTTTATGGTGTCTTAATTAACGTTGGATGTGTGAAAATTGATAAAATTATGAAAAAGGTAGCATGATAGGAGATAACAAAGATAGCATAGGCATGTAGGAGCCCGTGTTGATCCATACAGCTCGTATGGAAGGCCATGGTAGGGTCTAGTCATTTTCCTTCTAGTGTACACGGGCGTACACATGCCCGTGTAGGGTAGCACAACCTTTAGCATGGCCGTGCAGTAGGCCATGTACTTTGATTACACCTTGTTTATATATATATGTATATATAAATGAATCGAATGATTAATGAATAATAGATATGATATATTAGTGTTGCATAATTAAAAATGGGTTAAGTGAACTAATAGGTTTAGCAACTGATTTGAGTTAACATGATTTTCAAGTATAAAATGGACTTAGTTAGCAAATCTAAGTCCAATTTGACTTAATGAATCTAAATAAATTAAAATGAACTAGACTAATTATGAATCTAATGGCTACATGATCAAGATTTAGTAAGATAATTGAATAGGATGTAGTAGCTAAATTAAATGATTCATTTTATTCAACTTAGCTAAGATTGACTTAACATAGGCTTAAGTTGATATAAAATAAATTAGTAATATATCTAAGCTCCACTTGACCTAGTGAACTTCACTAAACTAAAATGAAATAGATGAATGATGAATAATATGCATGATAGGTAGTGCTTATATAATTAGGAATGAAGTAAATGAATTAATAGGTTTTGTTGCTATTTTGGTTTAACATAGGCTTGAGTTTAAACAATGAACTTAGCAGTCTTAAAATCAATATGGCTTCATAAACCTTAATGAGTTAAAATGTGATGGAGTTAAGGCTTGTAGATGGAATGTAGATCCTTTGGAGATGCCACCATCTGGACCGATTACATGAGCTAGGACCAAAAGATTAAAAAATGCACTCGTTAGATTGATTCTGAGCATTCAAGATGAGGAAATTCACTTGAAACACCTAAAGGAGGAGCTTAAACTTATCAACATCATCAAGATCAACACAAGAATTGACTAGAACCTCGAAGTGGACAAAGAAGTGGAGAATTGGGAGTAGGCTGGCTCAAAGCCGCCAGCTTTCAAATTAAAGCCGCCGGCTTATATCTGGTGTACGGACTCTAATTTGTTTCACAAATTTATTTCCTTTGTAAAGGCCTCCAGCTTATGTTAATTTTTGAATTATCTTTTTGTTTTGTCTTTTAGGTTTCTTTCATAGTAGCTCTATATATCCTTAGTTTGTATGAACAAGAGACATAACTTTTGAATACAATTTCTTGAGAGAATTTCTCTTTAGTTCTTTGACAAACTAATCTTGAACTTATCAGTTTTACCGTGGCGTTCAAATCAAACTTAGCAATTGAATTTCCACCTTCGATTGTGGCATCATTCATTTATACCAAGGTTCCTGTTTTGTTATAAATAGCTGGTCGCAGTTCCATCAATTTGAGTTCGTTCTTAGGTCATAATTCTAGACATATTGTTATTGGGTTGTGTCACCGATTGGTGTAGTTCGTATCAAAATGAGTTACATAAATTAGATCTATTAAGTTTAACCAACTTAGTTACATTAAATCTGTTTATATTAATGTAACTTGAATGTGAATTGTTGCATATGCTATATGTATATAATATCATGATGCAACAGTAGATACCATATCCAAGAACCCATTATACATTCCAGTAGGACCGGTCATGCGAGCTAAAGCTAAGAGGATGACGGAGGCATTAGGAGCATTCATTAAGGGACTTGGAAGAAATAAGCCTTGCACGGAGCTTTTGTGAAGGATTTGTCACTAGACCACAATCTGGGCCTTGTTAATGTTGTGCAAGTAATTGAAGAAGACTCAAAGTTGCAAGTGTTCATGAGCAGGAGTCCTATGCCGGTAACTAGGAAGTCAACACTACCGGCCTTCAAGTGGTTCACAAACATCATAGAATCAAATTTTCTAACACCGACGTGAACACCGCCAATGTACAAGCTGATGGAGTGAAGGCTTGTAGATGGAATGTAGATCCTTTGGAGATGCCACCATCTGGACCGATTACATGAGCTAGGACCAAGAGAGTCAAAGACGCACTCATTAGATTGATTCAAATTATTCAAGATGAGGAAATTCACTTGAAACACCCAAAGGAGGAACTTAAATTGATCAATATCATCAAGGCAAACACGGGGATGGATCAAGATGAGTTTCAAGCAAATTTGACCAAACCTGGCAACGTACACCGCTAGCCCACATTTTAGGCCACCGGCCTACATTCAAAGGAGGTCGGTCTTGGAAGCGTTAGCATTGGACGGCTTAAGTTCAACACATGCATAAAGCCGCTGGCCTATATGACCTATGCCGATGACATACGAATTTAAACCGCTGGTTTATAGCTGGCATATAGACTCAATTTTGTTTCCTTTATAAGGGCCGCTAGCTTACTTTTATAGGCCGCTAACTTATGTTACTTTTTGAATTATCTTTTTGTTTTGTCTTTTAGGTTTCTTTCAATGTAGCTATATATCCTTGGTTTATATGAACAAGAACATATAACTCTGAATACAATTTCTTTAGAGAATTTCTCTTTGGTTCAAATCCGACTTCTCAATCGAATTTCTACCTTCGATTGTGGCATCATTCACTTATACCAAGGTTCCTATTTTTTTATAAACAGCGGGTCACAGTTGCATCGATTTGAGTTCGATCTTAGGTCATAATTCCATACGTATTGTTACTAGGTTACGTCATCGATTGGCGTAGTTCGTATCAGTTTGGTATCAGAGCCAGGTTTATGTCAAATCACCAATCCAGTTCGATTAAAGGAAGGTATTCAAAACCCTAATTCTATTCGTTCATATCCTAAACACTTAGTGTTTCTTTATCTATTTGATTCATTAGTTGAGTTTATGAAAGTTCCATTCTAGTTGTTCCATTAAAAAAAATTCGTGCAAAAGAAAAAAGAAAGGAAATTTTTCTGTTGAATTCTGGTAAGAAAGGTTTGTTATCTGTTTAGTTCTTGATCCCTATTGAAAGCTCCGATAGAAAGTTGTGGAAAGATCTTATTCTTTGTTTGACTGTGAGGGTTCTATTGTAGAGTCTTGTTTAAGTTCGGTGGTAGACCTTGATTTGTTTGATTAGTTCCAAAAGAACCGAAAGAGGAGTCAAAGTAAGGAACAACATTTAATTTTGTGCGAAAACACAAGTGATTTGAGTGACTCATCCATAGAGAGAAACACGCGAGGAAGTGATTTGTGAGGATTATTTTATTCCTAACCTTATTTCTTGCGGGTTAAAAAATACATGTCACAGATTGGTACAATTGAAGATGATAAGAGAGGAGTTGACACTAGATTGATTTTGGAAGCGTTGACTACTGAGATGAAGAAGATGTTTACAAAAGGAATGGAAGAACTCCATGAAAACGTAGAGCAGAGCTTGGAGCAGTCAAAGAGTAATCCTCCAGTATAAAGGAGAGGTAGAAATCTTAGGAGAGGAGTGAGGATAGAGGAGGAAGAAGAAAGTCATGACGAGTATGATTTTGATGATGAGTTTGATAGAATTTCTATTGATAGCCATGGGAGGTATGATGGAGAAGGATTTAGAGGAGCTAGGAATCGAGAGGATAATTATTTGAGAAATATTAAGATGAAGATTCCCTATTTTCAAGGGAAGAATGATCCTGCAGGAGAAACAGGTGGAATTGGTTTTTGCTTGTCATAACTATTCTGAGGTTAAGAAGGTGAAACTGGTTGCCATTGAATTCTCAGATTATGCCATAGTCTGGTGGGATTAGCTAGTGTTAAATAGAAGGAGGAATAGAGAGCCATTAATAAAGACTTGGGAAGAGATGAAGTGAGTGATGAAAAAGCGGTTTGTGCCCTCTTATTATTATTATAGAGAGTTGTACAATAAACTGTAGACACTTCGTTAGGGAAATAGAAGTGTGGAGGAATACTATAAAGAGATGAAGGTAGCGATGATTAGGACAAATGTTGAGGAGGACCGAAAGGCTACGATGGCACGATTTTTTGCTGGATTGAATAAGAAGATTCAGAATGTAGTGGAGCTACA
Source organism: Combretum micranthum (assembly GCA_024138025.1). Classification (NCBI taxonomy): domain Eukaryota; kingdom Viridiplantae; phylum Streptophyta; class Magnoliopsida; order Myrtales; family Combretaceae; genus Combretum; species Combretum micranthum. Next base: position 1,312,372 of record JAMXBD010000027.1, read on the forward strand.
ACATTATGTTGAGATTGAGGATATGGTTTACATGGCTATTAAGGTTGAGAACCAACTCAAGAGGAAGGGTAGTAGCACTATACATTATGCATCCTGATCGGGTTCATCCAATTAGAAATCAAATTCTTGGAAGGAGGAGAAACAACCCGTCAATAAGCCAGAATTTGAGCCAAAAACAAAATTGACCAACCATAGAAATAAAGGTAAGTTTGATTCTTCTACTCCTAGAAATTGTGATATTACATGTTTTAAATGCCAAGATAAGGGTCACATTGCTTGTTAGTGCCCTAATAAGCGCATCATAATCTTACGCAACGATGGTGAGTATGAGACTGAGGAAGATAGTAAGGATGATGAGGATATGCCACCATTAGAGGATGCTAATAACGATGAAGAAGTTCCTATGGGAAAATTAGTAGCTATAGTGAAGCGTACTTTGAGTGTACAGGTGAAAGAGGAGGCTAAAGTGCAATGAGAAAATATTTTTCATACTAGGTGTTACATTGGTGACAAAATTTGCAGTTTGATCATTGATGGACATAGTTGCACTAATGTTGTTAGCGCTTTTATTGTTGAGAAATTATCATTCAAGACTACTGAACACCTTAATCCATATAAACTGCAGTAGTTAAATGAAAGTGGTGAAACTAAGGTAACCAAGTGACCTTTGATTGCTTTTCGCATCGGGAAATATAAGGATGATGTGTTATGTAATGTAGTATCGATGCAAGCTTGTCATTTGTTATTAGAAATGCTGTGGCAATTTGATAGGAAGACGATTCATAATGGCTTCTCAAACAAATACTCTTTTGTTCACCTTGGCAAAAATCATACACTTGCATCTTTAACCCCTAAGTAGGTGTATATGAGGATCAATTGCAGTTACAATAATCTTTAGGGAAACACAAGGAGAGTGAAAACATGAGAGATAAAAAGAGCAAAATTGTAAAAATCAAAATGAAAGAGAGAGGAAGGCTAGAAAGAGTGAGAAAAGCTAAGTCAAAAGGGATCGACTTTGGTGGTGAGAGAAAATGAGTGTGTAGCCTTGCAAAAGGAGAGTTATGTGGCAAGAGTGAGCATGGTGAGGAGAGCCTTAGTGATGAAACAACCTATGCTGTTGATGACTTACAAAGAAACTTGCTTTACCACTAGCGAATTACTTGACACTTTGCCGAGTGCTGTTCTATCTCTTTTGCAGGAATTTGAGGATGTCTTTCTTGAGGAAATCCCAAAATGATTACCTCTTGTGTGTGGGATTGAACATTAGATTGACTTTGTAGAATATTCCCAATTCTCTAATGATGACATGCTCACGGTCTTCAATATAGGCGGCATGTAGGGGGTATCTATCATTATAACCTAGATCACAAGCATGATTTCCTCCTGTAGAATATTTCCTTCATGATTGCTATCTATTATCCCTAAGTTTTCCATTAAATTAAGTTAAAGATTAGAAATTAAAAATCAATATGAGTTAATATAAAAGTTAGAATGAATGATATTGTTAACAAATTTATTTATATTTGTATTTGTCGAATGAATCAAGTGAAAATAAAGATCCAAAAAATTCAATTGCTCTATTTCAAAATTGTCTATCAATTGTTTTACTCTCAAATTTTATTATGAACTTAAATTTCTGAAGCTCAAACTCTAAATTATAAGAATTTTATTACAAACCATCATAAGAAGATTTTTATTTAAATAAAATTCTAAATCAAATTGATCAAACTTTGCAATGATTTTAATTCTTATTTCTTAATGCATTAGGTTTAAAGAAGCCCAGCTTTCATATAAAGCCTAAGCCCATAATTCCATTTATCCCCACCATAATTAGCACGCATTCACCTACATATAATAGTTTTTTTATAGTGACTAAAAAGGCTAAACTTCACTTTATTGATTATAAGGATAATTATCAAACAAATTAGCTAAAATATCTCCTTAGGACTAACTTAAGCATCAAAGTAGCCGCGCTAGACAACCTCTCGGCACATCACTAACCGGTTTCTACATTTGCAGGGCCCAAATTCCATTAGTGGAACCACCACCTGCAACAACATTAAATTGGAGAGGGTCCAATTACCCTAAGAAAAAATACTACTGTAGTAGGAGAACATATATTTCACATGAAAATAAAATATAGGGTAAATACGAGCATGGTCACCTAGTATTTGAGTAAGAAAAATTTTAATTGGCTAGACTAGATACTCAACCTTCTTACAAGACTAATAAACCCTTCATACTTAAAGGTAGGAGTAAATAATTATTCAAGGTACTAAAATGTAGCAACTTACACACATCAACACCTCTCTCTCTCTCTCTCTCTCTCTCTCTCTCATTTCTTAGTGAAATTAACCATTATGTTCATCTTCATGAATCTTCTTCCTATCTAACTTTTTTATACCATTCCACCATCACCAATCCATTATAGTCTCTTGTCATATGTCTATTTATATATATCTAACAAATATGAATATTTTGTGACAATTAGAATATTACACTATCAATAATTTTTTGAATAAATGGTTTAGTTTTATGTTTTTGTTCACTATAAGAAATATAGGCTTTAGAGACAAAAGTTCTATCTGTATACATAAATTTTCATTGCAAAAATCATTGTCGCTTATTCTATTTGTAAAAACATAACTTGTTTTACTCATTTTCCATCTCAAAATTTCTGTTTTTAAAGACCAATTTTCTTGTAGCGGTTGATTTTTTTTCTTTTTATCGTCATTGCATGAAAATTGAACCTTTATGCAAAAACATACCTCGAACTTTCCATGGTATACTTTAAAACCACTAAAATTTGATCTTGGTGTGTTTTAATAAACAAAAAAAATTAAATATCTTTAATATTGTCAATCTATCAAATTTTAATTACGTATAATATTTGAAAACCCAGGAGATATATTTTCACAACTAGATAAAAAATTAGGGAATTATATACAATTTCCCTCCAAATTTTTGCCAACGATACAAGCATAAAATGAATAATTTATTCGTTACATAATATGCTATAGGACGTGAAAAGTGAGAGTGCTTTTTTTAACGCCACGAACACTATTACCTACGTATAGATATGAGCCGTCTAATAAATAGTCCTTTCCGAATCATATTCAAATCTCATTAACATGACAATGAATTATGGTAATAAAAAAAAAAAAAAACCAAAAGGATAAAAAAAAACGGAAAATGAAAACAGTTAGGGCCCATGTGGTAGAAACTTTTGCAGGCAAGTCCGCAAAAAACACAAGTTTTGATGGTTTCCATTTTCCACCATGTCCACACATTAGAAATTTCCAACGCCGCCCTCACAGACAACGCTTTAAACCATTCCACACTTCACCGCCAATCTCAACCACCCATTCACATCACAATTCACATCTGGACCCACAAGCATCTGCTTGTATAGACCGTTGGATTATTTGAGACATCATTTATCAGATCTTTTATTATTTAATGAAAAATACGATCTTCAAAAGTTTTATTAATAGGGTGTTTGATCCAAGGAATAAAATAATTTAGGAATTGAATTAAAAATTTTAAGGATTGAAATCGAGAAATAATAATTATTTTGTGTAGTTCTTTAGAGATTTTAGAAGTAATAAAATTTGTTGAAAAATATCAGAAATAGTTATCCTATTAGTTATATAAAAACATATCATAATTTCTCACTTTCCGGTGATAATATTTTCCTAAAATTAGTTATTATGCCAATTGTACGAATGGATATAAGGAGAAACAATAATTATTTCATTTTGTTCTTTTAAAATTCAATGTTGTCAAATCGAGTTGATATGAATGATTCAATTTAGTTTAATTGGATTATTCTAATCTAAAAAATGAATAGTCCAATTCAATCATGATTCAATCATCGGATCGGATTTACTCTTATTTTATAAAAATAACATCTCAAATATATTTTGAAATAAATAATAGATGTTATCAGTTGAAATTTCAATTTTTCATTTAATTTTATCTTCGGCAAATTACAAACGTCATTTTTCCTCCCCTCAATCCTAACCTTCTATGTATGTCCAATCAAAAGGAAATATTGACCGTGAACTTAGTCCATCTGGCCAACCTTTCAAACCCGAGAACCCGTCAAAAAGGTGATGTTAAGAAGGGCCAAAGAAACTCACACGAACTATCATAGAAACTAACACACTAATTCTGTTTCTATTTTTCAACTGAAAGCTCAAATCTTTTCATTTATTTTCTATATATATCCCCAACCCTATAACCAGATCATTTTAGCAAATTGAATCTATTTAAAACATTATGTCATAATGCCAAATTCAAGGCGGCCAAGAACCGAAGTTTGGCAGTGCCGGAGACATCCAAGACACCGCCAACCCCCAGGTGTTTGTTCGCTTTGCTTGAAAGAAAAGCTATCGCAATTGTCATCTTCAAAGAACTATTGTAGTTGCACCACCAATAAGGATATTGGTGGCTCGTGTTCCTCTTTAAATATTTCCTCTATATCATCTTTATCTTCCGAGTGTTATTCATCTTCAGGTTCTTCACTATCTTCTCCAATGCATGAAGGCTACAAGTTCGTCTTGTTTGGGAGTGGAAAGAGTCGCTTTCTGAAGAAGAGCAGGTCCATTGCTTTTGTCCCAAGATTCATAAGCGATAACAACAGGCAAAACAGAAGAGGGTTTTGGCCAAAGTTGTTTGGTAAAAGGACGAGGCAGAAAGTGAAAGGAGAGGCGTTGCAGCATTGTCAGACAGTGAGAGAGATCAGAATCGTGACTACATGATTGATATACTTCAGAGATTTCATTATGTTTGTGAATATGATTTCACTTGGTGTATTTTTTTTTTTTTTCTATTTTTAAATTCTGAGTTCTAGATTTTAGAGGTCTTAAGAGTTCGAAAGGAGAAGTCAAGAAATATTTTCACTGTATCAATATACCAAATTCAGATACGTATTTGGGACGTTGTTTGTACATATAAGCAGATACGGTTGCACTGTTTGGTCGTAAACACAAATTATTAGAAGATTTATATTATTCTCGATATTTTTTCTATAATTACTGTTCACAGGCTCAGCTACTGCCTATAAGACACTTTCTTCACATTCTAGTAGCATATGATGCATCCAATTCTGTGTAGGAATAGAAAAATAAAAAAATAAAAAAAAAAAGGAGTGAGAATGTTTAAAAAGAGAAGGGGTAGTTTTTAATCTAGAGAGGGAGAAGAGAGAGAGTAGAGTATATATAAAAGTTTAGTTTTTTAAGTTTTTAATACAAATGATAGGATTCGTTTAATAATGTGTGGGTATAAATCCAGATGCAACGATCACGTGTGTGTCGCGTGACTATCGCGCTACACGTGACCTAGGGAAATAACACGTGACAGGATGATCAAGAGAGAATCGTGTAGGGAGGAGGAGCAGCAGGCAATCTCAATAGGCTCTAACACACGTGTGACAGGCGAGTGAGCTATTAAGCATCAACCTCACTAAGTACCACGAATATCGTGTGCGTTCTTGATTGAGTCGAGTAATTGATTCACTAAGATGGAAATCCGACAGCACGACGGTGTTTGTCCAAGATTTCACCTGTCCAAATGAGGTAAGGACTAAGGTATTTATAGAGAATTTGGCCGTCGATGTCGTCCGTCAGATGAGACCGACGACCAATGGCTAAGATGAGTCCCCTCATTATGGATATGAATATGGGCTCCCTTATGGACCCAGGCCCATAAGGCCTTCATTGTAATATATGTGAGCCAATTTGAGAAAGGTTGGAATTGGGCAGGCCAATTCCAACGGGCCCTACTCCAAGCCTACCATGCCAAAACTCCTATGATCATCCCAATGGATTGGGTCTAACTCCTTAAGCCCTGTCACATTAGTCCAAAGAGTTAAATTCAAATAAGAATTAGGCTCAAGGCCTTTGCAAGCAGATTTGTACATCTACATTTTGCCCCCTGACCAAAGTCCTTCGAGTTTTATCGGAGGAGTTTGGGCATTATTTCAAGCCCTTTCGAATGGTAGAAGTCTTGTCTGGCACATGTGCACTATGGACTAGCTGCACTATTACTTGATGTGTTAACTCCTTGAGAATTCGTGATATGAAAGTTTGATGTAAGAATGTCAAACAATTGAATCTTCTCGAGGCATATTCTTGCAGTATCGCCTACCCATGCAAGTCGCCTTAGATCCAAAGTTTATTGTCACTAAGACGGCCATATAAGCATATTGACAATTTCCTTTGATGGATGGTCTTCCTCGCGTGTGTTAACTTATCTTGTGCATTTGATTTACATAAATGATTCATCTTGATAAGTTGATTTTGTCTTTACTTGCAAATATCTCAGTCATGATTTGACTTGTCATCATCCTTCGAACCAAAATTTCAGCACAAGAATGTGTAAATAACTCAATTCGCCGTTTCAGCATATTCAGCACACTTCTTATGCTCTCAATTCTTTTCAACATCTAGCTCGTTTCTCTTCATCATCTCATCAATAAATAGCCTCACATTTATCTAATGTTTCCAAAGTAATGCACATGTCATGCCTATGATCGACCTCGTTGTACTTTTATTGTAATGACGATTATTACGTAATTAAGATTTCAGCACAATGCTTTCCATGTCTTGTTGCTTGCCGTAATTTTAAAACTTCAAATAAATATTGAACTTGATTGGCCATATAAAGATCGAGTCTGTATCTGAGTTCATTACCAAAGCCGATCATCTAAATGGAGCCAAATGTATCCGCGTTGTGATGACTTGATTAAGTTGATGGTTGGTTCCATTCTTGCCACATTCTCTAAAACGAATGACAAATTAAGTCCAGTTGTGTTGGTTAAGGTATTAGGACATGTTGAAGGGCTGGATTCGATCCGCGCATGTCATGCCTAGTGCAAAAATTTCTTTTTCTTTTTAAAGGTGAAGCGTATATCACACGCATCTTCTACTTAAATTGACCGCTAACATTCTTCAACTTGTTCAACCCATATGGTTGAGGCATGGACATATCCATGAGTGGCCACTGCTTGAACTTACGTGGATGCAGGGCAGACAAAAGTTCAGCATTTGCTTGTGTATTCATGTGCCTGTCTCTTCCAGCTTATGTGATTGGCACAATTTTTTTAAACAGCAATGCGTCCTTTCCCTAGAATTGTTGCAAAGTTTGTGCTACGGTCTTGAATTAGCCCAAGTTCCCTAAGAGATGCAGTCCTTCAATCAGGTTTCAGATCCCCTCTTCAAAATCCACCACTTGAAGAAGCACACGTTTTCTGTTTCTTGAAAACAGGAGAACAGTCATCTTCTGTGCACAACTTAGTCTGCACCACGGAATCTGCCTCTAAATCCAATCATTGATGTAGTGGCTCCATTGCACTATCTGTCACTGGAGATGAAACTCCTAAATGCATTGAATTTGATTTCTCATCATATCTGGTTTCCCCCTCCAGCTGCAGATCATTTACTTCTCCTGAGGAACAGACTACATCGTTGGCTAGTTCCTCGGCCAAGGGAGCTCCATCATTCTTCATTCTCAAACCTGATGAGCAGATTGGAGTCGTCCTCCCACGACAAACATGGCATCTAAATCCAATGAGTCTAGAGATGTTCCCATCATCAAGTCCAAAAGCATCTCCATGATACCACTCTCCACAGCTTTCACAGGCGATGTAACTCTGATGAGAACGAGAACCTGCTTCACCACAAAGATGGCACTTAATTTCTTCAGTGTCAACAGCTGATCTTTCTCTCAGAGAAGTGAGGTTCTTTTCTCTAAAAATCACCACACTTTCATCATCAGGACTTCGGGATAAATGGAGACCATTAAGCCAGTAATTGTAGTAGACCTTTGTCCTCTTCCTCTGCAAGGAAGCAGACTTTAAGGACTTCGTAGATTTACCATTTGCCTTCTTGGACTTTTTGTGTTTCTCTTCTCTATACTGCATCCTACTGTTGTTTTGCTTCTGCGAGTACTTGATAGCTTGCCTGGCTGATTGACGCAGGGGTGGTACTTCAAAATTTTTTCCACCATTTGCTAATGAAGCCAATTTTTCACTATCACGGTTGGTAGAAGAATTCTCTGTTGTACTGTTTTATTAATATCATTGTGTTGGATATCAAGTGACTCACGATACTCTTCATTTACCAAATCTGCAACGGCGAATGCTCCTTCTTGGACAGCAATATAATATGCTCCTAATAACTCATCAGTCACGTGATCCAAATTCTGGCCATGCCCTTCTTGAGTCACACAAATAGCATCAGCCTAATTCATGCACACTAGAACGCGGATTGAAGTTCGCACAAAACATACTGTAGGGGTCCTTTTAGCAGAAAACAGACATGACCAAACAAGAGTGCAGATAGCACTAGTGCATGCCTCATTTAGGAAGCACAGACAAAGATTATGGGAGTGGCAGAGCTGCTGAGTTTGTGATTGAGAATGCTGATAGCGATAGGCCATGCACGAGAAAAGTTGCAGCAGCTTCAGTTGCTTGTGAAAAATAAAAGCAGCTGCTGCCTGAGATTCTTGTTGCTCCTTTGTGATAGACGTATGTAAGTGTCGCTCGCAAGAACATCTGTAAGCCCTGCCAGAGCATACGATCAAATCGATCTCCATGATCTGGGCAAACAAGAAGCATATAATGGAAAAGGGGCCACAGCTGCTATACTTAGAGAAGAAATCCCAAGGACCACCGACAAGGGGTACACCGAGATTATCATGGTTACCTCTAGGATCATAAAAGACAGTCTAGTGCTTAAGCACTAATGGACCCCACATGCATAGAAATATCATGCACTTGTTCTTCCTCAACTGCTCTGACGCCATGGCAGCTTTTTTCTAAAACAAAAACGTGTGTTGTCTGCTGCCAACATATTCATGGTACAAGTTTTTGTACTATAAGATAGGTGCCAAAATTTGATTGGCCCTTGGCACAAAGGGGTAACTTTTTTTTTTTTTTTGTAGCCTATATTCTTTGTCTTTTTTTTTTTAACACTTTTCAATTTTTTTTTTATCTTTTTCATGGTATTCCTCTTCATCGTTTCATAGCAGCATCATAAATGGAACCCTGGTACTCTATCCCTTTAGCAAAATTGACCTTAACCTTGATCTCGCCAGCCCATCTCCTCCCTTGCAGATGCATCTCTTCATACCTATTTCCTCTAAACTACCCTTCTCGTGCAGTACAGGCCCCAACACTTCGACATACTCTCCCAGAGTCTCTAGGCACTGGATGCAGCACTTCTCTCGCAGTTGTGCCAACGACTCACGGTCAGGTAAGAAATATTCGATATCTGGTTCATTAGCATCTCCTTTTGTGCCATTTTGGTCTTTTGAGTCGGCACAGCATTAAGAGATTTCTTTGAAACTTCAACAGCATTAGCGACATCAATAACAGTAGATGCAGCTCTTGAAGCTGCCAAAACAGCAGCATCTTCGTCACTGGATGCTTTAAATTCCTCAAAGGCAGCTGTTTTAACAACTTCGGCAGCTGCAGCTGCTGCTGCTCTAATAGCTTCAACAGGTGCATTGGCCTCATGAGCTTCTGCCTCAGCTGCTCTAACTGCCTCCTTCACTATGTTGGTAATGTCTTTATATCTAACTTGGCACTCTTCAACATAGCATATAAAGTATTATTGTGACCATCCCAATGGATCATTTTTTTTTTCTTTTGGATGGACAGGGTTTTCAATTGAAAATGGAGCTGGCATAAATTTCTCATCCTCTGCATCCCTATGCTTTCTGTTTCTGCCATTAACGAGGTGGTGCAACAGATTGTTTTTTTTTTTTTTTTTTGGGATTGCAGCTGTTAGACAGAGGAAAATTTTACTCTCAATCATTGATTGAGGATATGGCCTGTCTTTTCAAGAGGCAATATCTTGTTTGTGGGGTCAACCATCCTTCTGCGGAATATGGATTAATTAAGAGTTCTTTCTTCTCTAGGGTAGATCCGTATGAGTTTTTGGCTCATTCAATCTGTACAAGGGAAGTGATCGTTCGCTCAACAAGAGGATTGTCTGAACCAGGAACACTATTCAAGAATTTGATGGCCCTCCTTCGGGATATTGTTATATGTTATGATGGAATGTCAAAAACCTTTGTAGCAATTCCATAATTCAATTTGAGTATGGGGCGGGTGTTGAAAGCAAGACACCGAGCCTATTCCCTGTGGGAGAGCCTGTTGGTGTATAATTGCAACTGTAATGTCTACTCCTGCTTACAAGGCAGTACTTGATTCCTCCTCAAACAGCAATTCTTCATGGGATTTGATGAAGGAAATACTGCTATGCCAAGTCAATTTTAGAAACGATCCCATAGATCGCCGTGTAACGTTGTACTTGAAAGATTGTGGATGTGGGAGAAAACATTGCCAAGAAAATGCAGCTTTTTTAGTTAAGAGCCGTCTTAAAAGAATTAGCCTTAAGGATGTTGCAGTAGAATTCATGATTGAGTATAAAGACCAGAGAAATGTACTTGAAGGCTTAGAGATCCATGCAGGCCTTGTTGGTCATGTGCATGTAAATGAGGCACTATTGCTAGACTTGAATTTAAGCATGATGGATGCTCTTCAAAGATGCCAAGAGACTCTTGGTCAGTATAGAAGAAAGAAAAGCTCGGCCTCCTTTTGAGGAGCACATTGTTACGAGTCAGTGATTGTTGTGGTTTCCAGTATGGCCACGTAGATAAAATGCCTCAAATGCCATCCTTGATGTTCTCCTTGCCAGAGGCAAATGATGATATAATTTTTGTTTCACTGGTCGTTTTTCTCTTGGTGTATCTCCCTCATGATACAAGCCACTTGTGTTTAATATTTTTGCTTCACTGGTAGGAAGAGATGATCGTATGCTATTCATACTCTTTAGTCCTTTGATTTCTGTTAATGCTGTAGTCCCCTTTCTCTTGGGCAGGAAACTACTCCTTGGACATCCACTTCTTGGCATCAGGTCAAATTTAAGAGGTGTTCCACGAAGATCAACTTTCAAAGGAAGTTTTAGAGGAGCAGATTTCACGAATTGGATGATTGTCCTATCGGCCTTGGTTTGTGGGACAGTGATGACATAGCAAGATGCATTTTTTTTGCTTCCTCTCTTGCTCGTGAGTCTAACTTCATGGCTTCTTCAGGTAAGATGACTTTAATTTTCTTAGGAGAGCAAATATACCTCTTCCTATAAGGATGTTATCCTGATAAATCATTATGACCTTGAATTTTATTAGCAAAAATCAGGTCATCACGTGGAACTGTGCCTGAAGCATCAAACAATATCCTTGCCCTAGAATTTTCATGCTTAGGCAGGTTTGCCTTACTTCCAACTCCATGGCTGTCCCATTTATATTGTAGTTGAGTTCAGCTCTTAATCATTGGAAGCTCCATATGTGCTGCACATTAGCACCACTCTTCAACTATTGGCCTATCCTTATTAATGTTTGGTTTTACTGCTACAGTTATATGTCCCTTGGCTACTGGTCTGGTGCATTTCTTGTCTGTCTTCTCTTCGTTTCATCTTTTTTTTTTTTCATCTCCTGCTGCGACTTTGTTCAGGTTTGTTTTTCTGATCGAGATGCCAATAAGTCATTTTCCTCCTCATCCGGCACTCGAATTATTTTCACTGCAACAGGTTCATTTTTGTAGATCCCATGGTACAGCCGACTATGTGCCCCACGGGCAAATCTGAGTCCAAGAAAAAGTTTAGACATATCAACCTCCCACTCATCAGCTGCTTCAAGAGCCATAACCTTTCCGCCTCCATGATCGCAATACTTTGACCATGCTGATTCCTTCTTGTTGTTATAAGCTAATCTCTTAAATCTGTCCGATAAGAGATTCGAAGCTTCTGAAACCACTTTAAATGCACCATCAGCTCCAAGATACTTGTTTTGATTAGGATGCAACAGAAGAGCTAGCTTTCAGTACTGTTTCTTGATTGTTTCATCACTATCCCAAGGTTTTACACTTAAAATGCTATACCAATCCACCTCTCCACAATCTTTGTTTTCAGTAGAGTTGTATACATCAAGTATAGTCAGCATATGAGAAAGTCTCTCAAGTCCCAAAAATAGACTTTAGGCCTTGACATCCATTATATGTTGTGCTTATGTGTTGTGTCTCCTTTAAATTGTGTAGGCTTGGCTTGCTTGTACTTTGATTTGTAATATGTGAAACAATTGTGGCTAGTATGCTATCACGTAACAATTTCCACTGTGTTGAATCTGGCTTATGCATACCAAAATAACATGAAAGACTATTCCTAGGCATTTGGCTATTGTATTGGGAAATTGTATATGTGCTTCATGCCTTTCTGTCCATTTAATGCCTTGTCTTGTAGAACCATCATAAGTGGGTTTAGCACTTGTCAAAGAATGTGTGTACTTTTTTTATTATATATGTCTTCATAACAATAAAATTTTGCATGAGCCAAACCTTTCTTGTTTGTTAAACCAACTCATCTCATTTTCTTACATGCAGGGCTCTAGACTGAAGTGTTGGATCTTCACCACGTATCTTTTTGACTTCGTTTTTGCAAGTATGATTTTCTTGTTTTATGAACTCATATTAATGTTATCGACTATTAATGATTCTTGAACATGTGCCAATAGAATACTCAACTTCAAACACTCCTGTCTATCATGTATTCTATTCATTCACCAAATGGCTATGGTGTCTCATGATTTTTAAGACAAAGCTCTTTGTTGTCCGTGTTTCGACCGCATAAATAGCAATCTTGAGACCATGCACTGTATGATGACACTCTTAGCCGTCCGTGTCCCAAACTTTACGTGACAACCTTGGAACCGCACATTACGTCTGTGTTCCATTCTTCATGTGATGATCTTGGCACCGTACCGCTACGAGAGAGGCTCTCATCAGTTGTCTGTCTCACTTGCCCATGCGATGATCTTGGAACCGCACTACTGTAAGAGGGGACTCTTTCTCATCTTGTGCGCCTAGTCGTTTGGTGAATGAATGCAATACTTTGGTAGCTAATACACTTGTTGTGTATGTCTCATGCTGTGAATTTGAGTTCACAAGTAGTACATATTGTCATCTAAATCAAAGTTTTGCATAAACAACTTGATCTACCATTTTCATTGTACCAAGATTCTTTCTCATCATTTTTTTTTTATTTTAGTATCAAGCTTGCTTTCTTCACCATCTTGTAGATGAATGATATCATAATAAGTAAATACTCCAAAGTAGACAACCATCTGGTATGTATCATTGACTTTGCTAGAAAATTAAAGATAGGAGACAAGTTGTTGATGACTCGTGTCGTGTTTTAGAAAATGGCACTCAGGGACCTTCACTTCAATAATATGAATAATGAATGATGGTTTCATTCCAAATATGAATCATCATATATAATGAATCCTATACCAAAGCTTCTTGAGACTTTGTAACATATCCTTGCCCCCCTTGCTTTGTATAAATCTGGCATATATGCTTGTCACAGCTCGTATTGTATGCGATACCTTTTTTTTGTAATCAAGTTTGTATGTCGTTTCCTATGCTCCTTTGAACTTGCTTGGGCCAACATTGCAATATCTTGAAGGAACACTTTGACTTTGTTTGAAGACAAGCATTATTTTTATGCATGTACTTTTAATTGACTAATTGTAGTATCATTATATAAGAGCGATGTAGCATCATGAGTAAGCTGGTGCCACATGCATGTACATGTTTTGAGCATATTGCACAAATGAACTTCATGCATCGTTGTGTAAGCGAGGATCACGTACAAACAAACATTTTGCACTTCAAGCATCACAAATGTGCATTGCACATTATTGATTTGTGATAGGTATCTACTTGTGTCTTTCTTTGATGTAATCTTCTTGGTCATGCAATATCGTCTCCCTTCTTCCTTTCAATATGAGTTGTATCGAATATGTGAAACTGACCAGGACAATAAAATCAACTCATCATCTCTATATCCATTTATATTCTTGATACTCATTTTCGCCTTGGTGATATATCTAGTCATCATGCGCTTTGGAGTAGTAGTTCTCATATGATTGCAACACATGAAGAGACGTAGTAGTAGGATCACTTCAATCCCTTTGACACTTGTAGAGTTATTATAGGCATCACAGACAAAGAGCATGTCTAGATAACAAGGATTGTCATTGAAACACAACACTTAGTTTTAAAACATGCTCTTCTTTTTTTGTGGTGATACGCGCTTAGGAGCAAAGCTTCAACCAAGCAGCAATATTATCTAATATAAAAGATGAGTGGAATTATCATGTGCATTGAAGTAGCACTACTATTTCCTCGCAATGATGTTTAGACAATCCATTTAAGGAACATGAACATTCACGCTTATGCAGCGATAGTTGCATTCATTATCAATCGTGCTCATGCAACGACGGTAGCATTTGTTATCAATCGCGCTCATGCAGCGACGGTAGCATTTGTTATCAATCGCGCTCATGCAGCGATAGTGACATTTGTTATCAATTGCGCTCATGCTGCGATAATCATTTGTTATCGACAACTTTTTATTAGTCAATGGGGTATTTCCCACTACTCAACTATATAGTACTTGTGTAGAATACCATATGCCAAGGATTACTTGGCTCAATAGGGGTTGTCAAGGGGATTATCTCCACTACTTGACAACTAGAAATACCAAGAAGAAAGCGGTGATGAGCTATCAACATCGTGCGCCTGGGAGCTAAGCTCTGACCCGTCAGCAGCGATGTCTAAATCAAATGTTATATTTGTTATTGTTTTTCTTTCATTACTAAAGGGTAATCTTACTCAATTTGATGTCGATCCCTTTTTTTTTAAACTAGCTTTGCACGCTAAGAAAATTAATTTCTTACTTTGCAGCGACAATAGCGATGAAAAGGAGAATAAGTGATCATGCCATCATATTTTCACGAACAATACTCACTGATTGAGTAATACAGTTCATTCATTGGGTAAAAGCATCTAATGCTTTGTTGACACAGAAACAAAAAAGGAAATGAGTGAGCTATGATAATAACACTCTTTGTCATAAACAGCTCTTTCTTCAATTTATGCGCTGCTTTATATTTCTATCCTATCATAAGCCTTCTTGTGTTTCTTTACACCTCCACGACAACCATGCTTCTTTCTCTTTTTAAATTCTTGGGTCTTAATTTCTTCTCCTGTGGGCAGTGATTCCGCGTAGGATTCTACTAAAGTCATATCTGCTTCATTTTCATGTTCATAGAAAAATGTAGCTTCAGCAAAGTGGAGTTCATTATGATTGAATGGATTCTTTGTCGCATGGATTAGGATATCACTTCCACTCCAATGACCTTTCATGCACTGATGTTGTGTTGAGGGTATCATGTTGTACCGTGCAGCCATGTCCTTCCTATGAGAAGGTGATAGGACACCGGTGCATCAATTACATGAAATGTAGCATGGCTATGAATGGGCCCAACTTTAAAACTTGCTTTGACATAACCCATTGTCATTGTAGAAGATTCGATAAAACTATTCACTGCAATGGGATGCTTCATCAAGTATCGGATATCCATTCTTGCAGCTTTGAAAGTAGACATGGGCATGATATTGAGTGAGGATCCATTATCGATAAATGTCCTCTTGATGGGGTAACCATTGAGTATACTCTCTACATACAAAGGACGATTGTGATTGAAGTTCTTCAAGTGTGCATCAGTTCTAGTAAATGTAATTGCATAATCCCTTGTAGAGACCACTCCTTTCTTAGGTTGAACTATGTCGCATCCACTATAATGACCTTGCGCAATTTGGTTAAGTACAGTCGTTGCTGCAAATCGTGCATGATAATCAAATCCAAGAAGATCAAAGAAATTCTTAAAATTTGAAGTCTTTAGTAAAGTAAAGACGACATTATCATCCCCATGAGTTTCAATTTTGAGTGTATCGTCATTTTCTTCATGTCCCCCAACTAACTGTGTGTCCGTTGACTTCATTATAGTAGGATCATGGGTAATGGCATTCACAGCACCACGTTGATTGCCATGAGCTGGAAGTGGGTTATTCCTGACATCATTATTCTCGATGATAAGTTCACCATTCTCAACTCTTTCATTAAAGATCCTCTTCAAAGTAAAACAATCCTTAGTAGGATGCCCCACAATCCTGTGAAATCTACAAAATTTAGGATTATTTTTTTCTTCCTGAGTTGGCAAACGTTCTACTCTTGGGAGTTTGAGATTTCCATCTCTTAACCACTGATCTAGCACAGCGTACACCTTTCCCATTGAGCAAGGATATGTTAGTGCTTCTTTTGCCCTCTCACCCTTGGGCTTCTCAACTCTTGGTTTCTTCCCTTCTTTGAAATCTTCACTTTGAGCCAAATTCACCGATGGTTCTCTCTTGTTAAACTTCATATTTCCTCCTCTTGTGCGTGCACAGAATTGTTGTCCTTCGCGCATTCTCAACCAAGTGGAGAATGAAGCTAAAGAAAGATTTTCTAGATGCACCGCATACTCAGTAAACATGCCTTGGATACAAATTTTCACCAGCTCTCTTTCATCACATATGTCTTGGATGTCTAGTGAACGCTCCCTGAAGCGCTCAATATAATCCATCAAGTCTTCCTTGGGCTTTTGACGGATTCGTCCCATATCAGTCAAGGTCACTCGTTCTTGTGTGGAGAAGAATTTTCTAGGAACATTTTGCACATGGTTGCCCATGAATCTACAGATCCAGGGGGAAGATTGACGTACCAAGTGTACGCTTTCTCTGTGAGGGACTTAGAAAATTCTTTCAACTTTAAATCATCATCAAATCCATAAACCTCTAGTGTTTCAATGAACTTCAACAAATGTTCCTTGGCACTTCCCTTTTTACCATTGAATAGCATGAATTTGGGACTCACATAGTCCTGAGGGTATGGCTTAGCAGCAATACGTTGATTGTATGGGAGCTTGAGATCCAATACTCCCACATCAGACTTAGCTTGTATTTCCCTTAGGTACATGTCCAGATCTTCCTTCGTGACGAAAGTACCTTTAGGAGTTGAAGTAGTAACTTCAACTGGTGTAGCTGGAGTGGCCGTTTGGAGTAAAGTTGCATTGGGTTGAACAGTGGTCCACCAATGACAATTGGTGGTGTAGCTGTGAGGATGAAGATCCTCCAAGTTGAGCATGTAATGCAGGCTGGGAAGTTGATGGTGTTCCAAGTTGAATTCCAGTATTCATTACCTGAGGTGCAAGCGGTTGTGTGATTACAGGCTCTAATGGAGGGATTTGCTCTCCAACTCTGGTAGGATCTTGTTCAGGAATAGGAGTAGGATTAGCAGGTGGAGCAACTTGAGGTGCCTGAGAAGCGCGTTGTTGCGCAACAACAACAGGGGTCGACGAAGTCGCACCTTGTTGCGTGGCAGCAATAGCAGCTATTCCAGGCAGGTACTGAGCAAATATTGTCATGAATTGTTGGAATTGTTTTGCAGACTCTTGCATTGATTGATTGACTTGTTTGGTATTTTCTTGCACAGCACGCAAGATCGCAGCATTGTCGATTTGAGCACAGTGGTTGGTTCACATCCTCAAGTGCTGGCATGTCATGTTCAGCGGCCTCGAGATTAACATTAGTTTCTTGAGTTGTACTCTCAGTGGATCGGTAGGTCTCTTTCTTGGAGGTGCCATCACACAAGTGTTGATTTCCCTTCCCCAGTGGAGTCGCCAAAAATGTGTGGGTATGAATCCGGATGCAACGATCACGTGCGTGTCGCGTGACTATCGCGCTACGCGTGACCTAGGGAAACAACACGTGATAGGATGATCAAGAGAGTATCGTGTAGGGGAGGAGTAGGCAATCTCAATAGGCTCTAACACACGTGTGACAGGCGAGGGAGCTATTGAGCATCAACCTCACTAAGTACCACGAATATCGTGTGCGTTCTTGAGTGAGTCGAGTAATTGATTCACTAAGATGGAAATCCGACAGCACGACGGTGTTTGTCCAAGATTTCACCTTGTCCAAATGAGGTAAGGACTAAGGTATTTATAGAGAATTTGGCCGTGATGTCGTCCGTCAGATGAGACGACGACCAACGGCTAGGATGAGTCCCTCATTATGGATATGATATGGGCTCCCTTATGGACCCAGGCCCATAAGGCCTTCATTGTAATGTGTGTGAGCCAATTTGAGAAAGGTTGGAATTGGGCAGGCCAATTCCAACGGGCCCTACTCCAAGCCTACCATGCCAAAACTCCTATGATCATCCCAATGGATTGGGTCTAACTCCTTAAGCCCTGTCACATTAGCCCAAAGAGTTAAATTCAAATAAGAATTAGGCTCAAGGCCTTTGCAAGCAGATTTGTACATCTACAAATAATAATTGGTTATAACTTATAGGTGCTTAACGACTTGCATGCAATTATTGTCTTAATATATAATTATAGGTGAAAAAAAATAATGAGTTTTACTTGAAAAGAAATATCACAATATCTGTAGTTTCTGTAAATATAGGTTAAATGCTATTGTTTAATTAGATAAAAAAATAGAATGTTTTAAAGCTTGCTGCAACTTTTGATGGTTTTCCAAAGTATTGCTACATTAATTTTAAGTACTATAAACTTGAGTAGAGAACTTCTACTGTCCATCCTATTATCTTGCCATAAAAGTAATCAAGATAGATAATAGTTCAACCACAGGTAATTCTGAATTTGAGTCATTCAACGACATATAGGACGATTCTTATAATAAAAGGAGTGGAACATTTTACAATATAAAAATGAAACATCACAATGAAAAAAAATTAGGTTATCTATATCTGTATCATTAAAATAAGTGTGTTTAGTGTTTTTATCAATTTTTTAAAGTTACGATTTCACTTAAAAAAATCTAAAAGCTAAAATTGTCAAGGTCTATTCTTTATCCCTCTTTCACTCATGTTAACCAAATTTAAGTAACCACCCATCTTTATCTTTACCCACTTTACTTGGAGGGATTTTTACTTTATTTTTATTTTTTCACATTCAAATCTATCTCATATACAATTACTTATGGAAATTGTGAATTCAATTGCAATTTAAAAGACATGTCATAATGTAATTGCTTCTACATATATTTACTGTTTAAAAATTTAAATGATCTTATTTATATGAGCATTTTTTAAATCAAAATCCATCCCATATGCTGAAAATAATCTTTTACTTTTGTTATGAAGAAATTAAATTTTATACCTCTTTGCATACTATGACTATGTAATGTTGATGATTTTAAGATATTTTCAATTAATATATTTGTTTTATCTATATTAATATTATTAAATGTAAGATATCTATTTGGTATTTTTAGTGACATTAATAATAAATGTAAATCTATTTTTAAAAAAGGAGTTGCACATGTTGGTATAGGGAAATCATTTTATTGACGTGGTAAATTTTGATTGGAAGAGTTCTAAAAGTAATAATAAAGTGTAATTAAGGTGCATATATATAGAGTTACTTGCTTGAATGTTTCAACATAGCCATGTATTTATGTATTAAAATATTCTACTTGGAGAAATTATTTAGATAATTTTATGAAAAACATTATAAAATATCAAAATAAATAATTTGTTTAATTTAATTAATTATGATTGCTAAGCATCCTTGTAACAGCTGCACCATTCCCCGGTTTTATTTTATGAAAATTCTCTGGTCTCGTATTTTTTTAATAGGATCGATCTCGTGAGTTATCTAATGGCTTAAATTCAGCCTATCACCATCAAAATACTTAATATATTAATTAAAATATATATATTAATGATCTAATCATTGATTAGATGGTCAACGACAATAGTATAAGTTCCTTTATTTTATACAATGTTGCAACTAGGGCTATTCATTAAATAGAACCAAACCAAACCACAAAACGCGATTCTTTTATATTTCGGTTCGATTTGTCGTTAGTAGTCTAAATGGTTACGGTTCGATTCAAGGGGTTGAATCGAACCAAAACGTTTAAACCTAAGTTAAATTACTTCACATTAAAAGAAATTTAAAAAAAATAAGAGCCATTTTATTTATTCATAACTCTTAAACATTAGATATTAGGATCACATGTGACATTTCACTCTAATATCATTTATGTATATAGTATGTTAAAATTGACTTGAAATAGATTCACAATTATGAATTCTTTATACCATTCTTGTGTTTATATGCATCTTTGAAAGGGAATTAATTAATATTTCAATTCATAGATTTATTAGGAGAAATTATGATTATGTTCCAATTTATGAAATGTAAATTATATTTTTAACCATATTAATATTATTTATAAATATAAATCTTGTACATTTATTTCGTATTATATATTTCACATAATACACCGTTAAATGTATTATATATCTAATAATATTAAACAAGCAATTTTTTAATCGTCTCAAAACTTTCCTAGTATGTTTTGTTATTTTATTAATTTTAAATTCTTCCAAAAACTAGTAGACATTAATCAAATTAAAATAAAAAGATATAGTTGAGTTTAGAACATGCATAATTATTTTAATGGTACAACGAAAATTTAAATACGTTAAAAGGTAAGAATATTATAAATAAACAAGAAATTAGTGTTATAGATTTATTAAAAATATATGCAAGAGAATGATTTTCTTTAATTAGTATTATAGATTTATATGTTACTTTAAATTTGCATTGAAAAATATTTTTAGGATGGGATAATATGTATATATGAAATGATTAAACACATGGCCTAATACAATGATAAGTAACTTTAATTCTTGCATAACATTCCTCATTCTAAACATATTTTTTTCTTCTTTGGAACTCAAATAATTATTAATATAATTTATTAGAACTAAGTACTTTTAGAAGCGGTTCAAACAGAACCAAATCAAACAGAACCATGTTTGAAATAGTTCATTTCAAAACCCCAAACTATTAAAAGAAGTTCAGTTAATTAAGGAATTAAACTGAACCGTTTCAAATGCGGTTTAGTTCAGTTCAACCTCTGAACCAAACCAAATCGAACCATGAACATCCTTAGTTGCAACTATTCTATGTTTACCTTTAAAGAATGGCCTATAGAAATCTAGTAACACCTAAGGAATGTAAATAATGCACTATTTTTATTCTTTTTAAGGAATAATGCATAATTGATGAAATTTAACAAATGAACAACAATAATATAAAGTGCAATAATGAAAGTCATTATACAAACCGAATGTGATAGTCATTAAGTTTGTAATGCAAAATTTTTGAAAGAAGATTTAAGAAAATTTATAAAGATCACTTTAAATTTTTCTCGATTTAAGAATAATAAAATATATAAATTTAAACTTTGTCTAAGAATTATAATTTTTATCAATAAAATTTCAAAATACAATTTTAGTAGTTTGAAATCATAATTACAATTAGTAACTTGTAAATATAGTATTCGCATGTAATCATAAAACCCAATAGGTGATAAATGATGTTATAAAAATAAAAGCTTTAATAACAAAATGAATTTTTGTAATATCTTATGCTAAGTCAATAATTAAGAATATAACTAAAAAATCAATATTTAATATTATGGTTGTAAGATAAAAGTTAATATTAGAAATGGTTTAACCAAATAATATAATAGGTAGATAATTTTTAACTTAATTTGGAAATTGAACTTATATAGTTTAATAAAATAAACTAAGCATGATGGGTAAACAATAGAGTATGATCAGTGTAACGCCCTAACTTAAAGGTATTACAAGCTGTCACATGTCCTTCTCTTTCTAAGAATACGCAAGGCTAAGAAATTATAAATCACAAATAAACGATAATTGAATCTTTAGAACTCACATAAGAGGTACCTGTTTAAAGATACTATCAAAACTAAACCTTCAAATAACCTCTTTGATATAAACCATACTATAACATAAAAGAAAACTCTTAAAATATCTTTAAACTCATAAAAACATATAAATGATTAAGCATTCATCTTATTCTAAATCCAATCCATGTATCCTAGACATCGGTAGGGTAATCTGGTCCACTATCATCCTCCCTTGATTAACATAGATATCATATCCTGAAAGATTATTAATCATCTGATCTTCTCCTATTCCTGAAAATTGAAAGGAATGAGCAAAAAGCTCAGTACGCCAAACTACGTACAAATGCATATGCACACACAACATATATAATCATGTGCAACTAGTTCTAATGCAACAAATACTGTAAACCCCCGAAGTTTTGTGATCGAATTAAAGACCTAAACCCTAATTAGAAGTCAACCAGATACTTAAGTCAGCCAAAACCCTAGTTTACCGTAACCGCTTAGCTCCGGCATTGCCGTTTTCTCAAGCCCTAGAAAATGAAGTTGGAAAAGTTAGCTATAATAGTTCGTAATAATTTTAGGTTATATAAAAATATCAGATTGAAGGGTTTCGAGTGTCCTATGAACCTGATCGGACATAGTTCTTGAAAAAAGTGTCCGAGAGCCTGAAATAGGAAAAATATTCCGAATATACCGTTAGACTCGTAAAAATATAAGATTTCCAAAAATATCAATTTCGTAATTTTTCGATAGCTAAAAATATCAAATATTGCTTTTGTACGCGTATTTTCTTACTACCGGCATTAAATTGTCATGTCTACTTTTACATTACACTATTTTCTACTATTATACACTATTCATCTATCTCTACTTTTTCTTACAACCTATTCTTACAAACCATACACCTATTTCTTACATATTTTCATTTCCAATACAACTTCACATCTCTCATTTCTTACTTTTCATTTATCAAAAGACAAAAAAAATATATATATATCTCACACCTCTCTTTCACGCCGGCCACAACCCCCCCATTCATGCCCAATTTGTTTTATTTTTTTTCATTTATTTAATTAACACAAATTATCTCCCACATTTTCCTATAAATACTCTCTCATACCTTCACTTCTTTCACACCACTTCTTCTCTAAAGTTACTATACCAAAATCTCTCTCAAAATCTCTCAAGAGTTCTTTCAAGAAGTTCTTCCTAGTTTAGCTTCTTTTAGGTAAAAATTCCTTCAAGTTTTCCTTATATTCATCTACTTAGTATGAACTTAGTGTGTGTTTTCTAAAACCATAAAGGTTAAGAAAGCAACAATAGGTTCATACTTTATTTTTGTTAATAATATCAATTCCTTTATGTTCCTTTATGTTTCCTTATATTTCCTTTATGTTTATCTAATATATCTATATAGCTATATATGTATATATATATATATATATTATTTAGAGCATATAAGCTCATTATCTTGCAATTTATTTACCTTTCATGTAATTTATTTACTTCATTGCAATTTATTTATTTCAAGTTGTTTTAAGACTAGTCATTCTAGTCTTAGACTTGTCCTCATCAAGTCAAAACAATTCTTTTTCTTTTCTTTTCAGGACTAGTCTCTTCTTAGTCCCGGGGTACCTTGATGAAGCTAAGGTCCCAATACTTGATTTACTTTCTTATTTGTTTAATCTTTCAAGTTATTATGTTCCTTTATATTTCTATAGTTTATGATTCATATTCATGCATGAACATAATGTTTTTGTCTCAATAAAAAAAAAATGGGGAAGTGTTTTCATAAACTAAAGGTTCTTGTTAAATAAAAATAGGAAACAGATTTCCTAAAAACTCATGAACATCCTTGAAAATGATTTTTCTTAAATAAACAAAAGGTTTTATAAAAACTTATCTTTCATCAAGAAATAGAAATTCTTTTGGAATCATTACAAGAAACAAAAATATCCTTTTATTACTTTTTGAATCCAAGTTTAGAAAATAAAACCACACCTTAGTAATTTAAAGTAATTACAAGAGATTAAATTTAGAAAAAAAAAAGAATATTCATCTCCAATAACTCAAAATCTTTCAAAAGTAAAATGAATATTCCAATAAAATCTCAAGTTCAAAGTCTTTTAAAACCTTACTTTTCATAAGTTGAGACAACTTCATTTACTTCATCCATTTGTTATGAGTCATTACATATATGTATATACCTTTCAAAAAGTTTTACAAAATATTTGAAATATTCATCTTTTCAAATGAGCTTCATTTACGAGAAGGAAAACAACTTTTTGCAAATTCGTGGCAAATCTGTAGCTGTCTTTTCGGAACCCAAACGATCTTGTTTTATGAAAATAAGCTTAGAAATGCGTAGATCTTTTCGAGTAGTAGAAAACGATATATTATATGCGAAATTCCAAGTTAAAATGAGCAAGTTACGACCATTTTAAGTTGGAATTTCTCATTATACGATTTTACCGCGATTTTAAGAAAAGTTTAGAATTTTTAAGAATAGAAGTTTTATGAAACACTCATTTTGGGTATCTCATCTTGTTTAGGTGACGAGGGACCCGAGATCGTCTATCCAGAGGACTATTTCGATTAGATCTACCATTATGGATTGAGTTAATTCTTTTCTAAAGTTACATTTCCTTGTTCGTGCTTGTAATTAGTGGCACTAGAAATTTAGGAAAAGATAAATGAACAAATGTTATGAAATAATTGTTGAATGAAAATTAAGAATATCGAAAGACGATATGTTAAATAAAAGTGTGACTCTTGTATTGATATGATGAAATTATGGTTGATTACCTTTAACATGAATTCAACTTATATGGTTAAATGTTTAATTGAAATTTATTCATGCATATCATACTTGTGAGTCACATTTATTTCACTACTATTCTTCGTATGGGGAAACGAGGAAGTGGTAGTGGTGGCTAGCAAGAGCCAGTAAGTTTACATGGGCCAGTAGGAGCCAGGAAGTCTACAAGGCAAGCAAGAGCCGGCAAATCTGGAAATATTGATGGTCGTATGGGCCTGTAACCACCCAACCCTTGTCATGGAGGGCATTAAATCCATGCTGCACTTGATTTCCGGTTAATCTTGTGTATTTGGTTGATCATGTGTTTGATGCATTACATATGTTTGAATTAAATAACTTGGTTGTCATATGGTAATGTTATATAGTTAGGAATTATCTTACTAAGCTAGATGTGCTTATACCCTTATAGTTTTCTATTACAGTATGATTATCTATGGTTGGCCCCGAGGAGCCCAGTGTGCCAGGTATGAGCTTATGCTACTAGGAGTTTTTAGAGGAAGTTTATGTATTTTTAGTTTTGAACATAGACTTCTAGGAAAAATCTCTATAGTAGACTTATATGGTAGTTATGTTTATTTTGTTATTAGTATAGTTGATCAAAGACTTAAAAACGAGGAAATGCCCCTAAGATGATGTACGAACTTGTTATTAAATGAAAACCTTATGTTTATCTATCTAAGTTCATGCTTGTTTTTGCTATCTATTTAAACGTAATACCCTTGTGAGTCTCCTACTATCTTGGGAGCACGCCTTGCATATGATATCGAAGCTCCTGCGTGACTACGGATTGTCATTCATCAGCTTTAATATTATATGCGGTGGACTGCCACGTTTAGAATACCCTCTGGGACGTGACAGTTTAAGTTGGTATCAAAGCGCAAGTTTTAGGCATAAGATAGTAGAAATAGACCTTAAAGATAGATAGTAACAAGATAGAAACTCTAGCCTAAGATCTGATCCCCTTTTGTTTTACTTGATAGTTGACTTTCCCTGAGGTCAAAGAAAAATCCCAACAATTCCTTAAAGACCAACGAGACCTTCGTGAACTACCGTCTTAGGCTAAGGGTCCTGTGTGAGGAGTTTGCATTAGTCGGAAGGCCCAGGACCGCCCGCGAAATGTTCAAGTTATGGAAGAAAGGATTGAGACATTCCCTGTGGAGGAACTTGCCCAATGAGCTGAGATTCAACGCTGTAAGCCATCGGAGATAGAACGATGTAGAGGTTATTTATGTGGTCGAAAGAATGATGGTTTTTATGTACCGGGAGACCATGCTACAGCAAATGATCTTCATCTTGAAAGCGGAAGACGGGCGACAGGAACCAGACTTCCGGACTTGGAATAAGCTAGGACCTCTATACATCTACGCACATGATGAGTTAGCAGATCATACGGACTAGCTGAAGGCAGATGCTGAGGAGCGATTTTATTGGTATGCTTTTGTAAACCCCGAGAATTTTAAGGAAATAGGCTAGTAACAATTAAGATAGATATTGGAGTTCGTTTACCCGGTTAGGCCTTAGTTAGAAATTTTAGAGTATTATAAACCTATTTATGATCTAAAAACCTTAGATCGGAAATTTTTAGATATTAAAAGAACTATAGCTAAATTTTATCATCCGAGTTTAAAATCTAGAATACAAGTGTAAATAAAATTTTATTTCAAGAACATTAGAAAGCCAATGACTTGTAGTATATATATATAATGAAAATGATCCATTAAAGATAAATCGTTAGGGTTATAAATATATACTAAAAAGCTATAAACGAGCCTATAATTAATAATCTAGACTTCAAATAAAATTTTTTTACCACACCATAATATTAGTTAGAAAATTTGGAGTCCACAGATACCAATTTTATATTTTGACCTTTTAGGCCCCAAAACCCTAATCGTGTAAGACCAAACTTTAAAATTTCTAAATCGCATAAATTTTAAACTTAAAATTCGAAGTCAACCATATTGTAGAAATATTTTGGGACCTAAATTAAATTTTTCGAAATTAATATTAATATTCGCATAGGGAATAGTTTTTGACGTAATTAGTTAGATATTACATTTTTTACTATTCTTACCAATTGGTAGCTACAAGTGACGGTAAAAGGAGAGTCCAAGTTGCTGTTTTAGAAATATTATAGCTCCCACCTGCAGCAAGTTAAGATTAGTTGAAATAAAAGGCTAGAAACTTGCACAAATGGACCAATTAAATTGCTCCAACCATGCCCTAATTATTACACTTAATATAACACTTCCAAATCAGCTAGGAAACTTGGACAAGCTGCCCTCCTCTCCCCTTCTTTTACCGTGGCAGCCCTCAAAAAGCAACAAATTAGGCCAATTTAAAATTAAACAAATTTAACACTTATTCTACAAGTTACCTATATCTATAAATAGATAATTAAGTCAAATTGGAAAGTTAAATTCCCAACTACCAGCCCACTTTCCCTTCCACTCAAGCACGTGAAATCTGCACACATACACAACCCACATTCTACAATTTCAAATTTCCTCCTTTGTATCCTCTAGTCTTCATTCTAGCATCCCAACAAATTAAGAATCACACAACCAAAGCTTCAACTACTATTATAGGAAACCATTGATCATCCTACCATTTAGAAACAAGGGTAAGAATTTATAAAGTTAGTTATTTATTTCATGAAATATAGTAGACTTACTAATTTGCTAAAATATGTAGGTTTTAATCAAAATAGAAAGGAGAAATTGCCATCTACACTTCCAAGCTTTCAAGGTAAGGTCTACACCTTTGACTTATTTCCTCATTCTAAATTAAGAAAATAAATGTCATATATTGCCATAGATACATTTTTAGAAGCCTCCCTAGAGTTAGGTTGATGGTAGAATAAATGGAAATGATGTAGGATAAATATGTTGAATGAATTAGAATAAGGAGGAGCCTTGAAGAAAATTGTCTAAACATTAGAAAACCCTAGAATTTCACATTGAAGTTACTACAAGACTTTTTGTCTTGAAAACCCTAGCTCATAATCTTGTAATTTAGTAAACACACTATAATTGTTATCTAAATAATTTGAACTAGCCAATGCCTTACCCATTAGAAGTCTTGAACTCAAAACTCATAATGGGAAATTGCTAAAAGTGTAGATAAGGGAAATTTAATGGAGTAGAAATAATCTTAAGAGATATACTATAAATCGAATACATAGACAATTAATTTGATGAACTTAAAAATAATGTAGAATGGTCATTAGTAATCTAGGTGGAAACCCCTTAAATCTAATTGAGAACTCACTTTACATAAGATTGAAAGACAAAGTATATAATAGAAGAAAATATTGATATCACCAAGCATATTGATAGGTAAAATAAAATTAGAATTCAAATACGATTCTTTGCCATTAGTAGAAGTCTAAGAAGACTAAGAAGTAAAAATGATCTTGAGAAAGTCTTACACTAACATAGAAAACTATTTGCAAACAAATAAAATTAGAAACTAGCATACTATAGGTAAAATAAGCTTTTTAACACTTAATTATACATAAAAATATAAGCTAACATAAGTAATATAAGTAGACTTAAAGATTTGATACTAAAAACATGAATTTAGAATTAATTAGACCACTTTTAGTAGAGAGAGTGAATTCATACGAATTTTATAAAAATATAGAATATTTCATAAGTCTTTAAACAATTAAATATAAACTACCTTTAGAATTGATAGAAATGACTTCACTTAAGGAAAAACTAATATAGGACACTTAGACACTCATTAAAAATTATTTACAAAGTCAATTATCTAATTTATGGAACTGCATTCATCCAATAGGTGAATCTGAATCAAATTTAGACTTCCCGGAAGATTACTATGATTGAAAGCACCATGAGCAGGTGAGTAACTCTAACCTATTACATTGTTTGTGTTTGTAACAGTAGTAGCACCTAAAGTTATATATGAAAATGATTGTATAAAGCATATGGGGTTGGGAATTGTTCTTTCTTGAGTGATGGATAAATTGAGTGCTAAATTGTGATTATTAAAAGTGATAATAAGAATTGTGTGAAAAATTGTTGAAGCATGTTGAGAATTGTCTATAAACTGTTTGGTCATTTTATAATCAATTTATAACTTACAGGCTTATAACTTAAAGGATCATACATTGCATAACTTGCACAAATATTGCATAAAGGTGTGACAGCTTGCTACGTGTTAGTATTTTGGATCTCGGTTAATGTTTGGTTTTTCTAGATGTAAATTTCCTAGTTCTTCCAAAATTATCCCTGTTCTGTTCGGTTCCACGGGAACTATTTGGCAAAAGAAGGAACGCCGCCCGTGGTATCGGCTTAAAATAACTAATACTTAATGGAGTCTCTTTGTTCCTAAAGGAAATCAAGTGAAGAAACTATAATCATAAAGAATAGAATAAAGTAAGAATTATTATTCCTATGGTTCTCTGTTTCTCCTGAGCAAGTGGGTCATAAGGTTATGATCCTTGACTAGGTTCCTTCAACGCCGATGTGAGTGTGCAAATCTACATCATGTTTGGATTCCGGTTATCTAAACTTGTAATTGTACATATGCTTGAATATTGCATTACACTTGTTTGATAAATTACTTGTTTGTTGTGCTTAATGTGTAATATGTGATGGTTATTCACTGAGCTGTAGAAATGCTCATACTCCAATAGATTTTTCAGGGTCATTCTCAAACCATGGCTAGTACCATCTCGAAGGTTAGAACGAGTAAGGAAGCCATATTAGCAAGTTATGGAAGTAATTAACGAAGATTTAGATCTCTTGTATTAGTACACTTACATCTATTTTACGTTCCTAGTTGTAAGTTAATAAAACAGTTGTAATAAGTTTATACAGACTTTATATGGAAGTTATTTTATCTGTTTTGTATATTTTATGTATGTACATCATTTCTTATCAAGCAACTAAAAAGATCATGTTTTTATGTCACATCCTTTAAGAGTAACTAGTTGTATTGTATAGAAACCAATACTACATACAATACAGTACAACTAGGGTACCCTTTTGGGGCGTGACAGTTTTAGTTGGTATCAGAGCCACGGTTGCAATGATAAGAAAGATGACTATACATAAGAAATACAAGAACAGAAATAAAATAGTAATGGGGTAGCATAAGATAAGTAATTTAAGAATAGGAACAACTAAACAAATAAAAAATAAACTTGTGTGATTTTGATTAATCATGCACTTTTATTTTATTTTGTTTTGTTTTGTTTAGGATGACCAAGATACATGCCTAAGGAGATGGGAGTCCTTTGCCATGCTAGATATGGAGAATCTGACAGAATACAGAAGGAGGCTTAGGGTGTTGTTGGAAGATCTAGCACTTAATGGCATAGTTATGAAGCTAGAGGAAGTTTATGGCACTTGGAAAAGGGGACTACTACCTTTGTTTAAGGAATGGCTAATGCTTATAGAGAGGGCTTTTCCCAATCCCGGCACTCCAGTGGAGGTGATATATAGATTGGAGAGGATAGCAAAGGAGAAAGGTGGAGCCGTCGAGATAGATGATATAGTATTTATTATTTCTGCAGAATCTCTTAAGCCACTTCCTCCAGATTTTCGCTTCTGGGAAACCATTGGAAGAGGGAAAGTTTATGCTCATGATATAAGGAGTGATCATATGGGAGTTAGGGATACTGATCCATTCACTGATGGCCAGATGCTAGATCATGCTCTTGGTGCACAATACTCTTATGCTGATTTGATGACTAGACCACCAGTGATACCAGAAGGAGATCTAGTGAGTATGCCTAGAGTACCCCCACCTATTGGGCGAGCTGCAGGAGTGTCACATCCTATAGGGGTTAGATCACAAGTACCGGGAGATGGTACAACTGGGACACCTACAAGAGGAGTTGGTATGACAGAGAGAGAAAATGGAGATAGGAGAGGATTTGGAGATCAATGCTTAAGGGAAGCCTTGGATACGGCAAATGAGACATATAGGCAAGTGTATGATGCATACATGCATGTGTTTAGCCTGAGCCACTGCATCCAGACCTGGGACCACGTTTTGGAGGATGGATTCCTTGGGAAGTGGAGCATCCAGAGTTTTTAGAAGCAAACGATATGGACTAAGTTGTCCCAGCACCAGTAATACCCAAGACGCCTAGGACTGCCGGGATAAGAATTAGAGAGCCTAACCCAGTACAGGTACCACAGCAGGACAAACAAATGGAAGCAGAGGAGGAATCAGATGGGAGTCAGAGTGACTCAAATAGTGTAGAAGTTTATCCTGACTTGGATCCTAGGGATCGGGGTAAGAGGCCCCTGTATCGTGATCCTAGCAGAGGTGCTTGAGGAGTGAATGACTAAGATATGAATAGTAATGTGTAATTAGAAGACTATGAGCTACTAGATGTAAAATGCCACTTTTGACTTGTACATAATGGTATTAGGCATAATAGTTGTAATGGTAGCTCTTTTTGCTAACTATATGTACTATGAGTTTGATCATATAATGTAAATTATGTTTAGTAGTAATGGAAGTTTCATTTGTATACGATGATATGAAATTCTAAATAGCTTAAGGTTAACATGAAGGTTAGTTACCTAAATTAGTAAACTTTGTTTAAATTACATATTGATACTGAAAAGTGTCTCTAATGTTGATAGAGTACCAAGGACAAGAACCAGAAATAGTAGAGGAAGAGGCGAGTCCTCACAAGCAAACCAGCCCAATAATGCATTTGAGCTACCTCAAGATCGCTTAGAAGCTATACTTATGGCAATTCAACAACAGAACGTTTTGATATTGCAAGCCTTAAGAACGGGACAAACACGCCAGACAATGCCCCCATCAAGTGAGACACCCAATGTATCCCAAGAAACCAATGGAAGACCGGGGACCTCCAATATGTCAACTCAACCATCCAATACTAAGCCTGGAAATGCGGGACAAACCCCTGAACTTGCCCCGAGAGTGCAAACACCTGGACAAGAATTGCAACCACTACACCGAGCCCAAAGGAATTTATTGCCGGAATTCATCAAATGTAATAGATATTTTGAAGGGCATCCTAGCAAACCTGAAGAAGCGGAGGATTGGATAGCTCAAATTGAAAGGTCATTTGATGCATTCCAAATACCCGAAGCTTTAAAGACATCCTATGGATCATACCTATTGCGTTTAAGGGCAAGGATTTGGTGGGATTCTAAATTAAGGACCTTACCACAGCCGGTAATATGGGAAACATTCAAACGGGAATTTTTAAAGGAATATTTCCCTGGAAGCTTGAAAGCTAAATGTAGTACCGAGTTGATGAACTTGAGTCAAGGAAATAGAACTATTGATGAATTTGAGCATGAATTTAATAGACTGCTACAATTTGCCCCCAATGCGTATAAGGACAGTGATGAGTTGAAGAGACAGACTTTTATGGCCGGATTAGAGCCACATTTCCAGAAGAGGCTAGCTGAATTTGAGATATCTAATTTTGCTGCTTTAGTAGAGAAAGCACGAGTTATCGAACGTGCAAAGGTTTATGAAATGGAAAGGTATAGAAAGAGAGGACAAACATACGGGAAAAGAACTTTTGATAATTCGGGAACCGTTTTATCCCTAAGAAGACCAAATTCATAAAGAGAGGTGGAATTAAGAATGGAATGGCCGGGAAAAGTAATATTACTTGCTGGAAATGCAAGAAATCCCACTACCCGAGAGATTGTCCTCAGTTGCAACACAAATGTTATTACTGTGGAGAAAGTGGACACATGACCAATTCATGCCCAAAGAGAAGTGGGGCCACTTGTTTTATCTGTGGAAAGGTCGAGCATATATCTACCAACTGCCCACAACGATCTGGATCTTCACAACAAAAAGGAACAGTGGGAAAAGCACCAAACTGAAGGGATAACAACGCAAATAAAGCTACCACAACCGCTAGGGTCTATGTTATGCAAGGAATCCCAATGGAAGGAGAAGTAGAAGAAGTTGATGAAGGAAATATTTGGGGCGTGACAGCTGTAAACCCCGGTTTTTCAAGTAGCCAAGATAACCCTAGAACCGGGAACCAAAACCCTAAACCAGAATAGCTCAAGTCTAGAGTGAGAACTAGGAACCCTAATTCCGGCTTTTCCTCGGTTTCCAATTAAGAAACTTTTATAAGAAAATTAAATCTTGAATATAGTTCTTGATTATATTTCAAACCAAGAAAATATCAGATTTTAAGAAAATTTCAATCCCGGGTCATCCCGATACCCATTATAGAAAAATGTGCCCTGGAACTAGAATTTCAAAAATTTACTTATGAGTACTCATTTGAACCGAAATAAAATAAGGATTTCAAATATATATTTTTCATAATTTTCCGGTTTATGAAAAATACAGTTATAGCCTTTTTATTTGTATTTCCTTACTACCGGAAATCAAATTGTCTTGTCTACTATTCCTCACTATTCACAAGTACCATCTATACTACCTATTAGCACACTCTACAATTTCAACTCTTACCATCACTCAAATCACTCTCTTTTCTAAATACTTTTTGTCCTTTAACCTTCCATACAAATAATGATAATTACACATCAAAGTTAAATCAATCAAATAAAGTAAAAAAATTTCAAACTTTTCCCTTCCTCCACAAGCTCAAACCGGACGTGAATTGGCCCCCTCCCCAAGTCCATTTTGCAATTTTTTTTTATTTAATCTAGCTCAATTTTACCTAATTAAGTGATATATAAGCTATATTTTCTCTCTCTTTCTTCATTCTCTCATTTTGCAAACTTTACAAAAGTGTAAAAGCTCTCAAAACCTCCTCCATTTTCCCTCCTTGCCGTGAGCATTGGTCCCTCCCCCCCCCCCCCCCCCCCCCCCCCTCCCCTCCACACACACACACACAACTTCCATTTCTTCTTTTCATCTTCTATTTCACTTCAAGTAAGTAAACTTTTACCCCTTCCACCCTTAGATCTTTGTTATGGCTAAGTGATTCTTGGATATTCAAACCAAATGTCCCCATGATCTTTTGGTAGGGACAATGAGATATCAAGACAAGAATATCGAACCATTACAAAGTAGATCTAACATTTAAAGGAGTTTTCATGCCAAAAGCTTTATGTTTATCCATCAAAAAGTATTTTAAACAAAAGATCTTTTATAAAAATATAGTTTTTATGTTTTCAAAACTCATTTAAGCATATGAAATAATAGATCTATCATTTTACTACTCATAATCATGTAGGCATTTAAGGTTTCATTATTATTTTGTGTTTATGTGCATTAATAGTCTTTAATGCTTTTGTCTTTAGTAAATAACCTTCTTAGTATATAGATCTATGGTTAGATAAGTTAATAAAGTCAAAAAGGAAAACACTTTTCAAGAAATGAACTTGTGTAAATTCGGATGACTTTGTAAACCTAAGTTAAAAACACTTTTATCAACTTCTAAACATATCTTTTTCAAGAAAAATGAAGCCTATAGGTAATAGATAATGTTTGGTGATATAATTTCATGAGTCTAAATGAGATTTTACTAAAGAAAATGTTGGAAACAAGAAATGAAGTCCAATAGAAGTTTGAGCTAAAAGTCATGTAGACAAAATTCGTAATAATGGATGTATGGTTAGAAAACATTATTTTTCCAACTTCAAAAATGGTATTTTCTTAAATAAATGAAGTCCTTAGGGTATAGGTATAATAAATACTTAAAGTTTTAGGTATAAAATACATTTTTCCTAAAGGAATCAACTTGAAAATAGAATTTTCTAAATTCGAATTTTTGGAACCTCCCTAGTAGAAGACCCACTTAAAAGTTTATAAATGAGGATTTTATTAAGAAATAAAGGCCTTAGAATATAACTAATATAAGGTCAAAATTTCTTTAAAATAAAGTAGAGTTTTCCTAAGAAAATCCTGTAATATGTAGATGTACCAAGTGTAGTAATACTCACTTGTTAACAATAGCAAGAAGGGTTTTCTAAGAAAAAATTTATTTAAATTCTTTGAATCTAAAAAGTTATAAGAACTTAGGCTCATTAGAGTTCATATCAGGACATTTCATGATAGGGAAATCATTACCATTGCATTTAGTTTCATACTTAGGAATCTCAAGTGCATTCATGAAAACCACATTTTTGGAATCGATATACCCTTGTACAGATCTGATGCCTCAATTCCGAGGCTTAGATATTTTCAAAACTTGATTTAAAACTTCATATTAGAAAGCTCTTCCGAAGTAGATAGAAAAACGATATAAAATTTGCGAAATTCCGACTTAAAACGACTAAGTTATGGTCATTTTAAAACGGAACTTCGAAATGACGCGAATTTCGATTTCACTAAGTTTTCTTAGAGTTTTAGAATCCTAAGATGGTAGAATACTTATTAGAGTATTTCTTATATGAATAGGTGAACCCGTGATGGTGACTCTTTGCCGCCGGATTATTATTACTAGAAGAAAGGCGAACCAATGGCGAAGTGAGTTTTTCTTCCCGATTCATTTATTGTATGTGCTTGTAAAGTAGTGCACTAGAATGTAGGTCAAATAAATGGAATATGAAATGATGGGGATTAATGGGAAATTTATATGATTGATGATGATGTGAGAACTCCAATTAAGAATATCGAAACGTGTGATAAACTTTGGTTGTGTATTGACTTAGCTGGATTGTCTGAAAAATTGTTTGATCGCCTAAGTAAAATGGCTTAATCAACTACTTGGACTAATGCTAATTTGACATGTGCATATCACAAGGGAAGGAGCATTAGTATTTGTAGGTTAGTCGTGAACCATAAACGACATCGAATAATCGTAGGTTAGTCGTGAACCATAAACGACATCGAATAATCGTAGGTTAGTCGTGAACCATAAACGACACCACGAATAATCGTAGGTTAACCGTGAATCATAAACGGCATATTGTTATACCGCAGTATCGTTAATCTGCTAACCCGGGATGGAGGGCGCAATTCCATCCACAATGATTTTCCGGCTAGTCATATGTATGCTGAACTCACGTGTTTGATGTAATACTTGCTTGATTAATAACTTGCTTGAATTGTTGTGACATGAATGTTATTGTGGAAGATTACACTCACTAAGCTAGTTAGCTTACGTCCCTACAGTCCATTCCTTTTTCAGCTTTCCATTGTGGCTTAGGCGATGTGACCCCTGAACAAGTACAGAAGCAGGAGTTTCCCCTAGAAGTTGGAATTTATGTTTTAGACTTCCATAGGAAACTTCTAAGACTTGGATGACTGTATAAGACCGTTAATTATTCTTTTGCAGGGGAATGCCCCTTAGATTATGTAATATTTATTTATGTTTCATGACCTATATCCTACTGCTAATGCATGCCAAATTAAGCTTTTATCTCCATTTGGACTTGTACTCTATTGTGTGTAAAGGTACGCCTTATATCTATATAAGACTCTCGAAAGACTAAGGCGGTAATTCGGGAATCTTATATGGTATGGGTGGACTGTTACATTTAGGGTATCCTATGGGGCGTGACAGTTTAAATTGGTATCAGAGCACTAGGTTATTAAGCATGATAATAGAGTTTAAAACCGAACCTAGAATTAAGTAACTAGGATAAAATTGAAGTTAAAGCTAGGCTAAGTAATAGTTTTCTTGTTGTAGGTTTCTTTGGGTGAAACCCGTGAAAGAGCTAGAAACTTCACAAAAAGCCTGAATGAGACTATGGTGGAATATCGGCTAAGATTAAGGGTGTTATGCGAAGACTTTGCATTAGTGCAACGACCTAGAACTATAAAAGAGATGTATAAATTGTGGAAAGAAGGTCTAAGGTATGCAAGATGGATATCAGTTATAGATCAACTAAGATATGATCCGATTAGAAGAAGGAGATGGACTATAATGGAGACTATCTATACTTTGGAAAGAGTAATGGTGGAATATGCTGGCGAACCAATGCTAAGAGAAGCTACATTTATCTTAAAGAATGAAGGAAGCCCCACCCACCCAGATTTTAGGATGTGGCATGGTATAGGACCTCTCTATGTGCATGCCCATGATGATCTTGATGACCATAGAGAATGGAATCTTGCGGATATCTGAAATCACATATTTTGGCAAGCTAGATACCTTGATCTTGTACCATTTTTAGGAGGAGCTCCAGCCCCACAAGTAGGAAATGGAGGAGTACATTTGATTAATGCCCCGGTTATGGAAGAAGAAGATGCAAATGAAGGAAATAATGTGGAAGTGAATAATAATATGGATGATTCTGAAGAGGAAGAGGATCCTGAGGAGGACCCGAATTGGCAGGAAGAGGAAATGCCTAGATCTCCTACCCCACCAGCCATAGCTCCAGAGCAACCCAACCCGCTACCAGAACCAGTTGTATGGGTTTTTGATGGGGACTTGGACATACCCGATAGTGGGAGGATAGAACCCGAGTTCGACCCCACCATGTGGAAGGACATATACCCGGTAGGCAAGCGTCCCCCTGAGGTTGATGCCATAGCCCCCTTGCCGGTAGTTCCAGACCTTGTGGAGAGAATAAATGAAGTTGACGATATGACGGGCAAATTCAGAGATAGATGGAACAGGATTTGGGAGGAAGCTGGAAGAGAAGTGGATAGAGAAATGGGAAATAGGAGTGAATCCAATAATAGAGTTGAGAGAGAGGAAACAAATCAAGCAGGAGATCAAGAGATGAGAGAGGAAGAAGAAGAAGAAGAACCGGAGCCCTTAGCCCGACCTGCTAGGAGAAGGAGGTTGACTGTAAGGGCCTATCTAAGTCAGTTCGTCCGAAAGGATGATGGAGGATCTTCTAGTCGAGGACGACTCCCTAGCCCCACACCAGACGACTCTGAGTGAACCATGGAGGAATAGAGTCGAGTATCCCATAGAGTCCAATAGTATTTCCTTTTATTAGTAGGCAATGCGGGATGCCAATTTGCCTTAGGATCTCTTTATGGTTTAGTGTGTCGTCTTTCCTTTCCTTGTCTTTTTCCTTTCCATGTCCTTAGATGTTGTTAGATAGACGTTACCGGCTTGTATCGGAAGATTTGATTTGCGTTGTCTAATTTTGTAAGCTTATTTGAAAACAACTCTTGTACGGCAACAAATCAATGAAGTATTATGTTGATTCCAGAAATAAGTTTCCAAACATCATACTTTTGCATTAGTAGTAGACTACATTCATTATACTTAATTGCATAAACATATTCCCATTCATATCATCGCTTGATTAGAAATCCTTGTTATTATGATTTCTTGATTTGGAATTCCTTCGATTGCTATGATTTCTTTGCTCTAAGAGCCTTTTTGTGAACGATTTGGAATTTTAATTTTCTTTGAGTCCTTTTGTAAATTCTATAGTTCTTTAAATTATTACTAAAATTTCGCAAATTCCTTAATCAAAGTTTTATAAACCGCAAAACTTTGAAGAAGAAATAAAACTTATTAAGACATTATGTAACAGTCGAAACCGGAGAAACCGAAATAGGGAGCAAGAACCACTCCCAAGCGAGGCTAGTAATGCGAACTAGCCAGATCAACCCCAAGCTAACCCACCTGAAGCTGCTCAGCTTGATCCCCAAGTAGCAATGATGAATGCAATTGGGAATTTAACAAACATGTTTGCTGCATTCATCCAAAACCAAAATCAAAACCAACCCCGAATCCCGAACCAAGTATCAAGGGATTCGGCACCTCTACCACCACCTCCACCACCCCCGCCATATAGAGAATGCAAGCGGAGATTCCCTTACCACCTGAGGAGCAATCTTATAATGCTCGCTATCCACCCCCTCCACCACAAAGAGGATACCAAAGGAGTTCCCTCCCCGATTTTATAAAGAGCAACGCTACTTTGAAGGGGCATTTGGAAAGCCCGATGAGGCAGAGGATTGGTTAGCTCAAATTGAGCGCTCCTTTGCAGCTTACGAGACTCCACCACATCTCCGATTGGAGTACGACACCTACATGTTGAGGTATAACGCACGGTATGGTGGGAATCGAAAGAAGGAGTTTGGCACCCCCATTAGCTGGGAGACCTTTCGTAGAGAGTTCCTAGAGAACTACTTCCCTGCCAGCCTCCGAGTGAGGTATAGCGCAGATTTCTTGCATGTGAGACAAAGAGGCAGAACGATTGAGCAGTACGAGACGGAATTCAATCACCTGTTGCAGTATGCTCCTGAATCATACAAAAATAGTGAGGAACTGCAAAAACAAGTATTCTTGGAAGGTCTCGATGAAGACCTAAGGGTGAAGATACAGGAATCTGGGTTGCCGACCTATCTTGAGGTAATTGAGAAGGCCCGGTTGATTGAAGGGGCCAAGAAGAGGAAGTATGTTGAATCGGACAAAAGAGTGTTCGGAAAAAGGCACTTTGACGCCTCCAGCTCAAGCTATAAAGGGAAAAGATTCAAGCCTTACCATGGATTAAGGATAACCTGGTGGAAAGTTCAACCAAACCAAGCCAACATTTCTGTTGGAAGTGCAAAGGAAGCCACTACCCAAGACAATGCCACAGCTGAAGGGCAAGTGTTCTTTTGTGGCGAGGCAGGCATCTAGTTATGCTTGCCCAAAGAAGATGGCATAACCTGCTACCTTTGCAAGGAAAAGGGCCGTAACCTCCGAGTGCCCTCAACGGAAAAGTGGGCTACCCGGCCTTATGGAAATCCGGGAAATGATAACACCCAAAGATCTGGTAGCAAGGTGGAAGTCGTGCAGCTTCGGCCATGCATGGGATGCGGCTGTATAACTTTGAAGGCCAATGGATGATCGAGGATGATGAGGAGGAAGGCATGGAGCTGGCCGCACTGGACCAAGGCGATGATGTAGATGGCGGCTTGTGACAGGTCAGTAACAAGTTCCTTTTAGATAAAGTTCTTTGTTTCTTAGCAAGTTTTAAAAAGGAAAATTTAAAACTGTGAAAGAGGAAAAGTTGAAATCTGGAAACCTTGGAATAGATAGCTGTTGAGTGATTAGGACCAAGTAGTGATAAATGTTTATGGTAACAGGACGCATAGGAGTAAATGGGAATGAAGCTTATGTGTTGTTTGATACGGGAGCAACCCACTCCTTTATCACTACCAGCTTGGCTAAGCAGCTTGGACTACCCATAGCCATGACAACCACAACCTTAAGGATTAAG
This sequence comes from Combretum micranthum, assembly GCA_024138025.1. Classification (NCBI taxonomy): domain Eukaryota; kingdom Viridiplantae; phylum Streptophyta; class Magnoliopsida; order Myrtales; family Combretaceae; genus Combretum; species Combretum micranthum. Next base: position 1,351,982 of record JAMXBD010000027.1, read on the forward strand.
ACACCCACAGGTAGTGTTGTGTCGACCCGAGAGATAATAAAGGATTGTTTGCTAGAAATCCAAGGACATATCTCAGCAAGCGATTTGATAGTCTTGGAGATGAGTAAATATGAAGTTATCCTTGGGATGAATTGGCTAAGTAAGGTTAAAGCCATTGTGGACTGTCAAAGAAAGATGATAAGTTTTGATGACCACAGGAAGGAGAGAGTAGACTTCCTTGGAGAGATCATGGTGCGAAGAGATTACGGGTTAAGCTCCTTCGCTAATGATGGAAGATGAGGAAATTGTGCCAATAGAAGATGCTGGGTTAGAGAGGAGAAAGGAGAAAAGAGACATACCCGTGGTAAATGAGTTTGAGGATGTATTTCCTGAAGTCTTACCCGGTTTACCACCAAAAGAGAGATTGATTTTGAAATCACTCTAGCCCAGGTACAGAACCGATATCAAAGGCACCATACCGGATGGCCCCGGTGGAATTAAAGGAATTAAAACCCAATTGCAGAGCTTTTGGATCAAGGATTCATAAGACCCAGCGTGTCGCCATGGGGCGCACCGGTGTTGTTTGTAAAGAAGAAGGACGGGTCTATGAGATTATGTATCGATTACGGGAGTTGAATAAAGTCACAATCAAAAATCGATACCCCCTTCCAAGAATCGATGACCTCTTTGACCAGCTTCAAGGGGCAGTGTGTTCTCGCGCATTGATTTGCGCTCGGGTTATCACCAGTTGAGAATAAAGCCGGAAGATGTGCCTAAGACAGCCTTTCGTACACGGTACGGGCACTATGAGTTCTTGGTGATGCCATTTGGGTTAACCAATGCACCGCTGCATTTATGGACCTTATGAACCGAGTTTACAAACCACTCTTGGATAAGTGTGTAATCGTGTTCATAGATGATATTTTGATCTATTCCAAAACCAGAGAACAACATGAGGAGCACCTAAGGATGGCGTTACAAACCTTAAGAGAAAATAAGTTGTACGCCAAGCTATCTAAGTGCGATTTTTGGTTGGATAGATATCTTTCCTTGGACATGTAGTGACGGGAGAAGGAATATCGTTGACCCAAAAGATTAAGCTGTAGTGGATTGGAAACAGCCCGAAACGGTAACCGAAGTGAGAAGCTTCCTAGGTTTGGCTGGTTATTACCGCAAGTTTGTAAGGATTTCTCCAAGATTGCCAAACCTCTGACTCAACTGACACAAAAGAATGAGAAATTCGAATGGACAGATAAGAGGGAGCAAAGTTTCCAAGAGTTGAAACGGCGCTTAGTGTCAGCTCCAATTTTGGTATTGCCTGACCCAAAAACCTTACACAGTGCATAGTGACGCCTCCAGGAATGGCCTCGGATGTGTACTGATGCAAGAGGGAAAAGTCATTGCCTATGCCTCCAGGCAATTAAGGCCTCATGAACAGAACTATCCAACACATGATTTGGAGTTGGCCGCTGTGGTTTTTGCCTTGAAGTTATGGAGACATTATTTGTATGGACAAAGGTGTGAAGTGTACACAGATCATAAGAGTCTCAAATACTTGTTCACACAAAAGGAGTTAAACATGAGGCAGAGACGGTGGTTGGAACTCATAAAGGACTATGACTTGGGAATCAATTACTGTCCGGGAAAGGTAAATGCTGTGGCTGATGCCTTGAGCAGAAAGAATTATGGAGAAGTAGCAGCCTAATCACAGAGCAAAAAGAGCTGATAAAGGAATTCGAAAGGTTAAGAATTGAGTTCGTAGGGCAAGATGTCGAAGTGGAGATAGCAAATTTGGTTATGGAACCCACCTTGATCGACAGGATTAAAGAAGCCCAAAGATATGATGAGGCGATAAGGAAGATCAAAGAAGAAGTGCTCAAAGGGAAGTATAGTGACTTTACCCTGGATGATGAAGAGGTGGTTAGGATGAAAGGAGATTGTGTACCGGAAGATGAAGAATTGAGAAAAGAAATCATGAGCGAAGCTCACAACTCCGGTTACACTGTGCATCCGGGAGGTACAAAAATGTATCAGACATAAAAAGCCACTATTGGTGGAATGGATTGAAGAGGGATGTGGCGGATTATGTTATGAAGTGCGCTGTGTCAGCAAGTCAAAGTGAGAACATCAACGGCCAGGAGGATTATTAAAGCCACTACCTATCCCCGAATGGAAGTGGGATCAGATTTCAATGGACTTTGTGTGTGGATTCCCGAGAACCTCCACTGGATGTGATGCAGTCTGGGTAATAGTGGATCGTTTGACGAAGTCAGCACACTTCCTACCAATTAATATGACCTATTCGTTGGACAAATTGGCTAGGATCTACATCAAGGAGATTGTGCGACTCCATGGTATTCCAGCGGGAATCATTTCAGATCGGGATCCAAGGTTTGTTTCGAAGTTCTGGACGAGCCACAAAGAGCCTAGGCACCAAGTTGCATTTCAGTACTGCCTACCATCCTCAGACAGATGGACAGTCTGAGCGAACCATTCAGACCTTAGAGGACATGTTAAGGGCTTGCATATTGGAATTCAAAGGAAGTTGGGATAATCATATACCCCTAATCGAGTTTGCCTATAACAATAGCTACCACTCAACCATTCAGATGCCACCATACGAAGCCTTATATGGACGGCGTTGTAGGTCCCCTCTGTTTTGGGATGATGTGGAAAAGCTAGCTATTGGTCCTGAATTGGTTCAGGAAGCAGCTGATAAAGTCCGGGTTATTCAACAGAAAATGAAAGAAGCTCAAGACAGACAAAAGAGTTGGGCTGATCTGAAGAGAAGAGAACTGGAATTTCAAGTAGGCGATCATGTCTATTTGAAGATAAACCCAATCAAGAGCATAAAGAGGATGCGGGCTCAAGGGAAATTAAGCCCAAGGTATATTGGACCCTTTGAATTTGGAAAGAGTGGGAGATTTGGCCTATCGGCTAGCCTTACCGCCGAACTTGTCGGGAGTTCATAATGTGTTCCACGTATCAGTGTTAAGGAAGTATGTACCTGACCCTGAGCGGATAGTGGAGTTGGAACCCATTCGGTTAAAGGAAAATCTCACCTATGAAGAGCATCCAGTAGAAATCTTGGATAAGAAAACTCAGAAGCTTCGGAATAAAGAGATCCGATATGTTAAAGTATTGTGGAGAAACCACGCTTCTGAGGAAGCAACTTGGGAAGCTGAAGAGGAAATCCGAAGGAAATACCCCAGTTGTTTGAGAATCAAGGTACGTCAGTTCAGTTTTGAGGACAAAACTCTTTTTAAGGTGGGTAGGTTGTAAACCCCGGTTTTTCAAGTAGCCAAGATAACCCTAGAACCGGAAACCAAAACCCTAAACCGGAATAGCTCAAGTCTAGAGTGAGAACTAGGAACCCTAATTCCGGCTTTTCCTCGGTTTCCAATTAAGAAACTTTTCTAAGAAAATTTAATTTTGAATATAGTTCTTGATTATATTTCAAACCAAGAAAATATCAGATTTTAAGAAAATTTCAATTCCGGGTCATCCCGAGACCCATTATAGAAAAACGTGCCCCGGAACTAGAATTTCAAAAATTTACTTATGAGTACTCATTTGAACCGAAATAAAATAAGGATTTCAAAAATATATTTTTCATAATTTTCCGGTTTATGAAAAATACAGTTATAGCCTTTTTATTCGTATTTCATTACTACCGGAAATTAAATTGTCTTGTCTACTATTCCTCACTATTCACAAGTACCACCTATACTACCTATTAGCACACTCTACAATTTCAACTCTTACCATCACTCAAATCACTCTCTTTTCTAAATACTTTTTGTCCCTTAATCTTCCATACAAAATGACAATTACACATCAAGTTAAATCAATCAAATAAAGTAAAAAATTTCAAACTTTTCCCTTCCTCCACAAGCTCAAACCGGCGTGAATGGCCCCCTCCCCAAGTCCATTTGCAATTTTTTTTATTTAATCTACTCCATTTAACCTAATTCCAAGTATATATAAGCTATATTTTCTCTCTCTTTCTTCATTCTCTCATTTTCAAACTTTACAAAGTGAAAAGCTCTCAAAACCTCCCCATTTCCCTCTTTGCCGTGAGCATTGGTCCCCCCCCCCCCCCCCCCACACACACACACACAACTTCCATTTCTTCTTTTCATCTTCTATTTCACTTCAAGTAAGTAAACTTTTACCCCTTCCACCCTTAGATCTTTGTTATGGCTAAGTGATTCTTGGATATTTCAACCAAATGTGCCCATGATCTTTTGCTAGGGACAATGTGATATCAAGACAAGAATACCGAAACAAAGTAGATCTAACATTTAAAGGAGTTTTCATGCCAAAAGCTTTATACTTATCCATCAAAAAGTATTTTAAACAAAAGATCTTTTATAAAAATATAGTTTTTATGTTTTCAAAACTCATTTAAGCATATGAAATAATAGATCTATCATTTTACTACTCATAATCATGTAGGCATTTAAGGTTTCATTATTATTTTGTGTTTATGTGCATTAATAGTCTTTAATGCTTTTGTCTTTAGTAAATAACCTTCTTAGTATATAGATCTATGGTTAGATAAGTTAATAAAGTCAAAAAGGAAAACACTTTTCAAGAAATGAACTTGTGTAAATTCGGATGACTTTGGAAACCTAGGTTAAAAACACTTTTATCAACTTCTAAACATATATTTTTCAAGAAAATGAAGCCTATAGGTAATAGATAATGTTTGGTGATATATTTCATGAGTCTAAATGAGATTTTACTAAAGAAAATGTTGGAAACAAGAATGAAGTCCAATAGAAGTTTTGAGCTAAAAGTCATGTAGACAAAATTCGTAATAATGGATGTATGGTTAGAAAACACTATTTTTCCAACTTCAAAAATGGTATTTTCTTAAATAAATGAAGTCCTTAGGGTATAGGTATAATAAATACTTAAAGTTTTAGTATAAAATACATTTTTCCTAAAGGAATCAACTTGAAAGGAATTTTCTAAATTCGGATTTTTGGAAACCCCCTAGTAGAAGACCCACTTAAAAGTTTATAAATGAGGATTTTATTAAAGAAATAAAGGCCTTAGGATATAACTAATATAAGGGTCAAAATTTCTTTAAATAAAGTAGAGTTTTCCTAAAGAAAATCCTTGTAATATGTAGGTGTGACCAAGTGTAGTAAACCACTTGTTAAACAATAGCATGAAGTGGTTTTCTAAGAAAAAGTTTATTTAAATTCTTTAATCTAAAAAGTTATAAGAACTTAGGCTCATTAGAGTTCATATCATGACATTCATGATAGGGAAAATCATTACCATTGCATTTAGTTTCATTTTGTACTTAGGAATCTCAAGTGCATTCATGAAAACCACATTTTTGGAATCGATATACCCACTGTACAGATCTGATCCTCAATTCCGAGGCTTAGATATTTTCAAAACTTGATTTAAACTTCATATTTAGAAAGCTCTTCCGAAGTAGATAGAAATCGATATAAAATTTGCGAAATTCCGACTTAAAACGACCAAGTTATGGTCATTTTAAAACGGAACTTCGAAAATGACGCGAATTTCGATTTCACTAAGTTTTCTTAGAGTTTTAAAATCCTAAGATGGTAGACTACTTATTAGAGTATTTCTTATATGAATAGGTGAACTCGTGGACGGTGACTCTTTGCCTCCGGATTATTATTACTAGAAGAAAGGCAAACCAATGGCGGAGTGAGTTTTTCTTCCCGATTTATTTATTGTATATGCTTGTAAAGTAGTGCACTAGAATGTAGGTCAAATAAATGGAATATGAATGATGGGGATTAATGGGAAATTTACATGATTGATGATGATGTGAGAACTCTAATTAAAAATATCGAAACCGGGTGATAAACTTTGGTTCTGTAGTTAGCTATGATGGATTGTCTGAAAAATTGTTTGATCGCCTAAGTAAAATGGCTTAATCAACTACTTGGACTAATGCTAATTTGACATGTGCATATCACAAGGGGAAGGAGCATTAGCATTTGTAGGTTAGTCGTGAACCATAAACGACATCGATTAATCATAGGTTAGTCGTGAACCATAAACGACATCGAATAATCGTAGGTTAGTCGTGAACCATAAACGACATCGAATAATCGTAGGTTAGTTGTGAACCATAAACGACATCGAATAATCGTAGGTTAGTCATGAACCATAAACGACATCTAATAATCGTAGGTTAACCGTGAATCATAAACGGCATATTGTTAGTACCACAGTAGTCGTTAATCTGCTAACCCGGGATGGAGGACGCAATTCCATCCACATATGATTTCCGGCTGGTCATATGTATATTGAACTCACGTGTTTGATGCATACACTTGCTTGATTAATAACTTGCTTGAATTGTTTTGACATGAATGTTATTGTGGAAGATTACACTCACTAAGCTAGTTAGCTTACGTCCCTACATTCCATTTCTTTTTCAGCTTTCCCATTTGTGGCTTAGGCGACGTGACCCAGCTGAATAGGTACAGAAGCTAGGAGTTTCCCCTAGAAGTTGGAATTTATGTTTTAGACTTCCATAGGAAACTTCTAAGACTTGGATGACTGTATAAGACCGTTAATTATTCTTTTGCAGGGGAATGCCCCTTAGATTATGTAATATTTATTTATGTTTCATGACCTATATCCTACTGCTAATGCATGCCAAATTAAGCTTTTATCTCCATTTGGACTTGTACTCTATTGTGTGTAAAGGTACGCCTTACATCTATATAAGACTCTTGAAAGACTAAGGCGGTAATTCGGGAATCTTATATGATATGTGGCGGACTGTTACGTTTAGGGTACCCTATGGGGCGTGACATATGCCGCTTACCGACGGATTGTCCCTACACCATCAGAGTGCAATACTCAGCCCAACTCCGTCGGAATGCAGCTAGATGTTATCCTAGATGAGGACTTCATCATGGAGGAGGCCCAAGCAAACGAAGGGAATGGAGAGACAAACGATAGCACGGAAGGAGATCAGAATGAAGACTCAGAGCTTGAAGAGACCTAGTCTGCATCTCTCTGGGAAGAGCCCTTTGATCCCCAGCCAAGCACCTCCCCGAAGGCTGAGCCAAGATGTACCTATGGAGACTATTGCAAGGAATAACCCAGTAATGATCTCTGACTCCGAAGAGGAGAGAAGAAGAGATAATGTTTTTTTATCCAAATAGATTCCTGAGAAGCAGATCCCAGACTCCCACAATGGCAATGGCACTGGAGGAAGAAGAAGGACCAGAGGAAACGAACGGCACGACCCATGGAGAGAGGATTTCCATGCATGATGAAGTTTGCCGTCTCAAGCGGAGATCACCTCACGATACCGAGGAAAGAGGATGACGGTTAGTCAATATCTGCGACAATTTGTCAAACGGCACAAAGGATTCACCAGCAGGAGTATGAACCCAGCACTATCCCCGTAAAGAGAAGAAGTTTGAAAGAGGAAGGAATGAAGGAAGAAAGGGAGCATAACCCGACGAGTCCAACATAGCCTTTTCTAGGCTTATCTTTGTTTTAATGCATTAATGTTTTGCTTTTTATGAACAATTATCTTTTGATGAGAATGGTTCCTACCTTCTCAAAGTTATGTAAGGATTATTAATTTCCTCTTTTTATTTTGAATGAAAGAATTTTTGTTGATTTGATGATTTTTGGATTTGATTGCCTTAAGTATTTTCTATGGAATTTCCAATATTTCCGATCTTTTCCTTGTTGCGAAAATTTAAGAAGTATAAAATTTAACAGACGTGGTAGGAGAGGTAGAAGACGCGAACGTCGCGCTTCTAATAATATACCAGCTGAACTGGAGATTCCTCCGGCAGGACAACAAGCACCAAATCCCCCACCGAATCAACAAGGAGATGTGTGGGCCGCCATCAACCAACTAGCAGGGTTAGTCAATAATTTCATGCAAAATGCACAAAATATGCCACCGCCTGCCGCAAATGCACCAGAAGCAACCGTTGAAGCACCTGCAGCCCCAGAAGCTGAGTCACAGACTGTCCCTTTACCAGCACCACCACCGCCCCGACCTTACAAAAGTTCATTGCCGGACTTCATAAAGAGCAACAGATATTTTGACGGAAGTTTTGGAAAGCCAGACGAAGCTGAAGACTGGCTAGCCCAGATTGAAAGGTCGTTCGTCGCCTACAAAGTTCCCCATCATCTACACCTGGATTATGGCACATATATGTTGCAGTTCAATGCTAGAATATGGTGGGAGTTGAAAAGCAGGGAATTATTGCCACCGGTGACCTGGGCAGCTTTTCATAGAGAGTTTTTGGACAACTATTTCCCTGGGAGCTTAAGAGTACAATATAGTGGAGATTTTCTCCATATATCCCAGCTGACTGCTTCAATATGCGCCTGAGTCCTTCAAGCATAGTGAGGAGCTGAAGAGGCAAGTATTTTTGAGTGGCCTGGATGAAGATATAAGGATGCGCCTGGAGGAGTTAGATCTGAGGACCCTCCGAGAGTTGGTAGAAAGGGCTCGTGTCATGCCCCATAGGGTATCCTAAACGTAACAGCCCACCACATGCTATAAAACACTCTTGAATTTCCATCCGAGCCTTTCGGGAGTCTTGTATAGATGTAAAGCATCCCTTTACGATAATAGAATACTCAATCAATGGAGTTAAGAAGTTTAATGTGGCATTCATTAGCCATAGATAATAAACCAAAACACATATATATACTTTACAAAATCTAAGGGGCATTCCCCCGCAAAATAATATCAAGTCCATTACAGTCATCCAGAGTCCTTTAGGTTCCAACGGAAGTCTAAACAAAAGCGAAGTAAACTTCTATGGGAAACTCCTATCTCCTGTACCTGAGCTGTGGCTTGCCTCGGCCTAAGCTAGATAAACTCGTGCTGCAACAAATAAAAGCTATGGAGGCATAAGCTAACTAGCTTAGAGAGTAAGAACTTCCATATCACAATTAATACGAATCATTCAAACAAGTGATTATTCACGCAAATGTATGCATCAGACAAATGAGTTCAACAAACATACGACCAGCCGGAATCATATGTGGATGGACTTATTGATAAGATCCCAAGGGGGTTAACAATTTTTTTCACAATCTTTTTGGTTTTTTTGATTTTAAAGGAAAACAGAAATAAATGATATGGATGATATTATTAGTCAATAGGTGCCACGACTAACAAAAATCAAACTGGTTTGTGAATGGAATCACAAATCGATATAACTCACGATTTGTAAAAACTCTCACAAATTGCTAAAGGAATATAAAAATTCAATCAGCAAGAAGAATAAAGAAAATTATAATTCTCAATATTCATACATGTATTGACAATCCTGTCAATTACAAGAGAGAACTCTCTCACATGAACTCACCAAAATAGAAATCAACTAAAACCTCCTAATTCTCATAACCAAGGCTTAATATATAGTCTTTTACATACAAAGAAATTAAAGATATGTAACTGACAAAAACAAGTAGCTGACTGTAACTGACAAAGAAATTAAAGACATATAACTGACAAAGAAATTAAAGACATTAACTGACAAAAATAAGTAACTGACAAAGAAATTAAAAATGACAATTAACTGAAAAATTGGCCTTGATGCATTCACATCATTCTCCCATTCTTGGAAAAGATTCGACCTCAAATCTTGGCATTTAATCTAGATGGAACATCATGTGGAACATGTTGAATCTCCTGAAACTTTTGAGGCGACTTCTTTCTTTTCTTGGAAGACCTACAAGGATACAAAAATAAACTCCTTTGACCTTTAGCCCGAACATTTTCATATCTCTCCTGTTGAACTTGAACCAAAGTCATTGGAAGCATTAAGAATATCTCTCCATCTTTATGACTCTTGTAGGTGTTCTTATATCCATCATAGATAACTCGCCTATCATATTGCCATGGTCTACCCAGCAATATCTGTGCACAATCCATAGAAGCTATATCACATGTTATTGTATCTTCATAATCTCCTATTGCAAAAGTAACCTGTGCCTGTTTATGAATATGTATCACATTTGGAGAACTCAACCATCGAAGGCTATATGGCCTTTGATGTGGAATCACCTGCAGATTCATTCTCTTCACAAAATCTTGTGAAATCACATTAGCACAACTACCCCCATGCACAACCAATTTACAAATCTTCTCCTGAATCATACATCTGGCCTGGAATAAATTTTCCCTTTGTGTAGGATCTTCCTTGACTTGCAAATTAGAATTAGCAAATAGGTTGGCCTCCTTAACTGCCACAGATTCAATCTCAGCTACTTGCACTATGGATGAATTAACAACATTGACAGCTTTTCCCACCTTCCTTTCAACCTGTGGTGTATCTATTACCAATACATCCACCTGTTCAACCCTCTTTCCTTGGTCAACAACATTCTTCAGATTATCTCCAACACCTTGTGCATCATGTTTTGTGGGGAAGTTTTCAGAAATAACCTCAACAGCCTTTTCATTTTTGTCAATACTCACGTTATCAACAATTACCTGTTTTAGCTCAACCCTAACCACTTTTACCTCACCAACCCTTTTAGAATGAGACTTCTCCCTCTGTGATGTCAACCACTTTTGGACCACTCTCTTGACGACACCCATATCATGAACAACCTGATCCGTACTCATGGGTCGTAAAGTTTTTCTTCCATAATTTATATGATAGACATCTCTATCAGGATCATACACAGCCTTATTTAAATGTTTCCATGGCTTGCCTAGGTGTATGTGACAATCATCCATGGGTACAACATCACACAGCACTACATCTTTAAAAGAGCCTGATGAGAAAACAACCCATGCTTGTTTCGTTACTCGAAATTTCTCATTGTAACGATACAACTTATATGGATGATCTTCAACTTTTAATCCTGATCTTGCCACCGTATATTCAGAAACCAAATTCTCACATAAATTATCAATACGTGCAAGATATCCATGATCCTCAATTTTAACCTTAATATGGAATTTATTCTCCATTGCCCCAAATTCACAAAAATTTACAACAAACACTAATCTTTCAACACAACCAAACAAATTGCGTCGAACAACAACTACGCAACTTATCAAAGCAACAATCACAACCCCCCCAAATCCAAACAAATGCCAATCAAGATGAAACGACGACTTACCGGAATGAAGCGCGCCGAACCAAAAGCTCTGATACCAAATGATAAGAACCCAAGGGGGTTAACAATAGAAGAGGAAGAATTTGAGGATAATGCCACCATGATAGCCAATAGAAGAGGAAGAGGTGGTAGAGGTGGTAAAGGTGTAGGAAGAGGCCGAATGCAAGAAGGTTATATTACTGGTCGAAATAGGTGGAATGAAGACTATGTAGATAGAGATTTGGGCAATATTAAATTGAAACTTCCTATATTTCAAGGCAAGTCCGATCCAGAAGCTTATTTGCAATGGGAGAAAAGAGTTGATCTGATCTTTGATTGTCACCAGTATAGTGAAGAGAAAAAGGTGAAGTTGGTTGTAACTCAGTTTCAGGATTATGCTATTTCTTGGTGGGATCAATTGGTGACTAGCAGGAGGAGGAATCTGGAGTATCCTATTGACAATTGGTCCGATTTGAAGGCCGTCATGAGAAAGAGATTTGTCCCCAAATATTTTCAAAGGGAATTGATTCAAGGTTACAATTGTTGAAGCAAGGTAGTAGGAGTGTGGAGGACTACTATAAGGAGATGGAGATGATTTTGACTAGGGCTGATTTAGTAGAAGATGAGGAGACCACCATGGCACGTTTCTTGGGCAGTTTGAACAAAGAGATTGCCGACAAAGTGGATTTGCTACATTATGAAGAATTGGAGGAAATAGTACATCTTGCTATTAAAATTGAGAAGCAACTCCAAGGCAAAGGTTCAACCAGGTATGTTTCCAAATCTTCTTCCAGTTATAATAATTCTTGGAAAGGATATGGAAAATCTGAATATAAAAGTGGAACTAAGCCTACAATGGATGTAGCAAAAGGTAAGCCTAGTGGGGATTCATCTGAGAAGCCCAAAACCATTGATCAGAAGGGAAGGAATAGAGATATCAAATGTTGGAAGTGTCAGGGTGTTGGACACATTAGTAGGGAATGTCCTAATAGGAGGACTATGGTGGTTAGAAATGGTGAAGTTGTCACTGATGATGAGGGAGATGATGGTGACAATGGAGATGACAACATGCCCGAATTGGAAGATTGTAGTGATGAGGGAAGTGTTGAGGAGCCAGTGACGGGTGATATTTTTGTTACCAGGCGTGCACTTAACACACAGCTGAAGGAGGAATGTCATGAGGAGCAGCGAGAGAATTTATTCCATACTCGATGCCATGTGCAAGGGAGGACATGCAACATGATTGTTGATGGAGGTAGTTGTACAAATGTGGTGAGTACACTTCTAATTACTCGATTAGGATTGCCTTCAGTTTCACATCCTAGACCATACAAGCTTCAGTGGCTCAGCGACTGTGGCGAGGTGAAGGTAAATAGGCAAGCTTTAATTTCTTTTTCCATTGGTAAATATCATGATGAAGTGTTATGTGATGTTGTTCCTATGCATGCTGGAGATATCTTATTAGGTAGACCTTGGCAATTTAATAGGAAAACAATGCATGATGGTTACTTAAATAGGTATACTTTTACCAAAGATGGAAGAAAAACCACTTTGTCACCACTATCCTCTAAAGAAGTGTTTGAAGATCAATATAAATTGGAGAGGATAAGAGAGGGGGCCGAAAGAAAAGAGCGTGAAGAGAGAAAAAGCATTCTTGAGGGAGAGAAAAATAAGAGTGCAAACAAAAAGAGCGTTGAAGGTGAGTTGAAAGAAAGAAAAGAGAGGAGTGAAAAGCAAAATAAAGAATGGCCTAGAGAGCAAAAGAAAAAGAGTGTGAGTTTGATTGCTAGGACAAGTGAGGTTAGGCATGCATTGAAAGCCAATAGGCCTATATTTGTACTTTTGTACAAAGGGGTTTGTTTGGCCACTAATGATATTAACCCATCTTTGCCTAGTGTGTTTTCTGATTTGTTGCAGGAATTTGAAGATGTGTTTCCAGAAGAGATGCCTAGTGGACTTCCACCAGTGAGGGGCATAGAGCATAAGATTGACTTCATTCCTGGAGCTGCCATACTAACCGACTTGCCTATAGGACTAATCCTAGTGAGGCAAAGGAGATTCAAAAGCAGGTTGAGGAGTTGCTGGAGAAGGGGTATGTGAGGGAGAGCTTAAGTCCTTGTTCGGTTCCTGTAATCTTAGTACCTAAGAAGGACGAGACTTGGAGAATGTGTATAGACTGCAAGGCCATCAATAAAATCACTGTAAAGTATCGTCATCCTATTCCTAGGTTAGATGATATGTTAGATGAATTGTATGGTTCGTGTTTATTTACAAAAATTGATTTAAAATCCGGTTACTATCAAATATGCATGCAAGTAGGAGATGAATGGAATTACTTATAATGCATGAAAAGGAGTTTAAAAGCATGAACATATATGTTTATGCAAGATCTCTACTTTTATATGCATGAACATAATAATATCTCAACAAAAACTCATCAAACACAAGATCTACTCTTGTGATGGCTTAATATTCATGTATTAGCATTTTCTTATCCCTAGCAAATGCTCATGGGGATTTAGGGTGAAAATACATATGAATAATCTTGTCATTACAAGATTAAATGATGGAGAAGCTTAAGATTCATCACCTAAAGTTGGATTAAATGAAGAGATGAAGAAGAAAGAAGCTTGTTGTGTGTGTGTGTGATGGGGTGGTGGTCACGGCGACAAGAGAGAAAATGGAGAGGATTTTGTAAGCTTTGAACAAATGAAATGAGAATGGAAAAGAGAGAAAATCAAAAGACTATTTATATTAAGTGAATTAGGGTTTGTTTTGTTTATAAAAAATGAGATAAATAAAACAAATTAGAGGCAATTGGGAGAGGTCATGTGCCAGCCATGCTAAGAGAAAGAGAGAGGGAGAGTTGAATTTGTTTGAATTTGTAATTTATGTAATAAAATGTATTAAATGTGATAATTTGTTTAAGAGACAAACATTCCTTGGAAAAGAAAATATAATGAGTATTTATAAAGATGTAAGACTAGGGTATGGGTTGTGTGTGTAGGTTGTACTTGTGAATAGTAATAAACAGTAGACAAGACATTTACTTTACCGGTAGTAAAGAAAATATGAGAAAAATGCTATAACTGTAATTTTGATAACCCAAAAAATTATAAAACTTATATTTTTGAAATCCTTATAAAATTTCGGTTCTAAAGAATATTCTGGAATATTTTTATGAGTTTCTAGTTTCGAGGCTCGTTTTTCCATAATAGAGCTCAAGAAGGCCCAGAATGGAAAAATTTTCGAAATCAAAACTTTCTATGATTTGAAATATACTTTAAAACAATATTCCACATTAGTTTATTTTATAAAAGTTCTTTTGATATGAAACTGAAGGAAAGCCGGATCTAGGGTTTTTAGGTTTCCCTCACAAGGCTTGAACTAATCCGATTTAGGATTTTGTTTTCCGGTTTCCGAAGTTTACTTGATTACTAAGAAAACCGGGGTTTACAAATTGTCTTAGAAGTAAAATTTTGTAAACAATCTTTATGAAATAATAAATTTTATGAAAAATCATCCTTTGACTTGTGATTAAATTTGTCATTTTGTAAACATGTGACTTAACAACAAAAATCATAGTTCAATATATATATATATATATATATTTTGAAATCTCAAAGGTCTTATATTTGTTCAAAAAATTTATTTGACAATTTATTTTATAAGATATGGTTTTACTTATTTGTGACGTAAAACTTTAAGTGTATTCCTTCTTGAAATTTTCTTAAGTTTGGTTCGTAAATAAAATTTTGAATTCTTAGATTATGAAACTTTAATTAAAGAAAATCATGATCTTATATTTATTTTGAGTCTATGAATATTTCATTTTCATATTAAACTTCTTTTAACTAATTATTTTCCAAAATGTGAATCTTTATGTGGTTGTGAAGAGAAATCATGCTAAGTTATATCATATTTAAAATGTTTTAAATTTTAGCATATGAGAAAAATTAAGTGAATGGTTTGTTTTAAATTTTTATTCTCATACTAACTCTTTCTCAATTAATAATTTTTCAACACAAGAGGGTTATGTGAAGAAAACTAAAATTTTTAGTTTATTACAAGTGGGTGTCTAATAATTATAACCATTAAAAAATGAATTTACTTCTCAAAACTTGATTTTTTAAGTTGTGTACCAATTTTATTTCTAAATAGATTTTAACTAGTGAGTTGATTTTTAAATTTGTTTTAGAAAATTTGTTTCATTCATAGTGTTTATCAAAATATTGGCATATGTTTTATAAATAAGTTTTTAAGAAAAACCTACATAACAAAAGATTATCAGCATTACAAAATTTATTATGCAAACTACAGGTATATTAAACCCAAAACCCAGCAAGATTACGCAGAACAATGCTTTCAGGAACACTAAATCAGATCTGAAGCGGATCTTGACCCAAAGTTGTATTTCAAACTTGAACTGAAGATATAATAAAATGGAAACCTTTACCTTAAGTTGTATTTCAAACCCGAACAAAGGTATAGAATTGAAATGAACACCACAAGATTAAATCTTGATAAGTTCACAAGTTCGCAATGGAACCCAAAGAGAAAAACTCTCTGAAAATAATATTCATTCAAAAGTTCATTGTCCATACAAAAACCAAAACCAAATATATATAACAAACAAAGGAAACTGAAAAGTTTTCAAAAATTAAACTGAAAAGCCATAAATACTGAAACTGAAAAGTCTTAAATAATAAAACCGAAAAGTCTTAAATAATGAAATTGAAAAGTCTCAAATAATTCTCGCGCATAACATACGCTTGCAACAAACGTTGGCGCTGTTGCGATGGAACATCGGTGACGTAGGGCCAGCGTTGGTCTCCTACAAGCATAATTCCAATTCTGATTTTGTTGGAGAATCTCCAAAGGCTTGTATAATATTTACAATGTCCAGATCATCCAGATCATTATCCAATGGTAGATCCGTGATGAAATTTCCATGCAAAGGCTGTTTCCTCCATGTTTCTTCAATGAATGCTCCTAACGCGTCCCTCATCTTCTTGGCTTTAGATTAATTTTCTAGGCTCCTCAAGACTTAGATTATAGACAAATTTCCTTTGTTTTGACTTAATTTAGGACAAGTCTAAGACTAGAAATTGATAAGTCTTATTTGTATGAAATAAATAAATAAGCAAGGAAACAAAAGCATAAAAAATGTTAGTTAGTGAGCTTTAGACTCTAAAAATACATATACGTACTTATACATAATAATACATAGAAAGTTATGTTAGAACATGAACATAACATAACATAAATTTAACATATATTAAAACAAGGAATGAACATGATGTTGTTTCCATGATTTCATTCCCTAGCATAAACTCATGGGGATGTGTTGATATCAAAACATACATGATGTTCATGTTATGTTTTCATGAACTAAAGCGATGGTTTAAGTGTTTTATCTAAATTTAGTAGATGGAAGATGGAGGATGGATGGGGAGAAAACTTAAGAAAATTAGAAAGAAAGTGAGGGAGAGAGAGGTCACAGTTTGAAGGGAGAAGAGAGAAGATTTGTGAAGAAATTTTGCAAGAGTTTTGTTATGTGTTTGAGTAAATGTGTAAAGAATAAAGGAGGGATGTGGTATTTATAGAGTTTTAGAATGGAAATTTGTGTGAAAAAGAATTAAAATTAGATAGGTATAGAAAGGGGGCATCGGTTCCATGAGTGAGGGGAGAGAAGAGATGATTAAAAATGAATTCTTATAATGAAAAGTAAGTAAAGTATAGGAGAAGTTTAATAAAAAGTAATATTGGTAATGTAAATGTAAGAGATAAGTGTGTAGATTGTAAGAGATAAGTTGTAAAAAAAAGTAGAGATATATAAATAGTAGTAAATAGTAAATTGAATAGTAGATTAGACAAATAAAATACCAATGGTAAGAAAAATACGTATAAACGGGCTATATCTGATAATTTTAGAAGCTGAAAAATTTTATAATTAATTTTTTATGATTCCTCATCTTATTACGAGTCTAAATATATCATCGAAATATTTCATCGTTTTATGTGTTGGGACCCAGATTCCAAAAACTCATCCCATTTGGGTTCGAAAAGAGCAAATTTTTGGCGAATCTAATCTTTTTTAGGTTATGAGACATTATTTCGAACTATAATCTAAGGTTATCTCATTTGTACTGTTTTAGGGTTTCTATTGTAGGGATGCAACCGGCCGGGTCGTTATAGGGTACCCGATCCACCCGACCCGCTAAAAACCCTATAGGATCTCGGGACGGGTTTTGGGACCAATAGAGAAAACCCTATATGGTTTCGGGTCGGGTTCGGGTAAATAATATGGACTCGATAAAAACCCGACCCGAGAAATAAAAAAAAAAAAACATAACACACAGAGCTGACTCAGCCGAGCAGCAGAAGACGCTCACGGCTCACACAGGACAAGACATTATGAATTTCAAATTTGGAATTTTTGAGTAGTGAGCTCCAGGCCTCCAGCTGTATGACACTCACAAGTCACACTCTCCGCACTCCACAAGACAGCCCCTCCCATGCTACCACCAAATCACTGCCATCTCCAATTTTAGAACCGAACCCTCAACTAAACTCACAATCACCACTCCAACAACCATCCGCCGAACACCAAAACCCAACCACCACAACCACTGCTGTCACTTGAACTCATAAACCCACTCCGATACCCGATACCAAGAACCAAAACCGAGTTTCAATAACTCAACTCAGTCAGCACCTCCACCTACCAACCAGTCACCAGCGGCCAACACCACCTTCTCAACGGAACCAGAGAGACCTTTTTTTGTGCCTCTGTTTTTACAAGGCCAGATCTACGTAGATTGACCACCAAACCCCTTAGCCGCGCCATCAAACCCACATCTAGGACCCCTGCCTGTTGTTCGACCACAACCACACACGCACTGCTGCCATAGCACACTACACAGAACACACGCATACTACACACTACACTACTAGACAAAGCACAACAGGACGCAGGACAGGACCTTCCTCCTTCTCCTTCCTTCCTCCAGTCCTCCACGGCTCCACCCAAATTTACAACCCTAGCGGCCTAGCCGCACCTGTAATCTGTCTCTTTCTCTGTCCCCCCCCCCCCCCCCCCCCCCCCCTCTCTCCTCTCTCTCTCCTCTCTCTCTCCTCTCTCTCTCTCTCTCTCACACACACACACACACACACACACATCTTGATGGATCGTCTTCTTCTGTTGTTCTTGTAGGACAGGGGCAGTCGGGTAGACGAGTGACGAGAGTCACGAGACGGCATCGGAGACAACACCGACGGACCACGGGACGAGCACGAGGTTACCAATGGATGACAACACCGACATCATCCCCCACCATAGGTCCAATAATTGCTGCATTCCACATTTGAATGGGCTATTTTAGTAGTTTGGGATTTTCATTTTTTCTTGTTATTGGTTTATTTTGTTTCTATTGATCTGTTCGGATTTTTGGAATACAAGCTCGACAGCTTAAAACAACTCATCTTTGCTAATTCATGTCCCTGGAAAGATACTATCCCATAATGTTAATGCTAAGACATTTAAGATCCTTTACGAGATACCTGATCACTCAGCTCAGGGTCATGGATCGTTGCAGTATGGTTGCTTGATGCTTATGAATTCGTCCACACATTGGCTTCCGTTTGATGTAAATGCAGTATTCGTGTATATATATATATATATATATATATTAAGTTACTGAATGTATCCTCTGATGGAAAATCAAAGTTGTGTGGCTTGCTTTTTATCTGATGCCATCTTCTATCTGTTGTTTTATCCTTCGTTGGTGAATGTTGATTCCTCTTGATGTTGTTACAAGATACTTAAAATGAACGAATCCAATTTGAGATAAAGAGATTTGTTGTATGGCTTCAACGCTTGCGAAATCATCAAGGTTAGGAGGAATTATGTCCATACGTTTTTCATTTTCCATTGATTTCTATTCTCTGGATCTTCACCGAGTCTTATGTTGAAGTACGGAATGGTTTGAATGGATGGGTTTCAGTTTCGGATTTTTGGGACAGGTCGCTCCTAGATGGTTGAGAGGGAAAAGGAAAGTCAATATTCCTAAAGAAAGAAGTTGTCCATAGTGTCAAACGATAATGCTATAGTATTTGAAATAAGAATCTAAGTTTTAAGTGTTTCTTTATAATGAAACTTTGTTCTTGCTAATCATTTTATGACAACCAGTATCAATTACAGAGTTGATTGTAATTATAGGTATGATCCTCATTAAATGTTTCTCAATCAATCAATTATTTTGTACATTATAAGTATGGTATTTATTAACCTAAGCAATCTGGTTTGTGTTATAAATTCTACATTTACCATGTATGATTGAGATTGTGTATGGTTTTGCATTTTATGTAATGTAGAGAACATGGATGCAGTTGAAGTTGAGGTGAACATTGAAGGGAATGATAATGATGTTGAGAAAATTCCATCTCCATTAGAAACTGAGGATGTGGGTTCTGCAAGACCAACAAATACATCTGGTTCTCAAGTAGCAAGTACTGCTGATGAGAGTAATAACCCCAACAAACGTAAGTTAACTTCTATTGTATGGAATGAGATGGTGAAGAAAACTGTTAATGGGGATGATGTTGCTGAGTGTAGACACTGTAAGAAACAATTGAAAGCAAATAGTACAAATGGAACAAAGCATTTGCATAATCATTTAAAAAGGTGTCTACAGAAGACCAAGCAAAAAGACATAAAGCAATGTCTTTTATCGATTGAGAGGAAATCTGTTGATGGTGGAAGTGGTTGTACATTAGGAAATTGGACATTTAATCAAGAAGCTGCAAGGAGAAAACTTGCAATGGCAATTATTGCTCATGAATATCCAATCTCAATAGTGGAGCACGAGTACTTTAGGGAGTTTATTCATTGCATTCAACCACTTTTTCATAATGTTAGCCGCACCACCATGAGGAAAGAGATAATTGACATCTATCACACAGAGAAGGAAAAGTTAAGACTCCTATTGAAGGGGCTTAATTCTCGAGTGGCAATAACAACAGACATGTGGACATCAAATCAAAAAAGAGGATACATGACCATCACAGCACATTTTATTGATAGCAATTGGATTCTTCAGAGTCGACTATTGGAGTAAGTTTTTTTACTATATATCTTTTATCTTTACATCATTGAAATTAACTTTCCCTTTAATTATATTTACATTTTTTTTTTCAGTTTTGTGTATGTTCCAGCTCCACATACAAGTGAAGCTCTTGGTGATTACTTATTCAATGCATTAATGAAATGGGGCTTGGATAGAAAATTGTCTACAATCACTGTAGACAATTGTTCAACAAACGATGCAATGATCACAGCTTTACTTATGAAGCTGCGAAAGGATGATCTGATTCTTCGTGGACAGGTACTCTATATGCGTTGTTGTGCTCATATCTTAAATTTGATTGTGAAAGAGGGTGTCAATGTGATTGAAAAATCAATAGAAAGAATCCGTGATAGTGTTGTATTTTGGTCAGCGACACCATCACGAGTGGAGAAATTTAGAGAGGCATGTAAACAGATATGTGGCATATTGTAGAATGCTTTACTTAGATTGTAAAACACGATGGAATTTTACATATGAAATGCTTGTTACTGCCCTTGCATATAAGGATGTTTTTTATAGAGCTCAGCTTTTGGATAAACATTACAAGTCACTTCCAACTGATGAAGATTGGGATTTAGCCGAAGAAATTTGTAAGAAGTTGGAATTTTTTATGAAGTGACCACTCTTTTATCTGGTAGAAATATCCAACTACAAATTATTACTTTGAAAAAGTGTTTGAAATTAGGGAAGCCTTGATTGATTGGAAAGACTCTTGTGATTTGAATATAAGCACAATGGCTACAAAGATGTTTGACAAGTTTGAGAAATATTGCGGTGATGTGCATATTATCATGGCTGTTTGTACTGTTTTGGATCCACGTTTCAAGTTGAAAGCTGTTGACTTTGTATTTCCAATTGTTTATGGTGAGAGGGCTTCTGTGGAGAGGGAAATTGTTAGGAAGACTTGTTATGATCTACTTCAGGAATATCAACTAAAGGCTAGCTCTCGTCCAAATAAGAATACAAGCAATTCTTCTTTAATGGCTTCACCAACTGGTGACGTAGCTCTCAATGAATGTATCAAAAAGGCAAAGTTAGTGCAATACATGACCACTGTTACTTTTGATGGCCAAGTAAAATCAGAGTTGGACCATTACCTAGAAGAGCCTGTATTGCCATGGAATTGGGTACTGATTTTGATATCCTTGGATGGTGGAAATTGAATGGAAGCAAGTATCCTACACTACAATCATTAACTAGAGATCTATTAGCTATTCCTGTCTCTACAGTTGCATCTGAATCCGCATTTAGTACAAGTGGATGTGTAATTACCACACATAGAAGCCAACTGAATGCAGACATAATAGAGGCATTGATGTGTAGCCAGAGTTGGTTATCACGTGGAAAAACAAGTAAGAAATTTCATTATATAATATTTATTAATGAAAAAGTTTTTTATTTCCTATATCTTCCATTGCATTTTATACAATCTTTCTCAATTTTTCTTGTAGGTTTTGACATCACTGAGTTAGAGAATGAGATGAAAAATTTAAATATTGAAGATTAAGATCAAGTAAGTAAATATTATGTGGTGTATAAAGTTATTTCTCCTTTTTATATTATTTTGTATTAATTGAATAACATATAAGATAATTTTATTTTGGTTATTACTTTACTAGGTGACCTATGGTTTGAGATGGTGGCATCCTTGATGATTTTCTGCTATCTGTATTTTGGTGAAGGAAGTCTTAGCTATTGTGAAGGAAGGCAACAATGAAAGCTTTAGCTATTGATTGCAAGTTTTTTTTTCTTTTCTTCTATGGAAACATTTGTGAAAGACTAAAATTGTAATGTTAGTGTGTGCTTTTGTTTGTTGGGGAGTGGGGACTTTAAGTCAACTAACTCATCTTTTTTTTTTTTCCTTTGAACTAAGTTTGGATGTGCTAT
This sequence comes from Combretum micranthum, assembly GCA_024138025.1. NCBI lineage: Eukaryota > Viridiplantae > Streptophyta > Magnoliopsida > Myrtales > Combretaceae > Combretum > Combretum micranthum. Next base: position 1,374,079 of record JAMXBD010000027.1, read on the forward strand.
TTGGACATGAATCATGGTTGATATTTTTGTTCCTTATGTAGATGTGATATGATAGAATTATCTTAGACATCAACTTTGCTTTTATTGATGCTTCTAATGACCATGATTAATGATTTTCAATATTCCAACATATACCATTAGGGACAACTTTGACATAAACACTCTCTTGTAAGAGATTGAACAAATTGTTAATAATGATAATTAATGTTTACTACAATTTGAACCATGTTTATTTCATCTATCATTGATTTTCACAACAATAAACAAATTTTTATTTGGACACAATAACAAAAAAAATTATTTTCAATGAAAAAAAAAGAAGATATAATTGGGTCGGATTGGGTCATTATCGGGTTTGTGATTGTCGTATCGGGTCTGGTTCTGGGATCATGTCAAAAAACCCTATAGGGTTTTTTTTCGGGTCTGGGATCCCTTTATATAATCGGGGCGGGTTCGGGTTTTGTATGACCCGTCCCAAACCCGCCCCGGTTGCATCCTATTCTATTATGGTCTTATCGAATCTAAATCCTCTAGATCTTAATAGGGACTTAGGTTGGCTTTTAAGGTTTTGAATTCAATTCCGGCTTTAAAATTTACTCGTAAAATCTCAAACTCTATGGTTATACTATATTTTCGGTTCAAAAATTAAGTTTACTTTTTTTTATGATTTATTTAATATTTTACAATCTTGGGATTTTTTAATCAAGTCTAGGGCTTCTAGCATTATATGTTGACTTGGTTTAACTTTTAGTATTATTTTAAATTTTTGTTGAATATAAGATTCACTGAAGGATCTAAGGTTTTATAATTTTTTCATTACATATTATTTGGACATACAGTCTCAATTTTCTTGGTAGATATTAGCATAAGGATTTTGAGTTGAACGATTATTGGATTTTCATTTTGTTTTTGAAGGTGCTATTTTCTTAAGGTTATGAAATTTCACGTTTGATCTTGTTTAGGGTTTCTAGAGTTTGCTTTTGACTTGGGTCAGTTTTAGGGTTTAGGTTTCGGTATCAGCTCTAGGATTATTTTTTAAAAGTACCGAAAAATTGAAGGGTTTACATAAATCTACGTCTCAACTAAGTGTAAGATAATGAACTAAAAGTGAGTTAAATACTAAAATTTAAAAAAGTATACATTAAGAAAGATAGTGAATCATTATTATTTCTTTTTAGAGGATAAACGGATTAGTCCTTGAATTCTGTAGAAGATTATTACAACTGAGCTCAGATGACAAGTGTGTAACATTGATCTCATCACCTTGTTTGTGCTTGTAATGTAGTTGTAGATATGTTAATATAAACATAACATATGTGGGAATTGGGTATTCGTCTTCCGTTTGGTGATTGCTTTGGTTGATAACTCATTAAAATAAAAGTGATCACACATTGCTTGTAATGATTAAGTTACCATTGTTGATAAATACTTACTAATCGAATGGTTGCATTAATAAATGGACTTAATACTATTTGGCTATTTAATTAAACAATCATGCATTGCACGATAATAAAATTTGCATCAACATGGTAGCAAGACTACCCCTAATATTAGCCCTATAGGAACTAAGTAGGCACTAAAGATGTTGCCTTATGAGATTACCCTTAGCTAATACTTAATGGAGTTTCTAAGGTGAAGTTGAGATTATGTTTCTTATATGTATATATAAATAATAAATGAGTTTGAAAAGGATTTTTCCTTCCTTAGTTTTTTGTTCCTCTTAGGCGTGAATTACTTGAGTTGGTCCTTCAATCCCTAAGAGAGGCGTAAATCTCCATTGGTTTGGATTCTGGTCATCAAAACTGTGCATGTTTCATATGGTTTAGTGTTGCACTATATATGTTTGTTAATCATACTTGCTTGATAAGTGTTTGATGTAAACCCCGAGAATTCTAAGGAAATAGGCTAGTAACAATTAAGATAGATATTGGAGTTCGTTTACCCTGTTAGGCCTTAGTTAGAAATTTTAGAGTATTATAAACCTATTTATGATCTAAAAACCTTAGATCGGAAATTTTTAGATATTAAAGAACTATAGCTAAATTTTATCATCCGAGTTTAGATTCTAGAATACAAGTGCAAATAAAATTTTATTTCAAGAACATTAGAAAGCCAATGACTTGTAGTATATATGTAATCCCTTGAATTTTAGATAACTTGAATATGATACTTAATAAATTGTAACATAGAATCTTGGAGAACTTTGAGAAAAAGTCATAAAAACCACTCCCGATTTTTCACGATTTAATAACATTAAAGTATTAAAAAAAAATTCTGTTGTAATTAGAAATATTTGAATCCTTATAGATAAAGTTTTGAGACACAAAATGTAACTTCCATAATCATAACTGATTAATAATCAAGATAAATAAATTTCTAGGTAATAAAAGACAATATTTCGCAACATAAGCCAAAAATTCTACAAGTGATTATAAATAGCCTTAGATTACACATGTAAGAAGAAACAATTGATTTTAAAATCCTATTGGTTAGAGAATAATAATTTAGAAAAAGATCACTAAAGTTCAAAAATATATGATAGGATTAAAAGGAAATCAATATTTATAAATCTAGACCTTAGATAAAGATATATATGTGCATATACAAGATATATACTAAAGAAATATTTTCCAAAAGAATGTAACAATAATAGTATGATTAACACATAAATATGATAGTAAATTAGAATCCTAAATATATGATAGATATTGGATTTAAGATCCGATTAGACCTTAGTTAGAAACTTTATAGTATTGTGAACCTATTTATGATCTAAAAAACCTTAAGAATCTAAATAAATAAATGCATTAAAAAGACACCAAAGATAGATTTTGTAATCTAAGTTAAGAACCAAGAATAAATTATATACGTATAAATAAATAAATGGCTTTAAATTTTAAATGCATTAAAAGGCTAATAATTCATGGTATGTGTATAATAAAAATAACCTATTAAAGATAAAACATTAGGGATATGAATACCCAACGAAGAGCTATAAACAGACCTACAATTAATTATTTAGACTTCAAATAAAAATGTAGACCACACCATCATTTTAGTTCGAAAATTTAGAGTTTGTAGATACCAATCTTATATTTTGACCTATCGAACCCTAAAACCTTTATCGCGTAGAACAAAACTTTAGAAATACTAAATCGCATAAATTTTAAACTCAAAATTTGAAACTCAACAATATTTTAGAAATATTTTAGGACCTTAAATAAATTGTTGGAAATAAAATTCTCATATAACTAACATAAGTATACACATAGGAGATAGTTTTTGATGAAATTAGCTAGATATTTGAATTTATTAATATTTTCTCAACTGTTGTTGCAAGTCATGGTGAAAATTGGAAACACTTGGCTAGCCCAAAATTGCTTCAAGTCTCTCCACCATATGCAGCTAGCTTAAGGGAGTAATGAATGGTCCATAAAGAATACACATCACTAACAAATTACTTGGACCCAATTCCACCATGTAGCCTTGCTTAAGAAGTAGCTTGCACATGATATTAGAATTTAAACACTTAACTAGCCTAAATTTGCTACAAGTCTCTCCACCATGTAAGCTAGCTTAAGAGAGTAGAAAAGAGTATATGAGGTCAATTTTAAGACACATCAACCAATGAAAATGCACCAAATAAAAACTCTTAATTAATGCAACCTTGTTGAATTGCTTAAAGGGACTTGTAGAACCGGTAAACAAAGATTTCTCTTCCTTTATCGTAAAACAACACCAACAACATAATTTATTAAATAAAATAAATAATTAAAGCCTAGACTAGTCAAACCTTCCTACATAAGTTATCTCAACCCTTTATCCATAAGTTATTAGAAACCTTCCTCCATAAGTTGTTACAAACCTTCCTTCATAAGTTATCTTTGACTCCTATAAATAATGGACAACCAACAAAGCAAGTCCTACTCTCTCCAAAATTTCAAAAGTGACACACAAAAATTCTCCAAAAATTGCAATTCCACTTCTCTTACAACAAATTGTCCCCATTTGAGCTTCCATCACCAAAGACCCATCAACCAAGACTCCATTTTTCTTACAACTCCACTACAAGTAGTTATCAATCATTTAACAAAATAAAAAAGACAAGGGTAAGAATATATTGTAGTTAGTTATCTTTATATTTAGAATATGATAAACTTATCTCCTTATCTATATATGTAGGTTTTGGTCTATATAAGAAAGAGAATTTATCGTCTCTCCCTTTAAACCATCAAGGTAATGTCTAAACCTACTCTACAAATTTACAATCTCCTTCATGTGTAGAGATTAGGAAAATTAAAGGCATAGAATTGTCATAGAAATTCTACATGAATGGCTTCCTTCAATTATGTTAATATTAAAATGAATGAGAATAATAGGTGATAGTCATTTTTATTAAGTTAGAATATCATATCTAGTAAAGAAACTATAAAGAAAATTAAACTTAGATTTTAGAAAACCCTAGATTCTAATTTTGTTGTCACTATAAGGCTATGACTCTAAAACTTAATACATGACTTAGTTTAGTTCAAGGCAATAGTAGAATATGTCTTTAATGTTATCAAGATAATAAAACTCAACCAACATAAACCCTAAGATGTCTAAAATATATATATATATATATTAAGCATATGATGCATGAAATTATAATAAAGAAACTTGTCATTAGGTATATTAAGAGTATGATAACAAAGAAGGATTTTTGAATGAATTAGAATTAAACTCGAGAGATAAACTATAATTTGGAATACAAAACAATACTTAGATGAATTTAAAAGATCATTGAAACATGTATTGATAATTGAAATTTAGATAAGACTCTCTAAATAATAGAAATTATAACCTACATAAACAAATAGGGTTGACAAAATAAACAACAAAAGAAAATTTGTTATCACTAAAAGTATTAATGGACAATATAAATTAAAAATAATAAAACTCATTACCAATGATGAAAGCTTAATAATGACAATAGGAAACAAATATATATATATAATAATAATATAAGAAATTCTTACACCAACTATAAGAATTTATAAGAGTGGGAGGAATATAAATTAACAAGTAAATAAGTTAAGTAACTAGCATATAATACGCAAAACAAGCTTTTTAACACCTATTATACAACAAAAATAAGTTAAAATAAGTAATATAAGCCTACTTAAGATTTTACACTAAAAACATGAATTTATAATTATTAGGTCACTTTTTAGTAAGAAATAATTATCTATACGATTTTGTAAAAATATAATGTATTTCATAAACTATAAAAATGACTAATTATAGACTACTATCGGAATAGAAATAATAAAACATTATAAACATTAGAGATTAAAAAAATAATAATAATAAATAAATAAATAAATAAATAAAAAATAAGATCCTTAAAGGATATAAAAAAATTGAGTTATTAGAAAGCTTCTATAATAAATTTTAGAATTAGTAAAATCACTTAACTCACTTAAACAATTTAAAAATAAGTAATTGATGTCTAAAAATAGTAGCTACGTCTAAAATATAAAATAAAGTATATAGAAAAACAAATAAGGTTGACAAACAAAGTAAATAATAATTAAGAACCTTAGTTGTTTTTACCCACATTAGAAAAAGCAAAAATTTAAATATTCTATATCGGTGAAAATACTTCCTTGACATATAAGTACAAATAAGATCAAGAAAAGCAAAAACAAAAATAAAATTATAACATAAGTTTCATCCAAGTAATGATCAAGACACTTAAAAACGAATTTAATCACTAAAGCTTAGTAGTAGATACATAAAACAAAGCAATAGATATGAAGTAGGAATTAAAAATATAAAACTGGAATAATAGATATCATAGTATAAACATTTCGAATACATAGTCATATAAGGAAAAATATAAAAAATAAAAGAATAAACTAGAAAATGAAAGAGTATGTCCAATAAGCTTTACAATACCCATTTATTTGTTAAAATCAAAGTTAAAATAAATAAAATAGATCTAGGTTAAGATTATGCTATTGAAATTGGTATTTGAAATCATTTAAGACACTTTTCCTGAGAAAAACGAGCTTATACAAATTTTATTACTCGATCGAATAAACTAAGCCCTTATGAACCTTAAAACCCATATTTAAATGACGAAATTAGGATTAAGATGATAAAGGTTGAGTTTAGGAGACAAAAGGGCACAACCGAGATTGTTATGCAAATATTAGTATAGTAATAAATATCTTTTATCTCATTCTATAGGAGAAACAGATCAATCTTTGGAATTTCCAGTAGATTACTACGACTTAGCAAGGATACCAGGTGAGTAACTTTGACCTTATCACATTGATTGTGCTTGTAGAATAGTCGCATATGTAATAATATACTAATACTGTTATGCATATGGGGTTGGGTACATCGCATGGTGCTTGGTGTATGATTGGTTGCCAAAACACCATATTGATAGTAACAATTACATTGTATGATAATTAATGTATGAAGCATGTTAAGGTTTGTCTGTGAATTGCATGGACACTTAAGAACCTAACCTAATACTATTCGACTATCTATTGAATTGGTCATGCATTGCATAACTTGCATATACTGCATAAAAAAGTGTGACAGCCCGCTCGTATTAGTATTTCGGATCTCGGTTAATGCTTGGTTTTTCTAGATGTAGATTTCTTAGTTCTTCCAAGATTATCCTTGTTCTGTTCGGTTCCATGGGAACTACTTGGCAAAAGAAGGAACGCCGCCCATGGTATCGGCTTGAAATGACTAATACTTAATGGAGTCTCTTTGTTCCGAAAGGAAATTAAGTGAAGAAAATATATCTAATGAAGTGATAAATAAAGTAAGTACTGCTATTCCTATGGTTCTCTGTTTCTCCTGGGCGGGTGGGTCATAAGGATGTGATCCTTGACTAGGTTCCTTCAACCCTGATGTGAGGGCGTAAATCTATATCCTGTTTGGATTCCGGTTCTCCAAACTTGTAATTGAGCATATGTTTGATTGGTACATTACACTTGCTTGATAATAAACTTGTTTGTTATTGCTTGATGTGTGGTTTGGTCAGGTTATCTCACTGAGCCGTGGTTTCGCTCACCCCCCGACAGTTTTTATGCAGGAATAATACTTGCTGGAAAAGGGCTAGGAACGTGTGAAGAGAGTTTTCCATCAAACTCATTGAAGTTAGAAAGATAGATCACTATGAACTCAGAATATAATTTAGATAAACGGTACAAACATTTGAGACTTTGTATTTTATAGGTTGAAACCCAATTTTTATTATTTGGTAGGGGATACCGATTCTCGGCGATCTTGGTGAAATGAAGAAAATCGAATTCCATAGTTATGTTTCAATAATAGTATTATGTGTATTGTATGATCAATGTATGAGAAGTTAATAAATAAATAGAGTCTTGTAATCTCTGACTTGCAAGACGGTTTTCATATTGCGGGTGCACACGTAATATAACAACTTCAGAACAATCCTATTAAGCCCCTATTAGGGTCATGACAGAAGTGGTATTAGAGCTATAGGTTTGTCAGAGATAGGAGCAACCTACCAAATGGTGAGAATTGGGGTAGAACCTGGGTAGACAAATTAGGTTTATAAATTAAAAGATGTAGACATATAGACTATAATATATACTTGTATATTACATATATCATATGGACATATGTTATCCCTAAAGATGCAATTTATAGCTTCTGCATCTTTTCTTAATCTAAAAGGTAAAGTAATCTTAAACCAGAGGCCAAATCACAAGCATCTGGGTTAGTAGAATCTAGGTTAACAAAATTACAAACCCTTTTCTTTGCTAGATGAATTAGAATTGACAAGGACATTTAACAACTGTAAGTAGTATAGCATGGCACACCATTGGAAAAACTAGTTGTGTCTCTAGTCACATTATGATAAACAATAACCCCTACAGTGCCATTGGAGAAGATTGGCTATTACATTAGGAACAATGAACATTGGAAAATAGGTATGAACCAAATAGCATGGATTGTACATAGTATGCTACGTTATGTCCATCATGAGAAGAAAAGTTTTAGAAATTGAAATGTTCAAACATAAGGATGAACTTTGGAGTAGTAGTAAGTTGTTTGACATGGGGTAATAGGAGTTGTCAATTTGGTGATTGTACATATGATCTTACTTGAAGTATTGGAGTAATCACGCTTGTAACTTAAGCGGAAGACCAATGTGGATTATGGTGAAATAAGATCGAATATTGATAGAATATGAAAATGACATGGAGAATAGGCAGGCGAATTGTAATAAATTTATATACGATTTGAAGGAAAACTAGAAAAAGCTTCAATCTTTATTTTTCTATGGTTAGTTGACATACTAAGAAAGCAATTGAGAATGTCATGTTAAACACTAGGTGATATGTGGAGATATTAGTAGAAATTCACATAAAGCTAATGAAAAAGATTATGCTTTTGGAGAAACCTTATGACTAAGGATATTGAGAATCTTGATAAAAATATATGATGTTGCCCCTAGATGATTTTTGAGTGAGAATAATATTTGGAGATAATTTGAAATCATCATGATAAGGATGAGTTTGAATGGAGCTATTGAGACTAGAGATAACAATAGGTCATATTATAAGGAGTATCTTAACTTATGGCTCATTCACTAATCAACTATATTCTTTAATACAACATAGTTTTGATCATGGAATATATGGACTTAAGGTAAAAGTCCTAATAATTTGGATGATAAGGAAATTTAATGGAGTAGAAATAATCTTTAGAGATATACTATAAATCGAATACATAGACAATTAATTTGATGAACTTAAAAATAATGTAGAATGGTCATTAGTAATCTAGGTGGAAACCCCTTAAATCTAATTGAGAACTCACTTTACATAAGATTGAAAGACAAAGTATATAATAGAAGAAAATATTGATATCACCAAGCATATTGATAGGTAAAATAAAATTAGAATTCAAATAAGATTCTTTGCCATTAGTAGAAGTCTAAGAAGACTAAGAAATAAAAATGATCTTGAGAAAGTCTTACACTAACATAGAAAACTATTTGCAAACAAATAAAATTAGTAACTTGCATACTATAGGTAAAATAAGCTTTTTAACACTTAATTATACATAAAAATATAAGCTAACATAAGTAATATAAGTAGACTTAAAGATTTGGTACTAAAAACATGAATTTAGAATTAATTAGACCACTTTTAGTAGAGAGAGTGAATTCATACGAATTTTATAAAAATATAGAATATTTCATAAGTCTTTAAACAATTAAATATAAACTACCTTTAGAATTGATAGAAATGACTTCACTTAAGGAAAAACTAATATAGGACACTTAGACACTCATTAAAAATTATTTACAAAGTCAATAGGTGAATCTGAATCAAATTTAGACTTCCCGGAAGATTACTACGATTGAAAGCACCATGAGCAGGTGAGTAACTCTGACCTTTTACATTGTTTGTGTTTGTAACAGTAGTAGCACCTAAAGTTATATATGAAAATGATTATATAAAGCATATGGGGTTGGGAATTGTTCTTTCTTGAGTAATGGATAAATTGAGTGTTAAATTGTGATTATTAAAAGTGATAACAAGAATTGTGTGAAAAATTGTTAAAGCATGTTGATAATTGTCTATAAACTGTTTGGTCATTTTATAATCAATTTATAACTTACAGGCTTATAACTTAAAGGATCATACATTGAATAACTTGCACAAATATTGCATAAAGGTGTGACAGCTTGCTACGTGTTAGTATTTCGGATCTCGGTTAATGTTTGGTTTTTCTAGATGTAAATTTCCTAGTTCTTCCAAAATTATCCCTGTTCTGTTCGGTTCCACGGGAATTATTTGGCAAAAGAAGGAACGCCGCCCGTGGTATCGGCTTGAAATAACTAATACTTAATGGAGTCTCTTTGTTCCTAAAGGAAATCAAGTGAAGAAACTATAATCATAAAGAACAGAATAAAGTAAGAATTATTATTCCTATGGTTCTTTGTTTCTCCTGAGCAAGTGGGTCATAAGGTTATGATCCTTGACTAGTGTTACGAAAGAGCCAACGGTCCGAAGTTTAGATTCAAACCAACATGAAGATCAAAAGGCTACCACGGAAACTCAAAGGAATTCAAATTCAATAAGTTTTCCTCAAGGACCAATCACAAGAGCTCGAGCTAAGAAGCTTCAACAAGCCTACAATAATCACTTCCAAGGGTTATTAGAGCATGCCAAGGATGAATCACAAGATTATCAAGGCTTTGGAACAAGAAGGGAGCAAGTATACTTCAATATTTTTGAAGCAACATTCAAATAGAGCAAAGGGAAGCTGAGTTGCATGGAGCAGCAAGAATGGCCGCCGGCCATTATCCCAAGGCCGCCGGCCATGACCCCTCTGGTTGTTTTTTCTAAACTTTGCGAAATTTGTCCAGATTGCTCATGGCCGCCAGCCACATTTAGGACGTATTAATTCCTATTATGAGTTTGTTTAACTTTGTGTTGGTCCTATTTGGTTGTTTGTAAAAGACAGATTATTGTTGAATGAAAAACCAAAGCTTTTGCTTGAAATCTTTGTGTTCTTGATTTAGAATACATGATATAGGAACATTCAAAGGAGTTTTGATCGCTTTCTTTGTGGAGTGTTTCGGAGATAGGGCTGACCTTGTTCTATCTATTTAGATCAAACACTAAGACAAACCTATTTCTAATCCATCTTAGGGATTGATTACCGATAGAATTCGTGGGTTTTCGTATTACTGTGCTGGGGTTCATAATATCCAAAAGGGTTCTCACGCGTGATTGCGAAGGTTCTCGCATCATTTGGTATCAGAGCTTTGGCTCTAGATCAGGTTATATCCTTCTTTTTATCTATCTTTTGTTTTCTTTGAATTCAAATTCAAAAATCAATCAAAAAGATTACATCTTTATTTCTTTTAGATCATAAAGCTCACATCTTGATTCTTGTGAGAACAAAAAGTTTGCACCTTTATTCATATTACATCATAAAAATTTGTTCTTTGATCTTTTTGGGTGTGATCTATTCAGATCTATAGGGAAACACAAGTTAGGGTTTTGAAATCTTCAAGTCTTGTGATTTGAGTTGAAAAAAAAAATTCGAAATTGATATAAAAAAAAAGATTTTTTTGTGACACTCATATTATCTCAGATTTGATTTCTTGGAATCGTTCTAAAAGTGTGATTCAATTAAGAACGCGAAAGAAAACAAGCTTGAGAGGTGTGAGGAATACCCGAGTGATATATCTTATTCCTGAGAAAACACGAGTGGACAACTCCATCTAATAGAGTGCAAACACGAAAGGGAGCGTTTGTGAGGAATTTTTTTTTTAACGTGTGTTGATTTTTGCAGGAAATTATGTCAGGAAAGGGTATTGATGTTGGTAAGGATGATGGAGGAAGAGAAGGGGGTTTGATGCAAGATGCTAGGGCTTCGGAATATAGACGCTTGACTGAAATGTTACTGGATATGAAGGAGTCTATAGAAAATATTAATTTGAGGCTACAGGTTGTAGAGAAAAAGGAGCCGAGTTCTAGTGGAGTAAAAGGAGTTAGAATTTCCTCCCCCAGGTAGATGAAGTTGGGGATACTAATGATTATGTGGAGGAAGAATTTGAGGATAGTGCCACCATGATAGCCAATAGAAGAGGAAGAGGTGGTAGAGGTGTAGGAAGAGGCCGAATGCAGGAAGGTTATATTACTGGTCGAAATAGGTGGAATGAAGACTATGTAGATAGAGATTTGGGTAATATTAAATTGAAACTTCCTATATTTCAGGGCAAGTCCGATCCAGAAGCTTATTTGCAATGGGAGAAAAGAGTTGATCTGATCTTTGATTGTCACCAGTATAGTGAAGAGAAAAAGGTGAAGTTGGTTGTAACTCAGTTTCAGGATTATGCTATTTCTTGGTGGGATCAATTGGTGACTAGCAGGAGGAGGAATCTGGAGTATCCTATTGACAATTGGCCGATTTGAAGGCCGTCATGAGAAAGAGATTTGTTCCCAAATATTTTCAAAGGGAATTGATTCAAAGGTTACAATTGTTGAAGCAAGGTAGTAGGAGTGTGGAGGACTACTACAAGGAGATGGAGATGATTTTGACTAGGGCTGATTTAGTAGAAGATGAGGAGACCACCATGGCACGTTTCTTGGGTGGTTTGAACAAAGAGATTGCCGACAAAGTGGATTTGCTACATTATGAAGAATTGGAGGAAATAGTACATCTTGCTATTAAAATTGAGAAGCAACTCCAAGGCAAAGGTTCAACCAGGTATGTTTCCAAATCTTCTTCCAGTTATAATAATTCTTGGAAAGGATATGGAAAATCTGAATATAAAAGTGGAACTAAGCCTACAGTGGATGTAGCAAAAGGTAAGCCTAGTGGGGATTCATCTGAGAAGCCCAAAATCATTGATCAGAAGGGAAGGAATAGAGATATCAAATGTTGGAAGTGTCAGGGTGTTGGACACATTAGTAGGGAATGTCCTAATAGGAGGACTATGGTGGTTAGAAATGGTGAAGTTGTCACTGATGATGAGGGAGATGATGGTGACAATGGAGATGACAACATGCCCGAATTGGAAGATTGTAGTGATGAGGGAAGTGTTGAGGAGCCAGTGACGGGTGATATTTTTGTTACCAGGCGTGCACTTAACACACAGCTGAAGGAGGAATGTCATGAGGAGCAGCGAGAGAATTTATTCCATACTCGATGCCATGTGCAAGGGAGGGCATGCAGTGTGATTGTTGATGGAGGTAGTTGTACAAATGTGGTGAGTACACTTCTAATTACTCGATTGGGATTGCCTACAGTTTCACATCCTAGACCATACAAGCTTCAGTGGCTCAGCGACTGTGGCGAGGTGAAGGTAAATAGGCAAGCTTTAATTTCTTTTTCCATTGGTAAATATCATGATGAAGTGTTATGTGATGTTGTTCCTATGCATGCTGGAGATATCTTATTAGGTAGACCTTGGCAATTTGATAGGAAAACAATGCATGATGGTTACTTAAATAGGATATACTTTTACCAAAGATGGAAGAAAAACCACTTTGTCACCACTATCCTCTAAAGAAGTGTATGAAGATCAATGTAAATTGGAGAGGATAAGAGAGGAGGCCGAAAGAAAAGAGCGTGAAGAGAGAAAAAGCATTCTTGAGGGAGAGAAAAATAAGAGTGCAAACAAAAAGAGCGTTGAAGGTGAGTTGAGAGAAAGAAAAGAGAGGAGTGAAAAGCAAAATAAAGAACGGCCTAGAGAGCAAAAGAATAAGAGTGTGAGTTTGATTGCTAGGACAAGTGAGGTTAGGCATGCGTTGAAAGCCAGTAGGCCTATATTTGTACTTTTGTACAAAGGGGCTTGTTTGGCCACTAATGATATTAACCCATCTTTGCCTAGTGTGTTTTCTGATTTGTTGCAGGAATTTGAAGATGTGTTTCCAGAAGAGATGCCTAGTGGACTTCCACCAGTGAGGGGCATAGAGCATAAGATTGACTTCATTCCTGGAGCTGCCATACCCAACCGACCTGCCTATAGGACTAATCCTAGTGAGGCAAAGGAGATTCAAAAGCAGGTTGAGGAGTTGCTGGAGAAGGGGTATGTGAGGGAGAGCTTAAGTCCTTGTTCGGTTCCTGTAATCTTAGTACCTAAGAAGGACGGGACTTGGAGAATGTGTGTAGACTGCAGGGCCATCAATAAAATCACTGTAAAGTATCGTCATCCTATTCCTAGGTTAGATGATATGTTAGATGAATTGTATGGTTCGTGTTTGTTTACAAAAATTGATTTAAAATCCGGTTACTATCAAATACGCATGCAAGTAGGAGATGAATGGAAAACTGCATTTAAGACTAAATATGGTTTGTATGAATGGCTTGTTATGCCGTTTGGTCTTACAAATGCACCTAGTACTTTTATGCGTTTGATGAATCATGTGCTGCGTGAATACTTAGGTAAATTTGTTGTGGTTTATTTTGATGATATTTTGATTTACTCTAAGTCTTTGAATGATCATGTTGTGCATGTGAAACTGGTTTTGGCAAAACTAAGGGAGGAGAAATTATTTGCAAACCTTAAGAAGTGTAGTTTTTGCATGGATAAGGTTAATTTTCTTGGTTTTGTTGTGTCTAGTCATGGAGTGGAGGTTGATGAAGAGAAGGTTAGAGCCATTAAGGAGTGGCCTAGACCTAAGACAGCTAGTGAGGTGCGGAGTTTTCATGGACTTGCTGGATTTTATAGAAGATTCATCAAGGATTTTAGTACTATTGCTGCACCATTGAATGAGCTTGTTAAAAAGAATGTTGGATTTACTTGGGGCGATACACAAGAACATGCCTTTAATGAACTTAAAGAAAAATTGTGTAATGCACCATTGCTTGCTTTACTTGATTTTGACAAAACTTTTGAGATTGAATGTGATGCTAGTGGCATAGGAATTGGAGCTGTTTTTATGCAGGACCACAGGCCACTAATGTACTTCAGTGAAAAGTTGAGTGGAGCGGCATTGAAGTATCTAACATATGATAAGGAGTTGTATGCCTTAGTTCGAGCCTTACAAACATGCCTTTGGCCTAAGGAGTTTGTCATACATACTGATCATGAAAGCTTGAAACATCTGAAAGGTCAAGATAAGCTGAACCGGAGGCATGCCAAGTGGGTAGAATTCATTGAAACATTCCCATATGTGATCAAATGCAAGCAAGGTAAGGAAAATATTGTTGCTGATGCACTTTCCAGGAGGTATGCTTTACTTAACTCTCTTAGTACTTCTTTGCTAGGTTTTGAGTTAGTAAAAGATTTGTATCCAACAGATGTTGATTTTTCTGAATTTTTAATGCTTGTGTTGATGGGACTGGAATAAATGATTACTTTGTGTCCAATGGATTCTTGTTTAAGAAGAATAAATTGTGCATTCCAAAGGATCTATTAGGGAATTGTTGGTTAAGGAAGCACATGGAGGGGGCTTAATGGGGCATTTCGGGGTAGATAAGACCTATGATATGCTGCATGAACATTTTTCTGGCCTGGCATGAGACATGATGTGCATAAAGTTTGTCAACATTGCATTACATGTAAGGAGGCTAAGTCTAAACTACAACCACATGGATTATATACACCATTACCTGTTCCTGATGAACCTTGGACTGTGTCTATGGATTTTGTACTAGGATTGCCTAGGACTAGGAAAGGACATGATAGTATTTTTGTGGTGGTTGATAGGTTTAGTAAAATGGCTCATTTTATTCCATGTCATAAAACTGATGATGCTACATTCATTGCTGATTTGTTCTTTAGAGAGGTAGTGCGTTTGCATGGCATACCTAAAAGCATTGTTAGTGATAGGGATGTAAAATTTTTGAGTCATTTCTGGAGAGTTTTGTGGGGAAAGTTGGGGACTAAGCTCATGTTTTCAACTACCTGTCACCCACAAACGGATGGACAAACGGAGGTGGTAAATCGCACTTTGATTCAATTGTTGAGGGCAATAATAGAGAAAAACATTAGGACTTGGGAGGATTGCCTACCTTTTGTGGAGTTTGCATATAATAGGGCTATTCATAGCACTACTCATTGTTCTCCATTTGAGATTGTTTATGGTTTTAATCCACTATCTCCTATTGATTTATTGCCATTACCGCCTAACAAGTTTGTTAGTTTTGATGCTGAATCTAAGGCAGATTTTGTGAGGAAGCTACATAAACAGGTGAAGGACCGAATTGAACAACAAAATGCCAAGGTAGCTTCAAGGGTGAACAAAGGAAGGAGACCTATGATTTTTCAACCTGGAGATTAGGCTTGGGTTCATTTTCGCAAAGAGCGATTTCCAATACAACGAAAGTCTAAATTGAATCCAAGAGGAGATGGTCCATTTCAGATACTTGAACGGATCAATGATAACGCCTATAAAGTGGACTTACCTGGTGAGTATAATGTTAGTGCAACCTTTAATGTTACTGATCTTAGTCCTTTTGATGTAGGTGATGCTTTTGATTCGAGGATGAATCCTTTTGAGGAGAGGGGGAATGTTACGAAAGAGCCAACGGTCCAAAGTTTATATTCAAACCAACATGAAGATCAAAAGGCTACCACGGAAACTCAAAGGAATTCAAGTTCAATAAGTTTTCCTCAAGGACCAATCACAAGAGCTCGAGCTAAGAAGCTTCAACAAGCCTACAATAATCACTTCCAAGGGTTACTAGAGCATGCCAAGGATGAATCACAAGATTATCAAGGCTTTGGAACAAGGAGGGAGCAAGTATACTTCAATATTTTTGAAGCAACATTCAAATAGAGCAAAGGAAAGCTGAGTTGCATTGAGCAGCAAGAATGGCCGCCGGCCATGACCCCTCTGGTTGTTTTTTTTAAACTTTGCAAAATTTGTCCAGATTGCTCATGGCCGCCAGCCATCTTTGATTGGCCGTTAGCCATCATTTAGGACGTATTAATTCCTTGTTTTGACGTTTTGTTTTCCTTTGTTTGGTGATATAAACCTATTTGGTTGTTTGTAAAAGACAGATTATTGTTGAATGAAAAACCAAAGCTTTTGCTTGAAATCTTTGTGTTCTTGATTTAAAATACATGATATAGGAACATTCAAAGGAGTTTTGATCGCCTTCTTTGTGGAGTGTTTCGGAGATAGGGCTGACCTTGTTCTATCTATTTAGATCAAACACTAAGACAAACCTATTTCTAATCCATCTTAGGGATTGATTACCGACAGAATTCGTGGGTTTTCGTATTACTGTGCTGGGGGTTCATAATATCCAAAAGGGTTCTCACGCGTGATTACGAAGGTTCTCGCATCAACTAGGTTCCTTCTACCCCGATGTGAGGGTACAAATCTACATCCTGTTTGGATTCCGGTTATCTAAACTTGTAATTGTACATATGCTTGAATATTGCATTACACTTGTTTGATAAATTACTTGTTTGTTGTGCTTAATGTGTAATATGTGATGGTTATTCACTGAGCTGTAGAAATGCTCATACTCCAACAGATTTTTCAGGGTCATTCTCAAACCATGGCTAGTACCATCTCGAAGGTTAGAACGAGTAAGGAAGCCACGTTAGCAAGTTATGGAATTAATTAACGAAGATTTAGATCTCTTGTATTAGTACACTTACATCTATTTTACGTTACTAGTTGTAAGTTGATAAAACAGTTGTAATAAGTTTATGCAGACTTTATATGGAAGTTATTTTATCTGTTTTGTATATTTTATGTATGTACATCATTTCTTATCAAGCAACTAAAAAGATCATGTTTTTATGTCACATCCTTTAAGAGTAACTAGTTGTATTGTATAGAAACCAATACTACATACAATACAGTACAACTAGGGTACCCTTTTGGGGCATGACATTTGATGCATGGTTGGTCTTGTTACTCACTGAGTTGTAGATTAATTTACACCCCTATAGTTGTTGTGCAGAAGTAACTAATACTGGGAATGGGCTAGAAGTGTATGAAGAGAGTTCTTCTCCAATAAATTCCTTGAAGATAGTAAGATGGAAATACAAACTTAGAATAAGGATTAGATAAAAATGTATAGATAATTGAGACTTTGTATTATGTAAGATAACTTAGAATATGAATTAAATTGATTGTATAATAGTTTGAAACTTTGTAATATGTAGGATAAGTTTCGCAAACGGTACCTATACTTTTTCAATTATAACAGAAATGTACCTGAAGAAATTTTGTACCAAGAAAATATCTTAACTTTTTAAAAATTTTACTGAAAGTACCTAAACTTTTTGAAAGTTTCACTTAAAATACATATGAATGAAAAGTGTCCATTTCTTTGCTAACTTAGCAAGCGTACCTCGACTAAAATATTATTTTTTCTAGTCCATGTTGGCTTTTCTGTTTTTTTTTTTTTTTAATTTTCTCTCTTTCTCTTTCCTTTCTCTTCTTCTTCTTCTTCTTCCTCCTCGTCTCCCTCCTTCTTCTTCACCATATTCTTCTTCTTCTTCCTCCTCTCCCTCCCTCTTCTTCACTATCTTCTTATTCTTCTTCTTGAAATTTAAAGAAAAAAAAATTCCAAAACATATATTTTTAAAAAGTTCTCTTTTTTTTTACTTTCCCTTCTCTCTCTCTTATCTTCTTCTTCTTCTTCTTCTTCTTCTTCTTCTTCTTCTTCTTCTTCTTCTTCTTCTTCTTTAAAAAAAAAAAAAAAAAACACAATCGCAGATCTAAAAATTGAGCTTTCAAGCTCCATTAATGGCATCTTCTTCTTCTTCTTCATCATCATCATCATATGGCAATACATATTCTGCAATATCTTTCTCATGTTATTTCACCAATACAATTTTTTCAAATCCTGATATATCTGGTTACCTCCTAGATGGATTGAATAACCAAGTGATGTGCCTCTTTCAGTAACTCTTTCTTAAGTTCTTCTTGCTTTGGCACCAATAACCTTCCTTTATATCTCATGACACCTTCACTATCTATGTGAAACTCAACCACCCTACCTTCTTCCATTCTCTTCTTTACTTCATGAATACTTGGATCATCCGTTTGAGTTTCTTTGATTCTTTCTATAATGGTAGATTGAATATGCAAATTCGCCAATCTTCCACCTACTCGTTTGGCCACTATCTCTAATTCCTAATTCTAACTTTCTCATATCATCTATCAGATGACATTCAGAGGTGATCAAAGTTGCTAGGTTTTCATTCTTCTTTCTACTCAAGGCATATGCTACTATATTCGCCTTTGTAGGATGGTACTGAATATCTACATCATAGTCCTTTATTAGCTCTAGCCATCTTGTTTGCCTCATATTCAACTCTCTCTGGGTAAAGATATACTTTAAACTTTTATGGTCTGTATATATTTTGCATCTTTCTCCATACAGATTGTGTCTCCACAGTTTCAAGGCATGTACTACTGTTGTCAGTTCTATGTCTATGTGTAGGGTAATTCATTTTATAAGGTTTCAACTATCTAAAAGCATATGCTATCACCTAGCTTCCCTTTGTTAACACACAACCTAACCTTTGTATGGACACATCACTATCGATGGTATATTTTTCACTACTCACTGGCAAGGCTAGAACTGGTGCAGACATTAGCTGTTCCTTCAGCAGTTGAAAGCTGTTCTCATAGTTTTCATCCCATTTATACCCTTTTTGAGTTAGTATGGTTAAAGGACTTGCAATCTTAGAAAAACCCTCCACAAAACTTTTGTATTCCTAGAAAACTTCTAATTTTTGACACACTTTTAGAAGTTGGGTATTCTACCACTACCTTTACTTTCTCAGGATCTACTGTTATCTCATTTCCATCAATAATATGTCCCAAGAAAGATACTTATTCTAACCAGAACTCACACTTCATGAAATTAGCATATAACTTATCATCCTATAATCTGTTCAAAACTAATCTCAGATGCTCTTCATACTCTTTCTTGCTTTTAAAGTACACCAAAACATCATCTATAAAAACCACGACAAACAAATATAAATAATCTTTGAAGACTCTATTCGTAAGGTCCATAAAGACGGTTGGTGCATTTGTAAGTGTAAACCCCTAATTTTGCGTTACCTAATTTTGATAATTGACAATAATATGATATAAAATCTTGAAGCTTTGACAAAAGTCACAAAGATCACTCCTAATTTTTCGAGATTTAAAAATATTAAAATGTAAATAGTTTAATTATAGTTTAAGAAATTTGAATCATCATTAACAAAAAATTTCTTAAGTTTTCACAATCAATGAGCAATAGTAAATCAACAAAGTAATTATTAAGACTCCACTAAATTTAAAAGAACTATCAATCAATTTTGAAAAATAATTTGAAAAAAATGGTAAATATGCTTGGAAATTCTCAAATAAGAATAGCATAATAAATCACCAAGAAAAACTTTTACTTCAACAAATAAAAATAAAATATATCTCTAGATTCATCAAACACATGGAATCAAATATTTCCTGACGAGCAAAATTTCCAAAACAATCATAAACAGATATTTTCTTATGAACTTATAATTATAAATGATCGTAACCCCTTAATGAAACTAATAGCTCCACCTCCTTTGTAAGTAAAACCACTTGGAAGTCACTCAAATCATGTAAATAATTTATTAGGTACGAAAATATTCAAAATATAAAACAGGTAATTATAAAAAATACAAAAGCTCTAAAATTGATACATATAAATATTCTACATTACTAATTTAACCATATGGTTATCTTGGACACCTACTATATAATAAGTATATAACAAACTATTATTACAATTTCATAGTGGTAATGTTAATAATATCAAAAATATATTGTAACTAACAATATATCTTGTAGTAAAAATAGATAAGAATATTTTTTCATATAATGAATAATACCATAATTGATCCACGTAAGATGAAAATATTAAGACCATAATTATTATATTATTAATATTATATTAATCATGATAACTTATCAACTTGTAACAATGCCATATGATTTATAACCAATATCGTAATATTAGTAAATTGTTGTAATAAATACCATTATAATTTAACAATTATGGTAATGATAAATATGTAATCACCGTATTAATATAACATATAACACAATGAGACCCTATGGCTAGCTACCTAGGAAAGTTTACCATTATTGGTACAAACTATGTATTTGACAAATCATTTGATATTTTAAATACTTTATCAAATAATTATAATAGAAAACAAGCAAACACGCAAATCAAAAAAATAGTATGATATTAATTAAATAAATAACATAAGTTGAAATCATACTAGAAAATCAATTAGAATTTTAGTAAAATAAATAAGATGCATCGCAACCTTAAAATTCGAATCAGAATTAAAATCCTAAACCACATCAAATCAAACCAAATCTTAAGAACCTTAGATTAAAATTATAAATCTTATAACCCTATAATATCATATAAATTGAATTAAATTTGGATTCCAAAAAAAAATTCAAAACCCTAAAAACCATAAACGGGATCGGATAAAGATGCAATAACCCTACGATATCAGATGAATTAAATAAAGCCAAGAACCCTAAAAGAAAATCGTTTAGCAAGAAACATATCACTGACAAAACTATCTCAAAAGCTTAATCAGTCCAAAAACCCTATGCTAGACAATTCATCTATTTGATGTTTAATATGCAAATCATGACAATACATCCAAATAATATCTATTCATAATATAAATAATTCTCTATAATTGTAAACCCTTAAAATTTTATAGTAACCTTATATGTAAAACCTTAGGATCAAAAACGGAACTGAAATTCTAAAGTCAAATACAGTCAACCATTAACCTTAAAAGCTCTAGACTCGATTAAACAATCTCGAGAACCGTAAAATATTAAATAGACTATAAAAATAGAGTAAAACTCAAATTATAAACCGAATATATAGAATAAGTGCGAACCCCTAAATTTTATAATCTTGTGAGTAAATCTTAAAGCTGGAATTCAAACCAGAACCCTAAAATTAGCCTAGGTCAACAATAACTTTTAGAAGATCTAGATCTAGCAAGAACACACTAGGAACCCGAAAATAATAAAAATGAGTTAACCCTAAATTATAACCCAAAAAATATCATACTACCTAAAAAGATCGTATTCACTGTAATACATAAATAAATAAATTATAAAGAAGGGTAAATGTGTCATATGATATAAAATAAAAGAGTTTTATGGTCTACCTTAATATATAATTACATGCTTTATCTTTTGGTAAAAATGTTATTAAAAATAAAGAGATGTTATTAAAGATAAAAGGACGTTGTTAAAATTATAGATGAAGAGACATTATTAAAGATAAACAGTTATTCATTGTCTTCTATATAAACCAGGCTTCCTCCTTCTCCGAAATCATTCATAACCAAGAAACATTTCTAAAATCTCTCTGATTGTGATCCTAGCATCAAAGGGAATCAAGATATAAGTAAGTGAATTTTCAATTCTCTAGAGATTAAATGAATAATCTCTTTCTAAAGTAATCATTTTGTTGAAAGGATTTTGGAGAAAAGCTAAATAGCTTTAAAGATTTCCTTTTGCTTCAAGGAGATCAAGAATCAAAATGCTAGGTTAGTAAATCTTTTCTATCATTGTAGAGATATAAAAATGATTTCCTTTTTCAAATTTATTTGAATTCCATTAAAGGGAATTGATATGAACCTCAATAACCCATGATGAGACTCGCTATCGTAATTGAGATTGAACCTAAGGATCGTCTAAGAACTATGATGGAGACCACAACCCACTGCTTATAATGACGCAAGAACCTTGGTATAGTCAAAGACGCTACAATCAAAGGTGAAAATTCGATTGATAAGTTAAAGAGGGATAAACGCCACAGAAAACTCTCAATAAGTTCAAAACAAATTCACTTAAAAATTCAAAGAGAAAGATCTCTAAGATTTTCTGTATCAAAAGATGTCTTGTTATGTTATATATCATAGTGTTGGTTTCTCTTAAATAATGATTTTGATGATAACAAAAATGATTAAGTAATTACTAACAAATTTATTAAAGTGTGCAGTACTTAAATTTGATTAAAGTTGTTTTATGAAAATGTGCTTCAAGAAAGACTCAATTCAAAACGTATATCAGAAAATTTGGAAAGTTTTTTTAAGAACAAATAAACAATCAGAAGGTTACTTAGAAGGTATTTCGATGGTTTGCAAGATTTTCTTAAAACAGTCAGAAGGTACATCAGAGACTACACTTGCAAACTTATAAAAGCTGCAAAATATGAACAACAAGTTCTAGATATGATTTTTTATGATGGATTCATTATTTTGAAGATCCAGCTCCAAAGTTGAGTGTATTTTGGTAATATATTCAATTATGTTCCACTAAGTTGATTCAAATATCCATGGGGATTCAAGTTTTTGCTGGACTAAAGTTTATTTTTAGGAAATTAATATTTTTGACAACAACAAAAATCACGTAATATACAAGAAAGATTTTTCTACAGGTTATCCAAGTTTTTATTTGGAAATATAGAAGGCACGATCTAGTTATGCAAGGAATTTTTCTGATGAATATTTGTCCATACAAGAAATTTAAAAATTATAAAAGATACGATCCTATTTTCATGTGAATAGTATCATAAGTTATAATTCGTCAACAACGTCTCAAAATAAATTCAAAAATGCAAGATTAAGATTATCATATCAGCTATTGGGTACTCAACCTTATCAATTAGAGCAAAACACGAGATAACAACAACAAGATAATAACTCATTCAAATTTTACAGATGAAGAAGATCAAAACAAGCTGATCCTATTCTAAAATCACGCACAATATCAGGAACCAAGCTTCTCCACTTCAAGTCCTAGCTGTTGGAAGTAACAAGGATAAGTATACTTGCCCAAAAATAGAGAAGAGAAGTACTACAACTTGAAAAGCAAAGAGAAAATAGAGAATACGAATTTCCTTCTTCATTTGTGCAAATTACTGTCATTTTATTTGTAATAGCCATGCTTTTATTCCTGATATCATATTATATACATGTGATTATAGTTGCATATTAAAATAAATAAATAACATATTTTACATATAGATTAAGCTAGTGTAATTTAATGTATGTGTTTGAGTAGTGTAGAATATTTATGTTTGCATTAGTATAATAAATATTTAATATTGATTTACATATTGATGTTGTATGAATAATGAAATGAGTAATATTAAACTTAAATGTATATTTTAAGTGTTTGTGTGTAGCAGATTTTTTTTTTTTTTTTGGAACCCAAAAAGCTAACTAAATGCCTTTTGTTTTACTCAAATTAATAACCTTAATTAAGCTTAACTAAAAGCCACTTAATAATTTTATTTTGAGCTACCTTAAAAGTCAAATTTGGATAAATATAGAGCAAAAAATATCCTCATCTTTGTCCAAAATCATACCACTATCAAGACAACCTTGTAAACAAACACAAAACCCATTACTTTCTCTTCCAAAGCTATCTCAACTTCAAGACCAAGACCCACATCCAAATTCTTACAAGTTGGCCATCAAAAGAGCCTTCTAAAGCCTTGCAAACCAAGCCTAAAGATTTGAGGTAAGTTTAAGTAACATTTAATGCAAGTTTCATAGTGTAGAGTTTTGTTACTCTTTCTTTATGCCTTGAATATGAAATGCATATTAGTATAAGTTTTGCTATGTATGAATTTAAGTAGCTTTATGTGCTAACGGAAGTTGGGTTGTGTTTTTGATGTTATTTAACTTGCTAAATATCTTTTGGAAGTAGTGTGAAGTGTTTGGTTTATGTTGAAGTTGAGTTAAGGTTTGAGCATGAATTTGGTTGTTAAAGAGATGAGTAGAAGTTAAGTAGAATGTGCAAAAGTTTGATAAAAGGGAGAGCATGATTCAAGCCTTGGTAGGGTCGGGTTGGATAAATTTGATAAATCACGGGCGTGATTTGTTCCTTGGTAGCAGCTCATGTGGGTGTTTTCATGAATCATGGGCATGATTTTGCAAGAAAAAGCTTTGTTTTGGGAAATTTTCATGAATCACGATCGCGATCCATCCCTTGGTAGCCTCAGGTTGGTCAAAAACTTTGAAACTCAAAAATCATAGGCATGATTCTTAGCTCAAAGGCTATTTTATGACAGCTTTCCCAAAATCACGGCGGTGACTCGTGTTTTCCCTAACGCAATACTGTTTTGTATTTTAATCATAACTTTTTCATCTGAACTCAGATTTAGGTGATTTAAATTGTATTGGAAGATTAAAAAGATATCTACAACTTTTATGTTTTGAGTTTTTACAAATTTCAAAAATATCAAAACTTAAATTTTTTTTTTTCAGTTGATACAATTTTCAAACAAGGTTAAAAACTTATGTTTCCTTGTCAAATGTGTGTTTGCACATGAAATGGATCTTTTTAGACTAAAATGAGATAGATTGATGATATTTAAGGTGTAATGATGATTGAGTGATATAATTAAGTATAATTTAATTATATTTGTAGATTTAACAAATAATTGAATATTCCATGAATGTTAAGATAAATATAGTTATATTGTATATATGGATTGAAGTTAAAAATGATGATTTTGTGAGCTTGTATGATCTTGATAAATGTATAAATGATATGTTATGACTTTGTATAAGTTATATTTGAAGTCTTAAGTATTAAATTTAAGCTTTGATACATAATTGACCAACTATAGAAATAAAGGTAAATCCGATTCTTCTACTCCTAGAAATCGTGATATTACATGTTTTAAATGCAAAAGCAGGGGTCACATTGCTAGTTAGAATCTTAATAAGCGCATCATGATCTTGTGCGGTGATGGTGAATATGAGACTGAGGAAGATAGTGAGGATGACGAGGATATGCCACCATTAGAGGATACTAGTGATGATGAAGAAGTTCCTATGGGAAAATTAGTGGTTGTGGTGAAGCGTGCTTTGAGTGTGCAGGTGAAAGAGGAGGCTGAAGTGCAACGGGAAAATATTTTTCATACTAGGTGTTACATTGGTGACAAAATTTATAGTTTGATCATTGATGGAAGTAGTTGCACTAATGTTGTGAGCGCTTTTATTGTTGAGAAATGAGGACTGAAGACTACTAAACACCCTAATCCATATAGAATACAGTAGTTGAATGATAGTGGTGAAACTAGTGTAACTAAGCGAGCTTTGATTGCTTTTTGCATCGGGAAATATGAGGATGAGGTGTTATGTGATGTAGTACTAATACAAGCTTGTCATTTGTTATTGGGAAGGCCGTGGCAATTTGATGGAAAGGCAATTCATAATGGCTTCTCAAACAAATACTCTGTTGTTCACCTTGGCAAAAATCACCACAACAAGCAAGTTATAATTAATTTCAAGCATATACTATGCATGTTATGTAACAAGTACATGAAACAAACAATGTATATACAGCCATCCGAAAACCATATATAGAACGGATTTATACCTTCCACGACAAGGGTTAGGGAATTCTTTTTCCGAGCACCTCAATGACCTTTAGTGCTAGACATTAGGTACCTACCAATAGTGATAGATTTGGCACGACTTCTCGATGAGGCTTCATTTCCTAAGCAACTTAGCTCCTTAGGCTTGAGTAGAACCCATACTATTTATATGTGTTGCAACTCACCTAGTCCCACGCATATGAGTGGTATCCTTTAGTACATGACACGATACGTAATGCATAGCCGTTTTGTTTCTTAAGCCAAATATAATTAAGATTCATTGTTGGGCTGACAACCAATTGCAACACACATTCAAGGGATACCATATGTATATCATTGACTTTTACATTTATCAAATTGTTACGATCTATTAAGGTGTTTTCAAGCATATCATTCAAGCACATACGAATCCCATGACTCCATATAATATTCCTTTTTATCTTTTCTTAAAACTCTAGTGCAACTATTTACAAGTACAAATAAAGTAATGAAATCATCAGTAAAAACTCGCCCATCCAAAATTGCTTGTTGATCATATTGATCCTTAGGGTATGGTTATTTGGACTTGAGTTCTCCTAAACAAAGAAAGGAATAACACAGTACAAACCTTACTAAGACTTTTCTAAGTAACTATTCTAATTTAGTATTCCCACTGTATCTTCTAGTTGTGTAGTTTTTCCCTAAAACGGTTATATCTTGGTTGTTCTAAGTTCGATTTTTGCATATGAGCAGTCATATTCCATCATTTTTTGGATGCTTAAGAAGGTCTCAAAATAGTAGCAGTTAGATTTGGTTCTTTAGGGTTTTATTCTTGTTTTGATGTTTTTCTAAGTTTTTTCCCCTTCTAAGGTTGTAAAGTCGGTTTTCCTAGTAACTAAGTAAACTTCGGAAATCGGAAACCAAAGCCCTAAATCGAATTAGTATAAACCTTGTGAGAGAAACCAAGGAACCCTAGATCCAACTTTCCTTTGGTTTCAAATTAAAAGAACTTTTATAAAATAATTTAATGTGGAATATTGTTTTAAAGTATATTTCAAAGCATAAAAAGGTCTAATTTCAAAAAAAATTTCTATTCCAAGCCTTCCCGAGATCCATTACAGAAAAGCGAGCCCCAGAACTAGACATTCAGAAAAATATTCCGGAATACTTTTTAGAACCGAAATTTAATAAGGATTTCAAAAATATAAGTTTTATAATTTTTTGGGTTATAAAAAATTACAAATATAGCATTTTTCTTTTTTTTTATTACCGGTAAAGTAATTGTCCTGTTTACTATTCATTACTATTCACAAGTACAACCTACTATACTCACAAGCCATATGCTAGTCTTACATCCTTACAAATACTTAATTACATTTTCTTTTCTAATGAAAATTTGTATTTTAACAAATTATTACATTTAATACTTTTTATTACATAAATTACAAAACAAAATGAATTTAACTCTCTCTCTCTCTCTCCCTCCCATTGTGGTCGGCGCACACCTCCCTTACTTACCCTCAATTTGTTTTATTTTCTTCTTTTTATAATACAAACTAACCCTAATTTACTCCATATATATACTCATTTATACTCTCTCTCCTCATCTCTACTCTTTCAATTTTCACTCAAAGTAAAAATTCTCTCCATTTTTCCCCTTTGTGCCGTGAGCTCCCCACATCCCACACACACACACACACAAGCTCATTTCTTCTTCATTTCCACTTGATTCAAACCTTAGGTGATGAATCCTAACCTTTTACTACCATTAAATCTTGTAATGGCAATGATGTGAACGCATCAAGGCCAATTTATCAGTTAATTGTCATTTTTAATTACTTTGTCAGTTACAGTCAGTTACTTATTTTTGTCAATTACATGTCTTTAATTTCTTTGTCAGTTATATGTCTTTAATTTCTTTGTCAGTTACAGTCAGCTATTTATTTTTGTCGGTTACATATCTTTAATTTCTTTGTATGTAAAAGACTATATATTAAGCCTTGGTTATGAGAATTAAGAAGGTTTTAGTTGATTTCTATTTTGGTGAGTTCATATGAGAGAGTTCTCTCTTGTAATTGACAGGATTGTTAATACATGTTATGAATATTGAGAATTATAATTTTCTTTATTCTTCTTGCTGATTGAATTTTTATATTCCTTTAGCAATTCATGAGAGTTTTTACAAATCGTGAGTTATATCGATTTGTGATTCCATTCACAAACCAGTTTGATTTTTGTTAGTCATGGTACCTATCGACTAATAATATCATCCATATCATTTATTTTTGTTTTCCTTTAAAATCAGAAAACCCAAAAAGATTGTGAAAAATTGTTAACCCCCTTGGGATCTTATCAGGCAAGATTATTCATGAGTTTTTTCAGGTTCAAGTCCCCCTGAGCACTTGCTAGGGACAAGAAAATGCTACTACATGAATATCAAGTCATCACAAGAGTAGATCTTGTGTTTAAATGAGTTTTTGTGGGATTATCTTCATTTTCATGCATATAATAATAGAGTAAAGTAGAGATCTTACATAAAAATCCATGTTTATGCTTTCAAACTTCATTTAATGCATCATAAGTGGTAGATCTAGCATTTAGATACTCATATTATACTTGACATTCATGATCTCATGAATATTTTGTGTTTTCATGCATTAATACTCATAAAAGCTTTGTCTTGTGTATATAAATTTTGTAGTTAGTAAATCTTTAAGTAGATAAGACAAGAAACTTGAAAAAGAAAAACTTTTGTTGAAATTTTCACATGAAAAATTCGTATAAATTCAAAACCATGCTTTAAAAAACCCTTTTATCAACTTTAAAACTTGTGTTTTATATGAAAAATGAAGGGTATGGGTAATAGATATCATTAAGTGATGATTTTTATAAGTTGAAATGAGATTTGATAAGAGGAATATGCAAAACAAAGAGTAAAAACAATATAGGAAATTTTGAGCTACTACTCAATTGAGAAAATTCGTAATTTTGGATTATTGCCATAAAAACACCTATTTTCCAAGCTCAAAATGAAAGTTTTATTTAATAAATGAAGTCCCTAAGGGATACGTATAATAAAAACTTAAATTTTAATGCATTAAACAAGTTGATGTGAACGCATCAAGGCCAATTTATCATTTAATTGTCATTTTTAATTTCTTTGTCAGTTACAGTCAGTTACTTATTTTTGTCAGTTACATGTCTTTAATTTCTTTGTCAGTTACAGTCAGCTATTTATTTTTGTCAGTTACATATCTTCAATTTCTTTGTATGTAAAAGACTATATATTAAGCCTTGGTTATGAAAATTAGAAAGGTTTTAGTTGATTTCTATTTTGGTGAGTTCATGTGAGAGAGTTCTCTTTTGTAATTGACAGGATTGTCAATACATGTTATGAATATTGAGAATTATAATTTTCTTTATTCTTCTTGATTATTGAATTTTTATATTCCTTTAGCAATTCGTGAGAGTTTTTACAAATCATGAGTTATATCGATTTGTGATTCTATTCACAAACCAGTTTGATTTTTATTAGTCGTGGCACCTATCGACTAATAATATCATCCATATCATTTATTTTTGTTTTCCTTTAAAATCAGAAAACCCAAAAAGATTGTGAAAAATTGTTAACCCCCTTGGGAGCTTATCACAAGTTTTTCTTAAAGAAAATATTATAAAACTACATTTCTAAAAATTCGGATTTTGGAATAGATCTTACTTGAAAACATGTTTACAAATATCAATTTTTATGTAGAAATGAAGGTCTTAAGTAATAAATATTATGAAGACTCAATTCTAACAAAGATAACTAGAAATTCCTAAGATATGATCCCAAAACACAAGTGAGTTATCAAAGTTAGGAAACTAGTTTTCTTAAAAGTAGTTATTTTTGAAGTCTTGCAAAATAAAGAAGTCCTAAAATTTTCTTTTAGTAAACATCATCAAGATCATGCATACATTAAACTCATAACATGACATTCATGATAGGAAATCATTAATATTGCATGTAATATTGATTTATAAAGTAGAAACATTTCAAACATTTACAAAACTATTTTTGAAATTGCAAAATCGTTACTGATCAGAACTGATCCTATTATTTCGAAGTAGATAGAAATCGATATATAATTTGCCAAATTCCGAGTTAAAATGTCCAAGTTATGGCCGTTTTAAGTCGGGACTTCCGCAAATGACTAGAATTACGAATTTATTAAGTTTTGATATATAGTTTGGATTAGTTAAGTGATGAAATACTTATTAGGGTATTTCTTCTATTTTAGGTGACCCCAAATTCGACGATTCTCTATCACCGGACTATTATTACTAAGAGACCGGTGATCCATGGCCGAGTGGGTACCACTTCCGATTTCAATTATTGTATGTGGTTGTAATGATAGTTGCACTACATACTTGGCAAAGATAAAATGGATATGCATGATGGGGATCAATGGGAATTATATATGGTTGTTGTTGATATGAGAAATTGAATATAAGAATATTGAAGCCGGGTGATTAATCATTGCTTGTATAGATGAATTAGGATTAACTGTCTGCGATTATTGATTGATCACTTAAAAAATTGGTATAATTGAATATTAGGAATTGACATTAAATATGGACTCATTCATATCATAATGGGGATGGAGCATTAGCATTGGTTGGTTGTCTATGATCCTAAACGGTATAAAAGTTGGTTGTCCATGATCCTAAAAGTTGTAAAAGTTGGTTAATCGTGATTCATAAACTAATTAATGAGTTGGTTAATCGTGATCCATAAACGAATTTATAAGTTGGTTAACCGTGATCCTAAACGGCATATTGAGTAGCACCGCAGGATTCGTTAATTTGCTAACCTAATATGGAGGGCGCAAGTCCGTCCACATATGATTTCCGGCTAGTCATATGTTTGATGCATATCACTTGTCTGGCTAATCACTTGATTGTATGACGTGTTATAATTGTGATCTGAAAGTTCTCACTCACTAAGCTAGAATAGTTTACATCCCTACAGTTTTTATTTATTACACACGAATTCATATGGCTTAGACCGAGACAAGCTACAGCTCAGGTACAGGAGCTAGGCGTTTCCTCTAGAAGTTGTATTCAGATTTTTTTAGACTTTCGTAGGAAACCAAGAGACTATGGATGACTGCAATAGATCTCTAATTAATATTCTTTTACGAGGGAATGCCCCTTAGATTTTCTAACTAATTACATATGTGTTTTGATTTATTTTCTAATGCTATTGAATGCCAAATTAAACTCTTTAACTCCATCAGTTCGAGTATTTCATAGTCGTAAAAGGACGCCTTACATCTATACAAGACTCCCGAAGGACTTGGGTAGTGATTCGTGAGTCTTATATGGCATATGGCGGACTGTTACGTTTAGGGTACCCTTTGGAGCATGACAAAGGTAATCTACCACGCATAATCATGCATCCTAACTATCTATAGTGCTTATTCAAAAGTTTCTCATGAGATTTGGCTATTCAACTTGCACCTATCCTTGATTTACCTAAAATATGATTTCAAAGTTCATTTCTACAAGGATATCATTATCATTTGGTTTGATCTTTCTTATGATGTTTTCAAAAGTTTTGAAAAGATTGCCTTTGCTACTTTAGGTCTTTTCATTCAAATGAAGGGGTAGATAAAGATTCTTTTGCTATTTTCTCTTTAGTATAATTGGGTTCATATCCCTAAACTTAAAACCAAAAGCTATTATTATCAAAGAAACTAGAAAATTATACCTTAATTTGGTCTTTAAGGTTTCAACATGCATGTGAGCAAGGAAGTGAAACACTTTCTCCTCGTCTTTGTTCACCATTGTGCTTAAACTCCTTCTGTTGAATCTTTAAGATGATTTTCTATACACAAAAGCCTATAACTCACACTTATGATTTAAACCCCTGAATTTTTCGTAATTTTTAGAAACTAATCCTAGAAGTTAAACACCAAAAGCGAGACATTGACAATCAACCCAAGTTAAAACCAAATTCTAAATAAGATCAAATACGAAAATTCTTAACCTTGAGAAAAAGACAACCCTCAAAACAAAATAGAAAATCCACCAATCGATTGATTTAATATCCGTACACCAATCAAATCATCTATCCAATTCCTAACACGCAAATCAAGATGATATATCCAACTAACGCTCGACAATAAAATACTAATACCTTAAATCCTTCGGTGAATTTAAGAATAAAAATTTTCAATTTTCACCAAAAGTCAAACCAAGTCAACCCATAACCTTAGACTCGGTTAAATGACCCCAAGAACAGAAAAATATTAAATAATCATAAATAAAATAAAATAAACTATAGATGTTGAACCAAAAATATAATATGGACAAAACTCCAAAATTTTATGACCTTACAAATAACTCAACAAAGCCAGAAGTCAAACCGGAACTCTAAAAGTCAACAAAGTTTCCAACGAACCTAGTGTTTAAAATCCGGCAAACCCGTGCTTTTAAACCATAAACAACGGAATGGAAATAATTGTTGATAATAGTTCGTAATAATATAGGGAAGCTTAAAAATATCATATTCACAAATTTCTGGTGTCCTTCGAATCCGAACGAGATCAATTTTCAAAAACCATGCCCGGTACACCGGATGGCAAAAATATTTCGCTAATACCAATAGACTAATAAAATATAAGGTTTACAAAAAATATCAGTTTTAGAATTTTTCGGTAACTAAAAATTGTAGATATCGCATTTATATGCATATTTTTACTACTTCAAGTATTTTAATTGTTTAGTCTACTATTCATAATACTATTTTACTATTCATTACTATTCATCTATCTCTATTTTTTCTTACTACCTATTTTCTTACTTTTTACTTTTCCAATACATCTCTAATCAAATCATATCTTACACATTACTTATCTTTTCTTACAAAATAGTTAAATCATTTTCTTTCCCTTTTCCATTGAAAACCAGCGCCTCTCCTCTCTTTTTCATCTCCATCAATTTTCTTTTTCAATTTATTTTATTACACAATTTTCCTCTACATTTATCTATAAATACCACATTTCCCTACACTTCTTTCACACACTCATTTATCATAACAAAACTCTCTCAAAATCACTCCTCAAATCTTCTCTTATGATTCCTCTTTACCAAAACTCTCTATAACTAAATTCTTCCAAAATCCTTCCCTGCAAAAATCCTTTTCCACACATAAACCATTTACCACATATCGCTACTCACATAATCTACATCTATCATCTTCATCCTTCAACCAAAACACTCTTAGGTAAAATCTTTCAACCATATACTTTATCCATGTCATGTAACTTAGCATGACTATGGTGTTGTTTCTTAAAACTCACATGAGTTGTAAAAGCAACGACATGTTCATGTTTTTTGTTCTTGTACATGAATTCCAATTTTTATCTTGTTGTTATTATGATATTATTATTATTGTTATTATGTTTCTAATCTAACTCTATATGTACTATTAATTATATGCATATATATTTTTATTAGAGCTTAAATACTCACTAACTCTTACTAACTTGCTATTATTATTCTTGATGCTTCTATTATTGCTTTGTCTTTTCTTTCTTTTTTCTTTTTCTTTTTCTTTTTAGGACTAGTCTATTCTTAGTCCCAGGATGCCTTGATGAAACTAAGGCTCCAATACTTAACCGGGTTGCCTTGATGAAGCTAAGGCTCCCAATGCTTGACCGGGATACATTGATGAAGTTAAGGTTCCCAATACTTGATATTATTACCTTGCTTCTTATCTTTTCTTTTATTTTCATCATTTCCATATTACATGCTCATATACACGCTTCTTCATAATGATATTGTCTCAACAACATTTAAAGTGGAAATTTTTCTTTAATAGAGGAACTTTAAACTAAAATTCTTTTATTATGTAACTAGTCACTAAATAACGAAACTTGCCAATAATAACTTAGAAAATGTATTTTTACAACTTCTTCTCAAACATTTCCCAAAGTTTTCCCAAGTGTCAATAGGGATAATTTTACTAAGGAAACAAAGGAAAAATGAAACCAAACTCTCTTTAGATACATCAAGATTTGCTATCACCCACCTAAGAAAATTTTTTTTCACAACCTCTTTTCAAACCCACCAAGACTTTTCTTAAAAAAAAAAAAAATAAAGATGATTTCATAAAAGAAATTTAACCAACAAAATAAATATTTTCTTTTATAGTAAGCCACATAAAGTTTATCAAGATTTAGAATAAATATTTCCTTGATAAACAAATTTTTCATATTACTTGTAGGATTTATACTAACCCCATAGTACCAATTAAGAACAAGGCTAGTTTTC
Source organism: Combretum micranthum (assembly GCA_024138025.1). NCBI lineage: Eukaryota > Viridiplantae > Streptophyta > Magnoliopsida > Myrtales > Combretaceae > Combretum > Combretum micranthum. Next base: position 1,408,279 of record JAMXBD010000027.1, read on the forward strand.
AAAGTAAGATAGAATCACCTTACTAATTTATAAACCTATATAGAAAAAATAAAAGATTTCCAAGTTTGTAAATAATAAACCCATTTTCAAAAAGAAATAGAAAGAATGTAAGTATGGTGGTATTTTTAATGAATTTTATCAACAACTTGAAAAGAATAATTTCTTTCCAAGTAAAATAGGTAAAAGACTTAAAGAACCAAGTTTCAGGAATAAAATTTATTTTTGAAGAAGTTAGAAGATGAAAATATAAGGATAAGAAGACTTGTTTAACAAAACCATTTTTCTTTAAAAAGAAATACATATACAAGTCAAAATCATCATAGGTTATCAAACAACTTAATAAAAACTTTGAAAACTTAATTTTTGCCACAAAAAGCAAAATTTGCAAAAGACCAAAATTAAAGGAAAAATTTATTTGTTTTAGAAAAGAAATTGGAAAACAAAATAATAATATACTCAACTATAACAATCAACCAAGGATTTATAATGGTCATTCAAAACACTTAGAAAGGAAAGTGTTAAAGTTCAAGTTTTGACACCGAAGACATTGTTTTACGAAATATAATCATTGAGACAACACCATTGGAATTTTGCATACAATATGAGTTTATATATATAGGAATTTTCCAACTATGCTAATAGCCACATTTTTTATATAAGTATTTTTGGATAAAGAAAAGTTTACAAGTTTATGTTTCGAAAACTGGAATTTTCATGACAAATTTGTACTTTACGGTTTCGGAACCCAAACGACTTTTTATGAAAAAAAATAACCTTAGAAATAGATAGATCTTTTCGAGTAGATAGAAAACGGTATATTATATGTGAAATTCCTAGTTAAAATGAGCAAGTTATGGCCATTTTAAGTTAGAATTTCATTCTATGTGATTTTGACAAAATGAAATAGAATTAGAACGTTTAAGTAAAACTTCTATGAAATTCTCATCCCGGGTATTTCTTTTGTCTAGGTAACAAAGGATGCGAGATTTCTCTTCTTGAGAATTACTTCAACTAAGAAGATTATGAAATGGACAACTGAGTTATTCCTCTTAAATTCGTTATTTGCCTGTGTTTGTAGAATAGTGGCATTAGTATACTACGAAAATATAAAAATGGACATGTATGGAAATTTCGGGGATATGTATATATGTGATTCTATGCTTATGTGTGAAATGGGAATTAAGAATATCGCAACTTCAAATTGTTTATAAGTATTTTATCTACCTACATTTATGCTTGCTTATTGTCCGCAAAATTGTCTGATCGCCCCTAATAAAACTTAATAAAGTTTGGCTTAAGAAAAATAAAACACTTACACATAGCATTCATCGAGTCACATTTCATTCGGAAGGCTGCTACTCCTACGTATAGAGTTGGATAGGCTGTTATCATGCTATAGCACGGGCCCTGTTCCTTCCTAGAGAATCCATATCGCTCAGGGAATGTGACCCTTGGTTCGGAGCCGAGCCAACCGATCATTTGGGTGGGGCCTGGGGACTAGCAGTAGAAGGTCAAGGATCTTCATCAACATTTCCCTAACCTTCGACACGGAGGGATAAATCTGTTCTATATATAGTTTTTGGATAACTATATATATTTGTATAATCACGTAATTATTGCATAACATACATAGCATATGCATGAAAATTTAATTGGACTTGTTTGAAATCATAGTGTGAATGAAAAGGAATACCTCACTAAGCTAGTTGTACCTTATACCCTTATAGATTTTTGTTGAAATAGGTATATCCGTAGCTCTATTCAAGGATCATGACATTAAGGAAAGTCATGGATGGAATTTACACTCTTGTGAAGGCAATGGGAACATAGAATGAAGTTATTTTGTAAATTCCTTATATGTAATATATGCTATGTTAGTATTTTGGAGATTTCTAAAGAAGTGTATAGATTTGGAGACAATAGTAGGGGTATGCCCCTAAGAATTGTAATCAACCATGTTTATGTTTATATAAGTATTCTCCTTACCTTGTTACTTAACCGTTATCAATATAAATTACGCTACTTCGATACGTGCCCTTGGTTGTGATGTACGCCTTATATATGATATGGAAGCCTTTGCGTGACTAAGGTAGTCATACTTAGGCTTTAGTATTGTATACGACGGACTATTACGTTTAAGGTACCCTTTTGGGCGTAACATGTAAGCTCTTAAAGGCTTATGGGCAAGAGTAAAGAAGAAGGGAAAGAAACATTTATTGGCTTTATTTGATAATAGGATGTTGAAATCAAAGAGAGTTAAGAAGGATGAAGGAGCTTTGTACCGCTTCCTGTGCCTTGGGCGTCATGACATTCATGTGGAAAGAGGGTAGAGAGATTTCCTCGATGTATTCCATACTCAAATATGAGTATTTAGCTTCACACTTAACATAGAATAGAAAGAAATGAAGCTTAAACCATGATGACTCTTTGAAAGCTTCATTATTACTAGAAAAAGAATGATGAAACTTCATTTTACTCAAGTCATCCATGCACCAAGATGATGAAGTTAAGAACTTGTGTTTTATGACTAGTTTCTTAGATACAACTTTATGTCATGGATGATGATGGTAACTAATTTTTTCAAAGCTCCATAATTCATCATCTTTTCTCTAAATATAAGGATATCCTAGCATGATGAGTTAAGCCTCACATGAGCATTTGACATATAACAAATAAAAGAAAAGAAAGCAAACATAATATGGTCTTGTAAGTAAACGTAGTTATCACATCCTCTCCCTAACATTAAGCATCATAAGGATGAACATGAGATTGATGATGTTATGTGCATTTTCACATCATAACTACTACAAACTACAAGTATTGTAGAAATGGCTTATGTGTGTGATCTGAGAGAAAGGGGGAGAATGAAGAGGGAATGGGGAGGAGAGGGGGAGGTAGCAACAATCAAATGAAAGGGATAGAGGAGACAAAGAAATAGAGAAATGGGAAGAGTGAAATTGCAAAAAGAGGAATGGAGAGATGTGGAAAGATGAAGGGGGTGTTTTATAGAGGAATGGGGGAAATGGGAAATTGAGAAAATAAGGAGATTAAGCAAATGAGAAAAATAAGAAGAAAAAGAAGAGAAGAGAAAAAAGAAGATGGAAGTGACATAAAGTAGACTTGATGTGCCATAAAGTAGATGGAAGTGACATAAAGTAAATTTGAAGTAGCATAAAGTAGTTTGAAGTGATATAAAGAAGAATATGCGACTTAAAGTAGATTTGACATGGCAACTATCTTACTGGTAAGAAGATTAAATACGCAATATGTTCAGTCCATTTGATGAAATTCTAATTCAAAAGGTCAATATGATAATATGGGAAATTATTTTATATTATTTAATTATTAAATATTATTTTAATATTTTGTCTTGATTTGCATGCCTTAAGATACTAGATTTATTAATCGTAAGGTTACTATATCGATGGTTTATCGATTTTTGATTTGTTTCGATGGTAACACATTTTACTAGGCAATTGATCTTTAGGGTTTATAGTCTAACCTTCTTTGTCTGATATTCGAGGTTATTAAATTTTTCTAATTAAATCTAGGGTTTAGGAATGATTTAATATGGTTTAGTGTTTTGGTTTTGGTGCGAAATCTAAGGTTTATGATACATTTGCTTCACTCAACTAAAGTCTTAATTATTTTACTAATAAGAAAATATGATATCTGTCTAAAATATTTAATTATAAAATATTACATTATTATATTTTCTCAAGTTGATTGCTTGCTTTCTAACGTTACAATCATCTAATACAATATTTTTCATATTAAATATATTATTAGATGTTTAATTTGTATCAATAATTTGCATGCTTTCCTAGGTATTTGAGTCTAGGGCCGTGTTAGCTAATTTCATATGACTTATATTCTAAGTATATTGAATCTACCAATTTACATGTAGGACTCTTATGGCTTTAAATCAAATTGTCGCAAATTAAGGTTCTAGATTCATCATTAATTCTAAGGCTCGCTTTTAAGCTTATAAAAAACTTTATGGTTCATATCAATATATATTTCTTAAGGTTTTCTAGAAGATTTTATAATTTAGAATCTCTCGAGTAAGGTTCAGACTTTATCAATTCTAGCCTACCTCTCAATATCATTCTTTGTTGACAATTGAAACTCTTAGAGGTTTACTTCATTCTTCATTCCAGCATTTCTTTTCATTGTCTACTAGACAGCTTCTCATTTTCATGACCACAAACATAGTCTAGATACTTCTTAATAGATATAGTATCTCTTATTCACTAGCCAATCATCTTCATTGGCTAATAACTATTGATCCATTTACATTACTGTAATTTGATGATCAACGATTTAGTTCTTAACTCTAATTTTATTAACTTCTAAGAAACCCCAGTTAGATCTAAACCTAAACTACTTATTTGAGTTCTCCTATATGGATGAATTGATTATCACCATATTTGATAATTTTCTCCAATTAAATAACTTTGATCAGATACACAAATATCACAACATAGGATAATTTGTTTGTCACTTTCCTATGCTTGTCCAAAATCTCCACATAATTAAATTTTTCTCCATTTGTAATCATTTGAACATTAATCTAAAATGTAATATCTATTGATCCACCAACACAAAATATTCCCATAGCCATCTTTTACTTGAGAATCCAATTCTAAGGACTATCAATGATTCCACCAACTTGATATTTTCTTCTAGAGCACACAATTATACTATAATCTTCCAAGCATGAATAAATTTATGCATGGCATCCTACTTGATGGAAGCACTGTTAGTAGATCGAGAGTAGATCCACTTGTGATGCCACCTAGACCAGCTTCAAGGACTCGGGCCAAAAGATTTAAAGAAGCACTTAACGGGTTGATTCTAGAGGTTCAAGAGAAGGGGTCACACTTATATACCATCCAGGATGAACCTAAAATGATCAATGTCATCGAGATGAGCTCAAGAATGGATAAAAACAAGTTTCAAGCGGATTGGACTAAAGATGGCGCGAAAGGCCGCCAGCCTACATTTTAGGCCGTCAGCCTACATTTAAAATAAGCTGGCCTTGAAAACGTGCGCATCGAATGACCTTTTGTGAGCATCGACCAAACATCGCCGGCACCAAACCGATATGAACCACTCTAACAGATAATGAAGGTAGAGACTATGACTCGTTGCCTATATGGAGGTAAGAATCTTTGTATAAGTCGTAGACGCCATAATCGAAGGTGGAGATTTTGATTGATAAGTCAAAGAATGAACGCCACAGATTATATCCGATAAGTTCAGAATAATTCCATTAAGAACCAAAGAGAAATTCTCTATTTTCATTCAAAGATAATCTGCCTTTGCAATACAAACCATAGAGTATATATAAGTAAACAAAAAGACAAAAATAAAAAAGACAATTCTTCGCATAGTATAAGCTGGCGGCCATAAAAAAAAGCTGGTAGCCTTAACAATTATAAATTAAAAATCCAAAAGTAAACAAAACGTCTACATCGATTGAAAGGCCGGCAGCTTAAACCCCTATGCCATCGACGTATGCATGAAGGCTGGCGGCGTTTGAACGGTGCTCACAAAAGGTCGTCCAATGCTCACATTTTAAATACAACTTTAGGTCAAGGTCCGCTTCGATTTGATTTAGCTTTCCTCATGGCCTACTTCTGTAACTAATCGTTGGGTTTTAGGTTTAATATACCTGGAATTTGCATCAAGAAAGGAAAAAGTTTAATTCATAAACTTTGAAAAACAAAAAGATGGAGGCAAAACCTCCCAAAAAGGAAACAAATGCTTATATGGAAAAGAAAAAGAAAAAGAATGCAAAGAACCAAATGAAATAAGACTTATAATAAAGAAGGAGACAATTTAGAGGAAAAATAGATACCGGATGCTTTCACTGTTTGTTACTAAGAGTATATGCATGCTAAAAGTCTAGTGAAGTTTAAATGAGTATTTTTCCTTAGTGGATTGAGTGTCTACTTTTGGATAGAAGATTCTTTTGTTAAACACCTGGATTAAAACTTGTTTTGTTTGGATTATTTACTAAACTTTAACTAAAGTACTCTAGTTACATGTAACCAGTCTGGTTGGTAGGCACAAAAATGCAAGTCATGAATATCAAAAGAAATGATGCTTAAATTGAAAAAGCTAGAGTTTATACATTCTATGATAGATTTCAACTTGTGATCTTAATGATTTTGCTTGAGGACAAGCAAAAGTTCAAGTGTGGAGGAGTTAGTAAAGTCATATTTCATACAACTTTCATAGGGTATTTAGTGCATAATTTCTCTTGATCTTTATGAAAATTGCAAGAATTGGTACTTGAATATGCTTAAATTGATGTGTCGAGTTAAAATGGAACATAGGAATCAAAGAAATCAAAATTAAGGAATTTGAGCAAGATCTATCCAGAAAATCAAAGAATACCGGCCAAGTAGCAAAAGAGCACCGCCGGCTTTGAACAGGGCAAATGCTAGCCTTGGAAATTTCATTAAATGCAAGCAAATTTTCCATCTACATCGCCGGCATTGTTTTGACCTTGTTGAGGAATTGAATACAAAAGATTAAAGCCAGAATCAACACAGGCGGCCTTCAAGAAGAAATTAAGCGACTTTGAAGTTTTTGAAGATACGCCGGCAATTTGAGAATGTACGCGGCTGGCCTTGAAGGTAGTGTTAAGGGAAGATCAGTAGCTAATTTTTAAGCACTGGCACAAACGCCACCAATATAGGAATAAAGAAAGGACGACTTCTGCAAATTAATTGTATGCCGGAAAATCTTGAAGCTAAGCTGTCGGCGTTGAGGCGGTGTAAAGCATCCACAGAATGCTAATTTTAAACACTACCCTCTGTACCACCTACTTTCATTTGGATCTGGCAAGCCTTGAATATTTTCATTGAATGCCGACCTCTTGAAACCCTACTCCATCGGTGTTGGAGCGGTATGGGTCATCCACAGAAGACAAATCATTGAAGCTGTCTTCAACGCTACTAATGTTCAACTGGCTTACATGTGTATGCCGTCGGTGTATAATTTAAAAGGTGAGTGTATTATTTGTGATTGTAAAAATAATATGAAGCATTTCAAATTCCATGCAACCTTTGGCTATAAGAAAGTGATGGTTCCTTTGTTCATGGGTATCGGAAACATATTACAATGTACTAGGAGTTCAATTTTAGAATAAATTCTTTGTGAGAGAGTTGTTTCAGGATTAAATCGTAGTGATTAAGAAGCTTTGTATTGAAAAGATTTTGCAATTGAAGATCTTGATAATTGAATTGGTGATTCTGATCCTATTCTTGTTATATGCAATTTGATTGTCTTGATTTATTGTCCATCATGATATCAGTTGTAGAATCTCAGTTGATTTGTGAATCTATATTCATGAGTAGCTAAATCTTTATTGTGGGAAATTGATGAAACCTTAAGCATGCTAATATGATAATTGAGATTATGTTATGTGATAGTTAGGATTGTGGAATATTCATATTGAATTCCTATTATAAATCTTGTTTCTTAATGGAATTAGATAACTCATAAGGGAAATTAGGGTTCAAAGGAATTCATGAATTAAGGTTAAATGACAATTGCAGAAGCAGCGAGTTTGATCTAATTTAGAAATTGTTTATTGGGATTCATGTAATGTTTTATGTTGATTTTTCACTAAGGGATTAGGAGAAGTTGATTTAAAGCATCAGTCAATTATAGAATCGGGAGATTTATAATTGTAAAATTGATTCCACTGATAATTTATTTAGCGGAAGCTATTAGGTTATTTTGTGGTTAAAAAAGATTTTGGAACTTTGATAGGGTTTTATATGTTTGATAATTTCATATGAATATTCATAAGTTTAATTGTCAATATAACATGATTTCATTTTGATAAGCAATACTAGGGTAGTTTATGTTTTCCCACACTTAATCATTATATATGTCACACCCCAATGGGTATCCTAAACGTGATAGTCCGCCATACACAATATTAAAACTTAAGAATGACTACCTCAGTCATTTGAAAACTTTCAAATTGGTACAAGGCGTACATTCACAATAAAGGGAGACCGGTGGAGTTATGCATTTTTAGATAATGGCAGCGGAACATACAAAATAACACTAATATGATTCATCAAAATATATAGTTCTACAACTTCTATGGGGCATTTGTCACGCCCCAAAGGGTACCCTAAACGCGACAATCCGCCACACTCGATATTTAAACTCAAGTATGACAACCTTAGTCTCTCCCTGAGTTTGAACACCGGGTATAAGGCTCGCATTCAACATATAAGGAATCATACTTTGATTCGAAATAGTTTAAGGAGATACATAGCAACAAATATGTGAATCATAACAGTTATATCTAGATTTAATCTATTACATTATCAAAGGGACATACTTCCGTCAAAAATATTAAGAGTTCTTAAGTTCTCAAAAGTCTCTTACAACAACCATCATATATCAATTTAGGAGATTCAACTAGAAGTCTATGCCTATATCTAGGTCCCGACTTCTTCAAAAAGCTTCTTAGAGTCCAAAAGCTGTACCTGAGGAAAGTGGCTTCTCGGAGATAGCTATAAATATTCATACTGTAATAGGAAACTATTGGGATATAAGCTTACGAGCTTAATGAGTCTCACTTCCCAAAATTTAATACTCAACAACAGTATATAACAGACAAGTTATTAACAACCATATGATATGCACAAGCAAATAAGCATACAAGCATATGATTTTCCGGTAGCCATATGTGAATGGATTTACGCCCTCCATTCGGGGTTGGGGTAGTCCATAAGTCATGCAACCATAATCCTATCTCTTTCTCTTAGTTATACAACATCTGTTGTTTTATGTGGTACTTTCAAGTGCCTACCCCACTTCCGTTAACTTAAGCAATTTCACATCCTTAATGTTAACACGGGCCTCCACGCCTCCGCTAATATACCTTTGTCCCACCAAAGGTATACTTGCCAATGCAATGTAACTCACTACGTGATATGCATGTACAGTTTATCCATATAATCGTGACATGTTAATTGTGTAGGTTAAGAGCGATCATAGAGAATTTCAGACAATTCAAGTCTATACTAGCTCATACAATGTTTTTACAAGTCTCGTCTCGATATACTTATCATTCATTCAACCAAGATTAGATCACAACTCATCACAATTTTATCTTTTCCTAATTCTAATGCCACTACAATTACAAGTACATACATGAGCACAACTATTTAAGAAATGAACTCACTTTGCCATGGTGTGGAAATCCACTTAATCGTAATAGTCATCGGGAAGGTCTAGTTCGTCTCTCAAGTCTCCTAATCAAAAGAAATAACCCTAATGAGTATTTCTATGAAGTTTGAATGAACTTATATATTCTAATCCTAATCAATTCGTCAAAAATTTTTCTCCGTCTAAAGGAAATTCCAACTAAAACAGCCATAACTTGGTCATTTTAACTTGGAATTTCGCATATTATATATTGATTTCTACCTATTTGACGAGAGCTATCTATTTCTAGAGTTATTTTCAACAAATGAGGTTGGTTGGTCCATGAATAGTAGGGTACAGAATACTACATAAATTCCCCATTCCACAATTCAACTTCTAACCTCAAAACAAACATCATATTAAAGCTTTGATAGATACTTAACTATCATTATATATTGTAAGAATCTATTATATACATATATAACTCAATACCATGCATGATTCATGAGTGTTGGAAATTTCTAATTTCTCATGTACTTAGATAATGTCAACAAGAAGTATGTGGCATTACTTTTCTAACTTTGTTTCTACAAATGCATCACACATATATATAATACCTATAAGCTATTGTCATGAAGGTTATGAGATGATCTATCTATACGTATACGTATAGTACCAAGAATTCTTTTTGAAAAACTTTTATTTATGCAAAACTTTGAAAGTTACTAGACTTAAGAAAAATAGTTTTTCTTTTTGTAAAATCATACTTGCTTTTATCAAAACTCAACCTTGATGACCTATATAGCCATCACCTTCATTATTTTAATAAAAACCTTCATTTTGGGATTAGAAAATAGATGTTTTAATAGGTGGCTTTCCTAATTACGAATTTTACAAAGCTTTATAGAATAAAAACATTGTTTAAATCTATTCTTAGAAACCATTCCTTATTTTAGGATTATATTTTGATAAACCTCTATTATCTTTGTCAAAATTTGGTCTTTATTACATGTATCCCCTAGGACTTCTATTTTTTTTATAAAAATCATCATTTTGGCTTTTTGAAACAGGTGTTTAAATAATGATTTTTTTCAAATCCGAATTTTGAAAAAAATTTATTTGAGTTTGTTTTCTTTTCTAAAACTCATTTAGTCTTTCAAAAACTATTTTCTAATCAAACCTACCCCTTAAGGCTTCCATTTCTTTAATAAAAATCTTGTTTTGATGTTGAAAAATGGGTGTTTACATTTCAAGCTTCTTTTATTATGAATTTAAAACTTTTTTTTTTTTTAGATTGAAATATAACTTTCGCAAACTTGCCTTTGTTTTGAAAATATTTCTTAGTAGATCTAAACTTTACTCATCAAGATCGCTCATTTATGATATCTATTCCCTAAGCCCTTCATTTTTTTATGTAAAATACACATTTTGAAGTTGAAAAATAGTTTTTTTTTTTTAAATATGGTTCCTTTTTTTATCCGAATTTTCAAAAGTTATTTTTGTTGAAACCAAAATGGATCTTGAGCTTTCTAATACTTTTCTACTATCATCAAGCTATTACAAGTTATTTAAGAACATAAAACAAAAGTCTAATGCATTTATGAACTTAAAACAACTAGATCTGGTTTACTATACTAGTTATAAATGCATGAACACTATGATGGTTATGTGAATATGAATAGATGATAAACATATGCACAAATTATTAATAATAATAACATAACTTAATAATAAAACAAGATAATAGCAAAATAACTCAAATAGCAAGATCTAAAACATTGTGATGGTAAGAATCTCATGTTCAAGTGTTTTCATATCCCTAGCTTGAACCTCATGGGGATTCTTGAGTGGAATCACACATGAATGAATTTGCCATTACATGTTTTTAAGGTAATAAAGTATAGATCTATTATCTATTGGTTGTGTGAAATGAGAAACTTGAAAGAAAAATCAAAGTGTGTGTGTGTATAGAGAGAAAGAGAGGTCACGGTTTTGGAGAGGAAGAGAAGAGAGTTTTTTTTTTTTTTTACAAAATTTTTCTAAAGTGAGAAGGAAAGAAGAAAGAGAGGGAAATGAAGTTGGTATAAATGGATTTATATAGACTTGTGGATTAGGGTTTGTGTAATAAAAGAAAAAAAAAATTGGAGAGAGGAAAGAGAGAGGGAAGTTGCACCGGTTTCAAGAGGAAGAGAGGGGGTTTGTTTGTATTGTGTTGTGTAAGATTCAAAATTAATTAAGTAATTTAAGTAATAAAGTTATATTAGAAAAGTAAATTGTAAGGAAAATGATAAAATTGTAAGAGTAGGATGTAAGGATGTAAAAAATAGGTTATGGGTAGTTGTACTTGTGAATAGTGTAGAAGAAATCAAAAAGGAGATTAGCATTTAAAGTACCAGTAGTAATGAAAATATGACAAAAATATTATAACTGTAACTTTTATATTCCAAAAAATTATATAACCGATATATTTGAAAACCTTATGAAATTACAAGTCTAACGGTACTAATATCATATATTTAATATTTCTAGTCCCGAGACACGCTTTTTGAAGTTTGTACCCGATCGGGTTTGAAATAGATCGAAAATTCGCTAATCTTATCTTTTAAAGCATCCTAGTATTATTACGAACCAAACTACACCCTTTACTCATACTTCGACTCCTTGGTTTAAGAATACGGGATTACCAGATCTAAACTACTAGGGTTTCCTAGGAATTTGTTGACTTAAGTTTTCCGGTTGACTTTCCGGTTTAGGGTTTGAACTTGATATTACCCTAAAAATTAGGGTTTATAGCATTCCCCTTATCATCTCCGTAATAACAAAGTATTGCTAACAAATACTAAAACTAGAAGATTTTAAAGGAAATCTAATCTAAGACTTCAAAACAAAATTTCTCCAAAAGCTTTCCAAAAGTATAAGTTCTACCCGGTCGAACAGGGTGGTCTCGGGTGCAAAAAAACTATCTTGCAACATCAAAACTCTATTGGGAAGTAAGCATAACTAGCTTAGTGAGATAATCCTTACGCAAAAGTACTCATAACAAACATTTAAACAAGTTCATTAAACAAGCATATGAAATGCAAGCAACCATAAGATCAAACAATACATATAACTATCCGGTTTCATATGCAGAATAGATTTACCCCTCCATTCGGTGTTTAGGGAATGATTTGAAATGGGCCCCAATTGACCTCCTTGAAATTTTGCACGTGTCGTGGGGTTTCAATGAACTGTACTACTAGTCCCGGGCTTTTCTTAATTAAATAGATCCATCCGATTCGGCTACACCTTGAAGCCATATTCCCTGAACATCCTAATTCCTTAAGATGTAACTAGGCAGCTTACCTTTCTGGTCCCATACTGAAGAGTAGTAGCAAAAACGTGACATGATAATCTAGGTGATATGCATGAACAATTATATTTAAGGGAATTTTCAATCCGACATTAATTTATTTAAGGTGATCAATCAATATTTGCACATACAGCAATATACATAGAGACAATTTATATCAATCAACCAATTGAGCTCCGATATACTTTTCGTTTATTCATCACACACAAGGAATCACATACATAGCTTCCATGATAACCCGCAAGCATATCAATTTTTATCTTTCCCTAACATCTAATGCTCCATTCAACAAGTACATGCGAGAATACATAAAACGTAAAGAAAACTTACTCGGCCATGACAATCTTCTATCAGTCTAAATAATCCTCAGAAAAGAGAAGATCTTGGTCCTCGTCACCTAAACAAAGGAAATACCCAAATAAGTATTTCATCTAAGATCTATTTCAACCAGCTAAATCTATTTTATCATTTTCGTTAAAATTCGGATGATAAGAAATTCCAACTTAAAATGGCTATAAAATGCTTATTTTAACTCGGAATTAACATATTATATATCATTTTCTACCTACTCGAAAAGATCTATCTTCAAGGTTATTTTTATCATAAAAAGCCATTTGGTTCATGAAACAGTGAGGTACAAAACTGTTACGAAAATCCCAGCTTTCAAAACATAATTTTTCAAGCTTTTTTCTATAAAAAAATTCTTATACAAAAATATAGTTATTTGTATAGTTGAAAAATCCTTTGAATATATATATATACATACACAGTCATATTATATGCATGAATTTAGTGGTGTTGTCTCAACAATGATTTTTATAAAATAATGTATCTTAAAAGTTGGAAAAAGCTAATACTTGAAAAGTTCACTCTAGTTTGTTGGAAAATTTTTTTGAATTATTATAAGTAATTGTTTTCTTCTTTTAACTTCATTTCTTAACCTTTGAGAATAATTTAATTTTCTAAAAATAATTTTAGTCTTTTTAAGATTCCTACAACTTCATTTCTAGTTGTTGAAAAATGTAGTTTTTCCAAGTTTTTTCTTGGTAGTAACAAAATTTCCTTAAAGTAGTCATGTTTATGTGTTCTTAATTTTTCCTAAAGTTAGTTCCACTTTAAATACATAACAATAATGATCTTCTAAGTTATTTACTAATTTTATTTTCTAAGTAAGACTTATCTTTAAAAGGTTATTCTTTGATGATTTTGTAAAACTTGACTAGACCTTAGTATTTTAGAGTGTTGATGAAAACTTTACAAATGAGTTTAAGAAAACCTTTGTTAAACAAAGAATTAGTAATATTAAGTTTTAAAGAAACTTTCTTATTTCATTGGTTTGAAAAGAGAGTATGTGATAATTTTACTTTATGTATTCTTTGATGAAACCCCATGTACTATTATTATTAAAAACTTGTGATGAACTTATCTAAATTTTGGAAAAGAATTATTAAGATAAAACTTTAAGTTTTTATGGAAAAATCATTTCTTAGGTGACAAAAAATTTATCTTTAAAGAGAGTTCATATTTTTCTTGATTTAAAAAAACTCCTTTTATTTTTGTTGAGACAATATTAACGTGTTCATGCATGGTTATAAAAATGTAGCCATGAGAAATAGAACAATACCACATAATAAGATAAGATATATATAAGAATAAATAATAGCATAATAATAAGGTCAAGTATTAGGAGTTTTAGCTTTAATAAAGTAACTTGGTCAAGTATTTGGAGCCTTTTGCTTCATTAAAGCTTCCTAGGACTAAGAGTAAACTAGTCCCAAAAGAAAAGAAAAGGAAAAGCATAATAATAAGATATTAGGTTAGTAAGCACTTAGGCTCTAAGAAATATATATACATAAATATACATAATATCATATAGAAGTTAGATTAGAACAAATAATAATAACAATAATAACATAATGGAATTTTAGACATGAACAAGAACAAAATAGGAACATATTATTGCTTTCTTGACATTATGGTCTTAGAAAACATATACTATGGTCATGTAAAGTTACATGACAAGAAAAGGAATATGGTTTAAAACTTTTACCTAAGATAGGTGGTTGTGTGTTTAGAAACTCTCTTAAAGAGAAATGGTTGGCTTATGGAGATGGAAAGGATGAGAGTATTTGAGAGGAAATTTGAGAAGAAAGTATTTGAGAAGTGATTTTGCAAGAGTTTTGTTAAGGTAAGAAAGTGTGGGAAAAAAAATTAAAGACAGGGTATTTATAGAGTTTTGGAGTGAAAATTAGATGTAATTAAAATAATCGAAAAAGAAAATAAATTGAGAGTGAAGAGAGAGAGGGCATGGACGACAACAATGGGGAAGGAAGAGAAAATTTGATTAAATTTGTTGTTTTGTAATGAAAAGTAATTAAAAAGTAAGATATGATGTGTGTAAGGTTTTATGGGAAAAGTAAATATAAGAAATAGGTATGGTAGAGTGTAAGAATAGGCTGTCAGAATAAGCAGAGATAGTAAAATAGTAATGAATAGTACTACTAAAATTCCAGTAGTAAAAAAAATACGTGTAAACGACCTATATCTGATATTTTTGGAAACCTTATATTTTTACGAGTTTAATGGTATTGTCGAAATATTTTCACCATTCGGTGTACCTGGGCGCAATTTTCGAAAACTGATCTCATTCAAATTTGAAACACATTGAAAATTAACGAATCTAATATTTTTAAGCTTTCATATATTATTATGAACTGTTATTCATAATTATCTCAATTTCATTGTTTAGGGGCCAAGAATGCGAGATTGCCGGATCTAGATTCACTAAACTTAACATAGAGCTAGGTTGACTTTACGGTTCCGATTTGACTTCTGGTTCTTAGAGTTTACTTATATTTACCCAAAAATCTAGGGGCTTACAATATATCTTTTAAAAACACACTCTCTTGCTCTTATAGATAATTGATAATTTAGTATTAGTTAATTCTCAAAATTGATTGCCTAAATATTAGTAGAACTGATAATTATTTAGTAGTTAATTGATCCTTGTGGGAACGATATGTTGCTCATCATCTATATTACTTGATTCGATCCAGTATACTTGCTGGTAGCATTCGCACCTATATTTATCTATTCATTTCAAGCGGATCATTTTTGTGACTTTTCTTAAAGCTTTTCAAAATTTCATTTTATAATCTTAGCAATTATCAAAATCAAGTTGTGTAAAATTAAGAGGTTTACACATTAGATGCACTAGTAGATAAGCTATCCTAACAATTGAGCATCATCTAGCCATGATATGAATCCAAGGGGGTCATAAATTATTTGCTTCAGGAATTAGGGTTTCTTCAATCCTTCTATCAAGAAAGAACGAATCTTGCACAATAAAGGAATGATCTTTTTAGGGTTTTCTTTATAGGTAAATAAAACTAAGAAAAAGATAAATGATATGGATGAAATCATAATTTGAAATACGAATCACAAAGACAAACTAGATCGCAATAAGAATCGTAATTCGATATGACTTATGAATTATAAAATGAATCACTTGTCAAAAGAATCTATGATTCTATTAACAAAATGAATAAAGGAAATCACTCTCTCAATATTCATAAAAAAAAAAAATTGCAATAATTTGCAATTACTAGGTATTATCACAAGAACTCACAAAAGCTCTCACAAAGGAGGAGTCTTTTTAAAAGAAAATAACATAAAACTCTATATTGTAAAACTAAACAAAAGACCAATATATAATAACAAAGGAAGACAAAAAGACAAAAAATAATAATTAACTCTGTATCATGAAGAAGACAAAAGGACACAAATAATAATTAACTTCGTATCATGAAGGCTGGCAGCTTATATCTCAACATTGGCGGCTTATAATATCAACACGAGCGTAGGCTTCGATGTTTAGAATTCACATTCTGTGATGTCTCAACACCGGTGAAAGGCCGGCGGTATATCTCGCTAAGTCGGCAGCATAGGGTGTCAAAGCCGGTGGGTTATAGTCGGTATACATGCTCCTGCAACATTTAACAACTTCATTCTTACTTGTAGAATCCACAAGTTTCGATACTCCATTAATAATCGAGTTTGTCCAAGATCTTTTGAAGCTTGATCATTCCTTGAAGTCAAATTGGATTGTACTTGATGCATTCGCATCATTCTCCCCTTCTTGGAAAAGATTTGACCTCGAATCTTGGCATTCAATTTGAATGGAACATCATTTAGAACATGTTAAATCTCTCAAAAGTTTTGAGGCGGTTTCTTTTTTGCCTTAGAAGACCTGCAAGGAAACAATAATAAACTCCTTTGACCTTTAGCCCGAACATATTCAAATCTCTCATGCTAAGCTTCATCCAAGGTCATTGAAGGTAGTAAGAAAGCTGTCTATCTTTATGGATCTCGTAGGTATTCCAATATCCATCATAGATAACTCGCCTGTCAAGCTGCCACGGTTTGCCTAACAGCACTTATGCACAATCCATAGGGGCTATATCACAAGTTATAGTATCTTTATAATCTCTTATAGCAATGGATACTTGTGCTTGTTTATGTATGGATACTTAGCTTGCTGCAACTCTTCAAAACTTATGGCCATCGGCTTGAATGTTTTCCCTTAGTACTAAATTATGTACTCATTTTTGTACCCATCATATAAAACCCGGATGTCATATTGCCATGGTCTTCCAAGAATCAGATGTTTAGTATCCATGGGTACTACATCACATAAAAGTTCATTGGAATAATCACCAATTAAGATATGAACGCGAACCTGTTTATGAACATGAATAACTCCTTGGTGATTTAGCCAACGAACAGCATAGGGATTCGAATGTTGATCCAATTGTAAGCCCAGTTTAGAGACTATTCCTGCAGAAATAAGACCAGCACAACTACCTGTATCAACCACAGTTAGGCATGTTTTTCCTTTGACCAAGCTTTGAATATAGATGAAATAGCCATGAATTCCTTAAATTACATATTAATGTGTTATTGGAATGATATATATATATGTGTGTGTGTGTGTGTGTGTGTGTGTGTGTGTGTGTGTGGTGTGTGCGCTTAGTTAATATAATTAGTGAATGTGTTATTTTATATGTGTATAGTATTATGAAATTAATATTATTGTTTGATATGTATAAATGTGTGTATAGTGTAATGAATATGTGTTTTTTCAAATTAATATGCATGTGTTATGTTTAGAATTTAATCAATTACTTTTGAATAGCTTAGGATTTGTGATAGAATTTTTCAAATTTTAAGCCCACTTTTTAAGCTTAAATACAACTCAAATGCATTTGAAATTTGCCCAAATTAATCCTAGGACAAATATACCCCTAATGGCCAATTTTTGGATGACAAATGACTTTAATTGGACAAGTTAAGACCTCCTTTTTGGCAGCCCCATTTCCCATACGAATTTTCATTTCTTTTCTTTCTTTCTTTCTTTCTTCCTTTCTCATCCCAAAATCTTAAACCCTAAGCCAAGATTTATTACAAGCTTTAGGATTTGAACATCATTCCAAGCCCAGATTTAGTCATGTGAGTTTAATGCAAACTTTATCTTTTATTTTATGTTCTATATTGTGTTTGTTTGTAAATGTTATATAGAAATGATTTTGATGTGATAATTAGTGTGGGATTGATTTGGTGCATTGATGATAGTTTGAATGAGATTATGTGGCTAATGGAGTGGTAGTTTATATCTTATATGAGTGTTGATGTGTGGGGATGAGTATTTTGGAAGATTGAAGATTGAGTAGTTAAGATGTGAATTTGAAGTGTGATTAGTGTTTTGATGATTAGAAGTAGAATTCATGTTGTTAGGATAGTGTTTGGATCATATAACAAGCTTTAGAAAGTTTGGATTAAGTTTGGGCAATTTTTGAAAAATGAACAAAGTTGTAATAAAACAGGGGAAATCAAAAACATTTTCGTATAGGCTACAATTTGAACATACGCCGGCATCTGGGGCTTCTACGCCGCCGGCTTATAGGCGATGTTGGAAGCCAACAGAATCAAATTGCTTAAAGCCTTTTGAATGCCGCCGGCTTTCACTGGAAAAGTCAGCCGGCGTTCATTTTTTCACATTGTACGTCGGCTACTGGGATTCCAAAGCCGCCGGCGTAGAGTGAGAAGCTGCCAGCGTATATGGATACGCTGCCGGTTTGTACCTCTCGGTAAACTTTTGGAAATTTGAATTTTGCATTCTACACCGGCTCAAAGCCGTCGACGTAGAATCAAGGCAACTGATGTACCCTTGAACGCTGTCAGCGTTGGCAGTGTTGATTTTCAAAGTATCGAATACCGGTTCAAAGCCGCCGGCTTTGAGTGCCGACGTATTCCCTGCGCTTTTGAATTTTAAAAGCTTTCTTTAAAATTTTCCGAAGTTTGATATATGATCAATTAAGTATTTGTTAAGCAATCTAGGATATAATAGGATGTTTAAATGCTTTATTATGACTTTGTATTAATTTATTTGGATTTCTTTGAT
Source organism: Combretum micranthum (assembly GCA_024138025.1). NCBI lineage: Eukaryota > Viridiplantae > Streptophyta > Magnoliopsida > Myrtales > Combretaceae > Combretum > Combretum micranthum. Next base: position 1,427,277 of record JAMXBD010000027.1, read on the forward strand.
TTATTTATATTTTCAACTAGTTAATTAGTGCTTAAGCTAAGTGTGAAATTCAATATTGATTTAAACAGTGATAGATCCTCGCCCAGTCAACCCCATTAATTCCCGAGCTATCTCAGGTATGCAGTAACTTGCTTGTCTCTTTTCTAGGATAGGCATCAAAATCAAACTACTTTAAATTAAGAAAATCCTATTGATATATGAGTGTTGATTGTCTTTGTTTGCCGTTGAATCTGGTTCGGAGAGCGGCACCCTGCTCAGATTGGGGGCAGGGTACTTTTTCGTTAATGGATAGAATTGTTTAGGAGATATGAGTATCGAGCTGCTCATATCAACTCCCTGAGCGTCGTGATACGTTACTCAGGATCCCCTAGTATTACTGGCTTCGCCGGAAGGTGGGGCTGCCTAGTCTGTATGTACAGTAGGGACCACTCAGGAAGGCGGACGTAATACTAGATCATTATTGTCTGGAGTTTGAATACTCCCGTGTTGTTTTACTAACTAAAGACTTAATAATAAACAAGTGATCGTTTCATGATGCATTTAGCCTAAGAATGTGTGATCCACTTCGCATTTTGTATTCGTTACTTGTGTACTGGGCCTTTGGCTCATATTTTATCCATTTCAGGTGATGACTCTGATGAGTTCTATACGAGTATGGGGTACAGAACCGACTTTGAAGATTTTCTTGATGGGTTGGAGTATTAGAGATGACCATGGACTCAATGGAATCCTATGAATGTAATAGATTAGATGTGATTCTTTTTGGTTGATGATGTAATTAAAGTGTTAATTTAGGGTTGTGTTTTGAGGATTTTGGTTAAGGCTTGTAAGAAGCCTTTGGATGTAATATGTATATATATATGTACTTAGCTATTTAGAAGTTAAGTTGTACTTCCTTTATAAGATATGTTGGTAGTGTAGTAGTATAGTCTTATTTAAGGTTAGAAAAAAAATCTATGTCTCCTATTGTATATTATCTTTATGGAATTAGATAAACAATTACTCAAATAATTCCTTCAGGCAACTTTACATATAATCTTAGGGGTTATATGTGGTTGGGGAACCGTTATCTCCTATTTCAAATATAAAGGTGATAGCGGGTCCTTACAATAGAACAGATTTATCCTTTGATCCGGATTGGCCTTCTTCTGCTTAAGTATTAATGTCAATAGACCATTAGGCGCTTTTAACTCAATCACACCTTCCTCACTACTCTCCCGCTTCTCTTCCCCACTTTTAATCTTATCGTCTTTTAGAATCATCACATGCTTGTTAGGACATTGAGAAGCAATATGTCCATGCCCCAAACACTTGAAACATTTGATTTCTCTACTCTTCTTTTGTTCTGAAGCTTTTTCTTCAACTTCCTTCCCCTTATTCTTTTCCTTCCTGTCCTCTTTCCTTTCCTCCTCATCAGATTTATTATAATAATGGGATTTTTGAAACTTTCTGCGCTGTTGTCTTTCTACCCTGCTAGCCAATTTGATAACATCCTCAAGACTTTGATATTACTAAAGTTCAACAACATTGGTTATACCCATCTTGAGTCCATTAATAAATCGAGCAATAGATTCAAAAGTTGTTTCCTGAATATCACATCTAGTTATCAGGGTTTCAAATTCCTTAACATATTCCTCAACACTCCTCTTCCCTTGTCTTAAAGACTGCAAATCCATAATTTTTGTTCGTAATAATTAGGAACAAATCTACGCTTCATCAATCTCTTCATTAATGCCCAAGAACGAACTTTTTCTTCATCCGCCCTGCACCTCTTAATTTGCAGTTTATCCCACCAAAGACTAGTATAATCAGAAAATGCTAGTGAGGCCATTTTAACCTTAGTGCGCTCATCCCATTCATAACATTCAAACACCTTTTCAACCCTCGGCACCCAATCTAAAAACTTTTCAGGTTTGATACTTCCTGTGAATGGTGGAATATTTAATTTTATATTTTCAATACCCTGTCGCCTATCATCCCTACCATCATGCCTTCTATTTCTTTCACTATTTTTATTGGATTCTTCACTAGAATGTCCTTATGGATTGAACCACTCTGGCCTCTTCTATCTCTCGTTTCTAATCTCTCTAGAATTCTTCTAACATCATCTTGCATTCGATTCACTCCAGTTTGCAATTGAGTGAATTCTTGCCTTGTCACAACATCCCCTTCATCATCATTATTATTCCTTCTAGCCCTAGGGTTACTTTCATTAATACTGTTACTACCACCCGACGACATCTCCATAAACAACAACACAAAATACAGCGGCAACCCCAACAACAACCACAATAGAAATTCCTAAAACAAGAGGAATCAAAAAATATTTTTTTGTTTTTTTTTTACTAACTTATATGAAAGTTGCGTCAAACAATAATCTCGCAACCTTTGTTCTGATACCAACTGATGTGAATCCGATTACTGTCTTCAATAAAAATCTGATCTTGATCAATCTAATGTTTTCTAGTTGATATGAAATTGCAAATATAAAAAAGATATGGACGAAATCGTCGCTCGATAGGATCCATGAACAACAAAATTAAACTAGTTTGTAATTGAATTATAAATCGATAAGAATCATGATCTATAAAACAATCATGATGTCAATGAATCACAAGATTAAAAAATGGTTTTCGCCACAAATCCATATAACACAAGATTTGATAAGAACAAACGATTAAAGAGTAGCAATAATCTCAATATTCAAATAACCACAATAGGATTTTCACACTTAAAGTGCTCTCAAAGAACAACATAAAAAAAAAAAATCTTAATACCAAAGACCAAAAACAATATATATAACCCTCAGAGAACGTAAAGATATTAAAAGACATTAAACTTCGTCCAAAAGAAAGCTGGCGGCCTAAAAATATACATGGGCGGCCTATACATAAAACATGAAAAATAAAATAAAAAAAATAGAAAATGAAAGCCAGCGGCTTAGGCTTCAAGGCTGGCGGCCTTTCCACTTATGCGGGCGGCTTTGGAGCCGACCTATGTCCTCTGCGTGCCCGTTTTGCTTCTTGACTTGCTCCTTGCTGCTTTTCCCTTTTGTGTTCCTTTTTTGTTGACTTAGGGCAACCAAATTCCTATCAGCTTGCACAACCATATTCTCTTGTTTCTATTTTGCAAGAAGAGGTAGCAATCTAGTTTGACGTACATTTTTTAGGATCGTCATGCGGTTTATGCTTAACACTTGATATTTATCCAATGCGTTTATCTTCAAGGAAAGTGTGTATGTGTGTGTATATATATATTTTAGAGGATCTCCTTATAGTGGAGTCTAATAAGGACATATAGAATTTTAGTAGATATCCAAGACCTTCAAGAGTAATGGTGTTTAAAGGGCAAACCTATGCCTTTGATAATTTCCAATTAGATTCAAGGAGAAAGTAAGGTGGCTCTAAAATTACTTGAGAAGTTTTTAGCTCAATTCCTTTCCTCGTGTAGTTCTAAACTTTGCAATAAGGTTCCTTTGAGTATGTAGACGAGGATGGGTCCTTTCATGGAATTATATTCCTTGCAAAAATATACACAATTCATGAGTAGATGATTTTATTTTTCTCTTTCAAATAATAATAAAAAAAAGACTAAAATAGAATGACAGTTGAAAACTAAAGGGGAATGTTGGTATAACAAGTAAACTTACAAAATTCACATCTTCTCGTAAACAAAATGTGTAAAGTTTTAATATAACTTTACGTAATTATAATTTTAATTGTGAAGTATGCAGTGGCATAATCCAAAATTTAATTACAGAATATGCTATTAAAAATACTAGAAAGTCATAATTCATTTAACATGTGTACAATTCACCCATGCATTTTTTGTTCTTTCTTTCTTTTTTTTAGTATTTGATGTCTAAACTTTGTTAATTTTTTCAATTAATTAGCTAAATTTCGCTCAATTCTTTAGATCACTAAAAGAACTTCACATGGTTTTTAATTAACTATCCCATCTAAGTAATATACAGTGTGCTAATTAGATAGTTAGTTCTGTTTGTAAGCAGGTTGAAATTGATCACGATTTAGTTGAGTTCAACTAAATGATAACTCAAATTCAATTTGAATACAATCGAGTCGAGTTCGAGGGTGATCTATTTGAGTATCGAATTCGAGTTTAAAAATATTTGAGTAGATGAGCCTTTTTGAGCTTTTAATATTATATTATAAAAGAATTATAAACTTATGTTTTCTTTTTTCATTTTTAAAGCCAACTTTACGTATCTTTTTTTCATTGAGAGCACCTAATTATTATATTTTAAAATTTTTGTTTCCAAATCTTAACTTATATTTTAATTCAACTGAATTTTATAAGAAAAGGGTAATGGAGGCCAGCTGGAGTTTTTTGAGTTTTTATTTGAGTCATGTTGGCATTGATCCAGTTTATAGCCTGTAGTTAATTATATAAATTAGCAAAATTTTCACACGGTGCATTGCACCGCGTTTGGCTGGTACTCTCTTTTTTGCACACACACTCTCTCTCTCTCTCTCACTCACTCAGAATCCAGGATTTGCAGAACCCTTTCCGCGGATCAGATGCCGTGAGCTCTGCGCTTGAAATCTAGAGAGAGAGAACTCGTGAAATTTGGTCAAAGATGCAGCACCGCAAGCGGTGGAGTTCCGTGGCGGTGCTACGGAAACTCCTAATGTGCGCCATATGTGCAATTACTCTATTCGCTTTGTTCTCCGTGCATGTACACGTATTCCCTTCCTCTAAAGTCCTGAGAATCTCGGACTCTCACAAGCTTTCTTCGGTTAGATTACTCTCTCTCTCTCCCTCCCCCCCTAAGACATCCATCTCACAAAGTTCAGTGGAAGTTCTAATTATGTCTCATATCGTGACTTACGATCTTATCGTATCATATTGTACCTTTTATTGTTCGTTTATGTTAATTGAAATCAAACAGTTGCGCTGAATTAAAACGCTGCTGATTAGATTAAATTAGCTCCCTGAAACCATGATTCAGTTTAGTGTATTAAATAAATGCTCGAGCTGTATGCATCCACGTTTTGTGGAGATTCACTTCTCCATTAGTCCGTACTTGATTGACTTGCAGTTGAACACTGGATTGGGTGGAAGTCAATGAAATGAGGAGAAAGCAACAAATGAAAAAAAAAAAAAAAAAGGTTGTTTCGCTATTCTCAAGGGGGGAAGAAAGTGGATGAAGAAATTGGAAATGGGTGGAATTATTTCCATGTAAAAGGGTAATATTTTCTCTCAGAATTTGAAGAAAAATCGGTGGAAAAGAGGGGAACAAGAGGGAAGTTATAAAAGGAAAACAAAAATAATAGAGGGTAATTTGGTTTTGTTACTTTTCTATTTCAATTCATTTCTACCCATTTCTGTTTTTTTTTTTTTTAAATGTTTTTTTATATCTAAACAAGGATCTTTTGATTTCTTTTCCTCTCTTTTCCTTTTAACAACTTTTGAAAACTTTCTACTTTTTAAATGATTACCAAACACAGCAGCTCGAATTAAGCTTGAGTAATTTCATGCTTTATGACTGAATACATTGAAGATATATAATAATAATAATAATAATAATAATTTTGTGTTAAATGTATTTTTTGTTTTAACAGAGTTGGCTAATAGTTCATTCCTTTTCAGTTATAGTACCTTTTATTTATCATATCTTGGATGAATATGCAGCATGAAGTTAAGTACCAAAAGTCGGGTTGGATGCAGGAAGTTTCTCCTCCTCAATTTTCAAAGTCTCGAGTCTCTACTCGCAAGGTTTTAAGTTTTTATGAGACCTCTACAATCAATTCAATTATTAGTAGCTACTAGTTACAGATGAAATTAAGTTTATTTAGTCTATTTGGTGCTTCTGTCATACTTATAATGGAAATCACTTTGAATTTCTATGTACATATTTGTATCTGACAGTTTCCTTTGCAAGGTATCAAAATAGATCTGTGCTTTTCATTTTTCACTCGTTTAAAATTGACAGTAGGTTGGTACAAGTGGGAAAGTGGATCTTCATAAGCTATGGAAACCTCCTTCAAACCGTGAGTTTGTGCCATGTGTGGAACCTGGTTATAATTACACAGGCAGTAAGCTATCATCTGCTGTTCAGTTTAACTGCAACTGCACATCCCTTTTATTTTCTAATTTAATTTTTTTTTTCCCAGCTCCTGTACAGTCACATGGTTACCTTCTAGTTCATACAAATGGGGGGCTTAACCAAATGCGCACAGGGGTTTGTTTTCTTCCTTTGTTCTCCCTGTGGTCCTAAATTTTTGTGTGTTGAACATGGTATTGGTACAATAGCATTGGAAACTATGGTTAATGAAAAATTTTACTGCCATTATTGGCTGAATGCTGACCAAATAAGATTGTTTCACTGTATGCTTGGTAAAGGAGGTCACCTCCTTCCCCCTTTTTATGTGTTGGTGATAGTTGACTGGAGTTTAGAAAGAAGAGAGAGCTACAACTATACTTAACCAGTTGCCTTTTCTCCTTAGGCTGAGGGTTTGTTAATATATTCACGACTGATAATTAGTATATTCACCATGTAATATTATTCAATGTGTTTGGTCACTTGCCACTAATTGCAGTATAATCGAACAGTCTAGTACAAATCTGTTAAGTAGTAAAAGGGTTGGCATTTTTAGAATACCTAAAGCACACCAAACCTTATTGATTGTTAGCCATAAAATTGGTGATTCTTAATAATATTTAGGCTGCTTGACCAAGTTCCTATATATATGTATGTATATATATTTTCTTGAACTTAACGACTTTGTGATAAATCTCAATTCAGAGCATGGCTTCCTCACAGAAAACATCATTTTTGTTAGTTTCAATTCTGCACATAACCAATATGGAATTTGAAATCCCACTGTATTGGCCTAGTGGTCAAAACCTGGGGACTAAAGTGACAAGTCAAATGTGATTTTGCTTTCACTTCTGACCATGGCTACTTCTCAGGCCACCCAGCAACTTAGCTCTTGTGTTTCATGTCTGTGGGGATAGCTGATCAAAATACGCTAGGGCCCTCTTTTGAATGAAACAATTAATACCAAAAGTATAGCACTCAACTTTAGTATTTATTTCCAGTTTTTCAATTGACCATGATTCACTCAAAGTATGCAAAAATGGCTACAGCAGGGTAGAGTCGCTAGCCAATGAAAATTCTCACACGATTCCATCAACATATAATGGTGCCAAACCTTTTACCACATGCAATGTCCTCAGCTAGTTCAGCAAAATGCTAAAGCCAATAATTTGGTTTTACGAGTGGTTGAAATCCTGTTATAGCTTTGTGAGGATGTTTAAAAATAGCAATTACTTAAAAAGTTGAAAAGAAAGTAATTTTACATTTTTAAATGCAGATTTGTGACATGGTAGCTGTTGCTCGTATAATAAATGCTACTCTTGTGATTCCAGAACTTGATAAAAGGTCCTTTTGGCTAGATACAAGGTAATTATCCTTCTTTTATGTTTTCATAGTATTACCTCCCAGATAACCAGTTTCTAATGCTGTGAGGATGCTGCTATTGGTTTGTGCAGCAATTTCTCAGATGTTTTTGATGAAGATCATTTTATACAAGCTCTTGCCAATGATGTAAAAGTTGTAAGAAAGCTTCCTGATGAACTGGCTACAGCAACAAAAGCAGTCAAGTATTTCAGAAGCTGGTCCAACGAGGACTACTACATGAATGAGATAGCTAGCTTGTGGCAGGAGTATGAAGTATACCAAACGATGCTTCCTTTGATCTTTCCTCATATTAAATATATATTTTCTAATGCATTAACTCTTTTTACACTGTGATGGTAGGTTATTCGAGCTGCCAAATCCGATTCTCGTCTTGCTAATAACAATCTTTCTCCAGAGATTCAGAAGCTACGTTGTCGCACTTGTTATGGTGCCCTTCGTTTTGCACCTAGAATTGAGGCTATGGGGAAAGTAAGACTGATATTCATATTAGGTTCTGAGATCTCTGTTCTGATGAGTGAATGCATTTTGTTTTCATGGTTTTTGTAGTTGTTGGTTGATCGGATGAGAGCATACGGAAAATACATTGCCCTTCATTTACGCTATGAGAAGGACATGCTTGCATTCAGTGGATGCACACATGATTTATCTCCAACTGAAGCTGATGAATTAAGGCTGATCAGGCATGAATCTTTGTTTTGTTTACAATCATCAATAATTGTACTTTTCCTCGAATATTTGTTCTGAGTTTAGATGGGAACTATTGACCATGATGGACTTATGCAATTTAGTTGTACTGCAATACTTGCAGAGAAAACACTTCACATTGGAAAATTAAAGAGATCAATTCAGCAGAACAAAGGTCCAAGGGATATTGCCCCTTAACTCCGAAAGAGGTTGGAATTTTCCTTAGTGCTCTTGGATATCCACCACACACACCTATATACATTGCTGCAGGAGAAATTTATGGTGGTGATTCTCGTATGGTTCATTTGAGGTCACGATATCCCATCTTGTTGAGGAAGGTGAGTATTGACATGGATCTATGTTTTATTTATTTGTTTATTTATTTATATTAACTATATATTTAATACACAGGTGAATTTGATTTTCTTGGTTAAACCAGTGTTATGTATTCTGATGTTGTTTTAACTTTTAAGATGTTTTGCTCCGTCTCATCATGTGAGGAGCACTTATTTTCTTCAAGTATTATTCAACTTTTAAAAGGAAGAATTAATCTGTAGGCTTTCTGTTCAATGGTTGGACTGCTCTTTCATTCCTCTCTATTTGAAGCTTTTGTTTATACTCTGCATTAGGAGCTATCCTTTAGCCATCATGGTAATGTACCTTTTCCTACCCTTGGCAGTTAGTTTATGTTCCACTGTCTTTTGGCTATGCTATAGCCTTCAGGTTTTGTGTCTGTACAAAAATACATAGTGCTTGGAAATTTTTTTATACTAACAACACAAGCTTTTATGTTTAGAAGTTTCCTGGGGGACTTCATACTTCAGTTCTTGATTGATTTTTTAATAATTGCATGAACATATCATTTTCGTGCTATTACTAAACAAGAACTCTGCTTCTCTCAAAATCTGATGCCTCTAAAAAGCAGTGAACATGTATTTCTCTGGTTTTTTTTGCTGCTTTTTAATCCATAATGCAATTTGAGGAAAAACAGAGACAAGGAAGAAAAAGATTTATATTTTCTATGTGTTAATGTGTTGTATATTCTGCACATATATAGATATTATGCTTCTAATAGTTGGTGTACTAACTTTTACCTAACACCTCATTAAATACATTTGTCTAGAAGATACTATTATCCTTTAAGGATAATTCTAATAATGTAATATTCTACATATATTACAACCAACCCTAACCTGAAACCCCCTCCCCCACCCCTCATACACAACCCCACCCCCCCCCCCCAAAACCCCAAGTTGGTGCATACAAATTCCACATGCCCAGTGCCACGGGACGGGAGTTTCACCCCTCAAAAGACTTCTCGTGCGGCGCTCGACCATCCCTCATATCATCGTTTGTTGCTAATTTGGATGGCGAGCCAGCCTTATCTTCCCTGACTTCCCAGGTTTGTTCCGAGCCCCACATTCTCCTAAGGAGCGCCCTCTTGGCTTTGCCACGATCTTCCATGTGTTTGGGAGGTTCAACTATATCAACTGGTTTCGGCCTGCCTTGGCCTCATCAGGAGAGCAGCATCAACTCCCAACCAGTTTGTTCACGGGAGGCTAGACCCGCCTTCAGAGATAACCCACACCACGAACAAACCTTCTGCTGATGCCACTCCTAACTCTATATGCTCGAGTTAAACATCCCCATAAAGTCCTCAACTCTCGGACCGTGACACCCAGCTTGCTGACAAGTTCTTTAAAGTAGTCTTTGACTAAGCCTTTTGTTAGTAAATCCGCTTCTTGTTGTTTACTTGGTACATAGACAATACAGATAGTCCCATCTTCAATATTTTCTTTGATAAAGTGTCTATCCACCTCCACATGCTTGGTTCTATCATGGTAAATCTGGTTGTGTGCAATACTCATGGTTGACTTATCGTCACTGTATAGCTTTATCAGGTTAGTTCTATGAAGTTGCAGCTCCTCTAATAATCGTTTGATCCACTTCAATTCACAAACTCCCTGAGCCAAGGCTCTAAATTTAGCTTCAACACTGCTCCAAGCTACCACGGACTGTTTCTTACTTCAAGTTAATAAGTTACCCTAAACTTTCGTACAATAGTCGGTTTTAGATCTTCGGTCTTCAGTTGAACCAGCCCAATCAGCATTTGTAAAATGCTTCTACACTCCTTCCTTTACTTTTATTGAAAAGTAAACAATTTTCAGGCATTCCCTTGAGATACTAAAGGATTCTATATGCTACCTCTATGTGTTCTTTAAGAGGATGGTGCATATATTGACTCACCAGGCTGATTGTGAATGCAATATCTAGATGAGTATGAAACAAGTAGATTAATTTGCTAATAAGTCGTTGGTAACTTCCTTTGTCCACCAACTTTTCTTCGCCCTTGTTCTTATATTTAGCCTTCGGTTTAACTGGTGTTGCCACTAGTTTATAGCCTAACATCCCCGTCTTTTTAAGCAAATCTGTCACATATTTCCTCTGCGAGATATAGATCCTTGTTTGCTTCTTGCAATTTCCATTCTTGAGCTAAAAACTTCTTAAGTCCCTCTAGCTATTCAAGATCATCACCAATTAAAATTATATTGTCAGCATGAACAATTAAAATAGCTACTGATACATTACCAGGTCTATAGTAGGAGGGTGAATAGTAGAGGTTTGTGTTGTGTGTGTGTATTATACTTGTGTTGTGTAATGTGTCTTCGGTAGTATAGGCTGATGTGGATAACAAGTAGTTAGGAGTTACTTACAGAGAGATGAAAGGTATAAATAGAAGTAAGAGAGAGGATGTGGGAGGAGAAAAACATTTGTAAGCTAGAGTATTGAGATTGTAGGAGCTTGAGAAACCAGTTCGATAAGCTTAATCTCTCTATTGATCATTGTTTGATTTCGGCTTGTCTTTGATCTCTTCCACGGTTGTACCAACTACCTTGCCACTTTTTGAGTGTTTGAAGAACAAAGTCTTGTCAGATTGTCTGTGTATAGCCATGCTTTTTCATTACTTGGTTGAAACGTTCGAACCAAACCCGTGGGGACTACTTTAACCCATATCAAATTTTTTTTTGAATAACACGGTTCCACTACCATATTTCTCTTCGAAACTAGAAGGAATTCTTATAAACACCTCTTCTTACAAATTCCCATTCAAGAACGCATTCTTGATGTCAAGTTGTTGTAAAGGCCAATCAAGGTTGGCTGCAATTGAGAGTACAACTTTGATTGTATTGAGTTTAGCCACTGGCGCAAATGTTTCCACGTAGTCTACTCCATATGTTTGAGTGAACCCCTTTGCCACCAATCGTGCTTTATGTCGCTTAATTGTTCCATTAGCCTTATATTTTAGATTGAAGACCCACTTACATCCCATAATGTACTTGTTCTTTGGTTGAGTGGCGATTTTCCAGGTCTTATTTTTTTCTAATGCCATTATCTCTTCGTCTACCGCCCTTTTCCATTCTAGTTGTTGAAGTGCTTCCTTAATACATTGTGATATAGCTATCCCATCAAGTTTGGTTGCAAAAGCTCTGTATTTTGGAGTTAGCTTATTGAAGCCTAAGAATTTGGAGATTGCATGTAGTGTGCAACTTCTTATTCCCTTTCTTTTTGCAATTGGAAGATCTAGTTCTGGTGTTCTAGTGTTATTTTGGTTAAAAGAAATATCAACACATTCCAGATTATCTAAAAGCTCACTTACTTGGTTTACTGTCTCTGGTTTAGACTCTTGAAAAGGAGGTTCTGTAGGGGGTTGTACCTCCTATTTATTTCCCCGTCATCGTGTATAGGCCAGTAGTTCATGTTCTACAGGTATCCTCTATTCTGGTGCCATGACTGTTTGTTCTTTGTTTTTATCTGAATCCATGGTCATGAGTAGCGCTATGGGTGGAGTTCTTGTGATAAGAGAAGGTAAACAAGTTTCCCAAAAACAAGCTTTTATCATCGTGGCTCCTTAAAGCGAAGTGTTTGAGTAAAAGGATTGGGACTTATGAAAGGTAACATCTATGGACACATATATATGCCTGGTTTGAGGATTGTAACATCTATATCGTTTTTGTGTTGATGAATATCCAAGGAAAACACATCTATGGGCTCTAGGTTCAAGCTTGTTTTGGATTGAGCTTGGAATGTGAACATGAGACACACCCAAACGTTTTTAGAGGGAGATTAGAAAATGAGTGTGAGGATAAGCTTTCAAAAGAAGAGACAAGGGAGTTGTTGTAGGACACAAGATGGCATATGGTTTATTAGATAGGTTGCAATTAATATAGCTTCACCCCAGAATTGTTTTGGAACAAAGGTAGTATTCCTTTCGGCAATTCCGTCTCGTTGAGGTGTCCTAACACACGAACTTTTGTGAATAATCCCATGAGAGTTTAGGTAATCACCTAGAATGGTATTGAAATATTCTGTACCATTATCAGTATAAAAGACCCTTGATTGGCATTAAATTGTGTTTTGATCATGGTATGAAAGTTATTGAAAATATTTGTGGCATCGGATTTTTTTTAAAGAAGATACACCCAACATACTCTCGTATGATCATCAATAAAAGTGATGAACCATCTTGTATTAAATATATTTTGAACTCTAGACGAACCCTAGATGTCTCTATGAATTAGTGAAAAAGGTTGTGATTCTTTATAAGGATGAAATAAAAAATCAACACGAGTGTGTTTGTAGATTGACAAACTTCAGAGTGAAATGAGCTCGAGCTTTTATTTCTAAACAAAGAAGGGAACAAATGTTTTAAATGGGGAAAACTGGGATGGCCTAATCTATAGTGACATCTCATAATTTCATTATAGCTAGAAGCAGTACAGCCAAGAGCAGAAAGTTTATTGTCTTGAGCTTGGATGGGTGCTTCAACATCAAGGTGGTACAGCCCACTAAATTCCTTCGCACTCCTAATCATCCTCCCCAAGGCAGCTCCTGAAATTCACAACTGGAAGGTAAGAATTTTGCAATATAGTTCTGGTCAAGGGTAAGTTTACTTAGAGAAAAAAGGTTGCACGAGAGATTGGGATCATGAAAAACATTATGTAGGATAATGTAAGGTGAGATACGAATAGAGCCTTTACCAGCAATTGTAGACAAAGAACCATAAGCTATTTTTATTTTGAAATTACTTGGGCATGGCCTATAGGCAGTAAATTGTTAAGATTGGCCGATCATGTGATTTGAGACTCCGGAGTCAATAATCTAGGGAGAAGCATCAACAGTAAGAGCAATAGGCAAATTATCTGTATTAGTAGCATGACAAGCAGAAGTAGCGGCTATGGCTCATAATTCCGGGCATGGCTTAGGAGGCATTTGAGCTATTCTATTTGCTTAGGAGTGAATGGGTTCTTATAAACTTTTCGGCAGTATATCCATGAGCACCTGATGAGTTTCTAGGCTTCCAATCAGCTGGTTTACCATATAGTTTCTAGCAGGTGTCCTTGGTGTAACTTTACTAATGACAACGCTCACACCAAGGTCTTTCTCTTTGATTAATCTGAGTGTCGCTAGCATTATCATTTCGACGTGTTACCAAGGCGGAATGATCCGCACCAGGACTTGGAGAGGAGCTGAGCATCACACGCTTGCAGCTCTCTTCATCCTCGAACTTCAGCAAAGGCTTCTTGAATGGATGTTAAGGGAGACTTTCCTAAGATACGTCCGCCTACCTCATTCAGATCTTTGCTTAGGCCATATGAAAAATCAAATAGCCTCTCTTCATTCAACATTTTCTTGTACAGGAGTGCATCTTCAGTGCACTTCCACTCAGCATCATATAACAAGTCAATCTCTTGCTAGAGACTGTGTAGAATACTATAGTATTGAGTCATAGTTAGATTTAATTGCATAGTTAGATTTAATTGCTTTTGATCTCGAGGTTTTGACTTGAGTTTGAACACTTGGGTGGAATTCTCTAAATCAGAGAAAGTTTCCTTACAACATCCCAAACCTCTTTAGCGGTAGATAGGAAAAGATATGTATGCCCAATCTCAGTCCCCATAGAGTTATTAATCAACCATGCAATTATCGTAGAATTTTCTAAATCTCATTTTTTGTACTCGGGACTACTGATTTATGGTGTCTTGACTACTGATTTATGGTGTCTTGATTTCACCAGTATGGAAACCTAGGTGTCCTTTGCCATGGAGGTACAAGGTCACGGATCTCGACCATTGTAAAAAATTAATCCCATTCAACTAGTGAATGGTGATCTGCATGGATGGGTTTTCAAGATTCAAAGTAGCAGTAATGGTCATATTTGTCTTATTGATCTTAGCCATTTCCGATTGTCAAAGGCCAAGGGATTGAGGAGATTTTTTTTTGGTTAGAGAGTAAGCTTTGATACCATGAGGAAAACAGAGACAAGAAAGAAAAAAAAAGTATATTTTCTGTGTGTTAATGTGTTGTATATTCTGCACATATATATAGATATTGTGCTTCTAATGATTGGTGTGCTAACCCTTACCTAACAACTCATTAAATACATTTGTTTAGAAGATACTGTTATCCTTTAAGGATAATTCTAATAATTTAAATGTAATATCCTACATATATTAAAACACAATTATTTGGTGAAAATTTTGGTTGAGAACTCTTCTGCATAAATAGTTTGTAATATGCCATTTCAAATGTTATGCAGGAGAAATTAGGATCAGAGTATGAGCTCGAACCTTTTATAAATCATGCATCTCAAATGGCTGCACTTGACTACATTGTATCAGTTGAGAGTGATGTATTTATACCATCATATTCTGGCAATATGGCAAGGGCAGTTGAGGGTCACCGTCGTTTTCTAGGACATAGAAAGACAATCTCTCCTGACAGGCATGACAATTATCTTTTGGTTAATTCTGATGTTTGAAACAACAATATTTACTTGTCTTCTTCGGCTTTTATTATTATTATTATTATTGGTGCATCAGGAAAGCACTTGTCCGTCTATTTGACAAACTTGAGCAGGGGAAGATGAAAGAAGGACATAATTTATCAAACCTAATCATTGAGCTCCACAGGAGAAGGTGATTTTTTGGGTAGATGAATTCAGTTTTGACTATAAGCTTTTTCTACATCTTCACTGGCTTTTTAAGTGATGAACCCTGTCCGTCTTGCATGAGATCTAAATGATGTTTTAGACTAGCCTCCGTGATCGCTAATTTCTTAGGAACACTGAAGATATGCTTCATAGACAAAAGAAAGACATCCTCATGGTTTAATGACAAATTAAGAATGTCTTTTCATATTCTACATGTAATATTAAGGTAAATGGGTCAGCATTCAATTTAGTTTTTTTATGTTGTAGACATACATTTCCTTGTGATAGTCCATAAGATGATGATTCCTCTAGTAAATTACTAATGCTAAATCCCTGCTTGACTGATGCCAATATAGCAGACAAGGGTCTGCACGAAAGAGAAAGGGGCCCATCCGAGGAACAAAGGGTACAGATAGATTCCGGTCGGAGGAAGTGTTTTATGTAAATCCGTTGCCTGATTGTTTATGTCAAAGGGAGTTACCAGCAGTGATTGCTTCAAACAATTACGAGCAGCTATTAAAATTGACTTTGACGTAAGATCCCCACCATGATGGTACTCGTCCTCTGCATTGGCTAAGGTTAAAGAACCTGAACATGCTGCCTAGGGAGGTAGACACAGGATGCATATAAATCTTGAGTATAAAGTAGATACGCGGAGCAGCATGCAGTGGTGTTTGTGAAAAATACAGAGTGAGCTTGAGATAGAAGGGCATCAATGGTGGGAATATTAGCTTTGTTCCAAATGTTTATATACTCAGCTTCTCTGAATGTGATGAGAAATCAAAAGTAGTCTTCTTGCTGACTTCCTCCTCCAGCGTACATGCAGCTCGATAAAAATGTCCCTTGGGAAAAACAAAGGACTGCTGTGTGGATATCAAGATGAGGCCATCTACTTCTTGGAGAATTTGAAGAGATTTTTAATTTGTAGCTGTTATTCACAATCTTCAACAGAAGGAAAAGAGATTTTTGTTTATGGTACTCTTAAGTGAATATGTTGTTAGTTGACTTTTATGTAATGGCTTGATAACTCCTTAAAAGGGGTCTAGTAGGATTGCCCTGGAGATATCATATCATGTGTGCATCTGCAATATGAGAATCATTTTACAAGTAAGAGATTGTAAGGCTCTACTTAATTATTTGCTTTATAAGTTTCAATTGGATACTAACCACATGGTACAAGGTCTCAACTAATTATACAATTAGTTTAATTCATGATCTAAGTATATCTTACACAATACAACTTATATTCTATTCGTATAATTGACATTTTAAGTTCATTTTCTCATCTTAATAGACTTCACTAAAGAAGAACTTTCTTCATACATTCTTAGTTCATTTCCAACACGAGTTATTCTTGCACAAGGATTGTAGGGGTGAATTAAATCACAGCTCAGGAAATGATAAGATCAGACTACACCACACATTAACAAATATCAAGCAAGCATAGTTAACGAGCATATGTGATATAATAGTCAACTATATGAGACATGTACAGTTTGGATGATCAGAATCCAAATCAATGGAGATTTACGCATTTTTTTGGGGGTTGAAGGGCTGCTCAAGTAATTTACGCTCATGAGAGAATGAGAATTAAGGAAGAAAAGTTCTTCAAACTTATTTACTATTATATATGTATAAGTATAATAATATTAATTGCATCTTAGAACTTAGAAACTCTACTAAGTATTAGCCCCTTAATATCAACTCACACACAAGCGATGTCTTTCGATGCTTATTTAGTTTCTAGACGGTTAACAACTCAACAATAACCTTCTGTAAAACTAGATTCACTTAAATTAAATAGCATTACTCTAGAGTTGAGAATTTAATACATGACATGAATACCATGCTAATGCAAATTATGCTATCGTGTAATATATGTTCATTTCTCTTAGAGGTTGATTAAAAATTTATACTGGATTATTTATTGACCATAAATTTTTCATAACAATCATCTATATACATTACACAGTAATATCAAGCAAATGATTATCACTTCTAATGTTAAAGTTTATCATTCACCCAAACACCATACAATATGCATTATTCCCATCCCTATACACAATTAGTTATGTTTGCATAAATAAATATATAATTACATTACAAATACAAACAATGTGATAAAGTCGATGTTACTCACTTATCATCTTGACTAAATCATAGTAATCTTTTGGAAAAACTAAAGATTGATATGTTCCTTCTATGAAAGGAGATAATAATCACTCATTATCTTTCTTAATGTATATTTTATTAGATTTTAGAATTTAAGCTCGCTTTTAGTTTGTTGTTTTATACTTGATTAAGACATAGACATTTATCTTCATTGTGCTTTTCTTGATCTTATTTTAAATGTTTGTCTTTAGTCAATATTGTAAACCCCAAAAATTTTTACATTAGTACACGACTCTAAAATAGAAAGTATGAACTAATCAATAAATCTAGAATTTAATAAAAACCCAAAAGTAGATCGATGAGTTGAATTTGGCTGGATTAGGATCTAAAAGCTCGAATAAAAAACTTCTTTGATCCTAATTGATACCAAAAACGAGATTTCATATCTTGAGCTAATAACTCAAGATATAATTAAAGGTAACCAAAAATTTTCAAAACCCCGAAAACTTATCATACAAATAGGAATAGATAGAAAATATAAATATATAAAATAAATTACTACTATTGAACTCAACAAAGACTTGAGACTAAAACTGTGAGTAGTGATGAGCCTACACATAGATTTAAACCCTAAATCAAAGATTTCTAGATAGTATTAAACACTACTAATAGGATTTCATAGTAGGTATTGGAAACCTAAGATATCTAGATAATTTGGCTAAGATATTAAATGTGATAATGAGTAGATAACCAACTACGCTTATAGATAGGAAACGATAACCTAAAGATAAACTGTTAGGGTTATAAATACACAATAAAAAGATAAACACATGTATAACTAATAATCTAGACTTCAAATAAATATTTGAATCACACCATTGTTTTAGTTAGGATATTCTTAAGCTATTGGAGCCTAAAACAAAAATTGACCTAATAAGCTTAGAAAATCTTAGTCGCGGGAGATAAAATCCTAAAAATAATTAATCGCGTAAACTTAAAACTCAAAGTTGTATCTTTTGATAATCTAAAAATTTTGTAAAACTCTATAAAAATACTTTAAGCCAAAAACTCTCAAATAATTAATAAATTTATACCCGATTAGCTTAATAAACTACCATAAACTCTAGATAATTATAAACTAATTATTATTATAATTTTTTTCTCTTTAAATTATGGTGTATATACGACTGCAATCTTCAATCCACGGCTGAAGATTTCTTGATTTTTGCAAGTTGAAATACATCACCAATTTGATATAATAATTGACTCATTTAGTCAACAATTTACACACATCAACCAATGGGAAATAGCCAGCACACACAGACAATTAATGCATCAAAACAGTACTAAACACACACATGAAGCTGAAAAATTCGGGAAGAACACATCACACAACCGCCTCTCCTTCTTCTTCTTCTATATATATTTAAGCACAATAATGAACAAGCAAACAAACTTAATTAATTACCAAAGTTTCCAGATCAAATCAACTCTCAACTAGCAACCAAATCAACTTAAAAACCGAATCCAACTAGTCCTAAACACCCCAGCTTGGATCAAAACAAAAACTCTACTAAAAAACGCACAAGTTGGTAACAAGGTAAGTTGATTTGTTTTGGCTTGTTGTTGGTTAAGAATAATACTTTAAACTAACTTCTGATGATCATAGGATCATTATTAAACCAAAAACAAGCTTTGAATTACACCGAACGAGCTCAAACGAGGTAAAATTCAAAAACCCAAGTTGCACTCCTTTTGATTCGAAAATCATGGAATATGTAAATATAGATGTGTTGTAAGTTGTTTAATGTTTATATATATCATATACAATCACTTAGGAATGATTTAGGAGTGTTTTTAACATGTTAAAAGCAAGAAAATGGAATCAAACCAAAAAAGAAGGATGAACAGTACCGGCTTTTTTTTTTTTTTTTTTTTTCCCCAGATGAGCACGGGCTGGTCTTCCCTGTGCACCAGCCGTGTTTCGTATTTTCACATGAGCATGGGAGGAACATGAGCATGTTCTATCCCGTGTACCTCTCGACAACAATTATAAAAAAAAAAAAACTGATTTATTTAAGCTAAATAATGTAACAATTATTATTACAAATAATATTAATATTATTATTATTTCTATTTCTTTATTATATGTATTATTAGGAATGTTATTATTATTAGTATTTTAGTAATTGTCATTGTTGAATATTGAGTTTAAAATTAAAATTTGCAATACTAATAAATATATGGTATTTAAATAATATTAATATTATGATATTATTTGTGGACATTGATATAATTATTATGTATTATTAATATTATTAATATTATGAAAAGTCTATTACTAATATACCACTACTATCACTAAAATCCATGATACCTTACTATTATAGTTATTAATATTATTATTGCCATTACTATTAATATTAAAAGTATTTAGATTAAAAATATATATTGCTGGAATTATTGTTTTTAGATATTATTATACTTAATATTAATATTAAAATCCAAAAGTCAAGCTTAAAGTTATTTTGATACTATTAAAAAAGTGACAATATTACTACTAGTATTAACCTTAATGGGTATAATTTTTGAATTACTATTAATCTTAATTACATTATTATTATTATTATTATTATTATTATTATTATTATTATTATTATTAAACTTATTTTTATTATTATTAATGCTGTAATAATTAATAATTAACTTTTATTATTATTATTATTATTATTATTATTATTATTATTATTATTATTATTACACAAAGATAATACTACTAATATCTTTGAAATTAATTTTAAATTTATCAAATCTTAATATGACTAATTTTACTTTTGTTATAAGTGAATTTAGTATATTTTACAAGAGAAGTTAGAAGTATGGTAATTACCAAGTATTTATTTAAATGCATACATATAGACATACATATAACAATGGAAATTTAAATAATCTAAATTTTTGAATAAAAGGATACCTTTACATTACAAGAAAATTATATCAAGTAAAGCAAAAGAAAACCAATAATTCTAAACAATAATAAATAAATACGAGTTACTATACTAAGTCAAATAAGAGACAATACAAAAATAACAATAATAATAACTATAAAAATGAGCTAACTAAATATCAAATTTTTGAATACCCGATGAATTATATATATATATATATATATAAGAATCGAATAAGATCAATACAAAAAAAATATATAAAATAATACTTGATTATCATAGGATTACTAAAGGATCAATATATAGTAATAGAACGAAAACCCAACATCAATGTATGACACTTAGATACTCATAGGAGTTTAATAATATAATTTATGTGATATTAATGAATATATGAATCATCTCAATAGGTGATCTTGATACTTGTGAGGATTTTCCTAACGACTACTACGACTAGTCAACATGAGCAGGTGAGTAACTCAGTTTGATTACATTGTATGTGCTTATAACTTAGCAAACCTTAAATAAAAGATAATAATCTGAGTGTATTGTATGGGTTTATGGAAACTGTTTGTTGTATGAAATATTTATTGCCAAGTCACTCCAATAATAATAACAACAGAATTTTGTATGACTATATTGGTTGTGTAATATGATTGATTACCCGTGCATTGATTGATCGCCTTAACTTGAATAAAACTATTGATACCATAAAGGAAATTGAACATGCATTGCATATTTTGCATAAAGTAGCATTTGAGTAAGTGGTAGCCTACTACGTGTTAGTATTTCGGATCTCTGGTAATGCTTGGTTTATCTAGGCAAAGAAGCTATTAGTTAATCGCAAGATTACTTTTGTTCTGTTGATACCATAGGAACTAAATGGTAAATGAAGGATGTTGCTTATGGCATTGCTTAGAAATGACTAACACTTAGTGGAGTTTCTAAAGCTAAAACAGGAAATGAGTGTTTAAGACATAATAAATTCGACGAGACAATTAAAGTGAATATTGTTATTTTCCTGAAAAGCTTAGTCTCTCCTATGTAGGTAGGCCATAGATATTGATCCTTCAACCCCGACGAGAGGGCATAAATCTTCATCATGCTTTGGATTCTGGGTTATCCAGGCTTGTATTTGTACATATGCTTGATTGATGCATTTCATATGATTGTTAATAAGCCTGTTTGATATGTGGTAAGTTTTGGTTATTCATTAAGCTCGTGGTTTAGCTCACACTCCAACAGTACTTTTAGGTTCACATTGTGACCTTGGCTCATTACTTCCAAGAGCATGGTCCCGGTAAGAATTTAAAAGCTGGAAGCTTAAGGAGTAGTGCGGTATAAGATTATATTTCTATTTCTAATTACAAGTATTTAGCATTAGAAACTTTAGCTATGTATTTGGAGGATTTTATAGAAAAGTTATGGTCTGTAATATTATTATTACTCTCAAACTGTTATTTACTAATTTATGTCTTATATATACTTGCCCTTCTTATCAAAGCAACTAAAAGATCTGTTTATTGAAAAGATGTCATTCTTAGAAGGTAAACTAGTAATAATATTCAAGTGCATCTTGTTTATTACTACTAAGGTATCCTTGAGGCGTGACAAATATGATTATTACTCATAAGTTCCATTCTTTTAATTACAACCTATATCATCATATTAGCTATTATGTACTTATTTTAGTTAACTTTTGTTTTAGGACCCCTATTCTTCCCATATGTGTGCCAAAATATACATATACTTATATAGATTTATTCTTGAGTTTATTTATCAAATTCAAGGCTAGATTTAGTAATTGAATTATATCATATTAAACTCCGAATCTTTAGTCTCTTTAAGTGAATCGAAACCTATGTGTGTATTTACAGTCATATTATCTCAAGTTTTAATACTACATTTAAAACTAATTATTTACTTATCTAGCATTTAGATTATATTAACTCATATTCTAAAACCTCAATTCTTTTATAGTAGCCAAAACTTATATATGTATTTCATAAGTTTAACTACTGAATTCAAAACTAAACATTAAGTTACATTTCAAAACTCTAGTTTTCATATATAAAATGGATGTCACGCCCAAAGGGTATCCTAAATGCGACAGTCCACCACACTCAATATTAAAGCTTAAGCGACATCCTTAGTCACCCCATAAGCTTCAATATCAAGTGTAAGGCGTACACTTACGATCATAGATGACCAACTTTGACATGAGTTTTTAAGAAGACATTCATATAGCAGTTTAAAAATATAAATCATAACATAATATCTGAAATATGGAAATATAAACGTCTCACAAATATCAAAGGGGCATTCTCCTAACAGAAGATATAGTATATCAAAGTTTATTCAAAATAATTACATGGAGATTTACTTAGAAGTCTAAGTCTACATCTAGTTTTTTACTTCTTCAAAAAACTCGTTAGGCCAAAAAGGTAGTATATGAGAGAAATAACCCTGGGGCTTCAACCATAGATAGGGGTGCTGCAAAAGGTATCTATAAGGGGGTAAGCTTCTTACTTAGTGAGAATTAATTCCACAAGTAAAGTACTCAACAACAAATGTTCAGTCAAGTTATTTAATCAAACATATGAAATGTAATCAATCACGTGAGTAAGCAATACATATAATTTTCTGGGAATCATATGTTTGAATGGATTTACCCCTCATTTGGTGGTTAGGTGTTTCGGGCAACAAGGCCATAATTTGTAAATGATGTTTTTGTAGTTTTTATACAAATTCTTACTAACAGCTAAATTGTAGTTAATTCGGATGCCCTCTCACCGTTTAATTACGGGCAATCAAAGCCATAGAATATGTTTCCAGGTCCTCGACCTCATTACTATGACCTTTTCCTACCAAGGGTATAGTAATAAATGCAATATGACTCACTACGTGTTATGCATGAATCATTTTATTTAAGTAATCATGGCATAATATTAGTCAATTTATAAGTGATCATAGAATTCGCAGACAAATCATTCCTATATTAAATCATATAATGATTAGTTAATAATTCTTACCTCGATATACTTATCACAATTTCAATCATATAAGTAAAGCACATACGCTATCATGTTTTATCTTTTCTTAAGGTCTAGTGCCACTAAACTACAAGCAAATACATAAGTACAAATGCAAGAATTTAAACTTACTCGGCCATAATAGTAGAAGCTTCTTACTTGAAGTAGTCCTCCAGGTAAGGTAGTTCGAACTCACGTCATTTATACAAAAGAAATACCCAAAATGAGAATTTCTTGGAAGTTCTACTTAAACTTGCAACTCTATTCTACTAAGTTCGTCAAAATTCGTATAGAGTGAAATTCCAACTTAAAATAGCCATAACTTGCTTATTTTAACTCGGAATTTCTCATATTATATATCATTTTTTTACCTACTTGAAAAGATCTATCCATTTCTAAGGTTATTTGCTTCATAAAAGGTCATTTATTTTTCTGAAAGTCACGGTACATATTCAACACGAAAATCCCAACTCTTGAAAAACAATTTTCCAAACTCATCTTTGTTCAAAAATCCTTTAGAAAAAATATAGATATGTATATAATTGAAAAATCCTTTGGGTATTATATATATATATATATATATACTCATATTGTATGCAAAAATTCTAATAGTGTTGTCTCAACGATGATTTTTTGTATAACAATTTATTTTAAGGTGTTGAAACTTGAAACTTAACAATTTCTTTTCTAAGTGTTTTGAAGGAATTTTATAATTCTTTAGGCTATTGTCTATATAAATATTCAAAAGATTTTTGAACTATATACATATCTATATTTTTGCTAAAAGGATTTTTGAATAAAGGTGACTTTGGAAAATTGTTTTTGAAAAGCTGGGATTTTCGTTTTGATTTTGTACCGTAACTTTTAGAAAAACCAAATGACCTTTTATGTAAAAAATAACCTTATAAATGGATAGATCATTTTGTGTAGGTAGAAATCGGTATATTATAAGCAAAATTCCGAATTAAAATGAGCACATTATGACCATTTTAAGTTGGAATTTTCCTCTATGCGAATTGTGACGAATTTAGTAAAATAGAATTACAAGTTTAAGTAGAACTTCAAAGAAATACTCATTTTTAGTATTTCTCTTGTTTAGATGACGTAGAGGCCGAGTTCCCATGTCCCAAGGATTTCCTTAACCAGAAGTATCTACACAAGTAGTCGAGTGAGTTTATTTCTTACATATTTGCACTTATGATTTTGCTTGTAAAATTAGTAGCATTAGAATTAGGAAAAGATAAAAATAGAAAAAAATGCATGCTCTTTACATACTTGGTTGAAATTACGATTAAGTATATTGAGGCGAGAATTGTTTATAATGAGTGTTTGATCTAGTATAAAAATGATTGTCTGTAAATTCTATGATCATCTGAAAAATATTTAATTACGCCATGAGTACTTAATTACATTGATTAATTCATGTCATCGGGTGAGTTTATTGCATTTATTACCATACCTTTGGTGGGAAAAATGATTAGTAAGGAGATTTATAGAGTCTGTAAATTCT
The DNA here is from genome assembly GCA_024138025.1 of Combretum micranthum. Taxonomy (NCBI): domain Eukaryota; kingdom Viridiplantae; phylum Streptophyta; class Magnoliopsida; order Myrtales; family Combretaceae; genus Combretum; species Combretum micranthum. The sequence goes on from JAMXBD010000027.1 coordinate 1,451,998, forward strand.
ATAAAGTGACGAGGCATCATTCGAATCAACTAATGATGAGAAAACATCTAACTAAAACATATATGGCAGCTATGTAGTGGCTTGGAAATAAACTACAAATAAGTTGGATTATATTTTTGAAAGCAAGGAAGTTGTTAAAACAAAAACTATCATGGAATTATGTTGTATGATAGCGGCCTATGTGGTTTGGAATACCTAACCCTGAATGGAGGGGTAAATCCATTCAATATATGATTCCCAGAAAATCATATGTATTGTTTGCCCACGTACTTGTGCATCTCATATGATTGCTTAAATAAACTTATTTTGATTATTGAATGTAGAGTGTTTAATTATGGAAATAAATCTCACTAAGCATGTAGCTTATAATCTCTTAGTTATCTTTTGCAGTTCTCATACTTTTGGTTGGAACTAAGAGGTTATTTTACCCAGGTAATGCCTTTAAGCTAAGATCTTATGGATAGAAGTGTAAGCTAAAAGTAGATATGGATTCCAAGAGAAGTTCCAAAAGTGTAAATCGTTTATTATAGACTCTTTATTAGTCTTAGTTATCTTTGATAGGGGAAATGCCCCTTAATGTTGTAAAGACTCCTTATAAGTTTTCATGGCTATATTGTCATGATTTATTTTCTTAATTGCTATTGTGTATAACTGCTTAAATGGCATGATTCAAAGTTTGGTCCACTACGATCGTGAAAGTACGCCTTACACTCTATACCAAGACTTTCAAGATGACTAAGGTTGCCATGATTTATTTTCTTAATTGCTATTGTGTATCTGTTCTTTTTGTTATGTTCTTTATGTTTGTAAATATTCCTATGAATATCTATTTTTATTCTTTTATTCGCTATATTCTTTTATTTGTTTATTCTTTATTCTTCCAAAGTATGTTATTCTATTGCTTTTCTTTTGTCTAATTTTCTTTTTTTTTTTTTTAAATGTAGGATTATGACTAGGAGTCAGTCTTATAATTTGTTTTCATTTAATCTGGAGCCACAACATATAGGGAGAATTTCCCGATGAGTGAATAGTGAGACCCAGGGACTGTTCCTAAACGACATGGCTGCTAGAGCTAACCAAGATAATGACAATAGAGGAGAAATACAAGAAGTAGGGTTTACTTTGATAACAACGAAGAAACAAGGCAAGAGAAATATTTAACATAAGACATAAGTAAGGTTTATTACAATTCTTAGGGGCATATGATGTGATCCTAGAAGCCTCAATTTTTAAGCCGTCCAATTTGAAGTTGAACAAGCCATCTGAATGGATGAGAGGTGCGATGATGAAAGCTTCAAAGATTAAAACAAGAGCCAAGAGAACCAAAAGAGTTGATAGGATAGTTTGGGATTCAAAGGATTGAAGATTTTCAAGTCTTTTCATTAATTTTGAGTCGCGTCTTTTCATTAGGTCGCGTCGTTTTACTTATTTTTGTCCGTTACGTTATCAGTTATGTAACTGCCATAATTATGTTTTTTCTTCAGTTACGTTATCAGTTACGTAACTGCCACAATTATGATTTTTCAGTTACGTAACTGCCTTGTAATAGCCTATATATTAAGGCTAGTATGAAATATAGAAATAAGACTTTGACAATATTGAAATGAAATTAATCTTCTTTGAGGGAAAACTCTCTCTTGGTTCTTTGCAAAAGAACTTTCTTTGATTTTCTTCAATCTAAACGGTTGAGGGAATTCTTCTTTGATAACTTAGGTTTCAATTGACAGGGTCGATTGGAATCTAGTTCCGGTGAATGATTGCTTGTTCAAGACGGTCCTTTGGGGATTTGATTCCCTTACGGTTATAGGGTTCTAGGTTTAATATACCTAGGGTTCTATAGATCGCATCATTTGGTATCAGAGCTTTTGGTTCGGCGCGCTTCATTCCGGTAAGTCGTCGTTTCATCTTGATTGGTATTTGTTTGGATTTGGGGGTTGTGATTGTTGCTTTGATAGTTGCATAGTTGTTGTTCGACGCAATTTGTTTGGTTGTGTTGAAAGATTAGTGTTTGTTGTAAATTTCTGTGAATTTGGGGCAATGGAGAATAAATTCCATATTAAGGTTCAAAATTGAGGATCATGGATATCTTGTACGTATTGATAATTTATGTGAGAATTTGGTTTCTGAATATACGGTGGCAAGATTAGGATTAAAAGTTGAAGATCATCCATATCCATATAAGTTGTATCGTTACAATGAGAAATTTCGAGTAACGAAACAAGCATGGGTTGTTTTCTCATCAGGCTCTTTTAAAGATGTAGTGTTGTGTGATGTTGTACCCATGGATGATTGTCACATACACCTAGGCAAGCCATGGAAACATTTAAATAAGGCTGTATATGATCCTGATAGAGATGTCTATCATATAAATTATGGAAGAAAAACTTTGCGACCCATGAGTACGGATCAGGTTGTTCATGATATGGGTGTCGTCAAGAGAGTGGTCCAAAAGTGGTTGACATCACAGAGGGAGAAGTCTCATTCTAAAAGGGTTGGTGAGGTAAAAGTCGTTAGGGTTGAGCCAAAACAGGTAGTTGTTGATAACGTGAGTATTGAGAAAAATGAAAAGGCTGTTGAGTTTATTCCTGAAAAATTCCCCACAAAACATGATGCACAAGGTGTTGGAGATAATCTGAGGAATGTTGTTGACCAAGGAAAGAGGGTTGAACAGGTGGATGTATTGGTAATAGATACACCACAGGTTGAAAGGAAGGTGGGAAAAGCTGTCAATGTTGTTAATTCATCCATAGTGCAAGCAGCTAAGGTTGAATCTGTGGCAGTTAAGGAGGCCAACCTATTTGCTAATTCTAATTTGCAAGTCAAGGAAGATCCTACAGAAAGGGAAAATTTATTCCAGGCCAGATGTATGATTCGGGAGAAGATTTGTAAATTGGTTGTGCATGGGGGTAATTGTGCTAATGTGATTCACAAGATTTTGTGAAGAGAATGAATCTACAGGTGATTCCACATCCAAGGCCATATAGCCTTCAATGGTTGAGTTCTCCAGATGTGATACATATTCATAAACAGGCACAGGTTACTTTTGCAATAGGAGATTATGAAGATACAATAACATGTGATGTAGCTCCTATGGATTGTGCACAGATATTGCTGGGTAGACCATGCAATATGATAGGCGAGTTATCTATGATGGATATAAGAACACCTACAAGATTCATAAAGATGGACATATATTCTTAATGCTTCCAATGACTGTGACTGAAGTTCAACAGGAGAGATATGAAAATGTTCGGGCTAAAGGTCAAAGGAGTTTATTTTTGTATCCTTGCAGGTCTTCCAAGAAAAGAAAGAAGTCGCCTCAAAAGTTGCAAGAGATTCAACATGTTCCACATGATGTTCCATCTAGATTAAATGCCAAGATTCGAGGTCGAATCTTTTCCAAGAAGGGGAGAATGATGTGAACGCATCAAGGCCAATTTATCAGTTAATTGTCATTTTTAATTTCTTTGTCAGTTACAGTCAGTTACTTATTTTTTTGTCAGTTACATGTCTTTAATTTCTTTGTCAGTTATATGTCTTTAATTTCTTTGTCAGTTACAGTCAGCTACTTATTTTTGTCAGTTACATATCTTTAATTTCTTTGTATGTAAAAGGCTATATATTACGCCTTGGTCATGAGAATTAGAGGTTTTAGTTGATTTCTATTTTGGTGAGTTCATGTGAGAGAGTTCTCTCTTGTAATTGACAGGATTGTCAATACATGTTATGAATATTGAGAATTATAATTTTCTTTATTCTTCTTGCTGATTGAATTTTTATATTCCTTTAGCAATTCGTGAGAGTTTTTACAAATCGTGAGTTATATCGATTTGTGATTCCATTCACAAACCAGTTTGATTTTTGTTAGTCGTGGCACCTATCGACTAATAATATCATCCATATAATTTATTTCTGTTTTCCTTTAAAATCAGAAAACCCAAAAAGATTGTGAAAAATTGTTAACCCCCTTGGGATCTTATCATTTGGTATCAGAGCTTCGACTTCTTGAATCAAGTAAATCCATATCCCAGTTCGATTAGAGGTAACACTTTAATTGTTCATATCTCTCGGTTATGTCTTTTGATTTGTTAGATTTATCTTATTAGGAGTAAAAAAAAAAAAAAAACAAAGATTTGATTTTGATTGGTCTGTTGTTAGGGTTCTTTTATGAAAAGTTGTGATCTTTAGATTTAGGGTATAAAAAAAAAAAAAAAGCTTTGATTTTTAGGGTTCGATTTGGATTTGGAGAAAAAAAAAAAAGAGAGGACTTTGATTTGTTGTCGAGGGTTTTATTTTTGCTATATAGGGTTTGAGTTGTCTACAAAAAAAAAAAAAAATTAATTATGAGTAAAGTGCAAGTGAGATCTAGTCTGTTGAGGCATGATGTTGATGAGATTTCTGGTGATCCTAAATTTTACACTAGATGCCATGTAAACCATGTAAAGGACAAAACATGCAGTTTGAGGATTGATGGTGGGTGTTACGCAAATTTTGTTAGTATCTTGATGGTAGAAAAATTGAATTTGAAAACTAGCATGCATCAAACACCTTATAAATTAAAGTTGTCAAAAGGGTATGAAGAAATTCAGGTGACTGAGCAGGTTCTAATTTCTTTTTCGATTGGCAAGTATATTGATGAAGTCTTATGTGATGTGGTACCAATGGAAACTTGTCATATTCTTTTGGGACAACCACGGCAATTTCAGAGGAAATCCAGATATGATGAGGAAAATAATCGATATTCTTTTGTTTTAAACAAAAGATGGGTGAAATTAGTCTCTCTCAATCCTTTGGAGGCTTGTATGGATCAAATGACAATAGCTCAAAGTTTTAGAGAGAGAGAAAAACACAAGCGTGAGAGTGAGGAAAAGTGTGATGAAAACACTTTGGTGAGCACCGAGGAAAAAGAATCAGTGTAAAACACTAGAGAGTTATATTTGTTTATCAACTAATGATTTTTCTTTTTCTAGTGAAATTGATTCCTCAATGCAGGGATTCAAAGAATTGAGTCCTCAAGAAGATCAAGATGAAATAGAATCTCAATATAAATTCCTTCGTTGCAATTTAGAAGTGTCTAAAAACAAAGATTCG